>OU342735.1:109090929-111527179 GCA_910589765.1 Avena atlantica
CTTCCCGAGCCTCCCTGAGCACGCAAACAACTTCCCCACTCCCTGGCGTACCTCCCTGTACCAACCGTTCATCCGCGGGCGTCCCAGGAAGTCGACTTCGACAAGGATCAGAAGCGCCGCCGTCTGCCTTCTTCTCCGACGAGCCCCGCAGGTAGAACCCAGTCGCCCCTCTTCCTCTGGTGCATGCTCATATCATCTCCGTGACGTTCTGCGTCTAACCCAGCCCTTCGTTTATCATCTCGTGGACCACAGCAACGTTCCCGTCGTCGACCAGAGCCGCCCGTCGCCAGTAACAACTCCGGCGAGAGATTCTTCCCGACGCAGTGCGCCCCGAGCCACGTTGACCACACGACGTGCTTCACCACAGCCTCGCGACCTCGGTGAGCTATTCCTCTCCCTGTTTTGCTTCCTGTTTCGCCAGCACCGCCGTAATCTGACCGTCGCCGCCGTTAGCCATCGCCGGCGCCGCTCACGAATGGTCGAGCAAACGAACACCGTAGGATCTATATCCAACGCCCGAGATAGATCCACTTATTCTCGAAGGGGTACGTGCTCAGAACCATCCGATCTAACTTAATCCAGCGGCCCACGATCGCGATCCACCCGAAGCGGTACTCGCGAGTAGAAACACGCCGCGTGTCGTCTATTAGAATTAGAAACAGATTTGAATCTGATTTAGATTGCAAATTTCAAACCTTTATAACTTGAGATCTATACGTCCAAATTTGGCAAATTTTATATCAAAAGATTCAGGAGAACAAGCCCTAGCTAACCCTACCCTTAGTTTAGCAAATAGTATTTAATAGATTGTTTGATTTTGCAGATTCTTTGGTGTGCTTGCTAACATTAGAAAAATCATATAAAAATAAATTTTGAGATCAAACCTTTACCAATTGGTTTATTGTGACCCTATTGACCCTAGGAACCTACCCATAATGTTAAAAATGATTTTTTGAAATTTAAGTTGAATTATTTAACTTAGCCATTTTCTAGCCAAATAAACTCATTGATTTTATTATGGAAATGTTTGGCAAGAAAAACGTTGGGAAAATGTTATGAAACAAACTTACTGACCCAAAACACCAAGTTTTGCCAAGAGCAACTCACTTGGTGAAAAACATAAAGTTTTACTTTAAAAAGAACAATTTTTCACCACATAAAATATTGAATGGATTTTAAAATAGACTTTGAACAAAAACCTCTAACCATTGACTTTGCCATTTTGGTAAATGACCAATGTGGATCTTACAAAGTTTATAAACCTAGTAGAGACCAACTTTACAATAGAACCCTCTTTTTGCAAGACTTAGAAACCATTACTTTGTGTGTGTGAAATGTTGTTTGAATTTTGGTTTGGAATGTTACTTGATACTATGCTTGCTTGATTGATTGTAGTGAAATTAACAAAGTGTGAGACTAGCAAGATCAAGGGTAAAACCTAATTCCCTACCAAAAAGGCAAGTTACACTATCATACAAAAGACCTACTATTTTCATTATACTTAGTGGATTTTGTAAACATGCATGAAAATGTTTATACTTATGCTATGCTAATCCTAATAGGATTCCCTATACACTCCTTAGTGAAAATAATTAAAGTTGTACATGCTTAGCCCTGCTATGTTTTGAAAAGAGATACATGTTGAGATTTTACAAAGGTTGAGAAAAAAAAGACTTGTGTTTTACATAATAAAACAAGGACTCAATGAACCACCTAGGTGGTGGACACTTTATGTTTTGGAGAAGGTGGCAACAAAAGGGAATCATGTCTATGGCAATCACTTTGTGTTGTGCTCCAAATGAAAACCACCTAGGAAACTTAGAGATTGAACATGTTTCTCCAATTGAGGCTTTCGTGTACAACCACGTGCTATTATGGCTCTGGCTTAGTCAACTACATTAGGAAGACCCATACATTGTCTTTAGTTACCGGACATGGGGATCTGGAATGCTTCATGGGGGCTGAAGACAAGCTAGCAATGATGTATGGGAGGACCTTTTGGAAAGACTTCGTCACATTCTCAGTCTGCCAGTACTCCATCTTGGTGAGCACTAATCCAGTAGGCCACTGGTGGCAACAAGATGGGATTGTGTCATGTGGGTAAAGTGTACTCCTTCTGCAGAAGTTAATAAAATCTAAGTACTTAGCCGTGTCCCCGGTTATGGACAATACTGAGCAACTAAAGTTTGAACCATGGGAGATCTCGACATTCCAACTTCTAATATAAAAACTTGATGCACTTGGGGTTACCAAGGAATTCAAAGAGATTTTGTTAAGCTTGTTGCACTTGGGGTTTACCAAGGTGCTCAAGAGCATGATGTACTTGGGGATACCAAGGGACTCATGGGATTTTTGACAAGGACTTGAACACTTGTGTGTCTACCAAGGAGTTCAAGGAACTTGGAAAAGAAATTTGACAAAGGACTTTAAAACCCTTTTGAAAAAGGTAGGATAAAATATTGCTTTATGCAAATAAGCCTTAAACTCTACTTAGCCTAATATGCATATAATAATAGGATCCACTCTTATTATACATAAAAGTGAAACTTGCCAATACAATTCAAAATGTATTGACCCATGTGGCTGTAACTTGTAATGTTGCAGGTTGATTGTTTTAAAATGAAGATTGTTTGATTGACTAGGACTACACAGCCTACAACCAACATCTGCCTGTGGCACTTAGAAGATGAAGGACCCATACTTATATTTATTCCGCTGCATTGTAAAGTAATAGCCAAATGAGCTATGTATGATGTAATAAAATTATGTTATTCCTGGTTATAAAGTTATAATATGAACCTTGTATCTTGATATTACATCTTAACTGTGGTTGCTAGCTATTGATCCAGGGACTAGCATTGTAAAACACAAGAGGGATCTACCTTATCAGGTTGAGGCCCCTTACATATGCTAACGATTGCCTAGAAAAGAAAGTTGAAGGAGCCAACAAGACCAACCCTTTCCAGAAGGGACAAGTGAACCACATTAATGTGGAGGATATCTATGAGGAGTCTAATGCTGTGGCTGGTAAGTTAAAGGTCAATTCTTTTCCAGCACTTGTTCTTTTTTATACTGGCGCATCGCATTCATTCATATCAAAAGCATTTGTTGATAAAAATGGACTTCCAACTGAAACCATTGGGTGTCCTATAAAAGTAAGCTCTCCCGGTGGAGAGATGATAGTGAACCTTGGATGTCATGATCTAGTAATAGAGTTCGGAAGGTATAAGTTTCCGGTCAGTTTGATAATCCTAGATTCTCAAGGATTGGATGTAATTTTGGGAATGGATTGGATGAATTAGTATGAAGGAGTACTAGATTGTGCCAATCGTACTGTCACACTCACTACCCCGGATAATAAAAGGATTAGGTTCAAGTCCAACTTTGAATCTAAAGGGAGTAAGCTAAGTTCTCTTAAGGGGGTTAGCATAGACAGTGTGCTAATTGTGAGAGAGTATCCGGATGTGTTTCCGGAGGAATTGCCTGGAATGCCACCAGATAGATATGTTGAGTTCCTGATTGACTTACTACCAAGATCTGGACCAATAGAAAAGAGACCTTACAAGATGCCAGTTGATGAGTTGGAAGAACTCAAGAAACAGCTGGGAGAACAGTTGGAGAAAGGATTTATTTAACCAAGTTCTTCATCTTGGGGTGCACCAGTTTTGTTTGTTGAAAAGAAAGATAGAAGTCAAAGGTTATGAATAGATTACCGTTCACTCAATGAGGTAACAATGAAAAACAAATATCCTTTGACAAGAATCAATGATTTGTTTGATCAGCTAGAAGGAACCCATGTGTTCTCAAAGATTGATCCCCGATCAGGTTATTTTAAGATTAAGATTAGAGAGCAAGACATACCTAAGACTGTTTTCACCACAAGGTATGGTTTGTATGAGTACACCGTGATGCCATTTGGTTTGACAAATGCACCAGCCTACTTCATGAATATGATGAACAAAGTGTTCATGGAATTTCTTGAAAAGTTTGTTGTCATTTTCATTGATGGCATTTTGATCTACTCCAAGAGCAAGGAAGAGCAGGAAGAACATTTATGTTTGATACTTGAGAAGCTTAGGGAGCATAAGATGTATGCCAAATTCAGCAAGTGTGAATTATGGTTGAGTGAAGTGGGATTTCTCGGTCATATTGTGTCAGGAGATGGTGTAGTTGTTGACCCCGCAAAAGTTTCAGCTGTAACTGAGTGGTAATCTCCTAAGTCAGTGAAAGAAGTTTGTAGTTTCCTTGGCTTGGCAGGATACTATAGAAGATTCATTGAGAATTTCTCAAAGGTAGCTAAGCCAATGACGGAATTGCTTAAGAAAGACAAGAAATTTGTTTGGACTGAAGGATGTGAACTCAGTTTCCAAGAGTTGAAGAAGAGACTAGTGACAGCACCAGTCTTATGTTTGCCAGATTTGGAAAAATATTTCCAAGTATATTTTGATGCATCTCACCAAGGATTAGGCGGAGTTCTGATGCAAGAAGGTAAAGTTGTAGCTTATGCCTCGAGATAACTCAAAACTCATGAGGTGAATTATCCTACTCATGATTTGGAGTTAGCCTCTGTTGTCCATGCACTCAAAACATGGAGACATTATCTTTTGGGAAAACGTTGTGAAGTGTTCACAGATCACAAGAGTCTGAAATATATCTTCACTCAGAAAGAAATCAACATGAGACAAAGAAGGTGGCTAGAGATCATCAAGGATAATTACTTGAGTTTGCAACACCACCCCGGTAATGTCGTGGGAATGGTCACGGCAGATGCTGCAATCGGCAGCGAGTAGTAGAACGAGGGGCAAGGGCGGCCAGCCATCTGCGGTGCGAGATGAGGGCGGAGACACAAGGTTTTACCCAGGTTCGGCCCCCCGGAGGGTAAAGACCTACTCCTGCTAGATTGTATTATGATGGTGGTACAATGGGCGAGCTCGGCGGCTAGGCGGCGAGTCGCTTGGGTGTATGATGGAACGTAACTCTACACGCCCTGTGGGGAGGTTTATATAGACTCACCTCCCCTAGGGTTTACATATCTCAACCGAATCAGTCAAGGCTTCGGTAATTATTTAACCTAACTCGATTGGGCCTATCTACTCGCCCGGGCCTTCAGCTCCCAGTCGCTTGGATCCATACCAGGCCACGATCCAGTCGCCGTCTTGCAGGCCCACTCGCCAGTTCCTGGGCCAGTCGGAAACGTCCTGCTGGGTATACCCCGATAGGCATATCCCCATCAGGTAAAGAAAATGTTGTATCGGATGCTTTAAGCCGAAAGGTTTATGTGAATGGCCTTACTAAGGGAGAATTGCCAGATGATCTGTGTGCCCAATTCAAGGATCTCAGATTGGAGATAGTACCGGAAGGACATCTCATGGCAATGGATGTTCAGCCTACATTGTTGGACAGGATCAGGGAAGCTCAAAAGATAGACAAGGAAATTGATGAGATCAAAGGATTAATGAAAAAGGGGAAAGCTAAAGGTTTCCATGAAGACGAACAAGGTACTTTATGGTATGCAAAACGTATTTGTATACCGCAAGATCCGGAACTTAGGAAACTGATTCTGCAGGAAGCTCACAACTCACCATATTCCATTCACCCAGGTAACACCAAAATGTACATGGATGTGAAAGAGAAATTTTGGTGGAATAATCTCAAGAGAGAGATCGCAGAACATATTGCATTGTGTGATGTGTGTAGTGGAGTGAAAGCAGAACATCAGAAACTGGCAGGATTTCTACAACCACTACCTATTCCTGATTGGAAGTGGGATAAGATTGGTATGGATTTCATCACCGGACTGCCAAGGACTAGATCAAGATATGATTCAATCTGGGTTGTAGTAGATCGCCTAACTAAGGTGGCTCATTTCATTCTCGTGAAGACAACCTACACAAGTGCTAAGTTGGCCAAGATCTATATGAACAGGATTATATGTCTACATGGAGTACCCAAGAGTATTGTGTCTGATAGAGGAACTCAATTCACTTCACATTTTTTGCGACAATTACATGAGTCATTGGGAACGAGATTGGAGTTCAGTATAGCTTTTCACCCTCAAACTGATGGACAGACAAAAAGAATCAATCAGATTCTGGAGGATATGTTGAGGGCATGTGGCCTAGACTATGGTGCTAGTTGGGATGAAAGCCTGCTTTACGTAGAATTCTCTTACAATAACAGCTATCAAGCCAGCATTGAGATGGCACCATTTGAATTTCTCTATGGAAGAAAATGTACCACACCATTGCTATGGAGTGCTGTAGGAGAAAGAAATTTGTTTGGACCATAACTGATTAAGGAAGCCGAAGAGAAAGTCAGATTAGCAAGGGACAAATTGAATATAGCACATTCTCGACAGAAAAGCTACGTGGATTCAAAGCGTAGAGAAGTCACCTATGAGGTAGGTGATAGAGCCTATCTTAGAATCTCACCACTCCGTGGTGTGAAGAGATTCGGGATCAAAGGAAAGTTAGCTCCAAGATATATTGGATCATTCAAGGTTTTGAGCCACAAAGGAGAAGTGTCTTATGATATTGAATTGCCTGAATCACTGTCTGCGGTTCACAATGTGTTTCACGTAAGGCAGTTGAAGAAATGCCATCCGGAGATGGAAGAGACTTCTTTGAAGGATACTATACCTTTGGAATAAGTTCATTTTGAAAGTGATCTCACTTATGAAGAGAAACCTATCAAGATTCTTGAAACTACAGAAAGAGTCACTCGTACCAAGACTATCAAGTTTTGCAAAGTTCAGTGGAATCATCATTCCGAAGAGGAAGCAACTTGGGAAAGAGAAGATTACCTTTGGAAAGATCACCCTCACCTATTTGCTAGCCAATCCGAATCTCGAGGGCGAGATTCACCTTAAGGGGGTTAGATTTGTAACATCCCAAAAATCATGATTTGAAAAGTTTTGCATATCATTATGCATTCATAACATTTGGTCATTTCAAACAAGATTTCAAAATAAGAAACTAGGTAATGCCTATTATTTTATAAGAAAGGCAGTGGTTTTATTTTACTTGCAAAGTATGAGAATGCTTTGGTTTGACCAGAAATGTTTTAAAGTTGAATGCAAAGCTTACACAAAGTTTTACAAAACAAAAATTCAATATAAAAACCATTTATTATGCCTATATATATCAATAAAGGCATGATCTAAATTTTATTTTCAAAGTGTCAAAGTGTTTTTGACCATACAGTAAGGTTTTATACCCAATATTATGCAAAGATTCCACTACAAAAATCCAAAAGTAATTATAATTCAAACTCACTTGAATTTGAATTAAATTGCTTTCCTGAAAATTGAAATAGAAAAGGAAAAAGAATAGGGAAAAGAGAAAATAGAAAAGGCCGTCGCCACCGTATCGGCCCAGCAGAAGATTCAGCCCGCGAATCCCACCCGGAAACCTCCCCCTCTCCACTCTTTCTCACGCGCAAGAACACCCCCACCTCGCTGGCAGGCAGGCCCCACTGCCACATCGACCTCGTCGTCTATCTCACGCCGGAAGACCCGCGCCCTCTCTGCCGTTTCCTCCATGATTCAATTCGAGTAATTGCGCTTGATTTCCGACGTGATTGCCCCTCCTGGCCTAGCTACTTAAACCCCCACTGCCCCTCTCCATTTCCCCTCAAACCCCAAGCCCTAAGAGCCACCAGGCTGCAACAATTTCTTGCACGAAACCTCTCTGCTCCGACGAGCTGCAGCGCCGATTCCGGCCAACTCCGGCCACCCCTCTACTCCTGGTTCCCATGAGCACACTCCACATCGCCTCGCGCATCTCCCAGTACCTTTCCCTAGCCCGCGCACGCTTTGGAACGTTGTCAAGGGCAACGCCAGCATGCCACCGTCCTCTGCTGCAACTCCGGCGAACCTTTCCGATAAACCCTGACCGTCCTAACATTTGTGCTTGATACGTGTGAACTCGCCATGCTCGTACGCGTCTAACTCCACATATGGCTTGTCTTTTCATGCCTTATAGCATCGACAACAATCACACCTGAGCGAGCCCAATGCGATGCCAACTCCGACGAGCAATCGACGTCGTGACTGTACGCCCCCGCTCAGTCCACGACCACGTCGAGAATCACCACGTCTTTGCGATCTCTGTAAGCACCTGCACTACCCCCGTACCCCCTGGCCTCGCTGGAGCGTCGTCGCCGCGCTCGCCATTTGCATCGCCCATCTATGGCCAGTGTGATTAGATCCGTTAGATTCAGATCTAGTGGCTAGGATTAGATGCTTAAGTGAAAGGGTATGGGCAGATCTGGACCGTTAGATCTCACTTAGATCCATCGGCTCGTGAGTGTGATCCGCACGAAGCGGTACTGACCAATCAGGAGCCGCCGCGTGTCTGGATTTTTCTTTTAAAATCCATATTAGATTTAATTAGATGATTTAACTAGTAAAATTCATAACTTTTGTTCTATTTATCCAAAAAATGCAAATAATATATCAGTGGAATCACAAAAATAAATCCTACACATCTATGGGCTTAGTTTTATATTTTGTTTCTGTAAAAATAGAATTTTATGCAGGGACATTTGTAGCCTTATTTTGGGTATAGAAATTATTTAGAAAATGTTTCAAAGACTAATTTGAGTCTATTTAGTCTATAAAAGTTTAGTTTTGTGTTTAGTACTGTTTACTTGTCTTGTTTGGTTTAAGAAAAATCATTACATGGCATTTGCGTGCATTCATATATTTTTGCTTGATTAATTTGAATGTAAATTTGGTGCTATCATTTTATGTGTAGATTTTGGTGCTAGTGGTGATTTTGATTGTGATTGTGAAGATTGTTTCTACTCCCCCAACTACCAAGTCAAGTGGTGCTTCATGTTTTTGTCCCAATATTTTGACTATGCACTAGTAATATTTTGTATAGGGCTTGCATGATGTTTTTACTAAGTATCTATATGCTATGATATGGGAAATCCTAATAGATGTAGTCTTGATAGAATTATTCTCTAAGTTAAGATACTTGTTGATATCATGCTTAGCCTAGCTACTAGTAGAAAAGGGTGGATTAGATACACATGCTATGGAAATTTTTCTAAGTCTTTTGACTTATGTTTTTGCTTAATAAAACTACTAAGTGAATGAATCACCTGGGTGGAATGGAAGGAAAGTTTTATGTTGAGTGGTTACCCCAGGGGCAATACCTGGTGTATATCACTTGTGGAAAGCCAACCAGGAACAATGGGATTTGAGGTACTTAGTGTTTAGAAGCTTCTAGTGCAACCACATGGCATATGGGCTTTGCCTTGATCATATAGGTTGCAATAACTTATCCAGATGGACAGAAGGTGGTAGGGGCGATAGGTTTGGAACGCGTCCATTTGGTCTAAGGTAATGCTTCTGAAAGATCTTGTCTCGATGCATGTCGAGTCTTGTGGGGAAAGTGCGCCACCTCTCGAGAAGGAAAAATCTAAGTAATTAGCCGTGTCCACGGCAATGGACAAATTGAGCATCAAGACACTGAAGCTATCAAGGATATCCTCATGCCAATTTCTAAGTTAAAAGCTTGTGGTTGAACAAGGGAAAAGGATCACCAATTTTATTGGTAGATGCCTTGGGTGATTTTGATAAACAAAAACTTAGTGTTTTCAACTGATAGGCAAAACCTATTTTGAGCAAAGCAAGCCTATGCTACATTGAGCCAAAATCATGTAGAAGTTAGAAACTATTATTCTACTAAGGTATCACTTGCCAATACTATTCCAATGTATTGACCCACTATGGCTATAACTTGTGATGTTGCAGATTACTCTGATGAGGATTAGGGTTATGATCTACACTCAACATGTTTGCCTGTGGCACATGAAGATGAAGACTTTACTTTATTTTGTTAAGTTGAACTCTTGTACTAGCCTATGGCTATGTAGTTGTAAAAGACTATGTTATCTCTGGAATGACGATGTAATAATGACCTTTGTATATGTATACTTCATCTTAAACTGTGGATGCTAGCATTTGATCCAGGGACTAGCATTGCAATCATAGGGACCTTTACCTTTACAAAGGTGGGGTCTTACAAATACCAACTTGTCAACACCCGGATTTTTAATGCCAGATGCCTATTATGCCATACATCGCAATCCCAGGATTACCATTTTTGCGAGACATAACATATTGGTACCATAGTTCATCATCCATTATAAACCATAATAAAGGTCTTACAAATAAGGGATCTCATGATCTAGTCTTAATACAATCAATGTAGCAGAATAATATAATAACGGTAGCGTGGGCGAGGCTCTATCTTCATGGTCATAGGCAATGCTGACAATGGGAGATGATCCTAGTTGTCATAGACTTCCTGCGGTCCATCATCCTGATAGGCCTCCTCATAGTCTGGCCATGGGAATAGCCAGGGACAAAGCCATGAGTACTCTTTAAGTACTCGCAAACTATCACTAACAAGTAAAGTGGTTCAAGTAGGAATACTAAGCTCTAGGTTTTTTGCAAAAAGCCAGGTTTATCTCTAGCTGAGTTCAGAAGTAAAGAAAACTAGTTCAAGGTTTAATAACACCTAAGTGGGAACTTAGTTTTCACTTTCACAACCATGTTGTGGTCAAGTCAAAGTCATGATTCATTTCACAAGTTATTTTGAAAACATCTAACAACGGAACAGTATGGCCACTCCAACTGTCCATAACCGCGGACGCGCCTATTCGAATAGTTTGACACTCTGCAGAGGTGGTACACTTTCACCACAATATTCGATACATCCATCGGGAACAATCCTAAATTCACCATACTTAGTATGCGGATAATCAATCCTAACCTTTCAATTACACACCCTAGTATGGGCACCTCTCCTATGAGTTTGGCCTCCCAACCATGACCATCTGTCATCTTGGGACTGCACAGGTGGTCAATCATCACGAGGTAGCCTCGGCTCAAATGTCGGTGCAAGGAACCCATACTAAGGTATATAAAATTCCAGTCAAGGCCTACCCAAATTCGAGTACTGTGGTTGTATGGTAAAATTGGAATGGTATCGCATCCGAACACAACCATCAGTTTTATAAAGGGCTAAGGCTCATGCCTCAACATTTTCATCATCAAAAAATCATCTGGTGTTCAATAACACATGTCAAAACATTTCATTAGAATGACTCATCATTCTAAGGTTTTCATAACCATTTTCACCAAGTGTTCCCATCTAAAGTGGTCAAGTTTTATGCTTAGCACTAGCAACTACAATTGGGGGTAAACACTAATGAGGGGTCATAATCAAGTGTGACTTATCTAAGTCTAATCTCATTCCTTGGGATGACATCAAGTTCTATCTAAATTAGGCCAAGTTTTATGCTCTTTATTCTACCTCTAATATCTTTCCAAAATATCATAAACACTACCTAAAAGTAAACAAAGAATTCTGATAAAAAAATAAACCAATAAAGCTTGCAAGTAAAGCTGGGATTTGGTATAATCAGGTGGTATAATCACATATGCCTAATGCATCTAGTTGGCATAGTTATCATGCAAGTGTTAGCTTGCTAAGGTAATAGCTTGCATAGGTAACATGCAAGTGGTAGCTTGCCTTGTGTAGTGAAGTGGTTGAAGTTCTCCTATGCTTCTTCCTCGTAGTAGTCTCCTTCCTCTTCGTATCCTTGATCGGTACTCGCGTCTATAAATAAATACGAAGTACACAATCACCAAACAATACTTAACTACTTCTATTTAGCACACAAAGGCTCACACTAGATGATCTAGCATCATCACAATCATCAAATGAATTAAGGCAATAGTTTTATTTATTTTATTTTTGAAAATTAATTTCTACTCATTGAAAAACTACTTAAGATTTAATATTCTCCAATTAAAACATGGGCTCATGTTGACACATGTCATCACCATATATTTCAATACTTGGGAATGTGATTTAAAGTGGTGTCACAATTTAATAATGTTTAACCTTATTATTTTAATTAATTAAGTGACTAGAAATGCCTATAAGGCATTCTTTTAATACTTGTCCATTATTATTGCAAGTAAATCTAGATATTTTTATATATTCAAAAAGGTCTGGTCAAATGTGATTTTTGAGAGTTGGAATCAACTCAAAAGCATTTATGGTTGAATTTTGAAAAATGTTTGAATGCAGAAAAGTCTCTGCCTTGTTATCTTTACTATAGGTGATCTATAATTTCAAATGCTTTGAATCCAACGGTCTTGGATTAATAATTTCCATACCTTTCTAACAAAATTGGTTTCATGCTATTTGGTTTAGTAGAACTCTCTGAATTGATTTTTGAATCTACTGCCAGAACTAGGTTTGAAACTAAATAGATAAATCTAAATTCAAACTACTGGTCGCGCCGGAATTATAACTGGGCCGGCCCACTACGCACAGCGCGCGCGGGCAGGTTAAGTGGTGTGATACGTCCAAAACATATCTACTTTCCCGAACACTTTTGCTATTGTTTATCCTCTAAACTTGTGAGATTTGGATACAACTAACACGGATTGACACTCTTTTCAGCAGAATTACCTTGGTGTCTTGTTTTTATGCAGAATGTCAACTATCAGGAAAAATCCCGGAAAATATGCCAAAAATTATATTTCACCAGAAGACCCACGGTGCCAGAAGACGAGACGGAGAAGGGCCCTGGGGGCCCAGACCCCTGACAGGCGTGATCCCACCTCTGGTCGCGCCTAGGGGGTGCAGCCACCCCAGGCACCCCCTCGGCCTCCCTCTGCGCCTATAAGTTGCCTCTCGACCTAAAAACCGAGGGGGGTTGATAGTTTTCTAGAAAGAGTTCCGCTCCGCCGCCACCACCAGAAACCAAGATTCGGATCCAGAAACTCTGTTCTGGCACCCTGCTGGGACGGGGAATTTGGAGAGGATCATCGCCATCATCATCACCAACACATCTCCATCAACCATCGATGTTTCCCTCATCCATGAGTGAGTAATCCACCGTTGTAGTCCTGGGGATGGTAGGAATTGGATGAGTTCTATCATGTAATCAAATAAGATCTGTTAGGGCATAGTGCCTAGTATCTCTATTAGTGCTATTTGACTTTGTTGCAACTTGTTGTGCTTAATGCTTGTCACTAGGGCCCGAGTGCCATGATCTCAGATCTGAACTTATTATTGAATCATTATGATAGTATTTTTTGTGGTCTTATTTGCAAGTTGTGTACACATATCATTGTCCGGATCCAAAGGCTCCGAAGTGACAATAACTGGGACAATCGGAGGGGATGGCTATAGTGTGAGGATCACATGTGTGCATGGAGTGTTAATGCTTTGCTCCGGTTCTCTATTAAAAGGAGCACCTTAATTGCGAGTAGTTCCCTAGAGGCCCCGTTGCCACGGGCTGGCTAGACAGAAGATGTTGTCCAAGTTCTCATTGCGAGCACGTATGACTATATATTTGGAGCAAATGCCTAGGATTGTTTAGTACTTGGATGCTTATTATTATTTATCTGCAATGCCCTAGTTCTTGAAGTTACATGTTTAGGCTCGTCCATGCAACGCCCGTCCATCCATCCCTATTCCTACCGCACTCGAATCCTACTGTTATCGTTACTGTTACTATTGCTCATGTTTTACTGCTGCTGTTGCTTTGTTGTTGCTACTACCAAACTGCTGCTACTGATAAACTTCTGTGAGCAAGAACTATTTCCAGGTGCAGCTGAATTGACAACTCAGTTGTTAAGGCTTGCAAGTATTGTTTGGATCCCCTTGTGTCGAATCAATAAATTGGGCAATAAAACCCGCAAAGACTGTTGCGATCTCCTATACTTGTGGGTCACCATGGTGTCCCCACACGTCAGTGAGATGTGGGTTGGCGAAGGGGTACGGGGTGATTACGACTGTAGGATTAGACTAAGGATCAATGGCTCACGGTCGTCGTCCTCGTTTGAACAGAACACGGCGGTGGCTAACCCTAGCGTGGCCAGTGGAGGTCTGCGGCGGCTCACCGGGGCTTAGGCGATGGTCGACGATGGGGGAGAATGATGATGTCGACGACGGCGGTTCTCTTGGTACTGGCGGCTTTTCCTAGGGTGGGTCCAATCGACGGCGCCCTTCTCCTCCAGGCTCTATCGAAATTTCGGCGAGGGAGAGCTCGCCTTGCTCCGGGAAGAGGTGGGAAGGATCAGTGAGAGGTGGGGAGTGAACTGGTGTGAAGAAAATGATCGGGGGAGGCCTCCTTTTATAGGCGAGCGATAGAGGCCGAGCGGCATGGGCAGTGCTCGTCGGGGTCGGTGTTACAGCAAGCTACGGGCATGGCTGAGGCTAGGTGACGGTGCGCAGTATCCTGGCGGTGCTAAATGGCTTGATGGCGCGGAAAGGGGCAGTGCGGTTTGGTCGGAACGTGCTGGTGCTCTAAGAGGAACCGACGATGTTTTTGAAGATGCACGTGTGCTCCTGGTCGCGCGGCGGTGAAGGGGCATGTCTGGTGGTCTCCTGGGACAGTGGTGATCGTGTAGATAGGCAGCGAAGGCGAGGCACAGTATGTGCGAGCGTGTCGAGCGCGGCGAGCTGGCGTGCTCTGGACATGGTAGAGACAAACTGGGTGCGTGTGTTCTCTGTGGTACTGCCTATCAAGGATCGAGGGTTGGATAGGGGGTGGCGGTGGACGGTGACGTGCTTCCTGGTCATGGTGGGTAGGCGCGGTGATGGTGCAGTGACCCAGCATACCACTGCATGTGTAGTACACTATAGTCGTTGACATGACATCGACAGAACACCGTTCCGTAAATATCACATCCCCAGAGTGGTACAACAGAAACATTGCGGGTCCATATTACAAACATACACACATTATTATTATTACAATATCGGAAGTTCAAGACTTCCAAAATATTCAACTTACAAACCAAAATATAAGTGTTTCAGCAGAAGTTTCAAATTTAAAACTTAAACTCCAAATTGAGCTCGGCAACTTATTGCTATATATTGTTCATGATGCTCGGCTCAAGTGGTTACTAGAACTATAGTAATTAGTCGGACTCCTGGAACTCTCCTATGTAGATGATGTCGTAGTCCTCCCCTTCTACGGCTCCATACAAGTTGGGCTCTTCATAGAAGACCTCCTCTTGACTCTCGGATGCATATATTGGAGTATCTTCGGGATTCTCAGAGTCTAAGCAAGGATTCAAAGGAAAATATGAGTAACATCGTTACTCAGCAAATTCATTATATGCAAGGTAGGAAGTTTGATGTTCTATCTACCACCTCGTACTATCAGCCGTTGGTATTATGCAATTTTGTAAATCTTTCTTCAAAGGTTGATTTTATTATGAAAATCTATGACCACTAGCCTTCACAGGTTGACCAGAACTTTCATGGAGTTCCTTTCCTGCCGCGTTCGTAGCTCCTTCCCGGAACAGGGAGTAACAAGTTACAATTCTTACACTCTGCAGAGGTGCATTACTTTTCCCATGAGAGATCAACTCCTTGTTGCACAACCGGGCGTACTTTTCCCGTCCACAATTCCATGATGTGGGGCCCAGTAGTTGGTCCAAGCCAATCACTGCCCTCTCCGCGACCTCATATGGCTGCATGATCCTTTAGGCTAGCTCACCTTCGTTAAGCCCCCTTTCGGGCAGGCTAAAACCCTGATGAGTTCATTAAGACTCTATGACCTAGTGATGCCCGGATTAGTACCATTTACATGGACTATCTCCCTAAACACCATTCATAGATAATCTAGACACCAAAAGCGTGGGGCGTAAGGGCGCCCACCCATATGTTGGATCCACACAAGGAATCACAACGTCACGTTAAGGTCGTCTTGCCTCCATACAAGAGGAAAAGGATACAGCTGACTTCGCCGTCCCATTCCAAATCTCATGGTTAACACGTAATATACGGCGCTAGAATCACTGATTTCATGGGTTATTAATTCCTAATTGTTCATCATTAGTGCAAGTAGAACTCTAAGTTATATTGCTCCATTACATCATCACTTAGGATGATATCTAAGATTTAGTATCTTGAGAAAATAGTGTTTTCTTTTTCTATAGTATAGATGATAACACACAATTTTCTAATACTTTGATAAAGACTCTTCATAGGACATGAGCAAGTGATGAACTTTCCTTGTGATTGCAAGGTAGTGAAGTCTGATGCTTGCACTGGACCTTGAGCTTCTATGTCTACAAAAACATCATTATTGCCCGGTAAGGACAATATTTAAAGAAGCAAAATGATTATCCAAATTAATGTAATGCATTATTTAACTTTATATGCTTTCTCCCCATTATTAATAAAATTCTTTTTAATAATAAAGGATTTATAAATATTAATTTTTAATATTTATAATAGAATATTGTATTCTTTTATTTTATTTTCCTTTTATTTGACTTTTATTGATTTAATAATTCTTTTAAGAATTATCACTTAAATATCAAAAATTGTTATTAAATATTTGTTTAGTATTTTTCTAAAATACTATAATATTAATATATAATGAAAGTGATTTTTATTTATTTTTATCATCTTTCAATAATTTTGTAAAATTCCATAAGGAATATATAAATTACAAAATTATTAATAAAATTTATATGTCTAAAATTTTATATCTTAATTTATTTGGATATTTTGGATTATTGTGAATACAAAAATATTTTATTTATAATTTTTGGACTTTTATTTTATTTTCTAGAATTTAATTAATTTAGGGGCATTTTGGTCTTTTCCTATTTATTAAAACAGATTCTAAATGAATTGGGCTAGCCTTTTGGGTTTATTGGGCCCTTGTGGCCCAGTAGGGCATGGTCAAAACAACCACCCCGAAGGGTTTTTGGCCCACCCAGCCCACTCACTCGCTGTCTCCTCTCTCGAGCTCACCCTCTCCTTCTCCTTCTCCGACCCCGTGGTCAGTGGTGTCACCGCCGGCGATTCCCGCCGTCGTGGAACGCCATGGCCGCCGTCGTGGTGCAGGAAGAGGTTGTCGACTCTGCTCTTCCCTCCTATCCAACTGGATTTGGACATGGAGCTGTCCTGCGACAGATCGATGCCGTCCTGAACCCTAGGGTTTGGGGTTGGTGTGGATCATGGCGCCGTCGCTGCTGTCGTGTGACGTGGTGATGCTCCTCGCCTCCAAACATGGCTATGGTCGCTGCCGTGGCGCTGTATGGGTCGCAGCGCCCCCTGGGGGTGCTCCCGTGCCGCCATAGTCGTCGGCCACCTCTGCTTCCTCTTCTAGTCTCCAGCGAGGACCTTTGGTGAGTGCTCCTCTATTCTTGAGCTCTCTGTGTTAGACCCTCCCATGTTAAATGTTGGAAGTGGCCTCTCTGATGATTTTCTGGTCCCGATTAGGGTTCTTGGTTCTGTTTAGGGTTCATACCCTGTTGTTGATTAGATACTGATGAATGGGATCATGTGTTGATGGTCCCTAAGCATGCTAAATGATTGTTAGTTGTGGTTTGCTGTTTAAGATGAACTGTGGTGGTGCTAGTGGCTTATCAGATGATTCTATTGATTAATTTTGATGTGGTCTGATGATCAAGTTGCTTTAGAAGCAATACTTGGGAATCTTGTGGTTTACTATTTCACCACTGTCATTGCTTGGTTAATGATAGTGAGTGTTGTGTGATGAAATAACTGTATTAACACTTGTTGGCTTCAGAATTCAGATGTGGTTTCAGATCAAATGGTTTCAAATAGTGAAGATATACATAGGGATTTTCTTAATTATGATTCCTGTGATGACATGAAAATGATTTGTAGTGGGTTGGTTGAATCTATGAAGATTGAATGCTTAACCTGATTAGTGTAGAACTGTTCTTGTGACACCATCTTTGTATGGCACACAAGATTAGATTCTATTTTCTTGATTTGGTTTGGTGCAAGCTTAAGATGAGTTTGGCATTAAAGATAAATAGAAATGTTCCTTTCTTAAATCCCTAAGACCAATGATGTTGGTCTGAGGTTTAGGGATTAAGCTTTATCTAGTTGATTCATATGGATGGTTCTGGTAGTGGTACCGGCTACTGTTTCTTGAATCAATACTTGGAAAAATGATGGTATGCTTGATCATTTGTATAGATCCATAAGATTAAATTCTAAGGTGCTACTCTTATCCTAGAGATGTGCCTAGAAGTTGAATCTTAGCTATATTCATTCTTGAATTGAAATATAGCTTGATAGCTAAATCAATGATGTTGTTCTGAGATTTAGTTGGATCCTTATACTTTGATGTTTTCTTTTAGAGTTTAAAACCTCAATGATAGATTCATCCCACTTGGGTGTTTTCTGAGAGTTTGAATAAGATACAGATCATGTGATGGTCTATTTACTCACCACTGTTACTTGATGTTGTGGTTGATCTTGTGGTAGCTTGATCTAGTGCTCCCCTGGTATTTCCAGCTCCTGGCTTGTCCTTAATCTAGCCCATCATCTCCTGATCCTGATGGCTTGACCTTGGTCTTGATATCCACCTGATCTACCCCCTCCTTATGTCACCATCTTGGTGATGTGATCCTGGGCTTTGGTTGGTTTGATCTAGCTTAGCTTTGGCTGGGTTTAGCTGTTGGTTGCTGTGCTTGGTGTGTGAGAGTAATGGAATGGTGTGGGGATTGGTTTTCCCACGACTGTGTTGGTAGTTTTATTTGGATGTGCTGCTGCTCTGGTGTTGACAGCACACACATGCAGTTTGGTGTGTGTGCTGCTTGTGTGCCTGCTGCACAGATGTGGATATGTTCGGAATTTTGAAAGTTACTTTCCTCTGGTTACTTATACTTTGCTGGTGAAACTTGCCCCTCCGTGCTGTTATTTGACTTATGGCTTAAAATTATGAAAGATACATTCTTTTATATTGGTTAAACTTGCCCCTTTTTATAAGATTACTCAATGATGAACCTTGTTCAGTGCACTTCACTGACAAGTCTGAGAGTAATATAATAAAAACCTTAACTTTCTTTATTTTTGTTTATGTTTGTTTTGCAGGTACCAGACTTGGGAATTCAAGAATTTAGTTTAGGTTTTCTTCTTTATTTGTAGAATAGTCATATGTAATATTCTTTATTCTTTTGTAGTTTTTATTTTATTATTTTGTAATAAATATTGTACTATTATCAATAAAGAAATATTATTCTTTATTTATTTACTATTGTAAAAATTGTGGATGATAAGTTACATTCTTGTAACTTATTTATTGAATAAAATATGAAATGGATATTCATATTCTTAATTTCTTTCTTTATATAAAGTTTGAGTTATTATTAGTTAACTCTTTATTAAATCAAATACTCAAACATCATTCAAAAATCCTTTTGAGTTATAATTCAAACACTCATGTTTTAAATTCAAATTTCATTTCCCAAAACACATAATTCCACAAAGATCATATCAAAGTCTATAACAATCATCCTTCAAGACTATACCTAATCTCAAAGTATGAAAGAAACCTTGATCACTTTAGGTTTTTATTTGGCGAAAAATTTACCCACATTTTTACAGAGGAATGCATGCAACATTTCAAATTCTTAAATCTACCCTTCGTTAGTTCCTAAATGCTGGGATGTTACAGATGGCTCATTCTAGCTTGTCATGGTCGGCTGGAATGGGTTCGCTCAAGCATGCACGACATGGAGCATTGGGTAGGGTTCTAGCTAGTTTAATGCCACAGTTGTCACTGGGGGAGACAAGTATGATCAAGGGGAGAAAAGGTTTGAGTTGATCACTGCTCAAAATAGTGTAGTTAGGCAGAGTTTGGTTTGTGTCTCCATGTGTTTGATGAAATGGCCGAAAGAAATTTATATTTGAATTTTTGGATGAATTTTGGTGAGTGTACTGTGCACATACTAGGTAGTATCTGGTTGGTTGGATTTGTTAAGGTGAACTGGTTTGGGGGGGTTTTGAGAAATGGTGATCTTACCATATGAACTATATTCAATTTTCAAATGTCATTTGAATAGGGTTGCCAAATGTTTCTAGGGGTTTGCAAGGTGGGTTTGGGTTCACTTTTACTTGGTTTAGCAATGGGTGAAAAGAATTAGATTTGTTTCTGTTATAAATCTTGGACTAGAAACACTCCAAGTGGTCTAGTGAGCAAGATTGGCAAAAGTGACCATTAGCTCATTTTGTTTGTTTTTGAATTTCTATTGATTTGATTCTGCTTGGAAATGATTTAGATGATGTTGTTTTCATCTTTAAACCAATCCTTGCCATTCACAACAATCACACAAGTCCATACAAGCATTCATGCATTCACCACATACACACATGCATTCATATTATTTTAATTAACAAAAGTTTTTGTTAACCCTAAATTTGGGTGATTGGAATTTGATAACCTTGATTAATATTTTTGGGATGTTACAGAACAGAGCACCGTTTTAATTCGCATGCGAGAATCGAGGGAGCAGAGGAGTCGCGAGGAAGCCACCTCCCTCTCTCCTATACGCGTGGCGAAAATCGCGCAACTGATGCACGAATCTTGAAGTAGAGGCAAATAAAAGAGAGGAGAAAACCCTTCTCTTCCAGATTCATCTCTATGACGCTTCATTCATTGTGTCCTCGTACTATTCGAGACCTCTGTAGCCATTCTCATCTACACACCGTGAGAAAAATCTCTCTCCCCCACCAATCCTTCATCTTCTCCAAGAGCGATGGCGTCTGCATCTGGCTCAGGAGCGGTGGCGAGTACGTCGACGACAGATGAGAATAAGATGTGGGGCCTCTGGGTACCAAGCGTCATGGACGACACCGAGCTCCAGGTCATGGAGGATGAGGGATTCATTGTCGTCGGCGCGTGGCAGAGCGCCACAGGACACGCCACTCCCGCCCCGCGCAACAGCGAGCGGGTGTTGTTCGGCACACACGTCAACTGCGGACTCAACTTGCCACCGTCGGACTTCTTCATCGAGGTCCTCAAATACTATGGTGTACATATCCATAATCTTCCTCCCAACTCCCTGCTAGAGCTTAGTACTCATGCAACCTTGTGTGTGGGGTTTCCTGGCATTAGACCTAGTCTCACCCTTTTTTCGGTACTACTATGGTACCCGGAAGAACTCCATTAGTGCCTATGTTACTTACACCACTGGCACCCTTAGCTTAGTCCTTAGGAGAAACCGTGTTTATCCTAGGATTAATGCTAGCGAATTCGTCAAACGTTGGGCCGGAACTTTCTTCTACCATAAGGATATTCCAGCTCCTAGAAAGGCAGAAGGTCTTCCGGCCTTCGTCGACACTGCAGTTCCCCACCAAAAATCATGGGACGCGGAGGCGCCGGAACTATCAGATATCTTGATCCTCGCCAAGAGGCGGATTGAGTTTCTGATGAAGCACATGGATCTCTGTGGATCCGACTTGATCCACTGCTGGCTAGAGTGCCGGATTCAGCCTCTGCAGCACCATGGAGATCACCTTATGCACACCTTCACCAGCGACAAGAAGGACAGCCTGCGGGTTAGCCCGAACCGGATTCCCGGCGAAGGATTACAAGACCCTCATGCAGTACTTGATCAAGGAGAGAGTGGAACGAAAAGTTCTGGATGTCTCCCAGAAGATGTTTACGTCCAACTGTCCTCTAACTCCAGTAAATATTTCGACTCTGCTTTCGTGTTTTGTCGTTCTTTTTCTATTTCTTTCTCCGACTCTATTTTCATCGATGCTTTTTGACTTTGTCGGCTCAAGAAACTATCTGAGTCTTAGCTAGCTCCACTAGAGGGCTATATCTTCGATGATCCGGAGGCGACGGAGGATAATGAGGTGCAAGAAGTTTTCGCCTTCGCCTCCAAGAAGCATAAGGCGCAGGAAATTGTTATCACTACTGGTAGACAAGTATTGCCAGTAGTTAAAAATTAAGCACCATGCCTTTATTTCCAGTACTTGGTACCTTTCTTTCTTTCCAAAGCACACCTGATATTCGGATTTTTGTGCTCAGAGCTAAAGCAGTTTTGAAGAGTAAAGTGAAGCTAGACAGCAAGTCGGGCAAGCAACTGCGTCAGCAGAAGCTTGTCATCTCCCCTGCAATGCCACCACTGACTCCTTCCAGTACTCCATTAGCACCAGAAGCTTCCGCCTCTCCTGGTGCTGGTAACATCTCGAAAGCCCTGGTCACCGTTGGTGATCAGGCAACTAACAAGGCTGAACCCGTCAAGGGTATTGATCCCATGGTAATATCTACATGAGCATTGGATAAAGTGGCCGGCTCTGCTGTCTCCGGCCTGAAGAGGAATAAGGAAGAGGAGATCCTCAAGCTGGCTCAATCCAGTCTTGAGAAACAAACCCTCACTCTAGAGGCAGCGATCCAGGAGGTGGAGGACGTAAAGCTGGTCATCCTCCTGGACCAAATTTTGGTCCGGGGCGCGAAGATAGAGTCTGGCAAACTCCCAACGATGGTTGTTCCCTCCATCTCCCTTGGCGAGAAAGTGTTTCACAACACTAAACTTGGATTTGAGAAATTGCACCTGGAACACATTGTAAGTTTCCGATTCTTATTTACAGTTATTTTATTATCATATCCTCTAGCCCCCAAGCATGAAGTCATATAAACATCGTTAAATCCGAGATGCTGCTTATAAGATGCTAAAGAACGATGTAGTGTAGCCCCCAAGGCTCGTGCTGTATTTTTACTTAGTTAAATTTGCAGCTCGAGTCTTAGTAGCCGTCTGACGGTATTCCGTCTCTAAACTTACAGAAAATTGCATCTTACAACCAGGCATTGCTCAAGAATATATGCAATAAACACAAGGTAATCAAAGCCCTGCGCCTTGAGAATTCAAAGTTAAAAGTTGAAAAAGATGAAGCAGAAGGTAAACTTTTCCGACTTCCTCTTTGTCATTTAGCTATTATCATAGTCAATCTTGTTCTGTCCGACTGGTCTTTTTTCCTTTTACAGAACTGTTGTGTGAGTCTAGCAAGATGGTGGAGCAATCCGAGAACTTCAAGGTCTTGGAACTGGAGAATGCTGAGCTCCGGGACAAGCTTGAGAAGCTAACTATTGAATCGGATAAATCCGTAGTTGTTGTCCTAGAGTCAAGCAACCATGAGACCGTGAGGCTCGAGAAGCTTATATCCCTCCGAGACAAACAATTGGATGATCTCAAGAAGGACTTCGATAGTCAGAGGGATCTAGCCCATGCCACAGAGAGTGAACTGAATAGCCTCCGCGAGGACCATTCTCAATGGAATCATTCTGTGCTAGGTAAGATTTCCTACCTTCTTTATTCGATTGATTTTCGACTTTTTTAGTCAAAATTTGACTTTTGGTTCTTTCCCATCCCCCTGAACCTTTCTGACTCTCCTACCTCCGAACCTCGCCTCGAGTGTATCAAGCTCGTCAGAGATATTTTGTTCGACTTCCGCCAGGCTCTTGAAGAGACTGGCGAGTCGGTCAAACTTTCTGACTTGCTTAAGATGTCAGTGCAAGAGGTAAGGGACAAGGCCAAGGAGATTCTGAAGCTTATCGAGGACTGGAAGATCTCCTATGCTCAGACTGCTACCGAGACTGCTCTTACCATGGTGATGAGCCACCACAGCGAGATGGAAATCTGGCATGTCACCAAGGGTATTGTCGAGGAGGACGATGAGGGTAACCCGCGGAACATCAAGGCTATCCAAGATTCATGTTCAGGTTTCGCTTGCTGTGTGGCAGAGATGACCAATTACACGACGCCATTCTCCGAATCTGTCGCTGTGCCTCCCTCTCCTCAAGAGCCAGGAGATAGCCTCGCTGAAGCAGCTTCCGAGTCAGAAACTCAGGGCGACAATGTTATCGACTCTAGTGCTCCACGCTCTTCATGACCACCACCTGATTTTGCAGTATAAACATTTAGAATGCATTATTCTGAACTTTGGGCATGTAATGATGGAAACAATATTTTGATTGTGCTGGTCTGTAAGAACTAATGCTTTTACTATCATAGCGTTTTTTGTTTATATATGTTTTTATGATTGTGCTTGAAAAAAATTCTGAAGCACAGTTTTTTATGCTTATACTTGTCATTTTGTCTGGCTCTCAGCCTCGTCCCTTTCATGAGCCGGCAAACCTTTATCACAGAAACTTTGCCGAGCAACGGAGCTCAATTTCTAAACCAGTTTAAACTCGGAAACAAAGTCGGCTTCCAGTACCAACAATTCATTACTCGGAAGATACCCGCATCTAAGCAATCAGATAAAAACAAAGTATAAACAATAGGTAATATTTTTTTAGATATTCAAAAATCATAACCAGAACGAACATGAGCATAAAGTACTTTTAAGCATTCTGGGATTTTTGAAAACGACATGCTCTTTTGGAAATAAGATGGCAAAGAACTTCTCAAAGATAACATATGAGGAAACCAATACTTTATTTCACTTTGAACATGTACATATATGATTACAAGGAAATATAACTAAGAATAAATGGGACGTAGTTATGCAATATTCCATCGACGGTCTATCTTATCCGGGTATGTACTACCGCCAGCTCTCTTTCTCTTTAGAGAATATGGTCTTTCCTTGACTGGTCTCATATTGGTTAAATAATACGACCCATTATGCAGAACTCTGCTAATCATAAAAGGTCCTTCCCAAATCAGGGAAAGTTTGTGATTTCTTTTTTGCACAAGCCGGAGAACCGAATCGCCCTTCCTGAAAGAACAGTTCTGTACTCTCTGACTATGGTACTTGCGCAACTTCTGCTGATAGGCTGTAGATCTCTGCTCAGCAACGACGCAATCTTCTTTGATTATATCGAGATCATCTTGTCGAGAAACTTCTGCATCTTATTTGATATACACTTTGACTCATGGAGATTGATGAATTAGATCGCTTAGACGAACTGCTTCTGCACCATGGACCAAGAAGAAAGGAGTGTATCCGGTTAATATGTTAGGAGTTGTACGCAAGATCCATATCATAGACGGTAATTCTTCCGCCCAAGCCCCTGCGACACGACGAAGTGGTGCCTCGAGACGAGGTCGGAGTCCTTGTAAAATTAGACCATTAGTTCTTTCGACTTGTCCATTAGCACGTGTATGCACGACTGATGCAATATCGAGTCGGATCCTTTGTTCTTCGCAGAATTCGGCAAGTTCCCCCATGGAAAAATTGCTCCCGTTATCAGTAATTATGTTGTGTGGATATCCGAATCAAATGATCATGTCCTCGACGAACTTTTGGTTGTGGCTCCATCGCAACTTTTTACGGGTTTAGCCTCAATCCACTTTGTAAATTTATCCACCATCACTAGTAGGTGAGTAAATCCATATTTTGCCGTGCGAAACGGCCCTACCATATCAATTCCCCAGACCGCAAATGGCCATGTAATAGGGATTGTTCGCAGTTCTTCAGCCGGAACGTGTCCTTGATGGGCGCACTTTTGGCAGCCCTAGAACATTTTGACCAGTTTATCGGCATCCGTGTTAGCCGTAAGCCAAAAGAATCCGTGTCTAAAAG
Source organism: Avena atlantica (assembly GCA_910589765.1). Lineage (NCBI taxonomy): Eukaryota > Viridiplantae > Streptophyta > Magnoliopsida > Poales > Poaceae > Avena > Avena atlantica. The sequence continues at coordinate 109,116,288 of OU342735.1, forward strand.
CTTTTGCCACTAAGGATCTGGCTGCAGCATGGTTACCACACTCTCCTTCGTGGATTTCTCGCAAGATTTCCAATCCTTCTTCCGGAGAAATACATCGCTAAAATACCCTAGAAACACTCCGCTTATAGAGCTCACCTTTTATTATTATGTAGGCTTTCGCTCATCGGACGATCTGCCGGCTTAGGACTTCGTCTTTGGGTAATTTTCCGCTTATCAGGAAATCCAGATAGGGTTTTGTCCAACTGGGAATTATAGCCAGAACTGCTATTAAAGGTGAGTTGAATTTCGTCGGATAGTCCTCATCAACTCCGGTTATGGAGGGGAACCTTAAATGCTCTAAAAAAGCGACATTCGGTACTTGTTTCTGCATAGAGTCTATCCTTGATAGAGCATCTGCTTTCACATTTTCTGATCGAGGGATGTGTTGAACCTCAAAACCCTCAAACGACTTAGATAATTCATCCACGACAACTTTGTATGCTGCCATGTGTTTATTTGCATTACAAATATCGGATACTTGATGAGCAACTAAATCCGAGTCTTCGTAACACATGAGTCTTGTAAGGCCAATGTTTTTGGCCATGCGTATTCCATGTAACAATGCTTCATACTCGGCAATATTATTAGTCGCCCTGAAGTGTATTTGCAACACATAGAACAACTTATCTCCTTGGGGTGATTTGAGCACCACGCCAGCCCCCGAGCCTCCTCGTGCTTTTGATCCGTAAAAGTGAAGGGTTCAAAATTCCGAGTCTGGAATACTTGTGTTTTATGTCGTCTCTGTCCAATCAACAACGAAATCGGCAAGTATTTGGGACTTGATTGTTGTACGCGGCTTGTACTCAATGTCGAAAGTTGCAAGCTCTATTCCCCACTTTGTGACACGTCCTGTGGCGTCGCGATTATTGATTATATCTCGCAGGGGAGCAGTGCTCACCACTGTGATCTTGTGTTCTTAAAAATAGTGGTGTAGCTTTCTGGATGCAAAGAACACTCCATAGGCTAGCTTTTGATGGTGTGGATATCGTTGTTTCAAGTCTGTCAGAACCTCACTCAGGTAATAAGTTGGACGCTGCACCTTATGCTTGTGGCCTTTTTCCTCGCTCTCCACTACTGTTACCACACTTATGACCATGTTGGTTGCTGCTATGTCAAGTAACATAGGCTCCTTAGGTTCCAGCGCTACGAGAACTGGTGGGTTTGAAAGTAGGTCTTTCAAACTTTGTAGGGCAGTCTCAGCTTCCTGGGTCCAGAAAAATTTGTCGGTTTTCTTCAAGAGTTTGTATAAAGGTGTGGCTCTTTCTCCGAGACGGTTGACGAACCGACTCAGTGCTGCGATACAACCAGTGAGACGTTGGACGTCCTTCAGGAGAGTCGGCCTGGTAATGTTAAGTATAGCCTTGATTTTGTCCCGGTTCACCTCTATGCCTCGCTCAGAGACGATGAAACCTCACAATTTTCCGGCTGGAATTCCAAAGAAACACTTCTTCGAATTTAGCATCATATTAAATTTTCGTAGGCTAGCAAATGTTTCCTCCAAGTCAGAAATTAAAGTTTCCTTCTTTTTAGACATAACTGCTATGTCATTTATGTATACATGGACGTTGCGTCCGATTTGATCGTTGAGACAATGTTTCATAGTACGTTGATATGTTGCTCTTGCGTTCTTTAAGCCAAAAGGCATAGTTTTGTAGCAGAAGGTTCCTAAAGGAGTGACGAAAGACATCTTAATTTGATTTGACTCTTTCATCAGTATTTGGTGATATCCGGACTATGCGTCGAGAAAACCGAGTAATTCCGACCCTTCCGTTGAGTCGATGAATTGATCGATTCTTGGCAAAGGAAACGGGTCTTTTGGGCATGCCTTGTTCAAAGCAGTATAATCAACACACATCCTTAAATCAATAGTGTCCTTTTTAGGGATGAGTATAGGATTTGCCGCCCAATCTATGTGGATGACCCCTGTTATGAATCCGACTAATTCTAGTCGGGCTAATTACTTGGCTATTGCTTTGCGCTTTTCATCACCAAACCATCGTAAGGACTATTTGACGGGTTTAGCATCAGGGTACACATTAAGAGAGTGCTCGGCAAGTTCCCTAGGTACTCCGGTCATGTCAGAAGGCTTCCATGCGAAGATGTCACTATTAGCTTTGAGGAACTTGACGAGCGCGCTTTCCTATGCGAGGTCTAAGACTACCCCTATGTTCGTTGTCTTGGAGGGATCATCTTCCTTCAACGACATTTTCTTCGTCTCTTCTGACGCCTTGAACTGTATGCTTGGCTTCAGCACCTCGTTCTTTGTAGCGGGCAGCTCGGACGGGTTGATGGTCTTCTTGATCTCCTGGTACTCCTAGATGTGTAGCACAGCTTCAGCAAAGGCGGCAGATCCTTCGTCGCACTCTCGCGCCTTACTCGGATTTCCCCGGATAGTGATGACACCCTTTGGACCTGGAAGTTCTATTATATTATAGATGTAACAAGGACGAGCCATGAACGCCCAGTAAGTCGGACGCCCGAAGATGGCGTGGTAAGCACTTTTGAATGGTTCCACCTCAAAAGAGAGTGGCTCGGTCCGGTAATTTTCTCGGGTTCTGAATGTCACGTCCAGAGTAATCTCACCCAGAGAATCCGCATGTCTCCCTGGTACAATGCCATGGAAAGTTACACTGTTGTTATTCAACTGGCTCTCGTGTAGCTTCATGCGGTGGAGCGTGTCGTTTTATAGAGGATGTTAATGTTGCTTCCACCGTCCATGAGAGTTTTAGAGAACTCATAGCCATTAATAAGAGGATTGACGACCAGAGGGTATTTTCCTCGACGATGTGTTTTCCTCGGGTGATCTGAGCGATCAAAGGTGATGGTTACATCCGACCAATCCAAAAATTGTGGAACAGCCAGAACCGTGGCATTGAGCTCACGGAGAACCGCCTTCTTGTCTTTAGCTGGTTGAGATCCAAGGAAGAAGACGTATCCGCCTTTCTTAGTCGGAAAATCCTTCTTTCCATCTGACTTGGGTTGTGCGGCGTCCGCTTCTTCCATGTCGGAATTTCCTTGGGCTCTTTTCCTTTCTCAGAATTTTTCTTTCCTTTTCGTCGCTTGGCTTTGTAGCCAGCGGATTCGTCTTTTTTATGTCGTCGTTGAAACGACACTCGGCATTTGTGTGGGTAGATCCTTCGTTACTATCCAAGTGGTGGACACAGGGATTGTTGGCAATGTCGTGCCAGGTATAGGTTCTTTCGGGTTGTTGTTCTCCTCTGCCCTGGTTTCGGGAAGTTCCAAGGCCTCTACCTCGGCCGCCTCCGCGCCCTCCACGTCCTCCAGATCTTAATGTTGTGTTGACAGCACCGTTGTCCAGATCCGGCTTATCTTCCGAGGTATTCTTGTGCTTCTAAGCTTGTTGTTTTGGCTGTTTGGAGACATTGGGATTGGCCAGAATCTTTAGCATCTGTTCTGAATCATCATCGGCATCAGCATATTTGCTTGCCGTCTCTATCATTTCTCCCAAATCTATGACGTGATCATGCTTCAATCTGTGACGTAAAAGTCCGACTGGTAGTCCTACGATGAAATATTCTATCGCAGTTTGCTCGTTTACTCCTTCACAGGAGTTCTTCGTGTCAATCCAGCGTCCAAGGTAATCCCGGCAAGTTTCTCCAGGTCTTTGGTTGCAACGCTGTAAGTCTCCGACTGCACAGGGCCTCCTGTATGTTCCCTCGAGGTTGAAAAGAACGCACTTTGCATATCATACCAGTTATCAATTGAGTTCTCTGGCAGTTCATTGAGCCAGGATCGAGCCGCCTTCCTCAGCATAAGCGGGAGATATCGGACTGCGACCAGGTCGTTTTCTCCTTTGGCGATGCAGCAGGCCTGGAAAAAATCCTGGAGCCAAGTATCTGGCCGAGCTGCGCCGTCATAGGACTAAATGTGTTTGGCGATACCAAAGTCAACCGGAAATCTTGTCTGACGTATGCGTGGGCCAAAGCACTTGGGTCCCACGTACACATCTTCTTCCTCGTATAGCCACGCTTTTATGTTTGACTCAATGCGACGGCGAGCGTCATTTGGCAAGAGAGATCTGTGCCTTGGAGGCTCGTGACTTCTGCGTGGTGGAGTCAGATATCTGCTTCTCCTTTCACCATTGCCGCCTCCGCCCCTGTGGCTTCCATGGCAACATCGGGATCCTTCATGGTCGCTTCCTGGGGGCGATGGTGTCCCTAGTGGATTATTTCCGGCTGGGTTACGCAGTGGTGGTGGTGGAGCCTCATTATGCTAAATTCGATGCTGGTTTCTTCGAGCTTCGTCCCTACTTGATTCAAGACGATCCGGATCATCTCTTCATTCGGCGTTACCCGTCGGACGGCTTGGTGGTGGCATCATTAGCCGATCTTGTTCTTGTTGGCGTGCACTTTCAGGTTTTCTCTATAGCGATTGTTTTGCTGACGATGGCCCTGATGGGGGACCATAGCCCTGATGGCATCTTCAAATGCAGCCGGAATAACTCTTACTCAGTCGCATGCCGGCCTGCGAGAGTGGCCGTTTGAGCCGGTTCTTGAACTCTCTTCTTCTCCACAGGGACGATAGTGCTGATATGTATCCCTGCGAGGTCTTTCGTCAGTGCTTTGGTCAGCGCCAGTGTGGCAAAATTCCAACTTTGAGGCCAGCTTGCCACTGAATGATGTGGCCATTTTCTGCTGCTTTAATCCTTTGTCCAGCAATGCAACACACTACTGGACCTGTTCTAGAGACGGATTATTGGCGAGGATAGCTCCAGCTGCTGCAGCATTCTCAAGAGGCGTGCTGTAGACTCGGATCTTCTCTCCAGTTTTTCTGTTGAATAGATCTCTGTGGATATCCGGGTTCTTACTAGCAAGAACCGGACTGTAGGGTTTCGTAGCATGGAAAACAAAAAAATTCTACCGCATACAAACAAACAAGCCAAGATCTATCTACTAGATTGTAGCAACGAGTCGATAGAATAACTCACCCTCGAAGATTCCAAAGTGTTTAACGAGAGTGGATTCTCGTGGGTGATGTAGTCGTACTCTTTCCGATCTCAAGATCGCGTAGACGATCATTCCGGCGCTGCGTTCCGGCAGCGCTCCCGCAGTCGGTCACACGTTCGGTACTCGACGAAGACCTTCCTCTCCCTTGTTCCAGCAGGCAGCGGAGGTTGTAGCACTCTCCTCGCGATTCCGGCAGCACAACGGCGTGGTACCGGAAGTAGAGGGGAGATCTCGCAGGGCTTCGCCTGAGCGAGTATGGTGGAGTATGAGAGAGCTCCTCGGCGATCTAGGTTTTAGACACACCAAGGAGGAGCAAGCCGGCGGCTAGGGTTTAGCTAGGCGGCGGCTATGGAGGCAGCGGCGGCTTGGGGCTAGGGTTTGGAGGAGAGGATCTTGTGTATCAAGGAGGGGAGCCCTGCCCCTCCTTATATAGGTGGAGGGGGCGGCCAGCCAAGGGGAGGGAGGGGAGTCCCTCCCTAACTCGGCTTGGGTGGGCGCCGCCGGTTGGAGGAGGGATTCCCTCCCCAACTCGGTTTCCCACTCCTCCTCTTTCCAAAACTTGCCGTTTGACTTTCAAACTAGCCGTTTGACTTTTCAATTTAGGATTTGAATAAACCCTTTATTTTGGACAGCGAAGACACTTAGTACATGATGCAATCATTCCAACTTGTAATGACACATTCATGTACCCCTTCCCCTCCGGAGTGCCGGACATTCCGGAACCTTCTAGAACATTCCCGATGAAAACACCGGAACCATTCTCCAACTCCGAAACGGGACTTTCCTTATATGAATCTTATTCTACGGACCATTCCGGATCTCCTCGTGATATCCCGGATCCCATCCGAGACTCCGAACAACATTCGTTCTCTTTCTCATCATACCATAACTACTCCAACAACGTCGAATCCTTAAGTGTGTCTCCCTACGGTTCGTGAATTATGCGGACATGATCGAGACACTTCTCCGAACAATAACCAATAGAGGAATCTGGAAATTCATATGGCTCCCAAATATTTCTACGATTACTTTGCGATCGAATGAACCACTTACATACGATACCAATTTCCCTTTGTCTCACGATACTTTACTTATCCGAGGTTATGATCGTCGGTATCTCTGCATACCTAGTTCAACCTCGTTACGGATAATTACTCTTTTCTCGTTCCCGTGATATGTGATCCCTTGTGAGCCAGTCACATGCTTGCAAGCTAATTGGATGACATTCCACCGAGAGGGCCCAGAGTATATCTATCCGTCATATGGATGGACAAATCCCACTCTTGATCCATGTGTCTCAACCAATACTTTCCGAACACTCAATGCCACCTTTATAGCCACCCAGTTACGGTGTGGTGTTTGATGTCATCAAAGCATCCATCCGGTAAAGGTGATATGCATGATCTCATGGTCGAAGGAATTAGGTTACTATGTATCAGAAAGCATATAGCAATTGAACTATTGAAATGACTTGATCTTTATGCTACGCTTATCTATAGGAGTATGTCCATCATATCATTCTCCTAACGATATGATCTTGTTGTTAATAACATCTCAATGTTCATGATAGGGAAACCATAATCATCTATTAACCAACAAGCTAGTATTATATAGAGGCTTTACTAGGGACTTCAAATTAGGTTTACAAATCACACAAGTATTAATGTTTCCTTGTTAATACTATTATAGCATTAATGTAAACATTTATCATAAACACAAAGATATAATAATAACTACATTTATTATTGCCTCTAGGGCATATCTCCAACAGTCTCCCACTTGCACTAGAGTCATCTAATCTAGATTACATGGTAATATACCGAACACCCATGGCAGTTTGGTGTTGGTCATGTTTTGCCCTCGGGAGAGGTTTAGTCAACGGATCCGCCACATTCAGATCTGTGTGTACTTTGTAAATCTTTATATCCCCATCTTGGATATGTTCTCGAATAGCGTGAAAACGTAGCTTGATATGCTTCAGCTTCTTGTGTGACCTTGGTTCTTGCGCATTGGCTATGGCGCCCATGTTATCACAGTAGATAGACATTGGGTCCAGCGCACTAGGAACCACACCCAGCTCTGTAATGAACTCTTTCATCCATATCGCTTCTTGTGAAGCCTCCGAAGCAGCCATGTATTCCGATTCAGTTGAAGATCTCGCCACAATGCTTTGCTTTGCACTCCTCCAGCTAACTGCTGCACCATTCAAAATAAATACGAATCCATATTGTGATTTAGAATCATCTGGATCGATGTTCCAACTAGCATCGGTGTAACCATTAACAACGAGCTGTTCATCACCTCCATAAGAAAGAACCATATCCTTAGTTCTTCTCAAGTACTTAAGGATGTTTTTGACCGCTGTCCAACGATCCACTCCTGGATCACTTTGATATCTGCTAGTTAAACTAACAGCATATGCAATGTGGGTCTAGTACATAGCATGTCATACATTAGAGATCCTATGGCTGAGGCATAGGGAGTCTTACTCATCCTTTCTCTATCTTCTGCCGATGTCGGACTTTGATTTTTACTCAAGGTCGTATTGGGCAACATGGGCAAGAACCCTTTCTTGCTATCTTCCATTCCAAACCTCTTTAGAACTTTGTCCAAATATGTACTTTGTGACAATGATATTTGGCGTTTCGATCTATCTCTATAAATCTTTATGCCTAATATGTAAGCTGCTTCGCCAAGATCCTTCATTGAAAAACTATTATTCAAATATTCCTTAACACTATTAAGAAGGTCTACATCATTCCCAATCAACAATATGTCATCTACATATAGTATTAAGAATGCTACAGAGCTCCCACTCACTTTCTTGTAAATACAAGCTTCTCCATAAGTTTGTATAAAACCAAAACTTTTGATTACCTTATCAAAACGTTGATTCCAACTTCGGGATGCTTGCTTCAATCCATAGATGGACCGTTGAAGTTTGCATACCTTGTTAGCATCTTTAGGATCGACAAAACCTTTGGGTTGTATCATATACAACTCTTCATCAATGTCTCCATTGAGGAATGTTGTTTTGACATCCATCTGCCATATCTCATAATCATAATATGCAGCGATTGCTAACATAATCCTCGCAGACTTTAGCTTCGCTACTGGTGAGAAAGTCTCATCGTAGTCAACTCCTTGAATTTGTCGAAACCCTTTTGCGACAAGTCGAGCTTTATAGACAGTAACATTACCATCAGCATATGTTTTCCTTTTGAAAATCCATTTGTTCTCGACAGCCTTCCGGCCATCCGGTAAGTCCACCAAAGTCCATACTTGGTTTTCGTACATGGATCCAATCTCGGATTTCATGGCTTCTTGCCATTTATTGGAATCTGGGCTCATCATCGCTTCCTCATATGTCTCAGGGTCATCGGTGTTGTCAACCAACATGACACTCATAACGGGATCATACCAATCTAGAGTGGTACGATTTCTCGTTGACCTCCGAGGCTCTGTAGCAACTTCAACCGAAGTTTCATGATCATCATCATTAGATTCCTCTCTTATTGGTGCAGGCACCACAGGAACTTCTTCCGGTGCTGCGCTACTCGCAATTTCGAGAGAAGGTTCGACAACCTCGTCGAGTTCTACTTTCCTTCCAGTCACTTCTTTGAGAGAAATTCCTTCTCTAGAAAGGATCCATTCTTGGCAACAAAGATTTTGCCTTTGGATCTATGATAGAAGGTATACCCAATAGTTTCCTTCGGGTATCCTATGAAGACGCATTTTTCCGCTTTGGGTTCAAGCTTGTCCGGCTGTAACTTCTTTACATAGGCTTCGCATCCCCAAACTTTAAGGAACGACAATCTAGGTTTCTTCCCAAACCATAATTCATACGGTGTCGTTTCAACGGATTTAGACGGTGCCCTATTTAAAGTGAATGCGGCTGTTTCTAATGCATAACCCCAAAATGATAGCGGTAAATCTGTAAGTGACATCATAGAACGAACCATATCTAAGAGAGTTCGATTACGATGTTCGGACACATCATTACGTTGTGGTGTTCCCGGCGGTGTCAGCTGCGAAAGTATTCCGCATTTCTTCAAATGCTCGCCAAACTCGTAACTTAGATATTCACCTCCACGATCAGAACGTAGAAATTTAATCTTCTTGTTACGTTGATTCTCTACCTCACTTTGAAATTCCTTAAACTTCTCGAAAGTTTCGGACTTATGTTTCATGAAATAGATATACCCATATCTACTCAAGTCATCCGTGAAGGTAAGAACATAACGATAACCACCGCGCGACGCTACACTCATTGGACCGCACACATCGGTATGTATGATTTCCAACAAGTCTGTAGCTCGCTCCATCATACCAGAAAATGGAGTCTTAGTCATTTTACCCATCAGACATGCTTCGCATCTATCAGGTGATTCGAAATCAAGTGATTCAAGAAGTCCATCGGAATGGAGTTTCTTCATACGTTTCACTCCAATGTGACCAAGACGACAGTGCCACATATAGGTCGAATTATCGCTTGATTTCAAACGTTTAGCCTCAATGTTGTTGATATGTGTATTTCCACTATCGAGATTCAATAAGAATAGACCATCTATCAAAGGTGCATGTGCATAAAACATATTACTCATATCAATCGAACAACCATTATTCTCGGATTTAAACAAGTAACCGTCTCGCAATAAACAAGATCCCGATATAATGTTCATGCTCAACGCAGGCACCAAATAACAATTATTTAAGTATAAAACTAATCCCGATGGTAGATGAAGGGGTAGCGTGCCGACCGCGATCACATCAACCTATGATCCGTTTCCCACGCGCATCGTCACCTCGTTCTTCGCTAGCTTCCGTTTATTCTGCAGCACCTGTTTCGAGTTACAAATATGAGCAACCGAACCAGTATCAAATACCCAGGCACTACTACGAGTACTAGTGAGATACACATCAATAACATGTATATCATATATAAATTTCTTCTTGATGTTGCCGTTCTTCAAATCCGCCAAGTACTTTGGGCAATTCCGCTTCCAGTGACCTTCTCCCTTGCAGTAAAAGCACTCAGTATCAGGCTTGGGTCCAGCCTTGGTCTTCTTCGTCGGTGTGGTAACTTTCTTACCACCCTTCTTGAAGTGTCCCTTCTGCTTAGACTTGCCTTTCTTGAATTTGGTGGTCTTATTGACCAACAACACTTGGTGCTCTTTCTTGATCTCCACTTCTGCAGATTTCAACATGGCAAAGAGTTCTGGCAACGTCTTGTTCATGTTCTGCATGTTGTAGTTCATCACAAGTTCTTGTAACTTGGTGGTAGTGATTGGAGGACACGGTAAATCCCCAAAGCATTAGGAATCACTATACCCAAGCTTTGAAGTTTGTTTGCGTGCCCAGACATCTTAAGCACATGCTCACTAACGGAGCTGCCCTCTTCCATCTTGCAGTTAAAGAACTTTTCAGAAGCCTCACAGCTTTCAATTGCCGCATGAGTCTCAAAGATCAATTTGAGATCCTCGACAATATCATATGGGTCTGAATTCTCAAACCTTTTCTGAAGCTCCGATTCTAAACCATACAAGATAGCACACTGAACTGTGGAGTACTGAGTCTTCCGAGTGAGGTAAACGTTCTTTACTTCATCGGCAGCATCAGCTGCAGGTGGGTCACCCAGCGGTGCATCCAGCACATAGGTCAAATTACCAGCTGTGAGGACAATCCTCAAATTGCGGAACCAATCCGCGAAGTTGCTTCCATTGTTTTTCAACTTTTCTTTCTCTAGGAACGCATTAAAATTGATGGTAGGGGCTGCCATTGATCTACAACATATTTGCAATAGTTTAGACTAAGTTTATGACAAATTGAGTTCAAATTAATAATAAAATTAATCTAGGTGAACTCCCACTCAAAACAATATCCCTCACATTGTTTTAGTGATCACACGAACCAAATCCACTACATCAACACCGATCATCACGAGAGTTGATATAGTTTCAATGGCGAACAATCGACATGTTCATCATATCTACTATATGATTCATGCTTTACCTTTCGGTGATCCGTGTTCCGAGACCATGTCTGTACATGCTAGGCTCGTCAAGATCAAACCTTAGTTTCCGCATGAGCAAATCTGGCTTGCTCACGTTGTATACACTTGCGGAATCTAACACACCCAATCATCACGTGGTGCTTCGAAACAACAAGCTTTAGCAACGGTGCTAACTGAGGGTGAACACTTTATGACTTGAAATTCATGTGCATGAGGGATCATCTTATAATGCTACCGTCGTCTACTAAGCAATACAAGATGCATAAAGGATTAACATCACATGCAATTCATAATATGTGATATGATATGGCCTTTCTTCTTTGTGCTTCTGATCTCCATCTTCAAGCACGAACATGATCTCCATCATCACCGGCATTGCATCAAGGTCAATGACGCTTCTCCATGGTTGGCGTCCACCGTCTTCAACTATTACAACTACTTTGAATATACACACGGGTCTTAACATAAATTAAAGACAACCATATGGCTCATGTCGGTTGCCAACTTACAATAAGGAACATTGCATACATCAAATATAATCACAATCATGGCCATATCACATCACAGCACACCCCTGCAAAACAAAGTTAGACGCCTCTACTTTCTTTGCATGTTTTACGTGGTTTGGGGCTTTCAATAAGTGTGTTCTAACTTACGAACAAGAACCACAACATTGATACTAGTATTGTTAATCACCCGTTGTAAATTGGATCTTAACTATGCTAGGAGAAACTGGCACCCGCAAAGCCACTTATGCAATACAAGTTGCATGTCAAGCGTGGAGCAAGTTTCATGAACGATGTCATGTAAGGTTAGCCCGGGACGCTTCATCCCAACATACCGCAAGATGCAAAGTACACAAGAAGCAATCCACAATAAAAGCATCAACGACCACAATGACCATTGTGTTCTACTCGTGCAACATATCTACATATAGACACGGCTCTGATACCACTGTAGGGTTTCGTAGCATGGAAAACAAAAGATTTCTACCGCATACAAACAAACAAGCCAAGATCTATCTACTAGATTGTAGCAACGAGTCGATAGAATAACTCACCCTTGAAGATTCCAAAGTGTTTAACGAGAGCGGATTCTCGTGGGTGATGTAGTCGTACTCTTTCCGATCTCAAGATCGCGTAGACGATCCTTCCGGCGCTGCGTTCCGGCAGCGCTCCCACAGTCGGTCACACATTCGGTACTCGACGAAGACCTTCCTCTCCCTTGTTCCAGCAGGCAGCGGAGGTTGTAGCACTCTCCTCGCGATTCCGGCAGCACAACGGCGTGGTACCGGAAGTAGAGGGGAGATCTCGCAGGGCTTCGCCTTAAGCCGGAGCGAGTATGGTGGAGTATGAGAGAGCTCCTCGGCGATCTAGGTTTTAGACACACCAAGGAGGAGCAAGCCGGCGACTAGGGTTTAGCTAGGTGGCGGCGGCGGTTTGCCCTAGGGCCGGCGGCGGCTATGGAGGCGGCGGCGGCTTGGGGCTAGGGTTTGGAGGAGAGGATCTTGTGTATCAAGGAGGGGAGCCCTGCCCCTCCTTATATAGGTGGAGGGGGGCGGCCGTCCAAGGGGAGGGAGGGGAGTCCCTCCCCAACTCCCCTCCCTCCCCAACTAGGCTTGGGTGGGCGCCGCCGGTTGGAGGAGGGATTCCCTCCCCAACTCGGTTTCCCACTCCTCCTCCTCTTTCCAAAACTTGCCGTTTGACTTTCAAACTAGCCGTTTGACTTTTCAATTTAGGATTTGAATAAACCCTTTATTTTGGACAGAGAAGACACTTAGTACATGATGCAATCATTCCAACTTGTAATGACACATTCATGTACCCCTTCCCCTTCGGAGTGCCGGACATTCCGGAACCTTCTAGAACATTCCCGATGAAAACACCGGAACCATTCTCCAACTCCGAAACGGGACTTTCCTTATATGAATCTTATTCTCCGGACCATTCCGGATCTCCTCGTGATATCCCGGATCCCATCCGAGACTCCGAACAACATTCGTTCTCTTTCTCATCATACCATAACTACTCAAACAACATTGAATCAGTAAGTGTGTCTCCCTACGGTTCGTGAATTATGCGGACATGATCGAGACACTTCTCCGAACAATAACCAATAGAGGAATCTAGAAATTCATATGGCTCCCACATATTTCTACGATTACTTTGCGATCGAATGAACCACTTACATACAATACCAATTTCCCTTTGTCTCACGATACTTTACTTATCCGAGGTTATGATCGTCGGTATCTCTGCATACCTAGTTCAACCTCGTTACCGATAAGTACTATTTTCTCGTTCCCGTGATATGTGATCCCTTGTGACCAAGTCACATGCTTGCAAGCTAACTGGATGACATTCCACCGAGAGGGCCCAGAGTATATCTATCCGTCATATGGATGGACAAATCCCACTCTTGATCCATGTGTCTCAACCAATACTTTCCGAACACTCAATGCCACCTTTATAGCCACCCAGTTACGGTGTGGTGTTTGATGTCATCGAAGCATCCATCCGGTAAAGGTGATATGCATGATCTCATGGTCGAAGGAATTAGGTTACTATGTATCAGAAAGCATATAGCAATTGAACTATTGAAATGACTTGATCTTTATGCTACGCTTATCTATAGGAGTATGTCCATCATATCATTCTCCTAACGATATTATCTTGTTGTTAATAACATCTCAATGTTCATGATAGGGAAACCACAATCATCTATTAACCAACAAGCTAGTATTATATAGAGGCTTTACTAGGGACTTCAAATTAGGTTTACAAATCACACAAGTATTAATGTTTCCTTGTTAATACTATTATAGCATGAATGTAAACATTTATCACAAACACAAAGATATAATAATAACTACATTTATTATTGCCTCTAGGGCATATCTCCAACACGGACGTCCTCTTGTCTTATTTGATAGTCGCTTGAAATCTGACTGATATTTGGCAGGATCACTGTCTAACTGCTGCTTAAGCTCGACGATGCATGCGGCCTCCTCGAGTAAAAACAGACGATGCTTTTCCAGGTCCTCAGCCCTTTTATCCAGCGCCTCCGGAGTAAGATCCGAAGCCGTTGGTATTGGAATTGTGAGAGCATCTCCGTAAATTTCAAGTTCACCCTTGGTGACAACGAGTCCATCCATGGGAGGGTTGATTGGCGTGGTATTAATTGGATCTCCATCCTGATTCTCCATCTCGATCTCTTCATCAACTTTTCCTTCATTGGTTTCCTCGACGTCCGGCTCTACCGGTGTCAGATTCTTGTTCTTCTTCTTTGACCGCCCAGTAGCATTGATGTGCGTACCGGTGGCAAATACGGCTTTTGTTCCGATACCGGGGGATAAACTTCCGTCGGTACTTTCCGTAGTGGTTGGCTTGTGGACCTCGGATGAATCTCCGGTGTCCATGTCATCCTGCGAGGTGTAGCTTTCATCCATGTTATGATATAGACTAGGGGGATTTTTTGGCTCACCTTGCGTTGGTTTGGAGGCGTGTTCTTCTTCATACTCCTCCATCTCTTTCTCGAAGTCCTGAAGTTCCTGCGACGTTATTGACTCCTGAGGGAAGCCAGATAAGTCGGTGTTTTCTTCGATCGCGTCGAGAAATGAATCGCTGCTGGCTTCGACATTGATAGAGTTAGATCAAGAGCTTATGTGGTACACGAAGTAGTGCTCCGACATTGATAGAGTTAGATCAAGAGCTTATGTGATATATTCCTCGTCCGTGTATCTGATCTCGTCAAGGAGTATCCGGATTTTTCCTCCACCGCTTCTTCCACTACAGGAGTGGGTTGGGTGGGTTTGATTTTCTATGGGATATTGAACTCTTCCACCTCTGCGGACAAAGTAGATCCGGATTTTTCTTCTGCCATGGTCATCACCTCAAGGGTGGGATGGGCGGGTTCAGCAAAACCGAGATAAATATAAATCTCGCCGATAGACATGATCGTGTGGGTCGTCACGGGTTTGCTAGCCGTAATCCAGGTCTCGTCGAGAAGGACGAGAGGGACATCACTGGCATAGACCACACGACCCATGGCGATTGTTACGCCAATTCTTGCACCCACAGACTCCACCTAGAACGAAGCTCCAAAGGTCACCTGCCCCACGGTGGGTGCCAATTGTCGTCGGATTGTCGACAAGTACGCCATAGGTGGTCCTAGTGGCGTTGGAAAGATGGGGTGTGAGACGTCGAATGTTCTAGGAGTGGTGAGTACAAGTTTACCCAGGTTCAAATCCTGTGGTGATCGGATCCTACTCCTTCTAGCAACCCAGTAATATGTCGGCGTAAGCCAGATGTTACAGCGGATTACAAGAGAGGTTCGCTTGTGCGAGTTGTGATTGTGGTTGTTCGTATTGTGTGCCCTAAAGGCTCCCATAGGGCTGGTTTATATAGTCACCAGGACCTAGGGTTATAGGAGAGACCTATCCAGCTACGTTATAGAGTCAGTAACTAGATACATCTTGGACTACAAGTAAAACTACACGCCTAAGTCGGTAACTCTTCTAGGCATTGTCGTAGACGGAACTGGATCCTCCTCTTTTCCTGACTGGGCCGCCCGTGAAGCACTAACCCGTTGGTGGGCCACCCTGGTCAGCGAGTCCTATGGGTATACCCGAAAAGTATATCCCCAACACTATAAAGAAAGCCCTTCACGAGAGGCAACTGATGACTGCAAGTGCACAGATCGTTTGTAGCTAGTTTCTAAGTTAAGATATAGATCCCACAAGGAGCCCAAAGGTAAGTGTTTATGAATGAAGTCTTTTTCACACTCAAAGTTGTCACAGGTCTTCGGTTGAATTGACTGCAAGTGTTGAAATAAGAATGAAATTTGGATTAAACTGATTGTATTTAAATAAAACTAAAACGTAAACTTTAGAAATAAAAAGCATAAAAGTAAAGAATGATTCCATTGTTTGTTGTTTTCTGCAGATGACAAAATAGGCGCGGGGAGATACAGTTCATGGTGACAGTGAATATGCCAAGTGGATGAGTGATAAGTCTAACAATTATAATCTTATAAGTATGTGTGTAGGTGAGAAACCCATAATTAGTCGGAACTCCTCTTGGTAGATTTCATCCCAACTTCAATAATCCTACTAGTCTGTCACCAAAACCATGGTCAGTCACTAGAAGATTAATATCCTTTTGGTTGCTTAGCAATTAAGATCCTTGGATTGAACTAATGCAATAGGCACAGTGGTTCCTCGTGCTCCTCAAGTGTAACTAGTTTTCCATTGATATCCCTATGTCACTCGGGGGTCGCCGGTCTGCTAGCAAACAAGATCTTATCTATGTAGAACAAAGTATCATATTGTCTAGGCCCTTATTTGGACAACAAGCATTAAGCATCCCACAGATAATTAAGCACACATAATATAGTAATTAAAATCAATCACAAACTAATGGAACATATATAGGCACATCACATCTCACCAATCCCTTACATCTCCCACGCCCAAAGGAACTTACTCACACGTGAGAGAACAAAGCATCATAGATATAATTAAATAAAGGGAGTTATTCTTGATATTACCGTGGAGATCCACAATAAGAATAGAAAATCAGTCCAACACAATTCAAGATAGGAAGAAACAATCTCAAACCCTAATCTTGAAAGGTTAAGATCTCTCTCTCTCTCTCAAGTACAAGTAATGTATATAGGGGTGTGGTGGCTAGGAGGTCGAAAATTGTGGAGCGAGATGAAGAACGTCTTCCCCTTCTTCTCTGGATCTCTCCTTTCTCCCTTCTGGATGGAACGGCGGCTGTTGTGTTCTATTTTTTCCCTCGGCCTCTTCATGAAAGTTGTCCCTTTTGAAAAGACGAAGGCGTTGTCAACTATACAGCGGGAACTATATGACCGGAGAAAATATTCCTGACGTATAGTTGGTCGTTAAATCCACTAGTTGCCCTCCTCGATTGCTTCCAAAAAGATACTTCCTTGTTTTCACCTAAATATTGTGTTTTTGCTGTTAAAACCCTCTACTGATATTCAGAACCTAAAACACACATTAAAACCAAGTTTTCTTCGCTACTAAAGTATTAGCGTTAGGTAAAGCTAGAAAACTATCAAATCCAGGCGAAAACCATCAATAAAAACCATCAAAAATGTGTCGAATCTCACAGCTATCAACTCCCCCAAGCTTAGATGTTGCTCGCCCTCGAGTGACAAGAAAATAAGGAAGAGTAGCGGAGATTTGAGACTGAAATGAAAGAACTTACAAGCTTGAATTGATGTCAAATTCCTTTCTTCACAATTCCTGCAATCTTAAACATGATCATACAAATATTTACAAGATTGCACTGAGTCCACTTCCTAACCACGTACAGCTTGCTAGAAAATAAATTATATGCTCGAGCAAGTGTCAATAGTTTAGCTAGGAAAGTGAAACAAATTCTTTTGGTTTCTCTCTTTGTTGAGATATAAAAGACGTTTTGCTCTTGTTTCTTTAATCAATTAAGAGTACTCAAGTTGGCACCAGAAACATTCAATTTAAGAACAACTCATCTACACCCACGTCAAAATTTCAAGACTCTCAAAGCACCTTTTTCATTTCCTTGCTTTTCAAAAACTTCAGATCTTCCATAGAGAAATCATGCCACTGTTTTTAACATGTTAATTGGGATTGTGTTGTGCACTGACCATGCCAATAGATAACTATTGAGTAATAGTGGGCTAGAGGAGTACTACAACTTCACTTGGAACGTGAAACCACGAGGAGACTAAAATTTTTACCCGTGATAGCATTGCAGCTAGAGACGCTTACATAACTCAATAGCCAAAATCAAGTGGTTTCCCACATTTAGATCGTTCGTTGGATAGCGGAGTTAATAGTTCCCCATGGAGCACGACAGTATTGTAATAACACGCGTAAATCAATATCTTACTTTAATTACTAGAAAATCAGTGGTATAATATCTACTACTTCAAAGCATCCATTTTATCAAACAATTTCATCCAAAAGTACTGTCAAGTCTATTACTTAAGCTCAATGGGGTTGATTAGTTTCTAAAATCAAATCCTTTGGGCTAAACATGGACTCAAGTCATCTTGTGGATCCTTTTTCTTGTTGTAGAAATGTCGGAAATATTTTAACCAAGTTCATTGCTCATTATTTCAAAGCTAAAAAGGATACACTATAAAAGGAATAGAATTTATAGGATAACAAGCTAAGTAGGCAGTGACTCAAGTGCAAGCGAGCAAATAGTTGTAGGGTCAATTTAAAATTGCAGAAGAGGTGATGAAAGGAATGTGATACCTCCTCTTGCTTGTTTTGTTCTCGTACTTGAGTTGAACCCCGCTATATTTACCTATTGCCAAGTCATCTGAAATTGAGCAATCTCCAAGAGAAACAAGGAAATAAATTTGCAATAAAAGTTACACCTAATTTTTTGTGTTTTACATTTAGGAATGCAAACTGAAAGTAAACATGAAATTTTTGAAGATGTAAAATAAATAAAAAGAAGAAATAAAAATATGAATGCAAAGTTTGGAAGTTTTCAACCCCCCCCCCCAAGCTTAGGCTATTGCCATGCTTAGTTGTTGTCGTCATTCAGCAGCATGTACAGATACTGGTAGTAGTAGGGGAAGTGGGTCATGAAGTGACTGAAGCTGTTAGTTAGGAAACTAACATCCTCATTCACTCCCTAAAGAGTGTGGTCGATCTCTCCAACGCATTGGTTGAGCTGTAGAAATTCTTGATAGGGGACATGACGTGGCTCGGTCAATTGCAGAGCTTAGTTGGGAGACCCGAAGAGGAAGGTATGATGAGCACATCAGCAAGTTTTCCCTTAGTTATGAAACCAAGGTTATCAAACCAGTAGGAGCAAGGAAACAACTCCAAGGTGTTGCTAACAACTTGGAATCCTGCACAACACAAACTCAAGAGTTTGCCCCAACTTACAGTGAGGTTGTCAATCTCACTGGTTTGCTGAAAACAAAGGATTAAACGTATAGTGTGGAAGGTAATGGTTGCTGGTAGAAAGTAAACAGTAACAGTAGATGATGTAACAATGGTAAATATTGGACAGGGGTCCACAATTCACTAGAGGTGTTCTCCTTAAGATAAATAACATGTTGGGTGAACAAATTACAGTGGGTCAATTGACAGGACTGAGCAAGACATAACAATGCAAATACTAGACATCATGATTCCTATGATATTTGATTGGGCATTACAACAATATAAATGGACCGCCATCCAACTGCATCTATGACTAATAATCCACCTTTAGGTTATCATCCGAACCCCCTCCGGTATTAAGTTGCAAGCAATAGATAATTGCATTAAGCAATGTGTGTAAAGTAAATAATACAATTGTTCCATGAACAAAAGATTGTTGTTTTTGAAGGGTTTCGTGGCATAGTAAATCAAAATTTTCTACGGAGCGAACAGAGGGAAAGCCAAGATCTAATCTAGGAGATGCAAACAACGAGAGAGATTGGATTAGATATTCATACCCTTGAAGATTCGCACAGCGGAACGTTCGTCGGAACGTGGGTGATGTAGTCGTACTCGCTTCTCCTCCTCGCGATCCGATCCGATCTAGCACCACAAGTGGCGGTGCCTCCGTGAGATGCACACGTGCAGCACCTCGACGTCTCCTCCTTCCTCGGACCAGCGAGTATGGTGGAGAGATAGATTGGATCTACAACACGACGGCGTGGTGTATATGGTGGAGAATTTCTGCTGCAGGGCTTCGCCTACAAATAGTCGGGAGGGAGAGAGGAAGGTAGCAAGGCTGCTAGGGCTTGGAGGAAGGTGTGTGTGGGGGAGGGGGCGCACCACCCCTCTATATATAGAGGGGGGCGGCCAGCCCTTTCCCCTCCTCCAAGCCTATCTCTAGTTTAAACAATTTAAACTCTCCCTTATCTAGAAATCCTATCTCTAGTTTAAACGATTTAAACTCTCCCTTATCTAGAAATTCTATCCCGAGATTTAAACGAGTCAAATCTCTCTAGAATCGGCTGGGCCCTATGGGGCCTTGTGCCCCTGGCCCAATGCGGCCAGGACACTCCCTCATAGGCCCATGCCCCCTCCCGGAAGGTGGGGCCACGTTGGTCCCCTTCCGGAAGGTTCTAGAAGCTTCCGGTACAATACCGATTAACCCGGAACAATTCCGAACTCCAAAAACTGCACTGCCTTATATGAATCTTATTCTCCGGACCATTCCGGAACCTCTTGTGATATCCCGGATCCCATCCGAGACTCCCAACAAAAATTCATAAACCAATTATCCAATCTATCCTAGCGTCGAGATACGTTAAGTGTGTGACCCTGCGGGTTCGAGAATATGCAGACATGATCTTCTATCAATAATCAACAGCGGGGTCTGGGCACCCATATTGACTCCCACACATTCATCGATGATCATATCGGATGAACCACGATGCCAGGATTCAATCAATCCCATATATATATTCCCTTCGTATCGCGATATTTTACTTGCCCGAGATTCGATCGTCGGTACCGTCATACCTAGTTCAATCTCGTTCACAGCAAGTACTTTACTCGTTCCGTAATCCGATATCACTTTGTGATTAAATCCTTAACCACATGCTTGCAAGCGGTGTTGATATCGATTACCGAGTGGGCCCGAAGTATATCTCTCCGACTTGGGAGGGACAAATTCCATCTCGATACATACAACCCAACAGATACTTTCCGATCACCTGAGAGACACCTTTATGATCACCCTCTCATAGGATGACGTTTGATGACCTCAAAGCTTTCTTCCGATACCAGGGAGTTGCATTATCTCATGGTCTAAGGAATACAATATTTGACATAGGAAAAGCTTCGCAAAGACGAACACGATGACACGATCTAATTGCTCTGCTTTGTTTGGGTCTATCCACCATATCATTCTCCCAATGATATGATCTCATTATCAATTGACAACTCATGTCTATGGTTAGGAAACCTTAACCATCATTGATCAATGAGCTAGTCCATAGAGGCGTACTAGGGACACGGTGTTGTTTACAAACCACACAAGTATTAAAGTTTCCGCTTAATACAATTCTAGCATGGAACATAAACTTTATCATGAACAAGAATTATAATAATAACATCTTTATTATTGCCTCTAGGGCATAATTCCAACAGTCTCCCACTTGCACTAGAGTCAATAATCTAGTTTACATCTGGCAACAATATCACACCCATGGCACTGAGGTGTTGATCATGTTTTACACGTGGAAGAGGTTTAGTCAATGGATCTGCGACATTCAGATCCGTATGTACTTTGCTAATCTTCAGATCTCCATCTGCTATATAATCTCGGATTATATGAAACTTGTGGTTGATATGCTTGGTCTTTGGATGATATCTTGGTTCCTTAGCGAGTGCTATGGCGCCAGTGTTGTCACACAATATCTCCAGTGGGTCCAATACACTTGGAACCACGCCAAGCTCAGTGATGAAGTTTCTGATCCAAACTCCTTCACTTGACGCTTCTGCAGCAGCCATGTATTCCGCTTCTACTGTAGATCCCGCGATCACGCTTTGCTTGCAGCTTCTCCAGCTCACAGCTCCTCCATTCAAAATATAAACGTATCCTGTCTGAGATTTAGAATCATCCTTGTCGGTGTCGAAACTAGCATCGACGTAACCTTTTACGACAAGCTGTTCATCACCCCCATAGACTAAGAACATTTCTTTAGTTCTATTTAGGTACTTTAGGATGTTCTTCACGGCTGTCCAGTGTTCCACTCCTGGATCACTTTGATATCTGCTCGTCAAACTAAGAGCATTGGACACATCCGGTCTAGTACACATCATGGCATACATGATGGAACCTATGGCCGAGGCATAAGGCACTTTGCTCATAGCTTCCCTATCATTTACCGTAGCTGGACACTGAGCCTTGCTCAATATCTTACCTGACAACATAGGCACTGAACCTTTCTTTGCCTTATCCATTCTGAACCTTTTCAGAACTTTGTCTAGGTATGTACTTTGGCTTAAAGCTATCAGGCGTCTTTGTCTATCTCTATAGATTTTGATGCCCAATATATAAGCAGCTTCACCTAGGTCTTTCATTGAAAAACACTTGTTCAAATAACTCTTCACATCGTTAAGCATGTTGACGTCATTTCCGATAATCAATATGTCATCCACATACATTACTAGAAACGTCACCGAGCTCCCACTCACTTTCTTGTAGATGCAAGCTTCGTAGCAATTTGGAACAAATCCAAAGCTCTTGATCACTTGATCAAAACGAAGGTTCCAACTCCGAGATGCTTGCTTCAGTCCATAAATGGAACGCTGAAGTTTGCATTCTTTACCAGCATCCTTAGGATCGACAAAACCCTCGGGTTGCATCATATACAACTCTTCATCAATGTTGACATTGAGGAAAGCAGTCTTGACATCCATCTGCCATATTTCATAATCATGAAACGCAGCAATTTCTAATAAAATCCGAATGGACTTAAACATCGCTACGGGAGAGAAAGTCTCATCGTAGTCAACACCTTGAACTTGTCGAAAACCTTTTGCGACAAGCCGTGCTTTATAGACGGTAACATTACCATCCGCGTCTGTTTTCTTCTTGAATATCCATTTGCACTCAACGGCCTTTCGGTCGCTAGGAGGATCCACCAAAGTCCATACTTGGTTTTCGCTCATGGATCCCAATTCGGATTTCATGGCTTCCAGCCATTTATCAGAGTCTGGGCTCATCATCGCTTCCTCATAGTTCGTAGGTTCACTGTCTTCTACCAACAAGACAGTTAAGACAGGGTTGTCGTACCACTCAGGAGGGGCACGCGACCTTGTCGACCTGCAACGTTCAGTAGCAGCATCGTCCGAAGCTTCATGATCCTTGTCATTAGCTTCCTCTATTGTTGGTGCAGGCGGCACTGGAACAATTTCAGGTGCTGCGCTACTCTCCAATTCAAGAGAAGGTTCAATAACCTCGTCTAGCTCTACTTTCCTCCCACTCACTTCTTTCGAGATAAACTCCTTCTCAAGAAAGGAACCGTTCTTTGCGACAAACACTTTGCCTTCGGTTCTGTGATAGAAGGTATACCCAATAGTTTCCTTAGGGTATCCTATGAAGACGCATTTCTCCGCTTTGGGTTCGAGCTTGTCCGGCATCAACTTCTTGACGTAAGATTCGCATCCCCAAACTTTAAGAAACGACAACTTAGGTTTAGCACCAAACCACAGTTCATACGGTGTCGTCTCAACGGATTTAGATGGAGCCCTATTTAAAGTGAATGCAGCGGTTTCTAATGCATAACCCCAAAATGATAACGGCAAATCAGTAAGAGACATCATCGATCGGACCATATCTAATAGGGTTCGATTCCGGCGTTTAGACACACCATTGCGCTGTGGTGTTCCGGGTGGCGTGAGTTGCGAAACAATTCCGCTTGCTTTAAGATGCGTGAGAAAATCATAACTCAAATATTCGCCCCCACGATCGGATCGTAGAAACTTAATCTATCTGTTACGATGGTTCTCCACTTCATTCTGAAATTCTTTGAACTTTTCAAACGTTTCAGATTTATGTTTCATTAAATAGATATACCCATATCTACTTAAGTCATCGGTAAAAGTGAGGAAATAGCGATATCCACCGCGCGTCGAAACACTCATCGGTCCGCATACATCGGTATGTATGATTTCCAACAAGTCCGTTGCTCGCTCCATCATACCGGAGAACGGGGTTTTGATCATCTTGCCCTTGAGGCATGGTTCGCATGTGTCAAATGATTCAAAATCAAGAGACTCCAAAAGTCCATCAGAATGGAGTTTCTTCATGCGCTTTACTCCAATATGACCTAGACGACAGTGCCACAAATAAGTAGTATTATCACTATCTACTTTGCATCTCTTAGCCTCAATGTTATGGATGTGTGTTTCATCCCTTTCGAGATTTAGAAGAAATAAACCATTCACAAGAGGTGCATGACCATAAAAGATGTTACTCATATAAATAGAACAACCATTATTCTCCGATTTAAATGAATAACCGTCTTGCAATAAACACGATCCGGAAATGATGTTCATGCTCAACGCAGGCACATAATAACATTTATTAAGGTTTAAAACTAATCCCGAAGGTAAAACTAAGGAGAGCGTGCCGACGGCCATCACATCAACTCTTGATCCGTTGCCAACGCGCATCGTCACCTCATCCCTCGCAAGCCGCCGTCTATTCCGTAGCTCCTGTTTCGAGTTACAAATATTAGCAACTGAACCGGTATCAAATACCCAGGCACTACAACGAGGGCTAGTAAGGAAAACATCAATAACATGTATATCAAATATACCTTTGATGGTGCCAGCCTTCTTGTCCGCTAAGTACTTCGGACAGTTGCGCTTCCAGTGACCCTTGTCCTTGCAATAGAAGCACTCAGTGTCCGGCTTGGGACCAGACCTGAGCTTCTTCTCAGCAGGGGCATTGCGCTTGCCGCCGCCCTTCTTGAAGGGCTTCTTTGCTCCCTTACCTTTCTTAAAGGAGGGGGGCTTGTTGACCATCAACATATGATTATTCTTTTTGATGTTCACCTCCACTACTTTCATCTTAGCAAAGAGCTCAGTGATCATATCAGTGGAACCAATCTGATTGTGATCAACTACAAAACTTTTGTAGCTAGGAGTGTCAATCTTGAGCTCCTCTGGAATCTTGCTGTCCAGTTGCTCAAGGCGTTGAGTGTAGCCCGACATCTTAATGGCGTGCTCACTAACGGACCTCCCTTCCTCCATCTTGTAGTTAAAGAATTTCTTAGAGATCTCATATCTCTCATAACGGGCTTGAGTCTGAAACATGTTTTTCAGCTCCTCGAGAATCTCAAAGGGCCCGGCGAACTCCTCGAAATGATTTTGAAGATCCGATTCCATAGCATACAACATGACGATCTTAATCAAATCATAATCATCCTTGCGTGACTGATAAACAGCTTTTTCATCAGTCGGCGCATCTATAGCAGGGGCGTCACCTAACGCTTTCCCAAGGACATAGTCCTTTTGTCCGCCAGACAGAATGATTCTTAGATTGTGGAACCAGTTGGTGAAGTTAGACCCATTGTTTCTAAGCTTTTCTTTCTCAGCAAAAACGTTGAAGTTGAAGTTGGATTTGGCCATGTGATCTACAGTATTTGCAAGTACAATTTAGACTATGTTCATGATAAATAGTTCAACTTAATCAAATTACTAGATGAACTCCCACTAAATTCAACATCCCTCAAGTTGTTTAGTGAACACGATCCAAATTCACCACACCTAATCCGATCATCACGAGAAGAGATGTGGTTTCAATGGTGGACAACGAAGTGTCGATCATATCATTCATATGACTCATGCTTAACCTTTCGGTTCTTGTGTTCCGAGGCCATGTCTGTACATGCTAGGCTCGTCAAGTTAGACCCAAGTATTTCCGCGTGTGCAAAAACTGGCTTGCACCCGTTGTATGTGAGCGTAGAGTCTATAGCACCCGATCATCACGTGATGCTTGGACACGACGAACTTTCGCAACGGTGCATACTTGGGGAGAACACAGTTTTTATCTTGATCCTTAAGTGAGGAATCATCTTATAATGCTACCGTCGCGATCTAAGCATGATAAGATACATAAAAGGATAAACATCACATGCATATAACTTTATGTGACATGGTATAGCCAATCTTCGCGCAATGATCTCCATCTTGTGCGTTCCGGCATGATCTCCATCACTCCAACATGATTGCCTCCACCACGAATAGCAATTACAACTATTGCTAACTACTTAGCGATAAAGTAAAGCTATTACATGGCGTATAAGAAGTTGACTCGCAGGTCATACACAATTATAAAGACAACCATATGGCTCCTGCCGGCTGTGTACTCATCGACATGCAAGTCGTGAAACATTACAAAACATGATCATCGCATACAATATACACATCACATCTTGGGCCATACCATATCACAGAAAACACTCCCTGCAAAAACAAGTTAGACGCCTCTACTTTGTTGTTGCATGTTTTACGTGGCTTTATGGGAGTAGATGCTAAGAACGATTCTTACCTACGGAAAGCCACAACGGTGATATTATGGTTGCCAAACTCCGGTGTTAATCTCATGACAACTATAGTGAGAGAAACTGACATCCACCAGCCGCATGTGTGGAACAAGCCACACGTCAAGTGCGGAGCCGGTCTCGCGAACGACGTCGCGTAAGGTTGGCCTGGACCGCTTCAATCTCACTATCCCGCGTCATAAGAAGAACACAAACAAGAGGCTTGCAACAGAAAACATCAACGCCCGCAACAACCATGTTGCGTTCTACTCGTGAAACACATCTACGCATAGATCTAGCTCTGATACCACTGAAGGGTTTCACGGCATAGTAAATCAAAATTTTCTACGGAGCGAACAGAGGGAAAGCCAAGATCTAATCTAGGAGATGCAAACAACGAGAGAGATTGGATTAGATCTTCATACCCTTGAAGATTCGCACAGCGGAACGTTCGTCGGAACGTGGGTGATGTAGTCGTACTCGCTTCTCCTCCTCGCGATCCGATCCGATCTAGCACCACAAGTGGCGGTGCCTCCGTGAGATGCACACGTGCAGCACCTCGACGTCTCCTCCTTCCTCGGACCAGCGAGTATGGTGGAGAGATAGATTGGATCTACAACACGACGGCGTGGTGTATATGGTGGAGAATTTCTGCTGCAGGGCTTCGCCTACAAACAGTCGGGAGGGAGAGAGGAAGGTAGCAAGGCTGCTAGGGCTTGGAGGAAGGTGTGTGTGGGGGAGGGGGCGCACCACCCCTCTATATATAGAGGGGGGGGCGGCCAGCCCTTGCCCCTCCTCCAAGACTATCTCTAGTTTAAACAATTTAAACTCTCCCTTATCTAGAAATCCTATCTCTAGTTTAAACGATTTAAACTCTCCCTTATCTAGAAATTCTATCCCGAGATTTAAACGAGTCAAATCTCTCTAGAATCGGCTGGGCCCTATGGGGTCTTGTGCCCCTGGCCCAATGCGGCCAGGACACTCCCTCATAGGCCCATGCCCCCTCCCGGAAGGTGGGGCCACGTTGGTCCCCTTCCGGAAGGTTCTAGAAGCTTCCGGTACAATACCGATTAACCCGGAACAATTCCGAACTCCAAAAACTGCACTGCCTTATATGAATCTTATTCTCCGGACCATTCCGGAACCTCTCGTGATATCCTGGATCCCATCCGAGACTCCGAACAAAAATTCGTAAACCAATTATCCAATCTATCCTAGCGTCGAGATACGTTAAGTGTGTGACCCTGCGGGTTCGAGAATATGCAGACATGATCTTCTATCAATAATCAACAGCGGGGTCTGGGCACCCATATTGACTCCCACACATTCATCGATGATCATATCGGATGAACCACGATGCCAGGATTCAATCAATCCCATATATATATTCCCTTCGTCTCACGATATTTTACTTTCCCGAGATTCGATCATCGGTACCGTCATACCTAGTTCAATCTCGTTCATAGCAAGTACTTTACTCGTTCCGTAATCCGATATCACTTTGTGATTAACTCCTTAACCACATGCTTGCAAGCGGTGTTGATATCGATTACCGAGTGGGCCCGAAGTATATCTCTCCGACTTGGGAGGGACAAATTCCATCTCGATACATACAACCCAACAGATACTTTCCGATCACCTGAGAGACACCTTTATGATCACCCTCTCATAGGATGACGTTTGATGACCTCAAAGCTTTCTTCCGATACCAGGGAGTTGCATTATCTCATGGTCTAAGGAATACAATATTTGACATAGGAAAAGCTTCGCAAAGACGAACACGATGACACGATCTAATTGCTCTGCTTTGTTTGGGTTTATCCACCATATCATTCTCCCAATGATATGATCTCATTATCAATTGACAACTCATGTCTATGGTTAGGAAACCTTAACCATCATTGATCAATGAGCTAGTCCATAGAGGCGTACTAGGGACACGGTGTTGTTTACAAACCACACAAGTATTAAAGTTTCCGCTTAATACAATTCTAGCATGGAACATAAACTTTATCATGAACAAGAATTATAATAATAACATCTTTATTATTGCCTCTAGGGCATAATTCCAACAGTTTTCTCCCTAGTAGCAACAGCATATCTACAACCTTAGATATTCCTGTCACTTCCCCAGATAACTAGAGGCATGAACCTACTATCGAGTATAAATACTCCCTCTTGGAGTCACTAGCATCTACTTGGCCAAGATACATAGACATAAAGATCCTATGAGATTCGATTGGGCAATACAACAAGATACATAGACCGCCATCCAACTGCATCTATGACTAGAAGTCCACCTTTGGGTTATCATCCGAACCCCCTCCAGTATTAAGTTGCAAGCAACAGACAACTACTTTAAACAAAGTGTGTAAGGTAAACAATCCAATTGTTCCATGAACAAGAGACCGTTGTTTTCTCCCTAATGGCAACAACACATCTACAACCTTAGAGATTTCTGTCACTTCCCTTGATTAAATAGAGGCATGAACCCACTATCGAGCATAAATACCCCCTCTTGGAGTCACTAGCAACTACTTGGCCAAGATAGCTACTAACAATGGAGAGCATGCAAGATCGCAAAAAACACAGACATGATAGAATCAATAATTAATAAGACATGATAAAATCAATAATCAATCTGACATAGTATCTCAATATCCATCGGATCCCCGCAAACACAACATGTATGATTACAAATAGATGATCTTGATCATGAACGGAGCTCACAAAATCCAAACATGATAGCACAAAGGAGGAGAAACAACCATCTAGCTAATGTATGGACCCATAGTCCAAGGGTGGCATGGTGATGAAGAAGGCCTCCGGGATGATCTCTCCCCTCCGGAAGGGTGCCGGGAAGAGCTTCAGATCCCCCCTGATCTAGGGATGATGGTGGCGGCGTCTACAGACTGTTTTGTCGAGATCTGGTCGGGTGCTTAGGGTTTCTGCATCGGGGGGATTTTATAGGCGAAGATGCGAGGCAGGAGAGTGTCCAGGGGCGCACACCATAAGGCAGCGCGCCCTAGGGTGGACCCGCGCGGACCTAGGGTGTGGCCACCTATGCCCCCCCCCTTCGACTGCCCTTTGGTCTTTGTGTTCGTTCCGATAAAATATTGACTTTGGCTTTTGTGAAGGGAATATGCCCGAGAGGCAATAATAAAGTGGTTATTATCGTATTCCTTATTTATGATAAAAATTAATTTTGCATGCAATAATTGTATTAATACGGAAATGTTAATACATGTGTGTTTAATAAACAAAAAGAAAGTTCCTAGTTATGCCTCTCTTATAAAATAGCTCGTTGATTAACAAGATGATCAAAGGTTTCCTGATCATGGACATTAGATGTTATTAATAACGAGGTCGCAACATTATTGGAATGGTGTGATGAACATTCATCTGAAGTATAGCATTACAATCAAGGTCATTGTGTTTATATTTCTATAACATCATACAAAGTTATCTTAGTCCTTAGACCATGAGATCATGTCAATCACTAACACTGGAAGAGTATCTTGATAACATCACACCGTAACAGGGTGACTATAAAGATGGGTTCCATGCTACAAAGGTGTTATGTTGAGGCTCATGGATCTAGAGTGGAATTTTTCCATCCCGATGACGGAGAGATATACTCTAGGCCCTCTCGGTGATATCACATTAATTAGCTTGCAAGCAAGTGATTTGATCACTAGAATGTTATATCATGGGAACGAGAAAAGAGTACATGTCGGTAAAGAGATCAAACTAGGTGGAAATACCGATGATCGAATCTCGGACATGTAATATATCACGATACAAAGGGATTGAGTTACATGCGTATAAGGTTCACATGATCACATAAGTCATTGTTGAATATCTGGGAGTCAGTACGGATCTCCAGGTCCCGCTGCTGATTATTGATCAGAGAGGGGTCTCAATCATGTCTGCATTATTCGCGAACCGTAGGGTGACACACTTAAGGGATACCGACACCATTCGGAGCAAATGATATGCCAGATAAAGAAAATAAAGTGCGGGAATTTATTTCACTAGACACCGAAACTGTTTCGGGTGAAATTGCAGAAAGTGTTTCTGCATGTGAAATGAAATACTAGCAAGGGGTTATATGTGAATGTTTGTCATTAAAGTAATTGAAAAAATCTGAATAAATAAAAGGAGTAATATTTAAGAGAGAGTTTGCATTAAATTTGGTGGAAATTTAATGGGAATTTGAGTGGGATTTTGAGTGGAGAAAATTGAAGGGGAATTTTGTGAGTGGTGCTTCCACCCACATGAATGAGGGAGAGGTCGGGGCACCCTCCTTGGCCGGCGTCCATGCCCCCTTGGGCTGAACCCCCTCCCCTATATAAGGAGACCCTCCTCTCACTTCTCACTTACACCTCCTCGCGAAGGATATCTCTCCCCCCTTTAGAATTCCCCATGGTCTCGGATCAGCGAGATACATGTTCCCGGTGGCTTTTTCTGGAAGGATTTGTTTCTTCCGCTGCTTCGCTAGAGCGAGGGCACGGAGGTTATCGAGGTACCCGGACGTGTGTGAAATCACGTATGCACCACTGCTTTGCGGTGCTGGACGTGATGGTGTTGGACCGGCTGGACCAGATGGACTTCATCACGATCTTGAGATCGGCAAGCGTTCGACTACATCATCCACGAGTACAACCTCGCTAACACTATACGGTGTTCGAGGATATGTATTCTATGTATATCCACCAGTTGCTTGTATCTAGTAGATAGATCTTGGTGCTTTGTTCACATCGCAGGAAAAATTTTGTTTTCTATGTTGCGAACCCTTCAGTGGTATTAGAGGCGGATCTATGCGTAGATGCTTTGCACGGGTAGTACACATATGTATATGTGGGAGATGATGATCATTTTATTTCTTCTTAGTTGTACTTTGGATATTGGTGGCATAGTGGTATGAAGCGGCCCGGACAAATTTTACATGTCCTCGCACATGAGACCTGTTCCACGCTTGACATGCAACTAGTTTTGCATAAGTGGCTAGCGGGTGTCTGTCTCTCCTACTATAGTCAATATCTAATTTGCAACGAGTTGTCAACAATTTGGTTATCCTCTTTGTGGTTCATGTTCGTAGGTAAGAACGGTTCTATCTTCGAAAGCCCTAAGCCACGTAAAACTTGCAATGGATAAATTAGAGGCGTCTAGTTTAGATTATTGTTGGGCTAGTGTCATGATATGGTGATGTTGTAAGTAGAAGTATAAGTCGATATTATTACAACACACATAATGTGTAAGTTCCATAGACCTTGGCCTTACACATAGAGGTATGATAGTGATCATACCACGATGCACATGATGGAGATTGAGTGCAAGAACCATATTATTCCACTTATAAACATATGATGTTTGTTGCATCTTATATTGCTTGTTTGGCGTTTTATTAGCAATAATATGATCCCTCATTTATATATCAAGATAAGAATGTGTTCTTCCTTAATTATGCACCGATTATGTTTCGTCGCTCCAAGACATCACATGATGATCGGGTGTTTTTGGATCCATAATCATATTTCGGGTGTAAGACAGTTACACAGGCGAATACTAAGGTTCTTTCTTGGCGAGCCTAGCATGTACAGACATGGCCTCGGAACACGGACCGAAAGGTTAAGCATGAGTCATATGGAAGATATCATTTGATGCTCTCCTTTGAAGCTACACCGACTCACGTGATGATCGGATTTGGTGTAGTGGATTTGGTTCATGTAATCACCAAAAAGACACGAGGGATGTCGTTTTTGAGTGGGAGTTCATTTCTAATTTGGATTAGTAGAACTCGATTTATCATAAATCAAAGTGAATTTGCATAATTTGTTGTAGTCATTGGCATTCGTTCACCACCTTATGCTTAGTTGTAATTGAGATAATAGAACTATAGAATTCTGGATATATACTTTACGAACTGGTATCGTATTGTGTTGAGTGTCAATCTAAAGTTTAAAGTCCTATTGCAAACTTTTATCAAACTCTATTTACTCTGTGAAATTTAATAGTTAGTATTAAATCGAGAGTAACAATTCCAGTGTTAGTATCTTAAGTATCATGTTTGCCTCCATGATTCTTGATTGTTTTTAAATATCAAGGTTATCTAGGAGCTGAAAGAATTGTTTCAGAAACCATCATGTGTGGCAGATATAATGATATCTGAAACAATGTTTTGGTTGCAATATGATAGAGTATAATATATGTTCTCATATTGGATGAGAATTTGCAAAGGTTGGAGATGCTAGACATCCTAATCATCCAAAAGGGTTTTGGAAAGTAACGTTATACTCACGATTCGTCTTTATAAGCTACATTAGCTTGATCATGAAAGTCATCATGATAAGGATGGATAGAAGATGTATGTAAAGTGTTTACTACACTAAAAGATTACTAAAGAATGGATTTTGAAAGAACGCCGATCATTTGATGATGGTAATCTACTTCAAAGTGCAAGTCCAAAGGTATTAGTATTTGAATATGCATGCTTTGGACTATGTGTCATGTATATGATGCCACTGTTGATGTTGATAGATTCTTTTAAAAAGG
The DNA here is from genome assembly GCA_910589765.1 of Avena atlantica. Lineage (NCBI taxonomy): Eukaryota > Viridiplantae > Streptophyta > Magnoliopsida > Poales > Poaceae > Avena > Avena atlantica. The sequence continues at coordinate 109,148,889 of OU342735.1, forward strand.
AAAAGGAAATGCTGAAAGAGAATCTATAAAATATATTTGGCAGAAAAGGAAAGATTGGAAATATCCAGTTTTAGGTATATAGATGATATACATGTTATGGTTGTATTCTTTGCTTGTTAAAAATGTGGTTCTTGGGTATTGGATACCGAATTGGTTGGTATGAAATTTCATACAGAACAACGTGATTCATGAACCACAATGGCCTAAGTAACTAGCAAGAGAATATGTGATGATGATCATCGAAAACAAACAAGTCGTTGTTTGTATTTCTCGTTGACATCAAAGCTTGCCTTCAAGATTTGTTTCAATAATCATTATTTAAATCAGGTATTATGAGAACAAAGATTGTTCAAATAATTACCATATTCCATATAAGATGGATGATTTACAAATCTATTTGGAGAAATCACATCCATAAAAACTAATGCTAAAATGTTGCAAGACAAATGATTGAAAGATCACTTACGAAGTGACATCGCCGTTTAAATTATATTGGAAAGAAAACATGAAGAATCTCCATATTCATGGATTTTTGGGGTCTTTGATTTGATCAAGTGACGCTTGTGAGACTTTCCTCGGGATAATTAAAACTTCGTTCAAAAGGCCAAAGAAGAATGATCAACTAAATTATTGGAATTCATACATATCGATGTATGTATTCCATTATGTGTAGTCGTAAGAGATGGATTTCAACTTCATATGCTTTCTCTAGAAATTTGAGTGAATATTCACTTAATGAGAAAGAAGTATGAAATATTTGAAAACGTTCAAAGACTTTCAAGATCAAGTGGAAAATCGTTGTAACAAGAAAATAAATGATTTATGATTTTATCATAAGGAATTTATTTGAGTTGCAAGTGTCACAAGAAAATAAATAATTTATGATTTTATCATAAAGGGATTTATTTGAGTTACAAGTTTAGCAAAAACACCTAGATTTGCATCTCTCGAAACACTATAGGAATATGGAGTGTTTGGGGTAAAACCCAAGTTGTCCTTTCTTAAATTTTGGTATGCTAAGCATAAATAAGATGTTTACAACCAAAGTCGGATGAGCATGTCTTTGTAGGTTATTTCGAATAACCATTGGGTATTGCTCCATAACACCGAGGACAAAAGGGTTTGTCGCTTGAAACGTCAAGTTTCTTGAAAAGGAATTTTTCGTAAAATTTAAGTGGAAGGACAATACAACTTTGATAAGGTTAACGAACCTTAGCTAAATGTGCTAAGTTGCGCAGCGCCGGAAATCGTTCCGGAGGCAGCCATAATGCTCATAGCTTATGTGCCTCAAAGGTTATGGTCACGGATATCTAAGTTCCTATTGAACCAAGTAGGTCAGATAAACAATCAAATGCTGAGATTTGAGAGTAAATCATTATTGTTTGACAATGGTGAATCGACTACATGCAAAGAAGCGATGATGGGCCCTGACTCCGTCAAATGGCTTGAAGCCATGAAAGCTGTGATAGTTCCATACACGAAAAATCAAGTTTTTGAACTTGGAAGACCCTCCGGAAAGGTGTAAAAACCTATTGGTTGTATTTGTATCTATAAAGAAATAGACATGGATGTTTCACATCTATGAAATAGTCGACATGTCGGTAATGTTTTTACGACAATGTTCAAGGAGTTGACTATGACAAGATTTGATCTTTCATAGCGATATTTGGTCTGGACGGATTAAATTAGCAACCACTACATATAATTTTGTATATGGTAGATTAATAAAACAAAACAAAGTTCTTATAATATAATGGTTACCTAGGATGTGTACATGACACGGTCCAAAGGGTTTTGTTAAATTCAAAGGATGCTAAAAAGGGCATGCAAACTTCAATGGTTGAAGTAAGCATCGCGGAGTTGGAATCTTCACCGTGATGAAACTGTTAAAGGAGTTTTCATCTGGAGACGATGAAGATGCTTGCATTTGCAAGAAATTAAGTGGGAGCGCAGAGACATATTTCTAATACATTATCTGGAGGACATCTTGTTGATTGGAAATGATGTATCTTTTATTGACAAGGGTTAAGAATTTCATTTCGATGAAAGACTTAGGAAAAACCTGAATATTTAGCATGAATGTCTATATGGATAGACTGTGACGCTAATATGGTTGTGCCAAACGTACATATATGAGATATTGAAGGAGTTCAATATAGAAACGACGAGAAAAGATTCTTTTCGTATGAAAAAGGAATTGAATCAAGATTCAAGTGTATTGATACTTGATAAGTGAAATGAGATTCAAGTGTTTTGACACTTGATGAGTGTAATCATAAGAATGTTTTTGATCAATCATACCATGATATGTACACATCCAGATATGTCCTATGCTCTAAGTGTTATGAGCACATACTAGAATGAATCATAAAATAATCATTGGACGATAGTAAGGGTATTCTTATAATCTTTTGGAAGAATTAAGAATATAGTCCATTTGTATAAGTTACAAATAGTTCATTGTAAAGCATTACATTGATACTAGTTTTGTCACAAGATACAAATTAAGTTTATCTCAATTTAAACTATGGGTGGCACAATGAAATGGAAAGAAGTTTCCATGACGGATTTGGATGAATTCCAAAGTTAAGACATTGTGACAGATACTACAATATAAGGCTAAGTATATGACTGCTATAGTAGCAACAAAGGAGGGCATTTGTGTCAAGTAGTTTGTTATCAAACTAAGGTGTGGTTCGCAACGGGCTAACACTAAAGATATATTGTATGACAATAGTATCGACATGTTTTAACCCCAAGGAACTAAAGGTCTCATCAAATTTATACAATGCCATCTCATTGGAGAATGAGTGATGTGTGAAGACGCAAAGACATGCAAATACACCAGAAAGCCATAGATGTTCAATACGCAAAGTTTTCAGATCCGTAGATTATGTTAACCACTAGCAATCGCGTATGGAACACCAGAAAGCCATAGATGTTCAATACGCAAAGTTTTCAAACTAGATTATTGCCTCTAGTGCAAGTGGGAGACTGAAGGGAATATGCCCGAGAGGCAATAATAAAGTGGTTATTATCGTATTCCTTATTTATGATAAAAGTTTATTTTGCATGCTATAATTGTATTAATACGAAAACGTTAATACATGTGTGTTTAATAAATAAAAAGGAAGTTCCTAGTTATGCCTCTCTTATAAACTAGCTCGTTGATTAACAAGATGATCAAAGGTTTCCTGATCATGGACATTGGATGTTGTTAATAACGAGGTCACAACATTATTGGAATGGTGTGATGAACATTCATCCGAAGTATAGAATTACGATCAAGGTCATTGTGCTCATATTTCTATAACATCATACAAAGTTATCTTAGTCCTTAGACCATGAGTATCTTTGGTGACTATAAAGATGGGTTCAGTGCTACAAAGGTGTTATGTTGAGGCTCATGGATCAAGAGTGGAATTTGTCCATCCCGTGACGGAGAGATATACTTTGGGCCCTCTCGGTGATATCACATTAATTAGCTTGCAAGCAAGTGATTTGATCACTAGAATGTTATATCACGGGAATGAGAAAAGAGTACATGTCGGTAACGAGATCAAACTAGGTATGGAGATACTGATGATCGAATCTCGGACATGTAATATATCACGAGACAAAGGGATTGAGTTACATGCATATAAGGTTCACACGATCACAGAAGTCATCGTTGAATATGTGGGAGTCGATACGGATCTCCAGGTCCCGCTGTTGATTATTGATCGGAGAGGGGTCTCAATCATGTCTGCATTATTCGCGAACCGTAGGGTGACACATTTAAGGGATACTGACACCATTCAGAGCAAATGATATGCCAGAGAAAGAAAAGAAAGCGCAGGAATTTATTTCACTAGACACCGAAACTGTTTTGGGTGAAATTGCAGAAAGTGTTTTTGCATGTGAAATGAAATACTAGCAAGGGGTTATATGTGAATGTTTGTCATTAAAGTAATTGACAAAATTCTGAATAAATAAAAATAGTTTTTATTTAAGAGAGAGTTTGCATTAAATTTGGTGGAAATTTAATGGGAATTTGAGTGGGATTTTGAGTGGAGAAAATTTAAGGGGAATTTTGTGAGTGGAGCTTCCACCCACATGAATGAGGGAGAGGTGGGGGCACCCTCCATGGCCGGCGGCCATGCCCCCTTGGGCTGACCCCTCCCCTATATAAGGATCCCCTACTCTCACTTCTCACTCACACCTCCTCGCGAAGGATCTCTCTCCCACCTTTAGAATTCCCTGTGGTCTCGGATCAGCGAGATACATGTTCCCGGTGGCTTTTTCTGGAAGGATTTGTTGCTTCCGCTACTTCGCTAGAGAGAGGGCGCGGAGGTTGTCGGGGTACCCGGACGTGTGTGCAATCACGGATTCACCACTGCTTTGTGGTGCTGGACGTGATGGTGCTGGACCGGCTGGACCAGATGGACTTCATCACGATCTTGAGAGCGGCAAGCGTTCGACTACATCATCCACGAGTACAACCTCGTTAATGCTATACGGTCTTCGAGGGTATGTATTCTATGGATGTATATCAACCCGTTGCTTGTATCTAGTAAATAAATCTTGGTGCGTTGTTCCCATCGTAGGAATTTTTTTGTTTTCTATGTTGCGAACCCTTCATTTTGTCCTGTCCAATTCCAAGAATATTTCCTTACTAGCTTTTCTGAAACCAAAAACAGCAGAAAACAGGCAAATGGCACTGCGGCATCTTGTTAATAGGTTAGTCCCAGAAAATGTATAAGAAATACCTCAAAGTGTAGATAAAGCATAGCAAAGTTGATACTAAACAAGCATGGAACATCAAAAATTATAGATACGTTTACGACGTATCAAGCATCCCCAATCTTAACTCATGCTCTTCCTCGAGTAGGTAAGTGATAAAAAGAACAATTTTTTAGGTGACATGCACCATCACAATCTTGATCAAACCATTTGCAAAGCATTAAAAGCTGGGATCAAAGTACTCTAAACATGAGCATGAAAGATGAAGTTCTAATAATAAGACATAGAAACTATGTTGCAACATGAAAGGATACAAACAAAGATCATGAATAACAATGCATTGAAAGACATTTGTTTGTTTCACATATAGAAAACATAGCATAGTGGTATTCAGCTTGTCCCTCATGGAGTAGAAAAACATAAATGCATAGGACACCTTCAAAGTTCATAAGGGTGACTAGATACAAATAGTTCAAGAACAAGCAATATCAACATTATGAATCAATCAATAAGTTTTGAGACAATGCACATAGAAATAAGAATGAAAACTATGCTCTCCTAGTTGGTGCATAAAGAAAGAAGGTGGAGACACAATATAAAAGTAGGAATAAAGGCCCTACACAGGGAAGCAGGGATTTCAAGTTTCATAAAGAGCTTCCAAAAATCATGGTACTTGTTAGCTTTCAGCTCTCATTGCCCCTATCATAAGCATCTTGAAGTGATTAAGGTTAAAGTGAACAAAATATGGAGTATATGCTTGACAAATCATAAGTTGGCAATCTCATGTCCCTTGAGTACGAGGGTCGTTCCTCATGCTACTCAACTTTAGTCAGAACCAAGTTCTTGTCATTGTAAGTATATGTGTATCATACAGAACCGCCAACGGGGTACCCCTTGCCCCATGACATAGGAGCTATCCCATATCAAAATTACAAGGCAATAGATAGTGAGCATCTCACCAATCCTTTTATTTACCATGATCATGGTGCATATTTTTTCTTTCTCTTTTTTTCTATCTCTATATATATTAGGATGCTTCATGGATTGCTCACTATGGTGATGTTGTACCATGATTAGGCATGGCTTAGGCTGACGGCCCAGTCGTTTCTCTAACACATATACATCACTCCATGAACTTACAGGATCCCCTTTTATTTCACACCGCCGACATCCATAAACAAAAGAGCATGATATCAACTAGGTATATATTTGCGGTGTTGAAAGCGTTCCCCGTGACAGCATGGTTCTACTAATTACCAACTTATAAGTGCAAGCATATACAACATAGATGACACAATGGTTCAAGTTTATTAGGGGCAAGAAAAATAAAGTGTGCCATCAAGTTTGTGAGAGCTTTAATCACTAATTTTCACATAACAAGTTTAATTTGGAAGATAGATAAAACAAGAATATACTTGGAATGGTGTAACACACCATGCATAGGAATTTATAGTGGACTCTTTGGAATAACTTGGTTTCTTGGGAGTTGTATGCATGAGTAGAGATTACTCAATACAAGTGGAGGCTAGCAAAAGGCTGGGAGCGACCAACTAAGAGAGCAATAATGGCCATAATCATGCAGAGCGACAAAACATTATAAATCAAAGCATCAAGTGGAACCACAAGTCAAAAACTAAATGATCATAGAGGCTAAGGTGACTGGTTCATAGTCATAACATGGCATGAGCATGTGCCAAGTCAACCGAAACAAAGCATCAAAGGAGAATACCACAATATTATGCTTTTGTATGCTAAAACAACGCATGATTCTTCCAAGGCACATTAAGCAATCTTAATTGTTTGGAACAAGTCATGCTACAGAAATAATCACTAAGCATAAGGTCAAAACAACATCTAGAATGACATGATAAAGTCTAAGTCACAATCAAAACAAGCTCCCTTTTGTACCACTATAAGCATAAAACTTTCTACTCTTTTCCAACACCAATCAACTTATTTGAAACAACGTAGCGAAAGCGGGCGTCCAACTACTTTATTCAAGCAAAATAAACAAACGAAACCAAAAACTAAAACTAAGACGTTACAAGAACAACACAACGGTGCATGAAACAATAAAAACGAAGTGTCTAGAAAGAGACCTGAGATTTTTATTAACGAAGAAGGGGATGCCTTGGGAATCCCCAAGCTTTGACGCATGTACCTCTTGAATATTTCTTGGGGTGACACGGGGTCGCATCAAGCAAACTAAGCAAAGCAAACAAAAATTAAGACGCTCCAAGAACAACACAGCTGTGCATGAAACAATAAAAACGAAGTGTCTAGACAGACCTGAGCTTTTTATTGATGAAGAAGGGGATGCCTTGGGCATCCCCAAGCTTTGACGCTTGTACCTCTTGGATATTTCTTGATGTGACACCATGGTAGCATCCCCAAGCTTGAGCTTTTCTCCATTCTTCATCTCATCACATCATTCTTCCCCTACACTTGAAAATTTCCTTCATACAAAACTTCACACAATCCTCATTAGCAACATTAGTGCATTCAAAAGAATAAACCTTGGGTTTAGTTTCAACACAAGTAAAACCTTCATTAAAAACACAAGCTACTGTAGAAATTCCTTTAAAAAGCTCAAGTGATCAAGAATAACTCAAAAAGAAACCAATAAAGAGGCAAATGCAAATAATGGCAGAAATCTGTCAAAACATACCAGCAGGTAAAAACCAATTTTTTCGAAGACCTTCTGTTGCTCAAATCAAAAAGTGTTGAACTAACAAAAGTTAGATAACAACATGGGGAATTTCTCAGAAAATTACACCTCAATCCGACATATAGAGATTTTTCACGAATTTTATAGTGAAGCACAAAAATATGTTTCGGGATAGCAACTTCCCCAAATCTTAATTCTCTCTCATTAGAGGTTGTTCTTGGCACAAAAATCAAACGAAAAGGATAAGGAGAGGTTATTACAGAAGTAATAACTTCCAAGACTCAAGGAAACTATTGGGTTATCTTCCAAGAAGTACTTTTGTTTAACGCCTTTAAGTTAGGCACAAGAAGCAAGAATCAAGTATTTTCAAATGAAGAAGCGTTAACATCAAATTTCTTGCCCCTACCTTTCTTACCTTTACTATTATCGTTAGGGAATGCATGGTTTCTTGTTGGAGAAGCAAAATGCATAATGCCTTTTCCCACATCTATTATTTTTCCAAGGAGTTTCAGTAGGTATCTTCCAAGTGTGATTTGTCCTTTTCCTACATATTCAATAACAATATAATCAGTAGACACCACTTTCCCTAAGAACTTTGTAAACACTCCTTCAGCTATTCCAATAGGTAATATAGTTGCATTATTGGTAAGAGATATTTCTTCTCCTCCTTCAAAAAGTCCCCAAAGATTCAAAGACTCATAGATATCTTTAGGCATAAGATAAAATTCAGACATGATATCACAACGAGCATCAAAAGTTTCATTGCTTATAACAACTTTTATTGTAGGAAACCATTTTGAAGGATCCGAATTTATTGGAACATAATCATGATACTTTCTAAGCATGTTATAGCAATCTTTTAAACTATTTGTACTGGTCTCAAGAGTGTTCAACCTAGCATAGATGTTTATAAAGGAAGAATCAGATTTGCTAGGAAAATTATAAATTGTAATCAACTTCTTTATGGCATCCAAAGCTTCATCCTCATTACATTGGAAAAAATCTCTTCCTGCTACAGCATCCAAAGCATATCTATAACAAAGAGCAAGACCATGGTAGAAACTGCTAATAACTAATCCAAGAGTTATTTTAGGCTTAGTTTTTCCATGTGAATCAGAAATTCTAGACCAAGTTTCTTTGAAACTCTCTTCACTTCCTTGTTTGAAAGTAAAAAATCATTTCCATAGGTGACACAGTGATTGGAGCAACACTAGACATGGTAATAACTTGAAGTAGGAACTAATTTTTTTGTGTTTTTGATAAGAAAAGGCAAACCAAACAAAATTATTTTTTTTGTAATTTTTTATAAAAAGAAGTAAAAACAAAGCAAAAGGAACTAAGCAAAACAAAAACAAAGTAAAGTGGTTGTGAAAGACTCCCCTTGTGAAGTTGTCCTTAACTCCCCGACAACGGCGCTAGAAAAAGTCTTGACGTGGCTAAGTCAATTGCAGAGCTTCGTTGGGAGACCCCAAGAGGAAGGTCTGATGAGCACAGCAAAAAGTTTTCCCTCTGTTATGAAACCAAGGTTATCGAACTAGTAGGATCAAGGAAACAACTCCAAGGTGTTGCTAACAACTTGGAATCCTGCACAACACAAAATAAAGACTTTGCCCCAACTTACAGTGAGGTTGTCAATCTCACTGGTTTGCTGAAAACAAAGGATTAAACATATAGTGTGGAAGGTAATGGTTGCTGGTAGAAAGTAAACGGTAACAGTAGATGATGTAACAATGGTAGATATTGGACCGGGGTCCACAATTCACTAGAGGTGTTAAGATAAATAACATGCTGGGTGAACAAATTATAGCGGGGAAATTGACAGGACTGGGCAAGGCATAACAATGCAAATACTAGACATCATGATTCCTATGAGATTTGATTGGGCATTACAACAATATACATAGACTGCCATCCATATGCATCTATGACTAATAATCCACCTTCAGGTTATCATCCGAACCCCCTCCAGTATTAAGTTGAAAGCAACAGATAATTACATTAAGCAATGTGTGTAAAGTAAACAATACAACTGTTCCATGAACAGAAGATTGTTGTTTTCTCCCTAGTAGCAACATCACATCTACCACCTTAGAGATTCATGTCACTTCCCCAGATTACTAGCGGCATGAACCTACTATCGAACATAAATACTCCCTCTTGGAGTCACTAGCATCTACTTGGCCAAGATAGCTACTAGCAATGGAGAGCATGCAAGATCACAAACAACACAGACATGATAGAATCAATAATCAATAAGACATGATAGAATCAATAATCAATTTGACACAGTATCTCAATATCCATCGGATCCCCACAAACACAACATGTATGATTACAAATAGATGATCTTGATCATGAACGGAGCTCACAAGGTCTAAACAGGAGGAGAAACAGCCATCTAGCTACTGTATGGACCCATAGTCCAAGGGTGAACTACTCACGCATCATACCGGAGGCTAGAATGGTGATGAAGAAGACCTCTGGGATGATCTCTCCCCTCCAGCAGGATGTCGGGAAGAGCTTTAGATCCCCACGATCTAGGGACAATGGTGGCGGCGCCGTGGACTGTTTCATGGAGATCTGATCGGTTGCTTAGGGTTTCTGCATCGGGAGGCTTCTATAGGCGAAGAGGCGAGGCAGGAGGGCGGCGCGCTCTAGGGTGGGCCCGCGTGGCCCTAGGGTGTGGCCACCCTGTGTCCCCCCTTTGGCTGACCTTTGGTCTCTGTGTTCGTTCTGGTAAAATATTGACTTTGGCTTTTGTCCCATCCAATTCCGAGAATATGTCCTTACTAGCTTTTCTAAAACCAAAAACAGCAGAAAACAGGCAAGTAGCACTGCGGCATCTTGTTAATAGGTTAGTCCCAGAAAATGTATAAAAAATACCTCAAAGTGTAGACAAAGCATAGCAAAGTTGATACTAAACAAGCATGTAACATCAAAAATTATAGATACGTTTACGACATATCAGGACATTATTGAACACCTGCTGCTACTGTTGATTGGGTCATGGGTCCCAAGGTCCCTCCTGTTCCTGCTGCTGTCCTTCCCAAGCAGGATTGTCCATGCTCCTCCTCCTCATCCCCCTCGGGGTCAGGGTGGAGCCCTGCCATGATCTCCATCACTTGATCCTTGGTGAGGATCCAGTTGTTCTTCTCCAAAATCGAGAAAGCTAGTGGATAAGTGATGACCCACAAGTATAGGGGATCGCAACAGTCTTCGAGGGTAGTATTACCCAATTTATTGATTCGACACAAGGAGAGCCAAAGAATACTTATAAGCCTTAACAACTGAGTTGTCAATTCAGCTGCACCTAGAAATAGTCTTGCTCACATCAGTTTATCAGTAGCAACAGTTTTGTAGTAGCAATAGCAAAGTAACAACAGCAGTAAAACGAAGGCAGTAGTAACAATAGTTGCAAATGGTAGGATATGAGTGCGGTAGGCATAGGGATGGATGGACGGGCGTTGCATGGACAAGTCTAAACATGTAACTTCAAGATCTAAGGCAATTGTAGATAAATAAGATAAAGCATCCAAGTACTAAACAATCATAGGCATGTGTTCCATATATAGTCTTACGTGCTCGCAATGAGAACTTGCACAACATCTTTTGTCCAGCCAGCCCGTTGTAGCGGGGCCTCAAGGGAATCTACTGGCAATTAAGGTACTCCTTGTAATAGAGCACCGGAGTAAAGCATTAACACTCCGTGAACACACGTGATCCTCACATCACAGCCATCCCCTCTGGTTGTCCCAATTTCTGTCACTTCGAGGACTTTGGATCCGGACAATGATATGTGTACATAACTTGCAGATAAGATCACAACCAATACTATCATCATGAATCAATAATAATTTCAGATCTAAGATCATGACACTCGAGCCCTAGTGACAATGTCACATCCCAAGATTTTCCAAATCTTGTAATGTGAAAAAAAATGATTGTTGAATTATTAGGGTGAAAAGAAACTTTTGTTTCTAAATGGAAACTTAAAATCCCATCTTGAACAAACTTTAATTAAAGTTTGAATCTAACAAAATCCAAATCAGGAGAAATGCATTCCTCAGTGAATGTATCTTGAAATTTAAACACTTGGAAAATAAATCCAAATCCTAAGCCCTAAGGGAATAGAAGTCATTTCCAAGTTATCTCCAAGCCTATGGATTTGATCCATATAAAAATTTGTCAACAAACATTTACAAAAGATCAAGAAAGACCAAAAGGAATATTGTAAGACCATAGAAATTGGTCTCACTTAATTTGGAACCATGGATAAAATCTTATGAATTTAATAAGGCAAGGAAATTGAATTTCCAAAGCTAATAAAGCACTTATCTAAAATCCAAACCAAATGGTGAGCAATTAATCCTAAAAGGGATTTAAAAGGATAAAAAAATATTAAACAAGATTTTACAAATGGGAATCACCAAGTTTGGATCTCTAAATAAAAAGATATGGATTTTATAAAGATGAAGAAAGAAATATTAAATAAGGAATATTTAAAGACCAAATTAAATCTTGGCCAAATCCATAAGCAAATAGAATGAATAGAATCCAAATCCAAATAAAATAAAAGGATAAAGAATTTCCAAAATAAAATAAAATGGCACTAACCATTCTATCCCTATTTTAATAAAGACAAATCTCTAATAAGAATAATTATATAATTCATGAGAAAATAGTATTTTGGGATTTACCCAAGTGGAATAAAAGTTGTTTAATTAATTTAAATAAAATAAATCTTCCAAATAAAAATTAGGGAATTAAAACTGTATTTAATTCCATTGGAATTAAAACAAATACCCAATTCAAATGATTTATGAATCATATTAAATACTTTCCAAATGATTCTAGATAAATATTTTGACACCCTATTAAACAAATAAAAACCTACTGAAAAGATTTGGAAGGATTTAGAAAATTAAATGGTGTTTGAAATTATTATTAAATCTTATTTGATTTAAAACAAGGGCCTTTTTGAATAAGTAAAAAGATCCCAAAAAGAATAAAATTTTATTCCAAAATTGACTTCAGAATGTGTTACCCAATCAGTATTTAAGCCTACACAAATTTTGGTTGAGGTTTGAATTCAAATGGATGATTGAATTGATTAAATAAAATCAAAACAGAATATTAAAAAAGGAAAAAATAAAAACTATCTGAATAAAAAAATGAAACAGACTCGACCCAGTCAGCAGGCCCAACTAAGCCCAGTCCAGCCCACTCCCTCTCTTCTCTCGCAGGAAAACGTTTCGAACCTGAGAAGCTACCCGCTCAGTCACAGACCACCGGGACCCACTCTCCTGCCTCTCCTCGCTGACGAAACGACCCCACCGTCACGCAATCATCTTCCTCACCCCGCTGACCCCGCCCTCACCTCGCGACCGTTCTCTGCGCTTTGATTCGAGGCTTAATTCCGATTGATGGAGCGATCAATCCACGCCAGTAATCACGCGTACTAAAGCGCCCGCGTTCCCTCTCTCATTCCCCTCACTCGCAAGAACCTCTACGCCCCTAGGCCGTCCCCATTACAGCTTACACCGCCACGGTCTCCGGCGAACATCCGCGGCGATTCCGGCCAGCCCACGCCCCCTTGCTCCCTGGCGCACACGAGCTTGCTCCCCATCTCCTGGCGGACCTCCCCGTATCATCGGCTCGCCCGCGTGTGCCCTGCAAGCTCGACAACGTCTCCGCCAGAGCAGCACCACCGTCTGCCTCCACTCCGACGAGCACTACTGGTGAGACCAGACCTCCCCTCTCCCTCTCTTTCACACGCGCATACTCGCCACGACCCTATGCATCTAACACCACCTTTATTTTTCTCTGGCGTGCACCGTAGCCTCGCCACCGTCTTCAATAGAGAGCACCCGACGGCAGCAAGAACTCCGGCGAGCGATTTAGATCATCCTCGTGCGCCTCTTGCCTCCTCGCGAGTGTCTTGAGCTTCACCACGATCCCGCGATTCTGGTGAGCATCTCCTTCTTCTCCCTCGCTTCCTGCATCGCCAGCAACGTCGTTGTCTGACCGCGCGCCGCCACACGCCGCCGCCAGCGCCGCTGCTTAGTGGTCAAAGCAGGGGCGAAGCTAGAAAGAAATTCTGATGGGGTCACCTCAAGGGCAATGGGGTCATTCTCTATAAATAAACAGTATTTGTCTCTAATTTAGTGAAGGATTTGCTAATTTTTGTTGGGGTCAGCTGACCCCAGTGCTAACAAGCCAGCTTCGCCCCTGGGTCAAAGTGATTAGGACCGTAGGATTGTGATCGAAGGGATGCGATAGAAACTTAACTGAAGGGGTAAGGACATATCTATGCCACACGATTCACATTAGATCCAGCGGTCCTCAATGCATGATCCGAACGAACCGGTACCAGCGAATAGCAACTAGCCACGTGGCTCGGACTTCGTTTTAAAAATAGAAACTTGACTATTTGATGATCCAATTTGAATAATTCATAACTTTCAAACCACACGTCCAAATTTTGCAAATTTTATATCAATGGATTCATAAAAACAAGTACTTTCTGACCATGCACTTTGTTTAGTAAAATGCTTCTGTTAAATTGATTGTTTTTGCAGAAACTTATGTATGCATGTTTAGGATATAAAATTTGTTCTAAAATGATTTTTGAGATAAAACCTTTGGAAAATGGTTTGTTTTGAACCTACTGACCATAGGAATCAATTTGGGGTTTCAAAAATATATTTGGTGAAGCAAAAGAATAAACTTTTGATTTAAGCCATTTCTAGTCAAATAAAAGTAATGTTTATTTATTAAAAATGCTTTTGGGAGAAAATGTTTGGGAAATGTTTTGGAATAAACTCTCTGACCCAAGCACCAAGTTTTATGATTTAAAAATGTATTTGGTGAACCACATAAAATTGTTGTTTTGCTAAAGGCATTTTCAACCACATAAAATATTGATTTTGTTTAAAAAATGGTTTATGAAGTAAAATCTTTTGCAAATGGTTTTGCCACTTTATAAAATGACCATTAGGTGTTTCCAAATGTTTATGACCCATTAAGAACCACTTTTACAAATAAAACAATATTTTGCATGTTTGCATGCATTGTTTTGTTTCTATCATTTTATGTGATGAATTGCTTGAATGGTAGATTTAAATATTGTTTGCTTGATTGAATTGTAGTGACTTGAAGTGTGTGAACATTGCAAGATCAAGGAGTGAACCTATACTCTCTACCAAAAAGGCAAGTGATGCTTCATACTTTTGTCCCATTATTTTCACTATGCATTAGTGATATTTCTAAGTAGGACTTGCATGGAATTTTTGCTAAGTATAAACTATGCCATGGGAAATCCTAGTAGATGAAACCTTAGTAGAATTCTCCTAAGTTAAGATTCCTACTACTATCATGCTTAGCTTAGCTAGTAGAAAATAAGGGTGGATTATATTCATGCTATGGAATATTTCTAAGTCAAGGACTTATGTTTTGTTTAATAAAACAACTAAGTGAATGAATCACCTAGGTGGAATGGAAGGAAAGGTTTGTGTTGAGTGGTTCACAAGGCCCATTTCTATGGTTTACCTTGTGTATCTCACTTGTGGATGGCCACCCAGGAACAAAGAGATTTGAGATGTCAAATGTTGAGAAGCTTCAAGTGTAGCCACTTGGCATTATGGGCTCTGCCTGGATCATATAGGTTGCAATAACTTAGCCAAATGGACAGTTGGTGGTAGGGGTTTGATAGGTTGGAGCGCGTCCATTATGGTCTAAGGGAAGGCTTCTGAAAGATCTTGTCTTGGTGAAACCAAGTCTTGTGGGGAAAGTGCACCACCTCTGCAGAGTGAAAAATCTAAGTACTTAGCCATGTCCCTGGTAAAGGACAATTTGAGCATCAAGACATGGAAACTATCAAGAATCTCCTCATCCCAATTTCTAAGTTAAAATCTTGTGGTTGAACAAGGGTTGAAGGATCACCAATTTCTATTGGGAGATGCCTTGGGTGATTTTGTCAAGCAAAAACTTAGTGTTTTTCAAATGATAAGGAAAATCTATTTTGAGCAAAGCAAGCCTAAGATCCACTTAGCCAAATGCATATAGATGATAGACTCCACTATACTACCATAGTATCACTTGCCAATACAATTCAAATGTATTGACCCTTGTGGCTGTAACTTGTTATGTTGCAGGTTTGTTTGATATTAGTGAAGTAGGATTACAAGTCTACAACCAACATGTCTGCCTATGGCACTTTGAAGATGAAGGACCCCGTGCTATTGTTATATTCTGCTGCATTGTAATGAGATAGCCAAATGAGCTATGTAAGATGTAATAAAGTATTTTATTCCTGGTTATAAAGTTGTATTATGACCTTTGTTTCTTGATATTACATCTTTAACTGTGGATGCTAGCTATTGATCCAGGGACTACCATTGTAAACACAAGGATCTCTACCTTATTAAAGGTTGGGAACCTTACAGACAAGCATTAAGCACAACAAGTTGCAACAAAGTCAAATAGCACTAATAGAGATACTAGGCACCATGCCCTAACAATCTTATTCGATTACATGATAGAACTCATCCAAACCCTACCATCCCCATAGCCTACAGCGGGGGATTACTCACTCATGGATGGGGGAAACATGGATGGTTGATGGAGAGGCGTCGGTGGTGATGATAGCGATGATCCTCTCCAAATTCCCCGTCCCGGTAGGGTGCTAGAACGGAGTTTCTGGTTTCGAATCGTGATCTCTGGTGGTGGCAGCGCAGCGGAACTCTTTCTAGAAAAACGTTGAAACCCCCTGAGTTTTTAGGTCAGAAGGCAACTTATAGGTGAAGAGGGAGGCCGAGGGGGTGCCCGAGGTAGCCACACCCCTCCCAGGCATGGCCTAGGCTAGCCCATGCGGCCAAGGGGTGGTGGGCCCCTCGTGGCCCTCCTCCATCTCGTCTTCTGGCTTCGTGAGTCTTCTGGTGAAATAGGATTTTTGGCATATTTTCCGGGATTTTTCATGATAGTTGATTTTCTGCACAAAAACTAGACACCAAGGTAATTCTGCTGAAAACAGTGTCAGTCTGTGTTAGTTGTATCCAAATCACACAAGTTTAGAGGAGAAACAATAGCAAAAGTGTTCGGGAAAGTATATACATTTTGGACGTATCAACTCCCCCCAAGCTTAGCTTATTGCTTGTCCTCAAGCAATTCAGTTGAAAAACTGAGTGCGATAAAAGAACTTTCACAAACACATTTGCTTCATATGACATATATATATTCTCAGCATATGAGTAGATACTTAGAAAATTCATAATAGGGAGTATGCAACTAAGTCTACTTAACAGTCATTGCAAGCTATGAAGAGATTCCAACTCAATAAGAATAAGTAGCATGAAACATAAACATAAGCAACATTGCAATGCTCATAAAAAGGTATGATAGAGTGGTATCTCTCTTTCCTTTGATGGTGGAGCAAAATATGAATGCCAAAGCACCTCTGAAGTTCAAATGAAGACTAGAAATAAAGATATCAGAGATACAAGCATAAAGGTTATGACATAATTAACCAAGTTTTGAGACAAGCACATTACACTAAGAATGACAACTATGCTCTCAAGAACGTGCTCATAGAATAAGTGGTGACTCAACAAGAAAGTGAAAAGGTTTTGAAAAGTCTGAAATGCTTCCAAATGCTGAAAGTATGGTACTCATTAGCTTTGAGGTCTCATTTCCCCTATCATAGGCATCTTTAAATGGTTAATGGTGAAAGTGAGGTCCAATATGAGTTATATGCTTGACAGACTATAAACTGAAAATCTCATGTCCCTTGAATACGAGGGTCGCTTCTCATGCTACTCAACTTTAGTTACCGACAAGTTCTTATCATAGTAAATACATGTGTATCATACAGAACCGCTAACAGCGTACCCCTTGCACATGATACAGGAGCTATCCCATAATCAAAATGACAAGGCAACAGACAATGAGCATCTCAGCGATTTTTTTATTTGCTATTTGCATAGGTTTTTATTGAGGATGCTTCACAGATTGCTCATTATGGTTATGCTGCAAGTTTCCACCATGATTAGGCATGGCTTAGGCTAGCGGCCTAGGCGTTTCTCTAACACATATATATAACTCCATGAACTTACAAGCTCCCCTTTTATTTCACACCGACGACATCCGTAAACAAAAGAGCATGATATCAACTGGGTACAATGTACAAGTGCAATGTTGAAAGCGTTCCCCGTGACAGCACGGTTCTGCTAACTCCTAGCCTATAATTTGCAAGCATATAACTTTCATGGACTGTCACAATGGTTCAGGTTTATTAAGTGCAAGGAATAAAGTGTGCCATCAAGTTCGTGAGAGCTCTAGTAACTAAATTTTTCATAACAAGCAAGCATTTTGTTTAGAAGAAAACAAGGCATAATGAATATGCACGGAATATCAAATGATGCTAGTAGGTAGGTATGGTGGACACTTTGGCAATATTGGTTTGGGGGAGTTGGATGCACAAGTAGAGCTCATACTCAGTGGAAGTGAAGGCTTAGCAATAGAGAGGGAGCGACAAAGGAGAGAGCAATAACTGCCATAATCATGCTTGCAACAAAACAGAATTAATTATGGCATAAAAGTGATACAATAACTCTAAGGAAAAATAAATCATCAAGGCTTAACTGATTTTGTTCAGTCATATGCATACGCAAGCATGTGCCAAGTCGATTCAAATGAAACATTCAGAGGAGGATGCCACAATTTCATACCAAGTTATGAATAGAACAATGCAATCAAACATTCATATGACATGCTACAAACTATTAGCAAGCTGGAGCTAATCATAAGAGAGCAAGAACTACTAAGCATCCATAAATAGCATACACCTTACATGAATAGACTAAGCATGCCCACAATGATGAGTATATGTACAAAAATGAAAACAAATAGAGTACATAACCAGCCTCTTTCCACACCTCAAGTTGTCATTAACCTTCATTATTTCCCTTCACTTGTGTGGCTTGAATAATAACATGAAACTAAACTCCATTGAGGACCTCTCTACCCTGCAAAGAACTTCACAAAACAAAAGAAGAAGAACAAATATTTTTGGTGTTTTCAATTTTTTAAAGCAAGCACACAAAGCAAAAACAAACAAAGCAAACCAAAGCTAAAAACAAAGAAAAAAACAAGAGAAACGATGAAAATATTTTTGCCCTTTTTGTGTTTTGGGAAAGAAAAAACAAAAACTAAAAAGAAAGCGAAACATGGATATACATAGAACCGACTGAACATGATATATAGATGAGTGTCATGTTGGTATACCTCCCCCCAGGCTTAGGCTTTTGGCCTAAGTGGGGCTCAATAGCACGGGTAGTAACCCTAAGCTGGTGGGTCATCGTAGGAATGATCATAATCCGGCCCTCGCGATGAAGAAGAAGACGCGCTCCAATCATAGGAGGGTTGCTGGTATGAAGACTCCCCCATGTTGGAGGGATGAACCGAATCATCTTCGGCAACCTCTCCAACATTCTCCTCTTGCTGCGAGAGCTCTGCCACATATGTGTCAAGTTCTTCCTCCGTGAGAGATCATCCTTTCCTGTTATCAAAATTAAACAAAGCGGGTGCAGGCAAAGAGACTACTTTCTTAGTCATACCCCCTCTCCAACAACGCTTGACAAAGGATATTTCATATGGTAAATATCTCAAAGTATCCCAAGAAGAAACAAAATTATGTTAAACCATGGAATCGAGATCGAATTTCTCTATGGGGAACTGATAATATGAACGGTGAGGCTCTAAACCATGAAAAGCTAATAGACGAGATGCAATGAGACCTCCACAAATTCCACCCTTCTCGCGGTTGGTGGTAAGACGGTAAGCTATCAAAGCACCCAAGTTATAAGATCTATCCCTATTCAAAGCAGTTGAGATAAAAGCTAGATCAAATGAAGATAATTTTCTAGCAAGAACGTACTTGGTAATGAAGTAGGCAAAATATCTAATGGATGGGAGCTGAATGTTCCGAATTTTACCACTTTCCTTCGAGAAGTCACAACCTTGGAAAATTTCAGCATATAAATCCATGAGTGGCTTAGGCCTCTCTCTAATCTTCTCATAAGTACCCCACTGTGGCACTCTAATAGCTGCACAAAAATCAGCAAAAGGCAGTTCGACAGCTATATTGTAAATTTTATAATGGACCACGGGATTACACAAGGACCAAATAAACCGGAAGTCCTGCACCACAGCCATGGTTAGCTGAACATGTTGATATGGTTCCTCTTCAACAAAGTGTTCCAGCCCTGCATTAGTAATCATAGTTCGGAAATCCTGGAAGATTTCCGCAGCTCTCATAAATTTAGGGCATGGATATATGGAAGGGAAGACTTCCTCATCACGATGGACTTTCATTGGTTCACGTACCATCAAATCATGTTGATTCAGTTGGTATGCACTCATCTTCTTTTCTATATGATCCGATCGATTGCATAAGACCCGCGGTAGCAATAGAACGGGGAAAGTATACAGAAAAGATAGTTCTTTTCAATTTCGATTATCTATATATTAGTTCGTTTCTATTTCTAGATATCTATTTCTATATATTAGTATTAGTTAGTAGTATTAGTTAGTAGTACTATTCTATTAGTTACCGATCCCGGCTTTGTGAGTTCTTTCTTCCGTGATGAACTGTCGGCACCAGTCCTACATTTTTGTTCTCTGTGGACCGAGGAGAAAGGGGGCTCAGCAGGAAGAGGATTGTACCATGAGAGAAGCGCGGGGGTCAACCCGCTTCAAATATCTGAAATTTTTAGACAAGCATCAAACCAAGTAATTTCCAAGTTGGTAAATGATGAGGAACTATTATAGGAACTTGCTAGAGGGCTAAACATGCATCAAAATGAAACATCTAAGCATAGAACAAGCATGCAAGCTCACACAACCTAACAGTAGAAAAATACTCAGGATACAATCTACCAATCACAAATCTAATTGGACAAGCGGAGGAGGCACATACCAAGGAGCAATCCCTCCAAAAATCAGCAGCAAAGATGGGCTGAGCAAGGAGATCGAAAATTGGGAGCAAGAACAGCAGGAACTGGAGATTGAGAAAGTTTTTCGGTGCTTTTTGGGAGAGAGAAAGAAGTGGCTGGAAGGAGACACTTTGGAGGGCCACAGGTGGGCCCCACCCAGGCCAGGCGCACCCTGGGGCTGGCCGCGCCACCAGGGGTGTGCTGGCCTGGTGGGTCCCCGTAGGTCACTCCAGGTACTCCTCTGCCTCTTTTTTCAAGAAAATTTTAATATGAATTTTCTGGAATTTTTGGGAAACTTAATTTTTGGCCAATTTTCAGGTTATGAAAATTGTTTTTCTCGCAGAAAAAGATTTTTTTAGAAGAAGCAAAAAGCAAACCAAAACCAAAACTACAGAAGTTCTAAGACACTCTCGCAAGCAAACAACTAGCAAAACTAAGACTAACAAGACGAAGAGCAAAGAACAGAGAGGGATAAAATAAAGGTGAGCAAGTATAACCACTGTGAAAGCATTGTTTTGTCCATTAAAATCCCTTTGTTAACAAGGTTGATCAAGTCTTGTTACTAAAAAAATCTTATATGAAGCAAAACTTTGCATTCCACAAAATGATTATGTTACCTCAAACTTGATAGCAATGGTCCCAATCATAATAGTTTTAAAACTTTCTTGTGGAATGGGACAATATATTTCTCCAACTTTGATGCTCTCAATATTTTCAATGGAATTCAGGCAATAGCTCTTATCAACCTTCTTGGGGAAATAGACAGTATGCTCTTTGTCATTGATATTAAAAGTTACTTTTCCTTGATTACAATTGATGACAACAACTGCAGTATTAAGAAAAGGTCTCCCGAGAATAATAGACATATTATCATCTTCAGGAATCTCAAGCACAACAAAATCAGTTAATACCAAGCAATTACGAGCCACTTGAACAGGAACATCCTCACATATACCAACATGAATAGTAGTAGACTTATCAGCCATTTGCAAAGATATATCAGTTGGTATCAACTTTTCTAGCTGGAGTCTCTTGTAGAGAGAAAAAGGCATAACACTAACTCCAGCTCCCAAATCACACAAAGAAGTTCTAATATAATTATTCTTAATAGAGAAAGGAATAGTTGGAATACCTGGATCACCAAGTTTCTTTGGAACCTTACCATTGAAGGAATAATTAGCAAGCAAAGTAGAAATTTCCTCATTAGGAATCTTCCTTTTATTAGAGACAATATCCTTCATATACTTTGAATAAGGAGGCAACTTAATAGCATCAGTCAAAGGAATTTGCAAAAATAAAGGTTTCATCCACTCACAAAACTTGTTATAGTGTTCTTCCTCCTTTGACTTGTGTTTCTTATTAGGAAAAAGAATTGGTTTTTGCACCTAAGGTTCTCTTTCACTACCATGTTTATTAGCAATAAAATCTTCCTTAGTGTACCTAGTTTACTTAGTGTGCTTCTCAAGCTCTTCTTCAATTTCTTCCTTATCAGGAGCATCATTTTTGTCACCACTTTTAGTTTCAGCATCAGAGACAGATATACTATTAGGATCTACAGCAGGTTCAGGTGGTGTCTCAATAGTTTTATGTTTCTTTTTCTTTCTCTTATGAGGGATACCACTATTTTCAACTTGTTGAGAATCCTGCTCAATTCTTTTAGGGTGTCCTTTAGGGTATAAA
Source organism: Avena atlantica (assembly GCA_910589765.1). Lineage (NCBI taxonomy): Eukaryota > Viridiplantae > Streptophyta > Magnoliopsida > Poales > Poaceae > Avena > Avena atlantica. The sequence continues at coordinate 109,170,948 of OU342735.1, forward strand.
GGATCTTGAGTGGCTGTACCACTCCTAGTTCTAATTTCATAAGGATGTTTATCTCCAGAAGCATTAACTAGCATATATTTTTGTACCTTAGCAAGTTGATCAATTTGAGTTTGAACCATTTGGAAGTGTTTAACAAGCATTTTAACATCATTAACAGTTCTTTCCACAATATCTTTCAACTCATTAATAGCTCTAGAGTTTTCCAATAAATGATTCTGAACTTGTTTATTAAAATTACCTTGTTTAACAATAAAAGTGTTAAGTTCCTCTAAGCATTGATCAGGTGGTTTACCATAGGGAATATAACCTTCATCAAAGTGTTGGAGAGAGTGTACCTCAATAGTAGATGAGTGGGGAATTGGCTTACATAATTCTTCTATAGGAGTTAAATTCTTCACATCTTCAGATCTAATACCTTTCTCCTTAAGACATTTTTAGCTTCTTTCATCACTTCATCAGTTAATGCAATCACTCCCCTCTTCTTTGGTGTTGGTGTTGGAGTTGGTTCAGGGACAATTGGTTCAGGAGTAATGGCCTCAGGTGTATTTAGCTCAGTTGAAGTCCAATCATTATAATTCTTGCTTATTTTAGCCATTAATTCTTCAGCTTCTCCAGGAGTTCTTTTCCTGGAAACACAATCGGCAAAATGATATCCCACAAGTATAGGGGATCGTGTGTAGTCTTTTCGATAAGTAAGAGTGTCGAACCCAACGAGGAGCTAAAGGTAGGATAAATATTCTCTCAAGTTCTATCAATTACTGATACAACTCTACGCACACTAAACATTTGCATTATCTAGGAAATAAAACTAGTGTAACAAAATGAGTACTAGAAAAAGCTTTGCAAGATAATAAATAACAAGAAAGTAAAGCTAGTTGCTACATCAATAAAATACACTAAACTAACAAAACCATGAGTGTAGAATAGTGGTGGTAATTGTGGTGGCTTTGTCCAAGTTTAATTGGCGAATAAATCGGATTCATTGTCTTCGATGCGGTTTTCTATGTGGGAGAGGATAAATATACATGCGCTTCACTACATGGAATTACATGTACTATATGATTGGATTGTTAGCAAACATCCGTAACTACTAACAATGCATTAAGATTTCCCCAACCATAGCCTTAAGTTAATGGTCCTCTTACTTCCATACGTGCAACGTTCCGGTTCACGTCTTTAGGTTTCTGTCACTCCAGCAAAACTTCCCCTTCCTCTTACACATACTACAAACCCTATGATGTTTAATCCATGCATGCACAAATATAATGGACACCAAAGGACTGTACTATATCAACATACAACTCTCATGAACCAAAGATGTTCAACCATTCTTCTAAGAACAAAGAAACTACACAAACATGACATAGATCATAGGATTATAACTTATAGCATTAAACACCATGTTTACATAGGACGGTACCCAGGTGTGTGGGAGGATGAACCACTTCATACTAGGAGGATTAGGTGATGGAGATGGCGGAGAAGATGGTGAAGAGGGTGGCAGTGGCGGCGCGGGGGACTCCTTCCCCGCTGCCGGTATCATGGGGGGAGCACCGCCCCTTAGCCCCCTTCCTTCATGGCTTCTTGGGAGCCCTCCCCCATGGAGATGGGATCCATTGGGGAGGAAAAAACATGGCTTTGGTGGCTGCAAATTCGTGGGTGGAGGTGTAATGACCCACAAGTATAGGGGGTGTATCGTAGTACTTTTGATAAATAGGAGTGTCGATCCCAACGAGGAGCAGAAGGTGCTGAACAGTGGTATGGAGCAGGAAATCCCTGTGAATACTTAGCAAACGGATTTTTAGTGGTTTTCTGATAAGGCAACAAAACAAAGTGCAAGTAACAAAGAACAAACATATCAAGTGGCCCAATCCTTTCTTAGCAAAGGACAAGCCGGTGGAAATACTTATAAGGACCAAACGTTCTCGAGGACACATGGGAATTCTGTCAAGTGCTTTCGCTTCATTGTCACATCCCAAGATTTTCCAAATCTTGTAATGAGAAAATAAATTTATAAAATAAAACTTTGTTTGATTTTCAGAGCCAGAAGAAACTTTTGAACTCAAATGGAACATCAAACCTATTTGAATTAAATAAAATCATAAAGGGATTCTTAAAGATAAACATTTTATAAAGGAAATTAAAATGTTTTGGAATTACTATTTTGGATCTTTTAATAAAAGGATTTATTAAATAAAATAATTAATATCCAAACTCTTTTTAAATAAAAGGTCTTACCAATTTAATTGAAACATGAAAACTTATTAAATTGTTGAAAATAAGTTTTCTAAGTAAATTGTATTCCCAAATAAAAACTACTAAAGTGTTTTGGCTTTATTTTAGATTTTAAAATAAACTTTCTCAATAAAACAAACCTTAGTTGATTTAATAATGAAAGTCTATTATATTTAATAATGGACTCTAAAATAAAATGTTATTTTGTTTTTAAAACAAGTTTCCAAGTATTTAATATTTCCAAATAAAACCTACTGATTTGATTTTGAAAATATTTAGGTTTCAAATATAGATTTTATTAAAAAGCCCTATTTTGATTTAATAACTAAGTTCCATTTTATTTAATTATTAATGGACCCTAAAGAAAAAGGATTAGTTTATTTTAAACAAGATTTCCAAATGAAATTTATTTCCAAATAAACCTACTGATTTGGTTTTGAAAACATTTGGATTTCTAATGAAGATTTTATTAATTAAACCAAATCATATTTTATTAATAAACCATGGTCCATTTTATTTAAACTAATAAATGGAACCTAAATAGATTTAAAAATATGATTTATTCTGGAATTTGAGTATGTTGATAAACAGAATCAAATTCAAAATTACAAAGCTGAATGATTGTTGAATTGTTTTGGGTGTGATTTATTTGTTTGGAAATTCAAAATAGAATTCAGAATGATAAAAAGAAAAGGATACAGTATAAAAAAAATGAAAGCGGACAGACCCAACTACCCCGGCCCAACAGCAGCCCAGACCAGCCCAGACTTCTCTCCTCCCCCGAAGCGTTACGTTTCTCACCCCAGTAGCAACCCACGCAGAAACCGACTAGTGGACCTCTTTCCCCCTCTTTTCCCCACTGATCAGCGGACCCCACACATCGCCCCTTCTTCTCCACCCGCAGCGACCGTTCCTCGCCGTTTACTGCCGTTGAATGCCGACGTAAATCCTCTTTACTGGCCGAGTAATCCCCACCAGCGACCACTCCCTCTTAATCGCCTCTTTCCCCTCTTCTGTTTCCCTCAGACGCCATCCTCTATCCGCCACCAGGCTGTTGCCATTTCCTTCTGCACCTCCTCTGACTCCGGCGACCTTCTCCAGCGAAATCCGACCAGCACACACCACCCCGAGCCTACCCGATCATCCTGACAACTTCCCCACTCCCTGGCGCACCTCCCTGTACCAACCGTTCATCCGCGGGCGTCCCAGGAAGTCGACTTCGACAAGGATCAGAAGCGCCGCCGTCTGCCTTCTTCTCCGACGAGCCCCGCAGGTAGAACCCAGTCGCCCCTCTTCTTCTGGTGCATGCTCACATCATCTCCGTGACCTCCTGCGTCTAACCCAGCCCTTCGTTTGTCTTCTCGTGGACCGCAGCAACGTCTCCGTCGTCGACCAGAGCCGCCCGTCGCCAGTAGCAACTCCGGTGAGGGATTCTGCTCATCCCCGTGCGCCCCTTCATCAACCAGTGGCAAGTTGAGCATCCCCATGCCACGACGAACACAGTGAGCTTCCTCTTTTTCTTCCTCACTTCCTGCCTCGCCAACACCGCCGCCGTCTGCACCGTCGCCGCCGCGCGCTGCCGCGAAGCGCCGCCAGTCTTAGGTCATTAGATTCGGACCGTTGGATCTTGATCCTGAGGCTTGGATAGATTCACTTATACGCAAAGGGGTATGCAATTTAAACCGTGCGATGTAACTTAATCCAACGGCTTTCATTGCGTGATCCAGACGAACCGGTATTGTCCAATCACGGTGCGACGCGTGTCAGTAGTTTAGTTAAAACAGATTTTTGAAATCAGATTGATATGCAATTTTCAAACCATTGTAACTTTCAAACCACACGTCCAAATTTTGCAAACTTTATATCAATGAATTCAGGAGAACAAGCCCTAGACAACCATGGCCTTAGTTTTGGAAATAGTATTTGTTAGCTTGTTTGAATTTGCAGATTCTTTTGTGTGCTTGCTAACATTAGAAAAATCATATAAAAATAAATTTTGAGATCAAACCTTTGCCAATTGGTTTATTGTGACCCTACTGACCCTAGGAACCTACCCATAATGTTAAAAATGATTTTTGTGAAATTTAAGTTGAATTATTTAACTTAGCCATTTTCTAGCCAAATAAACTCATTGATTTTATTATGGAAATGTTTGGCAAGAAAAACTTTGGGAAAATGTTATGAAACAAACTTACTGACCCAAAACACCAAGTCTTGCCAAGAGCAACTCACTTGGTGAAAAACATAAAGTTTTACTTTAAAAAGAACAATTTTTCACCACATAAAATATTGAATGGATTTTAAAATAGACTTTGAACAAAAACCTCTAACCATTGACTTTGCCATTTTGGTAAATGACCAATGTGGATCTTACAAAGTTTATAAACCTAGTAGAGACCAACTTTACAATAGAACCCTCTTTTTGCAAGACTTAGAAACCATTACTTTGTGTGTGTGAAATGTTGTTTGAATTTTGGTTTGGAATGTTACTTGATACTATGCTTGCTTGATTGATTGTAGTGAAATTAACAAAGTGTGAGACTAGCAAGATCAAGGGTAAAACCTCATTCCCTACCAAAAAGGCAAGTTACACTATCATACAAAAGACCTATTATTTTCATTATACTTAGTGGATTTTATAAACATGCATGAAAATGTTTTATACTTATGCTATGCTAATCCTAATAGGATTCCCTATACACTACTTAGTAAAAATATTGAAGTTGTACATGCTTAGCCCTGCTATGTTTTGAAAAGAGATACATGTTGAGATTTTACAAAGGTTGAGAAAAGGACTTGTGTTTTACTTAATAAAACAAGGACTCAATGAACCACCTAGGTGGTGGACACTTTATGATTTTTGGAGAAGATGGCAACAAAAGGAACCATGTCTATGGCAATCACTTTGTGTTGTGCTCCAAATGAAAACCACCTAGGAAACTTAGAGATTGAACATGTTTCTCCAATTGAGGCTTTCGTGTACAACCACATGCTATTATGGCTCTGGCTTGGTCAACTACATTAGGGAGATCCATACATTGTCTTTAGTTACCGGACATGGGGATCTGGAATGCTTCATGGGGGCTGAAGACAAGCTAGCAATGATGTATGGAAGGACCTTTTGGAAAGACTTCGTCACACTCTCAGTCTGCCAGTACTCCATCTTGGTGAGCACTAATCCAGTAGGCCACTGGTGGCAACAAGATGGGATTGTGTCATGTGGGTAAAGTGTACTCCTTCTGCAGAAGTTAATAAAAATCTAAGTACTTAGCCGTGTCCCCGGTTATGGACAATACTGAGCAACTAAAGTATGAACCATGGGAGATCTCGACATTCCAACTTCTAATATAAAAACTTGATGCACTTGGGGGTACCAAGGAATTCAAAGAGATTTGATGAAGTTTGATGCACTTGGGGTTACCAAGGTGCTCAAGAGCATGATGTACTTGGGGTTACCAAGGAACTCATGAGATTTTTTTGATAAAAACTTGATGCACTTGGGGTTACCAAGTAGCTCAGGAGATTTTGTGGACAAGGGCTTGAACACTTGAGTTTCTACCAAGGAGTTCAAGGATCTTGGAAAAAGGATTTGACAAAGGACCAAAACCATTTTGAAAAGATAGGATAAATATTGCTTTATGCAAATAAGCCTTAAACTGTACTTAGCCAAATATGCATGTATTGATAGGATCCACTCATATTTACATAAAAGTGAAGCTTGCCAATACAATTCAAAATGTATTGACCCTTGTGGCTGTAACTTGTAATGTTGCAGGTTGATTGTTTTATTTTATGAAGATTGTTTGATTGACTAGGACTACAAAGTCTACAACCAACATCTGCCTGTGGCACTATGAAGACAAAGGACCCATGACTTTATTTATTCCGCTACAATGAAATGTAATAGCCAAATGAGCTATGTATGATGTAATAAAATTATGTTATTCCTGGTTATAAAGTTATAATATGACCCTTGTATCTTGATATTACATCTTAACTGTGGATGCTAGCTATTGATCCAGGGACTAGCATTATAAAACACAGGAGGGATCTACCATATTGGGTAGGGACTTCTAACAGATGGTATCAGAGCATTGTGTTGCCTGTAGGATTTGTAAACCTAGGATTGGACAAAAACCCTTAGAAAAATAGGAGTTGTTTTGTTCCAAAACTTATTTACAAACAATCTTGTAAACTCTTTCCTTAACCATTTTGGTTTCAACTCTACTTCTCTTCTATTCAACTTGATGGAAAAACCTACCCATGGCCAAAGACTACACCATGTGCAAAGGACTTCTTCAACTTCTTCAACTCTAATGACTTCAACATCTTCAGCATGATCACCAAGGACTTCCAACATGGGAACTACTAAAGACCACAAGTGAACCATGGAAAACCTACTCAAGATTTAGAGACTGAGGGAATGCAAAATGAGAAGAAACCAACAACAACTTTGAAGTATTGTGACCAAGAGCTTTTCTCAAAAGAAACCATGATCCCATACAAGAAGAATCAAGAAGGAAGGAAAGAGCAAAAGTGAACCATATAGATAGACCACCATAATTTAGTTAAGTTAAACCACCAACTTATGTGGTGTAGCAAAAATATTTTGATTGCTTAAGTATGAGCTTGAACCTTGTTGTTTGAGTGCAAGAATTGTTTGTGAATGTTGATTTGTGATTGCATGCACATTGCTTGTGTGAATTGTGATGTGTGATTAGAAATATTTCCTTAGAAACATCTTGCCCATTCTAAACTGTCTTCGACCCCAAACAGATGACTACTCCAAAAGACTCCAAGGTTGATGACACCAACACCAACCAAGCTGACAGTTTAGGAGAGCTCTTAGCAACCCAGCATCAGTTGAACCAGTTGACAGCTCAGTTCCTAGCCAACAATAGTAATGAAGATCCTGCACTTCAAAAGTTTTTGGAGGAACAATCTCAACTAATGTTTAAAGTGACTAATCAAATGATTAGCATGGAAGAAAATTATCCTAGAAAAGAGTATGATAGCAAGGATGACAAGAATGTTGTTCTGGATGGAGCCCCAGCTTGCATTATTTGTGGAGACAAGGAACATACTTCCAAGGAACATGAAGGACAATGCCCCAATTGTGATGAAGACCATTCTGTTGGAGAATGCCCTACCTCTCAAGCTACTTGCTACCTTTGTGAAGGAAGTGATCATACTCCTGGCCTATGCCCTATCTATGCGATGGTGGAACAAAGGAAACAAGAAGGATCCAAGTCTACTAAAGGAAAAGGACCACTTATACCTCCAAGCAAGACAACCCAATTCAAAGGATCAAGAAAAATCAAGAAGCCCAAGCAAGACATGAGCCTTGTGCAATGTCGTAAATGTAAGGAAATGGGACACTACTCCAGTGCATGTCCAGGGAACATAAAGAATAAAGGAATTGACCAAGTGTGGTGTAACAACTGTAATGAACCAGGTCACTATGTAGCAACTTGCCCAAAGGAGCAACGCAAAGAACTCAAGGACATTAATTGTTTCAACTGCAAGAATCCAGGACACTATGCAAGCAACTGCCCAGAGAGGATGAAGAACAAGTTGAACAAGCCTATGGAGAAACTCAACCTTGGTCCATGAGACAAGCATAGGAATAAAGCCAAAGTTTAACTTAGAAAAATTTCCAGGACCCAAGAAGGCCAATATGTAATTTTTGTTTGAAAATTTTTAAGGGTGGTAGTACCCTAGTTGTTTGAACTTGCTTGAAACCCTAGCTTCCCCAAATCTCGGGACGAGATTTATTTTAAGGGTGGTAGCCTGTCACATCCCAAGATTTTCCAAATCTTGTAATGAGAAAATAAATTTATAAAATAAAACTTTGTTTGATTTTCAGAGCCAGAAGAAACTTTTGAACTCAAATGGAACATCAAACCTATTTGAATTAAATAAAATCATAAAGGGATTCTTAAAGATAAACATTTTATAAAGGAAATTAAAATGTTTTGGAATTACTATTTTGGATCTTTTAATAAAAGGATTTATTAAATAAAATAATTAATATCCAAACTCTTTTTAAATAAAAGGTCTTACCAATTTAATTGAAACATCAAAACTTATTAAATTGTTGAAAATAAGTTTTCTAAGTAAATTGTATTCCCAAATAAAAACTACTAAAGTGTTTTGGCTTTATTTTAGATTTTAAAATAAACTTTCTCAATAAAACAAACCTTAGTTGATTTAATAATGAAAGTCTATTATATTTAATAATGGACTCTAAAATAAAATGTTATTTTGTTTTTAAAACAAGTTTCCAAGTATTTAATATTTCCAAATAAAACCTACTGATTTGATTTTGAAAATATTTAGGTTTCAAATATAGATTTTATTAAAAAGCCCTATTTTGATTTAATAACTAAGTATCATTTTATTTAATTATTAATGGACCCTAAAGAAAAAGGATTAGTTTATTTTAAACAAGATTTCCAAATGAAATTTATTTCCAAATAAACCTACTGATTTGGTTTTGAAAACATTTGGATTTCTAATGAAGATTTTATTAATTAAACCAAATCATATTTTATTAATAAACCATGGTCCATTTTATTTAAACTAATAAATGGAACCTAAATAGATTTAAAAATATGATTTATTCTGGAATTTGAGTATGTTGATAAACAGAATCAAATTCAAAATTACAAAGCTGAATGATTGTTGAATTGTTTTGGGTGTGATTTATTTGTTTGGAAATTCAAAACAGAATTCAGAATGATAAAAAGAAAAGGATACAGTATAAAAAAAAATGAAAGCGGACAGACCCAACTACCCCGGCCCAACAGCAGCCCAGACCAGCCCAGACTTCTCTCCTCCCCCGAAGCGTTACGTTTCTCACCCCAGTAGCAACCCACGCAGACACCGACTAGTGGACCTCTTTCCCCCTCTTTTCCCCACTGATCAGCGGACCCCACACATCGCCCCTTCTTCTCCACCCGCAGCGACCGTTCCTCGCCGTTTACTGCCGTTGAATGCCGACGTAAATCCTCTTTACTGGCCGAGTAATCCCCACCAGCGACCACTCCCTCTTAATCGCCTCTTTCCCCTCTTCTGTTTCCCTCAAACGCCATCCTCTATCCGCCACCAGGCTGTTGCCATTTCCTTCTGCACCTCCTCTGACTCCGGCGACCTTCTCCAGCGAAATCCGACCAGCACACACCACCCCGAGCCTACCCGATCATCCTGACAACTTCCCCACTCCCTGGCGCACCTCCCTGTACCAACCGTTCATCCGCGGGCGTCCCAGGAAGTCGACTTCGACAAGGATCAGAAGCGTCGCCGTCTGCCTTCTTCTCCGACGAGCCCCGCAGGTAGAACCCAGTCGCCCCTCTTCTTTTGGTGCATGCTCACATCATCTCCGTGACCTCCTGCGTCTAACCCAGCCCTTCGTTTGTCTTCTCGTGGACCGCAGCAACGTCTCCGTCGTCGACCAGAGCCGCCCGTCGCCAGTAGCAACTCCGGTGAGGGATTCTGCTCATCCCCGTGCGCCCCTTCATCAACCAGTGGCAAGTTGAGCATCCCCATGCCACGACGAACACAGTGAGCTTCCTCTTTTTCTTCCTCACTTCCTGCCTCGCCAACACCGCCGCCGTCTGCACCGTCGCCGCCGCGCGCTGCCGCGAAGCGCCGCCAGTCTTAGGTCATTAGATTCGGACCGTTGGATCTTGATCCTGAGGCTTGGATAGATTCACTTATACGCAAAGGGGTATGCAATTTAAACCGTGCGATGTAACTTAATCCAACGGCTTTCATTGCGTGATCCAGACGAACCGGTATTGTCCAATCACGGTGCGACGCGTGTCAGTAGTTTAGTTAAAACAGATTTTTGAAATCAGATTGATATGCAATTTTCAAACCATTGTAACTTTCAAACCACACGTCCAAATTTTGCAAACTTTATATCAATGAATTCAGGAGAACAAGCCCTAGACAACCATGGCCTTAGTTTTGGAAATAGTATTTGTTAGCTTGTTTGAATTTGCAGATTCTTTTGTGTGCTTGCTAACATTAGAAAAATCATATAAAAATAAATTTTGAGATCAAACCTTTGCCAATTGGTTTATTGTGACCCTACTGACCCTAGGAACCTACCCATAATGTTAAAAATGATTTTTGTGAAATTTAAGTTGAATTATTTAACTTAGCCATTTTCTAGCCAAATAAACTCATTGATTTTATTATGGAAATGTTTGGCAAGAAAAACTTTGGGAAAATGTTATGAAACAAACTTACTGACCCAAAACACCAAGTCTTGCCAAGAGCAACTCACTTGGTGAAAAACATAAAGTTTTACTTTAAAAAGAACAATTTTTCACCACATAAAATATTGAATGGATTTTAAAATAGACTTTGAACAAAAACCTCTAACCATTGACTTTGCCATTTTGGTAAATGACCAATGTGGATCTTACAAAGTTTATAAACCTAGTAGAGACCAACTTTACAATAGAACCCTCTTTTTGCAAGACTTAGAAACCATTACTTTGTGTGTGTGAAATGTTGTTTGAATTTTGGTTTGGAATGTTACTTGATACTATGCTTGCTTGATTGATTGTAGTGAAATTAACAAAGTGTGAGACTAGCAAGATCAAGGGTAAAACCTCATTCCCTACCAAAAAGGCAAGTTACACTATCATACAAAAGACCTATTATTTTCATTATACTTAGTGGATTTTATAAACATGCATGAAAATGTTTTATACTTATGCTATGCTAATCCTAATAGGATTCCCTATACACTACTTAGTAAAAATATTGAAGTTGTACATGCTTAGCCCTGCTATGTTTTGAAAAGAGATACATGTTGAGATTTTACAAAGGTTGAGAAAAGGACTTGTGTTTTACTTAATAAAACAAGGACTCAATGAACCACCTAGGTGGTGGACACTTTATGATTTTTGGAGAAGATGGCAACAAAAGGAACCATGTCTATGGCAATCACTTTGTGTTGTGCTCCAAATGAAAACCACCTAGGAAACTTAGAGATTGAACATGTTTCTCCAATTGAGGCTTTCGTGTACAACCACATGCTATTATGGCTCTGGCTTGGTCAACTACATTAGGGAGATCCATACATTGTCTTTAGTTACCGGACATGGGGATCTGGAATGCTTCATGGGGGCTGAAGACAAGCTAGCAATGATGTATGGAAGGACCTTTTGGAAAGACTTCGTCACACTCTCAGTCTGCCAGTACTCCATCTTGGTGAGCACTAATCCAGTAGGCCACTGGTGGCAACAAGATGGGATTGTGTCATGTGGGTAAAGTGTACTCCTTCTGCAGAAGTTAATAAAAATCTAAGTACTTAGCCGTGTCCCCGGTTATGGACAATACTGAGCAACTAAAGTATGAACCATGGGAGATCTCGACATTCCAACTTCTAATATAAAAACTTGATGCACTTGGGGGTACCAAGGAATTCAAAGAGATTTGATGAAGTTTGATGCACTTGGGGTTACCAAGGTGCTCAAGAGCATGATGTACTTGGGGTTACCAAGGAACTCATGAGATTTTTTTGATAAAAACTTGATGCACTTGGGGTTACCAAGTAGCTCAGGAGATTTTGTGGACAAGGGCTTGAACACTTGAGTTTCTACCAAGGAGTTCAAGGATCTTGGAAAAAGGATTTGACAAAGGACCAAAACCATTTTGAAAAGATAGGATAAATATTGCTTTATGCAAATAAGCCTTAAACTGTACTTAGCCAAATATGCATGTATTGATAGGATCCACTCATATTTACATAAAAGTGAAGCTTGCCAATACAATTCAAAATGTATTGACCCTTGTGGCTGTAACTTGTAATGTTGCAGGTTGATTGTTTTATTTTATGAAGATTGTTTGATTGACTAGGACTACAAAGTCTACAACCAACATCTGCCTGTGGCACTATGAAGACAAAGGACCCATGACTTTATTTATTCCGCTGCAATGAAATGTAATAGCCAAATGAGCTATGTATGATGTAATAAAATTATGTTATTCCTGGTTATAAAGTTATAATATGACCCTTGTATCTTGATATTACATCTTAACTGTGGATGCTAGCTATTGATCCAGGGACTAGCATTATAAAACACAGGAGGGATCTACCATATTGGGTAGGGACTTCTAACATTCATATAGGTGAGTACTCTTCTTTGGTGTTGTAAGTGTTGTGTGGGTGAACCTATGCTAATGTACCAACCTTACTTGGACTAATACATACTTGTGATTAAACCCCCTGCAAACATCTGTAACTATAGGAAAGTAATTAAGATATAAATCTAACCACAGCCTTAAACTCTCAGATCCTACGCTCCCTTGTGCAAAGGTGTCATAATGGGGGTTCAGGTTTCTATCACTCCGGAAACCCTGCAATTAGTAACCAAATACACAATGCATTCCCCTAGGCCCATAAATGGTGAAGTATCATGTAGTCGACGTTCACATGACACCACTAGAAGAATAGCACCAAAACTTAAATACTAAACCATTGAATAATGACTCAACACAAATCCACTAATAACATCATGACTTCTCCCATGTCCTGAAGAACTAAACGAACTACTCACAAGACATCATATGGATCAAGATCAAAGATCATATGATAATGGATAACAAACTGAACATAAACAATAATGCAATGGTTCCACTCACAAGCATCAACTACAATAGTAATTAACACCGAGAAAGTTTTCCCTAAGAACTAAAGCAATATCCAACACAATTGTTACAGCGGGACGGAGTGGTGATGATGGTGTGATGGCGACGATCTCCCCTCTCCGGAAAGGAATTCCCCCGGCAGAAATCTATCTGCCAGAGAGATCTTTCTCTCTCGGTGTTTTCCGCCCCCCAGAGGCGGCGGAAAACTATCTGTGGTCGCTCCCTCAGGCTTAGGGTTCCATAGGGAAGATATAGGCGAAGGGGTGGAGTCGGAGGCCGGGCAGGTGGGCCACACCTGCCCTAGGCGCGGGGTCAGGTGGGCCCGTGCCTAGGGGGTGTGGTCCCTTGTGGCCCTTCTTAGCCTCCCCTTCTGGCTTCCTCTGTCTTCCGGGAAAATAATATTTTCCCATATTTTTCTGGTATTTTTCCGATCTTCATGAAATTGCATCAAAATGCCCTCTTTTCCATCAGAATCCAGACTCCTGCAGTCCATCCTCCAAGAATCATCCAACATGCATAAACAGATGAAAAGACATAAGTAATACCTCATAATAAGACAAATATCAATGAATAGAGGTAGATTATGATATAGAATGGTGATGCAAATTGGGCGTAACAAGGTGTCTCCCACGAATTAGGTTTCCTCCCTTTATATAGCTTCTCGGATTCCCGTCACCTCATCTTGGGCTGCAGTAAATCGGGCCTAGCGGGCCCGTCCGAACTCGAAATCAGCTAAATTTTATGTACAGAACGACTGTCAAGAAATTTCCTACAACTTTGTAGTTGAAGAGTTTTCCGTTTGACTCTATCTTCGACCCGAAACATGACCATCTTCAAAAAGAGTTCTAAGACAGATTTCTGGAAAATCCCAATTTGACTCCAACAAGGGTTCCACTTGTATTCTTGATAATTCCTACACATCAGAGTGTAAAACAAGAACATTGTGCACTTTTGCAACTATTAGTAGGTTAGTCCAAATTACTCATAAACTTTATATAAAAAGAAGTATCAAAAGCATAATAATAGCATGAAACCATCAAAAATTATAGATACGTTATGGACGTATCAGAAAACTATCTAGGTATGTCCTAGAATCATCAGTTAGTCCATTATAATAAATATGAAGAAGCTCATTTTTAGGTAATGGACATCCAGGATGTGCATGAATCAAGGCACAGAACCTTGTTCATGACTCAGGCAATTTCTCTTCTTGTCCCTGTTTAAAATCAAAAAGTTTCTGCAAAGCAGCATGTCTAGCACTAGGAGGAAAATATTTCTTAAAGAAAGAATCAATCAAGCATTCAGGGCTATCAATGGATCCAGGAGGTAATCTATTAAACCAAGATTCAGCTTCTCCTTTTAGTGAAAAGGGAATATTTTTGTAACAAAGTACTTGCGCATCTTAAAATCATGACAGAATAAGGCACTCATAGTGGAAAGCTCATTCATATGAGCTACAACACTTTTATTTTTAGTCCCACAAAAAGGTTCTTTCTCAACAATGTTTATATATGATAAATCAAGAGAGAAATCATAATCTTTATCTTTAATGTCTATGGGAGAAGTTGCAAACTTAGCATCAGGAGACAATTTAGGAATAATAGTACGTCTCTCAAGGAGACTCCTAATAGCACTAGCACCACGTGTGTTTTGGTACTCTTCAATAAATTCATCAGTCATTTCAATGTAACCATCATTAATATCATATCTCTCTCTAGACTCAGGTGAGCTAACAGGTGTAATAGTCTCTTCACTAGTAGTTTCAGTGTTTTCCAAAATAGTTCTAGCAATAGTAGCTTCTAGGAAAGGACCTAATGAACCACTTGCATCAAGAACAGTAGAAGTAACATCATGAGTATCAGAAGAAATTTCATATTCAGCAGTAGTAGAAGTGTGTGTAGCATGTGTATGTGGTGGTGGTGTAACAAGCTTACTTATAACAGATGGTGAATCAAGAGCAGCAGAGGTGTTTAGGAATGTACCTCTTCTTGTAGTGGATGGTAAAATGGGAAACTTTCCATCATGAGACTTCCCCATGATGAAAGGAATAGCAGTGAACAGTAATAGGTCCATGTGAACTTACAAATAAAGCTATGCTCCCCAGCAATGGCGACGGTCTCCCCTCTCCGGGAAGGAATTCCCCTGGCAGAAATCTGTCTACCGGAGAGATCTTTATCTCTCGGTGTTTTGCGCCTCCAGAGGCGGCGGAAATCTATCTGTGGTCGCTCCCCTGGTGTTAGGGTTCCGTAGGAAAGATATATGCGAAGGGGCGGAGTCGGAGGCCGGGCAGGTAGGCCACACCTGCCCTAGGCGCGGGGTCAGGTGGGCCCGCGCCTAGGGGGTGTGGGCCCCCTAAGGCCCATCTCCGTCCCTCCTTCTGGCTTCCTTCGTCTTCTGGTAAAATAATATGTTTCCATATTTTTCTGGTATTTTTCTGATCTTCACGAAATTGCACCGAAACGCCTTCTTTTCCATCAGAATCCAGACTCCAGCAGTCCATCCTCCAGGAATCATCCAACATGCATAAACATATGAAAAGCCATCAGTAATACCTCATAATAAGACAAATATCAATGAATAGAGGTAAATTATGATATAGAATGGTGATGCAAATTGGGTGTATCAACTCCCCCAACCTTAGACTTCGCTTGTCTCCAAGCGAATACTGAGCTCAGTAAACATGTCCACAAGTTTATGGAGTGAAGTGTCGATAAAAGAATACTAACAAGAAGCATCACACTTACCATTGCACAACTCATAGAAGAAAGCAACTCACCATTATATAACTTATCTTGCATCCAAGTACATCAGTCACAATAGAGATGCATAAAGATAAATCATAATTGGAATTGGCAAACTTGTTCTTGGTCAAAGAACACCTGGCAAACAGTTTCACAAAAGCTTTTTGTTGAAGTTTCAAAATAGGAACACTCTTTGCTCAAAAAGGTTTTTCACAAGTGAAGGCTTTCAAAGTAATACTCAATAGATAAGAGTTTTGTGCAAACAAGGAAGATAAAGAACATGATTGAATAAATCACCATATGAATGCTTGAAACACAACAACTCAAAAGCTTGCTGGAGATAGAGAGGAAGTAGGTTTACTGACTCAAATTGGAAGTGGAAGAAAGGTCCCTTCTTAGAGGGTAGCAGGGATTACAAGTCATAAAGAGCATCCAAAAGATTATGGTACTTACTAGCTTTGAGCCCTCATTGCCCCTATCATAAGCATTTTGAGATGATTAAGGTTAAAGTGAACAAAGATGGAGTATATGCTTGACGAAATATAAGTTGGCAATCTCATGTCCCTTGAATATGAGGGCCACTCCTCATGCATACTCAACTTTGGGTCCAGGTAAGTTCTTGTCATTGTAAGTATTTGCATATCATTGAGAACCGCCAACGGGGTACCCCTTGCACATGGTACAGGAGCTTTCCCATAACCAAAATGACAAGGCAAGTAGACAATGAGCATCTCAGCAATCTTTTTATTTACCATGTGTATAGCTTTTTATTGAGGATGCTTCATAGATGACTCACTATGGTGATGCTGCAAGTTTCCACCATGATTAAGCATGACTTAGGCTAGCGGCCCAGGCGTTTATCTAACACAGAATACAAACCCCATGGACTTACAAGTTTCCTCTTTATTTCACACCGTTGACATCCATAGACAAAAGAGCACGATATCAACTGTGTACAGAGTATAAGTGCAATGTTGAAAACGTTCCCCGTGATAGCACAGTTCTGCTAATTCAACGTATATATGCAATCATATACAACTTCGATGTTCACAATGGTTCAGGTCTAGGGGCAAGTAAATAAGGTGTGCCATCAAGTTCGTGAGAGCTTTACTAACTAGTTTTCACATAACAAAATACTTTTTAATTCAAAAGGTAGATGAAGCTAGAGAATTTGCTAGGAATAGCAAAAGCTACTAGGTAGATATGGTGGACACAAGTGGCAAAAGTTTTAGGTTCAAAGGATTTGGAAACATGAGAAGTATGCCCCCTCAAAACAGGTTTTTGGCTAGCAAGGCTGGGTATCAAGCAAGAGAGTTGAAAGAAACAAGCAAACATACAAGTAATAAAGCCAAACATGCAATCTTCCTTGAAGACACAAAAGAATCTTAAATAAAGAATACTAAGCTTATGAGCCAACAAGAAAGAAAACAAATGATACCAAATACCTGTAAGCTTTTTTCTTTCTTTCTTTTTCTTTCAAACTAAAGCCACTGACCAGAACTCGGTTTGCCAAAACCAATTTAGATCCACTTGATGATACCAAAGTGGTGCCAATACTGATCAACAAGATACATCATATAATAGAGATTGCAAACTAAAAATAAGAAGTGCAAAAAGTAAAAGATGAGACTTCTCATTAATATTCAATAAAGGCACTCACACCAAGGGATACATAGATAATTAACTAGGGAGATATACTTCCACATGCAAACCAAACTATAAGATAACCTCTCTACCACAGATATGAATCCACTAAAAAGGTAAAAGATAAATATAATGGTGGTGATACCGCGACACTCCCCCAAGCTTGGAACAAGCCAAGGGGATGACAAACCTGATGACGAATTACTCCTTCGGTGGTGGTGGTGTTCTCTTGATAAGCTCTTCAATAAAGTAATTCAACTCCTCGAACTCAAAAGTAAGAGTACGGATTAGCTCCGAGTTTTGCTCTATCCGGTTCATGATCATGTCAGTCCGAGAATCCTAGTTCTTGTTATTCTTTCCCCACTCTTCATCCTTAGCATGATATTTCTCTGCATTGTTAGAACGAGGCATATCCCAAACCAAGGGCAAATTCCCTTTGGCCACATGTTGATATTAATATTCATGTATAAGTGTATGGAAGGGTCTCTTGTTACGTGGAGGAGATGATCGTGGATAGAGAGTATGACGTCGAGATTTCCCTCCTGTAGACATTTGTGTTGTCCTCTTAAGCTTGGTAGGTCGTGCCACCAAACCAATGCTTGCGATGGTAGCACGAGTGTCCGGTTGCTTGTCCTCCTCCATGTCACATTCATAACCTACCAAAATCTCCTCCTCCTTGGGGACTTGAGCTTCTTCTTCCTCGGGCTTCTTGCCTTTGTCGTTGGTGGAGGCCATGGTGCTCTAAACTTGAGAAGATTTCCTGAAAAAAATAGATCGAAACGAAAACATGACGAGAACATGATACACGAACCTCGGGGGATCCGGGAGGTTATATATTACGAAGTTTCAATGCATAAGGAAGGCTTTGACACGGAAACGAGGCGGAGACGGAGTTCGAGGGGGAGACACCCCCTCCAGGCGCGGCCAGGCTAGGCCCGTGCCTGGGGCGGGTTTGTCCACCCCGAGCTCTGCTTCCTATTCATCTTCATCTTGTAAGTTCCCTTATGTATTAAAAACATCAAAAATTATAAAAAGATTGGGGTTTCACGAACCTTCTGTTTTCACCACTTTTACCTATTCAAAGACGAACTCTGCAGATTCCTTTTCTCTTTCTCCTAAGAATTTCCTTTATACAAAACCCTTGCACAAACTCAATGACAACATTAGTGTAAGCAAAAATAATAACCCTTTGGGTACACACTTCAACTGAAAACCCATCAAAACAAAAGCTTTTGTAAGAGGCAAATGATGACACAAATCTATCAAAAGAGACCAGCAGGTAAAGATTGATTTTTATGAAGACCTTTTGTTGATCAAATCAAAAAGTGCAGAACCGATGGAAGTTGGGTAACAACTTGGAGAACAAGATCAGAAAAATTCAGCTCCATCTGAAGTACTGAGATTCCTCACGAATTTTTACAATGCAGCACAAAAATCTGTCCCAGGACAACCACTTTTCACAACTCCTCTACTTCACAAAAGTAGTTGAACTTGACACAAAAACCAAAACAAAAAGGATAAGGAGCGGTTATTAATGAGGTAATAACTTCCAAGACTCGACCAAACTCTTCGGTTATCTCCCAACAAGTACTTTTCTTTAATGCCTTTAAGTTAGGCTTGAAACTTCCAAAGATGCTCACAAAGGAGGTATATATTTGAAGTGAAAGAGAGCATCAAGAAGCAAATAACCAACACACTTGAGTCTAACCCACTTCCTATGCATGGGGGTATCATGAGAAAACAAATTGTTGAAACAAAAAGAGACACCAGCATAGGACGACAAAACAGATGCAACTTCAAAGCTTTCAACATAAAACTGGGAAACTTAACATCATTGAGATGCATAAAACCATGTTTCCTCTCTCATAATAACTTTCAGTAGCACTTTGAATAAAGTTGACAATATAACTATCACTGGAAAGAACTTTATCATCAGAATAAGCATACTTACAGTCACCAAAAAGAGGTCCAAGGTCATAGACTGGATCAATAGAAGCAAGTTGTTCCATCCTGAAATCTTTATTAGGCAAGCTATTTTCACAAGGAGCTTTAGCAAATTTGGAAAAGTTAAACTCATAAGAATCTCCATCAAACTTAGTTAAAACTTGTTCCTTCTTACAATCAATAATAGCTCCACAAGTTTCAAGAAAGGTCTACCAAAATGATAGGACAAGTTTTGCTAGCTGCTGAATTAAGCACTAGAAAATCAGCAGGATACTTAATCTTACCATAGAGAACCTCCACATCTCTTGCAATGCAAATGGGGAAAACTTGCTCTCTATTAGCAAGGTGAATAACCACATCAATGTCCTCAAGCTCACAAGGACCAATCCCATGCATAATTTCCCTGTAAAGCTCATAAGGAATAGCACTGGAACTAGCACCAATATCACATAAACCATAATAGCTATGACTACCAATTTTAACAGAAAGCACAGGGACACTAGCTTTTCTAACTTTCTTAGGATGAGAAACAATATTAGTAGCATCTTCACAAAAGACAATATGCCCATCCTCTATATTTCTAGTAATAGTGTCTTTCACAATAGCTACCATAGGTTCATCATTCAAATGCTTACCAGGCTCCACAGTTTTCATTGTACCTTTGTCATTTGCACTAATAATCATAGAATACTCCTTTACCTTAGTTGGGAAAGGCATTTTATCAACATGAGGTTCAGGCACAATATGATTAGTAGTACAAACTTGAGTACTCCCTCCGGTCCGGATTAAAGGGCCCTTGAGATATGGCAGCGGGACCAAGGCGTTAACGGATTGGTTCTAGCTATCTGCAGGATATCGATGGCAAGCCCAATCAGCGATCGATAACCAGGCAAAACGTCACTTCTTCATGCTCATGTCAGTTTCCAAAACGGCAATGCATGCTTGTTTAAATGGAGTGTGTGCATGCTCGCTTGATTTCTCACATTGCATGCGATAGTTTCCACATCTGCATGCTGGCAATGCATGCTCGAGTTCAAAAGGAGAGGGCATGAGCATTTTTAGGAGGATAATAACTCAGCCAATTAATTTTTTCCGGCCTTCCTCGCAATACAATTCGGAACAACCCCAAAATCACTAGGGGCCCTTTAATCCGGAGCGGAGGGAGTACTTTTAACTGGAACATGATTAACAACATATTTATAAGGAGCCCAGTACTTATTCCACTTCTTCTCGGGAATTTCTATGTAAGAGGCAAAGGCCTTAAAACAGCTGGCAATACTTTGGGAATCAATACCAAACTCATTTCTAATATCACGGAAGTCATCAGTTCCCATAAAAGATTTAATGCATTCATAATCATAGTTTATACCTGACTTTCTTCCTTTTTCATTCTCCCAAGCTTTAGTGTTATCTTGAATACGGTCTAAGAGATCCCATTTAGCTTCTTCCTTCATACGTGTGAATGATCTAGCACATGAAGCATCTAGTAACTCTTTATCATGAAGAGAAAGCCTAGCATAAAAGTTATTGAAAATAATATTGTTAGGGAGTTCATGAATAGTACACTTGAGCATTAGTAACTTCAATCTCCCCCAAGCTTGAGCTGTACTCTCTCCATCAAGAGGCCAAAAGTTATATATAAGATTTCTATCCTTATGAATCTCACTGGGAGGATAAAATTTAGAGTAAAAGAGAGATGCCATCTCCTCCCATTCCATGGATTGTCCATTCTTCAGTAGCTTATACCATTCTTCAGCTCTCCCTTTCAAGGATATGGAGAGTAACTTCTTCTTCACCTGTTCAGTTGTGATACCTGCACACTTAAACAATACGCATAATTCTTGGATAAAAAGCAAGTGATCACCAGGATGGACAGTTCCATCCCCAAAATAATAATTATCCATAACACGATTAACAATACTTGTAGGTATCTTAAAAGGATCTATCTCAACAGGAGACAGTTCATCTACTACCCTAGAAGTGGTAGTAGTTTTCCCAAACAGAAAACCAAGTGGTTTATCCATATTAGAAACAAAGTAACAAAAAGTAACAAGAGCAATACTCACAGTAAAAATTTCCCTTACCAGTTCCACTCTTCAATAATGCTTCACTCCCCGGAAACGACGCCGGAATAGTCTTGATGACCCACAATATAGGGGGTGTATCGTAGTACATTCGATAAATAGGAGTGGCGATCCCAACGAGGAGCAGAAGGTGCTGAACAGTGGTGTGGAGGAGGAAATCCCTATGAATATTTAGCAAATGGATTTTTAGTGGTTTTCTGACAAGGCAACAAAACAAGGAGCAAGTAACAGAAGTAAGGAACAAACGAAGCAAGTGGCCCAATCCTTTCTTAGCAAAGGACAAGATGGTGGAAATACTTATAAGGACCAAACGTTCTTGAGGACACATGGGAATTTTGTCAAGTGCTTTCGCTTCAAATAGCTGAGTACTCTTCTCTAGTGTTTGTAAGTGTTGTGTGGGTGAACCTGTGCTAACATACCGCCCTTCCTAGGACTAATACATACTTGTGATTAAACCCCCTGTAAACATCTGTAACTACAGGAAAGTAATTAAGATATAAATCTAACCACAGCCTTAAACTCTGAGATCCTATGCTCCCTAGTGCAAAGGTGTCCTAACGGGGGTTCAAGTTTCTGACACTCCGACAACCCCGCGATTAGTAGCCAAATACACAATGCATTCCCCTAGGCCCATAAATGGTGAAATATCATGTAGTCAACGTTCACATGACACCACTAGAAGAATAGCACCACAACTTAAATACTACACCATTGAATAATAACTCATCACAGATTCACTACTAACAACATGACTTCTCCCATGTCCTCGAGAACTAAACGAACTACTCACAAGACATCATATGGATCAAGATCAAAGATGATATGATAATGGATAACAATCTGAACATAAACAATAATCCAATGGTTCCACTCACAAGCATCAACTACAATAGTAATCAACATCGAGAAAGTTCCCCCTAAGAACTAAAGCAATATCCAACACAATTGTTACAGCAGGACGGAGTGGTGATGATGGTGCTGGTGGATATGATGGTGTGGATGATGATGATGATGATCCCGATGAAGCCTAGCTTGATAATGGTGTTGATGGCGATGGTCTCCCCTCTCCGGGAAGGAATTCCCCCGGTAGAAATCTGTCTACCAGAGAGATCTTTCTCTCTCGGTGTTTTTTGCCCCTAGAGGCAGCGGAAATCTATCTGTGGTTGCTCCCCTGGTGTTAGGGTTCCATAGGGAAGATATAGGCGAAGGGGCGGAGTCGGAGGCCTAGCAGGTGGGCCACACCTGCCCAAGGCGCGGGGTCAGGTGGGCTCGCGCCTAGGGGTGTGGGCCCCCTGAGGCCCATCTCTGTCCCTCCTTCTGGCTTCCTTCGTCTTCTGGTAAAATAATATGTTTCCATATTTTTCTGGTAATTCTGGTCTTTGCGAAATTGCACCGAAACGCCTTATTTTCCATCAAAATCCAGACTCCGATAGTCCATCCTCCAGGAATCATCCAACATGTATAAACAGATGAAAAATCCATAAGTAATACCTCATAATAAGACAAATATCAATGAATAGAGGTAAATTATGATGTAGAATGGTGATGCAAATTGGGCATATCACGGGCCCACCTCTGGCCGCGCCTAGGGGAGTGCAGCCACCCCAGGCACCCCCTCGGCCTCCCTCTGCGCCTATAAGTTGCCTCTCGACCTAAAAACAGAGGGGGGTTCGATAGTTTTTCAGAAAGAGTTCCGCTCCGCCGCCACCATCAGAAACCAAGATTCGGATCCAGAAACTCCGTTCTGGCACCCTGCCGGGACGGGGAATTTGGAGAGGATCATCGCCATCGTCATCACCAACGCCTCTCCATCAACCATCGATGTTTCCCTCATCCATGAGTAAGTAATCCCCCGCTGTAGGCTTGGGGATGGTAGGGATTGGATGATTTCGATCATGTAATCGAATAAGATTGTTAGGGCATAGTGCCTAGTATCTCTATTAGTGCTATTTGACTTTGTTGCAACTTGGTGTGCTTAATGCTTGTCACTAGGACCTGAGTGACATGATCTCAGATCTGAACTTATTATTGAATCATTATGATAGTATTGTTTGTGGTCTTATTTGCAAGTTGTGTACACATATCATTGTCCGGATCCAAAGGCCCCAAAGTGACAATAATTGGGATAACCGGAGGGGATGGCTGTGGTGTGAGGATCACTTGTGTTCACGGAGTGTTAATGCTTTGCTCCGGTGATCTATTAAAAGGAGCACCTTAATTGCCAGTAGTTCCCTAGAGGCCTCGCTGCCACAGGCTGGCTGGACAGAAGATGTTGTGCAAGTTCTCATGGCGAGCACGTATGACTATATTTGGAGCACATGCCTAGGATTGTTTAGTACTTGGATGCTTGTTATTATTTATCTGCAATGCCCTAGATCTTAAAGTTACATGTTTAGACTCGTCCATGCAACACCCGTCCATCCATCCCTATGCCTACCGCACTTGAATCCTACTATTACCGTTACTTTTACTATTGCTCCTGTTTCACTGTTGATGTTGCTTTCTTGTTGCTACTATCAAATTGTTGCTACTGATAAACTTCTATGAGCAAGAACTATTTCCAGGTGCAGCTGAATTGACAACTCAGTTGTTAAGGCTTGCAAGTATTCTTTGGCTCCCCTTGTGTCGAATCAATAAATTGGGTAATACTACCTGCGAAGACTGTTGCGATCCCCTACACTTGTGGGTCATCAAGACTATGTTCTATAGGCATAACCCTCTTTGATGAAATCATGGCGTACTTGCTGTCGAGCTCATCCCGGAGCCTCGAGCCCTCTCCACGTTGGTGCTTGCTCTTGCTAAAAATACTACCAAGCTTTTTCATCTTGATGCACTGAAAAATTTCAACATAAAACCTTAGGCATATAGTTTCTACATGATATACGAACGATTCTACGTCGAGAAATTCAAACCTAACGCGAGAAATCAAAAGGGAAAATCAAACAAGCTTGAGTTCATCACTTAGATCAATGTGAGAGTTTCAACCATGGAATTCTAAAAGTAAAGCATGGATAGGGAGAGAAACATGCCGATCTGTTGATTCCCCAACTCAAACGAACGAAATCCGCGCAGAATCAAGAATTCTAGGTGGTTTTGAGGGGTTTGGAGAGAGAATATGAGACAAAAAGTGGGAGGAGGAGAAGCCCTTGCCCTGCCGGCTCATTTAAGGGGTCGCCTGAACTATACGGCGGGAACTATATGGGCGGGATAGGTAGTTCTCGCCATATAGTTATGGCGGCGTCGACAATTAGTGTTTCTTTATTCTAAATCTCAACTATACGGATACAACTATACGGCCAGACCAAAACGGTCCCACCGTATAGTTGGTCGTTAAACCTTCTGTGTCCCGAGATACAATTGTGAAAACAGGAGTCGATAACTATACGGCCGCAACTATACGGCCGGAATAATATCCCCGCCGTATAGTTGGTCATTAGACTCTCCAGGTGTTCTTTTTAATCAGAACAATACGTTTAGGCTAGTTCTTGCAGATAAAACTCAAACTTTAATTTTTACACTAAATCTATGCTTGTCCAATCAACATTTATACTACTTTTTGACATCTGCATCTTTATGGGCGCGCTTCTGCAAGAATGTCTGTGAAAAAGTTGTAGGAATGCGATAAACATTTTATTCTTTAACTTTATTTTTATTAATGTGATGGGTAGATTCCCATTAAGCATTTTATTAAGAATGGTTGATTATTTCAATCCATTCTTTGTTCTCGAATTCTTACCTTGGGTTGCCCCTTATAAAGGGCACTTACCACTTGAACTTGTTTTGCTAGTGGAATATACCTTTCTCCTTCTTCTAGTTTCTTTGGAAAATACTAGATGATTTCAGCATCATAAACATTGAAGATTATTTTTCCATCAGCACAATCAACTAACGCTCCTGCAGTGCTAAGGAAAGGTCTTCCAAGTATTATAGATAATTTTGCATCCTCTGGCATTTCAAGAATAATAAAATCAGTGGGAATAACATGCTCATCTATCCTAAGCAGAACATCCTCAATCATACCAATGGGTTGTTTAGTGGATTTGTTAGTCATCTGTAAAGTGATATAAGTAGGGTAATACTCACCTAATCCTAATCTTTTATAGAGGGAATATGGAATTACACTAACTCCTGCACCTAAATAACACAAGGCATTGTGAATATCAGTTTTGCCAATTGAGCATGAAATAGTTGGTATTTAGGGATCTCCCGATTTAGAAAATAACTTCCCATTAGCAGGATAACTAGTCACCATGGCAACGGTTTTAGTTATTTCTTTCTTTCTATTAAGAATGTCACGGAGAAATTTAGAATATGTAGGAACTTTTATTGCATCCGCAAATGGATTTCTAGACGAAGATCACCAAGTGCATTTTTGAAAGAATCATAGATTACCTGATCCGGTGCTTTCTTTTTGCGATCTGGATATGAAAGTTTTTGCTCACCTTTTTTATCTTGTCTTTTACCTTTTGTGGGGGATTAGGCTCTTTAGTTGCTTTATTTTGTTGCTGCTTATCGCTTTTCTTCTTTTATACTGCAACAACTTCATCCTCATTGTTTATCTCTTTTTCTTCTCTTGGATCAACAGTCTCCACATCAGAGTCATAGCGATCATCTTGTGAATCATTTTGCTCCTCCATGGTTTGGTCTTGTGTTTCTTGAGCAATTTCATCTTGAGGATCCACCAGTGTGTCATCTTCTTGGCTTGATTTGAGCAAGGATTTTTCCCTTCGCTCTTTTTCAGCTTCATATTCTGGTGGTCCTAATTGTCATGTAACAACTGCACCTCTCCTTGTATCAACATTAGTAGAAACAGGAATATTTATATCATCTTGAAGAAAAATTCGATAACCAGATGCTATTTGTTCACATTGAGTTTCAATCATACTAAGGTACTTGTGAAATAATTTTATTTTTTGGCCATTCTCATCATAATTTTCCGTGAGTTCTACCAAAATCTTCTTATGTCTTTGAAATTGCTTAAGCAAGTTATTATGAGATTTGGCATGTCGATGTTTTAATTCTTGAAAAACTTTTCTAGTTTCATCTTCTTCAGTAAAAACTTGTAACAGATCTACTTTGTTTTCCTTAACAAGTTCAGAAGGTATACCTTTTTATTTCATTGTTTTGCGTACTTTAGGCATAAGATCAGGAGTGATATGAAGTATTCCTTTTTTCAGCTTAGTGCCAAAATCAGGATTATAAAGAGAATCATTCTTAGCCCTAGTGGACATTAATTCCAAACATGCTTTAACAGTTAAAGTATTTATCGATCCTCCTATTGATAAGTCAAGCAACTCTCTGCATTAAGTATTAAGACCGTGGTAAAAAAAGTGGCAAACTGTGGATTCGGAATAGCCATGATTAGGAATACTATTGATCATTCCAAAAAAAATCTATCCCAAGCTTGTGGGTAGTTTTCTCCCACGTTCTGACTGAAATTGCCTATATTCTTTCTAATTTTAGTTACCTTTTTAAAAGAATTAAATCTGTTTATGAATTTAACAATATAGTTTTCCTATCATTTAATGTAATGACGAGGGAGAGAATATAACCAGTCTAGAGACTTACCTTTAAGAGACCAACGAAATAAATTTAGACGTTAGAAATCTCTAAGCAAACCTTTTGGTCCAATTGATGTTATCACATCATCCAACTCTCAGATGTCTTCCTAGGTCTTCATCTTCCCTTCTACTGAAAGCTTTTTCCTGCAAAATTTTAATAATTTCACCATCAAATCGAATTATCTAACTCCTAGATTAGGAAATTATATTGGTTGTTTAAGATAAGTAGAATTTGGAGCATTGTATTATCTAGGAGTTTTCTCAGGTTTCTTGGGAGTTGTCCTGTGAATGGACATGATTTACATGAAACCACTCAGATTTTCAACTTCAACCTTATTTGATCTCAATTTTTTTTTTGATAATTTCCTCACGCCTTTGAACAGGTACGCGATCAAAATAATCTGAAATGTCAAGAGACAAAACACTTAGCGCTTAACTCCCCGACAACGGCACCAGAAAATAGCTTGATGAATGCAAGTGCATAGATCATTTGTAGCTAGTTTTGAAGTTAAGTATCGATCCCACAGGGAGCCCAAAGGTAAGTGTTTATGAATGAAGTCTCTGTTACACTCAAAGTTGTCACAGGTCTTCGAGTGAATTGACTACAAGTGTTGAAATAAGAATGAAATTTGGATTAAACTGATTGTATTTAAATAAAACTAAAAATGTAAACTTTAGAAATAAAAAGCATAAAAGTAAAGAACGGTTTGATTATTTGTTGTTTTCTGCAGATGACAAAATATGAGTGGGGAGAAACAGTTCATGGTGATAGTGAGTGTGCCACGTGGATGAGTGATAAGTGTAACAAGTATAATCTTATAAGTATGTATGTAGGCGAGCAACCCATAATTAGCTAAAACTCCTCTTGGTAGATTTCATCCCAACTTCAATAATCCTACTAGTCTGTTAACAAAACCATGATCAGTCACTAGACGATTAAGATTCTTCAGGTTGCTTAGCAATTAAGCTCCTTGGACCGGACTAATGCAATAGGCATAGTGGCTCCTCGTGCTCCTCAAGTTCAAATAGTTTTCCATTGATATCCCCATGTCACTCGGGGGTTGCCAGTCTGCTAGCAAACAAGATCTTATCTATGTAGAACAAAGTATCATGTTGTCTGGGCCCTTAATTGGACAACAAGCATTAAGCATCCCACAGATAGTCAAGCACACATAATATAGTAATTAAAATCAATCATAAACTAATGGAAAATATATAGGCACGTCACATCTCACCAATACCTTACATCTCCCGCGCCCAAAGGAACTTACTCACACACGAGAGAAGAAAGCATCATCGATATAATTAAATAAAGGGAGTTATTCTCGATATTACCGTGGAGATCCACAATAAGAATAGAAAATCAGTCCGACACAATTCAAGATAGGAAGAAACAATCTCAAACCCTAATCTTGCAAGGTTAAGATCTCTATCTCTCAAGTACAAGTAATGGATATGGGGGTGTGGTGGCTAGGAGGTCAAAGATCGTGGAGCAATATGAAGAACGTCTTCCCCTTTTTCTCCGGATCTCATCTTTCTCCCTTCTGAATGGAATGGTGGCTGCTGTGTTCTATTTTCGTGCTCGGCCTCTTCACGGAAGTTGTCTATTTTGACAAGACGAAGGCAGTGTAAACTATACAGCAGGAACTATACGGCCAGAGAAAATATTCCACTCGTTAAACCCACTCGTTGCCCTCCTCGATTGCTTCCAAAAAGAGACTTGCTTGTTTTCGCCTAAATATTGTGTTTTTGCTGTCAAAACCCTCTGTTGATGTTCAAAACCTGAAACACATGTTAAAAACCAAGTTTTCTTTGCTACCAAAGTATTAGCGTTAGGTAAAGCTAGAAAACCATCAAATCCAGACAAGAACCATCAATAAAAACCATAAAAATGTGTCAAATCTCACAGCTATCAGCAACCTAGTTATTTTATTTTGGATTTTTGTTTTGAACTCTTTCTGTAGCAAGAGAGTTTTTGTTTTGATTTTATTTCTTTAGTTTTTAATAAAGTACCAAGTGGAACCCATTTTGAACGTTTTGAAAGTTACTAAACATATGGAGCAGCAAATTTCTGCAGAACAGTTCTCAGTGCAAGAATTTTCTATTTTTTTCTGTAATTCTGATTGTTCTCAAATTTATATATAATTTACAAATTTCCATCCTATGTATACAAAAAAATTGTATAAAATTCCTGACATGTCTAATTGGCAAAAATTCATTTTGCTGCTACTGAAAATCTGGACAGATTCTGCCATGTTTTGTTTTAACCATTCCCAAGTGTCCTAAAATGATTTTTACAAGTCATATTATATGATAGGGATACGAGGAACATTATATGCTTTCTGGAACATTTAGAAATAATTTTGTCTTTGATATATATGCAGCAACTATTATACTCTTGTGCCACTAATGTCACCACTCAGAAAACAAATGGGAGAAAAGGTTTTGTGTTGAAGTTTTTTGACAGAAAATAGAGGAACATCACACCAAGAGCAATCCAAGGATGGTACAAACAATAATATTGGGGATGCCCAAGGAACCCCACTGTACCTACTCAACTCTTAGTTTGCAAACCTCGAAACATTGTTTTTTGAGCAACATAGAACTATCATAGAAACTTGGAGTGTATGTTTTGTCTTTTTTACTTTTGTTTTGCAATAAAAGACCACCGCCGCCGTTATTATAAATGTTTATGATCATCTACCAAAAATAAACTTTACCTTAATGAGATTTTAAAAAATAATGCCATGGAATAAAAGAAAAGGGACGATAAAAATAAAATCTGAAATTCATGTTATGTCTAGTTCTTAATCTCAAGTACTTTATATGAAGCGTGGTCTGTTTTATGCCTATTAATTTGTATCCTTTGCTTGTGCATATTTATGTTCAACATTAAGAAGCAAGGTGAGAAAATAAATGTTGACATTATAAACTAGATGGCACACTCTTTAGATCTCCTTTTGCTAAGCCTTTTCTACACAAGCTAAGACTTGTTCCAAGCCCTTAAAACTAGACTAGTCATATCCACCTACTTGTGGCAAAAGCTGATTTCAAGTATAGTATGTATGTTAATCCTCCAAACATTCTTAAAAACACCTTTTTCATGTATTTTAAAGCTCATAAGAAAGTAAGGTTTGGGGTGATACCACTATGGAATTTTTTGTGCTTCACATCTTTTTAGTTGTTGTTGCCTAAACTATGCTGGCCTGGCACAAATATTTCAATGTTGAATGTTGATAATTAATCATGTTTAAGTTCTATCTATGGATTGCATCGATGTGAAATGAAGTGTTCACACTGGAGTAGGCATGTTGAGAGAAAATGCTCCTGAACCGCTAGTCAAACACATGCATGACATGGTGGAAACTTACAACATGATGATCCTTGTTGATATGATTCATATGTCTATTTTTATTGTTCTTCTGGAGTAGAGATACTGCCCCTCGCACCTTGAACACAACCAAGGAAATTATATTATCTCTTATGTAAATGTATAAATGAATGAATAAGCAAATAAATACAAAAATGGGGGCATATAGCTACACATGGGCAAGAGTGTTGGAGATATGCCCTAGAGGCAATAATAAATGTAGTTATTATTATATCTTTGTGTTTATGATAAATGTTTACATTCATGCTATAATAGTATTAACAAGGAAACATTGATACTTGTGTGATTTGTAAACTTAATTTGAAGTCCCTAGTATAGCCTCTATACTTCACTAGCTTGTTGGTTGATTAATGATTATGGTTTCCCTATCATGAACATTGAGATGTTATCAACAACAAGATCATATCGTTAGGAGAATGATATGGTGGACATACTCCTATAGATAAGCGTAGCATAAAGATCAAGTCATTTCAATAGTTCAATTGCTATATGCTTTCTGATACATA
The DNA here is from genome assembly GCA_910589765.1 of Avena atlantica. Lineage (NCBI taxonomy): Eukaryota > Viridiplantae > Streptophyta > Magnoliopsida > Poales > Poaceae > Avena > Avena atlantica. The sequence goes on from OU342735.1 coordinate 109,201,722, forward strand.
GTAACCTAATTCCTTCGACCATGAGATCATGCATATCACCTTTACCGGATGGATGCTTTGATGACATCAAACACCACACCGTAACTGGGTGGCTATAAAGGTGGCATTGAGTGTTCGGAAAGTATTGGTTGAGACACATGGATCAAGAGTGGGATTTGTCCATCCACATGACGGATAGATATACTCTGGGCCCTCTCGGTGGAATGTCATCCAGTTAGCTTGCAAGCATGTGACTTGGTCACAAGGGATCACATATCACGGGAACGAGAAAATAGTACTTATCGGTAACGAGGTTGAACTAGGTATGCAGAGATACCGACGATCATAACCTCGGATAAGTAACATATCGTGAGAGAAAGGGAAATTGGTATCGTATGTAAGTGGTTCATTCGATCGCAAAGTAATCGTAGAAATATGTGGGAGCCATATGAATTTCCAGATTCCTCTATTGGTTATTGTTCGGAGAAGTGTCTCGATCATGTCCGCATAATTCACGAACCGTAGGGAGACACACTTAAGGATTCGACGTTGGTTGAGTAGTTATGGTATTATGAGAAAGAGACCGAATGTTGTTCGGAGTCTCGGATGGGATCCAGGATATCACGAGGTGATCCGGAATGGTCCGGAGAATAAGATTCATATAAGGAAAGTCCCGTTTCGGAGTTGCGGAATGATTCCGGTGTTTTCATCGAGAATGTTCTAGAAGGTTCCGGAATGTCCGGCACTCCGGGGGGGAGGGGTACATGAATGTGTCATTACATATTGGAATGATTGCATCATGTACTAAGTGTTCTTTCTGTCCCAAATAAAGGATTAAATTGAATCCTAAAACAGAAAAGTCAAATGTCTAGTTTGAAAGTCAAACGGCTAAAACAAGAAACTGTGGGAAACAAGCAAGAGGAGTTGGAACCGACTTGGAGGAGGAGTTTCTCTCCTCCAAGCCGGCGGCCAGCCCTAGGCCGAGTTGGGGAGGGACTCCCTCCCTCCCTGGCGCGCCAAGCCCCCTCCCATCTATATAAGGAGGGGCAGGGCTCCCCTCCTAGCACACACAAGTTCCTATCTTCTACCTCCGGTTTAGAGCCGTTTTGGTTTAGAGCTTCTAATTGCTTTAGCCTTCGGTTTAGAGCCTTCTAATTGGTTTAGAGCCTTCTAATTGGTGTGTCTAATCTCTAGACCACTAATTGCCCTCTCTCATACTCCACCATACTCGCTCCGGCTTAAGGCGAAGCCCTGCGGGATTTCCCCTCTACTTCCGGTACCACGCCGTTGTGCTGCCGGAATCGCGAGGAGAGTACAACAACCTCCGCTGCCTGCTGGAACAAGGGAGAGGAAGGTATTCGTCGAGTACCGAACGTGTGACCGACTGCGGGAGCGCTGCCGGAACGCAGCGCCGGAAGGATCGTCTACACGATCTTGAGATCGGGAAGAGTACGACTACATCACCCACGAGAATCCGCTCTCGTTAAACGCTTTGGAATCTTCGAGGGTAAGTTATTCCATCGACTCGTTGCTACAATCTAGTAGATAGATCTTGGCTTGTTTGTTTGTATGCAATAGAAAATTTTTGTTTTCCATGCTACGAACCCCTACAGTGGTATCAGAGCCGCGTCTATATGTAGATCTGTTGCACGAGTAGAACACAATGGTCATTGTGGGCGTTGATGCTTTTATTGTCGATTGCTTCTTGTGTACTTTGCATCTTGCGGTATGTTGGGATGAAGCGGCCCGGGCTAACCTTACATGACATCGTTCATGAGACTTGCTCCACGCTTGACATGCAACTTGTATTTCATAAGTGGCTTTGCGGGTGCCTGTTTCTCCTAGCATAGTTAAGATCCAATTTACAACGGGTGATTAACAATACTAGTATCAATGTTGTGGTTCTTGTTCGTAAGTTAGAACGACACTTATTGAAAGCCCCAAACCACGTAAAATATGCAAAGAAAGTAGAGGCGTCTAACTTTGTTTTGCAGGGGTGTGCAGTGATGTGATATGGCCATGATTGTGATTATATTTGATGTATGCAATGTTCCTTATTGTAAGTCGGCAACCGGCAGGAGCCATATGGTTGTCTTTAATTTATGTTAAGACCCGCGTGTCTATTCAAAGTAGTTGTAATAGTTGAAGCCGGTGGACGACAACCATGGAGTAGCGTCATTGACCTTGATGCAATGCCGGTGATGATGGAGATCATGTTCGTGCTTGAAGATGGAGATCGGAAGCACAAAGAAGAAAGGCCATATCATATCACATATATATTGAATTGCATGTGATGTTAATCCTTTATGCATCTTGTATTGCTTAGTAGACGACGGTAGCATTATAAGATGATCCCTCATGCACATGAATTTCAAGTCATAAAGTGTTCACCCTTAGTCAGCACCGTTGCTAAAGCTTGTTGTTTCGAAGCACCACGTGATGAGCGGGTGTGTGTTAGATTCCGCAAGTGTATACAACGTGAGCAAGCCAGATTTGCTCATGCGGAAACTAAGGTTTGATCTTGACGAGCCTAGCATGTACAGACATGGTCTCGGAACACGGATCACCGAAAGGTAAAGCATGAATCATATAGTAGATATGATGAACATGACGATTGTTCGCCATTGAAACTATATCAACTCTCGTGATGATCGGTGTTGATGTAGTGGATTTGGTTCGTGTGATCACTAAAACAATGTGAGGGATATTGTTTTGAGTGGGAGTTCACCTAGTTTAATTACATTAATTAATTTGAACTCAATTTGTCATAAACTTAGTCTAAACTATTGCAAATATGTTGTAGATCAATGGCAGCCCCTACCATCAATTTTAATGCGTTCCTAGAGAAAGAAAAGTTGAAAAACAATGGAAGCAACTTCGTGGATTGGTTCCGCAATTTGAGGATTGTCCTCACAACTGGTAATTTGACCTATGTGCTGGATGCACCGCTGGGTGACCCACCTGCAGCTGATGCTCCCGATGAAGTAAAGAATGTTTACCTCGCTCGGAAGAATCAGTACTCCATAGTTCAGTGTGCTATCTTGTATGGTTTGGAATCGGAGCTTCAGAAAAGGTTTGAGGATTCAGACCCATATGATATTGTCGAGGATCTCAAATTGATTTTTGAGACTCATGCGGCAATTGAAAGCTATGAGGCTTCTGAAAAGTTCTTTAACTGCAAGATGGAAGAGGGCAGCTCCGTCAGTGAGCATGTGCTTAAGATGTCTGGGCACGCAAACAAACTTCAAAGCTTGGGTATAGTGATTCCTAATGCTTTGGGGATTTACCGTGTCCTCCAATCACTACCACCAAGTTACAAGAACTTTGTGATGAACTACAACATGCAGAACATGAACAAGACGTTGCCAGAACTCTTTGCCATGTTGAAATCTGCAGAAGTGGAGATCAAGAAAGAGCACCAAGTGTTGTTGGTCAATAAGACCACCAAATTCAAGAAAGGCAAGTCTAAGCCAAAGGGACACTTCAAGAAGGGTGGTAAGAAAGTTACCACGCCGACGAAGAATACCAAGGCTGGACCTAAGCCTGATACTGTGTGCTTTTACTGCAAGGGAGAAGGTCACTGGAAGCGGAATTGCCCAAAGTACTTGGCGGATTTGAAGAACGGCAACATCAAGAAGAAAGGTATATCTGATATACATGTTATTGATGTGTATCTCACTAGTACTCATAGTAGTGCCTGGGTATTTGATATTGGTTTGGTTGCTCATATTTGTAACTCGAAACAGGTGCTGCAGAATAAACGGAAGCTAGCGAAGAACGAGGTGACGATGCGCGTGGGAAACGGATCAAAGGTTGATGTGATCGCGGTCGGCACGCTACCCCTTCATCTACCATCGGGATTAGTTTTATACTTAAATAATTGTTATTTGGTGCCTGCGTTGAGCATGAACATTATATCGGGATCTTGTTTATTGCGAGACGGTTACTTGTTTAAATCCGAGAATAATGGTTGTTCTATTTATATGAGTAATATGTTTTATGCACATGCACCTTTGATAGATGGTCTATTCTTATTGAATCTCGATAGTGGAAATACACATATCAACAACATTGAGGCTAAACGTTTGAAATCAAGCGATAATTCGACCTATATGTGGCACTGTCGTCTTGGTCACATCGGAGTGAAACGTATGAAGAAACTCCATTCCGATGGACTTCTTGAATCACTTGAAAGATGCGAAGCATGTCTGATGGGTAAAATGACTAAGACTCCATTTTCTGGTATGATGGAGCGAGCTACGGACTTATTGGAAATCATACATACCGATGTGTGTGGTCCAATGAGTGTAGCATCGCGCGGTGGTTATCGTTATGTTCTTACCTTCACGGATGACTTGAGTAGATATGGGTATATCTATTTCATGAAACATAAGTCCGAAACTTTCGAGAAGTTTAAGGAGTTTCAAAGTGAGGTAGATAATCAACGTAACAAGAAAATTAAATTTCTACGTTCTGATCGTGGAGGTGAATATCTAAGTTACGAGTTTGGCGAGCATTTGAAGAAATGCGGAATACTTTCACAATTGACACCGTCGGGAACACCACAGCGTAATGGTGTGTCCGAACGTCGTAATCGAACTCTCTTAGATATGGTTCGTTCTATGATGTCACTTACAGATTTACCGCTATCATTTTGGGGTTATGCATTAGAAACAGCCGCATTCACTTTAAATAGGGCACCATCTAAATCCGTTGAAACGACACCGTATGAATTATGGTTTGGGAAGAAACCTAAATTGTCGTTCCTTGAAGTTTGGGGATGCGAAGCCTATGTAAAGAAGTTACAGCCGGACAAGCTTGAACCCAAAGCGGAAAAATGCGTCTTCATAGGATACCCGAAGGAAACTATTGGGTATACCTTCTATCATAGATCCGAAGGCAAAATCTTTGTTGCCAAGAATGGATCCTTTCTAGAGAAAGAATTTCTCTCGAAAGAAGTGACTGGAAGGAAAGTAGAACTCGACGAGGTTGTCGAACCTTCTCTTGAAATTGCGAGTAGCGCAACACCGGAAGAAGTTCCTGTGGTGCCTGCACCAATAAGAGAGGAAGCTAATGATGGTGATCATGAAACTTCGGTTGAAGTTGCTACAGAGCCTCGGAGGTCAACGAGAACTCGTACCACTCTAGATTGGTATGATTCCGTTATGAATGTCATGTTGGTGGACAACACCGATGACCCCGAGACATATGAGGAAGCGATGATGAGCCCAGATTCCAATAAATGGCAAGAAGCCATGAAATCCGAGATTGGATCCATGTACGAAAACCAAGTATGGACTTTGGTGGACTTACCGGATGGCCGAAAGGCTATCGAGAACAAATGGATTTTCAAGAAGAAAACAGATGCTGATGGTAATGTTACTGTCTATAAAGCTCGACTTGTCGCAAAAGGGTTTCGACAAATTCAAGGAGTTTACTACGATGAGACTTTCTCACCGGTAGCGAAGCTAAAGTCTGTGAGGATTATGTTAGCAATCGCTGCATATTATGATTATGAGATATGGCAGATGGATGTCAAAACAGCATTCCTCAATGGAGACATTGATGAAGAGTTGTATATGATGCAACCCAAAGGTTTTGTCGATCCTAAAGATGCTAACAAGGTATGCAAACTTCAACGGTCCATTTATGGATTGAAGCAAGCATCCCGAAGTTGGAATCAACGTTTTGATAAGGTAATCAAAAGTTTTGGTTTTATACAAACTTATGGAGAAGCTTGTATTTACAAGAAAGTGAGTGGGAGCTCTGTAGCATTCTTAATACTATATGTGGATGACATATTGTTGATTGGGAATGATGTAGACCTTCTTAATAGTGTCAAGGAATATTTGAATAATAGTTTTTCAATGAAGGATCTTGGCGAAGCAGCTTACATATTAGGCATAAAGATTTATAGAGATAGATCGAAACGCCAAATATCATTGTCACAGAGTACATATTTGGACAAAGTTTTAAAGAGGTTTGGATTGGAAGAAAGCAAGAAAGGGTTCTTGCCCATGTTGCCCAATACGACCTTGAGTAAAACTCAAAGTCCGACATCGGCAGAAGATAGAGAAAGGATGAGTAAGACTCCCTATGCCTCAGCCATAGGATCTCTAATGTATGCCATGCTATGTACTAGACCCGACATTGCATATGTTGTTAGTTTAACTAGCAGATATCAAAGTGATCCAGGAGTGGATCATTGGACAGCGGTCAAAAACATCCTTAAGTACTTGAGAAGAACTAAGGATATGGTTCTTTCTTATGGAGGTGATGAACAGCTCGTTGTTAATGGTTACACCGATGCTAGTTGGAACACAGATCCGGATGATTCTAAATCACAATCCGGATACGTATTTATTTTGAATGGTGCAGCAGTTAGCTGGAGGAGTGCAAAGCAAAGCGTTGTGGCGAGATCTTCAACTGAATCAGAATACATGGCTGCTTTGGAGGCTTCACAAGAAGCGATATGGATGAAAGAGTTCATTACAGAGCTGGGTGTGGTTCCTAGTGCGCTGGACCCAATGTCTATCTACTGTGATAACATGGGCGCCATAGCCAATGCGCAAGAACCAAGGTCACACAAGAAGCTGAAGCATATCAAGCTACGTTTTCACGCTATTCGAGAACATATCCAGGATGGGGATATAAAGATTTGCAAAGTACACACAGATCTGAATGTGGCGGATCCGTTGACTAAACCTCTCCCAAGGGCAAAACATGACCAACACCAAACTGCCATGGGTGTTCGGTATATTACCATGTAATCTAGATTAGATGACTCTAGTGCAAGTGGGAGACTGTTGGAGATATGCCCTAGAGGCAATAATAAATGTAGTTATTATTATATCTTTGTGTTTATGATAAATGTTTACATTCATGCTATAATAGTATTAACAAGGAAACGTTGATACTTGTGTGATTTGTAAACTTAATTTGAAGTCCCTAGTATAGCCTCTATACTTCACTAGCTTGTTGGTTGATTAATGATTGTGGTTTCCCTATCATGAACATTGAGATGTTATCAACAACAAGATCATAGCGTTAGGAGAATGATATGGTGGACATACTCCTATAGATAAGCGTAGCATAAAGATCAAGTCATTTCAATAGTTCAATTGCTATATGCTTTCTGATACATAGTAACCTAATTCCTTCGACCATGAGATCATGCATATCACCTTTACCGGATGGATGCTTTGATGACATCAAACACCACACCGTAACTGGGTGGCTATAAAGGTGGCATTGAGTGTTCGGAAAGTATTGGTTGAGACACATGGATCAAGAGTGGGATTTGTCCATCCACATGACGGATAGATATACTCTGGGCCCTCTCGGTGGAATGTCATCCAGTTAGCTTGCAAGCATGTGACTTGGTCACAAGGTATCACATATCACGGGAACGAGAAAAGAGTACTTATCGGTAACGAGGTTGAACTAGGTATGCAGAGATACCGACGATCATAACCTCGGATAAGTAACATATCGTGAGACAAAGGGAAATTGGTATCGTATGTAAGTGGTTCATTCGATCGCAAAGTAATCGTAGAAATATGTGGGAGCCATATGAATTTCCAGATTCCTCTATTGGTTATTGTTCGGAGAAGTGTCTCGATCATGTCCGCATAATTCACGAACCGTAGGGAGACACACTTAAGGATTCGACGTTGGTTGAGTAGTTATGGTATTATGAGAAAGAGACCGAATGTTGTTCGGAGTCTCGGATGGGATCCGGGATATCACGAGGTGATCCGGAATGGTCCGGAGAATAAGATTCATATAAGGAAAGTCCCGTTTCGGAGTTGCGGAATGATTCCGGTGTTTTCATCGAGAATGTTCTAGAAGGTTCCGGAATGTCCGGCACTCCGGGGGGGAGGGGTACATGAATGTGTCATTACATATTGGAATGATTGCATCATGTACTAAGTGTTCTTGCTGTCCCAAATAAAGGATTAAATTGAATCCTAAAACAGAAAAGTCAAATGTCCAGTTTGAAAGTCAAACGGCTAAAACAAGAAACTGTGGGAAACAAGCAAGAGGAGTTGGAACCGACTTGGAGGAGGAGTTTCTCTCCTCCAAGCCGGCGGCCAGCCCTAGTCCGAGTTGGGGAGGGACTCCCTCCCTCCCTGGCGCGCCAAGCCCCCTCCCATCTATATAAGGAGGGGCAGGGCTCCCCTCCTAGCACACACAAGTTCCTATCTTCTACCTCCGGTTTAGAGCCGTTTTGGTTTAGAGCTTCTAATTGCTTTAGCCTTCGGTTTAGAGCCTTCTAATTGGTTTAGAGCCTTCTAATTGGTGTGTCTAATCTCTAGACCACTAATTGCCCTCTCTCATACTCCACCATACTCGCTCCGGCTTAAGGCGAAGCCCTGCGGGATTTCCCCTCTACTTCCGGTACCACGCCGTTGTGCTGCCGGAATCGCGAGGAGAGTACTACAACCTCCGCTTCCTGCTGGAACAAGGGAGAGGAAGGTCTTCGTCGAGTACCGAACGTGTGACCGACTGCGGGAGCGCTGCCGGAACGCAGCGCCGGAAGGATCGTCTACACGATCTTGAGATCGGGAAGAGTACGACTACATCACCCACGAGAATCCGCTCTCGTTAAACGCTTTGGAATCTTCGAGGGTAAGTTATTCCATCGACTCGTTGCTACAATCTAGTAGATAGATCTTGGCTTGTTTGTTTGTATGCGATAGAAAATTTTTGTTTTCCATGCTACGAACCCCTACAAAGAGGACTTTAGTGATGCGGTTTTAGAGACCAACATGAGTATACAATGACATGCCTAAGTTGAGGAGCATGAAGAGTGCAAGGTCATAGATTAGGTGCATGAAATAATCAACTTGTAAGATGTTTAGTACATAAACCATATGAAGCTTTGAAATAAAAGATACTTGGAACCCCATCCTTATTAGTATTGTTGACAGGAACTACATAGCTCAAAATATCATTTTACATTCTTTATGGAGGATTAACATATGTATTCAATGCTTACTTTTGGTACGGGATGCAAAACATCTCAAGGGAAGACATAAAACTAAGAAGTGAGTATTCTAGTCAAGGGCATGCAACTAAGAAGTAGACCAAAAATAAATACATGAAAAACCAATGTCAATCATGAAAAGAGTCTCTAATTATATAGGATCATCAAAGTGTGCTTGAAATTTTATTTTGTTCATCATTTGTTTTATCACACCATCACTTATTGTTCAACATATTTATAGATGTGTAAAAGATACAACTTGATAGTACATTTGCATATTATGTTTCATTGAAAGGAATTGAGCCTATGAACTATACATGATAATGAAGGAAGCAAAGGAAACAAACTCTAATGTCCATGTTTATTTTTATCACCTTCATGCTCGAGGGCGAGCATAGGTTAAGCTTGGGGATGTTTATGTATGTAAAATGCATACATGAACTTTGTAGTTTGTTAACATGTTTTCCCACATATTTGCATCATATATAATGTTACATCCATGATTTATATTGATTTTGGGGGATTTACCAATGATCCCCTTTATTTTGGCTATAACCCGGTAGGGCAGAAAAACCATGTTTTCAATGTTTTTGATGTTTCATGAACTATACGAAGTCAAATGGACCTGCAATTTTGGGAATGCCATTATTCATCCACAAGAAGCATCTAGAGCACAAGAATCCACCCAGGAGGGCCAGGAGTCCCAAGATAGCTTGGGTGGCGCGCCTAGCCCAGGTGGATGCACCACCTATGCTATCTCCCTCCTCGGTCATCCGATCACCTCGATTCTTTCGCCCATGGAGTTCTCTTGACCTAAAAATCCCTATATAAGGGACCCCCCTCCCTCAGGGAGTACTCGATAAGGAGCACACTAGAGACGAAACACCACCAAACAGAGTCTGGTCCAGTGAAGATTGGAGGGGGGAAACTCTGCCAGACCCACCTTCGGGAGATCTCCACCCTATCCAACATCTTTACCGGATCTTCGGTGGAGTTTCCGACTCCAATCTTCACTAAATCTGACTCTGTCTGGTGGTGTTTTTGCCTCTGGTGTCTCTCGTATCAAGGAAGCCCCAAGGGTCCTTATATAGGGATTTTTAGGTCAATACAAGTCCGTGCGTAAAAGAATCGAAGCGATCAGACGACCGAGGAGGAAACGAGCATGGGTGGCACGCCCACCAGGCCTGGGCATGCCACCTGGGATCGTTTGGCCCTCCTGGTGAGATTCTCGTGCTCCAGATGCTTCTCTTGGATAAATATTGGCATTCCCAATATTTTAGGTCCATTTAACTTCGTTAAGGTCCTGAAACATCAACAACATTGAAAAGAGGGTTTTTCTGCCCTGTAGGGTTATAACCAAAATAAAGTGGATCATTGGTAAATCCCCAAAAATCAATATAAAATAGGGATACAACATTATATATGACGTCAACTATGTGGAAAAACATGTTAACAAACTACAAAGTTCATGTATGCATTTTACATGCATCAAGTATCAAGGTTATCTAGGAGCTGAAAGAATTGTTTCAGAAACCATCATGCGTGAAAGATATTATGATATCTAAAACAATGTTTGGTTGCAATATGATGTAATATAATTTTAGTAAGATACATGTTCTCATATTGTATGAGAATTTGCAAAGGTTGGAGATGCTAGGCGTCTGGGAACTAACATTATATTCGTGATTCGTCCTTATGAGCTATAGTAGCCTGATCATGAAAGTTGTCATGATAAATATGTATAAAAGATGTATGTAAAATGTTTACTACATTAAAAGGATTACTAAAAGGAATGAAATTTGAAAGAATGCCAAACATTTGATGATGGTGATCAACTTCAAAGTGCAAGTCCAAAGGTATTAGTATTTAACTATACACGCTTTGGACAATGTGTCATATGTATGACACCATTGTTGATGTTGATAGATTCTTTTAAAAGGAAAAGTAATATTGAAAGAGAATCTGGTAAATATTTGTTAGAAAATAAAAATACTACAAATGTCTAGCTTAGGTATATAGATGATATACACGTTATGGATGTATTCTTTGCTTGTTAAACAATGTGGTTCTTGGGTATTGGATACGGGTATTGAATGCCGAATTTGTTGGTATGAAGTGTCATACAGAACAACACAATTCATGAACTGCAATAGCCTAAGTAACCAGCAAAATAATATGTGACGATGTTCATCGAAAACAAATAAAGTGTTATTATGTTTCTTGTTGACATCAAATCTTGCCTTCAAGATTTGTATTAATAATTTTTATTTTGTTCCGGTATTATGAGAATAATGGTTATTTAAATAATTACCGTATTCCATAGAAGATGGATGAAATTTTACAAATCTAGTTGGATAAATCACGCCCATAAACACTGATGCTAAAAGTCACAAGACGAATGATTGGAATATCACTTTTTGAGTGAAATCGCCGTTTACATTATATTGGAAAGAAAACAAGAAGAAAACTCCATGTTAATGGATTTCTGGAGTCTTTTGATTTTGACCAATTGATACTTGTGAAACTTTCATGCAGATAATTAAAACCTTGTTCATGGGCCAAAGAAGAACGAACGACTAACTTATTGGACATTGTGCATATTGATGTATATAGTCCATTATGTGTAGTCATGAGCGATGGATTCAAACTTCATATACTTTAACCAAAGATTTGAGTAAATATATGTATATTTACTTAATCAGGGAGAAGTATGAAACATTTGAAAATGTTCAAATAGTTCAAGATAAAGTGGAAAATCATTGGAACAAGAAAATAAATAATTTATAATTGGATCATAGAGGAAGATATTTAAGTTACAAAGTTTAGCGAAACACCTAAGATTTAAGGAATCGTTCCATTGACTTGTGTTTTTTGAAACACCATAGTATGGAGTGTTCGCAAAATGTAATCAAACCGTGTTTAACATGGTAGAATCAACGGTGTTATTTATAAAATTGTCATTATATTTTAAATATTAAGCTTTAATGACTTCTTCTTTTACACTAAGAAGAGCTCCCTCATGATCCGTTGAAATGACACCATATGAGTTATGGTTTGGGATAAAACCCAAGTTGTCTTTTCTTAATTTTTTGTATGCTAGGCATAAGTAAAATGTTTACAAACAAAGTAGGGCGAGCATGTCTTTGTAGGTTATTTTATATAACAGTTGGTATTCCTCCATAGCACCGAAGACAAAAATGTTTGTCGCTTTAAACGTCAAGTTTCTTGAGAAGGAATTTTTTTCGTGAAAAGTTAAGTGGTAGGACAATAGAACTTTGATAAGGTTATCGAACCTTAGCTATATGTGATGAGTTGCATAGCGCCGGAAAGTGACCCGGAGGCAGCCACAATGCTCATGGATCACGTGTCTCAAAGGTTGTGGTCACGGTGATCTAAGTTCCTATTGAACCGCGTAGGTCAGGTAAACAATCAAATACTAAGATTTAAGTTTAAATCATTATTGTTTGACAATGATGAGCCGACTACATGCAAAAGAAGTGATGATGAGCCCTGACTCTGTCAAATGACTTGAAGCCATAAAATCCGTGATAGTTCCATACACGAGAAACCAAGTTACTGAACTTGGAATACCCTCTAGAAGGCATGAAGCCTATCAGTCGTATTTGGATCTATAAAGAAACAGACATGGATGTTTCACATCTATAAAATAGTCGACATGTCAGTAAAGAATTTACGACAATGTACAAGGATTTGACATGTTGGTAAAAAGTTCACAACAATGTTAAAAAGAGTTGGATACGACAAGATTCGATCTTTCGTAGCGATATTTACTCTGGACGGATTAATATAGCAACCACTACATATGTAAATTGTTGTATATGCTAGTTGAACAAACAAAACAACATTCTTCTAATAGAATGGTTGCCTAGGATATGTACGTGACACGGTTCGAAGGATTCTGTTAAATAAAAAAATACTAAAAGGTCATGCAAACTTCAATGCTTAAAATAAGCATAGTGGAGTTGGAATCTTCACCATGATGAAATTGTTAAAATATTTAATTTCATCAGAAACGACGAAGATGCTTATATTTGCAAAATATTAAGTGGGAGCGTTGAGATATATTTCTAATACATTGTGTATAAGACATATTGTTGATTGGAAATGATGTAACTTTTATTTTCACACAAGCTAAGAATTTTATTGAAATTAGATTTGGATGAAAGACTTAAGCAAAACCCGAATATTAGGCATCATTGTCTATTTGGATAGATTGAAACGCTAATATGGTTATGCCAAATGTACATATATGAAATATTGAATGAGTTCAATATGGAAACGATGAGAAAGATTCTTACCTCATGGATAAGGTTGAATCAGGATTTAAGTGTTTTGACACTTGGTGAGTAAAATCATATGAATATCTTGATAATCGAGATTCGAGTGTTTTGATACTTAGCGAGTAAAATCACATGGATATCTTGATAATCGAGATTTGAGTGTTTTGACACTTGGTGAGTACAATCACATGGATATCTTGATAAACGAGATTCAAGTGTTTTAACACTTGGTGAGTGAAATCACATGAATATCTTAATCAATCATTCTATGATATGTACATATCCAGATATGTCATATGCTCTAAATGTTATGAGCTTATACCAGGATGACTCATAAGATGATCATTGGACGATAGTAAGAAAATTCTTATGATTTTTTGAAGAACTAAGAATATATTTTTATATAGAAGTTATAGATAGTTCATTGTAAAGTGTTACATTGATACTATACAGATAGTTCATTGTAAGGTGTTATATTGACACTATACAGATAATTTATTGTAAAGTGTTACATTGGCACTATACAAATAGTTCAGTGTAAAGAGTTACATTGGTACTAGTTTTTGTAACAAGGTACAAACTAAGTTTATCTCAGTTTAGGCTATAAGTTAAGGTAGCACAATGTAATGGAAGAAAGTTCTATGATGGATTTGGATGAGTTCCGAAATTATTGACATTGTGACGGATACTACAACGAAAGGCTAAGTATAAGAATGCTATGGTAGTAGCAAAGGAACTAAGTGTGGTTCGATGGGCGTACTATGAAGATATATTGTATGAAAATTATATCAACATTTTTTAAACCCCAAGGAACTAAGTTCTCACCAAATTTATACAATGTCATCTCATTAGAGAATGAGTGATGCGTAGAGACGCAAAAACATGCAAATACACACAAACCTGACAGTGTCAGATCTGGAGATTATGTTTACCACTAGCAACGCGTATATACAACACCAAAAGTGCCATAGGTGTTGAACGCGCAAGTTTTTTCAAGCTAGATTATTGACTCTAGTGCAAGTGGGAGACTGAAAGGAATATGCCCGAGAGGCAATAATAAAGTGGTGATTATCTTATTCCATGTTTATGATAAATATTTATTTATCATGCTATAATTGTGTTAATAGGAAACATTAATACATATGTGATTTATAAACAGAAAAGGTTCCTAATAATGCCTTTCTTTATACTAGCTCAAAGGTTTCCTAATCATGAACATTGGATGTTGTTAATAACAGGATCATATCATTGGAGAATGATATGATAAACAATCACGCACAATAGATGTAGCAATACGATCATGTCCTCAAATTTATATTGCTATCACATTCGCAGTAACTCAATGTCCTTAGACCATGAGATCACGTCAAACACTTTCACCAAAAGAGTACTTTTATTCCATCAAACGTCACACCGTAACAGGGTGATTATAAATGTATCATCAAGTACTTAGAAAGTATTAGTTGAGGCTGTGGATCAAGAGTAGGATTTGTCTATCCAGATGATGGGGAGATATACTCAGGGCCCTCTCGATGATATCACATTGACATAGCTTAGAAGCAAGTGATTTGATCACTAGAATGTTATATCACGGGAATGAGAAAAATAGTACTTCTTGGTAACGATATTAAACAAGGTATGTATGATACCAAGAGACCGGATCTTGTACAAGTAAAATATCGCGAGAAAAAAGGAATTTGATTACAGTGAAAGAGGTTCGGACGATCATTGGATTTTCGTGGAACTAGTGGGAGTCATTATGGATCTTCAGGTCCCGCTAATGATTATTGATCAGAGAAAGTCTCGGTCATGTCTACATAGTTCTCGAAACTGTAGGGAGACACACTTAAGGTTAGTCGACGCAATTGAGTGGATAGGGAACACATGAGAAGATAATGGACATCGCAAGAATTTATTATGTCGAATCTGCCGAAATAGTTTGAAGTATCGAAACAAAGCAAGAGAATAAAATGTTAATGTGTTTATTAAATAAAGTACTCATTAAATGAAGTGTTCATTAAAATTGAGTTGCATTAAACCAAGAGAATTAAAGTGCTTTAATGGAAAGACCTTTGATTTTTGAGTGGGAGTTAATGGAATTATGGTGACCCTTTCGTTTGTGTGAGTGGAGACTCCACCACCATCAAGAGGGGAGATGTGGCGGCACCACTAGGGGATGGTTTATGCCTCTTGGGCTCAGCCCCCTCTCCTATAAAAGGAGGAGGTGGAGACCCCCTCTCACACACATTATTCCATCTCTCTCATATGCCCTTTGGTTGGCATCTTTCTCCCCTTGCTAGCCTTGTTCATTGCCACAAGCGAGGTGCTTAGGTGAATTCCTACTCAAGATATTATCCACCATCACCTCTACCATGTCGTAGCGCTATTGGAGTTCCCGGGGATCCACTACTTCCGCTGTCTGGCTGGAGCGAGGGTTTGGAAGTCGTCGACACACCGTATGTGTGAACGATTACGGAGGCGCTGCCCTCTTGTGGCGCTGATCGTCTACACGTCCTTGAGGATGGTTGCGTACACTCTACATCAACCGTGTTTGTTTGCAGGAACGTTATCCCGCTTATGGTCTTCAAGGGTGAGTCATGAAACCGTTACAAGTATCATCTAGATTCGATCTTGGCAGTTGCAACCGTAGAAATGAATCATCAGTCATCGATCTTGAAGAGGGTGATCAAAAAATGTCTTAAGTGGGAAACGAGTTATGTCCTATACTAAAAGAGTCTTGACAACTCGAATAAGTGTGGTAATGAATCATTGGTCATCGATCTTGAAGGGGTGGACCAAGCACGAGTGGCATAAGCAATGGTGGCTGTGTTATTCAGCCAAGGGGCCATAAGGACACCAAGCAAGATCTCAACTGACAAGCCTCGTCACTTGCATTGCAAGAGACATCAAAGGGGTTGATCCACGAGAAGGAGGAAACAAATTCCTAGAGAAGGGAGAGCCGATGCAAAAATAAAGAGGCCATCATAGAAAGCTTTATTGACCTCAAAAGAGAGCTCTTGAGGTTGAAGGGACCAATGCTTGGTCAAGAGTCATTGAGGATGATGCTAAACTCATGGCCAAGGAGATCAAACTCATAATGAAGGAGTTGAGCATCTTGGATCCGGCTTAAAGGACTTGGCTTGAAAAGAAGCAAGATGACATCCGTGAATGCCAAGCGTGATATATCCTATTATCCATCTTTTTTTGTGTATTATGTATGAAACTCGTGTTATTTTGCACTTTGAATCGGTACTATGGTGCGTGTAATCAATGATTTTCTAGTTGGTGGTAATTTATTTGCTAATACGTTACTACTTTTTGTTCTTATTTCTGTGCAGTTATGTGCTATTTGGTTGAAATGGATAAAATCAACACGATGGATCAAAACCACGCTGCTCGGGACAACCTGCCAAAAACTAACCAACGGGGTACCTAGATCCTTTGGTATGTCCACGGTGAGCGATACAGTCTAAAATAGCTATTTTTGGTGTCTAAAATGGATCAATCTGCAAGATACGGTCTAACTCGATTGTGAGAGTAGTGGACGGTGGATAATGACATAAAAATGAGCTCCCAAGTCGCTAACTCGTTGGGCTGAATGTTCATGCCCAAGCGCAGCCCAAAGCAAAATCAGAAGGTTACACTCTAGGAACATAGACACGTTTGTGTACGGCACACAAATTATGTCATGACATGGGAAATACGGTGATCATACCGTGTATATAAGTTGCATCCTAGACCATGTCTTGCCCAAAAGGCTATATGATGATGTTAACGGCTGGTCTCCCGTCGTCTATTCAAATGTATTCTTCAACAGGGGAGAGAACCTACAAGTACCATCTCATTTCTCCATTTTCAAATGAAATTTAGTAGTTCTCTATCTTTCCTACCCGCTACCACTCTGGCCCAAAAATTAATCAGTCACTAGATCAATGAGTCGATAGGCTTTTGAAGAGATGATTTCTTCGTGCCAAGTTAAGCTTTTGTAAGTCTCACAGAAACCGAATATAGCCACCACAATGATATTTTAGTTACACTGTAGTAAAAGACGGGGAATTTAACAATTTGCGACACTTTATTTTGAACTTGATTATTTGTCACACCCTATGTCACTGACATGTGATGATCAATGTGGCAAATAATTAAATTTTAAAATAAAGTGTGATAAATGATCAAATATCCATGTAGAACACTTTTTTAGAATTTTTCTATACGATATATCAAATTAATAAGCATATATAGCGACAACGACGTGGTGAAATATCCGTAGACTTATCTATCTATTTTTCCAAAAAGGAAGAGTTTATTCAGTTTAGTGGCAGTAGTGAGTATTCTATCTTTGTACTATTTCATACCGACAAGTATAATCACCTAAAACGGCAATGAAAAATAAAATAATATATTTTTCTTGGTTACATTCATGCTTGTTCACGAGACAATAGATCTGTAAACATATATTTTTGTATAGTGTCATGGAAATATACTCTCTAGTTTTTAAAGTCTTTCAACTTGGCAACATAAAAGACAATCAAATTAGCTACATAAGACTTAATTTTTTATTCATATTACATGAGTTTGCTAGGAATATCAAGAAACATCACAAATGTGATGTTTGAAAGTGAGTCGTGACCGCCAGCGACCGCTCACTTTATTTTGTTCAATCTCAATGAAATAAGCTCCATGTTATTAAAAGACAATCAACTCAACAACACAACATTTTCAGTGGTCAAACTAGTTGAATGTAAGATCAGAATCATTGTAAACGCTACAAAAATTGGTTGAATTCATCCGATATATGGATGATAACTTCATTGATGAAGTTGTGATCTATTTATCCGATGAACTTGAGCAACATCACACGATTTTGATCTTGCATCAACTAGTTTGGAGTTCATATTTGATTACATTCAACTTAGCAATGAGCACCCAATTTGAAGCTCCTCTAGCTAGATGAATATAAGCTTAAAATTGTATAAATGCTATAAGAGAAAGTTGAAGTTCATCAGACATATAGATGTCAACCTCATGGTTAAAGTTGTGATCTATTTGTCTAGTGAACTTGAACCTAGTCTTGCAACATCTGTCCACATGAGATCGGATGGAAGAAGGGGAAGAGAAGAATTAAAAGACTAGGATCTGTCCTTAAAGGCGGAACTAAATATAACTGATGCACCAAAGGACTGCACATACAGAGAATTTTTTTCTTCTAGAATTGAACTAATCATAAATCATGTCTATAAATTTATAAATTTATAAGATCTTATCAAGTTCTAGATATAGATAGGCGGTGGCTCAAAAATCACAGAAGGAATTTGATTATAAATCCTTGGAACCGAATATAAAACTTCTAAAGTATCATGTTTATCAATTTTAAAGGAAATTTCACATAAACTTCTAAATCACATACAGCTTATAAAGCAATCCCTATAGAACTGTACAAATTCTAGAAGTCACATAAGCAATTTCTATACCATCAGGATAATAAACCAATTATGCAGTAATAACAGTTTTATAGCAAGACAATTTTATACTCCAAAATCCCCGGTCGAACTGCATCTTCTCCACAGCCTTTCCTCTTCCTCTCCTGATTCCTGACCCTCCGACCCACCAAATGTCCTATCTGACCCAGTCTACCACCGTTGTGCCCTAGGGCCACCATCTTGCCGTTGATTAGCCCTACCGTCGGCTCCTCACACCCCCAACCCCTCCGCCTCTCAGGCGCATCGCCGCCATCGCCGTTCCCCTTCTACCTCACCGCGTCCCTGCTGTCTCCACCCCGTCCGCAATCCCGGACATTTGATTTTGAGGTATGAGCTATTCGAGTCCTCCAATGATGATTGCTTAAACCCGGACTGAACTCCAGTAATTTTGGGTGTGCCATCTAGATCCGCCCCTTGTTGGCGGGGGTGATTCGCCGCGGGCGGCGGGCGAGATGATCCGGCTGCAGACGTACGCGGCGTTCAGCCTGCTGGCGACGACGTCGGCGGTGTACTACGCGTTCAGCAGCAGGGAGCAGTTCTACCCGGCGATGGTCTACCTCTCCTCGTCCAAGATCTGCTTCGTGCTGCTCCTCAACACGGGCCTCGTCGCCATGTTCATCGCCTGGCAGATCGTCAAGCGCATCTTCCTGGGCACGCTCCGCGAGGCCGAGGTCGAGCGCCTCAACGAGCAGTCCTGGCGGGAGGTCGTGGAGATCCTCTTTGCGGTCACCATCTTCCGACAGGATTTCTCGGTCGCCTTCCTCGCCATGGTCGCCGCGCTGCTCCTCGTCAAGGCGCTGCATTGGCTCGCGCAGAAGAGGGTCGACTACATTGAGACCACGCCCTCCGTGCCGCTCCTGTCGCACATAAGGATCGTCTCCTTCATGGTTTTCCTGCTTGTCGTCGACTGCATCTTCCTGGGCAACTCCTTGATTTCACTGATAAAGAAGCGGGAGGCGTCTGTTGCAATCTTCTTTTCCTTTGAGTAAGCTCTCTCAAATCCCACTTTATTCCAAAATTGGATCGCAATGCATTGGTACCCTTTCCACTCCACCTTTTAAGCATCACCCATCATATCCAAGTCAATTAGAACATCATCAATCCTCGGATCTTAAAAATACGGAAGATGTGCTTTGCTTATACACCTATTAGTTGGAAGGGTGGAAGTTTATGTTAAATTATGTGTTGTTCTATGAAACGAAAAGACCCCCTTTCATGTGAAGGGACATTTATGCGACATTATTTGCAAGGTACGTCATTTGACTAACCGACAAGAAAGCACGGATGTTGTACTAATATTTCTGTGTATATATGCTTGAAGATGCATTTGGTAGGATGTTAGGTTGCTTGATGCTCAATTAATTTCTCACATCATATCTTTACGACGATCCTCCCTTGGAAGTGGTGCTCTTCCGCTCCCTTTGCAAGTCCATTCTAGAATCCTGGGTGAACAGTTTAGATGATCCATTTTAAGCGCTGCATGTTAACATCTTTCCAAATTCATGCCTTAATGCTTACTCCCTCCGTTTCAGGGCTTAAGGCGTCCTCGTTTTGCGTGTTTTTTCTTTGACCAAGAATTACTCTAAATACGTAAATAGTTTTGGTATAAAACTAGTATTACTGGAAAGTATTTTTCAATACGAATCCAACAGTACTAATTATGTACAATATAATCAAGATTTTGTTGCTCAATTCTTTTGGTCAAACTTTGCTTTGGAAAGCGTGTGCGCCTTAAGCCTTGAAACGGAGGTAGTATTTGTTAGGTAGGCTCAGTGTCCCCAGTGGTCCCTTCCAAAAAAGTGGCATCTGTACAGCTTTACTATGATGAGCTTCACTAAATCTGAAGTTATTGTTTTTTCTCCAATTTTATTTTGCATTCTTAACATGCTTTCGTACCTAAGTCATCAGTTAATCATTTCACTTGATGCTTCTTCTAAACCGGTGATAGCTTTTCTAGTATTTTTGCCAGTACCACCTCAATCTCAAATCCCATTGTTTACATGTATGGTTGTAATATTTCATGATATCAGTCCAATAAGTTGTTAAACTATCTGTTTAAGTCTAAGCAATACTTAAAGTGAAAGTGGTGCAGAACGTTAGGTTTGAATTGTTTAAAGTGCAGTAAGACTTACCATCTGTAAATTTTCCTTGCTGATTATTTCTTTTCAAGCATGTGACATGTGTTTTCAGGCAAGGTATTCAGTAATCTTATATATACTTGAAGGACGCTCCTATTATTGTTATGAAAATCTGCAGACAATTCTTGATCTGTTATTTCAAGATGTCGAAATTCATAGTAGCTCAGATATGCGCAAATCATGTTTTTCAGGTATATGATACTAGCAACATCGACGGTATCGACATTCGTGAAGTATGTATTCTATGTCAGTGACATGCTAATGGAAGGTCAATGGGAGAAAAAGGCAGTGTATACCTTTTATTTGGACCTCATCAGCGACCTTGTGCACTTGTCTTTATATATGCTCTTCTTCATAGCTATCTTCCTGTAAGATCTCTTAAGATGACATTTCTCTTTAAGAGTTAAGAGTACTATAGTTTGAACTTGAGTGGCTGATCCGTTATATTGATATCAGGAACTATGGTGTGCCATTGCACTTGATCCGTGAGCTGTACGAGACCTTCCGCAACTTCAGAATTCGTGTTTCAGATTATGTACGTTACAGAAAGATAACTTCAAACATGAATGAACGTTTTCCAGATGCTACAGCTGATGAGCTTGATGCGTGAGTTACTTACTTTCACTGGTACTGTTTCAGTTTATTCAATGATGGATCTCGTTTGTGATTTAGAAATCTTTGTATGTTCAGGAGTGATGCTACATGTATAATTTGCCGTGAAGAGATGACCACAGCAAAGAAGCTGCTTTGTGGGCACTTGTTCCATGTGCATTGTTTGAGGTCATGGCTAGAGCGCCAACATACTTGCCCCACATGTAGAGCTCCCATTATACCCCCGGACAATGGACGTGCTGCAGCAGCTCGACAACATGGAGCTCAACCGGGAGTTCAGCTTGGTGAGCTTCCTTCTGTTGTTCTGGTTTTTCTCTTGTATGTTTCTACTTAACCATTTGTATCAGTTAGTGCTACATTAAGAAAGCAGTTCCATATGTGATTCTTAACTCAAGTGTTCAAAAAAACAGCTGCAGGCACTGGTACTCCAGGTTCGGAAGGAGCACCAAGTGAGAACGTGAACAGGCACCAAGCAAAACTTGAGGCAGCTGCGGCAGCTGCTTCCTTATATGGGAGATCTTTTGCTTATCCTCCAACAAACACTTTGAATAGGTATATTTTTTCATCATCGTTGGTGCTTCTCTGGAATAGTCCAAAATGCCAACCCAGTAATAGGATACTTTTTTGCAGATCATCAGTTTTGCTACTTCAGGAATTTATATATGCATACAAGCTACCGTATTGTTAACCTGGAATATATTTATGAACTTTGCCAGTTTGGTTATAGATTTTCCTCTGTTATGTTGATCGTGATTGAGTTTGCTCGATAAAAAATGGTAGAAATTGTTAATTTTCCTTACAAACCTCATATTCTCTTTGGGATAAATTATTTTTGCCACTGAGCCTGACATTCATCTTGGTTTCGTTCTTTTTATTTCTATTTTGCGCTGGGGCTGTCCCATTGAGCAAATACCAAAATCGCCCCTTATGCTACATTCAAGATTAAGTTAATTTTCCTTTTTCAGAGCCAGGCTATGATTTTTCGAGCAAGTTACTGTTTTTCCTGAATTATTCTGCTAGGCCTAGGTGATTAGTCATTTTTGTTAGATCTTAGGAACTGGAGATTGGGTTAGTCCTTTGTTTGACTGTTCACATTTATCTACTGTATGAAATAATGGTATCTTGTTCCGTACAGTCTAATATTATAACGCAGTGTACATTTTATTCAATGATCAGGTATTCAGGACCTCTGCATGCTACATCAAGTACTTCACAGTCAGGAGAAGCAAGTACTTCCAATCAATCACAGGATGACGGAGCATTGCAGGGGCAGAACACTCAGGATCCATCAGCATCTCAGCCTTTTATTTCTCATGGTCCTTCTAGCTTAACAGCAAGCAACCGAGACCTTGAAAAATCACTACAACTGGCCTACGAAAACGCTATAAGGAGCCAGATAGAGGTAATAATCTTCTTTCTCCTAAGGCAACCTACTTTAATCTTGCCGCTGCATTTGTTACAACTCTGTCATGAGAATGGTCTGAGCCAGATAGACGTATTTCTGAATACATGCACATGTTTAGAAATTGTTAATGAGGGCTGTAGCAATGATTACCCAATGAATCTGGAGTATTCAATTAGCATCCAGTGGCCTGTATGAGTTCGCACAGTTCCACACAAAGATTAATCTTTTATGCCCCAAGTCATTGTGAAAAATTCCAGAACTTTATGAGAAGATAGTATCTGGAGTACTCTGTCAGCCTTCAGTTTCCAGTTTGAACTCCACAGGAGTTTGGCAAGACGCAATGGAGATTTTTTGTATGCTCTGCTATTCCCCCCCCCCCCCCCCCTTTACTCAGGTCTTCAGTATTACTAACTGAAATTAAATTTTAAGTTTTACATGGAGGTATATTAGATTATTAGTTAAGTTTTACATGGAGGTATTCCCTCTGTCCCAAATTAATTGATGCAACTTTGTCTTGATATGGGTGTATCTATACACTGAAACGCGTCTAGGTACATTTGCATCTAGACAAACTTGCATCAATTAATTTGGGACAGAGGGAGTATATTAGATTATTAGTTAAGCACCGCCTCCACTTTTTTCAACTTTTTATGGTGTTATGATATTTTTAAAACTAATCTCTGTAGTTGCACCTAATATATGATTTACGCTAAAACATCCAATGTTTATATCAGTTATTGATCACTGCCCATAGTTATGTTGGTGACTAGTAGCTGACAAGCTGTAATTGTTTTCATGCCATGGTTATCTATAGGCATGATATATCTTTTTGTATTACGTTATTCAGTTTCATTACTATCTCGAGATACCCTTGATTCTGATCGAACAGTATGCTCTGTTCCAGTATATTTATTATGATCATAAAGTAGTTGTAGACAATAAAAAATATCTCGTCAGCTTCAGATGGATATTCTTTGTCATTCCTGCTAGATTATAATTGAAAAACGTTGCTTAGGAATATATGTTTTTGCCTTAAGTAATGGGCCCTGACCAGTGCCAAGTAACTGCAGATCATACTTGCTGTGAATAAAATAGCATTCTGTGATATTTATCCTTTCATTATTGCTCTGCCTATATGCCAATATAATTCATGAGTTGCTTGTTTCCAGATGTTGCAAATCCAATTGCAAATGGTGCAGCAAGGGGCTACAACATCGGCAACTGACAATGAGAATGCTGAGCAAGCAAAAAATGAGTGAAGTGGTATATATACCTGAACAATGGGTGAAGTGTGATCTGGATAAAAAATAATTTAGACGGAGATTTGGGCAGTACCTGAAGTGAGGGCTCGCTTATGTATATGTTAGCAATCGACACCAGATGTTTGTTCGTTCTGCGTAGCTTAAATCTCGTTGTCAAACCTGGGTTATACCTTAGATAGAAAGGCAGTCATATTGTAACGCTGACCAACTTGGCAGCAACTGTGAGATCAAAGAAAAATACATCTGCTGAGAGACATTTTTCGATGTGCCACCGGAATAAAAGATTTTTGGTATAATCGGATATAATTTGTGTTGACTTGTCTGTTTGTAAATTACAACATAGTAATCTGACTGTGCTCTCATAGCCTCGTCTAACTACTAAGGTCCGGTTTCTGAGCTTTTTAAATGGGGGTTGAAACGTTACTATTGAAATTTCTGTGGAATGTGGAGTCAGCTTTTAAATGGGGTTCGAAGTGTTCCTAAAAAAATTCATGTTGAATGGAGAAACAAGCTTTTCAGGTAAGGGAATTCGAAGCGACCTTTTTAAATGTTTTTTGGAGAGTTTCTACTGAAAATCCTGTAGAATTTTCGTGTTTTTCACTGCATATCAGACCAATCTTCCCTCTGTTGTGACTAGTGACTTTTTTTAAAAAAAATTGGAGGCAAAAACTTTGTCCCAATCTATTAAGTAAGCGAGGAGAGGTTCGTACAAGAAAATAAAAGTCTGAATACAAAATGGTCTAATCTGGAATAAGGTTACTCATAGCAAGCACCCAAAGTTTTGCATCAAACTTAAGTTTACTAAAGCACCCAAAGTTTTGCATCAAACTTAAGGTTACTAAAAATCACCGTAGGCGGCTTGTGCTTGTTGTTGAACACTTGTTGCGCTCGTTCCAAATTTCCCACGACGCGAGGAGGGTAATTGAGGCCAAGTCTTTGCGTCGCGTCATGGTGTGCCACCAAGTGTTGATGGAAAGGGTTGTCCACGAAGGTGGGTCGACGAAGTGTAGTCCAAGCCAACACTTGATGAGCCCCCAAATTCTAGTGGTGTAACGACAATGAATGAAAAGATGTTCCACCGACTCCGGTACTTGCTTGCAAAGGGGGCAAACTCCACAACTTGGCCATCCCTCCTTTGAAGCCGGTCGGCTGTCCAAATCCTATTTTGAATAGCAAGCCAAGCGAAAGAACTTTTCTTTATGTGGAGCCCAAATTTTCCAAACCGGGGAACTAAGAGGTAATGAAGTGGCTCCGAAGAATTGCGCCTCATAGGTCGACTTGGCTGAGTATTGCCCATCCTTGGTGAGGGACCAAGAGATCATGTCCAACGCGTCATCATCAAGGTTGATATGACTAATAAGAGACCAAATGGACATAAATTGCCAAAGATGGTCCATAGTGAGAGAGGCATCCATTTTGATCTTTTTTACCCAAGCGTTGTTATGGAGAGCTTGCGACATGTAGTGGAAGATGGAGAAAATGAGGGGGATATCCTTCAGGCTTGCTCCATTTATCCAAGGCGCATCCCAAAATGGAGTCTTCTCGCCATTTCCAACGACTATTTTAGTGGTGACATAGAAGAGCTCCATATCCGTCTCATTGCATGGGTTCCCCAAGCCTACCCAAATCTTGTTTGGGTCTTTTCTCTCGAGCCAAGGCCATCTACCGTAGAGCTCTAGCAAAGAATTCGGTGCTGAGCACCCCTAGGCCTCCAAGATTTTTGGGCCTACACACCGTTTTTCAATTTACTTTACATTGTCCTCTGGAGATTTTGTCTGTTCCCGCCCATAAGAAAGCCCTCTCGGTTTTGCTGATGCTTTTCAAGGTGCCACCGGGGACCACAAGAGGTTTAAAATGGTACTGTATATGGCTTGGGAGGAGAGGACCGACTTTACAAGGGTACCTCTCTTGGCGGCCGCAATAAATTTCCCATTCCAAGTGGTATTTTTTCCGCCACCTTGTCCTCAAGTGGTTGTAAATCCGCTCTTGTAAGCCGCCAAATCGAGAGGGGCAAGCCAAGGTATTTGAGAGGAAAGCTAGAACGCTCCACCGGGAGGCCACCAAGGATGCCGTCGAGGTTTAGATGGCCGCATCTAATTGGCATAACAAAGCTCTTTTGGAGATTGGTGAAAAGGCTGGTGACCTCACCAAATCTTCGAAGGATGGATGCGAGGTTTTGGATATCTTCCTTGAAAGGTGCCACAAATAGAGCCACGTAATCCGCATATAGAGATGTTCTTAAAATGGCCCTTCTCCCGTGGATTTTGTGAAGTAAACCAAGGGAAGTAGCCTTATCAAGGATTTGGGTGATGGGCTCAATTGCAAGAACGAGAAGTACCGGAGAGAGGGGTTCTCCCTGACGAAGGCCACGACCATGCTTGATGGGGAGGCCGGCCACACCATTGATAAGCACACGAGAGGTAGAGGTGGCAAGCAAAGTGACAATCCAATTACGGAAGGTGCTATAGGGAAGCCTCTTTGGTGAAGGAGGTCAAAGATATACTCCCAACGGACCAAATCGAAAGAATTGCGGATGTCAAACTTGAAAAGTAAGGCCGGTGACTTGTCCTTGTGAAGCCTTTTGGCAAGGTTCTTGACGTAGAGGAAGTTGTCATGGATTCTCCTTTTCTTGATGAAGGCGCTTTGCGCATTTAAAACAAGATCATTCATAAGCGGACCGAGCCTTAATGAGAGCATTTTAGCAATAATCTTCATGATGCCATGTATGAGGCTAATTGGCCTGAAGTCGGAGATATCTTCTGTACCATCTTTTTTGGACAAGAGGGCGATGTTTGCGGAGTTAAGCCAATGAAAGTTGGCCACATGTAGGTTCCCAAAAAGATGGATAGCTCCCATAACATCATCTTTAATTATATCCCAACACCGTTTATAGAAAGCTCCCGTGAAACCATCCAGACCGAGAGCTTTGCTTCGGGACATTTGGTTTATGGCAATCTCACCTCCTCCTCGGTGAAAGGGTCACCAAGTCCGGGTCACAAATTGTAGATCATCCCAATTAAAACATTTTTTGCGCCTTACCGCTTTGCCCATCACCTTTGCGAAGTGGTCATTGATGATTTCTTCTTTTTATATGTGATCGGTGACCCACCCACCATTATGCTTGAGACGATGTATATGATTTTTCCTTCTACAAGCATTTACTTTCAAGTGGAAGAATTATGTGTTAACACCCCCTTCCCTAATGTTGGTAATGCAGGATAATTGCTTCTTTCACGCCCTCTCAATGACCGCCAAGGTGATTGCCTTGCGCTGAGCCTTTCCCGAAGATCCACTCCGGCAATGGAAAGTTGTGATACGCCTAATTTACATCACCTTTCTATATCATAATTTACCTCTATTCATTGATATTTGTCTTATTATGAGGTATTACTTATGGATTTTTCATCTGTTTATGCATGTTGGATGATTCTTGGAGGATGGACTGCCGGAGTCTAGATTCTGATGGAAAATAAGGCGTTTCGGTGCAATTTCGCAAAGATCAGAAAAATTCCAGAAAAATATAGAAACATATTATTTTACTACAAGACGAAGGAAGCCAGAAGGAGCGAAGAGGGGCCGCAGGGGCCCACACCCCCTAGGCGCAGGCCCACCTGACCCCGCGCCTAGGGAAGGTGTGGCCCACCTGCCTAGCCTCCGACTCCACCCCTTCGCCTATATCTTCCCTATGGAACCCTAAGCCTCACAGAGCGACCACCAATAGATTTTCGTCGCCTCTGGGGGGCGGAAAACACTGAGATAGAAAGATCTCTCTGGCAGACAGATTTCTGCCGGGGGAATTCCTTCCCGGAGAAGGGAGACCGTCGCCATCAAGACCATCATCAAGCTAGGCTTCATCCGGATCATCATCATCATCCACACCATCATATCCACCAGCACCATCATCACCACTCTGTCCCGCTGTAACAATTGTGTTGGATATTGCTTAGTTCATTAGGGGAAACTTTCTCGGTGTTGATTACTATTGTAGTTGATGCTTGTGAGTGGAACCATTGGATTATTGTTTATGTTCAGATTGTTATCCATTATCATATCATCTTTAATCTTGATCCATATGATGTCTTGCGAGTAGTTTTTTTAGTTCTTGAGGACATGGGAGAAGTCATGTTGTTAATAGTGAATCTGTGATGAGTTATTATTCAATGGTTTAGTATTTAAATTGTGGTGCTATTCTTCTAGTGGTGTCATGTGAACGTCAACTACATGACACTTCACCATTTATGGGCCTAGGGGAATGCATTGTGTGTTTGGCTACTAATTGTGGGGTTGCCGGAGTGACAGAAACCTGAACCCCTCTTAGGACACCTTTGCACAAGGGAGCGTAGGATCTCAGAGTTTAAGGTTGTGGTTAGATTTATATCTTAATTACTTTCATGTAGTTACGGATGTTTGTAGGGGGTTTAATCACAAGTATGTATTAGTCCAAGTATGGTTGGTACATTAGTACAGGTTCACCCACACACAATTACAACACCAGAGAAGAGTACTCAGCTATTTGAAGCGAAAGCACTTGACAAAATTCCAATGTGTCCTCAAGAACGTTTGGTCCTTATAAGTATTTCCACCGGATTGTACTTTTCTAAGAAAGGATTGGGCCACTTGATCCATTTGTTCGTTACCTTTGTTGCTTGCTCTTTGTTTTGTTGCCTTGTCAAAAAACCACTAAAAATCCGTTTGCTAAGTATTCACAGGGATTTCCTGCTCCATACCACTGTTCAGCACCTTCTGCTCCTTGTTGGGATCGACACTCCTATTTATCGAAAGTACTACGATACACCCCCTATACTTGTGGGTCATCAAGCTGTCTTGACTCTTGGGTGATATCTAGTTGGAGAATGACTAGGAGGGCAGCATGGTGCAAAACCTTGGCGGGAAAAGAGGCCACGGCTCCAAATGGATAGCATTTTACCGGTAACTTGGAGCTTATGGAAGATGATGTGGCATGGTTCTGTATGCACACGAGGCTCATTCCAAGCCTTTTGAACCACCTCCTCAAAGCCGGGAATTCTTAGCTAAAAGTTCCCGAACTTGAAGGAACACAACCTTTGAGGGCCTCTATCATCGGCAAGAAGCAAGGGGGCAATGATCCCAAAGGGATGAGGATAGAGCATGCATCACATGTGAGTCGAAGCGCAAGTCCCATTCGGAGTTGCAAAAGAAGGTGTCAAGTCTACAAATGGTGGTGATAGGGCAAAGGTGTCCGATCTTTCGATGAGATGGCGATAATCGATTTGGTAGAGTTCGGGCTTGACGATCCGACTACACGTGCAAGCACGAGCGCCAATGCAATCGCTAGGCCAATCTCCTGGAGGTTACTGATCTTGCGGGAACACGATCAGCCTGACCAGCGAGGGTCTTAATTCCTACCTGAAATCGAGAACAAGTAAGAACTAATATTGCAATCAAGATATTGCGGATTAAGAGGAAAGCTTTATTGAAAATGTGGGATCCTGTATAGGTGCGAAGTACAAGAGGCCTCTGCGACGCTCGAGCCTTGGCGAAGTTGCTATGATGGCTAAATTAATGTCTAAATAAAATCCGAGTCTATAGTGACGGCTATGGGGAGTATTTAAGGAGGAAAAGGTGGGGTTTCGGCCAGCCATGGAAGTGGTGGCCGAATCCAACCCTAGAAGTCCTTTTCCCCTCAAATACGGACTCTAAAAAGTGGCTATTTAAAATCCTGCGAAAATTACATGGGCCTGGTCCAAAATAAAGGTGTCACAACACCATATTAAGCTATGGACAAATTTGTGAAGTATTTATCTTGAATATTTGGTCCAAGCCTTCTTTCTTCATTATGGAGGCCTCAAAGTTCTGAAATCTTCATCCGTAGCCTTCTCTTGAATCATCACATGCTTGCTGCCATCTCCATGCATGGCTATGCTCCAATGCTTGTCCCTCTCATCCATGCTTGGTCCATCATTCCTAAGAGTAAGAAATACATCTGATTTAGGCAACATCATATTCTCATGTATATGAGGAATAGTTCCAAGAAACGAAAGTACCTGATAGTTAAGTTGTTTGGCACGAGATCGAGTGATAGGTCCTTGTATGTGTGTAGCTGTAGGTACCACGGTTGTATCAATAGATGGGATGACCACATCAGGTGGGGTTGCGGCGCTCATAGTGACTTAGTGAGTCGTCATCTTCTCCACTATGGAAGAATGTTGCTAACATTCTAGCAATTGATGGCAATCTTATGGTTACATTTTCATAAATGTGTATCTTTACAAGATTTACTCCCTCCAGTTCAAATTATAAGATGTTTTATGTTTCTTAATGTAACATTCGTCACGTTACGAAACTTTTAAACTTTCTGAATTTGCCCCCTCCACTCCCTCACGTCGGAAAACCTGGCCAAAGAGTCGTGCCTGGGACGGGCCCGGCACAAGGCACTCGATTTTGGCCTGGCAAGAGATCGGCATGACACGTGGTCTGATGGGCCCGGCCCGACACGATTAGGCAGGCACACGGGAGGCACGCGGGCTGACCTGCCAGGCACGTCGGCGGCCCTCCACGAGGACGGAGCGGGGAGTTCGACGGGGTGGGAGCATGGGAGTGTGACAAACCGTTTTTGGCCGTTGGGAGGGTTTGTGCTAGGGTTTTGGGGCATTTTGGTCCCTTTTGAGTATTTTTAGGGTTTTAGGTCATTGGGAAGAGTTTTTTGGTCCGAATTTGATCAGAAATTTGTTATAAAAGGGAAGCACACCCCTCTCAATATCCACATCATCCAACACCTCTCTCATATCCTACACCAACACATGGCTAATCCCAACCAGTTTCTTTTCTGTGCCGATGTGTTGGTGGTGGAAATTCCCCCCAACTTCAATACTTCTCCCTTTCACAGCAACGACAACATCGACACCATGCAATTTCCGTATACCCAATCCGAGCATCCAACACCACCATACACAAGTTCTCCCGATACATCCACTTATGCTAGACAAAGTTCCACCACTACCGGTAGCAAGCAGCAGAAAAAACCCTCAAAGATTTGGCAGCACTACGAGGATGAAGAATATGTTGATGGCGATGGTGTGACGAAGATGAGAGCTCGGTGTTTGCATCTGGGTTGCTCGAGAAAATTTGCTCTGCGGAAGGGAGGAGGGAATGGCCACATGAAGAGGCACTAGGAGACCCATGCTAAGGAAGATGGACAGGCCGCGGCGATCCAGAGCAGGATCAACTTCAACCCTGACGACACTTCCCGAGGTTTAGTTGTCTATGATGCAGCTCCTCAAAGAGATGCTTTTGCAACATTAATTGTCGTGAATGATTTACCATTAGGATTTGGCGAGTCTATTGGTTTTTTCGAATATATTAGAAATGCTCACACTCCTGGTTTTACATTGGTCTCTAGATAAACTACAACTAGGGACATAAAAAGCTAGCCAAAGCAGGTCGTGTCGCCATAAAAGAAGAATTAGGATCGTCAACTTTTTCAGTCTTCATAACTTTTGATATTTGGAGTGGTCGTGCTAAGCAAGATTATATTGCTATTGTTACTCATTATGTTAGCTCATACCGGGAATTAAATAAAAGGATAACAGGATTTGAGTTAATTGATGTACCACATAATTATGAGAATATTGCTAATGTTATACTTAAAGTTGTTACTTAGTATGCTCTTACCGGAAAAAAAATATTTGCAGTAACTTTGGATAATGCTACTGCAAATACTAGTGCAATGACTAACCTCATTCCTATATTTGAAGTATATGCATCAAAATTTCTACTTCATCAACGTTGTGCTTGTCTTAATCTTATTTCTAAAAGTGCTTTAGATGATCTATAACCGCACATTGAGAGACTGCGTATGGAAATATCATGGTTGAATGCTTCTAATACTAGACTTGGAAACTATAGAAATTATTGTGTTGTTATTAATGTACCATGTCATGGTATTCATCTAGACATGTTGGTTAGATGGAACTCTATATATTTGATGATTCAGTTAGTTATACGTGACAAGTCTTAATTTTCCGCATTTGTTAATGCAAATTTTCTGCAAGAAGATGGTATCATCTACTTGTTGAAGATACTTGGCACGTTACTGAATCGATCTATAAGTTTCTAGCAACATTTTATGAATCAACTGTTATTTTATCTAGGGTTTATTATCTCACATCTCATATGTTTGTGCATCATATTTTAGAAATTTCCCAACACCTGAAAGAGTATGAAAATGATGCCACTTTACTAGTAGATGTCCATAACATGAAACTAAAATTTCTCAAATATTGGAAAACTATACCTTTGCTCTATGATATCGCATTTATTTTGGATCCTAGGGATAAAATTGAAGGGTTTAGTGGGGTTCTTTCGCTCTTAAGTTATACCATAAATGTTAGTTATAATAAATATTCACTTGATATAAAGGATAAGCTTCAAGAAGTTTATCGTAAGTATGTGCTTATGTATGGCACAGTTGTGATACAAAGACCTCCGGCGGTACCAGCAGCCGGTAGGGGTAAGAAAAAAATGTGTGGGAAAATATTTGGTACTTCCATGACCACGTTGAGCTCTTACACACAAACTTCCATGCTTCAAGGTGGCAGGGAGTTAGCAAAGTATCTGAATAGTGCAGTAGTTGCTACTAATGATGATGATAACGACAACTTCGACATACTTTAGTGGTGGCAAGATAATAGGTCAACATATCCGGTGCTTTCCATATTAGCATGGGATGTGCTATCGGTGACTGTCTCAACGGTCTCATCGAAGTTAGCTTTTATTCTTGTTGGAAGAATAATTGATGATAGAAGAACTAGTCTCACCCCAGATATGGTGAAAACATTGATGTCTGTCAAAGATGGAGAAAGCCAGACGAAGAGCCCATCACACTACCGAGAACCCAGAACTAATAGCCTAGTTCGAAGCTATCCGGGGGACTAAAGACCAAGACAAAACTTAGTTGTAGGATTTTAATATCTCTGTAATTTTTTATCCTTTTGTAATTTTATCTTTTTTTAGAGTCATATGTACTCTTTTCTCTTCCCAGGGATGGAAAGTTTTGATGAGGCAGCTAATAATAAAGGCCAATTTTTATCCCCATACAAACCTGTCTCCATATTCCCTTGCCCCTTGGTCTAACTTATTTCTATAAATACAACTTCCACCCCTGATGAGTCCAAAATCTAAGCATATTTACCTATTTTTTTAGCATAAATAGTGTAGGAATCTTTGTATTTCACTGTGTTCGCGCGCATATTTTATTTTTTATTTCAACAGGATCCCAAATTACTAAGTCTATTACGAACATATCAATTAAACTTGTCATATTAAACTATAATATGATATTTTTAAGTGATAAAAGTCATTTTATGGATTTACCTTCGCACCTAGGAAAATACCAAGCGAGGATAAGCATACAGAGCCCATAACGACCAGCGGTACGGGCAGGTCCCGCCTGTACCATCCGCCCGTACTATGTGTCGATGGCTTTTTCTCGTCAAATAGTTTCTCCTGGCGAAAACGGCAAGAGGATTCGACATTCACAGCCACCAGAAACCACAAAAAACCACATCTGAAAGGGATCCAAAGGAGAAACTTGGCTAGGGAGAAATCCCTGCTAATCCACGGATCATTGGAGGACAACACATCATCTCCTTCATCATTAACCGCTGGATCTACATCACCACCATTACTTTCATCCTCCATCCATTAGATCTTGTTGTAATTCTAGATTCAATTGTGGTTTGCACTAAATCTATTTCATTACTTTCATCCATCCATTTGATTATGATGATGTTGATTGCTTCCATGTGTGAGTAGTTCATTTGTTCTTGGGAAGATTGATAAACCCTAGCACTATTATGAATTTGCAATAAAGATGATATACTCTTGTATCCGTATGACTTGCCGATCTATGATAGATTTATGATTTATGTTTGATCTCTCTCTTTAGATGGTATGTGAAAGTTGACCACATACCATTTGCCCTTGGGACTAAAGGGAGGGAGAAATCCTTTGAACGTGCTTTGGGATCGTACCCTAAATGGCCCCGTGATATATTGGCGTCGGCTCGTGAACTACGCGATCAAAGGAGGAATAAAGAGGGACTCCCTAAGCTAATTATGATATCCACGGGGAAACCATTAATTGCGGTGGTCTGTATGGGTGACTTCTCTCAGGCATCACAATGGTTATTTCGAGGTGACCTCACTCTTGGCTCAACAAAGTGGCTTCCTACGAGCCTTGTAGTGAACATCTTATTATAGAGCTCTCTCCACACATCTCATGATATAAGAAGTATGTTATCTTAAATTATTAATAATGACAACACCATGCTAGAGGAGTATCCTACATCCCCGAGGATGTTTTAGCCCTATTGCATTCACCCACGCTTTCATACGAACTTGCTACTTGCTTTCTTTTAATTATTTTAATTACTTTTCTGCATACAACCCAAGAACCTTTCAAACACTCTTTACTTGAGATCAAAGGCAGCTTACAAGTATCCTTTGATAGATAGTGACGAAGGGGCATAAAGACCTTTACCAATAGCTCTATGCGGGTTCGTTATCTTTACTTCAAAACTAGCTACAATTGATCTGTGTACTTGCAGTCATCAAGCTATTTTCTGTCGCCATTGACGGGGAGCTAAGCATTTTTGGTCTTTGTTCTTAGTTCCTTATTTTACTATTTGTTTTACTAAATTTGTTTACTAGTTTTAGGTAATACATCATGGGTGAGTACCAACATATAATTTAGCTTTAGACTGTAAGGAAATCCGGTCCACCCATGGACGCTTATTTAAAATCCAATAACCCAAGAGGATACGATATTAACCCCATGATTTTAGACCTTTTGCATGCAAAGAGATTTGCAGGAGATGGTACGGAAGACCCGTATGAGCATGTGGTATTCTTTGAAGATATTTGTGGGACTTTCCACCTTAATATACAAACCGAGGATGAGGTTAAATTTCTTCTATTTGTTCAAACTCTTATTGATGAGGCCTATTCTTGGTACATTCAAAGTTCTGCAAAGATTACTAATTCCTGGGAGAGCCTTGCCTCCTTGTTTTTAGATGATTTATTTCCGAGGACGAAAACTCTTGGCGCAAGACGCGTGATCACGAATTTTAAAGGAAAATCTGAAGAAAGCTTGTATGAAGGACATACAAGGTTCTGCGGACTACTTGACCACTGCCCCATCATAATTTTACGCCTTGGTTGGTGACACACACTTTCTACGCAGGTTTGAGTGATGACAATAGAAATGAACTCGACTCCCTTACCAATGGTTCTTTCAACGAATTTAGTGTTGACATAGCTTGGAATTTGTTAGACACGGTGAATAGAATAGAGAAAGCTTATTGTGAGTCTGAGTTTAATAACGAAAACCTAGTAGAGTATGATTGTTTAAAAAAAATTCTAGCTTCTGGAAAGGTAGAGAAACTGCTTGGGAACTTTAATTTAGACCACCGCATGATCATTCAAATTATTAAATCCTATGCCAACTATTTGTAGATCCCAAGAGATTGAGAGCGTTATACACCACCTACAGGATAGACACCCCTCAAACTATCCATAAGGATAAATATGAACAAATGCAAAAGAAAATGCTAGTGGAGGAGGAAACCATAATAACTAAAGTGATAGAGAGTAAAAGTGAAAAAATAAAAGGATAGGAAGGTTAACTAAGGATTTGGGGACCAGTAAACAAAACATTGGGATAGTGAAGGAACTTCTAGAACCCAAGATGTTCAAAGATGAAGTGATCATGGTGAGTAAAGAATCTTCTGATATGATAGGGGCAATTTTGATGGTAAAAATAGAAGTCAGCAGAAAATCCCCTTTTGTCTAGGAGGAACTACTTATGTAGGATTCCGTGACTTAAGTTCTTCCATTAACATCATGCCTTACACAATCTACGAGGAGATGCATGGCCATCTCGATGATTCTTACCTTGAGCCATCAGAAGTTACTTTTATACTCTCTAATAGAACTACGCATCCTATTCATCGTATACTTTATAATGTATGCATTTATGTGGGAGCTTTTGTATACCCAGTTGATTTTCACATTATTAAAATACCCTTGAACTCTTCCTGCCCCATTATTTTTGGTAGTTGTTTATATAACTCTATGACCATTGATATTGACAACAAAAAACAGACTCTGTCTTTGCAAGTTGGTGAAGAAGCTATAGAAATAAATTATAATCAATTCACAAAGCTGCCTTATGAGAAGAAAGTTGAGATTAAGGAGGAGATAAATATTGAAGAATTGGCAGCAATTTAATTTTGCACTCCATAATCTGAGTTGGAGAGAAGTTTGACAAGCAATGATTCACTTCCAAATGACTCTACAAAGGAGGATTTGGATGAAATCCTCAATACTGCACCTGAGGTAGAAACTCGCGTCATGAATAAATTTGAAGATCTTGAAAGAAAAGGGGATGAGGACCCCCCGCCTCTCATTTTGAAACCTCTTCCTCTTAACCTCTGGTATGAATTCTTAGACAAGGAAGGTAAATGCCCGGTGATTCTTAATGACAAATTCTCACGTGAGGAAAGAATAAAATTACTAGATGTACATGGAAAACAACGTGAAGCTTTTGGGTACACCCTTAGTGACATTAAAGGTATAGAGACCCTTCCATAAATATGCACAAGATACCCGTGATTGAGGATTCTAAACCGTTTGTCTACAACCAAAAGAGATTGAATCCTAAAATGAAAGATGTATTAAGAAAGGAAGTTATACGTATGTTAGACAATGGTATCATCTATCCAATCTCATATAGTAAATGGGCTAGTCCAACTCACTACATACCTAGGGAAGGACGTATAACCATAATTAACAATGATAAGGATGAATTAATCCGTGCTAGAACCATAGTAGGCTATGGGACGTGTATTGGTTTCAGGAAGCAAAACAAATAAACTATAAAAATTCATAAGAAATTTCCCCTCATTAGTGATATTATGGAAAGAATGTCTTCCAACTCTTATTTCTGCTTCCTCGATGGATATTCTGGATATTCCCAAATAGCAATTCAGCTTGAGGATCAAGAGAAAACAACTTTTACATGTCCCTATGGAACCTATGCTTACCGACTAATGTCTTTTGGTTTATGTAATGCAGCTGCTATTTTTCAGGAGTGTGTCTTGAAAATATTTGATAGTTTTGTAGAAAGTTTCATGGAAGTCCTTATGGACAACGTTTTTGTTTATGGGACTACCTTTGAGCAATGCCTCTATAATATTAATAGAGTTTTGCAGCAATATAGACAAACAAAGATGGCTCTCAACTCAGAGCGTTGCCGCTTCATGATAAGGGAAGGAATAGTCTTTGGTCATAGAGTTTCTGAGAAGAACATTGAAATAGATAGATCCAATTTGATCACATTAGAAAAACTCCCAAAACCACAAGATATGAAAGGGGTAAAGAATTTCCTTGGGCACGTTGGGTTCTATAGATGCTTTATTAAAGTTTTTGCCGAGTTAGCTGCCCCTTTAAGTCGTCTATTAGATAAAGACACACTTTTTGCTTTTGATAGAGATTACAATAATTCTTTTGAGCAGTTAAAGAAAGCACTAATTTCTGCACCAGTTATTCAACCACCAAACTGGAATGAACCATTTGAAATTATGTGTGATGCTAGTGACTATGCCATTGGGGAAGTTTTAGGACAAATAGATGGGTTAAACCTTAATGTCATTCAGTATGCTAGTCGAATTTTCAATGTAGATCAAAAGAATTATGCAACAACCGAAAAAGAATTTTTAGCTATTGTTTTTGCTTGTGATAAATTTAGACATTACATTATCAATTCAAAAGTAATAGTTCATACTGATCGTCAATCTTTAAGACACCTCCTAGGCAAGGACTCTAATCCTCGATTAATTAAATGGATTTTGCTTTTACAAGAATATGACTTGTAAATAGTGGATAGGAGAGGAAAGAATAATCCTGTCGCTGACCATTTATCATGAATGGAAGGAATTATGGAGGATATTGTCCCTATTAATGAATATTTTCTAGGAGAATATCTTGCGGTTGTAGAACCCTATGATCCTTGGTTTGCAGATTATGCTAATTTCCTTGTAGGCAAGTTTCTACTGAAAGGAATGGATTATAATCAAAGGAAGGAGTTCTTTAATGGTTTAAAACATTACTTTTGGGACGATCCTTACTTATATAGGCATGGTTTTGATGGGATAATTAGGAAGTGTGTACCCGAGCATGAGGTAAATGACATGCTTAAAGCTTGCCATGATAGCCCTTATGGAGGACATCACGCTGGTCAACGTACTGCAACTAAGGTCTTGCAGTCAGGCTTTTATTGGCCTAGTTAGTTCAAGACTCTCATGAATATGTTAGGAATTGTGATGCTTGCCAACAAATGAGTAATATTGGTAAAAGACAAGAAATGAATATGAAATATAATTTAGTAATAGAACCATTCGATGTTTGGGGAATGGATTTTATGGGACCATTTGTCCCGTTTAACGGTTATACTCATATTCTTGTTGATGTAGATTATGTTTCTAAATGAGTGGAAGCTATACCTACTTCTCATGCATATGAAGCCACCTCCATTAAGATGATCAAGGAAATCATCTTACCCAGGTTTGGAGTACCCCAATTGTTGATTACTGATGGTGGAACTCATTTTATGAAGGGAACTTTTAACAAGGTACTTCAGAAATATGAGGTGGACCATCGAGTACCTACCACCCTTAAACTAGTGGGCAAGTGGAATTATCTAACCGGGAGATCAAGGTCATACTTCAGAAAACCGTGAATAGGTCAAGAAAGGATTGGGCTTTAAAGCTTAACGATGCACTGTGGGCATAACGTACAGCTTTTAAGAATCCTATGGGAATGACTCCTTACAAGATGGTCTATGGTAAAACTTGTCACCTTCCATTAGAACTTGAGCATAAGGCTAGGTGGGCTATTAAAACAATGAATTTTGATTTTAAAACTTCTGGGGACAAAATATCTTTTAGATATTCATGCTTTGGATGAACTCAGGAATGAGGCCTATGAAAATGCTAGGATATTTAAAGAGAAAGTGAAGAAATGGCATGATAAAAAATATAAGATAAAGAATTTAAATCAGGGGATAAGGTTTTGCTCTACAACTCTCGGCTTAAGATTTTTGCAGGAAAGTTGAAGTCCAGATCGTAAGGACCTTATGAGGTCGATGAGGCATACCCTTTGGGAGAGGTAAGATTAAAAAACACTACACCTTCTTCCTCGTCTTGGGTCGTCAATGGGCAAAGGTTGAAGCATTATAGAGTCAGGGAGATTAATGCTACCAAGGTAGCTTCTTTGATTTCTACGGAGGAGTTCAAAGGAATGGGATAACAAAATCATAGGTTCGTGGATTTCTACTGGTTTAAAACCTTTTTAGCTTCTTTATCCTTATTATTTAACTCACTTATATTTTTATGATCCTACTGGGATGTTTTGTGACCTGTTACGGGCGGGCATTACGGGCGTCCACACCCGTACCACTGGTCGTTATCAGTACGCTACCCTCCGAGCATTTTTCTTTGTATCGGTACGACCGGGCCATACGGTTGTGCGCGCCCGTACCACAGGTCGTGATCGGTACTGTTTAGTCTTCTATCCGTTCGTACTTTGCATCCATTGTAAAAAACTCAGAGTAGATGGTAAGTTACCGGCACAGGCGCGTGGTATGGACAGGGCCCGCCCATACCGACCATGTTACCGACTCTACACCCTATTTTATTAAGCCTAATTACCTTATTTCTTCTTATTTATCGTTTTGTAACACCCCAATTTTAGTAAACCCATAATTAGGGTTTGATTGTGCATCATAAGCATCATCTCTATTAATGCATGCAAGAAAGAAATATGCAAAAACTTAAACCCTAATCCCTCTCTCTCTATTTGAAAACAATTCAAAAGGATTTGAATATTTTGGAAAATACCAAAATAATTAGAGCCCAACTTGTTAAAAGGGCCCCACAATGTTTTATATACTTTATACAAACTCTTGGTATTTTTGGAATGCTTAAAACAGTATTTGAAATGAAATTACAAAGAGAAAAGCAAAGAGAAATAGAAAAACAGTTTCTTTGAAAAAAAATGAGCAAGTCCAGACCAACCAGGCCGGCCCATCTATCTCCCCTCCCTTCCTGCCGCTCGCGTGCGCAGCTCTGCAGCCCACCCCAGCCCAACACGGCCCACTCCGGCCCATACCCCTTCACTCCCTATCCTCGTCGTCTTCCTCCTCCCAGGCGCACAACTCCATGTCGTCGGCGCCGCCGTTGATCACCACCGCCTCCTCCTAGCCGTCTGACGAGCTCCCTAACGAGGATAAGACTGCGCCGACGCCTCTCCTTCGCCCTTATCCCCTCAGTCTCTCCCGGACGACCTCCCTCTCTCCCAGGTTACCCCAACCCGTAACCCTAGCCGACGAATCGCCGCCGCTCCGCTCCAAGCTC
Organism: Avena atlantica; assembly: GCA_910589765.1. Classification (NCBI taxonomy): domain Eukaryota; kingdom Viridiplantae; phylum Streptophyta; class Magnoliopsida; order Poales; family Poaceae; genus Avena; species Avena atlantica. Next base: position 109,242,338 of record OU342735.1, read on the forward strand.
CGTTGAACACGCTGGAAGGACTGCCTCATCCACCTCGTCCTTTAGCCCTACTCATGTGAGCCGGTATGCCCCGAGGCGTCCCAATCGGAAGCTCCTCCCCGAACTTCGGCCATCGTCTCCATCGTCGAATCCGGCCACGTCCGACATCGCCCTGCCTCGCCGAGCCCTCACACGCGTCAAGGGTAAGACAACGGCCCTCCTGGACCCTTCACCTTGCCCCCTACCGCTCTGTGGCATAGCTCCGTCGAGCGCTGACGTCGGCCTCCGCAGTTGCCCGTCGTCTAGGCCGCTCTGGCGACCAAAACGAGGTGGTGCCGCCAGGGTTAGGTCCGTCTCGGTGGGCTTGTTCAAGCGCGCTAAGTCTCGCCGCCCCCTGCGCCCTCCTCCATCATCTGCCGTCGCCGTCTGGTCCGTTGGCCGGCGAGCCAACGTGGCGCCCGTGTGGCGTCCACATGGTGCCTGCGTGGCCCTGGTCCTACCAGTCAGCCTCTAGGGCTAGGCTCTGCCCCCGTAACACATGCCCCTGACCTCACTTTGCTTGCGTGGCTGTCGATGTGGCCCCGGCCCCACCGGTCAGTCACTGTGGGTAGATTATGTCTGGGTGTAAAATTTTTAACAAGCTTTTAATAATTGGTTTAAATAATTTCAGAAATTGTTTTGAATATTGTAAATTCAATAACTAATTCATATTAATTCAGAAAAATACAAATAATATATCAAAATGTTAAGAAAAATGAGAACTATCTAATTGGGCTATAATCATGCATTGATCAACAACTTTAATGACAAGTTTAATTAGAACAACATAGTAACCCCTCACAGGTGATTCCGGAGTTTCCTCGAGTTAGGGATTTCACCCCTCGGAACCCCGTCTAAATTGTCGAGCATGTTTTAGGGTTTCAATTCAATACAATTTAACTTGTCATATCATAATTCTTGCCTGGGCATTGCATCAATGCCATGTGTTGATTGTTCCCCTCTGTTCCCGTTGTTTGGTTCTTCGCGGTAGAATACGATGTCGAGATTGGGATCGAAGTCCGAGGACAACACCATCGAAGATCGAAGATCGACGAACAATACTTGACCAACTCTAACCAAGTCAAGTTCAAGGCTTTCGAAGATCTATTTATCTGCTATCAACGGGCAAAGGCAAGCATAGCCCCACCATGATATAATCCTACGATTACGAAAGCATTCTAATTCTTGCCATTATAGAGAATCCTATCTGTTGCATTACTCCCTTTGAGTTTGTAGTACCTGATCCGCTGCTCCTAGCATAACTAGGTTTGGCTTGTGTGCACTGCTAGAGCTTATATCTGTGTCTTGCTTAGCCATGCTTAGCTGTTCAGTCTGGTTCATCCAGATGATATATCATATGCAGATAACCTAGTATGACAGAAGAACATGATGAGATGAGATCAGTGATATGAGATTAAACTTGCTAAGGCTTGTATGGGAGGCCACGGTGGGATGTGGTTTTTCTAGTCACATGCTCGCCACCACTAGGAACCGAGTTCTTGCCTTTGGAACCGAGACGAGCGTACAACCACACGGGGCCTGGAAAACCTCACGAGCAACTAACTTGCCTAGTAGATTCCATGAGTCACATAGTTCGGGCGTTCCATTCGACATATGCATAGAAAACCATTTGAAAGATTTGTCGGGTGAAGGTGCATTCATAACAGGTAGGTAAGCGTGGCCGGGGTTGCTTGGGGTCGATGGAGACCCTGGTGAACCAACCTCGCCTCACATATTTAAGTACCGGCATCGGGATTTGACCCGTTACGGCGGAACCATACTTATTGCGTGACTCATGGTCTCGGCGAAAGCAAGGTAAAGGTCATGTCTAACCACCCTCTGCTGGCCTTCCAAGGAAGAGGGCTATTACTGGTGGCATTAAGAGAAGGTTAGTACGTGTGGGTAAAGTTGGACACCCCTGCAGGGTAATAATCTTTTAGAAAAGCCATGTTCACGGTTATGAACGCTTGGCGACCAGATTCTAAGATCATCGAGAACTATAACCTAATCGTAAAACTTGGCAGATCAACGTGTGCTTAAGGATGTTTCCTCATGGGTACGAGGGGGGGATCCTAGTTAGGGTTGAGATAATGATGACTTGGTGGATATCAAAATATGATGATCAATATTTCGAAGATGTCACCCTCTTATCCCCTTTTAAAATGCTCTGATTAGACGAGCTTCTTCTCTCCCTCTTGGTTTATAAACAAAAGTGGCTTTATGCAAAACAACTCCACCAGCCATAAGTCTTGCGGAGTACACCCTGTACTCATTGCTTTTGTTGATACTTTTGGCAGAGTAAGTGTTCCTTGAAGATGAGTTCCATTCTACATCGATATCGACGAGTAGCTTGGGGTTCCCGGCCGGCAGCCTGGAATCTATGGGCTGGGACTTCATCGTTATACTTTAGGCCTCTTTGGCCATTTGTTAAGTTCGCTATACTTAATAGCATAATTTGCCTTCCGTTGTTTGATGTTTGTGGTCAGTGATCTCTGCTTATAATAATTTGTTTCTCTGCTCAGTTATGAGCTTGCTGTAATAATTTTTGTGTCGTAGGGTCACTGTTGTGTTATTGATTCTTCACTGGATATCCTCGAGCTCAAGGTTAAGCTTATGTCAGATGGAGGTCTAGGATTTGTTTAGCCCTGATCCCGGGGGTGTCACAGGTCTTGGTATCAGAGCAGTACCGACCGTAGGAAAACCTTGCTATTGGTCGATGTTGAGTCTAGTGTTTGTGAAAACTATCTTAAAAGCTGAAAAGTATTTTCGAAAATTCTAGTATGCTTATTTTACTTCTTATCCAGTTTCGCTCTAACTCTGGGTTATCTTACCTGGTGTTGAATTTTGAAAAATTTTGATACCTCTTCTTGTCTTTCAAAACTTAGGTGCCTTCTTGGCATGTCGTTTCTCAGCCAGTTGACCTAGCGTTGAGTTCTATAGAGTTGTGTGTTGTGAATTCTTTGTTCCCTTTGCTCCTGTTCGTTTGAGAGATTCCTTTCTATCATGATTTATCTATCCTTTGGAACCACGATATTAAATTGTTGGATTCACAATGTTCTGTTCTAGGCTTCGAGGTTTCCTTTCGCCTCGTGTGCCTCCTTTTTGTTTGTTGGGTACTTCAGAAGGTGTTCCTTATTTTGGAAGTTACCTTGTGGTTACTACCTTGCAGTGTACGCTATGTCACTCAAGTATTCGTTACTTCTTTCTCGGGTTTTAACCCTTGGACTTGAACCTAAGATCCCTAATTGTGCTGGATTCTGGTGTTGTGAATCTTGTACATGAAGCTGACCTTTAACCCAAGATCCACTCCTTTGACCCCTGTTGCTAATGTTCACACATTACCTCAGGATGGCTGGTGTTACCTTTCTAGCCTTCAAGCTTGTGGTTTTTGTCGCGATTGAATTGTGACAATTAAGGACTTCCCCTACCACATGCTATGGCAGATGTTCTTTAATGGAACCAAATAGGTCATGACAAGAGTACTCCTCGAGAGTCTCGCATCTATATTCGTGACTCTGCCACACCTTACCTCTTCTATGCATTGGTTTTCGGAATATTGTTAACTTATGCATCCACATCTCGGGATTCTATCTTGAGCATGTTCTTCTCACCTTGTTGTTTTCCGACCATTGTCTACCAGTTGGTAGCCAAGTAGTACATGTGCATCAGTGTCTTCTGATATAAGATACTCTTGTGGTCCGACAAGACAACCCATTTCGGGATGTCAGGAGAAACAAACTCCAGTACCTCATCATATCTAGGACCAGGTCAAAGTGTTGTAAATCTGCAGATCAAGAGGCATTGATTAGCTTCTATCTGTTCTACCTTAAAGTGTCACACTCTTTAATACTAAGAGGTCATGTTGAGTTTCATGAACCCTTAATGAAGTGATGCTCTTACACAATTACCCACCCTTACTTGAGCTTTCGCGCTCGTGAAGGATGCGTGTGTGTAATAATGTGGTTATCCGAGATTCTTAGCAATTATCATTGTTTTGAACTCTAAGGACATTTGCATCATTCTTAGCGTGATTGGTTAATCCCATCACTAAGAAAAGGATGATTGTACTACCAAGTCCGTTACTTTAGAAAACTCTCTTCGGTATAAGAGTTGGGTTTGTGCCAAAACTCTAAGACTATGTCTTCTTTCCTTACCAAGTAAGTTTCCTCTCGAACTAAGTGACATATCGGTGGTTCGTGATATTCTAGATGTCTACTAGAAGTATCGCCATGTTGCCACATGACCGCGTTGTCAAGTTCTTGAGAAAGCAAGTTCTCTGAACTGTTCTTTTCTCCAAGGATCCATACTGGATACCCCTGAACTAGTTGGTTGAGTTTAAACAACAACTTGGAGAGTTGTAAGACAAAAGTGTTATCCGACTCAGTTCTTTCTAACAGGGATGTCTAGTTTTGTTCGTGTTGAAGCAAGATAGTACTTCCTTCAAGGATTTTTTATCTTCCCCAATCTTTGATTTGATTTGGGTTATCGTCAAATCAAACTCAGTTCTAAGGACTATCTTGATGGTGTTTCTACTTGTGATTTTTCACTTGAGTACATCTTCATGTCCTTTAATCTAACCAGTATTTTTGCTTTGTTCAAGCAACATATGAGTCCATCTTCTTGGAATATGGAGATAAGTTTGTTATGAAGCCCATCGATGACATCCTTATCTTCTCCGTGCTAGAAAAGATTCATGTGGAACATTGGGTATTAATGTTGGAAACTTTCTAGAACCATCCTCGTGTTATCTCGAAGTATGTGTTATGGATGTTAGAAGTAACCTTCTCTGATTCACGAGCAATTGTTGAAAGATGTCGCCGTGAATTCGAGAAAAGTTATCTCCGTTCCTTAAGGACATATGTGTGTTTTATTGTTAGTACTTTATATATTTGCAGTTGTCTTTCGACAAGTTGCTAAATACATGGGTATAGCAATCTAGCTCATCTTTTGGAGCTTTACACTAAAGTCCATATCTTGAGAATCTAGTAACTTTATCTTTGTGGTAAATGTTACAAACTTCCTATTCGCATATGCTGAGTCTGAAGTATCATCTCACCTAACCAAAGCTGAATCTCAAGCAGCAACGATGGTTGGTGTTCCTCAAGGTTATGACTTAGGTCTCTTTTAAAATCTGGCAAGATTGATGTAATGGTTGACACATTTAGCCGTAAAGATCTCTTGTCATATTCTCTTGAAGTCAGCAATAACAACCGCTCTTCATGAGGCTTCTTCTATAATTAATTATAGGAGTTGTGCTTATGGTTTGCTTTGTACCGAAGTCCAACCTTTACTTGATGTTTGATTTCTCGAACATCGAGGAGAACATTTAAAGTAGTGTTGCTAAATGTCTCTCGGTTGATCCTCCAGACCCTTTTATGTTGGCAAGCGTTATGTTGTGCCAAGTAAATGAAATCTGAGAATAAAGTTTATTTCTTCTCGTGTCATCAGGAATCTTCTTAACTATTTATCTGGTGGTGTAAAGTGATATCGTGATCTTTGGCAGAGATCTTGGTATACCTAGATGAATAAAGAGTTTCCTTCGTATTCGCAGCCATGTTCTAGGAGAGACTATGATTTTGGTAATCATAAGTTCCTCTTGCTACATGTTCCTTGTGACTCTTACGAGTCCTCTCCACAAAACACTTCTCTGTCCTGACCTTCTGTTGGATGAAATAGTGACCCTTCTGTGTCAAAAGAAGTTCAACAACTTGGTTTTGTTGATCCATATCTTTGCAACCTAAGGTCTCTACTTAAGCTGTTTAGTAGAGGTTCCCTATCAAAGTCTGTGGTCATGTTCTCTCTGTTGGAAGCTCTCTTCTTCAGAAGCTTCAAAACCTCCTATGAGCTCCATGGTCTCAATCCTTGTGAAGACCATCTATATAACAACTTGAAACCATCTCCTCTTGTTTCCTCCATTACCTTGACGTGTTTCATGTCGTCATCTCAGAGTTGTTTCTGAACGCTCCATCCATAAGTTGACCATGAGATACTCTGTGTGCTGTTTAGTGTGTTTCCCTCTTATCTTAGAGTGACCCTGTTTCTTCCCCTGTCTATCTCTTTTCCTACCTTTGGAATCTCGGGTCGAGATTCTCGTAAGGGGGATAGAGCTGTAACACCCCAGTTTTAGTAAACCCATAATTAGGGTTTGATTGTGCATCATAAGCATCATCTCTATTAATGCATGCAAGAAAGAAATATGCAAAAACCTAAACCCTAATCCCTCTCTCTCTATTTGAAAACAATTCAAAAGGATTTGAATATTTTGGAAAATACCAAAATAATTGGAGCCCAACTTGTTAAAAGGGCCCCACAATGTTTTATATACTTTATACAAACTCCTGGTAATTTTGGAATGTTTAAAACAGTATTTGAAATGAAATTACAAAGAGAAATAGAAAAATAGTTTCTTTGAAGAAAAATGAGCAAGTCCAGACCAACCAGGCCGGCCCATCTCTCTCCCCTCCCTTCCTGCCGCTCGCGTGCGCAACTCTGCAGCCCACCCCAGCCCAACACGGCCCACTCCGGCCCATACCCCTTCACTCCCTCTCCTCGTCGTCTTCCTCCTCCCAGGCGCACAACTCCGTGTCGCCGGCACCGCCGTTGATCACCATCGCCTCCTCCTAGCCGTCCGACGAGCTCCCTAACGAGGATAAGACCGCGTCGACGCCTCTCCTTCGCCCTTATCCCCTCAGTCTATCCCGGACGACCTCCCTCTCTTCCAGGTTACCCCAACTCGTAACCCTAGCCAACGAATCGCTGCCGCTCCGACCGTCTCCAAGCTTCGTTGAACACGCTGGAAGGACCGCCTCATCCACCTCGTCCTTTAGCCCTACTCATGTGAGCTGGTATGCCCCGAGGCGTCCCAATCAGAAGCTCCTCCCCGAACTCCGGCCATCGTCTCCGTCGTCGACTCTTGCCACGTCCGACCTCGCCCTACCTCCCCGAGCCCTCACACGTGTTAGGGTAAGCCAACGGCCCTCCTGGACCCTTCACCTTGCCCCCTCCCGCTCTGTGGCGTAGCTCCGTCGAGCGCTGACGACGGCCTCCGCAGTTGCCCGTCGTCTAGGCCGCTCCGGCGACCAAAACGAGGCGGCTCCGCCAGGGTTAGGTCCGTCTCGGTGGGCTCGTTCCAGCGCGCTAAGTCTCGCCGCCCCTGCGCCCTCCTCCGCCGTCTGTCGTTGCCGTCTGGCCCGTTAGCCAGCGAGCCAACGTGGTGCCTGTGTGGCGTCCACATGGTGCCTGCGTGGCCCTGGTCCCACCAGTCAGCCTCTAGGGCTAGGCTCTGCCCCGGTAACACATGCCCCTGACCTCACTTAGCTTGTGTGGCTGTCGATGTGGCCTCGGCCCCACCGGTCAGTCACTGTGGGTAGATTATGTCTGGGTGTAAAAAGTTTAACAAGCTTTTAATAATTTCAAAAATTGTTTTGAATATTGTAAATTCAATAACTAATTCATATTAATTCAGGAAAATACAAATAATATATCAAAATGTTCAGAAAAATGAGAACTATCTAATTGGGCTATAATCATGCATTTATCAACAACTTTAATGACAAGTTTAATTAGAACAATAAAGCAACCCCTCATAGGTGATTCCGGAGTTTCCCCGAGTTAGGGTTTTCACCCCTCGGAACCCCATATAAATTGTCGAGCATGTTTTAGGGTTTCAATTCAATACAATTTAACTTGTCATATCATCATTCTTGCTTGAGCATTGCATCGATGCCATGTGTTGATTGTTCCCCTCTCTTTACGGTGTTTGGTTCTTCACGGTAGAATACGATATCGAGATCAGGATCGAAGTCCAAGGACAACACCATCGAAGATCGAAGATCGACGAACAATACTTGACCAACTCTAACCAAGTCAAGTTCAAGGCTTCCAAAGATCTATTTATCTGCTATCAACGGGCAAAGGCAAGCATAGCCCCACAATGATATAATCCTATGATTAGGAAAGCATTTTAATTATTGCCATGATGCATACGATTCTACTGTGATATTTTATCGATAGATAGAGTATCCTATTTGTTGCATTACTCCCTTTGAGCTTGTATTACCTGATCCACTGCTCCTAGCATAACTAGGTTTGGCTTGTGTGCACTGCTAGAGCTTATATCTGTGTCTTGCTTAGCCATGCTTAGCTGTTCAGTCTGGTTCATCCAGATGATGTATCATATGCAGATAACCTAGTATGACAGGAGAACATGATGAGATGAGATCAGTGATATGAGATTAAACTTGCTAAGGCTTGTATGGGAGGCCATAGTGGGATGTGGTTTTTCTAGTCCCATGTTCGCCACCACTAGGAACCGAGTTCTTGCCTTTGGAACCGAGACAAGCGTACAACCACACGGAACCTGGAAAACCTCACGAGCAACTAACTTGCCTAATAGATTCCATGAGTCCCATAGTTCGGGCGTTCCATTCGACATATGCATAGAAAACCGTTTGAAAGATTTGCCGGGTGACGGTGCATTCATAACAGGTAGGTAAGCATGGTCGGGGTTGCTTGGGGTCGATGGATCCCCTGGTGAAACAACCTCGCCTCACATCTTTAAGTACCGGCTTCGGGATTTGACCCGTTACGACGGAACCATACTTATTGCGTGACTCATGGTCTCGGCGAAAGCATGGTAAAGGTCGTGTCTAACCACCCTCTGCCGGCCTTCCAAGGAAGAGGGCTATTAGTAGTGGCATTAAGAGAAGGTTAGTACATGTGGGTAAAGTTGTACACCCCTGCAGGCTAATAATCTTTTCGAAAAGCCGTGTTCATGGTTATGAACGCTTGGCGACCAGATTCTAAGATCATAGAGAACTATAACCTAATCGTAAAACTTGGCAGATCAACATGTGCTTAAGGATGCTTCCTCATGGGTACGAGGGGGTGATCCTAGTTAGGGTTGAGATAATGATGACTTGGTGGATATCAAAATATGATGATCAATATTTCGAACATGTTGCTCTCTTATCCCCTTTTAAAATGCTCTGATTATACGAGCTTCTTCTCTCCCTCTTGGTTTATAAACAAAAGTGGCTTTATGCAAAACATCTCCACCAGCCATAAGTCTTGCGGAGTACACCCTATACTCACCCTTGCTTTGTTGATACTTTTGGCAGAGTAAGTGTTCCTTGAAGACGAGCTCCATTCTACATCGACATCGATGAGTAGCTTGGGGTTCCCGGCCGACAGCCTGGAATCAATGGGCTGGGACGTCATCGTTATGCTTCAGGCCTCTTAGGCCATTTGTTAAGTTTGCTATACTTAATAGCATAATTTGCTTTCCGTTGTTTTATGTTTGTGGTCAGTGACCTCTGCTTGTAATAATTTGGTTCACTGCTCAGTTATGAGCTTGCTGTAATAATTTTTGTGTCGTAGGGTCACTACTGTGTTATCGATTCTTCACTGGATATCCTCGAGCTCAAGGTTAAGCTTATGTTAGACGGAGGTCTGGGATTTGTTTAGCCCTGATCCCGGGGGTGTCACAATTTTGACTTCCATTGACTAATTTCATATCTTTAGCTACCTTTCTCCACCTTCGCAATGAAATCTCAGATCTCACTTGATCACTCGAAGGCTATGCAACCTTTTCACATCAGGAAGATCTGGACCAAGAAAGAGAACTCCTCTGAAGATTAAGCAAAAAAGAAGGGATCTAAAGGAGGAACTTCTTCCTCCTCACTCCGCGAATCCCCGCAGGTCGTTCCTCTCCCCAACTGGTAAGACATGTTCCCATAGAAGTTGGAGATGCTCGGGAATGTGGAGCAAAGGAAGAATGAGGAAGAATCCCCACAAAACCCTTATAGGTACAATTTGTGAAGATCTTCTCTCAAATCTCCTTCCGGATCTTCTTTTCGCAAATAGGAAAAGCGTGATGAGATTCTATAAAAGATCAAAAGACTTAAGAAAATGTCTAAAGCTTGTGTTGAAACTATTGGGGAAGGAGTTGAATCTTACTAGATGATGAGCAAAGACCTTCAAAGTAAGGTTAATGACATTGAAAGTATGGTTTAACTCCTAACCAAAATCATTATAGAGATGGATGACGACAGGAAGACTTTAAGCAAAATAATCACTAAACTTCATCCCGGAGTTATGGAGATGTCCACCCACTTCGTGTGTATTCCTCATGCCTGCAACCTCCAGGCGGACGAAGAAGAATGATAAGATGATTTTTTTCACCCCTAAGAAGGAGCAAGAAAACGCAAGGAAATATTTGATCCATCCTGCTTGATACCAAGCTTTGGTGGGAACTATGAGAACCCTGTAATCTATCTAACAGTTTTTAGCATATTTACTTTTCTGCATGCATGTTAGACTTTAATTCCAAGAGTTTACATTAGTTGCATCAACTTCAAGTTCCCTATGTTCGAGAGATGATTTATATCTATTGGGTTGCGAGATTTTATGATATTTGAAGTATGTTATGATTCATGATTATTATATTAGATGATTGAACTAGGTTGAGTGTTATGATACTTGTACAACTATCATGATTTTTAGGGACTTCCACACCAATGAAAGTATTGATCAGGATATGAGAAGAAGAATTATGGTAGCATATTATAGTTAAGAGTTTTCCTTATAGCCAACAAATTAAGTAGTGAGCATGATCAAATAAATGTATATTAAAAAGAGAGAGAAAGGGAAATAAGAAAATAATAAGACATGTATGCATAGATAGACAAAATATGAAAGAAGCAAAAAGAGAGAGAAGCTATAAAAGAGTCAAGAGTAATAAGAAAATAAGAATGATCATGAATCTTCATTACTAAACCAAGTGCTCAATACTTTTAAAATCAATGATTATATGATATGTTAAATGACTAGAAGCTTCTTATAATTTCATTAATACTAGAAAAAGGTGTAGGGGCCTCTAAGTCATGTGATGTGTAAGGGTATGATAATACCCTCGATGCTTCTCTACATCCAATGTTGTATTCATGTTTCAATTTTTCGCCTCATTTATTGTAATGACTCGTGTCTCATGAAAATGATGATATTGTCCATAATCCACCTTCTATACTCGGGGACGAGAAAGAGCCTAGCTTGGGGGAGTTACTGAGTCCAAAATTTAAGCATATTTACCTATTGTTTTTGCATAAATAGTACATGGATCTGTGTATTTCACTGCGTTCGCGTGCACCTTTTGTCTTTATTTCAAAATGATCCCAAATTACTAAGTCCATTATGAACATATCAATTAAAGATGTCATATTATACTATAATATGATATTTTTAAGTGATAAAAGTCATTTTATGGATTTACCTTCGCACCTGGGAAAATACCAAGCGAGGAGAAGCATACAGATCCCGTAACGACCAGCGGTACGGCCAGGGCCCTCCTGTACGGTCCGCCCGTACCATGTGCCGACGGCTTCATCTCGTCAAATAGTTTCTCCTGGCAAAGACGACAGGAGGATCCGACATTCACAGCCACCAGAAACCATGAAAAACCACATCTGAAAGGGATCCAAAGGAGGAACTTGGCTAGGCATAAATCCCTGCTGATCCACGGATCATTGGAGGACAGCCCATCATCCCCTTCATCATCAACTGCTGCATCTACATCACCACCATTACTTGTAATTCCATTAGATCTTGTAATTCCAGATTCAACTATGGTTTGCACTATATCTATTTCATTACTTTCATCCATCCATTTGATTATGATGATGTTGGTGATTGCTTTCATGTGTGAGTAGTTCCTTTTTTCTTGGGTAGATGGAGAAACCCTAGCACTATTATGAATTTGCAATAAATAAGATATATTCTTGTATCCGTATGACTTGCCGGTCTATGATAAATTTATGACTTGTGTTTGACCTATATCTTTAGATGGTATGTGAAAGTCGACCACATACCATTTGCCCTTGGGACTAAAGGGATTGATAAATCCTTTGGACGCGCTTTGGGATCGTACCCGGAATGGCCCCGTGACAGATTGGCGTCGGCTCATGAACTATGCGGTCAAAGGAGGAATAAAGAGGGACTCCCTAAGCTAATTACGATATACACGGGGAAACCATTAATTGCGGTGGTCTGTATGGGTGACTGCTCTTAGGCATCACAGTGGTTATTTAGAGGTGACCTCACTCTTGGCTCAACAAAGTGGCTTCCTACGAGCCTTGTAGTGAACATCTTATTATATAGCTCTCTCCACACATCTCATGATACAAGAAGTATGTTATCTTAAATTATTAATAATGACAACACCATGCTAGAGGAGTATCCTACATCCTCGAGGACGTTTTAGCCCTATTGCATTCACCCACGCTTTCATACGAACTAGCTACTTGCTTTCTTTTAATTGTTTTAGTTACTTTTCTGCACACAACCCAAAGACCTTTCAAACACTCTTTACTTGAGATCAAAGGCAGCTTACAAGTATCCTTTGGTAGATAGTGATGAGGGGCATAAAGACCTTTACCAATAGCTCTTTGTGGGTTCGATATCTTTACCTTGAAACTAGCTACAGTTTATCTATGCACTTGAAGTCATCAACCCCTTTCATTATCCACATACCTCCTTGCTTCAGAAGATTTAGATTTCCCACACCCCTCCTTGTTATGGATGCTCCAGCTCCACCACCAAGAAGAAGATCCTGGGTGTGGGAGCACTTCGATGAAGAGAACTATGAGGTGGATGGTGTCCATCATAAGAGAGCTAAGTGTAGAAGATGTGGCTATTACCTGCGCGTCCCTCGTGGAGGTGGAAACAGTCACGTGCATAGGCACATCTTGCTTCATGAGAGTCAAGCTGGAGGCAATTAATTAGTTAGAGTTGATGTCATTTTTTATTTTCCTTTTAGAGCAAGTTGTACTCTTTTTCCTTACTTGGGATGCAAGGTTTTTTTAATGAGGCAACATTAATAAAGCTCACTTGTTCCCGTCATTTCCTTCCCGCCATTTTCTTCCTTCCATTTGCTACCGATTCTATAAAACCCTCTCTCCACTATGAGGAGTAAGCATGCCAATATGTCTAGTTTTCTATTTGATCGTAGTTTTTATTCCCGGATGTATAAATACCTTTTGCGTTTTGCTAGAAATTTTTGGATAGACAAAATTCAAGTTACATTGGAGGAACTCATCGGTAGTGATGTTTTTATCAATGATATGGGTGAGGCATTACATACAAAAGGGTGGTCATCGAGAAACCCCGAGGAAATACGACAAGAACTTCTCAGGATCAATGCAATGTGTACCAAGCTAAAATTTAAGAATGAAGCTTCGAGAGAGAGGTCTGTTGATCACCCTTGCCTTTGGATAGAAGAGATCGATGATGAAGATGATATCTTCATGCCGCCTTTTAGTAAGAAGGCGAGAGCTGCCTGGGAGAAGGAGCAGGCCAAGAAAAAGGCACCATCGAAGGGCAAGGGCAAGGCATCATCGAAGGGAAAGGGTAAGATGACTTTTTAAATCTTATATACCCATATATCACCTCCCTCACTTTTTTCCTTTAAATGGAGCAACCCACCACTCTCATTCTCCACACCACAACTATCATTCTTCTCACCACCCCTCTCATTCTCCACATCATCCATTTAGCTTTAGACATGGCTGCTGAACCAAATCCCCTAGTGGAACTTTGGAGCAAATCCACCTAGACCCCATCCACCAAGAAGAATAAACCGCCTTTGAGAGCATTTCGATGAAAAAGTGTATGAGGTAGATGGTGTCCAAGTGAAGAAAGCTATGTGTAAAAGATGCAGCCATTTGTCCACCTTGCACATAGGAGGTGGAATTGGTGACTTGCATAGGCACGTCTTGTTTCATCAGAGGCAAGAGGGAGGGAACTAATTAGTCGTTGTAATTTTTCCTTTTAGAGTGGGTTGTAATCTTTTTCCTTGATAGGTTTGTAAGATTTTTAATGAGGCACCATTAATAAAGCTCACTTTTTATCCCATATAAAATTTGTGTCATTTTACTATTTTATGCAATTTTTGGGCATTTTTAAGCATTTTCAGACTCAAATCGAAGAAAAACAAAAAACAGACTAAACGGGACATTTCCGTCCCCGGGGGCCAAACGTGCCGCAGGAGCGCTAGGCGCCGGGGCCGGGCTCGTGCCGCGTAGCCGGGCACGTGTGTTGGCTTGGCACGACACGTGAGCTAGGAGGGTCGTGACGGGCCGTGCCAGGCCAGACACGTTTAGGCCATGTCGGGCATGTGTCGTGCCGGGCCGGCCCGTTGGCCAGGTTTGCACGTCGGGCATCCTCGCTCGCGTTGCCCAATCGCTCGCTCTCTTTGCTCTCTCTCTCTCTCATCTACTCTCGCTGTCAGCCTCTCCCTTTGGTTCACTATCGCTGCCCACACCCTAACCACTCCCCACTCCCGCCTTTCTCGCCACCACCCCTCTTTCTCGCACCCCTCACACCTGCGTGCTCAAGTTGGAGATAAAAGGTGACATTTTTATGCGCCGACAACGAGCTTCTGGGCAACGGAGGTGCTTAATCTGCATGCAGCGGCGCTGCATATGCATGCTCCGGCGTTGGATCTATGTGCGATGACATGACATTGGATACGGAGCGACGCCATATAAGTGGAGCCACAGAGCAAAGGATACGCTTGAATATGGCGGGGGAACATGGCGGCGGCAGGGAGTCTCTGTGTTGGCGCGGCGATGTAGCCAAATGACCGGTATGAGAACGCATGCTCCAGCACCAGTTCAATGTCAGCATGAACCACCTATAGACCCTTGCCATCCTCGTCTCCACCTTCCACCAAGCACATAACCCATCTTCCATCAACCAGGTACCCCTTCTACTACCATGTGGTTGATTGATTCCTTATTCAGTAGAGTTGTTGTAGTGCTTGGTTGGAGTAGCAACTTGGTTGTAGAAGAGTAGCAATGCTATGATGTGAAGTGCTTTGTTGATTGATGGAGAATGCACGTACAGTAGATGATGTTCTTTTACTTGGCTTGATTGGTTGAGGAATACTCCTGAAGTGAGGTTGATGAGTACTCCATCAGAATGTTAATTTTAAATTTTAAAATTTAGTAATCAAGATACTACAGAATGTTGATACACTGAACTTGTCTATGTGTGGTCTTGCTGTGAATATATTGTCGCTGTTCTTTTTGCTACAAATTATTGATCATGGTTACCTCTAGCATCTTGTTCTTGTTCATATTGTCCTTGTTCATCCATTTCTTCATCATCTTGTCCTTTTTTAACTTGTTTAGCCATTTGTACATTTAATTGCTCACCACCTCCAGCATCTTGTTCATCAACTTGTTCATTGGGTGGAGTATAGTTGAGATCCAAAAAAAGCATTTTGATGTTGTGGGTATTGTAACACCCCGCCCACTGGGCCCGGGGGTGTCACTCCTGGCAGCTTAATAGGATATCCAGACTGGCCCCACAAACCAACACTAGTCTTTTTTGTGCACTTTGTCCTCACTTGTGTGCACCCGGTTACCCACTTTCCGGTCGGTCACCCATTCTAGAATTGCTCTAGGCCAAGCACGCTTAACCTTAGAGTTCTTTTCGAATGAGCTTCCGGAAAAGAAGTTGTAACTTGTTGGTATGAGTATCCTATCAATCCTATTAAGCCATGTGCTGGATCTCACAGGTATCCAATTGTTGTAGGGCTAGATGAGAAGAATAGAAGCACAACGATCTAGGCCGTACCATGCCAGAGAAGATTAGAATCATAGCGAGGCAGAGGTCCTACCGGCTAGGTGTGGTGCGATGCCGGATGTGCTGGGCCGTGCTCGGAGCGTGTGGACTTGGAGCAGGAGCTGACAGGCGAGGAGAGGGCACTACAAGAAATGTTTCCTTCCACGACGACTGGGCCCGTCGGTCGTCATAGAAGGTGCATCTTCCGCGACGAAAATCTCGGCTAGACCGTGGCCGATGCAAAAAAAACTGGTTTTGCGCCCCTCTACTACGACGAAATCGCTAAAAACGTGGACGAAGCTCGATGGGCGCATGGGAGAAGTAAGATTTCCGCTTCTCGCGAGATGTTGATAGCGTCGCTCGATGCATCTACCATTTAATCAGGCTGTTGGGTCCCACGTGTCATCCTCATACTAAAGAAACGTGTGTATGATGAATTTTTTTCTTTGGCTCGTGCCTCCCTGATATGAACTCAATAATGTTGCTCAATCTATCTACCGTTAATCACGATGCTAGGTCCCACATGTCAGCCTCTCATTACAAGAATCGTGTGAATGATGAATTTTTTTCCTTCACTGCCGCTACCCTGTTCCGAACTTGATTGTGCTGCTAGATGCGTCTACAGTTTAATCATGTAGCTGGACCCACATGCCATCCACTCATCAGAAGAAACGTGTGCATGATAATTTTTTCCTTGGCTCGTGCCTCCCTGATTTGAACTCGATAACGTTGCTCGAACTATTTCTACCATTAATCATGATGCTGGGTCCCACATGCCAGCCTCTCATTAGAAGAATCGCGTGTATGATGAATTTTTTTCCTTCGCTCCCGCTACCCTGTTCCGAACTTGATTGCGTTGCCGTTTAATTACGCATATGGACCCACATGTTATCCTCTCATTAGAAGAAACATGTGTATGATGGATTTTTTGCCCTCAGTCGCGCTACCCTGTTCCAAACTTGATAGCGCTGCCAGATGCATAATCACGCAACTGGGCCCCACGTGTCATACTCTCATTAGTAGAAAGAGTGTGTATGATGGAATTTTTTCCTCGGTCGCGCCTCCATGTTAACTTGATAGCGTTGCTTGCTGCATTATCCGTTTATTCAGGCTGGTGGGTCCCATATGCCAGCCTCACATTATAAGAACCGTGCCTTCTCTAGCGCTACCTTGTTCTAACTAGATAGTGTTGCTCGACGAATCTGCCTTTTGGTCACGCTCCGAGGTCCCACATGTCAGCATTTCATTAGAAGAACGTGTGTGTGTTGGACTTTTTTTCTCGCTCACGCCTCCGTGTTTCGAACTTGACAACATTGCTCGATGCATCAGCCATTTATACAGGCTGGTGGGTCCTCATGTCAGCCTCTCATTAGAAGAAATGTGTGTATGCTAGAGTTTTTCACGCTCATGCCTCCGTGTTTCGAACTTGGCAATGTTGCTTGATGCATCAGCCGTTTATACAGGCTGATGGGTCCCTCATGTCAGCCTCTCATTGGAAGATACATGTGCATGCTATACTTTTTTCTCGCTCGTGCCTCCCTCTTTGGAACCTGGCAACATTGCTCGATGTGACACCACGTGTATAAGATCTAGATGGCGGGTCCCACATGTCAATATCTTTTCTTTTAATGACATGTCAATATCTCTATAAATGAAACGTGTGTATGGTGGACTTTTTTTCGGCTGCGTCTGTTGTTTTGACCTTTGCAACGTAGCTAGATGTGACAGTCATGTATGGTCTTGCTGCTGGAGCCCACATGACAGCCTCTCTGGTATGTCCTGGTTAGTGGGTCCCTGAGGCCAACCTCTCTGTACAAGTTCTTAACTTCTTTTTTTCAAACCCGTGCATTAAGAGGGACGTTGTAGGCTGGTAGGTCCGCCATGTCAGCCTCTCCGTAAAGAAATACTTGTTAGAAGAAAATTAATAGGGACGTTGCAGGCTAGTGGGTCTGCCATGTCAGCCTCTCCGTAAAACAATATTGCTAGAAGAAAATTAAGATAGACGTTGCAAGCTGGTGGGTACACCATGTCAGCCTCTCCGCAAAGAAATATTGCTAGAAGAAAATTAAGAGGGACGCTGCAGGCTGGTGGGTTCGCCATGTCAGCCTCTTCGTAAAGCAATATTGCTAGAAGAAAATTAAGAGAAACGCTGCAGGCTGGTGGGTCCACCATGTGAGCCTCTCCGCACAGAAATTTTGCTAGAAGAAAATTAAGGCAGACGCTGCAGGCTGGTAGGTCCACCATGTTAGCCTCTCCATAAAGCAATATTGCTAGAAGAAAATTAAGAGCGACGCTGCAAGCTTGTGAGTCCGCCGTATCAGCCTCTCTGTAAAGCACTATTTCTAGAAGAAAATAATGTAACCCCAAAAAATTATTTGTCAAGCACAGATGATTCGAACTCAAGACATCACACATATAACCGTGTGCATTTCCACTACAATAAAGAAATCAAAAGATACTATCTTTCATCTCGTTGTTAGTAAACTTTGTATTCTGTTGTGGATTCATCGCATACAGAACAAAGACCTCACCGGCGGAGGGGGAAAAGCGATAATTTTTTTGACAGATATATTCACATAAAAATATCAAAAGAACCAGAGTCACACACCGCGTGCGCCAGAACAGGTATCCAATGAATCCACTTGGTGAAATCACACTCATCACTGTCCAAAACACAACCAACGGTTCTGACAAAACACATGCAAAAGCTCTAGTGCAAACAACCCAGCACAGCAATAGAACTTTTTACAAATTCAGTAGCATTTGAATAATTCAGCGGTATAGAATAAGGCAGAGAAAATAGATAGATTCCTAGTTCATATTCAATAGCACTTGACCAATTCAGTAGCATTTCAAAATGACTGATTCAGCAATACAGACACTGAAATTCAATAGCAGTACAAAGGGAACCAGACCTCACCGACGGAGTGGGAAAAGGCGACAACTATTTTGTTTTGATAGATATATTTATGTAAAAATATCTAAAGAACTAGAGACACAGACCGCGTGCGCCGAAACTGCACCGGTATCAAATGACTTCATTCAATGAAATCATGTTGTATCTTTACCCTATCTGCCTCTCATCACTGTCCAAAACACAACCAACGGTTCCAATAAAACACATGCAAAAGCTATAGTGCAAGAAGCCCAGCAAAAGCGACATAATTTTTCACAAATTCAGTAGCATTTGAATGATTCAGTAGTATGGAACTAGACACAGAAAATATCAATAGATTCTTAGTTCATGTTCAGCAGCACTTGACCAACTCAGCAGTATTTAAAAATGACTGATTCAACAATACAGACACTGAAATTCAATAGCAGTACAGAGGGAACCGGCCAGTTTTTGCTTCATCTCTAAAAACCATGCCAACGATCAGTTTGTCATTTTCTCCAAACACGCTCAAATCACCAAAGCAGGCAAAACTAACGACCAATTCTGCTTTTGTGTGCAACCTCCTCCTCACATATTAAGATGGAACACAATTATTGTCATAATAGTTGGTCTTGGTCATATAGGGAACCGTCATATAGATACAAATATACCATATCAGTACGTATTAGTCATAGCTCCAATCCAGCAAAAGGTTATCACAGTTTTACCACCCATATATGATGAGTGGAGATATGAACCACACAATTAATTATGATAGCATGCGACCAAAGAGCTAAACAGCTAGGAACTTCATGACCAGACTACTGCAATCAGGGCATCGAGATACATCGTCCTTGACCATTCTTCCAATGTTAAAATTGGCATCTTTTTGGAACTTGGTCCACCTAGAAGTAGTTGCCAAGCGTCCATCAGTCCAGTTAATGGCGTATCATCCCTTGACTAGCACTCCTTTGCTCTACATCATGAAGAATATTTTGCCCTTTCGTATGGCCTCGGGGTGCTTTGTGGCACTCTTAGGCAATTTCTGATCAAAGCAAGAGATAGACACATAATTAATAAGAGCAATAAACTGAATCATGTGAAACTTGAGAAGACATTGAGAGCATTTTATCTTCCGCCACTCATAAACATAATCCGGTGCAACCTTGAGATGACACATGTGTAGGATACGATCTGACAAGGAGCTTATGCCGGTGCCTATGCTGGGGCTGGTGCAGTAGCTGGTGCTGGTGCAGGAGATGGTGTCGTTGCCTGTGCTGGGGATGGTGCTAGTGCAGGATTTGGTGCCGATGTAGTTAATTGAAGAGGGGCTGGTGCAAGATCCAGAACCGGTGTCGGCGCCGGCGCCAGCAACTTGATGCTAGATTTGTTTTGACGGGTAGGTAAGCTGACTGTAGGGATGGTATAGGCATGTGAGATGTGTGCAAGCAAAATGGCTCTTATACTCCAACAATTACTCACAAGACAGTGATCATATGATGTGATGAGTATACAAGCAAATTAAGTTACTACTACCTCCAATCTTTCTCCTTTGGTCAATAGGTGTCGGAGCAGGAACTAGGTCATGTGCCGGTGCGAGTGTCGGTGCCAGTGGCAGCAACTTGATGTTGGTTACCTTATGGGGGGGTAAGAGGACTGTAGGAGTGGTCAGAGAGGCATATGAGATGTGTACAAGCAAAATGGGTTCTTACACTCCTAGATAGTGATCGGAGTATACAAGCAAATTAAGTTACTACCTCTATTATTTCTCCTACTTAGGTCAACAGGTGCCATTGCAGGAACTGGGGTCGGTGCCGATGTCAGCAGCTTGATGTTGGCACCCTTCTGGAAGCGTACTGCACAAGTGGTAAGAGTCATACGATTAGTGAAGACAATGGTGCAGAACAGTTAGTCGCAAGAAAGTCATCAGAGGTTGCGATGAGTACATAAGCAAATTAATTAGTAGTACCTCTGTTCTTCGCCCTTTGGTCTACAGGTGTATGATGGCTTGCAAGTATCTGCCTAGGCTTGCTAAATTGAGTGCTACCTCGTCCCCCTACTTTAGACCATTCTCACGGACATACTTGGACCAACCCCGGCCATCCAAATAGATGGTGGCTATCGTTAGTGAGACATCCACATCATATAGTTATCGCAAGCCTTTTGGGTCCTCGGTATACAGAGTTAGAAACTTGTCATTTCCGAACAGCTTGTTTATAATGGGGCAAGCGACACAAGGGACAACCTTCATGAGAAAATTGATGGACAAGTAAGACGACAACAAGAAAAGTGAGATACAAGATATTACGTCAAGTCGTTCTAAACCGCTTGGAATCCATACCTGATACCATGGGCACCCTTCGTGAAGGGTGGCCATGCACCATTTTCCTTCCATCTGCCTTTGGAAGGGCATACAGGGGCCCCCTTTCAATCCACAAGCTTGACAAGAGGACGGTAGAAGAATGGGATGAGCATCTGGTGTGTGGTACTGAATGAAATTAAATGGAAAGGTTAAATTATGTAAATATCATGTAAATCTAATAATAAC
This sequence comes from Avena atlantica, assembly GCA_910589765.1. NCBI lineage: Eukaryota > Viridiplantae > Streptophyta > Magnoliopsida > Poales > Poaceae > Avena > Avena atlantica. The sequence continues at coordinate 109,263,400 of OU342735.1, forward strand.
AGACAAAATCATTGCCTGAAAAGCAAACAACTTTGATGTTTGTGAACTTCTGATCAGCGTAAAGATGAGTATAGCTGATAACAATAGCACGGAAAATCATAACATGTGAAATTGTGAATTTCCAAATTATACCCACTTATTAGAGAGGTCAGTGCTAACCTGGGTACTGTGTTTGCGCTTCCGCTTCGTGTAGACAATGTCCGCTTTTGGTGGGGGCATGAGCAATATACTAGCCTCTACAGCAGCCTCAGCCTCCACAGCAGCACCTTCAATCTGAGTAAATAGCAACAGAGCTCAACAGTTCAATGAAGTACATAGTAGTCATATATATATATGACTATGTATGAGAGAGTCAGACAGATCCAGATCTGGATTCACATAAACAGAGTGCCCGACTTAATAAAATCACACATGTTTCTGAACATCTGATAAGCATGCATGACACCAAGTGGATAATAATTAAATCATACCACACCATGGTAAGTGGATTAAGAAAAAATACCCTTCTCTCTAAGCTGGGCCCTCCCAGCTAGGCAGTGGCCTTGCGCTTGTTTGGTGAGTAGTGGTACTGGACGGATCCTCCGGCATGTGGGGGTATCATGCTGTTTGCCGCACCTGGAACACTGCAAGTTCGTAGGTATGTACCATCGTGCTATAGTAAATAAATAACAAGATGGTGTCATAGAGGCTTCCACAAAACAGGATGCAGACAGAGACAACTTTTATCACATGGATACATCCAGGTTGCAGACAACCACTTTCAACATGAGAAAGAATGGAAGAACACAACGAATATGCTGCCACATTACCTTTTTAGGCAATTTTAAGGGAACTAACAGGACCATCACTGTTCGTAGTGGCCGTGCGCGCCACTGGCCCATAGTTCTCCATACAGAATCTGACGCAAAATCCATTGCACATTAGTACAAATTAAAGGTTACAAAGTGAAGAATGCCGACTTGGAACCCGACCAAATGCCCCAATCAGAACAGCGGTGACCATGCCGTGATCCCGAATCCAAAGGAAACCAGTCACCCCCGCCCCCACCCCACCTAACTCCACCTACACCCCCACCCCAATGGCCCAATCAATCATAGCAGAGGAGCGAAAATACCCTGATTAGGTGAACAGATCCCGATTAGGTGACACTTGCTTTGCTTGCCAGATGATGGGAGCTAGGGATTGGAAGTTGCTGGTCGGAAGAGAAAAGGATGGGCAGCCGGAATAGTAGTAGTACTACTACTAGTACGGGCAGCAGTACTTTTTCTACACCGTCACACAGCGGCGGGAAGAGTTTCGCGGGTTTTTTGCAAAAATTTCAACACATCATGGCGTGGGATAATAAATTGTGTGGAACCCATATACAACCTCCTCCTTTTTCCCTTGGTGTCCCGTGTTCCTCTCCCATGACCGAGAAAATCGACCTGTGTTCCTCTCCTAGGACCGACAAAATCGCCTAGTATCAAATCAAATAGATTCGACTCATGGAGAATTTTTTTGAACAGAAGAGCTAATATATTAATATCAGAAAAAAGTACATTATAGCTCAGACAACATATACTCTAAAGATCAGCATTTGAGGGAGGGGAAGGGCTGGCAGAGGAAAAGATGGCGTTTGTTCCAGCATAGGGCACTAGCTTGATTCCTCGAAAGTCGCTTGGGAAGCCTCAAAAGAAGGAAACACACACAGACACACATATATACTACTCTGCTAATGTACGAAATAGTTTCCAATTACAGATCCGCTAACAACGGCCTAACAATCATAAGGATAGATCTACATATATTTAGAGCGATCTTAGGTGCACCCCAAGAGTTCTGCAGCTGGGCTAGTGGTCATGATACTGCACATATGGCACCAAAAGTACACCCCTTATTATGATCAGCAGCCCTGCATCGACTCCATCCAGAAGCAGAACAGGTCATCGTCATTACCATCAATGTCCTCTTCGGTTGTCCGCTTCTGCGATTAGTAGATTAACATATACATTTAAAGAGAAACATCAAAGACACACAACCTGAAAATTTGTCGTTCTATAGATATAGTACCTTGTCATCTAGCATAGCGTAAGTACCAGAAATGAAACCCGTTTCATGCACCTTGTGCTTTTTCTCTCATCCCCCTTCTACAAGTTGATCTAGATACTCAGGAGCTGTCTCTATCAATTGATCTAGATGATCAACATATGCTTCCCCTACTTGATCTGGATGATAAAGATGTCCTTCCCCTGGTTCATATGCTTGACCATGAAATAACCATCTAACATATGTGCTTAGCATTCCAAACATATAAATATGGTCTTTCACTATACTGAAAGGCAGCACCCTCTGATTCACACACAAGCGGCAGTGGCAATGTACTTCTAAGTTTTCATAATGAGCTCTAACAAACTCAATAAATCTTACAACACCCAAGATATGTTTAGGGATGCCTAATGGAGCAACCTGCATCCCAAATATCTCCATCTGTTTAATTATGACATACAAGATTGGTTCTTAATTAGTAAAACAAAAGCAGGAAACAAATAGATGGAGTACATAAACTATATATGCCCATGCAATTCAGCAAACATATTGACAGCAATAATCGGTGAAGGTACTTAAGAACATAGATCAAGCCTAGAATAAACTATGACCATGTAGACTAAGGACAAATTAAACTACGTATTTGAGGAGGCAGATCTGGTGAAATAGAAATAAATTTCCAACCAAATCGAGCTAGAGATAGAAGGACTACCGTGGGATCCACCTGACCACCGGTGCATCTCAAGAACACCGACGGGTAGGGAAAGCTTATTCAGGCGCATCGTGGTGAGATGAGGAGAGGCGGTGAGCGCGTCTGTTTTGTAGGCTTCCAAGGGGTGAGGGTCTAGGCGCTGGAGGGTGGATGTTAACACAACGCGAAGGGGTGGGGAGAGATAACTTTGAAAATTCTGACCTACCTTGCTATGGGCACCACCATATACGTGGCCCCCTGTCAGTGACCATAGATCAAAATTGACCAATTTTGGCTAAACCGAGATGAACTAGTTAAAGTGGCAAAATCAGCACAGAAACTTGAAAATTCATGAAACTCGTGAATTGTCCGTAATCAGTAATTTGTGTGAAATTATGGAAGGTGTCATTTTGGGCCATATTTTATCTCATCTAACCACTTTGAATATTGACCGTTGGATCAAGACTCGCGAATCCCAACATTGCTAGCCGTCGGATCTTCTTTTCCATTCTATTAGCATCTAATGCTAGAAGATACTATTGATAATATTTAGCATAATAAACACTATGCACAAACCTCAAAACACACTTCTCCATGATTCTAGAGTCTTCTCCATCATTTCTCTAGACCATGTTACCAAAATTGACATGTTTTTAGTAAACTGTCATATTGTCAATTTATCACAAAAATCTAGCCAGTAAAATTGATAGGGTTTATCCATTAAACAGGGTACTTTGTGTGACAATTGGCACTATGTCATACTGAGCCATAATATTTGAAGTTGCTTCACAACCAAAAACAAAGTTCTCAATTGGAAAAATAAATTGGATTTTCCCTTTGTAAGCAAAGTTGATTGGCCAAGATGCATACAATGTACAATGTACAGACATGGACACGGTAAGAGCAACTATGGTTGTGCAGGTCAGAAAAAGCAACTACGGCTGTGACCTTGGTCATCTTGTTTGAAAGACGAGACATGTCTATCAACTCATTAAATGCTCGAAAGCGTACAAGCGTCTGGGTCTATCTGACGGGGACAGTGTACCTTAGAAGCTCCAGCTTCAAAATTTCGAGAGAGAGCCAAAATATCCCGCCCATCCATTCAAACATCTAGCCCAAAACATACTTCACCCTTTTTTAGAATGAAAATTCCTCTTCTATCCCTGCTCCAGAAACACGAACCCAAGGAGCAATGTAATAATAGAGGGATATAGGTCATAATTTTGCGTTCTCCCACGTGCATCACCCAATCGACTTGGTTCCCTGCCCTTCTTCAATAAGTGTATTTATTTGCCCTCCCCCTCCGTCCTTACACTGACTTTGTGGACCAGCAATGCAAGTGACCCGCTGGTTAGTGACCCAGAATTATGGGAAGTAGAGATCCCCATTGTTTGCAGTTCAAAATTCGAACATTTTCGCTAAATCGAGATAAACTCGTTAAACTCGGCGAAACTGGATCGAGAACATTAAAGTTTTAAGAAACTTGGGAATTATTCATCAAATAATTCATACTTTGTGATAAAATTGGTGTGGTGAGACTTTGAACCATATATAGTCTTTGAACCATAAAATTGGTGCGGTGATAAAATTAGTTACACCATTGTATTCCACGAATATAACCATAAAGTTTGAACATTATTGAAAGTTCCCGAAACACTAAACCCCTGAACCCTATAACCCTAAACACTAATAAACCCCTATACCCTGACCAATCAGGTATCATTCACTTGTATATCAAATTTGAGATAATTTCATTAATTTGGGCAACACCATTCTATTCGACGAATATATGCATAAAGCTTGAACATTACTGAAAATTACATAAACCCTAAACAACCCCTAAAACCTAAACCCTCATCCCCTAGATACTAAAACCCTAAACCCCTCAACCCATAGTTAAACCCTAACCATGTAGGTATCATGCACTTATAGATCAAAATCTGAGATACTTTCATTAAATTGTGGTAACGCCATTCTCTTCCACAAATATAAGCATAAAGCTTGAACATTGTTGAAAATTCCCTAAACCCCTAAACGACCCTGACCAAGGAGGTATATCATCCACTTATATATCAACATTTGAGATATATTTTTCATTAAATTATGGTAACGCCATTCCATTCCATGAATCTAAGCATAAAGATTGAACATTATTGAAAATGCCCTAAAACATAAACCTTAAACCCGTAAACGACCATGACCAAGCAGGTATATCATCCACTTTTAGATCAACATTTGATATATACTTTCATTAAATTATGTCAAAGTCATTACATTCCACGAATCTAAGCATAAAGCTTGAACATTATTGAAAACGTCCTAAAACCTAAACCTTAAACCCATAAACCCTAAACCCGAACCAAGCAGGCATCAGGCACTTATATATCAAAATTTGAGATACTTTCACTAAATTGCGGTTACGCCTTTCTATTTCACGAATATAGGCATATAGCTCGAACATTATTGAAAATTCACTAAACCCTAAGCCCCCTAAAACCTAAGCCTTATCCCCCTAAACCCTAAAACCTCGACACCTAACCCTGACCAAGTAGATATCATGCACTTATAGATCAAAAATTGAGATTCTTTCATTGTTAAATTATTGCCAAGTCACTCTATTCCACGAATATAAGCATAAAGATTGAACTTTATTGAAAATTACCAAAACCCTAAATCCCTAAATAAACCTAGCTAAATCCCAAAACCTGAAACACAAAACCCCTAAACCCTGACCAAGCAGCTATCATATGCACACTTATAGATCAAATTTTCACATACTTTTATTAATTTGGGTAACACCATTCTATTCGACGAACATAAGCATAAAGCTTGAACATTATTGAAAATTCCCCAAACCCTCAACCCTAAACAACCCAAAAACTTAAACCCTCAACCCACATACACCCTAACCAAGTAGGTATCATGCACTTATAGATCAAAATCTGAGATACTTTTATTAAATTGCGGTAACGCCATTCTCTTCCACAAATATAAGCATAAAGATTGAACATTGTTAAAAAATCCCTAAACCCCTAAACAACCCCGACCAACCAGGTATATCATCCACTTATAGATCAACATTTGAGATATATTTTCATTAAATTACGTTAACGCCATTCCATTCCACGAATCTAAGCATAAAGCTTGAACATCATTGAAAATGCCCTAAAACCTAAACCTTAAACCCCTAAACCATAAACCCTTTGACCCTAAACCCGAACCAAGCAGGCATCATTCACTTATATATCAAAATTTGAGATACTTCCCATTAAATTGTGCTAACGCCTTTCTATTTCACGAATATAGGCATATAGCTCAAACATTATTGAAAATTCACTAAACCCTAAGCCCCCTAAAATCTAAACCCTAAGCCCTATCCCCCTAAACCCTAAAAACCCTAAAACCTCAGCACCTAACCCTGACAAAGCAGGTATCATGCACTTATTGATCAAAAATTGAGATGCTTTCATTGTTAAATTATTGCCAAGTCACTCTATTCCACGAATATAGGCATAAAGCTTGAACTTTATTGAAAATTCCCGAACCCCTAAATCCCTAAATAAACCTAGATAAACGCTAAAACCCGAAACACAAAACCCCTAAACCCTAAACACTAAAACCATAAACCCTGACCAAGCAGCTATCATATGCACACTTATAGATCAAATTTTCACATACTTTTATTAATTTGGGTAATGCCATTCTATTCCACGAACATAAGCATAAAGCTTGAACATTATTGAAAATTCCACAAACCCTCAACCCTAAACAACCCCTAAAACTTAAACCCTCAACCCACATACACCCTAACCAAGCAGGTATCATGCACTTATAGATCCAAATTTGAGATACTTTCATTAAATTGCGGTAGCGCTATTCTATTCCCTGAATATAAGCATAAAATCTTGAACATTGTTGAAAATTCGTTAAACCCTTAACACCTAAAACCTAAACCATAATCCCCTATCTTATCTTATCTTACACCTATATAGTGTACGAATAACTTTGAATATTGACCGTTGGATCAAGACTCGCGAATCCCAACATTGATAGTCGTCGGATCTTCTTTTCCATTCTATTAGCATCTAATGCTAGAAGATACTATTGATAGACTTTAGCACAATAAACACTATGCACAAACCTCAAAACACACTTCTCCATCGTTCTAGAGTCTTCTCCATCATTTCTCTAGACCATGTTACCAAAATTGACATGTTTTTAGTAAACTGCCATATTGTCAATTTACCGCAAAAATCTATCTAGTAAGATTGATAGTGTTTATCCATGAAACAGGGTACTTTGTGTGATAATTAGCACGATGTCATACTGAGCCATAATCTTTGAAGTCGCTTGACAAGCAAAAGCAATGTTGTCACTTGGAAAAATAAAATTGGATTTTCCCTTTTTAAGCAAAGCTTGATTGTCCAAGATGCATCCAATGTATGGAAGACAAGACATGGACACGTTACCAGCAACTATGGCTATGCAGGTCAAAAAAAGGAACAACGGTTGTGACCTTGGTCATCTTGTTTGAAAGAGGTCAGATGTCTCTCAACTCATTAAATGCTCCAAAGCGTACAGGCGTTTGGGTCTATCTGACGGGGCAGCATCCACCAAGTGGGAGTGGGAGTAGCGTACCTTAGAAGCTTCAACTTCAAAATTTCGAGAGAGCGCTGCAATATCCCGCCCATCCATTCAAACATCCAGCCCCAAACATACTTCACCTTTTTTAGAATGAAAATTCCTCTTCTATCCCTACTCCGGAAACAAGAACCCGAGGAGCAATGCGATAATAGAGGGATATAGGTGGTAATTTTGCGTTCTCCCACGTGCATCACCCCATTGACCTGGTTCCCTGCCCTTCTTCAATAAGTGTATTTACCTTCCCCCCTCCAGACTTACACTGACTTTGTGGACCCACAATGCAAGTGACCCGCTTGTCAGTGACCTAGAATTACGGGAAGTAGAGATTCCCATCATTTGCAGTTCAAAATTCAAACATTTTTCGCTAAACCGAGATAAACTCGTTAAACTCGGCAAAACTGGCTCATGAACTCGAAAATTTTATGAAACTTGGGCATTATTCGTCAAATAATTCATACTTTGAACCATATATAGTCTTTGAACCGTAAAATTGGTGCGGTGATAAAATTAGTTACGCCATTGTATTCCACGAATATAACCATAAAATTTGAACATTACTGAAAGTTCTTGAAACACTAAACCCCTGAACCCTATAACCCTAAACACTAATAAAGCCCTATACCCTGACCAAGCAGGTATCATGCACTTGTACATCAAATTTGAGATACTTTCATTACATTGGGCAACACCATTCTATTCGACGAATATATGCATAAAGATTGAAGATTGTAGAAAATTCCTGAAACCCTAAACGACCCCTAAAACCTAAAGCCTCTACCCCAAAATACCAAAACCCTAAACCCCTCAACCCATAATCAAAACCTAACCAAGTAGCTATCATGCATTTATAGATCAAAGTTTGAGATACGTTCATTAAATTACACTAACGCCTTTCAATCTCATGAATATCGGCATATAGCTCAAACATTATTGAAAATTCACTAAAACCTAAACCCCTAAAACCTAAACACTAAGCCTTATACCCTTAAACAGTCAACACCCGGATTTTTAATCCCAGATGCCTGTTATGCCATACATCGCAATCCCAGGATTACCATTTTTGCGAGACATAACAGAATTGGATACCACAGTACATCATCCAATACAAACCATATATAAGGTCTTACACAAATAGGGATCTCATGATCCAGTTCTTAATACAACTTCAAGCAGCGGAATACGTAATAATAACGGTAGAATAGGTGAAGCTCCATCTTCGTGGTCACAGGCAATGCTGACGATGGGAGATGGTCCTAGTTGTCGTAACCTTCCTGGGGTCCATCCTCTAGGTACTCTTCTTCATAGTCTGGCCACGGGAATAGCCAGGGACAAAGCCATGAGTACTCTTTAAGTACTCGCAAACTAATACTAACAAGTAAAAGGGTTTTTGGATAATCGGACACTAGGCTCTAGGGTTGTTTTGCAAAAGGCCAGATTTATATCTACTAAGTTAAGAAGCAAGAGAGCTAGTTGAAGTTTATAACACCTAAGTGGGAACTTGCATTTCATAGCACAACTCTATTGTGGTCAAGTCAAAGTATCAACTCATTTCACAAGTCATTTTGAAAACATCTGACGGGGGAACAGTATGGCCACTCCAACTGTCCATAACCGCGGACGCGGCTATTCAAATAGTTTGACACTCTGTAGAGATTGTACACTTTCACCACAACATTTGATACATCCGTCAGGAACAAATCCTGAATTCACCATACTCAGTATGCGGATAATCAATCCTAACCTTTCAATTACACGCCCTAGTATAAGCACCTCTCCTGTGAGTTTGGCCTCCCAACCATGACCAACTGTCATCTTGGGTACTACACAGGTGGAAAATCTTCACAAGGTAGCCTCAGCTCAGACCTTGGCCGTGAGGGAACTAATACTAAGGGATATAAGTTTCCAGTCAAGCCCTACCCAATCTTCAGGTATTGTGGTTGTACGATATAATTGGAATGGTATCGCATCCAGACAACCATCAGTTTTATAAAGGGCTAAGGCTCATGCCTCAACATTTTCATCACCAAAATCATCTGGTGTTCGGAAACACATGTCAAAACATTTCAGTAGAATTATCCATCATTCTAAGGTTTTCATAACCATTTTCACCAAGTATTCCCATCTAAAGTTGATCAAGTTTTATGCTTAGCACTAGCATCTACAAGTGGGGGTAGCACTAATGAGAGGTGGTAAACTAGTGGAGTTTCAACTAAGTACAACCTTATATCTTGGGATGATATCAAGGTTTCTAACTTAGGCCAAATTTTATGCTCTTTATGCAACCTTCAAATATATCTTTCTAGGATCTATAAGTCACTTAAGTCCACTCTAAGTTAAAGCTTTGATAAAGAAATAAAGTAGAAGCTTGCAAATAAAACTAGGATTGGGTTATCAAGTGGGTAAGATCACATATGCTTAAGGCATATAGTTGGCATGGTAACAAGCAGGTATTAGCTTGCATAGGTCACCTTGATTAGTAAGGTTGACAAGTATGGGCTTGCTCAATATCAGTATTTGCTTGCTAAATTGCGAGTGTTAGCTTGCACAATATCAGTATTAGCTTGCTAAATTGCAAGTGTTAGCTTGCCTTGTGCAGAGCAGTGGTTGAAGTTCTCCTCGGCTTCTTCTTCGTAGAATCCTCCTTCCTCCTCGTATCCTTGGTCGGTACTAGCGTCTATAAATAAATACGATGTACACAATCACCAAACAATACTTAACTACTTGCAATCATCACACAAAAGGGTCCTATAGATGATCTAGCATCGTCACTAACATTACAAGATTAAGGCTTGGTTTAATTACTTTTATTTTTAGAAAAGTAATTTCTACTCCTTGAAAAACTACTTAAGATTTACTATTCTCCAAACCAAACATGGGATCATGTTGACACATGTCATCACCACATATTTTAGTTCATGTTAATGTGATTTAAAGTGGTGTCACAATTTAATAAGGTTTTACCCTTTTCTTTTAATTAATTAAAGTGGATAGAAATGCCTATGTGGCATTCTTTTATTACTTGAACATTATTTCTGTAAGTAAACCTATATATTTTTATATATTCTGAAAGGTATGGTCAAATGTGATTTTTGAGAGTTGGATTCAACTCAAAAGATATTATGGTTTAAATTGGAAAAATGTTTGAATGCAGAAAAGCCTCTGCCTTGTTATTTTTACCAAGGATGATCTACAGATCCAAATGACTTGAATCCAACGGGCTTGGATTCAGCAGTCCCAGACCTTTCTAACAAAATTGGTTTCATTCAATTTGGTTCATTGAATCGACCTGGGTTGATTTTTGAAACTGGGTACAGAAGTGTGTTTGAAATAAAATGGAAAAGGTTTAATTCAAATAACTGGGCTGCGCTGGAAAGGTTAACGGGTCGGTCTGCTAAGCATAGCGCTTCCGCGGGCTGCTTAAGTGGCTGCCCCCACGCGTTAGTGAGACGAGGGGGTGCGAAGCTGTATGGGGCGATGTGGTGTGTTCGATCTGGTTCTAATCCAACGGCTGAGGGTCATCGTCGATGTTGGGCAACGCCGGCGAGACAGAAACCTAGCGTGGCCAATGGGGGTCGTTGGGGGCTCACCGGGGTTCAGGTGAGGGTCGGCGAGGCGGGCGAACGACGAAGTCGATGACGGCGAACCTCCTGGTACTGGTAGCTTCTCCTGGGGCGGCTCCAATCGTTGGCGCCCTTCTTCTCCAGCAACGGCGGGATCCGGTGAAATTCCGACGCTGCGCTGCTCGCCTTGCTCCGTGAACGGGGTGGAATGATCAGTGAGAAGAGGGGAGTGAGATGGTGTGCTCAGTTCGGCTGGGGGTGGCCTCTATTTATAGTCGCGACGATGAGACCGAACGGGATGGGCAGGCGACGGCGGCGACATGGCTACGGGCTGCTAGAGGCATGGCCGGCGGTGGCGATCGCTTGGCGGTCTCCTGGCGATGCTCTACGGCTTTAATGCGCGTGTAGGGGCGGTGCGGTTTGGTCTGGAACGCACGATGCTCTGCGCGGCAGAGGCGGCGTCTTCGACGACGAGCGGTGGCTGTGCGGCATGGGGCGGCGAACGGGGATGTCTGGCGGTCTCCTAGGTCGGTGGCGATCATGTATGCACGCGGCGAGGGCGGCGCGCGGTCTGTGGGCTTCGGTCGAGCGTGGCGCTCTGGCGCATGCTCGCCATGGTTGACAGAGGCACGGGCGCGGCGTTCCTGGGTGCTGTGTTCGACTTCTTCGAGGCAGGGCTGGTCGAGAGGGGGTGGTGAGGCATGGGTGATCTCCCAGACAAGGTTGGCACGGCTAGTTTCCTTCCTAGCTTGCTGTCTCCACTGGGGTGGCATGGTGAGCTTTGGCTGTTCACCATTGATGGCATTGCCTAGCTTACTGGGATGCTAAGGGTGTGCAATTGAGCTATATGATCTACTAAAACCTAGTTGCAACCAGAGAGGGAACAAGTTAGGCTTCAATCACTGCTCACAATAGTGTTTGGATTTTGTTTGATTTGTGTCTGCAACCTGTTTGATGAAATGGCCGCAAGAACTCAAGTTTGGAATTTTGAAAAGATTTTTGGTGGGTGTGCTAGGTTCATGCTGGTGAGTCTGCAGATGCTTGGGTTTTAAAAGTTGATCTTGTTTGAGTGGTTTTTGAAAAAGTGGGATCTTCCCATATGATAAAGATTCAATTTTGAATTGTCATTTAAACTATGCATTTGAAAGTTTCTGGATGATCACAAGGTGGGCCTTGATACTTTGTTATGAGTACAATCAAGGGGTGCAAAGATCCAGAAAAGTTTTTGTTAGGTTCTGAAAGTTTGAGACCGCCAAAGTAGGCATGAGAGTTAAATTGGTCAAAATGACCATTCCCTTATTTTATTTGTTTTGATTTACTAGTCTTTGGGAAAAGTGTGGGAAATGTTTAGATGATGTTTATTTCACCTAAGCATCCATTTACAAGCAATGGGACACACAAACAAGGTGGTTCAAAATAATTCAAAATGAAATGCATACTCACATGCATGCTTCCATAATTTTATTTAGAAAAGTTTTTGTTAACCCTAATTTTGATGATTAGAGTTTGATGATCCAAGTTTAGTATTTTTGGGAAGTTACAAACCTTCCCCCCTTAAACAAAATCTTGTCCCGAGAGTTGAGAAAGGACGAAAAAGATTACCTAGGATTTGAAGAGATCGAGAAACTCCGTCCTGATGTGATCTTCGCGCTCCCAGGTAGCTTCCTCTTCTGTGTGGTTGCTCCACTGAATCTTGAGAAACTTGATGCTTTGGGTTTGGGTAGTTCTGAAAGCTTCTTCCAAAATACGGATGGGTACTTCGGGATAGGTTAGGTCATCGTTGATCTCTACGGTCCGGTGATCGATATTCTTGAACACTTCCGTATTCTCTGGAACTTTGAGACACTTGCGAAGTAACGAGATATGGAACACATTGTGCACTGCTGACATCTCTTCGGGTAGTTCCAATTGATACGATACTTCTCCACGACGGTTCAAAATCTTGAAAGGTCCGATATATCTGGGGGCTAACTTTCCTTTGAGTTGGAAATGCTGCATTCCCTTCAATGGCGACACTTTCAGATAAACAAAATCTCCTATGTTGAAGGCGAGGTCTCGACGTCTCTTGTCGGCGTAACTCTTCTGTCTAGATTGGGCGGTCTTGAGGTGCTCACGAATCTTGTGAACCTTCTCTTCTGCTTCTCGTAGGATGTCGGGTCCGAAAATATGACTCTCTCCTACTTCCGACCAGGTCAAAGGGGTGTGACACTTCCTTCCGTACATAAATTCAAATGGGGCCATTTGCAAACTGGCTTGATAACTGTTATTGTATGAAAATTCTGCAAATGGCAGATAGTCTACCCACTTGGATCCATATTATAACACACAGGCTCTCAGCATATCTTCGAGTATTTGATTTACTCGCTCCGTTTGTCCATCTATCTAAGGGTGATACGCGGTACTAAAATCTAGGCGGGTTCCTAAACCTTCTTGGACTTTCTTCTAGAATCTCGAGGTAAACTGAGTTCCTCGATCCGATACGATGTTCTTGGGGACTCCATGCAAACTAACTATTCTAGCGATGTATAACTCCGCTAGATTCGAACTCTGATATGTGGTCTTGACGGGCAAGAAATGGGCGACTTTGGACAATCGGTCCACTATGACCCAAATAGAGTCATTTCCCCTACTAGAAGTAGGCAGTCCGGTGATAAAGTCCATTCCAACAGAATCCCATTTCCATTCCGGAATCTGCAATGGTTGCAACAATCCAGCGGGTCTTTGATGTCCTGCCTTGACTCGCTGACATATATCACACTTGGCGATATAGCTTCCAATTTCTCTCTTCATCTTATGCCACCAAAATTGCTCTTTCAAATCTTGATACATCTTAGTTCCTCCGGGATGGATAGAATGAAGCGTATCATGAGCTTCCTTCAGAATAACTTCTTTCAACTCAGAATCTGCTGGTACACAAAGGCGTCCTTTGTACCACAGAACTCCTTCTTCGTCTTTGGTGAATCCGGGTACTTTGCCTGTACCGATACGACGCTTGATTCCGTCGATACTAGCATTTCCCTTATGCGCCTCTTTGATCTGACTGATCAAAGTGGGCTGGAGTTCTATGCTAGCCAAAAATCCTTCACTGACTAATTCTATTCGAAAATCTTCCATCTCTTTGTGCAAGCTTGGTTGCTCCTTCAAGATCATGGAGTTCAAGCGGCACGGCAATCTGCTAAGGGCATCTGCTACCACATTGGCTTTACCAGGGTGATAGTGAATGTCCAGATCGTAATCCTTGATTAGCTCAATCCATCTTCTCTGTCTCATATTCATCTCCTTCTGAGTGAATATATACTTCAGGCTCTTGTGATCCGAATAGATCTCACAACAATTTCCCATGAGGTAATGCCTCCATGTCTTCAGGGCTAGAACTACGGCTTCGAGTTCGAGGTCATGGGTTGGGTAATTTTGCTCATGTTGCTTCAATTTTCGAGATAGATAAGATATAACTTTGCCTTCTTGCATTAGCACACATCCGAGACCGATCTTGGATGCGTCACAATACACATAGAAGGGCTTCGTGATATCCGGCATGATCAAGATTGGGGCTGAAATCAATATCCTCTTGAGTTCTTGAAAACTTGCTTCACATTTGTCTGTCCATTCAAACTTCTTGTCCTTCTTCAGTAATTGGGTCATGGGTCTGGCGATACTCGAGAATCCTTCTACGAATTTGCGGTAGTATCCCGCCAATCCGAGAAATGCACGAACTTGGGTTTGAGTGGTTGGGGCTTGCCAATCTTCTACGTCTTTCACTTTGGCAGGGTCAATGGCAATTCCTCCGGCGGATACAATGTGACCGAGGAATCCTACCTACTGTAACCAGAATTCACATTTGCTAAACTTGGCATACAACTGATGCTCTCTAAGGGTTCTAAGAATGGTCCTTAGGTGTAGCTCATGTTCTTCTTCTGATTTGGAGTAAATCAGAATGTCGTCGATGAAAACAACGACAAACTTATCCAGAAAGTCCATAAAAATCTTATTCATGAGGTTCATGGAATAAGCGGGGGCATTGGTTAATCCAAAAGACATGACTGTATACTCGTATAATCCATATCTGGTGGTAAAGGTAGTCTTTGGGATATCCTCTGCACGAATTTTGAGTTGATGATAGCCAGTCCTAAGATTAATCTTAGAAAACACTTTGGCACCGGTCAACTGATCAAACAAATCTTCTATCTTGGGCAATGGGTACTTGTTCTTGATGGTGACATCATTCAACTTCTGATAATCCGTACACAAACAGTTACCTCCATCCTTCTTGTCCACAAACAAGACAGGTGATCTCCATGGTGACGCACTTGGTTGAATCAATCCAATTTCCAGCATGGCATCCAGTTGCTTCTTCAGTTCTGCTAGCTCTGACGGGTTCATACTATAGGGTCTCTGGGCTATGGGTCCAGTTCCGGGGATTAGTTCGATGATAAACTCGATATCCCGATCTGGGGGCATACCGGGTAAAACATTTGGAAATACATCGGGGTATTCACAGACTATCCGGACTTGGTCAATGGTAGGTTGGGCTATACTCTCGTTGCATTTGAATTGGCGAGGTAAGGTTCCAGATATATGCTCGACTGATATTCCGGCGGTACTGTTCATGGTGATGGCTTTCTTGGCACAGTCAATCAATCCTTTATGTTTGGACATCCAATCTATTCCTAGTACTACTTCTAAACCTTTAGTTCCGAGTACTATCAGATTAGCATAAAAATCTATGCCATGGATTCGGATAGGGACGGCTTTGCAAATTTGCCTAGCCTTGGTGGTTGATACGGGAATTTGAACAATCATTACATGCTTCAGTTTGGTTTGTTGAATTTTACTAGTGCATGCAAATTCTTCGGTGACAAATGAATGCGATGCACCAGAATCAAACAACACTCTTGCAAGTACTTAATTAACAGAAAACATACCCAGCACGACGTCTGGCGCTTCCTGAGCTTCTTCAGCATGCATGAGAAAAAGACGGCCATTGCGGTTGAGAGAATTCCCTAGGGCAAATCTTCTTCCTGGCTGAACACGACGCTGCTACTGAGCTGGGGCATTGGTATTGGGGGCTACGGCATTCTTCTAGTTGGGGCACTCGTTGGAGTAGTGACCCTTATTTCCACAGTCATAACAAGTCACTTGCGACTTGTCCTTTGCTGCTACAGGCACCGCATTGCTTCCAGTCCTCGGGGCAGTGTTGGTGTTGGTGGCAGCATTGTTGGTGTTGAACTTGGGTGGGGCACGATTGAAATTGCTAGAGTTGTCGGGGTTGTTGGGATTTCCTCCGGGCCTAGGGTTTCCACGGTTTGGATAGGTGGGACGGTTCATCTGGGGTCTGTTGGTTCTTGGGGAAAATCCGGGGGATGGGTTAGGGCGATATTTTGGGGTCTGATGGGTTCCTAGCTGATGCATCGTGCGATGCTTGCGGTTCTCATTGGCTTGGTTGATCTTTCCTTCCATCTGGATAGTAGAGTTGACAAGGGCTTCAATATCAGCAAAGGGGATATTGACTAACACTGTCTGCATCTCATCATGCAGACCATTCAGGAATCTTTCTTTCTTCTTGGCTTCGGTGTCGATCTCATCCGGGACATACCTATCTAAGGACAAAAATTTGTCACGGTATTCTACTACAGTCATCCTTCCTTGCTTCAGCTCTCTGAACTCGTCTCTCATCCTCTTGATCAAACCTGGTGGCACATGGGTTCTGCTGAACTTGACCTTAAATTCCTCCCAGGTCATCATCTGGCCTCCGGTCATTGCGCGAACACTGTTCCACCATGCCCTGGCATCTCCGGCTAGATAGTGGGTGGAGAACAGAACTTTCTCGTTGGCTTCCACTCCGGCAACTTCTAGGTTATTTTCCATGGTTTGCAGCCAATCATCGGTGTCTAGGGGCTCTTCTGACTTAGTGAAAACAGGTGGGTTGGTATTCTGGAAATTCTTGAGCTTAGATCCATGGTTATCCTGATTTCCGTGGCCTTGGTTGTTGTGGGCTAGCTGAGCTATCTGTTGCAGGGTGGCTAGGTTGGCTTGACGTTCCGCTCTTTCAGCTTCACGGTCAGAAGTCAACATTTTCAGAATCTGCAACATCGGGTCCGGGGATGAACCACTTCCTCCGCGTGGCATCTGAAGATTGAGATAGATCATGAGAAAAGAGGGAAATTTCTAAGGTTCTGGGATTTTGAAAAGTTTTTAAAGTTTGACTCAGATTTTTCTAGCAACTTGCTTTTTATTCATTCACTCGTAGCACATGATACAACACACACCATAACAAAGAAAAACAGATGGTTTTAAGAACCATTCTGAAAACTACGATACAGTGGGACCGAATACTACTCACTACGCTAGTGCTCAAGTGCTACTACTCCTCGGAATCTGTGGCTTCATCATCTTCATCATCATCGATGAAGGCGAAATCCTCCTCATCGGTGAAGAAGCCCATAGCCTAATCCTCCAGAAAATCATCATCATCGCTGAGATAGGAGTAAGGGTCTCCACGAAGATCCTCTCCGGCATTTTCCCTTTCCTCCAACTGCATGTCTCTCTCGTGGATGGTCTCCTCCAAAGATGAGATGCGATGACGAAGACGGGCAATGATGCGCTCCTTCTTGTCGAGCTGACGGCGGCGAGACTTGCGATCCTTCGCTAGCATGGAGATGGTATGATCCTTCATCTTGATGATGGCAGACTTGTGGTTGGAGTAGTCACAGCAGTTATCCAATTCCTAATGACGATCATACATCATGAAGCTAAGGTGGTCCAATTGAGTCTTCAGCTCGGGGTGGTATGGGGCTTCTAGTGGTTGTCCATTTGAATCACGCCTTGGGCAAAACTCAAAGCGGGTTCCCTTGATCTGATTGATGATCTGCCCACACAGACGGGAAAGAGCTTCCTGCATGGCCCTGGCAAGTCCATCGAGCCAGTTGTTCTCTCTCAAGGTAAACTGAATTCCCTCAGCAGTGGGAGGTTCAATCTTTCCTCAGAGACTTGCAACAATTATCCACTGCAGATCTTCTCCTCCTTGATCATTGAGCTGAGCTCTGAAGAACTCAGGGTGCGGACGCTCCAAAAGTTCCGAAAGCTGGTCCAAATCCCTCTCAAAGATAAGGTCTCCTCCATTCCCCAATTGGTAAAACTTGTTGTACTTGATGTCCATCTATAAGAATATAGGATAAGTAAGTTAATAGAGTGATCAAGTGTGTCAAAATTTTATGTATTTGGCAAGAGTTCTTGAGGAACATGAATTTTCATGAAAGAATCAAGGGGATAAGAATGAGAATAAGTTTTTGTAAATATTTGCTTCCTTTGGTTTTGAAACTAAGTTTTTGATTCAAACGTCCAGTCTAAATAGGGTCTCCTATGGTCAGGATGGCTCTAATACCAACTTGTCAACACCCGGATTTTTAATCCCAGATGCCTGTTATGCCATACATCGCAATCCCAGGATTACCATTTTTGCGAGACATAACAGAATTGGATACCACAGTACATCATCCATTACAAACCATATATAAGGTCTTACACAAATAGGGATCTCATGATCCAGTTCTTAATACAACTTCAAACGGCGGAATACGTAATAATAACGGTAGCGTAGGCGAAGCTCCATCTTCGTGGTCACAGGAAATGCTGACGATGGGAGATGATCCTAGTTGTCGTAACCTTCCTGGGGTCCATCCTCCAGGTACTCTTCTTCATAGTCTGGCCACGGGAATAGCCAGGGACAAAGCCATGAGTACTCTTTAAGTACTCGCAAACTAATACTAACAAGTAAAAGGGTTTTTGGATAATCGGACACTAGGCTCTAGGGTTGTTTTGCAAAAGGCCAGATTTATCTCTACTAAGTTAAGAAGCAAGAGAGCTAGTTGAAGTTTATAACACCTAAGTGGGAACTTGTATTTTATAGCACAACTCTATTGTGGTCAAGTCAAAGTATCAACTCATTTCACAAGTCATTTTGAAAACATCTGACGGGGGAACAGTATGGCCACTCCAACTGTCCATAACCGCGGACGCGGCTATTCAAATAGTTTGACACTCTGTAGAGATTGTACACTTTCACCACAACATTCGATACATCCGTCAGGAACAAATCCTGAATTCACCATACTCATTATGCGGATAATCAATCCTAACCTTTCAATTACACGCCCTAGTATAAGCACCTCTCCTGTGAGTTTGGCCTCCCAACCATGACCAACTGTCATCTTGGGTACTACACAGGTGGACAATCTTCACAAGGTAGCCTCAGCTCAGACCTTGGCCGTGAGGGAACTAATACAAAGGGATATAAGTTTCCAGTCAAGCCCTACCCAATCTTCAGGTATTGTGGTTGTACGATATAATTGGAATGGTATCGCATCCAGACAACCATCAGTTTTATAAAGGGCTAAGGCTCATGCCTCAACATTTTCATCACCAAAATCATCTGGTGTTCGGAAACACATGTCAAAACATTTCAGTAGAATGATCCATCATTCTAAGGTTTTCATAACCATTTTCACCAAGTATTCCCATCTAAAGTTGATCAAGTTTTATGCTTAGCACTAGCGTCTACAAGTGGGGGTAGCACTAATGAGAGGTGGTAAACTAGTGGAGTTTCAACTAAGTACAACCTTATATCTTGGGATGATATCAAGTTTTCTAACTTAGGCCAAATTTTATGCTCTTTATGCAACCTTCAAATATATCTTTCTAGGATCTATAAGTCACTTAAGTCAACTCTAAGTTAAAGCTTTGATAAAGAAATAAAGTAGCAGCTTGCAAATAAAACTAGGATTGGGTTATCAAGTGGGTAAGATCACATATGCTTAAGGCATATAGTTGGCATGGTAACAAGCAGGTATTAGCTTGCATAGGTCAACTTGATTAGTAAGGTTGACAAGTATGGGCTTGCTCAATATCAGTATTTGCTTGCTAAATTGCAAGTGTTAGCTTGCACAATATCAGTATTAGCTTGCTAAATTGCAAGTGTTAGCTTGCCTTGTGCAGAGCAGTGGTTGAAGTTCTCATCGGCTTCTTCTTCGTAGAATCCTCCTTCCTCCTCGTATCCTTGGTCGGTACTAGCGTCTATAAATAAATACGATGTACACAATCACCAAACAATACTTAAATACTTGCAATCATCACACAAAAGGGTCATATATATGATCTAGCATCATCACTAACATTACAAGATTAAGGCTTGGTTTAATTCCTTTTATTTTTAGAAAAGTAATTTCTACTCCATGAAAAACTACTTAAGATTTACTATTCTCCAAACCAAACATGGGATCATGTTGACACATGTCATCACCACATATTTTAGTTCATGGGAATGTGATTTAAAGTGGTGTCACAATTTAATAAGGTTTTACCCTTTTATTTTAATTAATTAAAGTGGCTAGAAATGCCTATGTGGCATTCTTTTATTACTTGAACATTATTTCTGTAAGTAAACCTATATATTTTTATATATTCTGAAAGGTATGGTCAAATGTGATTTTTTAGAGTTGGATTCAACTCAAAAGCTATTATGGTTTAAATTTAAAAAATGTTTGAATGCAGAAAAGCCTCTGCCTTGTTATTTTTACCAAGGATGGTCTACAGATCCAAATGACTTGAATCCAACGGGCTTGGATTCAGCATTCCCAGACCTTTCTTACAAAATTGGTTTCATTCAATTTGGTTTCACTGAATCGACCTAGGTTGATTTTTGAAACTGGGTACAGAAGTGTGTTTGAAATAAAATGGAAAAGGTTTAATTCAAATAACTGGGTTGCGCGGGAAAGGTTAACGGGCCGGCCTGCTAAGCATAGCGCTTCCGCGGACTGCTTAAGTGGCTGTCCCCACGCGTCAGTGAGACGAGGGGGTGCGAAGCGGTATGGGGCGATGTGGTGCGTTCGATCTGGTTCTAATCCAATGGTTGAGGGTCATCGTCGATGTTGGGCAACGCCGGCAAGACACAGTGGGGGTCGTTGGGGGCCCACCGGGGTTCAGGCGAGGGTCGGCGAGGCGGGCGAACGGCGAAGTCGACGACAGCGAACCTCCTGGTACCGGCAGATTCTCCTGGGGCGGCTCTAATCGCTGGCGCCCTTCTTCTCCAGCAGCGGCGGGCTCCGGTGAAATTCCGGCGCTACACTGCTCGCCTTGCTCCGGGAACGGGGTGGAATGATCAGTGAGAAGAGGGGAGTGAGATGGTGTGCTCAGTTCGGCTGGGGGTGGCCTCTATTTATAGTCGCGATGACGAGACCGAACGGGATGGGCAGGCGACAGTGGCGACATGGCTACGGGCTGCTAGAGGCATGGCCGGTGGTGGCGATCGCTTGGTGGTCTACTGGCGATGCTCTACGGCTTTAATGCGCGTGTAGGGGCGGCGCGATTTGTTCTGGAACGCACGATGCTCTGCACGGCAGAGGCGGCGTCTTCGACGGCGAGCGGTGGCTGTGCGGCATGGGGCGGCGAACGGGGATGTCTGGCGGTCTCCTGGGTCGGTGGCGATCATGTATGCACGCGGCGAGGGCGGCGCGCGGTCTGTGGGCTTCGGTCGAGCGTGGCGCTCTGGCGCATGCTCGGCATGGTTGACAAAGGCACGGGCGCAGCGTTCCTAGGTGATGTGTTCGACGTCTTCGAGGCAGGACTGGTCGAGAGGGGGCGGTGAGGCATGGGTGATCTCCTAGACAAGGTTGGCACGGCTAGTTTCCTTCCTAGCTTGCTGTCTCCACTGGGGTGGCATGGTGAGCTTCGGTTATTCACCATTGATGGCATTGCCTAGCTTACAGGGATGCTAAGGGTGTGCAATTGAGCTAGATGATCTACTAAAACCTAGTTGCAACCAGAGAGGGAACAAGTTAGGCTTCAATCACTGCTCACAATAGTGTTTGGATTTTGTTTGATTTGTGTCTGCAACCTGTTTGATAAAATGGCCGCAAGAACTCAAGTTTGGAATTTTGAAAAGATTTTTGGTGGGTGTGCTAGGTTGGTGCTAGTGAGTCTGCAGATGCTTGGGTTTTGAAAATTGAACTTGTTTGAGTGGTTTTTGAAAAAGTGGGACCTTCCCATATGATAAAGATTCAATTTTGAATTGTCATTTAAACTATGCAATTGAAAGTTTCTGGATGATCACAAGGTGGGCATTGATACTTTGTTATGAGTACAATCAAGGGGTGCAAAGATCTAGAAAAGTTTGTGTTAGGTTCTGAAAGTTTGAGACAGCCAAAGTAGGCATGGGAGTTTAATTGGTCAAAATGACCATTCCCTTATTTTAT
The DNA here is from genome assembly GCA_910589765.1 of Avena atlantica. Taxonomy (NCBI): domain Eukaryota; kingdom Viridiplantae; phylum Streptophyta; class Magnoliopsida; order Poales; family Poaceae; genus Avena; species Avena atlantica. The sequence goes on from OU342735.1 coordinate 109,285,566, forward strand.
TTGTTTTGATTTACTTGTCTTTGGGAAAAGTGTGGGAAATGTTTAGATGATGTTTATTTCACCTAAGCATCCATTTACAAGCAATGGGACACACAAACAAGGTGGTTCAAAAGAATTCAAAATGAAATGCATACTCACATGCATGCTTCCATAATTTTATTTAGAAAAGTTTTTGTTAACCCTAATTTTGATGATTAGAGTTTGATGATCCAAGTTTAGTATTTTTGGAATGTTACATAAACCCTAAAAACTCTAAACCCTCAACCCCTAACCCTGACTAAGCAGGTATCATGCACTTATAGATAAAATTTGAGATACTTTCATTATTAAATTGATGCTAAGTCATTCTATTCCACAAATATAAACATAAAGCTCGAAATTCATTGAAAAATCCCGAAACCCTAAACAACCCCGAAAACCTAAACCCTCGATCCCTAAATTCCCTAAACCCCAAAGAACCCCCAGCCTAAACCCTCGACCCCTAAATACTAAAATTGTATACCCTAAACCCCTCAACCCATAATTAAACCCTAACCAAGTAGATATCGTGCACTTATAGATCCAAATTCGAGATACTTTCATTAAATTGTGGTAACGCCATTCTGTTCCACAAATATAAGCATAAAGCATAAACATTATTAAAATTCCCTAAACCATAAACCCCTAAACCCCTTGATGACCATGACTAATTAAGGAGGTATATTATCCAAATTCGAGATACTTCCATTAAATTGCGGTTAAAACATTATGTTCCGCAAATATAAGCATAAAGCTTAAACCTTACTCAAAATTCCCTAAACCCTAAACCCCTAATTAAACGACCCTCACAAATTAAGCACATATATTATCATCCACTTATATATCAACATTTGAGATATACTTTAATTAAATTACGCTAACGCCATTCCATTCCATGAATCTAAGGATAAAGCTTAAACATTATTATCAAAAATGCCCTAAAACTTAAACCTTAAAACCTATAACCCTAAACCCCTAAATGACCCTTCCATACCAGTATATATCAACCACTTATAGATCAACATTTGAGATATACTTTTATTAAATTATGCTAAATCCATTCATTTCCACGAATCTAAGCATAAAGCCCCTAAACATTATTGAAAATGCCATAAAACCTAAACCTTAAACCCCTAAACCCTTTAACCTTAAACCCTGACAAAGCAGGCTAGGTATTATGCATTTATAGATCAAAATGTGATATATTTCCATTAAATTGCCCTAACGCCTTTGTATTTCACGAATATCGGCATATAGCTCAAACATTATTGAAAATTCACTAAACCCTACCCTCCCAAAAATGTAAACACTAAGCCATATACCCCTAAACAATAAAAACCCTAAACCCTCAACCCCTAACCTGACTAAGCAGGTAGATAAAATTTGAGGTACTTTCATTATTAAATTATCGCTATGTCATTCTATTCCATGAATATAAGCATAAAGTTCAAACTTCATTGAAAATTACCAAAACCCTAAAACAACCCCGAAAACCTAAACCTTCAACTCCTAAATTCTCTAAACCCCACATAACCCCCCAACCTAAACCCTCGACCCCTAAATACTAAAACCCTAAACCCCCAACACATAATTAAACCCTAACCAAGTAGGTATCATGCACTTATAGATCCAAATTCGAGATACTTTCATTAAATTGCGGTAAAAACATTATGTTCCACAAATATAAGCATAAAGCTTAAACATTATTCAAAATTCCCTAAACCCTACACCCCTAAACCCCTAATTAAACGACCCTAACTAATTAATCAGGTATATAATGCACTTATATATCAACATATGAGACATACTTTAATTAAATTACGCTAACGCCATTCCATTCCACAAATCTAAGCATAAAGCTTGACCATTTTTGTTGAAAAATCCCTAAAACCTAAACCTTAAACCCTATAATCCTAAACCCCTAAATGACCCTGACCAAGCCGAATGATATCTCATCCACTTATAGATCAACAGTTGAGATGTACGTTTATTAAATTATGATAAAGCCATTCATTTCCACGAATCTAAGCATAAAGCCTAAACATTATTGAAAATGCCATAAACCTAAACCTTAAACCCCTAAACCCTTTAACCCTAAACCCCGACAAAGCAGGCTAGGTATTATGCATTTATAGATCAAAATGTGATATATTTCCATTAAATTTCCCTAACGCCTTTATATTTCATGAATATCGACATATAGCTCAAACATTATTGAAAATTCACTAAACCCTACCCTCCCAAAAATGTAAACACTAAGCCATATACCCCTAAACAATAAAAACCCTAAACCCTCAACCCCTAACCCTGACTAAGCAGGTATCATGCACTACTTATAGATAAAATTTGAGATACTTTCATTATTAAATTATCGCAAAGTCATTCTATTCCACGAATATAAGCATAAAGCTCAAACTTTATTGAAAATTCCCGAAACCCTAAAACAACCCCGAAAACCTAAACCCTCAACTCCTTAATTCCCTAAACCCCAAACAACCCCCCAACCTAAACCCTCGACCCCTAAATACTAAAACCCTAAACCCCTCAACCCATAATTAAACCCTAACCAAGTAGGTATATTATGCACTTATAGATCCAAATTCGAGATACTTTCATTAAATTGCGGTAAAAACATTATGTTCCACAAATATAAGCATAAAGCTTGAACATTGTTCAAAATTCCCTAAACCCTAAACCCCTAATTAAACGACCCTGACTAATTAAGCAGGTATATTATCCACTTATATATCAACATTTGAGATATACTTTCATTAAATTATGCTAACACCATTTCATTCCACGAATCTAAGCATAAAGCTTGAACATTATTATTGAAAATGCCCTAAAACCTAAACCTTAAACCCTACTAACCCTAATAAACCCTGACCAAGCAGGCATCATGAGCTTTAAGATCAAAATTTGAGATACCTTCACCAAATTGCCCTAACACCATTCTAATTCATGACATGTCGAACATTATTCAATATTTTCTAAACTCTAACCCCCTAAAGCCTAAACCCTAGGCCTTATATACCCTTAAAAACCCTAAACCCTAACCCCTAACCCTAAGCTCAGTCATAACCCTGAACGCTAAACTACCCCTAAAAAACGAGAACCCTAAACCCGCAATACTAAAAGCCTAAACCCTCAACCCATAAACCCTAACCATCCACGTATCATGTACTTATAGATCAAAATTTTAGATACTTTTATTATTAAATTGTTGCTAAGTCATTCTATTCCATGAATATATGCATAAAGCTCGAACTGTATTGAAAATTTCCGAAGCCCTAAACCCTAAACTCCTAAATACCTAAAACCCTTAAACCCTAAAACCAAAAATACTAAATCCCTAAAACCTAAAACCCTAAACAATCATGACCAGGCAGGGTATCATCATAAGCATAAAGATTGAACATTATTGAAAATTCCCAAAACCCTTAAACCCTAAACCCCTAACGACCCTGACCACGCACGGGTATCATCCACTTATGGATCAACGTTTGAGATATACTTTCATTAAATTGTGATAACACAATTCTATTCCTCTAATATAAGACCTTAAGCCTTAGAACCGTAAACCCTAAAATCTAAATCTTTAAACCCCTAAACCTTAGAACAGTAAACCCGAAACTCTCAACCCCTAAACACTGACCAAGCAGGTATCGTGCAGTTATAGACACGTTATAATAAACTATGGCAGAGATATGGCCATGAGCTTGGCCATCTTGTTTGAAAGCTTTCAAAATATAATGCTTATCAATTTTGGCAAATGTGTGGAAACTCATTTAAATGCTGGTAAGCATGTTGTCGTGTAGGTCCAGACAGGGCCAACACGTGAGGAGCGGCTGCGTCTGAGTAGCATACGTCGGAAGCTTCAACCCCAAAATTTCAGCACATCGCCGAAACATCCCGCGCATCTATTCAGAAATCCCGCCCCGTTTTTCGTGATGCAAAATTCCTCTTCTATCCTTGGCCCGGAAACAAGGACCAGAGGAGCAGTGCAATAATAGAGGGGTATAGGTGGTAAATTTGCATCATCCCACCTATATCCCCCCATCTCATCTTCGCTGCCCACCCCCTCTAACCTCCACCTTCCTCCATCCCCTTCACCGCCAGCCCTCTCTTCCATACCGGAGCTCCTTCACCGTCGGTGCTCTCTTCTACACGGGAGCATCTTCACCACCGGCGCTATCTTCTGCATCGAAGCTCCTTCCCCGCCGGTGCTCTCTTCCACTCGGGAACATCTTCACCGCCCAACACACCGGATCCACCTCGCAATGCCCAGCCGACGCCCCCGCCGCCGTCATGCGCGTCCCACACACCCTTAATACGTCCAAAATGTATCTACTTTTCCGAACACTTTTCCTATTGTTTCTCCTCTAATTTGTGTGATTTGGATGTAACTAACACGGACTAACGATGTTTTTAGCAGAATTGCTTTGGTGTCTCGTTTTTATGCAGAAAATCAACTTTCAGAAAAAATCCCAGAAAATATGCCGAAAATCCTATTTTTCCAGAAGACTCACGGAGCCAGAAGACGGAGGGGAGGAAAGGCTAGAAGGGCCCACACCACCCCTAGGCGCGGGCCAGGCCTGGCCGCGCCAGGGCATGGTGCTCGCCTCGGACTCCGCCTCGACCTCTCCTTTCGCCTACTTATACCCTCTGACGTTAAAACATCGGGGGGTCGACAATTTCCAGAGAAGAGCTCCGCTGCGCCGCCACCACCAGAAACCGTGGTTCAGAACAAGAAACTTTGTTCTGGCACCCTGCTGGCACGGGGAATTGGAGGATATCATCTCCATCATCATCACCGACGCCTCTCCATCAACCATCCATGACTCACCCATCCATGTGAGTAATTCCCCGCAGTAGGCTATGGGGATGATAGAGAATGGATGAGATCACTCATGTAATTGCATAAGATTGTTAGGGCATGGTGCCTAGTATCTATTGTTAGTGCTTTTGAAATTGCTGCAACTTGTTGTGCTTAATGCTTGTCACTAGGGCCCAAGTGCCATGATCTCAGATCTGAACATGTTATTGATTCATGATGATATTATTGTTTGTGATCTTACCTGCAAGTTGTGTACACATATAGTTGTCCGGAACCCGAGGCCCCAAAGTGACAGCAATTGGGATAATGGGAGGGGATGGCTGTAATGTGAGGATCACGTGTGTTAATGGAGTGTTAATGCTTTGCTCTGGTGCTCTATTAAAAGGAGCACATTAATTGACAGTATATTCTCTTGAGGCCCCGCTACAAACGGGCTGGCAGGACAAAAGATGTTGTGCAAATTCTCATTGCGAGCATGCATGACTATATACGGAACACATGCCTATGGTTACTTAGTACTTGGATGCTTTATCTTATTTATCTGCAATTCCTTTGTCTTGGTTATTACATGAATTATCTTGTCCATGCAACGCCCGTCCATCCATCCCTATGCCTACTACACTTTAATCCTGTTGTTTACTACAATTGTTACTACTGTCCTTATTTTACTACTGTTGTTATTTTGCTATTGCTACTACAAAATTGTTGCTACTGATAAACTATTGCGAGCAAGACTGTTTCCAGGTGCAGCTGAATTAACAACTCATCTGTTAAGGCTTATAAATATTTGTTGGCTCCCCTTGTGTCGAATCAATAAATTTGGGGTTTACTTCCCTCGAAGACTGTTTTGATCCCCTATACTTGTGACATCAAGACTATTTTCTGGCGTTGTTGTCGGGGAGCATAGCTTTATCTATAAGTTCACTTGGAATTATTACTGTTCGCTGCCATCTATTCATCATGGGTAAAGCTCATGATGGAAAAGTTCCTATATTTCCATCCACTACAAGAAGAGGTACAACTCTTAACACCTCTGCTGCTCTTGATTCACCATCTGTGATAAGTAAGCTTCTTACACCACCACATACACATGATACACATACTGCTACTTCTGCTGAATCTGAAAATGCTTCTGATACTTATGATGTCACTTCTACTGTGCTTGATGAGAGTGGTTCATTAGGTCCTTTCCTAGATGCTACAATTGCTAAAACTATAATGAGAAACACTGTAACTCCTAATGAAGATATTGCTACACATGTTAGTTCACCTGAGGGTATCCTAGTGATGATCTTAATGAAGATTATATTGTAATGACTGATGAATTTATTGAGGAATGTTGAAACACTACTAGTGCAAGATCTATTAAGAGTCTTCTTGAGAGACATACTATTAGACATAAATTATCTCTTGATGCTAAGTTTGCCACATCTCCCATAAACATTAAAGATAAGGATTATGATTTCTCTCCTGATTTATCTTATATAACCAGTGTTGAGAAAGAACCTTTTTGTGGGACCAAAAATAAAAGTGTTGTGGCACATATGCAAGATCTCTCTATTTTGAATGGCTTATTTTCTAATGATATTAAGAAACACACCTACTTTGTTGCTAAAATTTTCCCTTTTTCATTGAAAGGTGAAGCTAAATCTTGGTTTAATAATTTACCTCATGGATCTATTGATAGTCCTGTTGGTTTGGTTAATACTTTCTTTCAGAAATATTTCCCTCCTAGTGCTCAACATGCTATTTTGCAGAAACTCTTTGATTTTAAGCAGGAAGAAGGAGAGAAATTTCCTGAGTCATGGGCAAGGTTTTGCTCTTTAATTAAAGCACAGCCTGGATATCTAGTAGCTAAAAATGAACTTCTTGATATATATTATAATGGACTAATCGATGAATCTAGGACATACCTGGATAGTTGTGCTGGTTATGTTTTTAGGAAAAGAACTCCTGGTGAAGCTGAGGAATTAATGGCTAAAATAAGCAAGAATTATGATGATTGGACTATATTTGGGTCAGCTACACCTGAGCCAACTCCAGCACCAACACCAAATAAGAGGGGAATGATTGAATTAAATGATGAAGGAATCTAAGAAATGTCTTAAGGAGAAGGGTATTAAATCTGAATATGTGAAGAATTTACCTCCTATAGAAGAATTATGTAAGCCAATCTCTCACTCATCCACTGTTGAGGTACATTCTCTCCAACATTTTGATGATGGTGATATTCCTTACTCTTAACCTCCTGATCAATGCCTAGAATAATTTGATATTTATGTTGTTAAGCAAGATAATTTTAATATGAGAGTGTAGAACCATTTAATGGAGAATTCTAGAGCTATTAATAAGTTGAAAGATATTGTTGATAGAACCTCCAATGATGTTAAAATGCTTGTTGAACATTTCCAAATGGTTCAAACTCAAATTGATCAGCTCACCAAGGTGCAAAAAGATCTGCTAGTTAATGCTTCTAGAGAAAAAGATGCTTATGAAATAAGAACTAGAAGTGGTGCTTCTACTCAGGATCATTTATATCCTGAGGGACATCCTAAAAGAATTAAGCAAGATTCTCAACAAGCTAAAAATAGTGGTACTCCTTCTAAGAAAAAGAAAAAGACACATAAAACAGTTGTAGAATCTTCTGAACCTGCTAAAGATCCTAATAGTATATCTATCTCTGATGGTGAAACTAAAAGTGGTAATGACAAAAATGATGCTCCTGATAAAGAAAAAATTAAAGAAGAACTTTAAAGGCACGCAAATAATATTAAGTACACTAAGGAAGATTTTGTTGCTAATAAACATGGTAGTGAAAGAGAGCCTTGGGTGCAAAAACCAATGCTTTTTCCTGATAAGAAACACAAGTCAAAGGAAGAAGAACACTATAACAAGTTTTGTGAGTGGATGAAATCTTTATTTTTGAAAATTCCTTTGACTGATGCTATTAAATTTCCTCCTTATTCAAAGTATATGAAGGATATTGTCTCTAATAAAAGGAATATTCCTAATAAGGAAATTTCCACTTTGCTTGCTAATTATTCCTTCAATAGTAAGGTTCCAAAGAAACTTGGAGATCCAGGTATTCCAACTATTCCTTGCTCTATCAAAAATAATTATGTTAGAACTGCTTTATGTGATTTGGGAGCTGGAGTTAGTGTTATGCCTTTTTCTCTCTACAAGAGACTCCAGGTAGAGAAGTTGATATCAACTGATATATCTTCGAAAATGGCTGATAAGTCTACTACTATTCCTGTTGGTATATGTGAGGATGTTCATGTTCAAGTGGCTCATAATTGTTTGATATTAACTGATTTTCTTGTGCTCGAAATGCCTCAAGATGATAATATGTCCATTATTCTTGGGAGACCTTTTCTTAATACTGCAGGTGTTGGCATTGATTGTAATCAAGGAAAAGTAACTTTTAATTTTAATGACAAGGATCACACTGTTTATTTCCCCAAGAAGATTGATAAGAAATATGGCCTAAATTCCATTGAAAATATTGAGGGCATCAAAGTTGGAAAATATATTGTCCCATACCACAAGAAGATTATGAAATTATTATGATTGGGACTATTGCTATCAAGGTTGAGGTAACATAATCATTTAGTGAAATGCAAGTTTTGCTTCATATAAAATTGTTTTGGTAACAAGACCTGATCAACCTTGTTAACAAAAGGATTTGGATGAACAAAACAACATTTTCACCATGATTATCCTTGTTTACTCTTATTTTCTTTATCTCAATTATTGCTTTCACCTTGGTCATCTTTGTATTGCTAGTTGTTTGCATATTCGAGTGTTTTAGAACTTCTGTATTTTTGGTATTGATTTGTTTTTCCATTGTTCCAAAATCCTTTTTCTGCGAGAAAATCATTTATCAAGTCCTTAAAATATCTCAAAAATAAAGTTTCTCGAAAAATTCCAGAAAATTCATATTAAATTTTTACGTAAAAAATGGGACAGAGAGGCACCTGGAGTGACCCAGGGGGACCCACCAGATAGGCTCACCACCTGGTGGTGCGACCAGCCCTGGGTGCGCCTAGCCATGGTGTGGGCCACCCCTGGCCCTCCACTTACCCAGCCACCTACCACTCCACTCTCTCTCCCGAGAAAACATCAGAAAATTTCTCAAACCCGTGTTCTTGCTATTCTTCACCGTGATTTTCGATCTCCTTACTCAGCCACTCTTTGCTGCTGATTTTTGGAGCATTTGTTCTCCGGTATGTGACTCCTCCGCTTGTCCAAGTAGATTATTTATTAGTGGATTATATCTTGAGTATTTTGCTACTGTAGGTGACAGGTTATGTGAGATTGCATGCTTGTTCTATGCTTAGAGAAATCATTTTGATGCATGTTTAGTCCTCTTGCAAGTCCCTATAGTAGTTCCCTTCATTTAGTAGCTTTGAAATTATTTTTTGTGATGTTTGTCTAAAAATTTCATAAAAGAGAGAAATGGACAACCATACTTTTGGATAAGTGTTTGAGAGAGACATGCCAAGGGTGGCAAGGCCTTCAAGATCGACTTCTCGATTTAGGCCATCATATAATGAAGATCTTATTGCGCCGCGCTTTGGTAATGAGGGAGATGATGGAGATGTGCATCCATCTACCTTCCCTTGTTATGAATTTTTGAGAGCTGCAGGGATCCTCGATGAATTCTTGCTTCTTGTTCAAAGGTTGGTCTAACCACTTACATGCAGGATGAGAGTGAGCAATATGCTTTGCTCACCATAACTTTCGTTGAGAGCTTCACTTTCACTAATACTTCTTATAGGCCAATTGTTTCATTTAAAATCTATGATATGCCTATTACCATGAACTTGGAAAGATTTTGCGGCATTATAGGTATTGGCATGATTGGGACGACAAAGAAGATCAAAGGGAGACTCGTTGATTTGCTGGAGATCTACCGAGGTGTAATAAGTGATGATGACCGCACGGCCTAGCGCGGCAAGATAAGAAACATTCAGCTCCCAGCTCTTAGATACTTTGCTTACTATCTTGCTACTAGCATCCTTGGTAGGGAGAACACTAGTAATATTTATAATTATCATTTAGTTTTTCTTGCTGTTGCGCTTAATAATGAAACCAAGTATAATCTCGGTTCTCTCATTGCTTGCCACCTAGCTGCTAGAGGACCCATTTATGGGGGTATTATTGATGCGCGCATGGTTTCTTCTTTGGGCCTTTCTGTTGATCCTAATGATACCGTGCTGGCCCCACAGAGACTTGATCTTGTGGCTATGAAAGCACATCACTTTGTTAGAGTTTAGTTTATAGGATGTTGTTTACTGACGGAGATGAGAGGGAAATTTCCTTGCCACAGCCTACTTTGTTCAGTATTTCCAGGAAGCAGTGGTCGCGTTCCAAGGAGGAGTTGGACGAGCAGCTCCGCTTGCTTGGTTTCCATAGGCAGCACCAGGAGGGGGACGCGCCCTCTTATGACTACTCTGCGCACTATGTCAGGGCGTCCTCGAGTTCGTATCAGGACGAAGGTAGTTCTTCATATTATGGAGGCGCCACTTCTTGGCCAGCTTGGGATTGATCTCCACTTAGGACAAAATCCTAAGCTTGGGGGGAGGTATACCAACATCACACTCATCTACATATCACATTCTGTCGGTACTTTATATATCCATGTTTCGCTTTCTTTCTTTTTTGTTTTCGTTCTTGTTTTGTCTATGCTTTCCAAAACACAAAAGACCAAAAATATTTTCGTTGATTCTCTTTGTTTGCTTCTTTAGCTTTTAGCTTTAGTTTGCTTGCCCTTTTTAGCTTCATTTTGTTATTCGAAAATCCAAAAATACTTTGCTTTGTTTGCTTTTTTCCTTTAGTTCTTGTCTTAAAAAAATCGAAAACCCAAAAATATTTGTTGTTCTTCTCTGGTTTTGTAAAGTTTATCGCAGGGTTCGGCAGTCCTCAGTGACTCCTTGGGAGTTTGGTTTTTATATTATTATTCAAGCCACACAAGTGAAAGGCAATAATGACGATTCATGACAATTCGAGGTGTGATAAGAGGCTGGTATAAACTCTATTTGTTTTCATTTTTGTACATATACTCATCCAAGTGGGCATGCTTAGTCTGTTCATGTAAGGTGTATGTTATTTAATTGATGCTTAGTAGTTCTTGCTCTCTTATGATTAGTTCCAATTTGCTAATAGTTTGTAGCATGTCATATAAATATTGCTTGCATTGTCCTATTCATAACTTGGTATGACATTATGGTATTCTCCTCTGAATGTTCTATTTGAATCGACTTGGCACATGCTCACGCATGCATATGACTAAACTAAAAGTCAGTTAAGCCTCGATGATTTATTTTTCCTCAGAGTCCTTGTGTCACTTGTATGCCACTATTAATTTTGTTTTGTCGCAAGCATGATTATGACAGTTACTGCTATCTCGATTTTCGCTCACTTTCTATTGCTAGCCTTCACTTGTACTGAGTATGCTACTCGTGCATCCAACTCCCCAAAACCAAATTTGTCAAAAAGTGTCTACCATATCTACCTATTGGCATCATTGCTATTCCTTGCATACTTATTATGCTTTGTTTTCTTCCAAATAAAAATGTTTGCTTGTTATGCGAAAATTAGTTAGTAAATATCGCATGAACTTGATGGCACATTTTATTTCTCGCACTTAATAAACCTGAACCATTGTGACTATCTATGTAGTTATATGCTTGCAATTTATAAGCTAGGAATTATCATAACCATGCTGTCATGTGGAACGCTTTCAACATTGCACTTATTCTATTTAGTTGATATCATGTTCTTTTGTTTATGGATCCCGAGTGCTGTGAAATAAGATAGGAGCTTGTAAGTCCATGGAGTATGTATATGTGTTAGAGAAACGCCTAGGCGTCTAGCCTAAGCCATGCCTAATCATGGTGGAAACTTACAGCGAAGCCATAGTGGAGTTCTATGAAGCATCCTCAATAAAAAACTATGCAAATATCAAATAAAAAGATCGCTGAGATGCTCACTGTCTGTTGCCTTATCATTTTGATATGGGATAGATCTTGTGTCATGGGGCAAGGGGTACCCCGTTGGTTGTTCTCTAGGATACACATATACTTACAATGACAAGAACTTACCTGAGACCAAAGTTGAGTAGCATGAGGTCTCGGTACTCGTACTCAAGGGGCATGAGATTTTTAACTTATAATCTGTCAAGCATATAACTCATATTTGACCTCACTTTAACCTTAACCATTTAAAGATGCTTATGATAGGGGCAATGAGAGCTCAAAGCTAATGAGTACCAAACTTTCAACATTTGGAAGCCTTTCAAACTTTTTAATATTTTCTTTCACTTTTATATCGAGTCACAATCTTTTCTATGAGCACCTTCCCGAGAGCATAGTTGTCATTCTTAGTATAATATGCTTGTCCCAGAACACGGTTGACTGTGACATAACTTTGACGCTTATATCTTTGATATTTTATTTCTAGTCTTCACTTGAACTTCAGAGGTGCCTTGGAATTTATGTTTTTATCCAAAAGGAAAGGCAAGCGAGATACCACTTTATCATATCTTCCTATGAGCATTACAATCTTGCATTGTTTCATCTTGCTTATTATTGTGTTGGAATCTCTTCATAGCTTGCATGACTATTGGGTAGACTTATTTGCATACTCCTTATTATGAATTGCCTAAGTACTTGCTCATATGCTGAGAATATATACATCTTATGAAGCAAATGTGTTCATAAAAGTTTCTTTTATCGCACTCAGTTTTCAACTGACTTGCTTGAGGACAACCAATAAGCTAAGCTAGAGGGGAGTTGATACGTCCAAAATGTATCTACTTTACCAAACACTTTTTCTATTGTTTCTCCTCTAATTTGTGTGACTCACGGAGCCAGAAGATGGAGGGGAGGAAAGGCCAGAAGGGCCCACACCACCCCTAGGCGCGGGCCAAGCCTGGCTGCGCCAGGGCATGGTGTGCCTGCCTCGGACTCCGCCTCAGCCTCTCATTTCGCCTACATATACCCTCTGACCTAAAAACACTGGGGGTCGACAATTTCCAGAGAAGAGTTCCATTGCGCCGCCACCACCAGAAACCACGATTCAAAACCAGAAACTCCGTTCTGGCACCCTGCCGGGACAGGGAATTGGAGGAGATCATCGCCATCATCATCACTGATTCCTCTCCATCATCCATCCATGACTCCCCCATCCATGTGTGAGTAATTCCCTGATGTAGGCTATGGGGATGGTAGGGATTGGACGAGATCACTCATGTAATTGCATAAGGTTGTTAGGGCATGGTGCCTAGTATCTATTGTTAGTGCTTTTGACATTGTTGCAACTTGTTGTGCTTAATGCTTGTCACTAGGTCCCAAGTGCCATGATCTCAGATCTGAACATGTTATTGATTCATGATGATATTATTGTTTGTAATCTTACCTGCAAGTTGTGTACACATGTCGTTGTCTAGAACCTGAGGCCCCAAAGTGATAGCAATTGGGATAACCGGAGGGGATGGATGTGATGTGAGGATCACGTGTGTTCATGGAGTGTTAATGCTTTGCTCCGGTGCTCTATTAAAAGGAGCACCTTAATTTCCAGTAGATTCCCTTGAGGCCCCGCTGCAAACGGGTTAGCAGGAAAAAAGATGTTGTGCAAGTTCTCATTGCGAGCATGCATGACTATATACGAAACACATGCATATGGTTACTTAGTACTTGGATGCTTTATCTTATTTATCTGCAATGTATTTGTCTTTATTATTACATGAATTATCTTGTCCATGCAAGGCCCGTCCATCCATCCCTATGCCTACCGCACTTTAATCTTGTTGTTTACTACAAGTGTTACTACTATCCTTATTTTACTACTGTTGTTATTTTGCTATTGCTACTACAAAATTGTTGATATTGATAAACTATTGCGAGCAAGACTGTTTCCAGGTGCAGCTGAATTGACAACTCATCTGTTAAGGCTTATAAATATTCTTTGGCTCCCCTTGTGTCAAATCAATAAATTTGGGCTTTACTTCCCTCGAAGACTGTTGCGATCCCCTATACTTGTGGGTCATCACCCTCGCTGCATGATGGTAATTTATCTTGCCTATTTGCTATTTCTTTGGTACTCGTAAGCTATGAAAGGGTTAGAATGTTGCTCAATATACTGGATGCTATTGCCATTTCGTTTGCACCCACATATGGTAGTTCTTATACACATCATAAGCTTGTCGCTATTATTTCCTTTCTTACATTCTCACACTATCGGTGTATTCCTACAACACTAACTCGTAGATGTTATTCTTTCCGAGCGCTCGAATGGGTCATGGGAACAGCTCATAAAGGACCCAACACTGACAATCTAACACCAAGCAAGGCTGAAGTGTCAGGTTTCTGTGTGTTACTTAGGTCAGTTTCTTGTCATGTTAATAAGTTATATTGCCTATATGCATATTATGTTAATAAGTCATTCTACCTGAAAACCTGCCATGACATTTCCATTCATGTTTTATTGTATTTCTATCTGCGAATGCTTAATTCATAAAATGTCCATCTTGTCATTTTTAATAGTATCTTTTTGGTGTTTTCAACTGATTTCATCCATCCAAAGCAGCTAGCCAGTTTGAATCATACATCTGGTCATTTTAAATGCTATCTTTTGGTGTTTTCCAAGTGGTTTCATCGTTACAAACTAGCTAACTCGATTTTAAATGTTATGACTTAATGCGAAAAAAGGACAATGGAGTACAAGGACCAGAGTTCTAGCTGTTGGACTCAGATACTACTGGCAGATTAACCAGGAGTCGAACCCGCTTGAGAAGGAGCAACTGTCAGCCTGAACGAGCTACTGTAAGTTCATACTTACTTAAAGGTTATGCGTCACCCTTAAGCTTTTTGGCTTGTGGACAAGGTCCACTATATATATATATATATATATATATATATATATATATATAGATAGTATCTCTTAAGTTGCACTTTTTGGCTTATGGTGTGATTTATTCATACATACATAGTGGATATCCACCATGTGCAGCGTTGGAGATTTGTGGTGTCTAGAGTCTTTTTCACTGGTGAGAGTGAGTCTATCAAGTTTTTGTGGACCCTGGGTTTAGTACAAGACGCATGCCTTTATGGTTTATTTCTACTTGGATGAGTGGGTCCCCTATCTGGTGTAAATGGTGGAGAAAATTTTATTTTCATAGATGCAAGCCTAGTAAATTTCTTACCCATGTCTAGTATGCTTAATCTAAAATGATCTCTAATTTATATAATACTACTTTTCCCCTTATTCTTTATGTTAACCCCACCTTATTATATAGGCTGCAATTAAAACGAAGTAGGAGTCATCGGGAGGCAGGGCTAAAATTTGTGATCCCTCTTCTTATTCATCCTCCCATTGTATTTCTGAAGCAAATAACTTATTTACCACTCCACCTAGTACAGCTTCTGCATGTGATATATATATGAAGCTTGTGTTGCTTACAGAAAGAAAGGGTGTAGCTGCTTCTAGATCTATAGCTGAAATGTTAAAAAAGAGGACAGACGATACATTGAAGCGAATTGCCATGTACCGATCTCTTATTGAGGATATCAACACTCTGTAATTTTTAGAATGCAGATTTTGTTTAATGATGTGCTCTAATAAACTTCTATTGTTGTAATAAGTAGTTTAAATTTTCACATGTGTATTAATTGCCGTCTTGGAATTTGTGTGATGTTCTGGAAAATAAGTCGGTTTGGTTCTAAAAAATCCAAAACAGTAACAGGCTAGAACAGAATAATCTATGAAACGACGCATAGACATGAACATGAACAGTAATGGCAGTAATAGTTAAAGGCCGAAGCAGTGACTGTCCCGATCAGTACCGGACCAAAATCCCAATGGGTTGCAAAAGTAACAGGCCTGAATACTGATAGTACCAAACAGTAATAGGCTAGATTTTTAGCAGGCCTAAACAGTGAAAGGCCAGAAAAACATCAGGCTAGAACAGTAACAGGCTAGATTTCTAGCATACTGGAACAGTAAATGGCCAGATTTACAGTAGGCCAAAACAGTTAATGGACAAATACACAGCAGGCCAGAACAGTAAAAGGCTAGATTGTCAGTAGACCATAACAGTTAATGCCCAAATACATAGCAGGCCAGAACAGTAAAAGACTAGATTGTCAGTAGGCCGTAATAGTAAAAGGCTAGATTTCTAGCAGGCCGGAATAGTAAATGGCCAGATTTATAGCAGGGCCGAACAGTAAATGGCCAGATACGCAGTAGGCCGGAACAGTAAATGGCTAGATTGTCAGCAGGATAAAAAAAGTAAATGGCCAGATTCATAGCAGGCCAGAACAATAATAGACCAGATTCACAGCAGGTCGGAATAGTACATGGCTAGATTGTCAACATGCCAGAACAGTAAATGGCCAGATATACAGCATGACGGTAATAGTAAAAGGTCAGATAAGCAACAGACCGGACGAGTAGAAGGCCGGATACACAGCAGGCTGGAATAGTAAAAGGCCAGATGCATATCAGGCGGAACAGTGGAGGCCAAAATAGTACTAGGCCTAAATATATGACGGACCAACTTGTGGGTCTATTTTAAACAGTGCTACTCTAAATAGTAACAGGCCGACTTATTATTGGGCTTTCATAATGGGTTGCCCAATTGTCGGGCCTTGGATGGGTCTAGCTTTTTACCACGATTTCCATGACAGTTAACGGCGTTAACCGGCCGTTAACGATGTTCGCCACGTGGCAGTTTGTATGACGTCAGCAGTCAACGCGGCTGGCGAACAGATCTACGACGGAACGACTTTTTGTGCTGAAGGGTGCGATCCGCCACGGTCAAAAAAAACTATGGTAAATTCATTTGTGATGGAACTTTTATCACAAAAGGCATCCGTCGTATAAGACTCTTCATCCACGAAAAACGGGCCTTCAACCAAGAAAATCATCCGTTGTAAAAGAATTTTTTTTTGTAGAGGGAAGCTGGCAGCCGTGGACCTTGTTAGCGTCCGGTAGCAACTTGCCTGCAAGATCATCGTCTCGGTCAGCAAACGAGATTGTCGACCCCTAGCAGGAGCCTTGGGCGATCAGGAGAATAGAGGGAGGGGCGGCGACTCCCTGGCCTCCTCTGGCCTTCTCCCCTGGCCGTGGACTTGGAGGTGCTAGCCGGCCTCTACTGGGTGGGTGCGCGCGCATGGAGGTGGGTGCCGAATGGCCTCTGGTAAGTCGATTCAAGGGCGCGTTGCTGGATGGGAGCGGGCGGCCGACCATCGCGTAGAGGTGTTGAACAACCTCTGCTGGATCTATTCAAGGGTGCGTTGTTGGGTGGGTGCAGGCGTCCGGCCGGCCGGCGAGTAGGGATCATAGTATGGCAACGTCGCCGCTCGAGTTCGAGGACCTGTTGTAGACCTGCCGGAGGGACCGCTTCTGCCAGCTCTGCGTCCGCGCCTCTGCTCCCACTGTTGTGGCTCCCACCATAGACATGGGCTCCTCCACTCTGTCACCATCGTCGCGGAGCCGGACGACCATGCCACCACGTGGCTCCCTAGGGACTCCTACTGCGTCTTGTGCCAGCGAGTCTTCTGCGCCGACGGCTGCACGCACCACCACGACATGTGCGGCCCGCACGCCGTCCTCCTCATCGAGGAGCGCGGCGGCGCCTACGGCGTCTGGTGCACGGGCTCCGAGCCGTGGTTCCCGCATGTGGAGAGCATCCTCGGCGACACGGTCTTTGGGGACGTGGACGGGCATGGGCAGTACCCGCTGTTGCTACCGGTGCTAGGGAGAGCGTCGGGCACGTGCGTGCAGTGTGGCGCACAGGTGCAGTAGGATCTCAAGCAGTACTGCTCAGAGCCCTGCGCCGCCATGCATAGTCGGGAGGTCGCCCTGCGGAGGGAGCGCCGGGAGGCCTGGACCCCGCAAGGGACCGCGCAGAGCGACAAATCTATTGTCAGATCGCCAAGATACAACTACGTTAAGTAACACCGTCACCAGTTCCTCCCGCGCATGGATGAATATCTGCTTGATGTCTGCCCTCGTTGATCTGCCCAGAGTGTCGAGTTTCGAAAGACTCCGTCGACGAACTTCCTTGGGCGTATCATGTATGTAGATTACTGGATCGGAAGGTATTCGGTCGTGCGTAACTATTTTAGCTGTTTGGGTTCAGAGGAGCGCTTCGAAGCTTTGTTAGTTGTTAATATCATGGGGCATGTTCTCGTTTCATGGTGCTGACGAAGAATATCATGGAAACCGAGATCTGAGGACTGACAATGGTGGTTCGAGCTAGTGTGGTGATGAGGAATTGGCTTGGTGACCCGTGACTTGGAGCGGTGGCATGCAAGTGGAGGCGACCATACGGTTCACATTCCTACCTTTTAGGGTGAAACTCAGGATCTGGCCTTAATTAGTTGTGTCTGGCAATGGTCTTGTTAAAGGTATTGTTTTGAGAGCATGGACTTTCTTCAGGGTAAAAACCTAAAATCAATCATCAGGCTATGACGGTGTATATGCACGGTGTATATGCAGTGTTTCCTTCTTGGAGACG
Organism: Avena atlantica; assembly: GCA_910589765.1. Taxonomy (NCBI): domain Eukaryota; kingdom Viridiplantae; phylum Streptophyta; class Magnoliopsida; order Poales; family Poaceae; genus Avena; species Avena atlantica. The sequence goes on from OU342735.1 coordinate 109,303,946, forward strand.
TCGCTTTTGGAGAAGCTAGACTTTTTTTAGCGCACACACACCTTTATTCAGAAATTTAGAATTACAGGCATGTTCAAACCTCCTGGTGGCTCTAGCAGCCACACATGACGACCTACAGGCAAGTTTGAAGCCATCCTTGCCAAATTATGGGCCTCAAAATTTGACTCTCTGCTCTCATAGACAAATTTTACACCACCCCGACGACTTGACCGGTCTTTAATCTCGGACAATATGCTCCCAACCCCCCCCCCCCCCCCCCCAGATTTTCTGAATGCAAGCCCTTCACCACCTCGAGGCAGTTCGAGGCGACGTAGACCGGACCAAGCATGAGGTCCTCGGCTACACCCAGTGCCTCTTAGCATGCTAGCGCCTCCAACGTACCAGGGTGAGTAATCCCTTCGTACACCACCACAGAAGCTCCTATGAAAATCCCTTCACTTGAATGGCAAACAACAGCCATTGATCCCCTCTGGGCCAATCTCGCAACAGCCGCATCGACATTAACCTTTGTCCACCCATCCGGCGGTGCAATCCAAGTCGGTTTGGCAGCTGACACAGGAACCCTAGTTCCTCCCCTCGGCCTGTCCTCCTTGCCTGTCTCCAAATCGGCAAGGAAACGATCCACGAACATAATCGTCGCTATCAGGCTCTGGTATATTTCCTCGTGGACAGTTTTCCGCTTCGCATGCCAGATAGCCCACATCGTAACCAGCATCCGAGTAAGATCCTCTTTCTTCATTGTTTCCATCATTGCAAATAACCAGGTCCGCGTTGATGGCTCCGTTGACATGGATATGTGCTCAACAATCTCCTCTGATGCCAAACCCTAAACGCATATTGCCATGTTGCATTCAATAAGCGAGTGGTGCCATGAATCCTCTTGCCCGCAGATTGAACATGTCGTTGTCGGTGCCACGTTTCTCCGCTGTCTGAGGTCACCCATAGGTAAGAGAGTGTTCTGCGAGTCTCCATAAGAACATCTTGATCTTAGATGGGACTGCAACTTTCCATATTCGTGACCATGATTTCTCCTTCGCCTCTACATTCGATGAGCCTGCCCTTTCATCCATCCGGTCCTCCCGTGAGCGTTTCATCTCCATGATTGCCCTGTAGCAGGATCGGACTGAAAAAACACCAGACTTTTCAAAATGCTAAGCCCAAAAGTCATCTTTAACCCGGTGACTAAGCGGAATCGCTCTGATCAATTCCACATCCATCGGTAGGAAAAAATCATTCAGTTTGGTGACATACCATGACCCCTCCTAGTGGCTGATAAAATCGCTCAACTTGGCAGGGACATCGTTTTTCAGAGCAGCGACCGGCCGAAGTCTAGAATCCCGGGGCAGCCAATTCTGCGTACATGCCATTATTGTAGTACCATCCTCAATCCTCTGAATGATACCAACATTTATCGCATTCCTTCCCTCTAGGATAGACCTCCATATTTGGGATGGATGAGACCCCAATTCCGCATTCAGAATATCAGTCCCTAGGAAGTAAACCGCCTTTAGAACACATGCACTCAGCGAGTCTGGCACTTTCAGCAGGTGCCACACTTGTCGTACAAGAAGAGCTAAATTTAAGATCTCGATGTCTCGGAACCCTAGCCCCCCTGCATACTTCGTTGGGTCATCTATTCCCATGAGACCCAACTAGTCCTTCACTTTCCTTCTTTACATCCCCACCAGAATTTCTGAATCATTGAATTGATGTGCTCACACAATCCTCGTGGGAGCTTAAAGCAGGACATGGAGAAAACCGGTACTGCCTGTGCCACCGATTTTATAAGAACCTCCTTGCCACCCACCAATAGCAAAAGTTCTAACCATCCAAGGATTTTCTTCCAGACTTTGTCCCGAAGATATTTGAATGCACCACTCTTGGAGATACCAATATCAGACGACATACCCAGGTACTTCTCGTTGAGTGTTTCCCTCTTCACTTGTAAAACATTTTTAATTTCTTGTCTTACCACTTCTAGACATCCTTTACTAAAGAAGATAGATGATTTTTTTTATATTGATCCGCTGCCCTGAAGCATTGCAATACACTTCAAGTATTCTCTTGATCTCAACTGCTCCTTCTACACTTGCTTGAAAGAATAACAGGTTATCATCAGCAAAGAGAAGATGGTTTATCGATGGTGCCGACATTGCCACTTGCAACCCTTTCAACGCTGGTGAATGAACTCTATGTTTTAGTAGGCACGAAAGGCCCTCTGCTGCCAACAAGAACAAGTAAGGAGAGATGGGGTCTCCCTGCCAAATCCCCCTTGACGGGGTAAATTCCTCCTATGGTGTACCACTGAACATCACTGAGAAGGAAACTGTCGATACAAGCCGCATCACCAAAGCAACCCATGATTGCTGAAACCCAGCTTCAGCATAATCGCCTGGAGGTATCTTCACTCTACCCGATCATAAGCCTTCCTCATATCCAGCTTTAGTACACACGTCATGTGTTTCTTTGCCCTGTTTCGTTTTATGAAATGCAAACACTCGTAAGCTGTAATAATGTTATCAGTTATCAGTCTACCTGGAACAAAATCCGACTGTTTCTCTGATATCACCTCTGGCAGAATCTTCTTGAGCCTATTTGCCGCCACCTTTGAAGCTATCGTATAGATGACGTTGCATAAGCTGATGGGACGGAATTGCCCCAAATCCTCCGGGCTCTGCCACCTTTGGAATCATCACAATGGAAGTTTTGTTTACCACACTCGGACTCTCCTGCCCTGCAAGGACCCAGAGGACCGCCTTTGTCACCTCCTCACCACACAACTCCTAGTTTATCTGAAAGAAATGCGCCGGAAAGCCATCTGGTCCAGAGCTTTGGTAGGATACATCTCAAATAAGGCATTCTTAACCTCTAGCGCCTCGAAAGGTGAATCAAGCATGTCGTTCATCACCATGCTAACCTTAACCGGGACTGAGTTCAGCACCTCCTCAATCCCATGTATACCTTCTGACGTATATAGTTCCTTATAGAAACTACTAGCCATATCTCCTAGCTCAACTTCTCCATCAGTGAATGATCCATCCTCCTTCTTGAGCTTCAGGATTCTATTTTTCCTCCTCCGCTGGATCGCCCTCATGTGAAAGAACCGAGTGTTTTTATCCCCCACGGCCAGCCACTGCACCCGGGAGCGCTGTTTCCACAGCACCTCCTCCTGGTCGTAGAGCTCAACAAGGCGTCGAGTGACTTCCTCTTCCCGTGGGCTTGGGCCCAGGCGAAGTGGGTCCCGTCTCAGCTCCCCTAGCTCACGTTGTAAGCTTCCAATCTGCCATTTGATGTTGCCAAAAGACTGTTTGTCCCACCGGCGCAGGTCAGTAGACAGAGAGGTGAGCTTGTTTTGTAGTTCCTGCATCGACACGCACCCCCTCGGTAGCACCCCACTGCAGTTTCAGCATAGGCGCAAAGTCTTGATGATTTTCCCACGCAAACTCGTACCTAAAAACTGATCTAACCCTCCGGTCTCCACCAAGCTCCCTTTGCAATAAAACTAGAAGATGATCGGAGGTCGCGAAGGTATCCAAGTGATGAACTGCCACCGTTGGGAAGCGGGTGCACCAAGATGGTGACGCCAGCGCTCGATCCAACCTAGTTCGGCAGAAAGAACCACCCGAAACTTTCTTCTCAAAAGTCCAGTCCACTCCACTGTAGCCGAGGTCACATACGCCACATAGGTCGATCGTCTCTTGAAAGACGGCTATTTCGCTTTTGCTCCGTTCGTTGACGCCCCTATGCTCAGATCGATGCAGCTCCTCATTGAAGTCATCGATGCAAAGCCACGGGTAATCGTTGCACGAACGTATAAACTTGAGCATGTCCCAAGTCTTGTGTCTCTCCTAAACCTCCGCTTCACCATACACCACCGTCAAGCGCCATGGTTACTGTCCCTCCTCCATAACAATCGTATCAAGATGGTACTGCGAGTAGGGTAGCACTTTGATCTTTATTTCTTTATTCCAAAATAAACCCAGACCAAAACTGCGGCCAGCACTACTAATAGCAAAACATTTATCAAACCCTAATGAACAAGATAGATTTTCCACATTATTCTTGTGCAACTATGTCTCAACAACACAAAGAAAAGCGGGATTGTGGCGCTTCACCAGCTCGCGAAGCTCCCGCACTGTTGCAGCCCCACCTAGGTCGTCGACGGTTTTTGATACTCATTGCACTCGGCAGCCCTCCGCCCCGGAGGCCGCCTCTTCAGTAGCTCTGTCTTTCTTTGGGGTTGCGTGCTTCTTCGACCTCTTCTGTTCCCTTAAAGAAGGTGGAGGTGGAGGGGTGCCCGACCTAGGCTCGTACTGCTTTGGTTCTGTCTCCCCTCATCAAACTCTAGCCTCTTACATGTATTTCCAGTAGATGAGACAGTATCAATTACTCCCGCCTCCCTCCACTGTAGCATAGGTGGCTGACTTTGCTTCCCTCCCACATCCTGCTCTTTTGCCAGGCTCTCAAGCCTGGCCTCTGCTGAGGTCCTCTTCCTGTTCTCCACCAAGCTATTTCCCCCCATACCGTGGCCACCTTCATGGCTCTGTACTCCGTCACCACCAGGATGCCCACGGCCTCGACCTCTCCCAGCACGGCCAGCATCATGTACTGTTGCCTCACCCCGATCGCCCTGCTTATCGCGACCCACTGGTCTATTCTGTTGCCCACCATACAGTTGGGCACGATTCCATGGTGTATCAGCCAAGAGACACTTCTCGAAAGCCACTGCCTCGGTGGCATGCTCCCCCGTCCCGCATTCTTCCTGAGCATGGCCCAGGAAACCACAGACAGCACAAAAACGAGGCAATTTCTCATACTTAACCCGCATGATCACCGGATTTCCACCTTCTGGTTTAAAGGACACGAAGCGGGTAAGACTTTTTTGAACATCAAGCCAAACCCGCACGTGCACAAAATCACCACAATCAAGCCCCACTCCATTCATGTCCACCGCGATCACTTCTCCAATGCTCCCTGCTAAGTTAGTGATCAAATTCTTCTTCCGATACAGCTCCGGAATATCCTGGATACGAACCCAGGCATGGATCCTATGCAGTTCCACCGCTGTCGCGCGATAGCTTCCATCATACTTCTCCACCAAGAGCCCATGATCTCGGAAGATCCAAGGGCCCTGTTCTGTGATCTTTTTCCAATCGCCCAAGCAATTTGCCTGCACAAGGAATCTCTGCCCCTCTAAGTCGCGAAACACCACTTCCTTCGCCGGTGCCCACGCAAAATTCATCGTTTTCTTTAGCGAGGCCGCACTAAAGGGTTTGGAGGTAAGCAATCTCATAACAGCCATCCACTTACCTTCTCCTTCAATGATTCGACCTCGCTCTTCGCCACAAACACCCTAGCTATGTCATCACCCTTGAGATTCAGACTCCGCAGCAGATCTTCCAAGGAGGGTTCTACCTCCCGTGCCACCGATTCACTCGACTCCCCTGTTTCCTTGCCGCCGCCATCCCCAGAAACCGATCTCAACCCCAAAACCCTACAGAGTCCCCGCCAAGGCCGGGTAGCCGAACTAGTCAACCCCTTGGTTCAGCCCGAACAGGTTTCTCACGTAGAGGGAGAGAGATGGTTGGAGAAATGGGATTCACGGTCGCCCTTCCGCCGGAGATCACCAGATCGTCGGAGAGGTAAAAGACCAGTTTCGTCCCTTGGATGACTCGGTTCGTGATCTGGGCAGAGCTTTTGTGCGTAGAAGCTAAGCTTTTGTGCATAGAAGCTGGACTTCTGGTGCCGTCTTGGTGGTGGTAGTACTGTTGTTTCAACAAATAGGCCACTGTGGCGAGACTTTTTATATATAATTTTATTTTTTATGTATCCGTATGACCGCTGGGACAATGCAATTGATATATTTTGATATTAATATATGGTCTTTTAAAAAAAATCAGTTCATCAATGTACCGCACAGCTGCTTCAGGTTTTAGATTGTCCGCCTGATTGTCCGCCTGCATCGCGGCTTTGTATTTGTGCTCCTACATCTCGGTATCTTCTTACTGAATAGTAATATGCATATTAATTCTTACTACTGCATCTATTTTAACCCTCGATATCTCTACGTTCCCTGTCACTCACGGTCAGATATTGTTCTGTGAAACAGTCCTTGAGAAGATAGTTCAAACATTCAGTCTCAGGTACAATGGGTTCAAGTTGTATGATCCAAACCCAGGAGTAAAGAAACATGCTACTACTGGCTGTACATTTACATTCTCGAAATAGTGGACTCGGCGAGCCAAGAATCAATAATACTCTGCAGCCCTGATCTGTAAGATGGGTGGACAAGCCTAACGCCGAGTTCCTCTTTCAACCGAGCATTAGAGACCCGCTTTTCAGCAGCTATTATTCTACCCTGACTGTCCGGTCCTGCAGAATCCGTTGCCAGATCAGGATAACTTTTCTCTATCAAGCTCTGAGCAAATGCAAAGACCTCGGCTCTTGGGGCAGGGTCATCATCCACCACATTGTATATCTTCCTGACATTGAGATGACCAAATATGGGGAATCAACGATCAGTCTCCGTATATAATTTCTCTAGGTTATACAGAAAAAATAGGACTACGAAATCTGAATATAACCTCTATAAAACTACAGCATGTTTGGTAGTACTGAGTCATGAAGCTCAGTAAAGGAGAAATGCATGGGTAAGTACGATCATTCAAATATCGCACCAATATGGCTATGTAGAGCAAATCAAACAGAGAAATACAAACCAAGGGGGTCTTTTCGGCAGTGCGGTCTCATATTTAAGCTATGCTATATGTAAGACATGCTGACATGCTGGCCCTCCACGGCAAACTACTGACCGCTGACATGCTGGCCATCAGGGGGATGGCCTCACAACCCCATCTGCCCACTTTATGCATCGGCCCCGGAAACTGCCAACCATCTATGCAAAGATTGTCCTTTCACGACTGCTGTCTGGAACACAACGCAATCTTGGAACAACGATACAATCGGCAGTCCTTCCCCTCCATCTCAGAATGGTGGGACGATTTGATCGTCGGGAGATCAACAAAGGAACAGAACCACATCAGTGGCCGCATGCTTTACGTTCTATGGAATGCCTGGAAGGAACGTAACCGAAGAATCTTTGCGGGTCGATGGCTAACCTATATAGAGGTCGCTTCCATTGTTAGAGACGACATACTTCAACGGACGAGCGCTTTTGCTATGCATGGGCCGGCTATCCCAGCCGAGCCAGACTAGTTTTTCGGGGTTTTGCCCTTTGTGGTGGTTTAGGCATGTTTTCACCTTAATCTAAACATGTCATTTTGTATTGTGACCGGTTATTCCCTCTTCTAATAGAAAAGGCAGTGCTCCTGCCAATTGCTCTAAAAATATATATATATGTAAGACAGAGTTTGAGAAAAATGCACAGAGGCTCAAGCAATTACAAAGAAATAAGTTATTATGCAAGCATAGAAAACACAAACCTTGCAGATCTGATGCTCATGCTAGCCACGATAGCCTGATAGATATCTGCCACATGGATTCGTGCCGTGTACTGTTTGGACTCCCTCAACTTCTGTCTCCGTGACAAAGATTTGCTCTTAGCTATGGTGTCCAAAGCACTGCAACAATAAATAATGATCATCGCAAATACAGAAAGAAGAATGGTCACCATACTGATGCTTTCAGAGACAAACTATCAGGAATTCAGGATAAGTCAGCAGTCTTCACCAGTAAATTTTCACACATTCAGAAAGTACAAAACAATCATGATTAAAGTGCTATCGATCTTTTATTTTTCAAAATAAAATGGTGTAAATCAGCATGGCAATTGCAAATTTTGCACTTGAATCAACTAAATTTTGATAAGAAATTAAAATACGAAGTAAAACGAATTGAACTATTAGCATAACTCAACCTTCTTCCAGGCCCATATATTCCACCCAAACGAAGTACAAAAGCGGATAGATCCAGATCATCCATAAGATCCAACCATCCTTCTTCAGCAGCATATCTTAACTTGGAAGAGTCGCTCTTTGGGTTCACTACATGACTGCATATACATCAGTTCTTCAGCTTTTTAAAAAAAGGAATTGCAAAAAACACACACAGGCCATTCAGTCGCTTACTCCTCGTCAACCCATGCACCACCACAATCACCGTACACACCTGGAAACCAATAAGAATTAAAAAGCATTTTTCTAAGTTATCCAGAAAAGCTAACATACTTGAAAAGAGTGAAAAAAATTGGATATTCTAGTGTATCAACATGGTTGCCACAAATCACTTAAGGGTCCTCAAAGAAAAACTGTAGGGCTAAATGCAGTTAATTTGATTGCTTGATATTAAGTAATACGGTGGAATGGAAACTATTGAAATGTCGGTAAATGGATTTTGCCCCAAACCAAGACAAGAGTAGCATTTCATACTAGATGTGCAATGGTGCATGCATTGTTCAAACTTACCTGTTGAAGAAAGGTAACATAACCATTGTAGATTGCTATCGGTCAGTGTTCTTTGCAGATCAGCATGTGAAGCAAGCAGCTGCAGAAGGAGTTAGATGCAAATAACCAAGAAGTTAAATCAGGATACATTCAGGTGAATGTGAATCATACTGAATTGAGCAGCAATTTATTGGCTACTTACAGGATCCCCAACTCCAGGGATGGGTGGAATGGAGATGAGCAAATGGGTTGCATCTTGCAAAGCATGAAGATTTGCAAGGCTGGAATTAACGGTCATAAGAAGTCAGGAATAAAAACTCGTCCAGAAACACAAAGGTTAGTCTATGGTGAAGCACATTCACCGGCACCCAATATAAAGTAGCAAGAGGGTGCAAAAGCACAGGTCGAACAATAAAAGGAATCGGAATCCTAGATCACGAGTTCAGGACTCACATCACATCATAGTGAAATTTGAAGATGTATTGGAGTCTAGTAGTACAAAATTTCGATTGAGTTGACCTTGCCTGATAATTGACCAATCTGGTACTCAGTTAACAGTTCAATATAAAGGTATACATCACTGCAGTTCTAAGCAAATATTTTGGCTTGAAAGTTGCAACAGCAACGTTTCATGTTCAACAGAAAGCAGATGCGAGTTCAATTCATCTTGTTAGATGTGACTCAACTAAACACTTGTGAACCAATAATAACTACTGTAGCTAGACTCATCCACCAGATGAGCCGTGGATTTTTTTTTTCTTTTTCTTTTTTGCATCATCAGAGAAGAAACCGTACTTGCTACTGGTGGCATCGAAAACTGAAGCATTGATGCCCAGCTTCTCCAGCTCCATCTTCTTGGCGGCACTGGTGCACGTCCCGGACACCCGCCTGCGTTCATCCAGACACAAATCAGCACCCAATCCAGTTCGGGTGGGAAGCTGGAGATGCGGCGAGGGGGGTGGTCTCAATTTATTCCGACGCCGGCTAAAGAGAAGCGGGTAGAACGGAGGGGGGTAGGGGGCTCGGATCGACGGCGGACTAACCATCCCTGTGTGAGGAGGCGCTCCGAGACATAGCGGCCGACGAAGCCGGTGCCGAGCACCAGCATGTGCCCGGGCTTCTTCGGCTGCGCGGCCATCAGCGGCACCGCCGGCTTGGCGCCTGTTCCCGGAATCATGGTGGTCGGGGCCTTTGGGGGTGGTGGGATAGGGATGCAGGTGACACGGATCCTGAGCCTGACCCTTCGCGGGGCGAGAGGAGAGGAGGGCGGAGGACCAAACTGCAAACGGAAGCTGCTGACGTCACACCTTCCAGACTCTAGATCGAGATGCAGTTTTCAGTTTGCCCCGCCAAGTCCCTGAAACAAGAGCGGCAACTTTCAGCGCCAAAACAACTGACCCAATATTTTCGGGCGCCAAAACGAGAAAGTACTACCCGAGAGCGCGCAAAGTGAAGACGATTCTTCCGACTTCCGAGATGTGCTATACCTGAGCGGGAAACACCGCCGCCAAGACTGGAACACGCGCCACATAATATATTTTCGGCAAAATTTCACATCCTTTGCAATCAAGCGCGCAGCCACTGAATGGATGAAAATATCCGAAGCAAAGGGCAAACAAAACATAGAACCACAGTATCAGTATCTAAGCAACTCATTATTCCATTAAAATTACAGATCTGAAGGTACAAGGACAGCGCCAGACCAACAACGACAATCTACTCTGAATCTGAAGCACAACCATCAATCTGAGCTACTCCCTCCGTCCTATCCCTTCTCGGGAATCGGACATGACGCCTATCTGTTTGAAGAAAAAGAGAACACGGGAGATGAAAACACCACACTGCAATGCTACCAGCTTCAACGGGGTACGAGAATTCCTCATCTTTTGAGGGGACCAGGCCAAGCAGAATTGCCAAATACAGAGCGTTCAGCGTTGCAGTATAACAGAATGACGCAGCGTAGTGTTTAGGCAAGTCAGAGAGATTCCGACATTCATTTTTCTTAGCAGAACAGATAAGAACATTACATCAAACAACATTAGCCAAACAGAGAGCACCATTACAGAAGGCCACAAAGGCTAAGATCTAAGCCTTCTTGGGTGACTTGGCCGTCTTCTTGGGCGACTTGGGCTCCTTGGCGGCCTTCTCCGCCGTCTTCTTGGGGAGCAGAACCGGGTTGATCTTGGGCAGAACACCACCATGCGCGATGGTGACGCCAGCCAGCAACTTGCCGAGCTCCTCGTCGTTCCTGATGGCGAGCAACAGGTGCCTCGGGATAATGCGGCTCTTCTTGTTGTCCTTGGCGGCATTCCCGGCGAGCTCCAACAGCTCAGCAGCGAGGTACTCCAGGACGGCGGCGAGGTAGACGGGGGCGCCGGTGCCGACGCGCTGGGCGTACCGGCCCTTCTTCAGGTATCGCCCGATGCGGCCTACGGGGAACTGCAGCCCGGCCTTAGAGGAACGAGTCACCGACTTCTTCCTGGGGCCGCCGCCAGCCTTGCGCCCGGCGGAGCCCTTCTTCGCCTTCGATTCAGCTACGGTGGTTGAGGCGTCCATTGCTAGCGGCGGTCGCCGAGAAGAGGTAGTAGAAGTGAGAAGAGGAGGGAGAGATTTGGGGATTGGGATGTGTTGGTGTTTGGAGGGGAGAAGGGGGCGGAAGAATATATACGACCTGGAGGAAGACGGTAGTGGGCCAGTGGATCCGTGTGCGCGGGCAGTGGACGGTTAGATCGGTAGGCGAATGGACGGCTGCGATGGTACGGCTTGCGCTTCGGACAGAGCTATCTGCCGCGTGGAGGGAGACGTGTCCGCGTTGGGGAGTGCCATCTGCCTGTTTTTTAATTCGGTGATAACAAGCAGATTTTTAGACATAGTCAGATTTCTTCCTTGATTGAGAAAAACACAGGAGTAGCGTTTTGGGGGGGTTTGTGGTTTGAACTGGTTTAGTTAGTTAGTCAGACTAACAAAATACCCCTAGAAAAGTCAGTTCCGGTGGACCTTGGTCATTTTTTTTCGATTTAGACGTCACCCTTTAGCCAATTTTCATGCCCATTACAAGAAGTCCAGAATAAGCCTTCATCCACAAACCCTCCCTGTTATTTTCTGTAGATAAGAGAAAAGGCAGTATCTTGCACTGCTTTATCTACAAATCACCAGCTACCAAGGATTCTGGGATCAACCCAGGGACAAACTCACTTTTTACAAGCCTGCATAGGGAACTAAGCAAAATGAAAACAAAATAAGAAACGGCTGATCTCACCTTTCCCGCCTTCAAGCAGTACCCTCCCAGGCCAAAATATCAGAACCCCTCTCCCCAACCTAACCCTAGGAGCCGCCGCCTTCTCTTTCCCTTTCTCGCCGCTGCCGGAGGGGCCAGTGGGCAAAGCCCAGGTGCCCCAAGGAGGATGGCGGCGGGGATCCCTCTCCCCTGGCTGGCGGTGTGGCTCGGGCCGTTGTCGTCGGGAGTGCGGGTTGCCGCCAGCGTGGAAGGCGTAGGTGGAGGCTGGTGGTGGGCGCCAGGGCGGACGACGGCGATGGGATGACTGGTGGAGCTCTGGTTGGTGTGGTCGCTTGGACCTTGGCTCAGATGCGCCCGCCCCCGCATCCGATCTTCGATTTTCGGAGGATCTCCGCAGGTCTCTTGGCGCCAGGTTGCGTTCGTGGCGGCCCGGGCTGCCTACTCCTCTACCGGCCTAGCTATTGGGAATTCGGTGGCTGGTCCCATGGGGAGCCGGCGGCGCGGGGGCCGACGATCTGTCTAATAAAGGTGGCGGTCCTTGATCCCTCTCAAGCCAAGACGAAGATCCACTTTTTGTTTTTCTACATTAATCTGGTTACTGTATTGTGTTCCAAAAGGCTCCGCCGGCGTACTCCACAGGTACGATCATGCCGAGAGATTTCTAGATCGGATGGGATTCGATCGTGCGCATTCATGTTTTACTCTGACCGTTTGGTTTCAGATGGTGCGCTTCAAATCTTTGTTGGCTGTTAAGATCATATGGCATATTCTCGTTCTATGATGCTGACGAAGAATGTCATTGAGACCAAGATCCGTGGACCGAGAATGGTGGTTCGAGACTAGGTGGTGATAAGGAATTGGCTTGGTGATTCATGACTTGGAGCAATGGCATGCAAGTGGGGCGGCTGCATAGGCGAGGTTCACGGTTCTATTTTTGAGGGTGAAAACTCAGGGTCTGGCCTTAGAGCATCTCCAACAGGCGCATCATATTTCGATGTTGTAAACGTCGATGTAAAACTACAAGTAGTCATGATATACCAAAGGCACTCCTGGTCCCAAAATCTAGCCGCCTCCCTCATAATGGCAATTTGGGCTTGCAAAATCCCAAATGCTCTCTCTACATCTTTCATAGCCGCCGCTTGTGCATTATGAAATTGGGTTTGTTTCTTACCTCGTGGTTGAATAACCGGCTTCACAAATGTTTGCCACCTTGGATAGATGTCATCAGCGATAAAGTAGCCATAGTTGTACTTGTGGCCATTTGCTTCAAACTCCACCAACCGACCTTCCCACATTGCAATTCTTGTCATTAGTGGTGACCGTTGAAGAACATTGATGTCATTGCAAGACCCGGGCATTTCAAAAAAATGCATGCCATATCTAAGTCTCATGATCGGCGACTGCTTCAAGGACTATAGTGACATCCTTTTTGTACCCTTTGAATTGTCCATGCCATGCCGCTATACAATTATTCCAACTCCAATGCATACAATTAATTGAGTCAAGCATACCTGGAAATCCCCGGTCAGCGTTGAACTCCAAAAGTGAAAGTACCGACTTTGAATCGACTAGAGGGGGGTGAAAGTGTAAGATGGTTAACCTAGAGGGGGTGAATAGGTTTCTACAAAATTCTTTATAATCTTTTGCAAGTTTTAGGCTTTGCGAAATATAAGTGAGCCTAAATGCAAACTAGGTGAGGCAACCTAGATGATGTACAAGATACTTCAGGCTCGAAGGCTATCACAAGGTAAGCAACACAAGTAAGATATCGGTTAAGGTATAACCGAAGCACGCGGAGACGAAGATGTATTCCCGTGTTCACCACCTTTAGGAAAGGGGCTACGTCATGTTGGAGAGGTGTGAGGTTCCACGAAGGATTCCTCACACGCCACGAAGGCTCACCTTCTTCTCCGAGCCTATCCCACGAAGGAATAGCTCACTTACTCGTGGTAGACTTTAAGGTAGTCTCCAAACCCTCACAAACTTTCCACGGAGAAAATCACAAGCCGAATGCCTTCGGACGACCCTATCCGCCTAGGGTTTCCCACAAACCCAAGAGTAAAAAGCTAACTCTATGAACTCAAGGGGGAATGAACTTTGGCTTGGTGGAAACTGTGGCGCCCCGCAAAAACCACTACTAGAAAATCGCGCTGTTTTTGTGCATTGCATCGTCATGACCCCATGCTCATGTCATCATGCCACATTGCATTTGAGCATCGTCATCATCATGCATGGTTTTTGTCTAAACTATTTTCGAAACGCCTAGTTTTGTTTTCTAAATACTCCCGTCTTTATTCAAATTAAAACCCGGGTCTCCGGAATATTTTGTTTCGTCTACCAACGGATTTCAAACGCCCCGTTTAAATAATAAAATATTTATTTTATTTTTAGGGGGCAGCCAAACCGGGTCGATCCGACCTAGCCGGCCACCCCCAAAATTACCCAAAACCAGCCTGTCTAATCCCTAATCTACCCAAACCTAATCTACCCAGCCCCCCTCCACCTCACCCCAACCTATCCCTTTGCGCCACATCAGCCTGGCCCTCTCTCCACCCAATCAACCACCGCCACACACACGCCCAGTGCACTCACACATCCCGCATGTCCCTGTTCCCCACCTGCTCGCGGACCCCGCCCCGACGCCCGCTCGCTCGCTCGCGACGCGGTCAACCTCTCCCGTCCTCGATCCCCGCTCCCCATCTCTCTCGCACGCCAGGAAACGGCCTCTCCTGACGCCCCCATGTCCCGTTCTTGGCCCCACCCTGTCTCTCTCTCGCGTGCTGCCCCGAACCCCACCTCGCGACGCGAGCGCCGCCGCATCCTCTCCAACCTCCAAGCGCGCCGCCGCCCAGGAACCCCCCCCCCCCCCCGTCGCCGGTCGCCCTATGCCTCGGCGCAAGCCGCCACCGCCTTCCTCCTTTCCCTGTCGCCACACCAAGCTCGCCCTGCCAGCGACCGGTGCACGCGGCTCTTCTCCGTCGCTGTCGCGTCCTCCCCTGGCTTCACGACCTCACCTCCCTCCTTCCTCGGGCATCGTTCCTCCAGCCCGCTGCGTCGCCCTGTCCCGGACGCGCGCCTCGCAGCCAGGGACCTCGCTTTCCCCCGCCCAGCAAGCTCCATGGCCTCCTCTCCATCGCCAGGGCCCACCCCCACCTTCCTCCTCGACCACCTCCTGGGCCGCTTCCCCGCGGCGCTAGCTCGCCCTCCTCCGGCCAGAGCTCCGCCCTGTGAGGCCCTTGCCGCCCGCGGAGCTCCGTCAACCCCTCCTCCTCCATGGCGCGTGCGGCCGCCCTTCCCGGGCGTGTAGACCGTCGTCGTGGCCTCCCTTCTGCGAGCCTCGCAGCCGCCGTCGACGCTGCATCTGCCGCCTGCATAGTGGCCGTCGCCCTCGCCAAGCTCGTCGCCACCTTCGGCCAACTCTTGTCGCCACCAACCTCTGCTACCGCCGTGGCCATCTCCTCGTCGTGTGCCGCCTCGCCTGAATCATCCTTACCCCACGCCTGCCGTGACCCTTGGCCTCATCCCCCTGAAGCCGCCCGAACCGCCGCCGGTGATCTTGCCGCCTCCCTACCCGGTGCCCTCCGGCCACCACGGCAGCCTCCACCTCCGTCTGCAGCGTCGCGCACGCACAACGCCTATCCTCTCTGTCTTTGTGTTCAGCTGGAGATGAATAGAGGGGTCCTCCATGTGTCGTTCCAACTTTGCTATTTTGTTGGTGTATAGTGGTACTCATGAGATGTCGTTGATGTTTTCCGTCCCTACCTCGCAGCATTGCATCCGGCTCGTTTCCCTGCAACCTTGTGCTACCCGGTAATGCCAAGATCTCCTCATTGACAAGATCGACGCCGTCATGTACGCGCTATGGCAAGGTTACTGGAGTGCCCGAAGGCCACCGATGCAAGTTCCACTTCTCGGAATGTCAGGATCTCCTACACCGGATTCCGAAGCCCGTTCTCGGTGATCGAAGACCGTTCCTGGACCCGAAGATCGATCCCCACCGACCCCGTCAAACCCCAAGATCGTCGGACTAATGTGTGATTCCCTTCCCGAGCCCTATTTTATAAAAATGAAATATAAACTTGTTGCATATTAAATTATCATGCTTGCACACATATCATGTGGTTTGGGGGCATTATGCCAATTCATCTCATAATTAAATATGGAGTCCATCTGCGGGATATCGTTGTCTTATTCCGAACTCCATTTAAATTGGTGTAGCGAACCGATGCCATGTTTCGCCCTGTTAACCCAACACTTAATTTGCGGGGTAGATAAATAACTCGAACCTAATAATAAATGTCGGGACCCCGGTTTCCGCTTAATATTGCCTTAATGCATCGCACCTTTGCCATGTCATACATCATACATGCATCATGCCCGATTTTCTACCGTAGTATTAAATAGTCCATCCGGTGTTTCTTCTAGTGCTTTGCTTCTTCACGGATTAGGCCGATGAGTTGATGCGAGTGTCGACCCGATCTTCGGATAAAACTTCAGCAATGTTTCCAGGAGAGCACCTCCCCCTTTCTACCTATCTTACTTTTATAGTATTTATTCCCTCCTGTTGATCTATTGCTATCTGTGTTGCGTTGCTCTAGTTTTCGTACCCGTGATATCCCTTGCAGCCTTATATTGCCTTGGACACATCCTATTACCTGTTGTTTGGTAGATAGTGGGACCTGCGCGTCGTAGTCGCTTGCTCAAGTGATGTTGCGTGTCGTCAAGTACCACAGTTGTTGGAGTATTGCCGCATGTTTAATGTTGGAGGTGATCATGGATTTAATTACTGTTTAATAACTAAAATTGAAAGTAGGTAAATGCAGAGGCACCGGTGGGTAATAGACAATATTTGGAGTTTAACCGCTCACTGGTGTCCCGTAGGACCCCGAGTTCTTGACACCTGTTCCGAGATCGAGCGCGCTAACCACAGGTGGGGTGTGTGGGCACCCCCATCGATTAGTACCTGATATCAAAGTATTGAACTGGGGGCCACAAAGTAGTTTGGAGATTTATTACTATTCTGTACTTATGCCATGCTTTACTGCTTTATTTAAGATTGTGCGAGGAGCACCTGTACTGTTTAGGTAAGCGGAGTGTTTTCGCGGTATCGACAAGCCCAGTCACACTTTCGGGTTCCCCGTCGTTTACAGCCACTGACGCAAACCCTGGGTCCGTTCCGGAGCCGGCCAACTTAGTTGCGGGTAGCTTAGTGGGGTGGCCCCCATGTACTTGCTTTGGGTCTGGGAAACGTCATGACTTAGGCCCCGCCGACATATCGATGGGTGTATGTTAACTGATCTGGCAAAAAGGGTCGAAGTACGTGTGGATACTTTGGTGCACCCCTGCAGGGTTAAATCTTTTCGAAAAGCCGTGTCCGCGGTTATGGACGACTTGGAGCACAGTTCTCGATCATAGATAACTATAACTAAAGTTTACTGTTATAATTTGACTTGTATCCGATATGACTAGTAATCAGCTTCACTGCAACGGAATGGCTAAATAAAAGTACCAACAACTGCTGGGTTTGGGGATATCTCATGCTAATTGTATTTGACTAGTAAGTGTCGCAACTACAACGGAATGGTTAACTAAAATTGCCCACTGCTTATTATATCAGGATGATTATCTATACCTGACTAGTAATTGCTGCAACGATAACTGAATAAATAAAACTGCCAACTGCGTGAGTTCCTCGGTTGACTTCCTCGTTTGGTCTCGAGGGGGAAGCACCAGGATGGGTATGTTTGGTGGTAGTATCAAGATGGTTCCGAATAGGACTTTCTTATCCCTCTCTGGTAGCCGACAGTTACATCGAGTCTCTATAGGTTGTTTAGTGCATGTTGCGCTGTCGCTCAGTCCACCATACCTATGTAGGCGAGGACCGCCGAATTCTAGTCTCGCCGTGTACTGGCCTCAGTACTGACCGCTCTCTTTTTCCTTTGCCCTTTGTCGGCACCCCTTTTGTGTAAGCAGGTTTCGAGATCAACGTCTTTAGCAGGGTTACCCTTCCGGCTTGGCCTGGGCAGGGTTATGGACGCCATTGGTTATTCTTCAGGGCTCTTAGCTCAATTTGCATCTTGTCCGTACTCGGACGCTATATCGTTTTAAAGGTGATTTGGATCTTTGTATTGTATATCTGTATTCTTGACTCTTTGAGTCGTTGTTGTATATATATGTTTTGTGGGTTCCATCGAGGACTATTGTGTAATGATATTACTTCGTTTTCCACCCGCACGCAAGTGCCTGGTGGGCACCTTTGAATCGTCTCTATGCGGGTTTGGCGGGAAGCGCTGAAACTTGCATAGGGACGATTCTGAGGGTGTTACAGAAACGTAGATCGGGACCTCCTCTTCCTTTCTACCAAAGGGATTTGGATTTGGTTGGGTAGAATGGGAGATCCTGAAACTTTTGTGTTTCAACAATGAGGGAGAGAGAGAGAGCTTCAAGAAATTATACGAACTGAATGTCTAACATGCTCAAACTAGAAGAAGGGATATTTATACTCAAGAAGAAAAACTAGCCGTTTTAAGCCAAAAACGCAAGGTCCGGTTTTAAGTTCGGTTGGACCGGTTCACACACCGGCCAGTCCGGTCCTCAGCCTGGAAAACCAGACTGGAACCGAAACTGCTCTCAGTACCCAGACTCGGATAGATCCGGAGTGAGTAAACCAGAAAACCCGGTTTGAGTTCGGATTTCTGATCCTGACACCGGACGGTCCGGTCTGGGAGCCGGTCCAACCGGTCTGAAAACCGGATCTGCGGAAAAGGGCTTTGATGGATAGGATTTCTTCTCTTCTCTCTTTGGTGATGGATTAGGTAGGAGAAAGGGATGTGTATAAGGCTTAGGTGATCATCCCGAACAAGCTCATCGAGAGAACCCCTCTTAATAGTGTGGAGCTCCTAACCGGACTCAAATTACATAAAAAGGGAAAACTCCGGTGCAAAGCTTCGTTATAAAAATGGGGGGGGGGTCTCCGATAACCTTTCATCACAGCATCGGACTAGAACCTGTGTAAGACACTAGAAGTAGCATTAGTCCACTCTAACCACGGTGTCATTGTCAACCAAAAATAGTATAGGGTAAAATACCCTTTCAATCTCCCCCTTTTTGGTTGGCGATGACAAACCGAGCTAGAGTTCTCAAGGATATTATAAACAACAATAGACATAGTCATAGCATAATATAAATATCCATGATTCACACACATAGCATAAACTTGTCCAACAGACGGAAAGAAAGCAGATAGTTCATACATAAAGTGAAGGGGAAAGCACAATGCCATAAGAAGCAATGAGAAAGCAAGGGGAATTGTGATAACGGCGAACCCCGGAAAACCCCGGCAAGGAACCCGTAGATAACTAGTAGAACTCTACTCTTCTCCCCCATTGACATTGAGACACCAAAAAGGAAGAGGAGGAGAGCGATGCTAATGCATCCCAACTAGAAGAACGGCGGAGGAGGAGGCCGAGGTGGGACATCTTCCTCTTCAGAGTACTCGTCACTATCAGCAGCATCATCATTGTCCTCATCATCATCATGACCCTGAGCAGAGGGACCACTGGGAGCAAACTGACCGGGGAAGTAGTCATAGAACATAGCATCATCAAGAGGCCAAATCTCATAGTTGACATAAGGGGCAGGGGCCATCTCAGAACCATCTGGTGGAGGAGTGACATTCTGGGTCGCAAGATACTCATTGTGGCGGCGCCTAGTCTCCTGGCTCAACTCCAAAGCCTTGTGACTCACATCATAGGTAGAACAGCACATCTGGAAGAGCATCTTGAAAAACATGGCAGCACCACCCTTAGGCCTTGGGTGAGAGGAGGACTCACCAACAGGACGACGAGAACCAGCCCGAGTAGAAAAAGATGTCCGAGGATCATGAGCAGCTTTGGTGCGGTGCTCAGGAGGCCGCATCCCAGGGACATCAGGAGTGTGGGCACGGAGACAAAGATTAAGCATTTCTTGTTCCTCGCGCTCACCCACCATCACACCAGGTGGCACTGCCCGATTGAGCAGCTTCTGAACATACGCACAGAAAGTGGGAGTCATCCTGTCCAAAGCAGCCCGCCGCAGCTCACAGTACACAAAGTCACATCCATCAATCTTCCTCAGCCGATCAGGGTGATAGTATTACAACAGGTTGGAAAAATACCCACGGCAGTTAGTGGAATCGCCAACACGGGGAACAAGGGACTGGCGGAAGATAGTGGCCAAGGTATGATAGTAGTAACACATGCCAGTCATGCATGGAGGACTCCACTGAGAATCACTGGGATAGCAGAAAGCAAGAGTCTCAGCAGGCTTGACCTTCTCACTGTGAATACAGAAGCCTCCTCCTCTACCGGTGTAGCCCATGACATTGACGAAATCAGCATAAGTAGCCTGAAAACGCCGCGTGCCAGTCATCCAAGTCATAGTGCGATCCTCATCATCATGAAAATAGACTATGCAAAAGAACTGACAGATGAAGTCGGGGTAATAGTCCTCCTTGAGAGAGACGAGGTCGAATAGATCCATTTTCCTCAAAGCTTCATCAACATAGAAGTAATCAGAGGCTGCATACATATCGAACCACTCCAGATTGAGAGCTTGAATGTGGCCACAAGGAGTGACCCGGAACTGAGTGTAAATGTGATCCCACATCATAGCCTGAGTCTCAGTCCAAAATTTCTTGTTAGATCCTTTATAGGTGCGTTGCTTGAAGCGATAGGGATTCTGCTTGCGGAGAGCCCGGTACTGACCAATCTCCATACCCTTCAGATTTTGACAAGGCACATCCTCAGCCTCGTCCAGAGAAGCTTGCTGCTTACCCCTGTTAGCTTTGAGTTTGATGCGCCCAGAGCAAGCGCTACCCTCAGGCTCAAGCTGCACAAACTGAGTATTGCGACGAGCCCGCTTAATCCTGTTAGATACCTCGGGCACATACTCACTATCAGGCACGTACTCATCACCAGCAGAATCAGCATCTTCACTTGTGAAAAAGAGAGAGAGGTTGGGGAGCACAGAGATAAGTACACATGCCAAAGGGAAGGATGAGAGAAAATAAAACTTGTATTTGGGCAAGTGCATGGTAAAATAGGAGACATTGCAGAGAGGTCCGGTGCCAGGGCCGGAGTAACCGGTTCCAGAACCGGATGGTCCGGTGCCAGGGCCGGTTGGACCGAAAGCAAAACCGGATGGTCCAGTGTAAGAGCCGGAAAACCGGACTCAGACCGGACGGTCCGGTGCTACAGCCGGACCAACCGGGTTGCAAATCGAGATCCACAGAGGCCACTATGCAATGTAAAAAATCTTACCAATGACTCAAGGACTTGCGCAAATATAGTTCTAAGCAGAGTGGGTAGGACATGGAGGAACGAGGCTAGGAAAAAAACAAGGTGGACCCCTAACTTGTCAAATCCAACACAATGTATAGCAAAACATAGGGATTTGAGAAGGACAAGAGGAGAGGGAGCAAAAGGAGTACCCGAGGACATGGCTTCCCGTGAAGGAAGGCACCAAGGAGCCCTCGAGGAAGAAGAACACCAAAAAACTCCCGAACCACCGCGAGATGAAGAAATTCCTTTGGTGAAAAGCCTCCAAAAGTCCTTCCTCACGAAATGGTGGCCCGATCTATGGATCCTAGGGGTGGAATCACCCTAGGAGAGGAGGGGAGGGTGGGGAGGGGCGAAAATGGAGGAGGGGTGGGGGAAGTGAAGGGGAACTGTGGGAGGGAGGGGGGACCAGGGAGAAGAGGGAGAAAAGAAAAAAAGAGATCTGAAAAGTCGGTTTTAAGTCCGGTTGAACCGAGATCAAAACCGGAGGACCCGGTCCACAGGTCGGAAAACCGGATGCCAACCGGAAAACGAATCAGACACGAGATTCGGATAGACCCGGTATAGTATAACCAAATTTTTCGGTTCTGGTCCGGTTTTCTGATGCTGGCACCGGGCGGTCCGGTCTGGGAGCCGGTTCAACCGGGCCAAAAACCGAACAACATATTATTTTTCTTTTCGAGGATGGCATGTGCATGTAGAGGAAGATAGTAGACTCCAAAAGGGTAGAGGAAGCAGGTGATCTAGGCATGCCTATTGGAAAGAACCAATTTCAACCTCACAAATAGCAAAAATAGGCATGATTCGAGGATATCAAGAGCTAGAGGAAGATCAAACTCAGAGAGCCTCAAGATGGAAACCATTGAAAAGCAAAGGAGGCTAGGAGGTTGTGGGGTATTTCTCCCCCTATGTTTAAGCACATGTGTCATGGCGCCTCAAAGATAGATGCTTGGACTCATATCATGACACGGGATCAATTTATGTTGCACACATAGGTATGCATCAAACCAAGACATGGTAAAATGGCTATCCCTACATGTGTTGCGCAACTAGTCTACATAGCATGTTAAGAGCAAGAAGAAAATCAATCCAAGTTTTGGGGATCTAGGATACCGAGTTCTCGCCTCAACATGACAAACCGGGCTTCATCCAAAGGCTTCGTGAAGATATCGGCCAATTGGAACGTCGTACCCACATGAGTGAGATTTATATCACCATTTGCGACATGGTCACGTAGGAAGTGGTGGCGAATGTCAATATGTTTGGTGCGGCAATGTTGGACGGGGTTGTTGGCGATCTTTATTGTGCTTTCATTGTCACATAGAAGAGGCACCGTACCAAGAGACACACCATAGTCTTTCAAGGTTTGCCTCATCCATAACAATTGAGCACAACAAGATGTCGCGGGTATGTATTCGGCTTCGGTGGTGGATAGGGCTGTGGAGTTTTGTTTCTTGGAAAACCAACTCACCAACGACCGGCCAATAAATTGGCAAGCCCCGGAGGTTGATTTCCGGTCAACCTTATCACCTACCCAATCGGCATCCAAATAACCAACAAGCTCAAAGGTTGACCCCTTTGGATACCAAAGCCCGAGAGTAGGAGTGAGAACAAGGTACCTAAAAATCCGTTTGACCACCATCAAGTGGCACTCCTTGGGAGCGGATTGAAACCGAGCACACATTCCTACACTTAACATGATATCCGGCCTAGAAGCACAAAGGTAGAGCGAGGAACCAATCATAGAGCGATATACCTTTTGATCCATGTCCTTCTCACCTACTCCAAGGCCAAGTTGTCCATTTAGTGGCATGGGTGTCTTCATGGGATTAGCCTTGGCCATCTCGAACTTATTGAGCATATCCTTAATGTACTTCTCTTGAGAGATGAAAGTGCCATGAGGAAGCTGCTTTATGATGAAGCCTAGAAAGAACTTCAACTCCCCCATCATGGACATCCTAAATTTCATAGTCATCAACTTGGCAAAAGCTTTGTTATGAGATTCGTTAGTTCCACCAAAGATAATATCATCAACATATATTTGAACAATAAATAAGCCACCCACTTTAACCCGTTTGGTGAAAAGGGTGGAATCGACCTTACCCACGCTAAACCCATCCATGAGTAGAAAATCTCTAAGGTGCTCATACCAAGCACGAGAAGCTTGCTTTAGTCCGTAGAGAGCCTTATGGAGTAGATACACATGGTTGGGGTAGCATGTGTTTTCGACCCGGGGGTTGAGCTACATAGGCAACCTCTTTCAAGGGGCCATTAAGAAATGCACTTTTCACATCCATTTGATAAAGCTTGAAGTTATGGAAAGATGCATAAGCAAGCAAGAGACGGATAGCTTCAAGACGAGTAACGGGCGCAAAGGTGTCCTCATAGTCAATACCTTCTATTTGGGCATACCCTTGCGCCACTAACCTTGCTTTGTTCCTCGTGACGACCCTGTTCTCATCTTGCTTGTTTTTGAACACCCACTTGGTCCCAATAACATTGATGCGATGATCTTTAGGCCTCTCCACTAGATACCATACTTCATTGCGGGTGAAACACTCGAGTTCTTCTTGCATGGCAATGACCCAATCCGGATCCTCCAAAGCCTCATGAACCTTAAGGGGCTCAAAGTTGGACACAAAAGCATGATTCCCACAAAAGGTTGTGAGGTTCTTCTTCTTGGCACGGGTCTCGATCCCTCTTGATATGCTTCCAAGGATATTGTTGACTTGAAGACCACTTGCAATGGAGGCGGCGTTAATCTTCCGAATAGTGCCTTCATGATCAACAAATTCATCTTTTGAGGGGCCTTGATCATTGACACCATCTTGATCTTGGCCTTGAGATGGAGGTTGATCTTCTACTTGGTCTTGCTCAAGGGTTTGAGGGCTTTGTTCTTGTTCTTCGTTTTGCATGGCATCATGAGACATATGTTGATCTTGTGATGCATTTGATGGCTCAACTTGGGTAGAGATCGGCTCTTCTTGAGTTGAGCTTGATTCTCCCCCATCATCTTGTTAAACATGAATGTGAGACTCGGTGGGCAAGATGTGCCCAATACCCATCAACTTGGTGACTTGAGAAGAATCACCATCTCCTACATCACGAGAAGAAACTTGCCCCTCATGGGGGACATTATTCTCCAAAAACTCCATGTCACAAGATACTTCAACACAACCATTGGTCTTGTTGTAGTATCTATAGGCGTGAGAGTTTTCCACATAACCAACAAAAATACCCTCTATAGTTCTAGATTCGAATTTACCGAGCTTTTCCTTTTTGTTCTTAACGAGGCACTTGCAACCAAAGACACGGAAGTAGTTGACGTTGGGCTTCTTACTTGTGAGAATCTCATATGGAGTCATGTCAAAGGGAGCACGGAGGAAGAGCCGGTTCGTGTAGTGGACCGCGGTAGCAATAGCTTCTCCCCAAAAATTGTGAGGGGACTTGAATTCACTCAACATTGTTCTTGCCATCTCAATGATTGTCCGGTTCTTCCTTTCAACAACACCATTTTGTTGAGGGGTATAAGGAGCTGAGAATTCGTGCTTGATCCCCTCATCTTCAACAAATTCTTGCATGGTGTAGTTCTTGAACTCGGTGTCGTTGTCGGTTCTAATAGTCTTGATCTCCACACCATGAGTACGTTGATCTTGCTTGGCAAAGATCATGAATTCCTTGAAGGTCTCATCCTTCGTCTTGAGAAGAAAGATCCAAGTATACCTTGAGTAATCATTAACAGTGACAAGACCATATCTTCTTCCACCAAGAGAGTCATATGTCGAAGGCCCAAAGAGATCCAAATAGAGCAGTTCCAAGGGTATTGACGTGGCCACCTTGGTAACGGAAGGATGATGCTTCCCAATTTGCTTTCCTGAAATGCACGCACTACACACACGATCTTTCTCAAAGGAGATACCGGTTAGTCCAATAATATGCTCACCCTTTAGGAGCAGATTGAGATTTCTCATGTTGACATGGCCTAGGCGACGATGCCAAAGCCATCCCTTGTCAGCCTTGGCCATTATACATGTAGGAAGAGATTGGATCTCTTTCGAGAGGTCGACCACATAAAGGTCGTCT
Organism: Avena atlantica; assembly: GCA_910589765.1. Lineage (NCBI taxonomy): Eukaryota > Viridiplantae > Streptophyta > Magnoliopsida > Poales > Poaceae > Avena > Avena atlantica. The sequence continues at coordinate 109,328,986 of OU342735.1, forward strand.
TCCACGTGTCCAATGAGAACCAAGCTGAGATCATCACCCCTAAAGACCTTCACAAAAGTTCTAGAGAAATAGGAGTCATAGCCGGCATCCGCGAGACGTTTAATAGAAAGCAAGTTGTAACCAAGGTTTTCAACATGTAGGACGGTCTCAAGAGTCAAAACCTTGGAAATTACCAACTTTCTATAACCTAGTACCTTTCCTTTAGAGTTATCTCCAAAAGTGATGCTTGACGTTGAGTTGACATCGTGAATGAATTGGTCAAGCCCACTTCTACCTCCGGTCATGTGATTGGTGCATCCACTATAAAACACCCATTTTGATCCACCGGAGGCATAACCCTACAAAATCAATTCTTTGATTTAGGAACCCATTGAGTAATGGGTCCCCTAGCATTAGCAACAAGATCCTTAGGTACCCAAATTGAGTACCACCTATAAGCATAACCATTTCTAGGGCCAACATATTTGGCATATACATCTCCTTGAGTGCCCTTACAAAGCACATAGGAAGGATTAGACTTTCCCGCATACTTGTGATTGGGATTGCCCCTCATGGCTCCCCCATTCACCACATTCCTTTTGACTTGGTCAACCACCTTGTCACCTTCTTTTACAAAGGTTATCTTCTTTGGTGGAATGACATTACTCGTGTTTTTCTTTGGATCAAAACCAACACCTTCCTTGTAAATTCTCGTCTTTTGACGGGATAAGATCTCATCTAGGATCTTTCCCTTGGAGGTAGGTACACGGAGCTCTTTCTCAAGTTGCTCTTTCAACTTCTTATTTTCCTCAATGAGGTGAGATTGATCAAAGGTAGAGTTAGAGGTACAAGAATCATTTTCAACTATAATTGGATCCTTCAATGTACCAAGATCCTTCTCATAGGACACCCTAAGTTGATCATGTTTCTCTCCAAGTTTTATGAGCTCACGCTTGACAAGCAAACTAGCCTTCTCAAGGTGCTCAAGGTCCTTGGTAAGAGAAGCATGAGCAACTTCAAGATCTTTCTTTGAGGCATCAAGCTCTTGGGACAATGAGTTAGCCCTATCAATAGTGTCCATGTCTTTTGCTTTATCAATTTCAAAGATTTCAATTTGTAGTTTAAGAAAAGAATTGGTATTCTTTTCCTCACAAAGCTCTTGCTCAAGAAGATTGAATCTTCGTTTCTCATCATCAATATGAGATTCCAAGCTATCAATGGCCTCATCGCGTGAGCTAACGAGTTCCATTAATTGCTTGACTCTTGCACGAGCAATGGGAGGAAGAGACTTCATGATAGCATACATTTCTTTTATATATTCTTTACCAAAATCATCATTATCACTATCACTATCATGGTCACTCTCAAGATCATCCAAGACACTAGATAGGGATGGAGGAGAGACAATTACCTTGGAGCTTCTTGCCATAAGACAAGAGCCGGTGATCTTGGGAATAGGAGGACTCTCGATGTAGTCCTTGGAGTAGTCATAGGTGAGAGGTGAACCGGGTTCGACATATGCCAAACTGGTCACACCCACCACTTTCTCCTTATCCCCACACTCCACGTCGGACTCGTCCTTGGAGCTCCTTGCCATGAGGCAAGTGGCGGTGACCTTAGGGTTAGGAGAGTCGTCGGTGTAGTCCTTGGTGTAGTCATAGGTGAAGAGAGACCCGGGTTTGGCAAAGGCCAAACCGGCCACTCCAACCACCTTCTCTTCATCCTCTTACTCATTGTCGGATATGTATTCTTGGCCTAGGAAGCCCTTACCATCACGCCTATTGTTACTCTTGTATCTTTCATTGATGGGGTTGGGATTCAATCTTGGTTTGGCACCTTCTTCATACTTAGGCTTGTCAAGCCTCTTCTCATACGGCCACTTGTCGGCAAAATGGGTTGCCTCATCACAATTGTAGCACGTCCTCTTCTTCTCACTTGAACCCATTGAGCTTCTCCTTCTTTGGAACTTTATGTTCTTGGTGAAGAGAGCAAGTTGAGAGAGCATATCATCAACTCCATCAACATCACTATCTTCATCACTAGCAACATCTTCTTGCACTTGCTTGGCATTTAATGCTAGAGAGTGGGAAGACCCGATAGCACGGTTGATCTCCTTGATCTTTTGCCCTTCATCCGCAAAGTTATCCGTGGCAACTAGATAAGAGATTAGATCATCAGGAGTGAAATGATTAGCTCTATCAAGGAGTTGCAAATTCAAGGCAAGATTCTTGTTGGTGACCGCGATCATGGAGACAATCTTGGACTTGATAACTTCATCATTCAAATTGAATACATCATCATACTTCTCACACCCTAGGCCCCCAATCTTCACGCGGAGGGCAACGAGTCTCTTGTATGCTTCAGCGATAGTCTCACCATCATGGTTCATGAACATGTTCATCTCAGACTTGGAAGCTTCATACTTGGATTTTTGGATAAGAGAGGTTCCCTCTTGGAGAATGACAATCCTATCCCAAAGATCCTTTGTGGTGGGGATATCGCTGACTTGATCATGGAGAGTGCGGTGAATGGCACTCCTTATCTTGTCACAAGCCGTTGCATTTAGTTGGCGGTCGTAGTACTCTCCCGAGGTGAGGTTGTTGGGATCATGAGGGTGGAAACCAGTGCATACAATCTACCAAAGCTCAACACTGCAGCTGCGAAGATGAGATTCCATAGAATATTTCCAGTGAGAGAAATGAGTTCCATCATAATGAGGTGCAGGACCCGGACCATTAATATGAGGCATGATGTTCTTTTTCTTAGGATAAACATAAGGGAATTGATTAGGGGGCGTGGAAGTTTTTGATGAGCCGCCCTCATGAGCGGACTCGGCATCCTTATCCTTTTCGGTGTCCATTGGTCTCCCTTGAGGTACTCCAATGGATTACCAAGAAAAAACCCATCGCCAATGGCCTTAAGTTGTCCTTCTAGGTAACTCATTCGAACAAGGAGATCGGAATCCGCCTTGGCCTTTTCAAGGGCACCCTTGGCTAAGATTTCATGAAGCTCCTTGACCGAATAAGTCTTTTCCTCCTCCTCGTCATCGGAGAAAACCATATTTTCTCTTAGGCGGTAAAGCCCTTAAAAGAGCCCTTGGATCTGATACCAATTGAAAGTGTAAGATGGTTAACCTAAAGGGGGGTGAATAGGTTTCTACAAAATTCTTTATAATCTTTTCCAAGTTTCAGGCTTTGCGGAATATAAGTGAGCCTAAATGCAAACTAGGTGAGGCAACCTAGATGATGTACAAGATACTTCAAGCTCGAAGGCTATCACAAGGTAAGCAACACAAGTAAGAGATCGATTAAGGAATAACCGAAGCACGCGGAGACGAAGATGTATTCTCATGTTCACCACCTTTGGGAAAGGGGCTACGTCACGTTGGAGAGGTGTGAGGTTCCACGAAGGATTCCTCATGCGCCACGAAGGCTCACCTTCTTCTCCGAGCCTATCCCACGAAGGAATAGCTCACTTACTCGTGGTAGACTTTAAGGTAGTATCTAAACCCTCACAAACTTTCCACGGAGCAAATCATAAGCCGAATGCTTCCGAGCGACCCTAGCCGCCTAGGGTTTCCCATAAACCCAAGAGTAACAAGCTAACTCGATGAACTCAAGGGGGAATGAACTTTGGCTTGGTGGAAACGTAGATCGGGACCTCCTCTTCCTTTCTACTAAAGGGATTTGGATTTGGTTGGGTAGAATGGGAGATCCTCAAGCTTTTGTGTTTCAACAATGGGGGAGAGAGAGAGAACTTCAAGAAATGATATGAATTGAATGCCTAACATGATCAAGCTAGAAGAAGGGATATTTATACTCAAGGAGAAAAACTAGCCATTTTAAGCCAAAAACGCAAGGTCCGGTTTTAAGTTCGGTTGGACCGGTTCACACACGGACAGTCCGATCGTCAGCCCGGAAAACCGGACTGAAACCGAAACTGCTCTCAGTACCCAGACTCCGATAGATCCAGAGTGAGTAAACTGGAAAACCCGGTTTGAGTTTGGATTTCCGATCCTGACACCGGACGGTCCGGTCTGGGAGCCGGTCCAACCGGTCTGAAAACCTGATCTGCGGAAAAGGGCTTTGATGGATATGATTTCTTCTCTTCTCTCTTTGGTGATGGATTAGGTAGGAGAAAGGGATGTGTATAAGGCTTAGGTGATCATCCCGAACAAGCTCATCAAGAGAACCCCTCTTAATAGTGCGGAGCTCCTAACCGGACTCAAATTACATAAAAAGGGAAAACTCCGGTGCGAAGCTTCGTTATAAAAATGGGGGGTCTCCGATAACCTTTCATCACAACATCAGACTAGAACCTGTGTAAGACACTATAAGTAGAATTAGTCCACTCTAACCACGGTGTCATTGTCAACCAAAAATACTATAGGGTAAAATACCCTTTCAGGGGGAATAGGCGACTACCAATTTTTAATTTGTTACACACTTTTAGGCTTAACGAGAAGGAAAGTTCTCTAGATATGCAACTAGGTGAATAACCTATATGCTAGAGAACTAACAACAACCACAAGAACGGTAAAGAGCAAGAAGTAAAGGTAGGGAACGAGATAACCGGAGCGGGGACATGGAGATGGAATTCCCGTAGTTCACTCCCAAGGGAGATACGTCTATGTTGGAGAGGTGTCGAGGCCACACAAGGTCACCCGAGCGCCACAAAGGCCTCACCTTCTTCTCTAGTGAGCTCCCCCACAAAGGAGGCCTCACAATCCACTAACAGGTGACCTTGAAGGCGCCAATCGAAACCTTTACAACAAGGTTGAGGGGGAAGCTCCATAACTCAATTGGAGGCCCTCAAAGACACCACAGAGCTTTACAACGCAAGCCCTTAGCTCCGAGGATGCCCTACACCGTCTAGGGTTCCAAAAAACAAAAGATCAACAAGATCCACAAAGGATAGGTGGGGGGAATCAAATCTTCTTTGGTGGAAGTGTAGATATAGGTCACCTCCCTCACCTATCAAAATATCAAGTGATTTGAGTGGATAGGGAGAGAGATCTAGTGAGGTGAAGCTCGAGTATTAGTGGAGGAGAGAGAAAATTAAACAGTTGGGTAGGAGGAAGAAGGAGGGCGCCTTAAATAGGCTCCCTCCAAACTGAACCATTGGAGCCTTCATGACCTCACCAGAAGTTCCGGTGAGTAGCCGGAAGTTCCGCCCAGCATAGCCCAAACGGTCATCATCCCGTTGACGCACGCTCCAAAAACCTGACCGTAAGTTCCGGTCAAAACGACCGGAAGTTCCGGTCAGAACGACCGGAAGTTCCGGTGAAACTTCCGATGCAAGTTCCGGCCCAAGTTCCGTCAAATAGAACACTTCCAAACAAAAGTATACTGATTCTAAGTGGAACTTGGAGCGAAACTAGGGGTGGAACAACTGGGCGTGAACCTTGTCTGACCGGAAGTTCTGGCGCCTGGGCGGAAGTTCCGCTCAAGATCTCAGTGGAGGAAGCAATGGAAATTCCTGACCGGAACTTCCGGTGGAAGTTCCGGCAAATAGAACATACCAAAATAGAAGGTTCTGGGAGCTGGCCGGAACTTCCAGCGGAAGTTGGATTGGAACTTAGTCCCAGATACTCCCCACTGAAAGCCCTGAGTGGAACTTCCGGCGCCTGGCCGGAAGTTCCGATCAGACAAAAACTGCTCCATCAGATCAGAACTTCGCTCTCTCGTAGATGAGTAGGATGGCTGTGGCGGTGCATATAAGGTTTGTGCAAAAAACAGATGATTCCCCACATCCTTCCGAGGTGGACCCCCTCTTGATAGTATGGTGATCTAAAGCAATAAAAAGAGAGAAATAGAAAACACAAAAGACCGCCATCTTCACGAGATCCCAAGGAGAGCATCCACACACTTCAAATGGATCATCAAAAGCAATTAACCTGAAACTCAAGAACATGGTTAGATCACAAGTGATATTGTCATCATCACCAAAATAGCATGGGACAATATAGTCCTTTCAATCTCCCCCTTTTTGGTGTTTGATGACAATCCCAAAGATTTGCATAACAATGAGCAGTCTTTGCAATGGATGGAACAAGCTCCCCTATACGTGTGCAAGGTAGAGATAAAGCTCTAAGGACAAGATAAGCACACATACAAGGAGGCTCCCCCATTCTATTGCAAAGATAACACATGTGCAAGATAAAGACAATATAGAAATTATACCGTTTCACCAAACAAATGTGGTGGAGACAATAGAAGAAATAATATCAATGAAGACTATGAAAGCTCCACCACCATATACAAAAGACCATAGGAAAACAACAAACATGCCAAGCACTAGGCATAACAAAGCATAACATACCACATACCACATAGTCTTATACAAATAACATGGTCCACAAGCACAAATAAGTCCACAAGCACACACAAATAAACTAGAGAGTTCATGAGTGATAAAAGATCAAAGACAAGAATGAACTCGCGACTCAGCCCATGCAAATCCTGTGAGCAACCTAATAGACATCTTTCTCCCCCTTTGGCATCGAGACACCAAAAAGGAAGAAAAGATCACTCTAATCGCCCCAACCATGAACAAGAGGAGGAGAAGGCTCGGGGTCCCAAGAGGCATTGATCCACGCAGATGGGGGACCGGTGACTTCCTCCTCAGACCACTGGCAGTTGTCGCGAATCCACTCATCTCTGGGAGCAGTGACGGATCTAGTGGCAGGAGAGCAAGGAATGTTGAGGATTGACATGATAGCCTTCTGACGCTGAGCACTGTGCCACTGATCAACATAAGACTGATACTCTTGATTCTGTAGAAAGCAAAAAGTCTTCTTCACCTTTCCTAGCAGCTTCTTGGCCCAAGGCGGATGCCTCTGAAGAGAAGGACCACCAGCACTAGAGCCACCATGAGCAGAAGAGGGACCACCTGCATCAGCACGAGCCTTCTGGAGAGCTTCTTCCTTTTCTTCTTGGGACCAAGGCTTATTGTGTTTGCTCACACACAACTTCTTCTCCTCATGAATGGTGATGGTGGCCTGAGAGAAGCGCGTGCCAGTCACCTCAAGCCACTTGGCATTGATGAGAGTCTGAATGTATGGAGCATAAGGTCAGGAGCGCTTGTTAATAATGGCTTGCTAGATCTCAGTGTAGAGGAAGTGTATGACATCCAGCTTCCTGTAAGAGTCACGTCGAAGGTAAGTCTGATACATGAGATCAACTTGATATGCATGGAACTGATCAAAGTTGACGGCCTTTAGAGAGATGGTGTTCAAGTACACCCTGTGCATGATGTCATAGACTGGCTGGAGATGGTTCACATAACCACAAGTGCCCCATCCTTCAATATAGAGAGGCTCCAAGATTTCGGGAGCAGCAGCTTGAGCGGTATGAACACGCCATCCATTTGCCCCTTGCCAGGCAGGATGGGATAGCCAAGGAGAGCAGCAAACTCAGATCATTGGGCGGTAAGCAGCACGCCATTAGTCATCCACTTCAAAACCCCTTCAGTAGAAGAACTCATCTCCATATGAAGAGTAGTGTAGAACTGAGAAATAGCACCCTCATCATAATTCTAACGATGCTCCATGATAGGAATTAGCTCAAACCTTCGGTAAATGTCAAGAGCTTCACCAAAGTACGCAATCTTGTCTTCCATGTGAACAACGTTGATGTATTTCTGAGGAGCAACGACAAACTTGGTCTTGGTAGCATAACTTTCAGCAAAGATCTGTTCTTGATGACGGTTGTGGAAGAGAGGATCCAAGCAAAGACGGTCACGAGGAACAAGATAAGGATCCACATGCCTAAATGCAGAGTAGGCCTTCTGAGTCCACTTAGAAATCTTGGCCTTGGATTTGTCAAGCCCAGTGGTAGTGGCCTTCTGAGAGGCAAGAATAGGCCGCTTACCCTCAGCAGCAGCACGACGAGCAGCAGCAGACTTATGACGGGCAGTCTGAGTGGATGGACGCACAACCTCAACATCGTCTTCATCAATCTCAGGAGGAATATCAGAGGAAGGTCGACGGGTGCACTTGCCTTTGCGGGTACCACCTTGCCCTGAGAAGAAAGCAAAAGAGTAGGGAGGGAAGGTGGGGTAAGTGCACAAGTTCGAAAGAAGACACAAAAGGAGATTGGAAAAATACAGTCAGGAATTTTTTTACTGTGCGCCAAAACTTCCACTGAATCATCGAAACTTCCGGTGAAAATGGTCCACCAGAAGTTCCGGTCGTGGCTCACCGGAAGTTCCGGTGAGACCACGAACTGGGCGGTTCAAGCAGAAAATTCCATAGATCTAGATCTACTCGCACAAGTACGGATTTCCATGAATGTATTGGACCAATCTACCCTAGCAAGATTCCCTAGGCCTACCAAGATCTCCCAACATGTTCTATCCAAAGAACTAGCCTAGACAAGGTGAGCCATAACTCAAGCAATGGTGAGAAAGCAAGATCTCCATTAATGGAGGGAGTTGAGGGCAAATACCGGAGTCCATGGCGGGAGATCAAGGTGGGAAAGGTTCCCACGGAGGAGATCTGAGGAAGGGTGGCCGGAGATGGAGGATCCGGAGCACCTCCATGGAGTTGGCATCGCTGGCGGCTGCTCCAAATAATAAGTCGGTCTTGGGGAAAAGAGGAAGAAGATCCCGTTTTCCCCAGGGCCCACTTTATATAGGACAAAGAGACTCACCTGAAGTTCCGGTCATCGACCGGAAGTTCTGAGCCAGGCAGAAGTTATCCATGTCAGCAAACAGTTCTGAAAAACAACTTGCTGACCGGAAGTTCCGGCAACTGGCTGGAAGTTCCGGTGACGCCAGAAACACTTTTTCAGGACAGGAAGATAACAAGGATGAACTTGTGCAGGGAATAGAGAGGGCTTGAGGAAAGGAAAGGCTTGGTATAGAGAGCTCAAACTGTGAAGAACCAAAAACAACAAAAGACACCAAGAAAACACAAGAAGAACCAAGCACAAAAACATAAGGAAAAACAAACAAGAAACACAAAAAGGGTCGGTGCCCGAGGCCACCTTATATAAGAGTAAATGGCTTGACACCACGAAGATATATCTTGGGTTCATTACCAACACTCATCATGAAGCTCAAATGGTCTCCTTTAGAGACTATAGAGTATGAAAACTTTAATGCGCGCATAATAGGAATAGTGTTTTTTCATAAGAGGAACTACACTCCCCCTAAATCCATGCCTACATCCAAACAAAGATACACATTGAGACACAGGTAGGTGTGTAAGGTACTCAAGCCACATTGCTTGAATCTATGATATTTAGCTCATGCCTTAACTCTCAGAACCTTGCTTCATCAAGAGGCTTCGTGAAAAGATCCGCGAGATCTGCCTTGGTGGGAGCATACTCCAAAGAAATGTCTCCTCTTGCAACATGGTCCCGGATGAAATGATGATGAATCTCAATGTGCTTAGTCCGGTTGTGTTGCACGGGGTTGTGAGCAATAGCAATGGCACTCTCATTATCACAAAGAAGGGTCACCTTGTCAAAAGAAAGTCCAAGATCCTTCAAGGTTTGCTTCATCCATAGCAATTGAGCACAACAACTTGCATCAGAGATGTACTTGGCTTCGGCAGTGGGCATAGACACACATTTTTGCTTCTTCGAGGACCAACAAACCAAGGATCTTCCGAGAAACTGACAAGCTCCTGAGGTTGACTTTCTTCCCACTTTGTCACCAGTCCAATCCGAGTCTGTGTATCCAATAAGGTCAAAGTTGTCTCCCTTGGGGTACCACAACCCAAAGTTTGGGGTATGAACCAAATATCAAAAGATTCTCTTGACCGCCACCTTGTGGTTTTCTTTTGGTGCATCTTGGAATATTGCACACATACCCACACTCAACATAATATCTGGTTGGGATGCACAAAGATAGAGCAAAGAACCAATCATAGAGAGATATAGTTTTTGATCCACGTCCTTACCCTTAGGACCGAGATCAAGATTAACCTTAGTTGGCATGGGAGTCTTGGCATCTTTGACTTGATCAAACTTGAACTTCTTGAGCATGTCTTGGATGTATTTGGCTTGGTTGATGAAAGTCCCTTTCCTCAATTGCTTGACTTCAAATCCAAGGAAAAACTTCAACTCTCCCATCATGTACATCTCAAAGCGATCGGTCATGAGCTTGGGCAAAATCATCATTAAAAGCTTTATTAATAGACCCAAAGATAATGTCATCAACATATATTTGGCATACGAACAAGTGGCCTCCAACTTTCTTAGTAAAAAAAGTGGTATCAATGAGGCCCACTTCAAAGCCACGGTCTAACAAGAGCTCTCTAAGGCAATCATAGCACGTGGGGCTTGTTTGAGGCCATAGAGTGCCTTATTGAGCTTGTAGACATGGTTCTGGAAAAGTGGATCCTCAAAGCCTAGAGGTTGCTTGACGTATACCAACTCTTTCAAAGGACCATTAAGAAAAGCACTCTTAACATCCATTTGATGCAACTTGAAGTTATGATGAGTAGCAAAATCAAGAAGAATACGAATGGATTCAAGGCGAGCAACGGGGGCATAAGTCTCACCGTAGTCGATGCCCTCAACTTGTGAGTATCCTTGGGTAACTAACCTTGCCTTGTTGCGCACAACTATCCCATTCGCATCACACTTGTTCTTGAAAACCCATTTGGTACCGATGACGTTTTGACAATCTTTGGGCCGCTCAACCAAGGTCCATACTTTGTTCCTCTTGAAGTTGTGAAGTTCTTCGTTCATAGCGTCAAGCCAATCATCATCTTCAAGAGCCTCGAAGACTTTTTAAGGTTCCATAAGAGAGATAAAAGCATGGTGAGAGCTAAAGGAGGCTAATTGCCTCCTTGTAGTGGAACCTTTATTGAAATATCCATAAACATTATCAAGGATATGGCCATATCGAATGAGCTTGGCGAGGCGATAAGCTTGACGGAAGGCTTGAGCTTCAATACGAGATTCTTGAGCAACCACTTGATCATTGCCATCAATTGAGTTCCCGCCTTGACTATAAGCACGAACACGAGGATCATCTTCATCAATTTCCACTTCGGGAGAGTCATCATTGGAGTAGAGCCTTGATTATCATTAGCTTGCCCTTGTTCTTGACTAGCTTGACCTTGGGAAGAGCCTTGAGAAGGAGCTCCATCTTGGGGAGGTTGATGTTGTTGATGAAGAGCTTAACCTTGGGAGGTGCCTTGAGGAAGAGCCCCATCTTGGGAAGGTTGATGTTATTGGTGAAGAGCTTGACCTTCGGGGCTTGGAGAGTCATGAGCACGAGTAGCTTCGGAAGAGCTTGAGGGAGCTTGTTCCAAAATAGTAGGTCCTTGAGAGGCAAGATGATCTTGTGAGAGTGAGGGCTCCACTTGAGTAGAGCTTGGTCCTTCTCCTTCGTCCACAAGGGGATCCTAAATAGGGAGGTGGAAACCCACACCCATTCTTCTTATGGCCTTAGGAGGAATTTCATCACTTGGATCACAAACACTGTATTGCCTAACAAGGGACTCATGGTCTTCATCAAAATTCACATTGCTCGTCTCTTCAACTCTTCCATTGGCTTTGTTGTAGACTCTATAAGCATGGGACTGATTTGAGTAACCGACAAAAATCTCTTATTGAGCCTTGGATTCAAACTTGGACAAATGAACTCCTTTCTTGAGAATATATCACTTGCAACCAAACACTCGAAAGTAGCTAACATTTGGCTTTTTCCCGGTGAGCGGCTCATAAGGGGTCTTGTTCTTTTTCTTGCGAAGGTAGAGCCGGTTGGTTGCATGACAAGCGGTGGAGATGGCCTCGGCCCAAAAGTTGTATGGAGACTTGAATTCAGCTAACATAGACCGAGCCACATCCATAAAAGTGCGATTCTTCCTTTCGGCAACACCGTTTTGTTGAGGGGTATAGGGAGTGGAGTATTGATGCTTGACTCCTTCATCACTAAGAAACTCATCCAAGGTATAGTTCCTGAACTCGGTGCCATTGTCACTTCAAACGGATAGAATGGTTGCATTGTGTTTCCGTTGAACTTCATTGGCAAAGTGAATGACAGTTTGTTGAGTCTCACTCTTGTACTTGAAGAAGAACACCCAAGTGTATCTTTAGAAATCATCCACAATAACCAAACAATACTTCTTGCCTCCAAGAATATCATGAGAAGGAGGGCCAAATAGGTCCATGTGCAAGAGCTCCAAGCATATTTCCGTGGTGATTTGATTAAGCACCTTGTGAGGAGTTTAATGCATCTTCCCTTTAATACAATCCCTACAAACACGATCTTTGGCAAAAGAAACATCGTTAAGACCAAGGATGTGGCCCTCAGAGTGAAGTCTTTGCAAAGTTCTCATGTTAACATGGGCTAGGCGGCGATGCCACAACCAACCCTTGTCGGCTTTAGCATAGATACATAGAGCATGAGGAGTGGTGGTCCCCGAAAATTCCACCACATACAAGTCATGCTCTACATACCCTACGAAATCCACCTTGAGAGACTTGATCCACATGAGGACCATGGAATGCACATGAAAGAAGGAAGAAAGACCCATAAGAGCAAAAGCACGAACTAAAAGTAAATTGTAACCAAGGGTTTTGACAAGAATGACGTCAACCAAGGATACATCCGGGGTTACCACCACTTTGCCAAAACCCAAAACTTGAGAACTTGTTTTATCACCGTAGGAGACCATGGTGTTGGCAATATTTGGCCTTATATTTGTCATGATAGACTTGCTTTCTGTCATATGACTTGTGGCTCCACTATCAAGCACCCATTTTGATCCACCGGAAGCATACTCCTACAAGAAAATCAAGCTTTGGTTTTAGGTACCCATTTTGCAATGGGTCCCCTTTTGTTAGTAACAAGAGTCTTTGGCACCCAAATGGCCCAATGATAATCATGTGTGTAAGAAGTTCCAACATATCTAGCATATACATGACCATCATAGGACTTGCAAAGAATATAAGAGGGATTGTTCTTTCCGGCAAAGTTGTAACTTTGCAAGATGGTTGGACCATTAGAGGGTCCTTGAGCCATGCCATTGTTTTTTTTCTTCTTATTGTTCTTCTTCTTCTTGTTAGTATTGGCAAGTTGATCCTTCAACGCCTTGTTCTCCTCAATGAGATGATCATGCTTGCAACAAGGGTTAGGAGTGCTAGACAAGTCTATAATTTGCACAGTGAAAGACTTAGCATGTTCACGAGTTAGTTGAGTTTGAAGTTGTTCATGGGCTTCAAAAAGATTTGAGAATTTTCTCTCCAAGGCTTTGTCTTCCTCTTTGATTTTCTCAAGATCTTCTTGAGTCCTATCATGACCAACCCCAAACTCAACTTTTTTCTTTCTTAAGCACCTTAACCAAAGCAAGAGCATGATCACGTTCTTTAATTAGAGAGCACATGGTGTTGTTATGGTCATCTACAAGTTTAGACACACTTTCCTCAAGATTAATTATCATATTTTGTTCATCCTCAAGACTTTGAGTGAGAGAAGCAATTTCATCGGCGGCATCTCTTCATTTTTACTTAACGAGTCAAGAAGTTCTTACTTTTCATCTAAAGCATCCCTAGCATTGTCAAGTTGTGCAAGCAAGGAATCGAATCAAGTTTTAGTTTCTTCATCCAAGGTAGCAACAAACTCACACATGTCTATCATATCTTTCTTTATCTCTAGACCAACAAGATCAATAGAAGAAGGCTCACTAGAGATGGGTTGAGGAGTGGGTTTAGATGTTACCTCGGTGTCCTTGGCCATGAGACACTTTTGGTTGGAGGAGACGACGTTCTCATTTCGTGAGTCAAAGAGGGACAATCATGGAGTAGAGGTAGTGGCAATAGCAGCAACTCCCACAATTTCTCCGCCTTGGACTTCATCATCGTCATCTTCATCCGTCCCCGAAAGGTATTCTTCATGGACCACTATAGCTCTTTCCTTGTTGGCGACATTATTGACGGCGTAGTTCTTGTTCAAAGGATGAGGAGGCCTTGATTTGATCTTGCGAATGAGACAACCACCATTGTCTTCACGGTTCTCAAAGGGACTCTTGGCCACAAAGTGACTCTTGTCGTTGCAATTGTAGCATGACCTTGCCTTGGGAGACTTGTTGGATGAGTTGAATCTTGAGTTATCCCTTGACCTTGACTTGAGCCCGTACTTGTTCCAAAAGGCCCTTGAATCAAGAGCAAGGTGTTCGTTGGAGGCACACTTGAGGTCCTCTTGAGACCACTCACTTGATGTATCATCATCATCAACTTCAATAGCCTTGGCCTTCAAAGCAAGATTCACTTTTGTTGATCCAATAGCCCTAGCACGGGCGGACTCTGCATTCTTCTTGGCAATGGTCATAGCAATCACTTCACTCAAGACTTCTTGGGAGGTCATTAGATGAAAGTTGGTTCTTCCCTTGATGGAGTTGATCTTTTGTTCTTCAAAAGGAAGGAGAGCTTGAATGAACTTCCTCTTCATGAACCTGTCATCAACATAGGTGGCGCCAAGATCCCTCATAGTGCAACAAAGGACCTTGAGCCGCCTATACATGTCTTCGGGAGTCTCATCATCTTGCATAGCAAAACCATCGCACTCGTTGTTGACTTCATCAAACTTGTAGCTTTGAATGCTTGCATTCCCAACAAATAGCTCAGTGAGTTGATCCCATGCTTCCTTAGCAGTGTTGCATTGGCGAATGTGAGCAAAGTCCTTGGGAGTAAAGGCCTTTTGAATCATCCCCAAAGCCGTGGCATTGAGTTGCTTGTCCACCACTTCACCTCGAGTCAACTTCTTTGGATCATATGGAGATAACCATCCTCCACAATCCTCATTAACTCAATAGAAGAGCTAGAAATATGTGAGCGCATTAGATATTGCCAATTGGCGAATTTGAAGTATCTAGCATAGGTGGTGCTCCTTGAGGAATGATGTGTGGCATGGGAATGGGTGCATCCGGAGTGTACTTCGGCGATGCGGGTTTCGCCGAGTAGTCCTTTCCTCCACTCTCCTCTTTGGAAGTTGAGTCTACGGGATCCTCGGTGTTCTCGCTTGGAACCTTGGTAGATGTTTGAGCAACAAAACAAAGTCCCAAGTGAGTGGTGACGGATGCGGGATTCACCTCGGTGGCGGTCACAGGAACAGTGGGAGGAAGCTCGGTGGTTTGGGGTGTGGCAAGAACAACCATGGGATTTGGCTTGAGGGACTGCAAAATAGTCATCATTTCCTCGAATTTGGACATCATGGATGTCTCCAATTACTTGAGGTCATCCATGGTGTCCAAGTTCTTGGGGTTTTCATTTTCACTGCCCTCTTCGTCGGCCATTGTCTCTTAGGCGGTAAATCCCGAAATAAGAGCCTTGGCTCTGATACCGATTGAAAGTACCAACTTTGAATCGACTAGAGGTGGGGTAATAGGCGACTACCAATTTTTAATTTGTTACACACTTTTAGGCTTAACAAGAAGGAAAGTTCTCTAGATATGCAACTAGGTGAACAACCTATATGATAGAGAACTAACAACAACCACAAGAACGGTAAAGAGCAAGAAGTAAAGGTAGGGAATGAGATAACCGGAGCGGGGACACGGAGATGTAATTCTCGTAGTTCACTCCCAAGGGAGCTACGTCTACGTTGGAGAGGTGTCGGGGCCACACAAGGTCACCCGAGCGCCACAAAGACCTCACCTTCTTCTCCGGTGAGCTTCCCCACAAAGGAGGCCTCACGATCCACTAACCGGTGACCTTGAAGGCGCCAACCGAAACCTTTACAAC
Source organism: Avena atlantica (assembly GCA_910589765.1). Classification (NCBI taxonomy): domain Eukaryota; kingdom Viridiplantae; phylum Streptophyta; class Magnoliopsida; order Poales; family Poaceae; genus Avena; species Avena atlantica. Next base: position 109,344,666 of record OU342735.1, read on the forward strand.
AAGGTTGAGGGGGAAGCTCCACAACTCAATTGGAGTCCCTCAATGACACCACGGAGCTTTACAACGCAAGCCCTTAGCTCCGAGAATACCCTACACTGTAGCATCCCAGTTGTCTAACCCCTGTAATGCTACATGTTATAATAATAAAAAGGGCCACTTCCAACATATAATTGCTGCATCATTATCATATCATGCTCATGTCATCATGCCACCTTGCATTTGAGCATCATACCAAACCCTTTCTTGTTTGGTTCTTATCTCATGTGCATGATTAATTGTAGTTGCCTCTTGATATTGTATTTGGTTCTTAATAAATTGTTAAATGCCCAAGTTGAGTTGAGGGCATCTCTCTTATTGACTCCACCACCTTTTCTTTCACCACCTTATAATTCCACCATCCAACTAATCTGAGCTTGGCATTTTAGTTTTGAGTATCTCTAGCTCATGTTGTTGGTTGGATCCACCCATCATCTTTTGCTTGGCCTTTGCCCACTTTTTGGGAATGCAAGGATTAAAGCCACATGAAATAATGTTGTTTTCACAATATCACCTTTGGCATTAATTATGTTGCATGGGCCATGCAAGTGCCCCCTTTTCTATTATTTGGCTTTTGCTTGAATTCTAAGTGGGTCATCTTTTCCTTTGCTTAATCTTGTTTTGGGCTTGTAGTTTCTTCATCAAATCTTCTCCCTCTCTTCTCCCCTTTTAGTTAAACCCTCACCCCTTGCTACATGCATACACATGTGACCATGTGAGAGCATAAGCTTGAACCCCATCCTTTCCCTACCTCTTCCTTGATCTTGCTTGTTCTCTGTTGGAGCATGCAGGGACCAAGGAACACCCCATCATCTCATCTCTCTTTCTCTCCCTCTTTTGCTTGCTTTGATCTTGTTGAGGCTTGTTTGAAGCATGCTTGATCAACCTAAGTACCACCATCTCTTTCTTAACCCTCTTAGCAAAACCCTAATCCTACCCTTGCCATCTATCCTTTCTAGCTAAACCTAAACCCTAAGCCACCTTTTCCCCTCTAATTTACATCTACCCTAAACCAAAACCCTAATCTACACCTCCCCTTCCCCTACCTAGCATGATCACCCCCTCACCTAAACCCTAGGCTCAAGCCATGCCTTTCCCTCTCTCTCGGCCCCCTCTCTCTACCTGCCATGCAGGCCCCACCCCAGCACCTTCTACCAGCTAACCTGCCCCCCACACGACCAGGGACCCCTAACCCTAGCCCTAGCCCGAGCCGGCCCCTCTCCCCTACCCTCTTTTCTTCTCTCTCTGCCTCACCTGCCCACGCCCCCAGGCCCACCTGTCTGCCTCCCTGGCCTAGCCTACCCCACCTGCCAGCCCCCCCTCTAGTGCCCACGCCTGCCCTGCCTTGCCCTGGCCTGACCGTGTCGAGCACGTGAGCAGAAAAGGTGGCGCCCTGGCCAGCTTCCCCTCCCCCACGCAACCCTCCTCCCCCTGGCGTTCTTATCCTCCCTCACCCCTCTCTGGCCTCCACAGATCCCACCCCAGAGGCCTGCCTCGCTCCCCTCTGCCCCTTCTCCACCGCAGTACCCCGACGCCGGCGATCGTCGGCCTCTCGCTAGCGTGCTCGATCCAGGAGGCAAGCGCTGAGCCAAGGTTGTCTAGGCGGCTCAGGAGGTCCCCGGCGTCGCCACGGTACACGGAGCAAGGAGGAGAAGGACCAGCTCGCCAGAACCGATGCCGCTCCGTCCACAAACCCTAGCTCGCTGGGCTTCTGCCTCCTCGTCGTTCTGCTGCGCCCCGACCAGATCCGAGCCCACCACCGAGCCCGCGGTGAGCAACCGAACCCCCCTGACACCTTCGCCCTCGCCGTAGTTCTCTGTGCACGCCGGACCCAGCGTCGAACACTCTGTGTGCGTTGCGTGCGCGCGCGTCCTCTGCATCGCCGCGTCGCGCCCCAGCTCACCTAGCCGCTTAGCCCCCCTCCTAGCATCTCCCCAAGCCAGCCGCACTGGTTCGGCCCACCGCGCGCGCGTCCGCGGTCGCGGGATCGAGCCCGGCGCGCCCCCCGTTTTTCCTCTGTCGCGCGTGCTTGTTCAGTTCGTCAGCAGAGAAGATCCACAGTACCAGTGGGTCGTTTTGCGAATACCCCCCTCCCCTTTTTGCCACGCCAACCCGCGGTCCAGCCTGGCCCATTTGTCTGTGTCCTGGAGTTTTATAAAAAGGCTCCTGCGTTTTTCTTTTGTCAACCCGCGGTCCCTCTTGTTCCCAGACACTGGTGTGTGGGTCCGCAAAACCCCTGGCCCCACCTGTCTGCGACCCAGGCTAGATTAGGCTGTGTATAAAACGACCAGAGACTGTTTTAAAATTCAAATCCTGTTTAAATAATTTCAAAATTCAATTCAATTCAGTTTTCAATAATTTTTCCATAGTTTTTCCAAATCAATCAAATGATATATGTTTGGATATCAGAAAAATGAGAGGATTCCAAATATGCCATCCATTTTGCCTTTTGCACAATCAAAATTCCAAGTTTAGTTAAATTACCCAATTGCCACTAGAATTTCAATAATTAATAACTTTTGTTATATAATTCCAAATTTAGCAAATGATATGTCTAAATTGATCAGCTCGACGAGACCTTTCTGTCTATGCTATCCATGACTTCAATTGCAGCATGCATCATATAAAAATATAGTGAACATCAACTGTTATGGCAACAAAATGTGAACCAAAACTCCACTAAAATGTTGCTACTTGTTTTCCACACCTCACCATGCCATGCTACCTTCTTGCCATGTAAATTGTGCATCATTCATCATGGCATGATTGTTTGCTTGACGCATCTTATTCATATGCTTGTGCTCTATATTCATGTTGGCCTTGTTTGTTTGGTTTTTCTCGGATAGACACTGAGCAGGGGTTGTATCAAGAGAACCAGGAGCACTACCCAGATCCGTCCCTCGCTTCAACTGAGTCAACAGGCAAGCACTTCCACATGCTTGCATACATACAGTACCTATTGCATCTATCTTATTCTTGCATCATTGAGTCGCGATTGCATTAAATTGAATCCCAAGTATGCATAGCCTTTACTTTTAAACCCCACCAGGCTTGTTCCTCCATCCCATGATCCATTACTATAGGAGTTGTTTGAGCCATGCGAGTCGTAGAACAGCATGTGTAGGGTATGTGAGAGTCTGATGGATAATGAGGTATCTAAACAACTTAACCTGAGTAGTTCTGGGATAACTAAAGAAAGTGGCACCGGTGAGCAACATCTGCTATTTGGTTTTTCTTGCTCACTTGTGTCCCGTAAGACCCCGAGTACTTGATTCCTGTTCCTTGATTTATCGCGCTATCCACATCCGGGAGGTATATGGGACCCCCCTGAGCCAGAGCTTGATTCCTTCTTATTTCTTGGGGCCACGAACTAATTTGGGGCTTTATTACTATCATGTACTTATGCCATGTTTTACTGCTTTATTTACGATTGTGCGAGGTACTGCACACTGTACTGTTTAGGATCGGGACACGATTCCGCGGTGTCGACAAGCCCCGTTTGGGGTTCCCAGTCGTTCACAGCCGTATACCCAGACCTTGAGTCCGTCTCGGAGCTAGCTTACTTCGTTGCGGGTAGCTTAATGGGGTGGCCCCCTGAAATATTTCTGAATCTTGTGATTGCTTTGTCGTGAAGATCTCGTTGGGTTTTGATTTGGTTTTTCCGAGGTTGATCGAGTGTGTGTTGCTCTTGGTGCACCCCGGCCGGGTAAAACTTTCTGAAAGCCGTGTCCGCGGATATGGACGACTTGGAGCACAGTTTCTCGATCATAGACAAGCATAACTAAAATACCGCCTTAATCTGACTAAGTAACTTGACTAGTAAATAGTGCAATACTCATGGAATGGTTAATAAAATTGCCAACGGATGGGGGTTTGTTCGTCCGCTTCCTCGTTGGTAAGCGAGGAGGAGGATGGATCTGATGAGATTACCATTATAATCTGTTGTTCTTAATTCACGGACATCCGTCTATCATTGGTTATGCGGATGGTTAGCGTTTATCTGTAGAACTGCTAGGGCTTATCTTTCGCTGCAATTGCGTCACCCCAGGTTGTGTCCCCTTTAGAGGCATTAAGACTTGCTGAGTACCCTTAGGGTCTCACACGATAAATTATTGGTTCAGATGGACAGGTACCCCCGCAGGACGGATACTGGGTGGAAGAAGCTGATGATGTGGGCAACGATTGTTCGGTGTAGAGATTCCGGGATCGGGGATCCGTGAGACCTGTAGTTGGGATGTGCTTATTTTCTATGGCATCTTATGCCGATTTGCTTCTTATCCGTACTCGGATTTTGTTTGCCGCTTCCGCATGATACTCTGATGTGTGTTGTATGAGGAAGTATCCTAAAATATAGATCTATCTAGGTCATTTGAATCTTGCCGTATGGCGTTGCTATATTTCCTTTCTTTCTAGATGGTATGGCTCTGATGTACTCTTGTATGGTGGCTTGCGTACATACCCACTTGTGTACGTAGTTGATCCCTTCGCCTGCCGACTACGCCGCCCGTACAGGTCCCGTTGAGAGGGTAGTGGTTGGGACGTCTGAAAGGACTACCAGTGAGTGACTTTTGGGGCCCCACCGTACTATTTCAACCACTACCACTCATCCAGGCTTGTATCTAGGAGCGTAGTTCACCGAGGTAGTTACAATTGGTATCAGAGCCATCCCGACCTTCAGGGTTTCAGCCAAACGGTCGTTGTCAGTCTAGAAATATTTTGGTAGTTATGTATATTAGGGAAAAACAAAACGCGAGAGTAGGACTGCTTCCACTTTTCTTCTTACCCTCCCAACCACCCTTTTCTGGTAAGGAAGTGCAACGTTTTCAATCCTCTTCTCAAAGTTCAAACTAGGATTCACGTGTTCTGGGTTTCCGTAGTACCATAGGTTGTGTGTGTGTGTGTGTGTGTGTGTGTGTGTGTGTAATCCCTTGTCTACCTGTTGCATCCAAGTTGTTATCTTATCTGCCTTTGGTTATCAACTGTTGGTACATTCCATACCGACAGGCTTTTGCAAACCGACGCAATCTATCTTCCTCTTTGTATCCGACGTTATCTTGTTTGGGGTGTTCGTTTCCGTAGTTACCAATCTTTAGGTTTCGTCGTGAGAAGAAGGGGTTAGGATATGTGTTCCACTTGTTCATGTGCGGAGTAATGATTTGAGTGCAGGATGGAGTCGCGACCATACCACTACTTTTATCATTCGCTTTTGTATATTGAATCGGTAGAGTCACTAATCTTGATTCGTTAAGTAATTTTGCGCATCTATTGGTATTGTAATGCCGAAATTTGTGGAAAATGTTTCTTTGATATGTTTGTGTACCACACTCCTTTTCAGTCGTGTGCGATATGCTTAATATCTTTTAGGTGCTATGAACTTTGTTGATATTTTAATATCATCTCAGTAAATTGTATCCTTTAATCTTGGTTAATTCCATCTTGGTACTATTTGGATTATTATCATTCTCCATTATAGTACTGACTTGAGTTTTATATCAATGACAGGATGGCTCCACCACGCCGGACTGATGAGGACATACCTCCGGAACTGGGCTCCGCGCTGTCAAACATTGCTAATGCTTTGGCAGCTATGCAAGAGAACCAGCAGCGCTTTGAGGAGAGCGTCAGAAGAAACGAGTTTGCTCCACTTCCTCCACCTCCCAGGCGTGGAGACATCAAGAGCTTCCTCAAGTTCAACCCTCGTCAGTTTGATGTGTCTGACCGACCTCTGGACGCGGATGATTGGCTGCGTGAGATCTCAAGGTTGCTCGAGACTGCTGATGTTCCGGAACAGGAGTGGGTCAAGTGCGCTACTCACCTTCTCAAGGGAGATGCAGCTCTCTGGTGGGAGAACTACTTGAAGGCAAGCTGCACTGGTTTCCAGCCAACTTGGGAAAGGTTCACTGGAGCGTTCAAAGAGCAGTTTCTCTCAGAGATTGTGATGGAAAGGATGAAGGAGGCTTTCCTCAACCTGAAGCAGGGAAATGATAACGTCAACACCTATATCAGGAACTTCATGAATCTGTCTCGTTATGGTGGTGATGAGGTATCTGATGACAAGAAGAAGCAGAAAAGGTTCAGGCAAGGGCTCAATGCGTCGATCAAGTATGCAATCACGCATGCAAGACCGGCAACCTTCCTGGAACTACAGCACACAGCACTGCAAGAGGAGGCAAGCAGGCAAGTGTTCGAGGAGTCCAAGAAACATAACAGGGATGCATCAAGCTCTTCGGTTATGGCAGCTCCTTCTAGGCGGCGTGTCTGGGTTCCTAACACCCCACCGTCTCTCCCGGCTCCACCAAGACCTGCAAGTTTCGCGCCAAGGCCACCAAACTTCACCACTGCGGCTCCCAGGGGCTACAACAACCACTACCCTGGAGCGCCTGGCGGAGTCCCTGGCTACTCTGCTCCACGTCCACCTGGTGCTTGTTACACGTGTGGAGATCCTGGACATCCCCACTGGAACTGTCCGTTGAAGAACAAAACTCTCCCTCCACCCCCGCCAAGATCTGCAACAAGCTCTCCTTCGGTTCGTGCACCACCGCCTCGGGCTCTCAACATCAACACTAAGCCCGGGTCTGCGGTTGTTCGTGCAAACTGCGTCAACGCCTCTCAAGATGAGCTCGCACCTGGAGTTGTAATGGGTATGCTATCCGTTAACTCAGTCCCTGCACGAGTTCTCTTTGATTCTGGTGCATCGCATTCTTTTGTGTCTCACAAGTTTGCAAATGAGAATGACTTAACAATGGAGCCTATTCTTAAGCGGTTAATGGTTCTTTCGCCTGGAGCAAATATGATAGCCTCTAAGATCAGTCATGGCAATCAAGTTGAGATTGGTGGTTCTTCATTCTTGGCTTCTTTGATTGTTCTGGGCAACTCTGACATTGATGTCATCTTGGGCATGGATTGGTTGACAGCAAATGCAGCTGTGATTGATTGTGCTGAACGTTCGGTTTCTCTGAAGATTCCTGAAGGGCATATAGTCTTTTCTCCAAGTCTGACTCCTGATGTCCAGCTCTATTCCTTGGCGGCTCTGAATAATGATGCTATGGAAGCTATTCAGAGGGTACCAGTGGTCTGTGAGTTCCCAGATGTCTTTCCTGAAGAGTTGCCAGGTATGCCTCCGGATCGCGAGGTTGAATTCGTGATTGAGCTTGAACCTGGAACGGCTCCTATCTCCAAGAGGCCATATAAAATGGGTCCTTCTGAGTTGGCTGAACTCAAACGACAACTTGATGAACAAGAGAAATTGGGTTTCATTCAACACAACACTTCTTCTTGGGGTAGCCCAACAATGTTTGTGAAGAAGCGTGACAGAACCGATAGGCTATGTGTTGACTACCGGGCTCTCAATGCTAAAACCATCAAGAACAAATATCCTCTCCCTCGGATAAATGATATTTTTGATCAGCTGGCAGGAGCTGTGGTGTTCTCTAAGCTGGACTTGCGAAGTGGTTATCACCAAATCAAAATTCGCAAAGAAGATGTGCCCAAAACAGCTTTCACCACCCGCTATGGCCTGTATGAGTACACGGTCATGTCTTTCGGCCTCACCAACGCACCTGCTACCTTCTCGAGGCTGATGAACTCAGTTTTCATGGAGTACCTTGATAAGTTTGTCGTGGTATATCTGGATGACATTCTGGTTTATTCCAAGTCTAAGGAGGAGCATGAAGAACACCTGCGGTGTGTCCTGAACAAGCTTCGTGAGAACCGCTTGTATGCAAAGTTCTCTAAGTGTGAGTTTTGGCTGCCTGAAGTAACCTATCTTGGTCATGTTATCTCTGCCAAGGGCATTGCAGTCAACCCGGAAACCGTGAAGACAATAGTTGAATGGCTTCCTCCTGCTAATGTCAAGGAAGTGCGGAGTTTTCTCGGCTTGGCTAGCTATTGTCGTCGCTTTGTGCAGAACTTCTCGAAGATAGCAAAGCCTCTTACCTATCTCCTCAAGAAAGGCAAGAAGTACCTGTGGACTCCTGCTTGCCAAGAAAGTTTTGAGACACTCAAAGAGAAGCTCACTTCCACACCAGTCTTGGTTCCTCCGGATACATCTAAGCCTTTCCAGATATTCTGCGACGCCTCTTTGCAAGGATTGGGTGCGGTCCTTATGCAAGAGAAACAGGTGGTTGCTTATGCCTCTCGCCAGTTGAAGACGCATGAGATCAACTATCCCACACATGACCTTGAGCTAGCAGCAGTGGTCTTTGCTTTGAAGCTATGGAGGCACTACTTGCTTGGTAACCGTTGTGAGATCTTCTCGGACCACAAGAGTTTGAAGTATATCTTCACTCAACCGGATCTCAACCTTCGGCAGAGGAGATGGATTGAAACAATCAATGACTTTGATGTGACCATCAACTACACTCCAGGCAAAGCAAATGTCATGGCAGATGCGCTTAGCCGTAAAGCTTATGTCAACAACCTCATGGTGGAAGAGCAACAGCCTCTCTTGTGCGAGGAATTCCGTCAGCTCAACCTGGGAATTGTGGAACAAGGGCATCTCCTGAACCTTCTGGCTACTCCTCTCTTGGAAGAAAAGATTCGCTCTCGTCAGCGTGGTGATCCGCACACCAGAAAGCTCATCTCTAAACTTGGGCTTCCGAAGTATGAGTCCTTCCACGTTGATGATCAAGGCACACTCTTCTTCGACCACCGGATGTTTGTTCCAAACTACCCGGGTTTGAGAGACCAAGTTCTCAAGGAGGCGCATGATTCGGTTCTTTCTATCCATCCTGGCAGCACAAAGATGTACATGGACTTGAAAACACAATACTGGTGGCCGGGGTTGAAACGGTATTGCGCCAAGTATGTCTCAGAATGTGATGTCTGCCGCAGAGTGAAGGCTGTCCATCAGAAACCTTTTGGTCTTCTACAGCCACTGAAACCTCCGGAATGGAAATGGGAGAAAGTAGAGATGGACTTCATCACTGGCTTTCCAAGATCGCAGAAGGGCAACAATGCAATTTTTGTTGTCATCGACAGGCTTTCTAAAGTGGCTCATTTCTTCCCAGTCAAAGAAACAATTTCTGGAATTCAGTTGGCTGAGCTCTATATCAACAGAATTGTCTCTCTGTATGGGGTTCCACTTGAAATCAGTTCAGACCGTGGAAGCATCTTCACCTCAAAGTTCTGGGAGAGTTTCCAAAAAGCTTTGGGAACAAAGTTGAACTTCAACACTGCTTACCACCCTCAGTCGCAAGGACAAGTGGAAAGAATCAATCAGATTCTGGAGGATATGCTTCGAGCTTGCGTCATCTCGTTCGGCATGAAGTGGGAGGAATGCCTTCCATATGCTGAATTCTCCTACAACAACAGCTTCCAGAAGAGTCTGAAGATGGCACCATTCGAGGCTCTCTATGGTCGCAAGTGCAGAACTCCGATTGGTTGGTCAGGTGCAGGAGAAAGAATCTGGTTTGGCCCTGACATTGTGACTCAGGCAGAGGAGAAGGTGCATATCATTCTGGAGAACCTGAAGATTGCTCAGAGTCGTCAGAAGAGCAACTATGACAGGAAACACACGGATATGGTATATGCCCCTGGTGATCTCGTCTACCTTCGTGTCACTCCCATGAGAGGAACACACCACTTCGGTATCAAAGGAAAGTTGGCTCCTAGATACATCGGTCCTTTCAAGATACGTGGTAGAAGAGGAGAAGTTGCCTATGCACTGGAGCTTCCGGAAAAACTCAAAGTCCATGATGTTTTCCACATCTCTTAGCTCAAGAAGTGCTTCAAAGACCCCGGCAAGACCGTGGATCACGAGCTAATCGACCTCCAAGAAGATCTGTCTTATCAAGAACGCCCCACCAAAATCCTTGAGACCGCAGAACGTAGGACTCGCAACAAGTCCATCAAGTTTTGCAAGGTGCAGTGGTCACACCATTCTGTTGATGAAGCCACATGGGAGCGTGAAGATGAACTCCGTGCCAACCATCCTTCTCTCTTTGTGTCTTCTTCTTCTTCTTCCTAGAATCTCGGGGCGAGATTCCTGTTTAGTGGGGGAGAGTTGTAGCATCCCAGTTGTCTAACCCCTGTAATGCTACATGTTATAATAATAAAAAGGGTCACTTCCAACATATAATTGCTGCATCATTATCATATCATGCTCATGTCATCATGCCACCTTGCATTTGAGCATCATACCAAACCCTTTCTTGTTTGGTTCTTATCTCATGTGCATGATTAATTGTAGTTGCCTCTTGATATTGTATTTGGTTCTTAATAAATTGTTAAATGCCCAAGTTGAGTTGAGGGCATCTCTCTTATTGACTCCACCACCTTTTCTTTCACCACCTTATAATTCCACCATCCAACTAATCTGAGCTTGGCATTTTAGTTTTGAGTATCTCTAGCTCATGTTGTTGGTTGGATCCACCCATCATCTTTTGCTTGGCCTTTGCCCACTTTTTGGGAATGCAAGGATTAAAGCCACATGAAATAATGTTGTTTTCACAATATCACCTTTGGCATTAATTATGTTGCATGGGCCATGCAAGTGCCCCCTTTTCTATTATTTGGCTTTTGCTTGAATTCTAAGTGGGTCATCTTTTCCTTTGCTTAATCTTGTTTTGGGCTTGTAGTTTCTTCATCAAATCTTCTCCCTCTCTTCTCCCCTTTTAGTTAAACCTCACCCCTTGCTCCATGCATACACATGTGACCATGTGAGAGCATAAGCTTGAACCCCATCCTTTCCCTACCTCTTCCTTGATCTTGCTTGTTCTCTGTTGGAGCATGCAGGGACCAAGGAACACCCCATCATCTCATCTCTCTTTCTCTCCCTCTTTTGCTTGCTTTGATCTTGTTGAGGCTTGTTTGAAGCATGCTTGATCAACCTAAGTACCACCATCTCTTTCTTAACCCTCTTAGCAAAACCCTAATCCTACCCTTGCCATCTATCCTTTCTAGCTAAACCTAAACCCTAAGCCACCTTTTCCCCTCTAATTTACATCTACCCTAAACCAAAACCCTAATCTACACCTCCCCTTCCCCTACCTAGCATGATCACCCCCTCACCTAAATCCTAGGCTCAAGCCATGCCTTTCCCTCTCTCTCGGCCCCCTCTCTCTACCTGCCATGCAGGCCCCACCCCAGCACCTTCTACCAGCTAACCTGCCCCCCACACGACCAGGGACCCCCTAACCCTAGCCCTAGCCCGAGCCGGCCCCTCTCCCCTCCCCTCTTTTCTTCTCTCTCTGCCTCACCTGCCCACGCCCCCAGGCCCACCTGTCTGCCTCCCTGGCCTAGCCTACCCCACCTGCCAGCCCCCCTCTAGTGCCCACGCCTGCCCTGCCTTGCCCTGGCCTGACCGTATCGAGCACGTGAGCAGAAAAGGTGGCGCCCTGGCCAGCTTCCCCTCCCCCACGCAACCCTCCTCCCCCTGGCGTTCTTATCCTCCCTCACCCCTCTCTGGCCTCCCCAGATCCCACCCCAGAGGCCTGCCTCGCTCCCCTCTGCCCCTTCTCCACCGCAGTACCCTGACGCCGGCGATCGTCGGCCTCTCGCTAGCGTGCTCGATCCAGGAGGCAAGCGCTGAGCCAAGGTTGTCTATGCGGCTCAGGAGGTCCCCGGCGTCGCCACGGTACACGGAGCAAGGAGGAGAAGGACCAGCTCGCCAGAACCGACGCCGCTCCGTCCACAAACCCTAGCTCGCTGGGCTTCTGCCTCCCCGTCGTTCTGCTGCGCCCCGACCAGATCCGAGCCCACCGCCGAGCCCGCGGTGAGCAACCGAACCCCCCTGACACCTTCGCCCTCGCCGTAGTTCTCTGTGCACGCCGGACCCAGCGTCGAACGCTCTGTGTGCGTTGCGTGCGCGCGCGTCCTCTGCGTCGCCGCGTCGCGCCCCAGCTCACCTAGCCGCTTAGCCCCCCTCCTAGCATCTCCCCAAGCCAGCCGCACTGGTTCGGCCCACCGCGCGCGCGTCCGCGGTCGCGGGATCGAGCCCGGCGCGCCCCCCGTTTTTCCTCTGTCGCGCGTGCTTGTTCAGTTCGTCAGCAGAGAAGATCCACAGTACCAGTGGGTCGTTTTGCGAATACCCCCCTCCCCTTTTTGCCACGCCAACCCGCGGTCCAGCCTGGCCCATTTGTCTGTGTCCTGGAGTTTTATAAAAAGGCTCCTGCGTTTTTCTTTTGTCAACCCGCGGTCCCTCTTGTTCCCAGACACTGGTGTGTGGGTCCGCAAAACCCCTGGCCCCACCTGTCTGCGACCCAGGCTAGATTAGGCTGTGTATAAAACGACCAGAGACTGTTTTAAAATTCAAATCCTGTTTAAATAATTTCAAAATTCAATTCAATTCAGTTTTCAATAATTTTTCCATAGTTTTTCCAAATCAATCAAATGATATATGTTTGGATATCAGAAAAATGAGAGGATTCCAAATATGCCATCCATTTTGCCTTTTGCACAATCAAAATTCCAAGTTTAGTTAAATTACCCAATTGCCACTAGAATTTCAATAATTAATAACTTTTGTTATATAATTCCAAATTTAGCAAATGATATGTCTAAATTGATCAGCTCGACGAGACCTTTCTGTCTATGCTATCCATGACTTCAATTGCAGCATGAATCATATAAAAATATAGTGAACATCAACTGTTATGGCAACAAAATGTGAACCAAAACTCCACTAAAATGTTGCTACTTGTTTTCCACACCTCACCATGCCATGCTACCTTCTTGCCATGTAAATTGTGCATCATTCATCATGGCATGATTGTTTGCTTGACGCATCTTATTCATATGCTTGTGCTCTATATTCATGTTGGCCTTGTTTGTTTGGTTTTTCTCGGATAGACACTGAGCAGGGGTTGTATCAAGAGAACCAGGAGCACTACCCAGATCCGTCCCTCGCTTCAACTGAGTCAACAGGCAAGCACTTCCACATGCTTGCATACATACAGTACCTATTGCCTCTATCTTATTCTTGCATCATTGAGTCGCGATTGCATTAAATTGAATCCCAAGTATGCATAGCCTTTACTTTTAAACCCCACCAGGCTTGTTCCTCCATCCCATGAGCCATTACTATAGGAGTTGTTTGAGCCATGCGAGTCGTAGAACAGCATGTGTAGGGTATGTGAGAGTCTGATGGATAATGAGGTATCTAAACAACTTAACCTGAGTAGTTCTGGGATAACTAAAGAAAGTGGCACCGGTGAGCAACATCTGCTATTTGGTTTTTCTTGCTCACTTGTGTCCCGTAAGACCCCGAGTACTTGATTCCTGTTCCTTGATTTATCGCGCTATCCACATCCGGGAGGTATATGGGACCCCCCTGAGCCAGAGCTTGATTCCGTCTTATTTCTTGGGGCCACGAACTAGTTTGGGGCTTTATTACTATCATGTACTTATGCCATGTTTTACTGCTTTATTTACGATTGTGCGAGGTACTGCACACTGTACTGTTTAGGATCGGGACACGATTCCGCGGTGTCGACAAGCCCCGTTTGGGGTTCCCAGTCGTTCACAGCCGTATACCCAGACCTTGAGTCCGTCTCGGAGCTAGCTTACTTCGTTGCGGGTAGCTTAATGGGGTGGCCCCCTGAAATATTTCTGAATCTTGTGATTGCTTTGTCGTGAAGACCTCGTTGGGTTTTGATTTGGTTTTTCCGAGGTTGATCGAGTGTGTGTTGCTCTTGGTGCACCCCGGCCGGGTAAAACTTTCTGAAAGCCGTGTCCGCGGATATGGACGACTTGGAGCACAGTTTCTCGATCATAGACAAGCATAACTAAAATACCGCCTTAATCTGACTAAGTAACTTGACTAGTAAATAGTGCAATACTCATGGAATGGTTAATAAAATTGCCAACGGATGGGGGTTTGTTCGTCCGCTTCCTCGTTGGTAAGCGAGGAGGAGGATGGATCTGATGAGATTACCATTATAATCTGTTGTTCTTAATTCACGGACATCCGTCTATCATTGGTTATGCGGATGGTTAGCGTTTATCTGTAGAACTGCTAGGTCTTATCTTTCGCTGCAATTGCGTCACCCCAGGTTGTGTCCCCTTTAGAGGCATTAAGACTTGCTGAGTACCCTTAGGGTCTCACACGATAAATTATTGGTTCAGATGGACAGGTACCCCCGCAGGACGGATACTGGGTGGAAGAAGCTGATGATGTGGGCAACGATCGTTCGGTGTAGAGATTCCGGGATCGGGGATCCGTGAGACCTGTAGTTGGGATGTGCTTATTTTCTATGGCATCTTATGCCGATTTGCTTCTTATCCGTACTCGGATTTTGTTTGCCGCTTCCGCATGATACTCTGATGTGTGTTGTATGAGGAAGTATCCTAAAATATAGATCTATCTAGATCATTTGAATCTTGCCGTATGGCGTTGCTATATTTCCTTTCTTTCTAGATGGTATGGCTCTGATGTACTCTTGTATGGTGGCTTGCGTACATACCCACTTGTGTACGTAGTTGATCCCTTCGCCTGCCGACTACGCCGCCCGTACAGGTCCCGTTGAGAGGGTAGTGGTTGGGACGTCTGAAAGGACTACCAGTGAGTGACTTTTGGGGCCCCACCGTACTATTTCAACCACTACCACTCATCCAGGCTTGTATCTAGGAGCGTAGTTCACCGAGGTAGTTACATACACCGGTGAATCGTATGATGAACTCTACATATACATATGAAGTGACTTACTACTACTAGCTTTTAGCAAAAAAATCGAGCAAAAAATGTTGGCGACCGGTGGAGGCACATACCTTTGCGAGCAAACCGACGAGGATCTTGATTGCGCCATGTTGAAAGTAGGCTCGAGGACGACATGGTCGCCGCTGGAGTGCACCGCTAGCAAGAGGAGGATGGTGCGGTGCCGTCGATAGCACGGGCCTTGTGCCCGTCGATGGTGGCGGCGACGGAGGCGCCGACTCGGTACAAAGCGATGGAGCACTCGAAAATGTCGGGAGGAGGCGCGGGAGAGGCGGATCTATGGCGCAACGGCAAAGTCGAGTGGGGCGGCGACAAAATCGATCGGCATTGATGAAATCACGCGGCGGCAGCGCGGGTGGGGAAAGAGAGGGCGCGGGCGCGGGTTGAATATTCCTACCGTTGAAGCTTCGCGCGCTGTGCGGCCGACGTGTCATATATGGCGTCCCGGATAGGGCAAAACACAACATGCACAAAAAAATTACAACGCCACCGCGGATAGCGCGCCTGCTGGAGGAGCAAATTCGTCTCCGCGCGTTGCATACCGGCGGTTATTATAGCGTAGGGGCGGGATAGCGCGCCTGTTTGAGATGCTTTTAATTGGTTGTGGCTGTGTTTTAAGAGTGTGGACTTTCTTCAGTGTGAAAACCTAAGATTTTTGATCGGGAGATGACGGTGTTTGTGCATTGTTCTCTTTTTGGAGGCGTCGTTTTTTAAGAAGCTGAACTTCTGGTGCTGTCTTGGTGGCAGTACTACTACTGTTCCAATAATGGGTCACTTTAACGGGATTTTTCTTTTTTTATAATTCTTCTTTTTTGTTTGGCTATGTATATCCGTATGACCGCTAGGGCAATGCTTTGTTGTAGAGGCTGAATGTAAAGTTGCCGGGTGTAATTGGTATCTTTTTGATATTAATATACGCTCTTTTTCAAAAAAAAAAAAAAGGTAAGAAACGGCTAGCCAACATCACATTGACAAAACAAACTGTCAACCTTGCTGAATTGGCAATTTAGTCAAGCTGGTTTTTATATCAGAGATGAAGAATCGTTACAGGAGAAAGCTCCAGCTCTAACAAGCATCACATGGAATTAAACATCTGCAATCACACCTTGCTCGGGGATCATAAGTTGGAGACCTGGAGTACATCACGGCTGATCATAACATCAGGGAATCTTTGATCATTATTTTAAGTCAAGGGTACAATGTACAGCTTGCTTTACCGACTGAGGAAGTGTACAGACTCGGTTTATTGGACACATGAATAACAGTTGCCATCTACTAAATGGGCAACAAGAGCCGTCTCTCATGCTGCATGCTAGCGCCACCGCAACGCTTCTAGGGCCTGCCCATGGACACGGGCATCTCCAGCTGCAAGCACGTTGAAACCTGAAAAAAATGAAGAGGGTGAGTCATGCCTACAGTATCAGAAGCATCTGTTTTCTGCTAATCAAAAGCAGCAAAATGCAGACAGAAATGCCAGTGCTAGTTTTTGCACCTTGGTGCACATAATGTCAAGTTTTCCGTAGTGTTGCAATTTCGTGAGTGTGAGAGGGACACAAAATAGAAGTAATTCGGAAGCACGGATTTGTTGAAACTAATGAGAAGACTGGGTATTATACTTGTAGGCTGAGGTTCCGAAGTGACAGGCCAGTGGAGCTTCTCCCCTCCCCAATCAGTTATTGACCCTCCAGCTCCTTCAATCACCGGTACCAATGAGAGAAAATCATACGGCTGCACAACAACGTGAATTTTCTTAGAATATGACTTAATATATTTGAAAGATTGATAAACATAATACTCCATCTTAGGCTGGCAAAGAAAGATGCTGACAAAATGAACCCAACTAGAGTCAACTTGAGCTTGAAATTAGCTCAGCATGGTCAAGTTTGGTCCATTTGAAGCACCACTAAAATTAAACAAACATCATTTCCCAAATAGCACCATGCACATACCTTCAACCCAGATTCAACAACAAGATCCACAAAACCAGAAGCCAGGAGAGCATATGCATAACAATCACAGCCATACAATGGGACTTTCACCTTGCATCACAAACGAGCAAACAGCGAACATGTGGGTTGTGATGTTGATGGTACAAGTTTGCAAATAATATATAGTCGCAAAAAAGGTACATACCTTGTCTCGCACACGAATGAATGCATCTTCAGCGTCTCCTTCAAAAAGATGTGGACTTGTCGTATACCTGATGCATGCACAGCAACGATTATCATTCAAAGGAAGCCATAATTCAACATTGCACTTTCATGTATTATGTCTATGTACTAAAACATAATATACCTACAAGTAAGCTTGTGCCAGTACATTGCAAGGACGGACAGATATTTCTTGCCCATTTAAGGTTGTTCTCTTCCCGTCCACCCCAACCCATCTCTCTCTCAAGATGGGCTGATCAATAATGCCCATAACCTAAGTAAAAGAAGAATAAAAGTCAAGGGCAAGTAATAACTTAATACAGAAATTGAAACATATATGTCACACTTAGACAACATGTCAAGAAGAAAATTTAATAGATATATAATGCACTGTAACTGAAATAACAAATGTTTTACAAGTTGTATCAAGTAGCACGCAGCAGCAGTTCATTGTTGGCAGTATCAACAAAATCAAGCTAAATCAGAGGGTACATTTAATTATATATGATAGACTGCTATCCAGTACAGTTTTCTTCGCGTAGTAGTCCACAAAATGGAGAAATATAAGGGCAATAAGGAGAGCTCAGCTGATATGAGCAAGAAGAGTTTAGCATACCGGCTTCCCTTTGTGCAGAAGTGCAATAAGTGTACCAAATAGAGGCTTGCCTACAAATAAACGAATCAGCATATGTCCTTGTTAGTTAAGCTCAAATTAGTTGGACTAAACGTAGAGTGGTTACATTTCACTACCAGTTATGAAGCTCTTTGTTCCATCAATGGGGTCCAATACCCAAACATAGTCAGCAGACTTCTCCACACATCTCCAACCGTTCTCCTCGCCGAAACTGCACGAACCCAGCAAAGATTGCATTATTTATCATACTGTAGTAGGTGCATTCAAAGTGAACTAGAAAAATTGTGGGCAGAAGCAAAAGCAATCTCACACAGCATGAGTAGGGAAGCTCTTTAGTATGACTGAGATCATTGCTTCTTCTGCTTCTCTATCTGCAATAGTGACGGGACCTGGAATAAATTCAGTAAATCCAGTTAAAGGACAAAATAGTTAAATCATCTGATCAATAGCCTGCGTATTAACTTCAGTAGTACATAAATTTCCACCCTAAGTCTTCTCTAGCTTCAATGATTCACGACCACACTCAATTTTCATCTACAATCATGTGTTCTCTTTTCCACTGAAATGATTTATGGAAGTCCTATTACAGCCTTACAGGACAAGGTAAAAGGATACTACTATATAACAACAAACCATCAATAGGGAATGTAACAAAACTACCACTAGCCATCCTTAGTCATATCTTCTTATTTTTTGCAGAAGAATATGCCATTTGACCAAACTATGTGTAGACAGTAGAACATCGCCACCCATAGATGCATTTATCTTGCAGTTTGAAGATAATCAACCAAAAGAAAGGTTGTACTATTAAGAGAACAAACTATCATCTCTGTAACAATCAACACCTAACTACGATCCCCTTCGAAATGCCTACAAGTAGAAATGAGGAGAGCACGCACTGTGGTCTTCCTTGTCGATAATCTCGAAGCGCTGCCGGAAGTACTTCCTGAGTACCTCGCCCGCCGCGTCAGCCGCGCTCTGGGCCACCTCCACCAGCCGCTCCATCCCCACCCCGTCCTGACCCGCCGCCCAGCCGCTCCCCTCCGAGGCGGAGGCCGAGGCTCGCACCGAGCACATCCGATGCCCCGCTGTCCCGGACGCCCGAACTGCCGCCGCGGAGGAGGCGGCAACGGGGAGAAAGGGGGCGCGGAAGTGCTGACGGAGGCTAGGGTTTGGGGAGGCGGGGTGGGGGATGGACGAGCTGGTTGGGATGGTGGAGGTGTGGGAAAGCATTGGGGTGGAGGGAGAAGGCGGTGGCTGGCGGCGAGGTTTAATTGCTGGCGCCGCTCGGGAAGGGGAGCGGTGGATGGGGTGACGACCGCGGCGGCGAGGTGGACTCGGTGGGTTTTGTTGGGTTTTGGCCGCGCGCTGCCGCTCGAGGTCTGGGTTGGGACTCGACTCAGGAAGTTGGCTCGCTTTGGTTGTTGACGACGAGTCACATGCGCACCTGGACGTCCAAGTGTCGGCCGTCCTAGGAATATTCCCGTTGCACCTTTTTCCTTTTTCTTCGAGAATGTTACTCCCTCCGATCCATATTACTTGTCGTTAAAATGGATGTATCTAGCACTAAAACATGTCTAAATACATCTATTTTAGTGACAAGTAATATGAATCGGAGGGAGTACATTTTTTCTTGCATTGTAATACTAGTTTCTTTTTGCACTCATATGACTAGCCGTCTTCTCCACCTCTGCCTCCTTGCGCTCTCCATCTGGATTGCAAGGGTGAAAAGGTGAAGTTTTTAATAATAGTGGTTCTAATTATGTAGGTTAGTGTTTTGATAGCCATTTTTTTGCATGCCCATCAATGAAAATACATCTTAGTGATCTTCAATCTTTCATTCAATGACGAGATCTTCTTGCCGACTTCAATGGAGGTGTTGGGTGATTAAATTTCTCTATATATGGGTATTCGATTTTGATTCGCCAGATTGAGTTTGAATTTCTCTCTCTCATGCTTGCTATGAGGAGGGTTATCCTCGCATTATTTGCTCCGACTGCTATGTCTTTGACAGTGGTGATTTGTACTTTTGGCTCACAGCGACTTTGGCCAGGCGGTTGGGTTGCTTTTCTTTAAAATACTAGTGTTTGTACTCTTGTCAATGTTAGTTGTTCTTTAGTGGTTGTGTGTGTGCATGTAGCCTTGGCACTGATGCTTAAATTAAAATTACATGAGAATTCACATTGGTATTTATAGGTATGTGGTTTGATATCTTTGTCATTTTCCTTCGGTTGGCTTCAGAAAAATACAAGATTGGGTTATGGAAGAAGAAAAATGTTGAAGACCTCGAAGATTTATTCGTTTCTTTTAGACTTTATTTTGTAATCGCTAAAGTCAGCTTATGTATCTCTACCATGTACTAACAACTACCATAAATATATCATGGTATTGATTTCAAACAATTGCTACTAAGTGTTTTCCGTTAGTACTTCCTAGGGCTCATAATATTTGTTGTGATTTTAGTTCAAATTTGAAATATAACCACAATCAATATTTTAGTAGTATTTTTAAGGTAATAAAGCGAAAAGACTTTCATGTATTAGAGATGTGATAGTAATATGTTCTTTTTCAAGAAAAAGTTGGTAAGGACTTTCACAACGGGATTTCTTAGCGTTGTATGCTAGGTATTTTATCTTATATGACACTATATTTAACAACGAAAGGGATTGGTGTTATATCTTAGCTAAAATACAGCTCTTGCATAAGTTTATAGGCAAAAAAAAAAAGATTCTTGCTTGATCTCATGCATGCATTAACCCCGGTCGGTAAATGAAAGTTATTTAGATACAACCCTTAAGAGACATAGATGGCAAGAGGATAAAAGTAGAAACATGTTTCACTTGCTAAAGGAAAAAAAGGGTTAAGTAAACTTCAAACGTAACTATAAAGCAATTGCTAAGTAAAAACTAAAAACACCAAGATAATAATGTAACATTGGATCCAATCCATTGTAGTTGTGGGACTCAGCCTTTCTCTCCATCGCACCGGTTATTGGTTGCCTCGCACAAGGGCTACAACGAGAAAAGAGAGATTTGTGCACGACTTCACTCGGTTTCATCGAGTCTCGTACTGTCTAGATCCACAAAAACTCGATGAAACTTTGACACATGAATCTCAAAGCACCAGATTGACGACATAGACGTGCATGCTAATCGCCGTGTTTGGGCCTTGAGCACGAAGGAGTCATCAAGGTACAATGTGGAATTAAGGATGGAGCGAGGTGGCATCCACGATAGACGTGATAGCTTCAACTACCATCAGCTCTGTGATCTGGATGTTGAAATGGATCGTATGGGCACCTAGAGGGGGGTGAATAGGTGCTAACCAATTTTTAATACTTTTTCAATTTTAGGCTTGACACAAAGTAAATTCTCTAGATATGCAACTACGAGAATTTCCCTATATGTAATCCTAACTACTAAGCACGTAAAAGAGGAGCGAGGAAACCGTAGTGGAGCACGCGGAGACACATTGATTTGTTTTACCGCAGTTCCTTCCTTGTTAAGGGAAGTACATCTGCGTTGGAGGGGTGGGCGGTTCTAAGACCACCACGCCACAATGGGCCTCACCCTATTCTCCGATGGATCTCGCCACGAGAGGCCTGATCCACCTTCTCCACTATTGGATCCCTTCGAGGCGGGAACCGGTGCCTTTTACAACACTATCGGGGCACACACACAACCGAATTGGGAGCTCCCGAGATGACAACAAGCTGCCACAAGAACAAGGTTTATCAATATAAAAAAAAGCAAGGATCTAGGTATTTGTAAGAAATATTAGATCGGAGGTTCTCCAAATGAATGGAGAGGAGATGAAGCGCTTGATTGCTGATGATGAAGATCGAGTTCTCCTCCTTCGATTCCCCAAGGGATGGGGCCTTTGGGTGGATCTAGGTGGAGCTCTCTTGGATGAAGCTTTCAGATTTGATCTAGTATTTTTCGAGATGAATCGAGAGTTCTGGCAGGAGGGGGAAGGCTGGCTTAAATACCCCCTCCCCAGATCTGGCCGTTGCACAACTTTGGGGCGGATTATCCGCCCCCCACTTGGTGCGGATTATCCGCCCCCTGGGAAAACTCCGCACCAAGGGCGGATTATCCGGGGGAAACTCCGCCCCCTCTCTGGGGTTGGCGCCTGCGAAACTTGGTGAAGATCTTGGGGGCGGATAATCCGGCCCCCTCCAGGGGCAGATTATCCGGCCTGACCGGCAAGTCCGGCCAACACTCCGCCCCCTCTTTGGGGCTTGCGCCTTGGCGAAGAGCAGGGGGGCGGACTATCCGGCCCCCCTGAGGGGCGGATTATCCGGCGGGTCCGGAAAATCCGGCAAAAACTCCGCCCCCCTTCTGGGGCTTGCGCCTGCTTAGGAAGAGGAAGGGGCGGATTGTCCGCCCCTGGTGGGGGCGGATTGTCCGCCCCTGGTGGGGGCGGATTATCTGCCCCCCAAAGGCAGAATCCTATTCCCTTTTTCTCAAAGAGAGCTGCAACACTTCAACACACATTAAATAATCCTTGATATTGTTATCTAACACACAAAACACTAGGGATTATAAAATGTTCTTTCAATCTCCCCCTTTTTGGTGTTAGATGACAATATTAGGATTTGCAATGAAACCGGCTAATGCCACCTTAAATAATGAAAGACGCTCCACCTAGATGTGTGCATATTTAAAATTTGCATTTGAATACAAATACACACACTAGAGAGAACACAACTTCCATAACAAAGATAATTAAAACAAGGTGGTTTGGGAAACAAGGTCATACCACCGGGATGAGAATATAGCCAAAGAATATTGTTTGTTTGATAGCCTCCAAGCACATCCCAACCATACCAGCAATATTGATGCATACATTAGATAGGCCCATGATTCCATATGCCATCAAATGTGCCTCCATAGATAAATCCAGAATTCCATGAGATCCACAATAGATAAATCCAGAAATCCATGAATACCACACAGCGTACCAAACTTAGTGAAACACGACAAAGTCTTACATAATCAAACACAAATATCAAATGAGTTCACGCTAAAAAGGCACAAGCAACTAAAAATGACTGAAAGAAAGATGCTTGCGCCCGACCCTTGCAAATCCACAAGACCTAATAGAACTACTTCTCCCCCTTTGGCATCGAAATGCCAAAAAGGAAGAAGAGCGATGCTAACGCCCCTGAGCATCAAACTGAGATGGTACTACACACCCAAATTTGCAAGAATCAAATCAATCAAAAGCCAAATTTGAGTGTGTTTTCCGTAAGAACATGAGATATGCAAGAAACTCCAACGAGACCCGTGAGAAACCAACTCTTCTCGAGGAAGAGGGCGGTGGCCGAAGCCACCATGTTGGAGCGCATGGCATGACACCGCGAAGATGTATCTTGAGTTCAAAACCAATGCTCATCGATGACCCACATATCACAAAATGATATTAAGGGAAATGATTTTACTTGATTTCGGCATTATGGGGGGAGGGTTGGCCCAATAAATTAGGACCACACTCCCCCTATGTCTATGCTCGCATCTAAATCAAATACATGAATAAGAGCAAGTGAGTGTGCAAGGGTAGTCAAGCCAAGCTCCTTGAATCTATGATATTTAGCTCATTCCTCAAATAACAAAATCTTGCTTCATCAAGAGGCTTCGTGAAAATATCAGCAAGTTGGTTCTTCGTGCTCACAAAGGATAGGGCAATATCACCACGAGCAACATGATCCCGAATAAAGTTGTTGAGAATCTCTATATGTTTTGTTCTTGTATGCTGCACGGGATTGTAAGCAATTTTGATAGCACTTTCATTGTCGTATAATAGAGGCACTTTGTCACAATTGACACCATATTCCTTTAAAGTTTGCCTCATCCATAACAATTGTGTACAAGCACTTGCAGCGGCAACATATTCAGCTTCGGCGGTTGAGAGTGAAATACAATTCTGTTTCTTTGATGACCAACACACTAGAGACCTGCCCAAGAATTGACATGCACCAGAGCTTGATTTCCTATCATCTTTGTCACCAGCCCAATCTGAATCAGTGTAACCACATAGAGAGAAACTTGAACCCTTGGGATACCATAACCCAAAATTTGGGGAATGAACCAAATATCGGAAGATTCGCTTGACCGCCACTAAGTGGCTTTAGGAGCGGCTTGGTACCTTGCACACACTCCTACACTTAACACGATATCGGGCCTAGATGCGCAAAGGTAAAGGAGAGAGCCGATCATGGATCGGTATACCTTTTGATCCACGTCTTTACCCTTGGTATTGAGATCAAGATGACACTTTTTTTGCATTGGGGTAGCAACGCCATTGAGATCCGTCATATTGAACCTTTTGAGCATGTCTTGGATGTACTTAGCTTGATTAATAAAGGTTCCCTCTCTAAGTTGTTTGATCTCAAATCCAAGAAAGAACCTCAGCTCACCCATCATGGACATCTCAACCTGTCAGTCATAAGCTTTGAAAATTCATCGTTAAAAGCTTGGTTAGTAGAGCCAAAAATAATGTCATCTACATAAAGTTGGCATACAAAAAGCTCCCCATTAACCTTCTTAGTAAAAAGAGTGGGATCGATTTTCCCAACTTCGAATCCACGGTCTAGCAAAAGCTCTTTAAGGTGCTCATACCACGCACGTGGGGCTTGTTTAAGGCCATAGAGCGCCTTATCGAGTTTGTAGACATGGTTCGGACATTTGGGGTCCTCAAACCCCGGGGGCTGCTTGACATATACTAACTCATGTGGAGGACCATTAAGGAAAGCGCTCTTAACATCCATTTGTTGTAATTTAAAATTATGATGAGCATCATATGCAAGAAGGATACGGATGGACCCAAGACGAGCCGCAGGAGCATAAGTCTCGCCAAAATCAATTCCTTCCACTTGAGAGAATCCTTTAGCCACGAGTCATGCTTTTCCTCACAACAATGCCATTTTCATCTTGTTTGTTCTTGAATATCCACTTGGTGCCGATAACATTGCGGCAATCCTTTGGTTTCTCTATGAGCTTCCAAACTTTGTTGCGTTCGAAGTTATTTAATTCTTCATGCATTGCAACAACCCAATCGGGGTATTCAAGAGCATCAAAAACCTTCTTCGGTTCAACCATGGAAATGTGAGCTTGATGATCACAGAAGCTTGCAAGTTCTCTTCTAGTGGATACCCTTCGTCGTAGATCACCAACAACCTTGTCAAGAGTGTGACCTCTTAGTTCAAGGTTCCGATCAGCACGAGCCTTGCGACGAGCCTCAATGTCCTTATTGTTTCTAGAAGGAGTTGATTCAGTATTTGTATCCTTGTCTTGATTACTGCCCTGCCTGTAACACCCTCAGAATCGACCCTATGCAAGTTTTAGCGAAACCCGCCAAACCCGCATAGAAACGATTCAAAGGTGCCCACCAGGCACTTTCGTGCGGGTGGAAAACGAAGTAATAACATTACACAACAGTCCTCGATGGGACCCACAGAACAGATATATATATACAACAGCGACTCAAGTTGTCAAGAATACAGATATAATATACAAAGATCCAAATCACCTTGAAAATGGTAGGGCGTCCGACTACGGACAAGATGCAAATGGGGCTAAGAGCCCTGAAGAATAACCAATGGCGTCCATAACCCTGCCCAGGCCAAGCCGGAAGGGTAACCCTGCTAACGACGTCGATCTCAAAACCTGCTTAAACAAAAGGGGTGCCGACAAAGGGCAAAGGAAAAAGAGGAGCGTCAGTACTGAGGCCAGTACACGGCGAGACTAGAATTCGGCGGTCCTCGCCTACATAGGTATGGTGGACTGGAGCGGCAGCGGCAGCATGCACTAAACAACCTATAGAGACTCGATACAACTGGCGACTATCAGAGAGGGGTAAGAAAGACCTATTCGATTCCAACCTGAATCTTACACCAAGCAATCCCATCCTGGTATTTCCCCCTCGAGACCAAACGAGGAAGTCAACCGAGGAACTCACACAGTTGGCAGTTTTATTTATTCAGTTATCGTTGCACCAATTACTAGTCAGGTATAGATAATCATCCTGATAAAATAAGCAGTGGGCCGTTTTAGTTAACCATTCCGTCGTAGTTGCGGCACTTACTAGTCAGATACATTTAGCATGGGATAACCCAAAACCCAGCAGTTGTTGGTACTTTTATTCAGCCATTCCGTTATAGTTGCAACACTTACTAGTCCGATACAAAGGTCGCAAGCGACTTCCAAACAAGCAATTGTTGGCAGTTTTATTTAGCCATTCTATTATAGTGAAGCTGATTACTAGTCATTATAAAGTCAAATTTATAGCACTACTTTAGTTATAGTTGTCTATGATTGAGATACTGTGCTCCAAGTCGTCCATAACCGCGGACACGGCTTTCAGAAAGTTTTACCCGGCCGGGGTGCACCAATAGCAACACACACTCGATCAACCTCGGAAAAACCAAATCAAAACCCAACGAGGCTTTCACGACAAAGCAATCACAGGATTCAGAAATATTTCAGGGGGCCACCCCTTAAAGTAGACCCGCAACGAAGCCGGCCGGCTCCGAGACGGACTCAAGATTGTGGGGACGGCTGTGAACGACTGGGAACCCAAAACTGGGCTTGTCGACACCGCGGAATCGTGCCACGATCCTAAACAGTACAGTGTGCTCCTCGCACAATCGTAAATAAAGCAGTAAAGCATGGCATAAGTACAGGATCGTAAATAAAACCTCAAACTAGTTTGTGGCCCCAAGAAATAAGACTGAATCAAGCTCTGGCTAAGGGGGGTCCCATAAGCCTCCCGGATGTGGATAGCGCGATAAATCAAGGAACAGGTATCAAGTACTCGGGGTCCTACGGGACACAAGTGGGCGTTCGGAAACCAAATATTATCTATCACCCACCGATGCCTCTGCTTACTTATTTCAATTTTAGTTGTTAACCAGGAAAATAAAAAGAACGATAAATAAAGCCAGGATCATCTCCAACATAAGCATATGGCAGCCTTCCAACAACTGAGGTACTTGACGACACGCAACAGCACTTGAGCAAGCGACTACGACGCGCAAGTCCAACTATCTACCAAACATCAGGTAATAGGATGTGTCCAAGGCAATATAGGGCTGCAAGGGATTTCACGGGTACGGAAACTAGAGCATCGCAACACAGATAGCAATAGATCAACAGGAGGAAATAAATACTATAAAAGTAAGATAGGTAGAAAGGGGGAGATGCTCGCCTGAAACATTGCCGAAGGTTCAACCGAATATCGGGGCGAAGCTCACATCAACTCAACGGCCTTATCCGCGAAGAAGCAAAACACTAGAAGAAACACCGGATGCACTATTTAATACAACGGCAGAAGATCGGGCATGATGCATGTACGATGCATGACATGGCAAAGATGCAATGCAATTAGGTCATATTAAGCGGAACCGGGGTCCCGACAATTATTTAGGTGGTTCATGTTATTTAGCTATCCCGCAATTTAAATGATGTTTGAACATGGCAAAATATGGCACCGGTTCGCTACACCAATTTAAATGAGGCCGATATGAGACTAGATTTGCCCGCATATGGGCCCCATATTTAATTATGAGGTGAATCGGCATAAGGCCCCCAAACCACAGACAAGTATGCATGCATGATCAATTAATATGCGACAAGTTGTATTATATTATAAAATAGGGTTTCGGGAAAGGGGTTCACACATTAGGGTTCGACGAACTTGGGGTTCCGGGGTTCGGGGTTGGTCTCAGCGGGAACGTTCTCGGATAACGGGGCAGATCTTGTCGTGCTTCAAGTTCGGGAGCGGTTCTCGGCGAACTGGTCGGTTCCCTGTCGGAGGTCTCGGCGCTTCGGATCGGTCTTCGGTTCGGGCCTCAGGGTCTTGGGGTTCGCGTCCGTGTGGCGGTCTTGTCGTTCCGTGTAGGCGTTCTCGAGGTCGATGGCGAACTTGTCCGGTACCGGGGTTCGGGTCCGGGAAGGAGTACTTGTCGCGCCGGGGTCTCGGCCATCGGATCCTCGAAGGAGGTCATGGCGCTTCGTGAGGAGATCTGGGCGTTCACCGAGAGGGGCTCGACGGGGTTCGGGTCTTCGGACGCCGCGAGGAAGATCTTGAGGTACCGGCGGTTCCGTTGTCGGATCGGTCTTCGGAGGCTCGAGATCTCGACGCCTTTGGGTCGGGGAAGGCGATCTTGGGGATTTTCCGTGATGGAGTTCTTGAAGTCCCTGGTTACATCATCACATGTTGGTGGCCACAAATAACTTGCCGAGAGGAGCTTCGGGAACACATGACATAACCTGTCTGGAATAGGCCTCGTCGAGAACACACGAATGCTATTACGAGCAGATCTTGCGGTTCCTGTCTTTGAAAAGACACCACCAACGGACTCTGCACATGGCAGTGGCGAACAGAGGGGCACCACTGGATTGAGACACGCGAGCCCGGAACCTAGCGACGACGGCACGTGCACGACGCGCGGAATCTCCAGCGAGGAGGGGTCCACGAGGCAGCAACAGCGAGCTGGGAGGCGCAGGGGAGTGGCTCTTGCAGAGGTGGTCGGCGAGGCGGTCGATGGGGAGGCAGGAGCCGCGGCGGCGTCGCTGAGGATGCGGCGGGGCTCGGCGACGAGGGAAGCTAGGCACCGCTCGGGGCCGGCTCGCCGGGGCGCGGGACGAGGATGGCATGAGGGAGGCCGGACGGGGACGGCGCGGAGCACGGCCAGAGGCGGGGCACGGAGCTCGGGGCGGCCGCGGGCGCGGTGGGGGCGGTGGCGAGCTCGCCGGCGCGGGGAGGCGGACGTGGAAGAGGTGGTCGGGGAGGGGCGTGCGGGGCCGCGGGGTAGAGCTCGAGCGGCGGGAAGGCGGGTCGGCGCGCGGGTTGAGGGGGCGGTGCGGCCGAGCGGAGGGAGGCACCAGCGGCAGGGCGGCGACGCGGAGGGCGAGGCCGCGCGCCGGCGGTGGAGGGTGCGAAGCGAGGACGGCGCTGCGGAGGGGATCCCACAGGCGGCAGCGAGGTTGGGAAGGAGGGAGACGAGGTGGAGGGGAAGGGTTCGGCGGTGGCGTCAGCGTGTGGGAGGCGTGGTCGGGTGGGGATCGCAGGGAGGTCCCAGGTGGGGAGGTGGTTTCCGGGTGGGTCGATGCGGGGGAGGTGGGGAAGAGGAACAGGGCCAG
Source organism: Avena atlantica (assembly GCA_910589765.1). Taxonomy (NCBI): domain Eukaryota; kingdom Viridiplantae; phylum Streptophyta; class Magnoliopsida; order Poales; family Poaceae; genus Avena; species Avena atlantica. The sequence continues at coordinate 109,373,283 of OU342735.1, forward strand.
GGGAGTGGGGCCCGGTGGGGACAGGTGGGGGTCGGCTGAGTGGGGTGGGGCTGTGGCGTGTGTCTGTGTGTGTTTGTGTTGGGGTGTGAGGGCAGGTGTGGGGCCAGCCAGGGACAGGTGGGTGGAGGAGAGAGAGCTGGGGGCTGATGTGGCGGGTTGGGGTTGGCTAGAGGGAAGGGGCAGGGTGATGTGGCGGCCAGGGATTGGAGGGGGTGAGGTGGAGAGGGGCTGGGTAGAATAGGTTGGGTAGACTAGGGATTTTGGGGTGGACCGATTTAATCTGGAGGTGGTCGTTCGGGTCGAATCGGCCCGTTTGACTGCCCCCCTAAAATAATTAAATATTTTATTTATTTCAAACAGGGCTTTTGCAACCCGATAGCAGACAAAACAAAATAATCCGGAGACCCGGGTTTTGCGGTTGAACAAAGACGGGGCGTTTTAGAAAACACAAAAACAGGTTTTTCCGCAAATAGTTTTATGCAAGCAAATGCAAGATGATGACGATGCTCAAATGCAATGCAGCATGATGACATGAGCATGCGGTCATGATGATGCAATGCACAAAAACAACGCGATTTTCTAGTAGTGGTTTTGCGGGATGCCACACTGCCCTTGATCTTGATCTGTATTAACACCAGAAGATTGCTGCTGAGTTTGTTCTTCAGGGCCGGATATTCCGCCCCTTGGAGGGGGCGGACTATCCGGCCAGGGAGGTGAAGTACCAGAGTCTTCTTCCTGAGAGTGCCTGATAGGAGTTGGAGACCCAGGGCCGGATAATCCGCCCTCAGGGGCCAAAGAATCTGGCCTGGGAGCTTCAGAGTTGTTGACTTCTCCTCCGGATCCTCTGGAACGAGTTGGAGTGCCAAGGGCGGATTGTCCGCCCCTTGGAGGTGGCGGATAGTCCGGCCTAGGACTACCAACTTGTCCAGGGGACAGATGATCTTCAGCAGATTGCGGTGTTGGTGCAGGATTTTCTCCAACAGTAGGAGCTTGTTGATCTTGTGTAGATGAGGGCTCCACATGTGTGGAGCATTGTCCTTCCCGATCCGCCACAAGGGGTTCCTCAATGGGGCGGAAAAATCCCACGCCCATTCTTCTTATGGCATCTTGGGGTATTTCAACATCTGCATCACAAACATCAACTTGCCCTACAAAGGAGCCGTTATTTTCATCGAACTCCACACTACAAGATTCTACAACAATCCTAGTGAGCTTGTTGTAGACTCTATAAGTGTGGGATTCGGCACCGTAACCAACAAAAATACCTTCTAAAGCCTTGGACTCAAATTTTGACAAACGGACACCTTTAATAAGAAAGAAACACTTACACCCGAATATCCTAAAGTATGAGATGTTGGGCTTGTTACCGGTAAGAATTTCATATGGAGTCTTGTCCAAAATCTTTCGGAGGTATAGCCGGTTCGATGAGTGACAAGCAGTGGATATGGCTTCAGCCCAAAAATTGTAAGGAGACTTGAATTCAGCCAACATTGATCTTGCCATGTCCATCAAAGTCCGGTTCTTCCTCTCGGCTACACCATTTTGTTGAGGGGTGTACGCAACGGAGTATTGATGTCTAATCCCCTCTTCTCTAAGAAACTCATTCAAAGTGTAGTTCTTGAATTTGGAGCCGTTATCACTTCTAATTGCCAAGATAGGAACATTGTGTTGACGTTGAACTTCATTGGCAAAGTCAATGACGGTTTGTTGAGTCTCACTTTTCAGCTTGAAGAAATAGACCCATGTATATCTTGAGTAATCATCGACAATGACCAAGCAATATTTCTTCCCACCAAGACTTGCATGAGAAGGAGGACCAAATAAATCCACATGAAGTAATTCCAAGATCCTCTTTGATGGCACAATAGTCTTCCTCTTGTGGGGAGAGTCATGCATTTTTCCTTCTACACAAGCCCTGCAAACACGATCTTTGGCAAAAGAGACATTGTCTTTTAGTCCAAGGATGTGGCCACCCTTCTGGAGACTTTGCAAAGTTCTCATGTTGACATGGGCTAAACGGCGATGCCATAGCCAGCCCACGTCGGCCTTTCTGAATAGACACATCGGACCCGAAGTGGTTTTCCCAAGAAGTCCACCACATACAGGTCATTTTCGACGTATCCAACAAAAGCGACCTTTAGAAACTTGCTCCACAAGAGTACCACCAAATCATCATCGATAAAAGCAGCAAAACCCATCTTGCCAAGGGCACGAACAGAAAGAAGGTTGTAACCGAGGGTCTCAACAAGCATGATGTCCACGAGAGAGATATCGTGGGCAACCACAACCTTGCCAAGACCCAATACCTGAGATTTAGACTTATCACCATAGGAGACTGTGATATTATCATGATTTGGACGCATCTCCGTGATGATCTCCTTGCTTCCGGTCATATGACTAGTGCAGCCACTATCCAGCACCCATTTCGACCCACCGGAAGCATAGCCCTGCAAGAAAATTACTTCTTGGTTTTAGGTACCCATTTTTCAATGGGTCCTTTCATGTTAGTAACAAGGGTCTTTGGGACCCAAATAGACCAAGCAATATATTCATCAAAGGGACCGACATAATAAGCATAAACATCGCCATAGTCATCACAAAAGAGTTCATAATTCGGATTGTGAGACCCTGCAAAACCAATATTATTAGTCTTGTCTTTTGTGACATTCTTCTCAGCGGTGCTTATCTTTGATTGCACATTCTTGGTCTTGTTCTTCTTGGTTTTCTTCTTCTTGGACTTGGTGACATACCCAAGTCCCTCTTTACCATGATTTGACCTTTGCTTGCCAAGGACTTCATCAAGCACAACTTTGTCCTTGGTAGTGATGTCCTTGATCACTTCTTTTTCCACACTAGCATTTTCCTTGTTACTATATGTTGAGTTGGACGAGCTAGGAGTATCATATTTGGCCAATCGACTTTGAAGCTGATCATGTGACTCATTGAGAATAGAGAACTCGTTTTTCAACGCCTTGTGAGCATTGTCAAGTTTCTCCAATTCCTCGGAGAGTCTATCATGAGCAGCCCAAAATTCAATCCTTTCCTTCTTTAACTTCTTTGCTTTGGTGACAGCATTGTCACGTTCCTTAACAAGTTTAGTCACAATTTCTTCATGTGACTCTTCCATAGACTCAAGCCTCTCTTCAAGAGAGACCCGGGCTTCTTCTTCTTCTTCTTCAAGAGCATTTTTTAGGGATGCAATTTCCATTGCATCCTCCCTTTCAATTCTGCCCTTTTCTTCGAGGAGTGCTTCGTTTTGGGCCAGCTGATCCATAAGAGCTTCAAAACAAACTTTGTGCTCACCTTGCAAGTTAGTGTAGAAGTAATCCAAAGCAATAATCTCTTCTTTAACCTTAAGACTAGTAGGATCATCCATGTCAATCATAGCCTTAGGAAAAGAAGAGTTAGAAGAAGTTACCTCGGAGCTTCTTGCCATGAGGCAAGTAGCATTCTTGTTGATGATGTTTTCGTTCGGAGAGTTGAAGAGAGATGTTGATGTAGATGTGGTGGCTATATCAGCCACCTCTTGAGAGTTATCGTCCTCATCCTCATCTTCACTTCCTGATGAATATTCTTCTTGAGCCACTAGAACAATCTTCGGTTGCTTCTTGAAGGGAGCATTCTTCTTTACAAACTGTTTCTTGCATGGAGCCTTTGACTTGTCCTTGAAAATAAGTCTTCCTCCATTATCTTCCCTACTTTGATATGGACATTCAGCTACAAAGTGCAGCCGGTCACCACAATTGAAGCATGTTCTCAGCTTGGGACCATTTTCTTTTCTTCCATAGGCTCCACTCTTGCGATCTAGTTCAGCTTTAGCCTTGGCTGTATCTTTCCAAAAGTTTCTTGCATAAAGAGCCAAGTATTGTCCGTGGATCCTTTTTATATCCCCGGGACAGTCCAGACCTTCTACCGCATATTCATCATGATCAATCACACTAGTCTTCAAGGCCATGTTGACCCCTTTTTGCATCCCCATAGCTCGAGCACGAGCATCTTCGGCATTCTTGGCAGCCACTTTGAAAGCGGCCATTTCTTGCATTACCTCATTGGATGACATGAGGTGATAGTTATGCCTACCTTGGAGACTTTTCAAATCTGTGGGCTCAAATGGCATAAGAGCACTGACATACTTGCGCTTGATCCAAGCATCATCAACATGAGCCACCGTGGTTTCTGAAGGTTGTTCCTATTGCCTTGAGCCTCCTATACATGTCCTCGTGGTCTTCTCCATCTAGCATATAGAATCCTTCAGCTTCATTGCTCAAAGCATCATATCTATTCCTTCTCATACTTTCATTTCCAATGAAGAGCTCGGTGAGGGCATCCCAAGCTTCTTTAGTGGTGCTAAGATGCTGAATGTGTGGCATGTCTTTGTCACCCACACCAAGCTGTATCATGTGTAGAGCTGTAGCGTTGAGTTGGATATCGACCACTTCTCTTCTTGTGAGATTGTTGGGGTTTCCAACATGAATACCATTTTCGATGATCTTCCACAACTCTATGGAGGAACTGCACACATGAGATTTCATCAAAAATTGCCATTGAGAGAAAGTAGATGCAGAAAGTTTGGGTGGATCACCCCTATTATGTATATGTGGGTGAGGGATAGGTGGATCAGGTGAATACACATGAGAAACCTCATTGTATCCATCCTTACCGCTATCCTTTTTCGAGGAGTAGCTCTTGCTAGTATCGTCACCAACCACTTCGTTATCTTTGGAAATAGTTTTACCCGTTTCCTTGGATTGCGGAGTGGTATCCTCAGAGTTAGATGGAGGTGATGTTGCGGATGTGGAGAGACGCATTATCAATTGACGCATCTCTTCCATCTTAGCCTCCATTGAACTCACAAGGTTGTTTCCAACGTCTTGAGATCGCTCATGGTGACTACCTCCGGAGCATCACTCCCATCTACCTTGGAACCCATACTTCTCTTAGGCGGTTAAGCCCGAAATAAGAGCCGAGGCTCTAATACCAATTGAAATGGATCGTATGGGCACCTAGAGGGGATAGGTGCTAACCAATTTTTAATACTTTTTCAATTTTAGGCTTTACACAAAGTAAATTCTCTAGATATGCAACTACGAGAATTTCCCTATATGTAACCCTAACTACTAAGCACGTAAAAGAGGAGCGAGGAAACCGTAGTGGAGCACGCGGAGACACATGGATTTGTTTTACCGCAGTTCCTTCCTTGTTAAGGGAAGTACATTTGCGTTGGAGGGGTGGGCGGTTCTAAGACCACCACGCCACAATAGGCCTCATCCTATTCTCCGATGGATCTCGCCACGAGAGGCCTGATCCACCTTCTCCACTATTGGATCCCTTCGAGGCGGGAACCGGTGCCTTTTACAACACTATCGGGGCACACACCCACAACAGAATTGGGGGCTCCCGAGATGACAACAAGCTTCCACAAGAACAAGATTTATCAATATAAACAAAAGCAAGGATCTAGGTATTTGCAAGAAATACTAGATCAGAGGTTATCCAAATGAATGGAGAGGAGATGAAGCGCTTGATTGCTGATGATGAAGATCGAGTTCTCCTCCTTCGATTCCACAAGGGATGGGTCCTTTGGGTGGATCTAGGTGGAGCTCTCTTGGATGAAGCTTTCAGATCTGATCTGGTCTTTTTCGAGATGAATCGAGAGTTCTGGCAGGAGGGGGAAGGCTGGCTTAAATACCCCCTCCCCAGATCTGGCTATTGCACAACTTTGGGGGCGGATTATCCGCCCCCCACTTGGGGCGGACTATCCGCCCCCTGGGAAAACTCCGCCCCAAGGGCAGATTCTCCGGGGGAAACTTCGCCCCCCCCCCCTCTGGGGCTGGCGCTTGCGAAACTTGGTGAAGATCTTGGGGGGCGGATAATCCGGCCCCCTCTAGGGGCGGATTATCCGGCCCGACCGGAAAGTCCGGACAACACTCCGCCCCCTCTCTAGGGCTTGCGCCTTGGCGAAGAGCAGGGGGGTAGACTATCCGGCCCCTGAGGGGCGGATTATGTGGCGGGGCCGGAAAATCCGGCAAAAACTCCGCCCCCTTCTGGGGCTTGCGCTTGCTTGGGAAGAGGGAGGGGCGAATTGTCCGCCCCTGGTGGGGGCGAATTATCCGCCCCCAAAGGCAGAATCCTATTCCCTTTTTTCTCAAAGAGAGCTGCAACACTTCAACACACATTAAATAATCCTTGATATTGTTATCTAACACACAAAACACCAGGGATTATAAAATGTTTTTTCAGATGTGTCGTGTCGGGAGAAACATCCTTAGTCTAGGGGACTACAACGAGTGTGACAACTTCGGCGAGTGATAGATCTGAGAGGTGATGGTGGCTCTTCATACATCACGTGTGTGTATGTGTTGTCCTAGCAATTGCAGAACATGATATGCATATTTGATAGATTTTCTTTCTTTTTACTTAGACATCACGGTCACGGGTACGATCCCTGCCTTCATCAATTAGATGATAAGCCTATTAAATACATTGGTGTGAAAGTATTGTAGGGGTTCGTAGCATGGAAAACAAAAAAAATTCTTTCGCATGCACACAAACAAGCCAAGATCTATCTACTAGATTGTAGCAACGAGTCGATAGAAGCACTCACCCTCGAAGATTCCAAAATGGTTAACGAGAGCAGATTCTCGTGGGTGATGTAGTCGTACACTTGCCGATCTCAAGATCGCGTAGAGGATCCTTCCGATGATGTGTTCCGGCAGCGCTTCCGCAGTCGGTCACACGTTCGGTACTCGATGAAGACCTTCCTCTCCCTTGTTCCAGCAGGCAGCGGAGGTTGCAGTTCTCCCTTCGTTATTCCGGCAGCACGACGGTGTGGTGTCGGAAGTAGAGAGAAGATCCCGCAAGGCTTTGCCTAATCCGGTGCGAGTTATGGTGGATCTAGGGTTTCCCGATGGTCTAGGGTTTAGAAGACTGGGAGGAGGAGGAAGTGTCGGCGGCGGATAGGGCGACGGCGACGGGCCGGCAGCGGCGCAAGGCGGCGACAGTGCGACGACGGCTAGGGTGGAGAGGGGTTTGGGCTTGGTGCTTTGGGGCAGCCCTCCTCCTCTATTTATGAGAGGGGGCAGCCTTGGGAGGGGTGAGTTTGAATCCACTTCCAAACCCAAGTTGGAAGGACTCTTTCCTACTTCCACTAGGAAATCATTGTTCCAGTTTGACTTTTCAAACCTCCCGTTTGACTTTCAATTTAGAGCGTTAATTCTCTCTCACAAATGACCACACCAAGTGACCTAGGATATGATCTAATCATTCCACTTACCTATGACACATTAATGGACCATTCTCCTTCCGGACCGGTGAACCTTCTAGAACCTCTCCGATGAAAACATCGGAATGTTTTCCGAACTCCGAAATCAGACTTTCCTTATATTAATCTTATTCTCCAGACCATTTCGGATCTCCTCGTCATATCCCAGATCCTATCCGAGACTCCGAACAACATTCGGTATCCCTATTAACATTCCATATCTACTAAACAACATCGAATCCTTAAGTGTGTCTCCCTACGGTTCGTGAATTATGCGGACATGATCGAGACACTTCTCCGATCAATAACCAATTGAGGAATCTGGAAATTCATATGGCTCCCACATATTTTTACGATTACTTTGCGATCGAATGAACCACTTACATACGATACCAATTTTCCTTTGTCTCATGATAGTTTACTTATCCGAGGTTTTGATCGTCGGTATCTCTGTATACCTAGTTCAACCTCGTTACTGATAAGTACTCTTTTCTCGTTCCCGTGATAGGTGATCCCTTGTGAGCCAGTCACATGCTTGCAAGTTAATTGGATGACATTCCACCGAGAGGGCCCAGAGTATATCTATGTGTCATATGGATGGACAAATCCCACTCTTGATCCATGTGCCTCAACCCATACTTTCCGAACACTCAATGCCACCTTTATAGCCACCCAGTTACGGTGTGGTGTTTGATGTCATCAAAGCATCCTTCCGGTGATGGTGATTAGCATGATCTCATGGTCGAAGGAATTAGGTTACTATGTATCAGAAAGCTTATAGCAAACGAACTATTGAAATGACTTAATCTTTATGCTACGCTTATCTATAGGAGTATGTCCATCATACCATTCTCCTAATGATATGATCTTGTTGTTAATAACATCTCAATGTTCATGATCGAGAAACCACGATCATCTATTAACCAACATGCTAGTATTATAAAGAGGCTTTACTAGGGACTCTAATTTAGTTTACAAAACACACAAGCATTAATGTTTCTGGTTAATACTATTATAGCATGAATATAAACATTTATCATAAACACAAAGATATAATAATAACCACTTTTATTATTGCCTCTACGGCATATCTCCAACAGTCTCCCACTTGCACTTGAGTCAACTAATCTAGATTACATGGTAATATACTGAACACACATGGCGGTTTGGTGATGGTCATGTTTTGCCCTCGGGAGAGGTTTAGTCAACGGATCCGCCACATTCAAATCTGTGTGTACTTTGCAAATCTTTATGTCACCATCTTGGACATGCTCTCGAATAGCGTGAAAACGTAGCTTGATATGCTTCAGCTTCTTGTGTGACTTTGGTTCTTGCGCATTGGCTATGGCGCCCATGTTATCACAAAAGATAGACATTGGGTCCAGCACACTTGGAACCACACCGAGCTCTGTAATGAACTCCTTCATCCATATCGCCTCTTGTGAAGCCTCCGAAGCAGCTATGTATTCTGATTCAGTTGAAGATCTCGCCACAATGCTTTGCTTTGCACTCCTCCAACTAACTGTTGCACCGTTCAAAGTAAATACGTATCCAGATTGTGATTTAGAATCATCCGAATTAGTGTTCAAACTAGCATCGGTGTAACCATTAACAACAAGCTGTTCATCACCTCCATAAGAAAGAACCATATCCTTAGTTCTTCTCAAGTACTTAAGGATGTTTCTGACCGTTGTCCAATGATCCACTCCTGGATCACTTTGATATCTGCTAGTCAAACTAACAGCATATGCAATGTCGGGTCTAGTACATAGCATGACATACATAAGAGATCCTATGGCTGATGCATAGGGAGTCTTACTCATCCTTTCTCTATCTTCTGTCGTTGCTGGACTTTGAGTTTTACTCAAGGTCGTATTGGGCAACATGGGCAAGAACCCTTTCTTGCTATCTTCCATTCTAAACCTCTTTAGAACTTTGTCCAAATATGTACTCTGTGACAATGATATCACGCGTCTCGATCTATCTCTATAAATATTTATGCCTAATATGTAAGCTGCTTCACCAAGATCTTTCATTGAAAAACTATTATTCAAATAATTCTTGACACTATTAAGAAGGTCTACATCATTCCCAATCAACAATATGTCATCTACATATAGTATTAAGAATGCTGCAGAGCTCCCACTCACTTTCTTGTAAATACGAGTTTCTCCATAAGTTTGTATAAAACCAAAGCTTTTGATCACCTTATCAAAACGTTGATTCCAATTCCGGGATGCTTGCTTCAATCCATAAATGGACCGTTGAAGTTTGCATACCTTGTTAGCATCTTTAGGATCGACAAAACCTTTGGGTTGTACCATATACAACTCTTCATCAATGTCTCCATTGAGGAACACCGTTTTCACATCTATCTGCCATATCTCATAATCATAATATGCAGCAATTGCTAACAAAATCCTCACAGACTTTAGCTTCGCTACCGGTGAGAAAGTCTCATCGTAGTCAACTCCTTGAATTCGTCGAAACCCTTTTGCGACAAGTTGAGCTTTATAGACAATAACATTACCATCAGCATCTGTTTTCTTCTTGAAAATCCATTTGTTCTCGACAGCCTTCCGGGCCATCCGGTAAGTCCACCAAAGTCCATACTTGGTTTTCGTACATGGATCCAATCTCGGATTTCATGGCTTCTTGCCATTTATTGGAATCTGGGCTCATCATCGCTTCCTCATACGTTGCAGGGTCATCGGTGTTGTCCACTAACATGACACTCATAACGGGATCATACCAATCAGGAGTGGTACGAGTTCGCGTTGACCTGCGAGGCTCTGTAGTTACTTCAACCGAAGTTTCATGATCGACATCATTAGCTTCCTCTCTTATTGGTGTAGGCGCCACAGGAACTACTTCCGGTGCTGTGCTACTCGCAAGTTCGAGAGAAGGTTCAACAACCTCGTCGAGTTCTACTTTCCTTCCAGTCACTTCTTTCGAGAGAAACTCCTTCTCTAGAAAGGATCCATTCTTGGCAACGAAGATTTTGCCCTCGGATCTATGATAGAAGGTATACCCAATAGTTTCCTTTGGGTATCCTATGAAGACACATTTTTCCGCTTTGGGTTCAATCTTGTCTGGCTGTAACTTCTTTACATAATCTTCGCAACCCCAAACTTTAAGGAACGACAATTTTGGTTTCTTCCCAAACCATAATTCATACGATGTCGTTTCAACGGTTTTAGACGGTGTCCTATTTAAAGTGAATGCGGTTGTTTATAATGCATAACCCCAAAATGATAGCGGTAAATCTGTAAGTGACATCATATAACGAACCATATCTAAGAGAGTTCGATTACGATGTTCGGACACACCATTACGTTGTGGTGTTCCCGGCGGTGTCAATTGTGAAAGTATTCCGCATTTCTTCAAATGCTCGCCAAACTCATAACTTAGATATTCACCCCCACGATTAGATCGTAGAAATTTAATCTTCTTGTTACGTTGATTCTCTACCTCACTTTGAAATTCCTTCAACTTCTCGAAAGTTTCAGACTTATGTTTCATGAAATAGATATATACCCATATCTACTCAAGTTATCCGTGAAGGTAAGAACATAGCGATAACCACCGCGCGATGCTACACTCATTGGACCACACACATCGGTATGTATGATTTCCAACAAGTCTGTAGCTCGCTCCGTCATACCAGAAAATGGAGTCTTAGTCATTTTACCCATCAGACATGCTTCGCATCTTTCAAGTGATTCAAGAAGTCCATCGGAATGGAGTTTCTTCATACGCTTCACTCCAATATGACCAAGACGACAGTGCCACATATAGGTCGAGTTATCACTCAATTTCAAACGTTTAGCTTCAATGTTATTAATGTGTGTATTGCTACAATCGAGATTCAATAATAATAGACCATCTATCAAAGGTGCATGTGCATAGAACATATTACTCATATAAATCGAACAACCATTATTCTCGGACTTAAACAAGTAACCGTCTCGCAATAAACATGATCCGGATATAATGTTCATGCTCAACGCATGCACCAAATAACAATTATTTAAGTATAAAACTAATCCCGATGGTAGATGAAGAGGTAGCGTGCCGACCGTGATCACATCAACCTTTGATCCATTTCCAACGCACATCGTCACCTCGTTCTTCGCTAGCTTCCGTTTATTCTGCAGCACCTGTTTCGAGTTACAAATATGAGCAACCGAACCAGTATCAAATACCCAGGCACTACTACGAGTACTAGTGAGATACACATCAATAACATGTATATCAGATATACCTTTCTTCTTGATGTTGCCGTTATTCAAATCCGCCAAGTACTTAGGGAAATTCCGCTTCCAGTGACCCTCTCCCTTGCAGTAAAAGCACTCAGTATCAGCCTTAGGCCTAGCCTTGGTCTTCTTCGCCGGTGCGGTAACTTTCTTACCGCCCTTCTTGAAGTTTCCCTTTTTCTTATACTTTCCTTGCTTCTTGAATTTGGTGGTCTTATTGACCAACAACACTTGGTGCTCTTTCTTGATCTCCACTTCTGCAGACTTCAACATGGAGACGAGTTCGGGCAACGACTTGTCCATGTTTTGCATATTGTAGTTCATCACACAGTTTTTGTAACTTGGTGGTAGTGATTGGAGGACACGGTGAATCCCCAAAGCATTAGGAATCACTATACCTAAGCTTTGAAGCTTGCTTTCATGCCTAGACATCTTAAGAACGTGCTCACTGACGGAGTTATCCTCTTCCATCTTGCAGTTAAAGAACTTTTCAGAGGCCTCATAACTTTCAACTGTCGCGTGAGCCTCAAATATCATTTTGAGTTCACGGACAATATCATGTGGGTCATGGTTCTCAAACCTTTTCTAAAGCTCCGATTCCAAACCATACAAAATAGCACACTGAACTATGAAGTACTGATTCTTCCGAGCGAGGAAAACATCCTTTACCTCGTCGGTAGCATCAGCTGCAGGCGGGTCACCCAGCGGTGCATCCAACACATAGGTCAAATTACCAGCATTGAGGACAATCCTCAAATTGCGGAACCAATCCGCGAAGTTGCTTCCATTGTTTTTCAACTTTTCTTTCTCTAGGAATGCATTAAAATTGATGGTAGGGGCCGCCATTGATCTACAACATATTGCAATAGTTTAGACTAAGTTTATGAAAAATTGAGTTCTAATTAATAGTTAAATTAATCTAGGTGAACTCCCACTCAAAACAATATCCCTCACATTGTTTTAGTGATCACATGAACCAAATCCACCACATCAAAACCGATCATCACGAGAGTTGATGTAGCTTCAATGGCGAACAATCAACATGTTCATCATATCTACTATATGACTCATGCTTTACCTTTCGGTGATCCGTGTTCCGAGACCATGTGTGTACATACTAGGCTCGTCAAGATCAAACCTTAGATTCCGCATAAGCAAATCTGGCTTGCTCACGTTGTATACACTCGAAGAATCTAACACACCCGATCATCATGTGGTGCTTCAAAACAACGGGCTTTAGCAACGGTGCTTACTAAGGATGAACACTTTAAAGCTTGAAATTGTGTGCTTGAGGGATCATCTTATAATGCTACCGTCGTGAACTAAGCAATACAATATGCATAAAAGGATTAACGTCACATGCAATTCATAATATGTGATATGATATGGCCTTTCTTCTTTGTGCTTCCGATTTCCATCTTCAGGCACGAACATGATCTCCATCATCACCGGTATGGCGTCAAGGTCAATGGCGCCGCTTCATGGTTGTCGTCCACTAGCATCAACTATTACAACTACTTTAAATAGACACGCAGGTCTTAACGGAATTTATAAGACAACCATATGGCTCCTGCCGGTTGCCAACTTACAATAAGAAACATTGCATACATCATATATAATCACAATCGTGGCCATATCACACCACAACACACCCCTGCAAAACAAAGTTAGACGCCTCTAATTTTCTTTGCATATTTGACGTGGTTTGGGGATTTCAATAAGTGTCGATCTAACTTATGAACAAGAACCACAACATTGATGTTTGAACTATCAAGTGCCTGTTGTAAATTGAATCTATACTATGATGGGAGAGACAGACACCCGCAAAGCCACTTATGCAATACAAGTTGCATGTTAAGCGTGGAGCAAGTCTCATGAATGATGTCATGTAAGGTTAGCTCGGGCTGCTTCATCCCATCATACCACCGCCCACGATGACCATTGTGTTCTACTCGTGCAACAGATCTACATATAGACACGGCTCTGATACCATTGTAGGGGTTCGTAGCATGGAAAACAAAAAATTTCTACCGCATGCACACAAACAAGCCAAGATCTATCTACTAGATTGTAGCAACGAGTTGATAGAATCACTCACCCTCGAAGATTCCAAAATGGTTAACGAGAGCAGATTCTTGTGGGTGATGTAGTCGTACACTTGCCGATCTCAAGATCGCGTAGACGATCCTTCCGACGCTGCGTTTCGGCAGCGCTTCCGCAGTCGGTCACACGTTCGGTACTCGATGAAGACCTTCCTCTCCCTTGTTCCAGCAGGCAGTGGAGGTTGTAGTTCTCCCTTCGTGATTCCGGCAGCACGACGGCGTGGTGTCGGAAGTAGAGGGAGGATCCCACAGGGCTTCTCCTAAGCCGGTGCGAGTTATGGTGGATCTAGGGTTTCCTAGTGGTCTAGGGTTTAGAAGACCGGGAGGAGGAGGAGGTGTCGGCGGCGGCGGCTCAGGTGGAGAGGGGTTTGGGCTTGGTGCTTTGGGGCAGCCCTCCCCCTCTATTTATGACAGGGGCAGCCTTGGGAGGGGTGAGTTTGAATCCACTTCCAAACCCAAGTTGGAAGGACTCTTTCCTACTTCCACTAGGAAATCATTGTTCCAGTTTGACTTTCAATTTAGAGCTTTAATTCTCTCTCACAAATGACCACACCAAGTGACCTAGGATATGATCTAATCATTGCACTTACCTATGACACATTCATGGACTATTCTCCTTCCGGACCGGTGAACCTTCTAGAACCTTCTAGAACCTCTCCGATGAAAACATAGGAATGTTTCCCGAACTCCGAAATTGGACTTTCCTTATATAAATCTTATTATCCGGACCATTCCGGATCTCCTCGTGATATCCCGGATCCTATCCGAGACTTCGAACAACATTCGGTATCCCTATTAACATTCCATATCTACTAAAAAACATCGAATCCTTAAGTGTGTCTCCCTACGGTTCGTGAATTATGCGGACATGATCGAGACACTTCTCCGATCAATAACCAATTGAGGAATCTGGAAATTCATATGGCTCCCACATATTTTTACGATTACTTTGCGATCGAATGAACCACTTACATACGATACCAATTTTCCTTTGTCTCACGATAGTTTACTTATCCGAGGTTTTGATCGTCGGTATCTTTGTATACCTAGTTCAACCTCGTTACTGATAAGTACTCTTTTCTCGTTCCCGTGATAGGTGATCCCTTGTGAGCCAGTCACATGCTTGCAAGTTAATTGGATGACATTCCACCGAGAGGGCCCAGAGTATATCTATGTGTCATATGGATGGACAAATCCCACTCTTGATCCATGTGCCTCAACCCATACTTTCCGAACACTCAATGCCACCTTTATAGCCACCCAGTTACGGTGTGGTGTTTGATGTCATCAAAGCATCCTTCCGATGATGGTGATTAGCATGATCTCATGGTCAAAGGAATTAGGTTACTATGTATCAGAAAGCTTATAACAAACGAACTATTGAAATGACTTGATCTTTATGCTACGCTTATCTATAGGAGTATGTCCATCATACCATTCTCCTAATGATATGATCTTGTTATTAATAACATATCAATGTTCATGATCGAGAAACCATGATCATCTATTAACCAACATGCTAGTATTATAAAGAGGCTTTACTAGGGACTCTAATTTAGTTTACAAAACACACAAGCATTAATGTTTCTGGTTAATACTATTATAGCATGAATATAAACATTTATCATAAACAGAGAGATATAATAATAACCACTTTTATTATTGCCTCTAGGGCATATCTTCAACAAGTATTCTATGTGTGATAATAGGTAAATGGAAGCATGTGAACCAAAAAAAAATTGTGTTGTATTAGAGGACAATGGTTTCTATTCGAACAAACCCGTCCCTTCATAAAGTGGTGCGGTTAGAGACAAAATGATACTCTCGCGGTTACAGATTAGTTATCGCAATTTTTTTCCTATATACATACCTATGTAAACCAATTCTAACCAAAGTTATGACAACTATTTTGAAACAGAGAGTATCATGTACACCATACATACCAACCTGCTTTTGAAAAATAGTAACAAAATTTATTTTAGGATATACAAAAATCATGGAGGAATTCACACAATTAAATAGTGGATAGGATAGGGAGGTGCTCCTAAGTCGGCGACTAAAACTCATTTAGGGTTCCTGCCCCCTCGTTGGCAATGTCAGCGGTCCGTCCCGCCTTCGGCGGATTTGGTGCCTTGGAGTCGTGGCGGATCATGGCCCCTCGTCTGCGGGGCCTTGGAGGTTTCATGTTTTATTAAGATTGATTTTCAGTGTCTTCTTCGGGATGGTCATGACGACTACGTCATGAAGTCAAAATAAGGCCCTCATCGTCCTATTCTTGTCTGGTGGTGCATCTAGCGTTGGTGGAGGGCACGTGGAGTCATTTATCTCGCGGATCTCGTGGGATTCGATCGGTTTTTATGTTCTTTGGTGTGGTTTTACGCCAGTCTCTTTCGACCTATGGTTGTCATTATCGGCGATGGTTGTTGTCGTGGTGTATTGGTCCTTTGGATTATAGCATGACGACTTCCTGTTAGTCTATTATAACAAGCTCTACCATGATAAATTTTGCCAGCTTTGGTGATGAAGGGATGAAGATGGAGGTGGTCCAAGGACCTATTTGTAATCTTTATTACTTTTAGTCCTTTTTGTACCGATGTTGATAATTATTAATAGATCGGCTGAATTTCGCAAAAAAATATAGTGGGTAGAAAACCACTATAGAAAATTTTCATAAATGACATGAACATTTACGACACGATATGGAAGATATGGATCTGAAGAAATAGTAACAAAATTTCTTTTGGGATCAACACAATTTGTGAAGGAATCCACACATTTAGTTACTAGGTAGAAAACTACTAATGGAACTTTTTATGAAATGATATGGCCATTTAGGACCGTATGAAATGAATATATAGATTTATGTAGTACAAGTTATTTTCTGTTTACTAGATTTACATGAACTGTTTTTTTCTGTTTTTTGCACGTGTTACAGCATGGTCATAAATTGTAAAATAAAAATATAAGTTTTTCCAATAAATGCATGCTAATTATTTTATGAAAATGTTTTTTAAGGCCGGAAAAACTAATCGGGCTCTCTCTAGCCTGAGCATTTCTCTAGACCCTCAAAGGATCAGAGAGTCCGGCTGTCCCAAACCAGATCATCCATTGGTCCTTTGGGGTCTTAGAATGACGATTTTCTGCCAATCTACTACAACAAGATCTACTACAGCTCTGGTGATGGAGGGACGAGAACAACGTCGTGTCTTCATCTCGTGCTAGTCGTCCCTAGGTGGTTCAAGGAACTATTTATAATCTTTATTGCTTCTAGTTCTCTTTGTACCAATGTTGATGATTATTAATAGATTGATTGAATTTCAAAAAATGTAGTGGGTAGAAAACTACTATGTGAACCTTTCATAAAATGACATTACCATTTACGACGGTGGCAGACCTTAGGCCAAAATTCTGGGGGGGGAGGGGGGGGGGGGGGGGCAAAATGGGTTGGGGGTGAAAATATTGGCTTCAGATTGATTTTCAATTTATATATGTGCCAAATGTCTGTGAACAGTTGCCAAATTCTACATGGGCTGGGAGGGGAGAGGCGACGGCCCCTTTTGGCCTCTACTGAGGTCCGCCACTGATTTAGAACACACATGATCTAAAAAAACAGTACCAACAATTCTTTTAGGATCTACAAAAATCTTGAAGGAATCCACACATTAAGTTAGTTGGTAGAAAACTACTAATGGACCTTTTCATGAAATGATATGGCCATTTAGGACACATATGAAATGAATCAGATATATATTTAGTACAAGTTATGTAGCTTGTACTATACTAGCTTTTACATGAACTGTTTTTTTTTTCTGTTTTTGGCACATGTTACAACATGGTCATATATTGTAAAATAAAAGAAAGTTATTCCAATAAATGCGTTCTAATTATTTCATGAAAATGTTTTTCAAGAGCAGAAAAATTAATCTGGCTCTCTCTAGCTTGAGCATTTCTCTAGACCCTCAAAGGATCAGAGAGTCCCGTTGTCACAAGCTAGATCATCCAAAACCAAAAAAAGAGTCCTGGCAATGCAACGGCAAAATGCCAAGCGCTACCGGCCGGCTCCCCTCCTCCACCTCTCGTCCTTGTCACGAAAGAGACATCAACATGAGCACACAAGAAATAATCATAGCATGACGTAGTGCCGAGCCCAGTATATATTATCTTGAAAATCCTAGAGGCAGAAAGACCAAGTTAGCTACTTAGTAGATTTATACTAGTCAAACATCTTTTATCACAAAGAAATCCGAGAGAAGCAGATCGGGGCAGGACAAAACACAAATATCCTACATTACCTTTTCGTTTCTAGAAAAACTTTATATACAGAAAGAATAAAATGAGGGGAGGCAAACAGAGTGCGTGTGAACGAAAGAAGTGGAGGATTTGGCATTTTTCAGCTCCCCATTGGCTGCAGCTACCTTTTCCACACACGGCTCTCTTCCTTCTTTTCCCACCTTTGTTCTGGTAGGAGCTATCAGGATTCAGGACTCAGGAGGAAGGAGCAACGGACAAGGTCTTCTGGCTCCCCGGTGGGTGATGACTGATGTAGATTTAGCGTGAACATAGACACTAAAAACATTAAGATACATGAATTTATAAAGCTAAAACTTCTTATATTTTGAAACGAACGGAGAATAGTTTGTACGGTCAAAACTAGGGTATATTTGCTTCACTACAACCCCTTTCCCTAAGCTTGTATCATAAATACGGCTCAGATCGCTATATACCCCTTCATGATTAGTACTAAACGGGTATACGATATATATAGCATTGTACAAAACCCGTATGGCTCAACTACATTGTATGAATAAGTATAGGTCCAAGTATGTATGTAGGTCGGGTCATCGGTGGTGACTCAACAGCGTGGTGGCAGTGGCGGTGCCGGTGCAGGCCGAGTCATCGGCGGCGACTCAACAGCGTGGGTGGCAGTGGCGGTGCTGGTGCAGGCCAGGTCATCGGCGACGACTCAATGGCGTGGTGGCGGTGGTGGTGCAGGCCGGCCACGATGCACTCCGAGGTGGTTCTGGTCGGCACAAGCCTCAACATAGCCTTGTAGGTGTGTGCCGACCGGCAAGGTTGGCCGCAGTGTGTAGGCGACAGTGTAGCAGAGCACTGACTAGACGGACGTAGGGCCACCACCTATTAGCTATGTGTCCGGTTGGTTGGGAAGACCCCGTGAAGGCGCCGAACATGATGGCGGGTTATCCGATCATCCTAGAAAGTAGAACCAGACTGAGTTACGGATCAACAAGATAACTGGGAGTAGCCGGACAAGTTGCCGGACTTGTTGCTATATAAGATAAAGTGTTTAACAATGTAAATTGTTCTGCTTTGCAGGTTATTTACCGGTGTATCAACGCCCTACGTTTTTGGTCGGTCCTATATCGTGCGGAGTATCACGACTTGTTTACGAAGGTGTGTACACATTTGGAGGATATGACGCATGATTTATTTATCCTCCATGGATGGCAGCATAATCTTCGGATTTGTCCCCCTTCAGCTTCTTAGACGATCCTATAATTTCTCACTATGATATGTAATTCGCCTCTTTTATAGCGAGCCATAGCAACCATATAATGACAATGCTCCAACCCTGAGAAGTAAATTATACTTGTGACCGATACCATATAACCAATTCCCAAAAATATTGGCAATACTACATGGTGGATATACAAGTCTGAAGCTGCTTGGGTAACTGACCATATAGATCTAGCGAAATTGTATTAAAAAACAGATGTTTGATTGTCTTATTATAATGACAAAAACACATCAAGGATTCTCATGCCAATTCCGCCTCATAAGATTATATTTAGTAAGGATAACCCCTCGATGAAGATACCAAACAAATATTCTTAAAAGATGTCTTCATTTTCCAGATCATCCTATTATCCAAAACTGGTATGACTGGCTGGACTAGTGCATTGTAGAATGAGATCACAAAGAATGAACCATTCTCACTGAGTTTCCATCAAAATTCATCAAACCCCAGTGATAGTTGGACATCTGCTAAGCGATGTAGCAAAGCGATCCAAGAGTCCAGCCTGGCTCCAATCAAATTTCTCCCGAAAGTCACATTTGGAGGAAACGAGTCCAACACGGTGGCAATGTTTCATTCTTATAACGGACAATAGAATACAACGCAGGATATTGTTCATGGAGTGTGGCATTACCCAACCGCTTATCCTCCTAGAACCGTATCTGTGATCCGTCCATAATAGAAAATGATCCGAAGCAGAAGAAAGATTTCTTCATTGCCGTTAGACCAACCCAAAAGTGAGAGTCACTAGATTTCTAAACCACATGGGACAATGCTTTTGAACCCATATTTTTTTTTGAGAATTGTTTGCAAAACCCCCTCTTCATTAAGTAATTTGAAGAGCCATTTGCCAAGTAGGATAATATTCTTGATCTCCAGGTTATGAGTACCCAGCTCTTGATCCTTTGGTCGACACGACACACTCCATTTAGCCAGTTGAAATTTTTTCTCACTGTCTCCGTGCTAAAAGAATTTTAATCGAAAGTAATCCAACGTTTTTAAGACTCCTTTCGGTAGTTGGAAGAATGACATCATATACACTACCATATTACTTAGTAGAGAATTAATAAGCACCAATCTTCCCCTAGGGAGAGCAACTTGCCATTCCAACCGCTCAATCTGAGTTGTAGTCGTTCCTTGAAAATCTTCCGTTCAACGTTTGTGAGTCTCCGGTAGTAAACCGGAATACCCAAATACTTAATCCGAAAAGTGCACTAACTACAACCAAAAATTTTAGCGAACTGGCCAGCCGCATCATGAGCCTCGCCAAAACAAAACAATTCATTTTTATGAGAGTTGATTTTAAGCCCGAGAGTTGCTCAAAAGCTGAAAGTATCAGTTTCAGATTTTTTGCCTTTTCAGGGCCATGTTCCATAAACATGATTGTATCGTCGGCATATTCAAGAATGGATAAACCACCATCAACGGGATGCGGAATCACACCTTCAATTTGACCGTCAAATTTTACACGCTCAATCAAGACATCTAACATATCAGCCACTATATTAAATAACATTGGTGATAAATGATGTCCCTATCTTAATCCTTTTTTGGTCTGAAAGTAATTACCAACGTCATCATTGACAAGTAGCCTAACTTGTTCATTGTCCAGCAACGAAGAAGCATGGCGGCAGCGGCCTTGATTGTGTGGTCGGCCAGTGGCGACGACGATCGGTGCAGGCGAGGTTGGACGGCCCATGGTTGTGTGCTGGTCAAAGATTGAAGACTGTTCTATGCCTACACGTGGGCATACCCTTCTACGAATTTGGGAAGGGGTTGTATTTTAGCAAGCCAAAAAAATATGTTCTTAAATCTAGTGACACTAGTTCAGTGTGAAATTTTCCTACGTAAAAGAATTCAGGGTGTAAATTAATGTGATTATAATGGAGACTAGAGAGAGTATTAAAAACAGCCGTGTATACTCACATCTTTTGTAATTGTACGCGAAACACAAAGATGAAAGATCGGAATGCAACGTGTGGTGTGGATGAGCGCATGTCCGAGAGCTGGCACTCGATAAGCCCAGGCCCCACCGAGAATTGGAGCCTACCCAGCAGCACCACGCTTCCAGTACCAGTGACGGAGCTCGGCGAGGCTTGCGCTGCACGGCAAGGCCGACGTGGCCGGAGGTCCCACTGCCAACGCACCGGCGCCACGAGGGAGCCAATCACCGGATCCGACGGTTTGACCGGGAGGGAGGACGACCGCGTTAAGGAAGCGAAACCATCGCCACCTCTGTTTTTTTTTGTTTAAAAACGCGTGCGCACACAGCGGCGCACGCCATAACCCCCCTCCCCTCCTCCTCCGCTTCCTCGCACCTTCCTCCTCGCACTCGCACACCACGTCTCATCTCACGCGCCCTCGCCTCGCCTCGCATTCCCCTTTTTTCCCAGCCTCTCCCTCGCGTGCCAGGATAGAAGAGACAGAGCACCGCGCCGCCCACCCAACCAGCCGCCAGCCAGCCCTGAGAAAGACTTGACCAGTTCCTGCGACCGCGACTGCCTCGGCCTCTTCGCCTCCGCCGCCCGATTCCTCCACGATCCAGCTCCGCCGCCCGTCTTTCGTCCTCTCCTCATGGCGAATTAGCCCCAGCTCCGGCTTCCTCCCTGCTGGTTACTTCTCTCCAGCATCCGATCGATCGGGTGGGGCCGCGGCTCTGCTCTCCGCACCACAGGTGAGGAAACCCCCTTTCTCGGCGGTGATGTTATATTTCGTCGGTTCCGTTCCGGGTGGCGGCGAATTTCGCTGCGGCGGCTCTAGAGCCTCGCGCTGGTTTAGGGATTTAGGTTTTGATTGATACTCGTAGATTTACTCCTTTTGGGGGATCGATTGCCAGCTGGTCGCTGTACCGACAGATCCCCATTTCGGGCGTTTACTTTCTTTGGTTTTCTTCTTATTATTAATGGCCGACTAAATATACCCCCGTAGGCCTTGCAAAACTGATTATGGATTATTGGTGTTAACTTGCAATTACCAGCGGGTGTTTGGACAGTGAAGGGGGCAAATACTGCCTCTGTTTCCATCCCGTGGGTACAGCTTTGATGACAAGTGACAATATCCTGTTATCTTGAGTGTGTTAACGTCAAATTTCTAGTGAGAGTATGTATTTTCATGGGTTTAACCGCTTAAGATCTTAGTCTCTGACAAATGACAATCCTATGGGGGACTTGGAAGAATCGGACACAGGACGTTGTTCAGTGGATATGATGTGACAGATAATTCTTAACTTTGAGCCTGTAACTTTTAGCTTTAGGTGTTAATCTTAGACTACTCGCTGAAAATGTTTTAGGTACTTTATTTGATACTATATTCTGAAAATGGTTCCATGAGTGAGATTCATGCACCTCGGTTCTTTAAAACCTGCTAATATATCAATATCTTTCACAAGGTGTCCTGTTAGACATTAGCTCATGAATACAATTGACTACAAACGTTTCTTTAGAAGGAAAAGAAGTAGGAAAAAACAATAATGCTTGACTGGCGTGCAGCTATCCTTCGTACAATAGGCTCAATGTGGCGTGTGTACTGTAAGATTTTTTGTGAAAGGAGGGGGTACTGTAATATTACTAGTATTGTGTCTTTCCAGGCCTAAATTTTCTACTAGTAATAAGTTTGAGAATCGCCGTGCTAATCATATTTGTGTTCTGTTAATCTTGCGCAGATTTTACAAAATGGAAACTCTACGTGACATGGCCCTGCCACCAGGATTTGGATTTCATCCGAAAGACACTGAACTCGTTTCTCACTACCTGAAAAAGAAAATACACGGTCAGAGAATTGAATATGACATCATACCAGAGGTGGATATATACAAGCATGAACCATGGGATTTACCTGGTATGTTGAACATGTTTCCACAGTTGCCTATGATTACTTGGGTTCATTGAGAAATATAGAGGACAAATAGGCTAGCTTTTGACTCTCATCTTTGTTCCTTCTCTCAAATTGAGCTCTCTGAGGTCACATAATCATAATATTTTGGTACACAGGATTATAACTAAACATTTGGTAAGAATAACTAAAAAATGCGAGATATTTTATTCTCTTTGACCAGAACTAGTAGCTAATAGTTAATACTGTTGTGTCTTTGTCAAATAAATTTGACAGTTGATTTGCTGGTGTACTCCCCCCCCCCCCCCCCCCCCCCCCCACACACACACACACACACCCTTCCATAATTCTTGTCGTGGTTTTAGTTTATGGAACAGAAGGAGTACTATTTTGATATTCTCTTTGTCCAGAATCTCTGATATGTTCTATCTCAGATAACATCAGCCGTGTTCTTCAAATCCTCGTTGTATCTAAACCTCTGATGATATTCCACGTTACAGGGAAGTGCAATGTTCCAACTCAGGATAACAAGTGGCATTTCTTTGCTGCTCGAGACAGGAAGTATCCTAATGGTGCTCGGTCAAATAGAGCAACGGTTGCTGGGTATTGGAAGTCTACTGGAAAAGACCGAACCATTAAGGTGGATAAGCGGACCATAGGTACAAAGAAAACTTTAGTTTTCCATGAAGGTCGGCCTCCCACTGGAAAACGTACTGAGTGGATTATGCATGAATACTACATAGATGAGAATGAATGCCAAGCCTGCCCTGATATGAAGGTACTGTACATTGTACCAATGATTGAGGTTTCATAACAGTATTATATTTTGAAACAGCATGAGAGAGCTAGATATATTTTGCTGCATCTTCTACATGCTACCAAACTTAATGTGCACTTTACATGCTGTGTTAGAGGAGAATGCACTTTACATGACGTGTTAGAGAAAATGCACTTTACATGCCGTGCTAGAGGTTAATGTTTTCCTTGCAAAAGTTCCCAAGCTTGAAATCCAGTATGCTAATGTCGTTTTTCTTCATTCTTCAGGACTCTTTTGTTCTTTGTAAAGTTACCCAAAGAATTGACTGGACATCAGAGAATGGCAACGAGGTGGGCAACAATAATCATCATCCACAACAATCAAATGTTGCTGCTACCTCAGCTGTCAGTGTTGAACAACCAGATGCTGCTGCTTCATCAGCTGTTGGTGCTGAACAACCTAGTGATGTTGCTACTTTAGCTATCACTGCTCACACAACTCCAGATGGTGACGATGAAATACAGGAATGGCTGGAGGCACTGATTGATCCTAACTTTGATCCGTCCCTTACCACTGTAGTGGACCCTGTTTCTGCTGGACTGTCTCTGGATGAACAAAATGCTGAATCATCGGTATGTTCTTACCACTTTCAGTCTTATCACTCAAAGTAGTGCATAAAAACAATTCAACTAGTACCTCTGTTATGACGTTCGAGGGTGTCTAGTTCCCTTTTAAGCAAAGAAGCTATTGGGTAGACTTGCAAGACAATGAAGCTCCTTCATAACAGTATTGATTTACTCTTGAGCTTGCTAATTGCTGGGTGGTAGTTGGTGAACTTAACCATGTACGGCTAAACCATTCGTGCCAGAAAGTACTGCATAACTTCGCCAAGATATGGATACCAAATATTAGAAAACTTCCCTATAAATGTGTTTTTGTGCATTTAATATTTTTTTCTTATTTGCAAAGAACTTGCTTTGCAGTGTTATTAATTATTTTTAGGGAACTCTAAAAATCTGTAAACCATGTAAATTGAATTTAAAACTAAGCCTATCATGACCTGGTGTAAATATCTCTTCAATTCTTTTAAACTAGCTTGTGTGCTATGCATTTGTTTACTGCTTAGGTTGCTGAATTAGCCACATACCTTACTGGTTATCACTGTGAAGCTAAACCTACAATTATGCTTTCCTATAATGTTATGAAGAAGATACGATTTTAAGAGTTATGGGCATATCATAGTGTAAATTATGAGCTATGTTTTATGTTGTACTGGGCATGCTACTATGTGTTTACTGGATTTTTTAGTTGCTGCATGCTAACTCAGTGCATTTGTTTTCGCCGCTGAATTTGCAGAACATTGGGCCTACGGATTTGAAGAAGGAACCAGGCTATGCCAGTCCTAACCAGATTGGGGTAGATGATACAGATTTCCTGTTGCCAGATGATATTCACACCATTTTGTATCCTGGTACTGATGACTTCACCTCATGGCATGCTGAACAAGAAGCTCTTTTTGCCCAGCAACCATACTTTACGGCGATGGATCCCTTTACTCTCCAGAACAACTTTCCTGATGGCTTTCAGGTGGAAGAGCTACAGTTACCTCCGGCAAATAACGAGCCTTCGAATAATGGAATTACATTACGAACACGTGATGGAAAAACAACTGCAGCTAGCATTCCTCCAAACGGGTTTAGCAGGCAGAGTAAACTTGGCAAGATGGTAATGTGCAGCTCTGAATCTATCAACCAGACTGTCAAGTTCGTTGACAACAACGGTCATCTTGATCTCATGACTAATGTCAAACAGCAGAGGAAACATGTGGTTGGTGTTACTTCTGTTGAGCAGTCAAGTAGAAATGTCAACAACCAAGGATTTCTCAGGGGCGTTCGGAAGGCATTTAGAGGATGTTCAGCAGTTGGACTGAATATACTCGTTGCTGTTTGCATGGTTGGAGTTGCCGCAGCAATACTGCATCATGGACGTCACCGAGGTGCTGGGATCAGTTTGTAGTAGAGGGTTCAGAAGCATGTTTAGTTTCTAGCTGGTTCAAATCATATCATCTACCCAATGATCTTGACAGTCTGCACTGTGATTGAAGTGGATGAGCAAATCGAGTATGCGGCTGGGATGCTTGCTTTCTGGAGATACTTGCTGTTTGGTGCAGAACATTGATCCTCTTGTATGCATGGTGCTGTATATAGGAAGTTCTTTCTTTTTGATTGACTCACTGTCTGGCTAGCTATTATGGTGATTGATGAGTGCCAAATAGAAAAGAACAAAAAGAAACGGGAATAATAGCTGTTAAAAGTACTACTAGTATGTGTTAGAATTATGACCCTGAACCATGTTTAATAGCCTGGGAGTCATTTTTCTGTTTGAAAATGATCTCAGGATACATAATGTAAATTAGCCAGTAATAGTCACTTTTAACTATGGATTTACATCATTATTTTCATCTGAATTGACGTCCTGTTTGGTTCAAGGCTGACGTTGCTGGTCATAGGCGTGTGGCAAGTTTTGGCAGAGCTGGGTTGACGCTCGAGAGGATAACCCGTGACCATCAACCAAAAACTCGTCTAAGAAAACGTGATCTGCCATAGCTTTCGTGTGACAGACTTGTCAATCTGTGATAGGAAGCCCTGATGGTTGATCAATTGTTTGTGTAGCCGTTTGTCTTGTAACCCTTTAAGAGTTTTGAATCAAATCGCAGTGAAATTTCAATAGGATTGAGGACGACCTGAAAGTAAGACTAGTGGAAGTACTCCCTCCGTACCAAATTAGATGTCTTAGATTCAAAATTTGACAAATCTAAGACATCTATTTTACAACAGAGGGAGTATTATATGTATATGATATTATGCAATCCATGTTATATAAATATATAATCTATACGGTAGTGTAATTAATAAAAAGAGTGGTGGTAGTCAGGCTGCAAGTGGTGATGGGACGCCCGCGGCGCCGCAAAGCCTGCCCGCATAAAATCATTAGTGGAAGCCCACAGATTGGAGGAAATATTAAGTGGAGCTATGTGGGCTACCCACACCCGCATAAATAGTTTCTCGATTCAGCTGGTTCCGTGTTGTATCACTTAAATCGTCACATGCTTCTGACATATCCGACATATTTGGCAACCAGACATACCACATGGTACAAAACTGACTTTTAATGCAAGAACAAACTGGGTATGGAAAGAAGGCTTAAAAAAGCTTCGTATCGCCCACCCCGAGGTGACTGAGGCAATTGCTCGAACCCTAGCTTTCCCGCTCCTCCCATCCCGCCATTGTTGGAGATATGCCCAAGAGGCAATAATAAAAGTTGTTATTATTATATCTTTGTGTTTACGATGAATGTTTGCATCTCATGCTATAATTGTATTAACCGAAAACATTAATACTTGTATGTTTTGTAAACATAAAAGAGTCCCTAGTAAAGCCTCTTGTTAGACTAGCTTGTTGATTAATAGATGATCATGGTTTCCTGATCATGGACATTGGATGTCATTAATAACAAAGTCATATCATTAGGAGAGTGATGTGATGGACACATTCCTATAATTAAGCGTAGCATAAGATCAAGTCATTTCAAGTTCGTTTGCTATAAGTTTTCAAATACATAGTGACCTAAATCCTTCGACCATAAGATCATGTTAATCACCATCACCGGATCGATGCTTTGATGACATCAAACACCACTTCGTAACTGGGTGGTTATAAATGTGGCATTGAGTATTCTGAAAGTATGTGTTGAGGCACATAGATCAAGAGTGGGATTTGTCCATCCATATGACAAATAGATATACTCTGGGCCCTATCGGTGGAATGTCATCCAATTGGCTTGCAAGCATGTGACTACGTCATAAGGGATAACATATCGCGGAACGAGTAAAGAGTACTTATCGGTAACAAGGCTGAACTAGGTATAGAGATACCGCCGATCAAACCTCAGATAAGTAAAGTATCGCGAGACAAAGAGGAATCAACATCGTATATAAATGGTTCATTCGATCACAATGTAATCGTAGAAATATGTGGGAGCCATATGAATTTCCAGATTCCTCTATTGGTTATTGATCGGAGAAGTGTCTCGATCATGTTTGCATAGTTCACGAACCGTCGGGAGACACACTTAAGGTTTCAATGTTGTTTAGTAGGTATGGAATATGAGTTGGAGACCGAATGTTGTTTGGAGTCTCGGATTGGATACATGACATCACGAGGAGTTTTGGAATGATCCGAAGAATAAGATTCATATAAGGAAGTCAATTTCTGGGGTTCGGAAATGTTTTCGGTATTTTGACCGAAAGCTTCTACTCCCTCCGATCCATATTAATTGACTTTGATTTGTCTAGATTCGGATGTATATAGACATGTTTTAGTGCTAGATACATCCGAATCTAGACAAATCAAAGTCAATTGATTTGGATCGGAGGGAATAGAATGATCTAGAAGGTCCACCACCCTGGGAAGGGGTACTTGGAATGTGCCATACCAATGTGGAATGGTTGCATCATACCCTAGGACACTTGGCTAGGCAATAGGAACAGAGAAATGAAACTCTAGTTTGATTAGATCAAACAACTGTTTGAAAAATTCAAATCCTAAATGAAAGTCAAAGCCTAGTGGAGGGAGGAGAGAAAACCTAGAGGGGAGAGGTTTCCCTCTCCTCCCCAATCCGCCGGCCAAGAGGGAGTTGGGGGAGGAATCGGCCTCCCCTTGCCGCCTCCCTCCATATAAGGAGGGGAGGGGGCGCCCCACCCCTCCACCCCAAAACCATTCCACTAGGATTTTTTGTGTGTTCATGCGATAGAATTTTTTGTAGGGGGCGCATGTATGATAGAATTTTTGTGTGTTCATGCGATAGAATTTTTGTGTGTTCATGCGATAGAATTTTTTGTTTTCCATGCTACGAACCCCTACAATGGTATCAAAGCCATGTTTATGCGTAGATCTGTTGCACGAGTAGAACATAACGGTTTTGTGGGTGTTGATGCTTTTGTTATCGATTGCTTTTTGTGTACTTTGCATCTTGTGGGATGGTGGGATGAAGCAGCCCGGGCTAACCTTACATGTCATCATACATGAGGCTTGCTCCACGCTCAACGTGCAACTTACATTGCACAAGTGGCTTTGCGGGTGTCTGTCTCTCACACCATAGCGAAGATTCAATTTACAACGGGCACTTGACAATACTTGTATCAACGTTGTGGTTCATGTTCGTAAGTTAGAACGGTTCTGATGCGAAAGTCCCAGCCACGTAAAACATGCAAAGAAGATTAGAGGCCTCTAACTTGTTTTACAGGGCTTGTGTTGTGATGTGATATGGCCATGATTGTGATTATATGAGATGTATGCAATGATCCTTATTGTAAGTTGGCAACCGACATGAGCCTTATGGTTGTCTTTAAATTTCATTTAAGACATGCGTGTCTATTCATCAAGTAGTTGTAATAGTTGCTGTTGGTGGAGGACAACCATGAAGCGACGCCATTGACCTTGCCGCCACACCAGTGATGATGGAGATCATGTTCATGCTTGGAGATGGAGATCAAAGGCACAATAAGAAAGGTCATATCATATCACATATTATGAATTGCATGTGATGTTAATCCTTTTATGCATATTGTACTGCTTAGATTGTGAAGGTAGAATTATAAGATGATCCCTCTCACTAAATATCAAGTAATAAAATGTTCGTCCTTAGTAGGCATCGTTTCTAAGACTCGTCGTTTCGAAGCACCATGTGATGATCTGGTGTGATAGATTCTACGTGCGCATATAACGGGTGCAAGCCAGATTTACACATGCGGATACTAAGGTTAACCTTGACGATCCTAATATGTACAGACATGGTCTCGGAACACGGAATACCAAAAGGTAAAGCATGAGTCATATGAATGATATGATGAACATGTTAATTATTCGCCTTTGAAACTACATCATTTCTCGTGATGATCGGACTTGGTGTAGTGGATTTGGTTCGTGTAATCACTAAAACAATGTGAGGGATGTTGTTTTGAATGGGAGTTCACCTAGTTAATTTAAGTATTAAATATGAACTTAATTTGTCATAAACTTAGTATAAACTCTTTGTAAATATGTTGTAGATCATGGCGGCCCCTACCATCAATTTTAATGCGTTCCTAGAGAAATAAAAGTTGAAAAACAATGGAAGCAACTTTGCGGATTAGTTCCGCAACTTGAGGATTGTCCTTAATGCTGGTCAGTTGACCTACATGTTGGATGCACCGCTAGGTGACCCGCCTGCAGATGATGCTACCGATGAGGTGAAGAATGTTTTCCTTACTCGGAAGAATCAATACTCCACAATTAAGTGTGCCATCATGTATGGTTTGAAATCGAAGCTTCAGAAGCGGTTTGAGAACTGTGAGACTCATGATATTGTCCGTGAGCTCAAAATAGTATTTAAGACTCATGCGGCTGTAGATACGTCGGAAACGTATCTATAATTTTTGTTGTTCCATGCTTGTTAGTATCTACTTTGCTTTGCTTTGTCTATACTTTGAGGTTCTTTTTACATGTTTTCTAGTACTAACCTATTAACAAGTTGCCACAGTACCAGATGCCTGTTTTCTGCTGTTTTTGGTTTCAGAAAAGTTAGTAAAGAAATATTCTCAGAATTGGACGGGACAAACGTCAAAGTCAATTACTTTCCGTGGGGAACAAGAAGTCCAAAGGGGAGACGGAGACGCAAGCCAGGGCGGCCAAACCCTCCCTAGGCGCGGGTGGGCCCTGCCCCGTGCCTGGGAGGGGTGTGGCCCCTCTGTCCGCCTCCTCGGCCTCCCCCTTCGCCTATATGAAGCCCCCGATGTAGAAACCCTAGGCAACCGATCAAATCTCCACAAAACCATATGTATCCACCGCCACCATCGTCCCTAGATCGGGGGGATCTGAAGTTCTTCCTGGCACCCTGCTGGAGGGGAGATCATCCCGGAGGCCTTCTCTCCGGTATGATGCGTGAGTAGTTCCACCTTGGACTATGGGTCCATGTAGTAGCTAGATGGTTGTATCTCCTCCTTTGTGCTTTCATGTATAGATCTTATGAGATCCATTCATGATCAAGATCTAATCTATTTGTAATCATGCATGTTGTGTTTGCGGGGATCCGATGGATATTGAGTTATTATGTTGGTTTGATCAATGGTTTTGTCTTTATGATTCTATCATGTCTATTTTGTTTGTGATCTTGCATGCTCTCCATTGTTAGTAGCTATCTTGGCCAAGTAGTTGCTAGTGACTCCAAGAGGGGGTATTTATGCTCGATAGTGGGTTCATGCATCTAGTTTCCAAGGGAAGTGACAATAATCTCTTCGGTTGTAGATGTGCTGTTGCTAATACGGAGAAAACAACGGTCTCTTGTTCATGGAACATGTGGACTGTTTACCTTACACACTTTGCTTAAAGCAGTTGTCTGTTGCTTGCAACTTAATACTGGAGGGGATTCGGATGATAACCTGAAGGTGGACTTCTAGTCATAGATGCAGTTGGATGGCGGTCTATGTATCTTGTTATATTTCCCAATCGAATCTCACAGGATCTTTCTGACTAGTAATTGCATTTTTATGCCTTGCTCAGTTCCTGTCAATTGTTGTGCTGTAATTTGTTTACCCTTCATGCCATGTTGTTTATCTAAGGAGAGCACCTCTAGTGAACTATGGACCCCGGTCCAATCTTTACCATTGATACATCTTCCACTGTTACTTGTTTACTTGCTGCAAACCATTAACTTCTACACGATACGTTTAATCCTTTGTTACAGCAAACCGGTGAGCTTGACAACCTCATTGATTCGTTGGGACAAAGTCTTGAGTTTGTGTTGTGTAGGTTTCCATGTTGCTTTCAACACCTTTGAGAAGTTTCCTTCCTCCTTCTGGTTCGATAACCTCGGTCTCTACTGAGGGAAACTTGCTGCTGTGCTCATCACACCTTGCTCTTGGGGTTCCAACAAAGTGTCCCACGTCAACACTAGGTGCACGCATCAAGATTTCTAGCGCCGTTGCCGGGGAGGCTAAGGACGTCTTCACAAGGGGAGTCCTTAACTTTCTTTCTCTTTGCTTTGTTTTTAGTTTGCTTTGTTTCTTTCGCTTGGTTTTGTTTGCCTCTTTTCAAAAACGCAAAAAAATTAGTTCCTGCTCTAGCTGCTGCTGCTGCTGTTTTGGCTTGCCCACCTTTGCCAAAATGAAATCTGCTGAGAACACCAAGTTGTGTGACTTCATTAGCACCAAAAACAATGATTTCCTTAGCACACCTATTTCTCCACCTACTCCTGATGCTACCTTTTATGAAATTAAGCATGCTTTGTTGAATCTTGTGATGAGAGAGCAATTTTCTGGTGCCAGTTCTGATGATCCTGCTGCCCATCTCAATAGCTTTGTTGAACTTTGTGAGATGCAAAAGTATAAGAATTTATATGGAGATATTATTAAGCTCAAACTTTTTCCTTTCTCCCTGAGAGGAAAATCTAAAGAATGGTTGCTATCCTTGCCTAAAAATAGTATTGATTCTTGGACTAAGTGCAAAGATGCTTTTATTGGAAAATACTATCCTCCTGCTAAGATTATAGCTATGAGAAGTGATATTATGAAATTTAAACAACTTGATAATGAAAATATTGCTCAAGCTTGGGAAAGAATGAAAACTTTGGTTAAGAATTGTCCCACTCATGGACTAACTACTTGGATGATTATCCAGACTTTTTATGCAGGTTTGAACTTCTCCTCAAGAAATCTGTTGGATTCAGGTGCTAGAGGTACCTTCATGGGCCTAACCTTGGGTAATGCAACAAGGCTCCTTGATAATATGATGGTTAACTACTCTGAATGGCATGTTGAGAGCTCCACATGGTAAGAAGGTAAATTCTGTTGAGGAAACTTCCTCTTTGAGTGATAAGATTGATGTTATTATGGCTATGCTTGTTAATGGGAAAGCTCCTCTAGATCCTAATAGTGTTCCCTTAGCCTCTTTGGTTGCTCAAGAAGAGCAAGTTGATGTGAACTTCATTAGAAACAACAATTTCAACAACAATGCCTATAGGAATAATTTTGGTAGCAACAACAATTATAGGCCTTATCCTCCTAATAATGGAAATTTCTATGGAAACTCCTATAATAATGCTAAAAGTGCCCCCTCTGAACTTGAATTCATGCTCAAGGACATTATTAGTAAACAAACCACTTTCAATAAGACTATAGAGGAAAAGCTTTTAACTGTTGAGAAAAATATATCCTGTTTGTCTGAAGCTCAGTCTTCCTTGATTAATAAAATGGCTGCTAAACCTGAAACTATGGAAAACACCTTTGCTACTGCTCATGCCATACAAGTTACTATTGATGAAAATGTTAGGTTGTTAGCTCAACTTCATGCTAAGTGGGAAATGGAAGATGAGATTGATAGAAACAATAGTGTGTGCACTATCACCACTAAACCACAAGTAGTCCCTATTCCTCCTCCTACTATGCCTAAGCCTATTGAGCCTACTACTAGTGATGCTAAGTTTGAATTTTATATTGATGGTTGCAATATTTCTGAAGTGATTTTGTTCCTACAAAAGCTTGCTAGAAGTCCTGATGCTAGTGATATGCATGTTGCTTTCACTAAACACATTACATATGCTCTTGTTAAGATTAAGGAAGAGAAGCTAAAACACAAATCTTCTATTCCTAGGAAAGTAGAAGATAGTTGGAAACCCATTATTAATGTGCAAGTGACTTTGATCTCAAAGCTTCATGTGATCTTGGTTCTAGTGTCTCTATTATGACTAGAAAGATTTATGAAATGCTTGATTTGCCACCATTGGAAGATTGTTATTTGGATGTCCCACTCAATGATAATGCTAAGAAGAAACTCATGGGGAGTATTAATGATGTTCTCATTATGGTTAACAATGCTCATGTACTTGTGGATTTGTATGTTTTGGATGTTGAATACAATGCTTATTGTCCTATTACTTTGGGAAGACCTTTTCTTAGAACAGTTGGTGCCATCATTGATATGAAAGAAGTCACCATTAAATATCATTTTCCATTCAAGAAATGTATTGAAAACTTCCCTATGAGGAGAGAGAAGTTGATTTTTGCTCCTCCTTTGAAAGCAAGTTTGATGTTAATGCTTCATCATTTGAAAATACTTGCTTCTTCGTGCTTCTTGTGCCTAACTTAAAGGCGTTAAAGAAAAATACTTGTTGGGAGATAACCCAAGAGTTTCCTTGAGTCTTGGAAGTTATTACTTCAGTAATGACCTCTCCTTATCATTTTTGTGCCAAGAATGACCTCTAATGAGAGGGAAGTAAGATTTGGGGAGTTGTTGTCCCGAAACAGATTTCTGTCCTCCACCATAAAAATTCGTGAGGAGTCTCTGTAACTCGGACTGAGCTCAAAATTTACGAATAAATCACCCAATATGTTAGCTAACTTTCTTTAGTTCAACACTTTTTTGATTTGAGAAACAGAAGATGTTCGAAAAAATCGGTTTCTACCTGCTGGTTTGTTTTGACAGATTTCTGCCATTATTTGCATTTGCTTCTTATTGATTCCTTTTTGAGTTCTCTTTTGGGGAATTGAGCTTTTTGAAGGAGTTACTACAGTAGCTTGTGTTTTTAGTGAAAAGCCTTACTGTTCCAAAGCTTTGCCAGGGGTCTAATATCTTTTGAATACACTAATGTTGCTAATGAAGATTGTGTGAAGTTTTGTATGAAGGAAAAATTTCAGGTGTAGAGAGAGAATGATGCAATGAGATGAAGAATGGACAAAAGCTCAAGCTTGGGGATGCCACCATGGTGTCACCCCAAGAAATATCCAATAGGTACAAGTGTCAAAGCTTGGGGATGCCTTGGGCATCCCCTTCTTCATCAATAAAAAGCTCAGGTCTGTCTAGACACTTCGTTTTTATTGTTTCATGCATAGTTGTGTTGTTCTTGGAGCATCTAAGTTTTTGTTTGATTTTCTTAGGTTGTTTAGTTTGCTTGAATAAAATAGTTTGGACCCCCGTTCTCGCTGTGTTGTTTTGCAAATAAGTTGCTTGGTGTTGGATGGGAGTAGTAAGTTCTTGCTTGAAGTGCAAGAGGAGCTTGCATTGACTGTGACTTAGACTTTAGCATGACATGCTAGGTGTTGTTTTGACCTTATGCTTAGTGATTATTGTTGTAGCATGTCTTGTTACAAACAGTTGGGATTACTTAGTGTGCCTTGAAGAAATTATGCGTTGTTTTAGCATGCAAAAGCATAGTATTATGGTATTCTCCGTTGATGCTTTGCTTGGGTTGACTTGGCACATGCTCACACCATGTTATGACTATGACAAATCACCATAGCCTCTATGATCATTTAGTCCTTGACTTGTAGTACCACTCTATGCTTTGATTAGTAAAATGCTTTGTTGCTCTGCATGATTGTGGCCATTATGCTCTCTTAGTTGGTTGCTCCCGGTCTTTTGCTAGCCTCCACTTGTATGAGTAAACTCTACTCATGCTTCCAACTCCCAAGAAACAAAGTTATTCCAAAGTGTCCACTATAAACTCCTATGCATTGTACGTTACACCATTCCAAGTATATTCTTGTTTTCAACTATCTTCTAGTTAAAAATTCTCTTTGTTATGTGAAAACTTAGTGATTAAAGCCCTCACAAACTTGATGGCGCACTTTATATTCTTTGCCCCTAATAAACTTGAACCATTGTGTCATCTATGTTGTATATGCTTGCACTTATACGTTGGAATTAGCAGAACCATGCTGTCACGGGGAACTCTTTCAACATTGCACTTGTACTTTGTACACAGTTGATATCATGCTCTTTTGTCTATGGATGTCGCCGGCGTGAAATAAAATGGGAGCTTGTAAGTCCATGGAGTAAGTATTCTGTGTTAGAGAAATGCCTGAGCCGCTAGCCTAAGCCATGCCTAATCATGGTGGAAACTTGCAGCATCACCATAGTGAGAAATCTATGAAGCATCCTTAATAAAAACCTATGCAAATAGCAAATAAAAAGATCGCTGAGATGCTCATTGTTTGTTTTGGTTATGGGAAAGCTCTTGTACCATGTGCAAGGGGTACCCCGTTGGCGGTTCTCTATGATATGCAAATACTTACAATGACAAGAACTTACAGGTGACTAAAGTTGAGTAGCATGAGGTGTGGCCCTCGTATTCAAGGGACTTGAGATTGCCAACTTATACTTCGTCAAGCATATACTCCATCTTTGTTCACTTTAACCTTAATCACACTTCAAGATGCTTATGATAGGGGCAATGAGGGCTGAAAGCTAACAAGTACCATAATTTTTGGAAGCTCTTTTTGAAACTTGAAATCCCTGCTTCCTTTATAAAAAGTCCTTTCTTTAACCACTATTGAGTATTCACCTTCTACCTTTAGGAACCATTAAGAGAGCATAGTTGTCATTCTGTGTGTAGTGTTCCAAAGCTTATTGATTGATGCATATTGTGATATCACTTGTTCTTGTGCTATTTGTTTCTAGTCACCCTTCTGAACTTTGAAGGTGTCCTATGCATCTATATTGCTACTCTATGAGGGACAATATGATTGCCACTATGCTATGTTTTCTGTATGTGAAACAAACAAACGTTTTTCAATGCATGTTATTCATGATATTTTGTTTGTAGCCTTGCATGTTGCATGCATAGTTTCTATATCCTATTGTTATAACTCCATATTTCATGCACATGTTTAGAGTTCTTTGATCCCAGATTTCAATGCTTGCAAATGGTTGGATCTTTATTGTGAGGGTGCATGTCACCTCAAAATTATTCTTTTTTTATCACTTACCTACTCGAGGACGAGCATGAGTTAAGCTTGGGGATGTTGATACGTTGGAAATGTATCTATAATTTTTGTTGTTCCATGCTTGTTAGTATCTACTTTGCTTTGCTTTGTCTACACTTTGAGGTGCTTTTTACATGTTTTCTGGTACTAACCTATTAACAAGTTGCCACAGTGCCAGATGCATGTTTTCTGCTATTTTTGGTTTCAGAAAAGTTAGTAAAGAAATATTCTCGGAGTTGGACGGGACAAACGTAAAAGTCAATTACTTTCCGTGGGGAACAAGAAGTCCAGAGGGGAGACGGAGACGCAAGCCAGGGCGGAAAGCTATGAAGCCCCCGAGAAGTGATTTAACTGCAAGATGGAAGAGGGAAGTTCCGTTAGCGAGCATGTGCTTAAGATGTCTGGGAACACGAATAAACTCACAGATATGAGAATAACAATTCCTAATGCGTTGGGTATTCATCGTGTCCTCCAATCACTACCACCTAGTTACAAGAACTTCGTGATGAACTACAACATGCAGCGCATGGATAAGTCGTTGCCTGAACTATTCTCCATGTTGAATTCTGTGGAAGTGGAGATCAAGAAAGATCACCAAGTGGTGATGGTCAATAAGACCACCAATTTCAAGAAGCAAGGTAAGCCTAAGAAGAAGGGTAACTTCAAGAAGGGCGGCAAGAAAGCTGTCGCGCCTATTGTAGGGGTTCGTAGCATGGAAAACAAAAATTTTCTACCGCATACGAACAAACAAGCCAAGATCTATCTACTAGATTGTAGCAACGAATCGATGGAATAACTCACCCTCGAAGATTCCAAAGTGTTTAACGAGAGCGGATTCTCGTGGGTGATGTAGTCGTACTCTTGCCGATCTCAAGATCGTGTAGACGATCCTTCCGGCGCTGCGTTCCGGCAGCGCTCCCGCAGTCGGTCACACGTTCGGTACTCGACGAAGACCTTCCTCTCCCTTGTTACAGTAGGCAGCGGAGGTTGTAGCACTCTCCTCGCGATTCCGGCAGCACAACGACGTGGTACCAGAAGTAGAGGGGAGATCTCGCAGGGCTTCGCCTTAAGCCGGAGCGAGTATGGTGGACTATGAGAGAGGCCTCGGTGATCTAGGGTTTAGACACACCAAGGAGAGAGGGCTAGGCCGGGGGGGCTAGGGCTTGGGGAAGCCCTAGTCGGCGGCTAGGGTTTGCCCTAGGCGGCGGCAGCAGCAGGAGGTGGTGGCGCCGACGACTTAGGGCTAGGGTTTGGAGAGGGCAAGGTGTAGTCTTGGAGGGGCAGCCCTGCCCCTCCTTATATAGGAGGGAGGGCACGGCCAAGGGGAGGTGAGTCCCTCCCCAACTCGGCTTCCAAGGCCGGCGGTGGAGGGAGAGGGACTTCCTCCCCAAGTAGGTTTCCTACTCTCCCTCCACCAAGCAAACTTGCCGTTTGACTTTTCAAATTGGCGTTTGACTTTTCAAACTAGGATTTGATTTATCCCTTTATTTTGCTCAGCGATGACACCTAGTACATGATGCAACCATTCCAACTTGTTATGACACATTCGTGTACCCTTCCCCTCCGGAGTGCCGGACCTTCCGAAACCTTCTAGAACATTCCCGATGAAAACACCGGAACCATTCTCCAACCCCGAAACAGGACTTTCCTTATATGAATCTTATTCTCCAGACCATTCCGGATCTCCTCGTGATATCCCGGATCCCATACGAGACTCCGAACAACATTCGGTCTCTTACTCATCATTCCATAACTACTCAACAACATCGAATCCTTAAGTGTGTCTCCCTACGGTTCGTGAATTATGCGGACATGATCGAGACACTTCTCCGAACAATAACCAATAGAGGAATCTAGAAATTCATATGGCTCCCACATATTTCTATGATTACTTTGCGATTGAATGAACCACTTACATACGATACCAATTTCACTTTGTCTCACGATAGTTTACTTATCCGAGGTTTTGATCGTCGGTATCTCTGCATACCTAGTTCAACCTCGTTACTGATAAGTACTCTTTTCTCGTTCCCGTGATATGTGATCCCTTGTGAGCCAGTCACATGCTTGCAAGCCAATTGGATGACATTCCACCGAGAGGCCCCAGAGTATATCTATCCGTCATATGGATGGACAAATCCCACTCTTGATCCATGTGTCTCAACCCATACTTTCCAAACACTCAATGCCACCTTTATAGCCACCCTGTTACGGTGTGGTGTTTGATGTCATCAAAGCATCCATCCGGTGATGGTGATAAGCATGATCTCTGTAGGGGTTCGTAGCATGGAAAACAAAAATTTTCTACCGCATACAAACAAATAAGCCAAGATCTATCTACTAGATTGTAGCAACGAGTCGATAGAGGAACTCACCCTCGAAGATTCCAAAGCGGTTAACGAGAGCAGATTCTCGTGGGTGATGTAGTCGTACACTTCCGATCTCAAGATCGCGTAGACGATCCTTCCGGCGCCGCATTCCGGCAGCTCTTCCGCAGTCGGTCACACGTTCGGTACTCGATGAAGACCTTCCTCTCCCTTGTTCCAGCAGGCAGCGGAGGTTGTAGCACTCTCCTCGTGATTCCGGTAGCACGACGGCGTGGTATCGGAAGTAGAGGGGAGATCTCGCAGGGCTTCGCCTTAAGCCGGAGCGAGTATGGCGGACTATGAGAGAGGCCTTGATGGTCTAGGGTTTAGAGGCACCAAGGGAAGAGGTGTAGCCGGCGGCTAGGGCTTGGGGAAGCCCTAACTCGGCGAGTTGGGAGGAAACCCTAGGCGGCGGCAACACTTGTGTGGAGGCGCCAGGAGCTAGGGTTTTGGTGTAGGGAAGAGGGGGCACCCCTGCCCCTTCTTTTATAGGTGGGAGGGAGGCGGCTAGGAGGAGGGAGTCCTCCTCCAACTACTCCTCCTTGGCCGGCGGGTGGAGGGAGTGGGACTTCCTCCCCAAGTAGGTTTCCTACTCTCCCTCCACCAAGCAAACTTGCCGTTTGACTTTTCAAATTGGCGTTTGACTTTTCAAACTAGGATTTGATTTATCCCTTTATTTTGCCCAGCGATGACACCTAGTACATGATGCAACCATTCCAACTTGTCATGACACATTCATGTACCCTTCCCCTCCGGAGTACCGGACCTTCCGGAACCTTCTAGAACATTCCCGATGAAAACACCAGAATCATTCCCGAACTTCGAAACAAGACTTTCCTTATATGAATCTTATTCTCCGGACCATTCCGGATCTCCTTGTGATATCCCGGATCCCATCCAAGACTCCGAACAACATTCGGTCTCTTACTCATCATTCCATAACTACTCAACAACATCGAATCCTTAAGTGTGTCTCCCTACGGTTCGTGAATTATGCGGACATGATCGAGACACTTCTCCGATCAATAACCAATAGAGGAATCTAGAAATTCATATGGCTCCCACATATTTCTACGATTACTTTGCGATCGAATGAACCACTTACATACGATACCAATTTCCCTTTGTCTCACGATATTTTACTTATCCGAGGTTTTGATCGTCGGTATCTCTGCATACCTAGTTCAACCTCGTTATCGATAAGTACTCTTTTCTCGTTCCCGTGATATGTGATCCCTTGTGAGCCAGTCACATGGTTGCAAGCTAATTGGATGACATTCCACCGGGAGGGCCCAGAGTATATCTATCCGTCATATGGATGGACAAATCCCACTCTTGATCCATGTGTTTCAACCCATACTTTCCAAACACTCAATGCCACCTTTATAGCCACCTAGTTACGGTGTGGTGTTTGATGTCATCAAAGCATCCATCCGGTGATGGTGATAAGCATGATCTCTGTAGGGGTTCGTAGCATGGAAAACAAAAATTTTCTACCACATACAAACAAATAAGCCAAGATCTATCTACTAGATTGTAGCAACGAGTCGATAGAGGAACTCACCCTCGAAGATTCGAAAGCGGTTAATGAGAGCAGATTCTCGTGGGTGATGTAGTCGTACACTTCCGATCTCAAGATCGCGTAGACGATCCTTCCGGCGCCGCATTCCGGCAGCGCTTCCGCAGTCGGTCACACGTTCGGTACTCGATGAAGACCTTCCTCTCCCTTGTTCCAGCAGGCAGTGGAGGTTGTATCACTCTCCTCGTGATTCCGGTAGCACGACGGCGTGGTATCGGAAGTAGAGGGGAGATCTCGCAGGGCTTCGCCTTAAGCCGGAGCGAGTATGGCGGACTATGAGAGAGGCCTTGGTGGTCTAGGGTTTAGAGGCACCAAGGGAAGAGGTGTAGCCGGCGGCTAGGGCTTGGGGAAGCCCTAACTCGGCGAGTTGGGAGGAAACCCTAGGCGGCGGCAACACTTGTGTGGAGGCGCCAGGAGCTAGGGTTTTGGTGTAGGGAAGAGGGGGCACCCCTGCCCCTTCTTTTATAGGTGGGAGGGAGGAGGCTAGGAGGAGGGAGTCCTCCTCCAACTCCTCCTCCTTGGCCGGCGGGTGGAGGGAGTGGGACTTCCTCCCCAAGTAGGTTTCCTACTCTCCCTCCACCAAGCAAACTTGCCGTTTGACTTTTCAAATTGGCGTTTGACTTTTCAAACTAGGATTTGATTTATCCCTTTATTTTGCCCAGCGATGACACCTAGTACATGATGCAACCATTCCAACTTGTCATGACACATTCATGTACCCTTCCTCTCCGGAGTACCGGACCTTCCGGAACCTTCTAGAACATTCCCAATGAAAACACCAGAATCATTCCCGAACTTCGAAACAGGACTTTCCTTATATGAATCTTATTCTCCGGACCATTTCGGATCTCCTTGTGATATCCCGGATCCCATCCAAGACTCCGAACAACATTCAGTCTCTTACTCATCATTCCATAACTACTCAACAACATCGAATCCTTAAGTGTGTCTCCCTACGGTTCGTGAATTATGCGGACATGATCGAGACACTTCTCCGATCAATAACCAATAGAGGAATATGGAAATTCATATGGCTCCCACATATTTCTACGATTACTTTGCGATCGAATGAACCACTTACATACGATAAAAATTTCCCTTTGTCTCACAATATTTTACTTATCCGAGGTTTTGATCGTCGGTATCTCTGCATACCTAGTTCAACCTCGTTACCGATAAGTACTCTTTTCTCATTCCCGTGATATGTGATCCCTTGTGAGCCAGTCACATGGTTGCAAGCTAATTGGATGGCATTCCACCGAGAGGGCCCAGAGTATATCTATCCATCATATGGATGGACAAATCCCACTCTTGATCCATGTGTTTCAACCCATACTTTCCAAACACTCAATGCCACCTTTATAGCCACCTAGTTACGGTGTGGTGTTTGATGTCATCAAAGCATCCTTCCGGTGATGGTGATAAGCATGATCTCATGGTTGAAGGAATTAGGTTACTATGTATCCGAAAGCTTATAGCAAATGAACTATATTAAATGAATTGATCTTTATGCTACGCTTAACTATAGGAGTATGTCCATCACATCATTCTCCTAATGATATGACCCTGTTTTTAATAACATCTCTATGTTCATGATCAGGAAACCATGATCATATATTAACCAACAAGCTAGTTTAACAAGAGGCTCTTTTATGTTTACAAATCACACAAGTATTAATGTTTCCGGTTAATACAATTATAGAATGGTATATAAAAATTTATCATAAGTATGAAGACATGATAATAACCACTTTATTATTGCCTCTTGGGCATATCTCCAACAGTCTCCCACTTGCACTAGAGTTAATAATCTAGTTTCAAACCTTTGTGTATTCAACACCTATGGTTTTCTGGTGTCGTATGTACACGATTGCTAGTGGTCAACTGATCTCCGGATCTGACACTTCCAGGTCCGTGTGTAATTGCATGTCTTTGCGTCTCTACGCATCACTCATTCTCTAATGAGATGGCTTTATATAAATTTGGTCCTTTGGTGAGACCTTTAGTTCTTTGGGGTTTAAACATGTTGATAACATTGTCGTACAATATATCTTCATAGTATTATCCCACTGTGAACTACACCTAGTTTGACAACAAACTAATGGACACAAATGCCCTCTTTAACTGCTATAATAGTAGTTATATACTTAGCCCTTTTGTTGTAGTATCTGTCACAATGTCTTAACTTTGGAACTCATACAAATCCATTATGGAACTTACTTTCCATTATATTGTGCCACCCTTAGTTTAGATTGAGATAAACTTAATTTGTACTTTGTGACAAAACTAGTATCAATGTAGTACTTTTACAATGAACTAACCATCTATTTGTCACTTCTACAAATAATATACTCTTAATTCTTCCAAAAGATCATAAGAATATCCTTACTATTGTCCAATGATCATCTTATGAATTATTCTGGTATATGCTCATATTATTTGTAGCATAGGACACATCTGGATTTGTACATATCACAATATGATTGATATAAATACTCTTTGTGATTTCATACATCAAGTATCAATCTATACTTGAATCTTTGTTTCACTTACCAAGTGTCAATACACTTGAATATATCATCAATATTGAACTCATTCAATCCTTTCTGTGCAACAAGAACCTTTCTTGTAGTTTCTATATTGAACTCATTCAATATATCATCTATGTACTTTTGGCACAACCATATTAGCGTCTATTGATGCCAAATATTTGGGTTTTGCCTAAGCCTTTCATCGAGATGAAATTCTTATCTTGTGTCAATAAAAGATACATCATTTCCAATCAACAATATGTCTTCTACATAATGTATTAGAAACATGTCTTAGCGCTCCCACTTAATTTCTTGCAAATGCAAGCATCTTCATCGTCTCCGACGAAATTAAACTCCTTTAACAGTTTCATCATAGCGAAGATTCCAACTCCGCGATGCTTACTTCAACCATTGAAGTTTGCATATGCTTTCAGCATCCTTTGAATAAACAAAACCCTATGGACCGCGTTATGCACATGTCCTAGGTAAAAATTCTATTAGAAGAACTTGTTTTATTTATTCTACTACCACATAACAAAATTATATGTAGTGGTTGCTACATTAATCCGTCTAGACTAAATATCGCTATGAAAGATCAAATATTGTCATGGTCAACCTTTGAACATTGTTGTGAATTCTTTCCCAACATGTCGACTATTTCAGAGATGTGAAACATCCATGTATGTTTTATAGATCCAAACACAACTGTAAGGTCTTACACCTTTCTCGAGGGTCCTTCAAGTTCAAAACTTGGTTTCTCGTGTATGGAACTATCACGGATTTTATGGCTTCAAGCCATTTTATGGAGTCAGGGCCCATCATCGCTTCTTTGCATGTATTCTGTTCATTATTTTCAAAT
Source organism: Avena atlantica (assembly GCA_910589765.1). Taxonomy (NCBI): domain Eukaryota; kingdom Viridiplantae; phylum Streptophyta; class Magnoliopsida; order Poales; family Poaceae; genus Avena; species Avena atlantica. The sequence goes on from OU342735.1 coordinate 109,417,154, forward strand.
AATGATTCAACCCTCAAATCTTGGTATTTGATTGTTTACCCGACCTACTTGGTTTCAATAGGAACTTAGATCTCCGTGACCACAACCTTTGAGGCACGTGAGCCATGAGCATTGTTGCTGCCTCCGGAACACTTTTTGGTGCTACGCAACTTTGCACATATAGCTAAGGTTCTTTTAACCTTATCAAAGTTCTATTGTCCTCCCACTTAACTTTTCACAGAAAGTTTCTTTCTCAAAGAAACTTGACGTTCTAAGCGCAAACACTTTTGTCTCCGGTGTTATGGAGGAATACTTAACAGTTATTCGAAATAACATACAAAGACAGGTTTATCCGACTTTGGTTGCAAACATATTTCTTATGCAAAGCATACCAATGTTTAAGAAAGGACAACTTGGGTTTTATCCCAAACCATAACTTTATATGTCATTTCAACGGATTATGATGGAGCTCTTTTCAGTGGAAAAAACGGTAGTCTCTAAAGCTTTTAATCTTTAAAATATAATGGCAGTTTTATGAATTACACCTTTGATCTTACCATGTCAAACAAGGTTTAATTACATATCTCGAATGCTCCATACTCTTATGGTGTTTCGGGAAATGCAAATCCACGGAACGATTCCTTAAATCTTAGGTATTATGCTAAACTTGTAACTTAAATATCTTCCTTTATGATCTTATCATAAACTATTTATATTCTTGTTACAATGATTTTGCACTTCATCTTGAAAGTCTTTGAACTTTTCAAATGTTTCATACTTCATCCTTATTAAGTAAATATTCATATATTCACTTAAATTTTTGGAGAAAGCATATGAAGTTGAAAACCATCGCTCTTGACTACACATAATGGACTTTATACAACAATATGTACAAGTTCCAATAAGCTAGTCATTCGTTCCCTTTTGGCCTATGAACGAAGTTTTAATTATCTCTAGGAAAGTTTCACAAGCGTCATTTGATCAAAATCAAAAGGACTCCAAAATTCCATCCACATGGAGTTTCTTCATGTTTTCTTTCCAATATAATTTAAACGGCGATGTCACTTCCTAAGTGATCTTTCCATCAATTTGTTTTTCGACATTTTTAGCACTAGTTTTATGGATGTGATTTCTCCAACGAGATTTGTAAATCATCCATCTTTTATGGATTACGACAATTATTTGAACAACCCTTTTGTTCTCATAACACCTGATAAAACAAATCTTGAAGGCAAGCTTTGATGTTCAACAAGAAGCACAATAACCCTTTATTTGTTCTTGATGAACATCATCACATATTCTTTTGCTAGTTATTTTGCCATTGTAGTTCATGAATTCTGTTGTTTTGTATGACGATTCATACCAACAAATTCAGCATCCAATACTTAAGAACCACATTATTTAACAAGCAAAGAATACAGCCATAACGCGTATATCCTCTATATACCTAAGCTGAACAATTCTAGTCTTTTCTTTTCTGCCATATATTTATGAGATTCTCTTTCAGTATTTCTTTTTCTGTTTGAAAGAATCTATCAACATCAATAGTGGAGCCATATACATGACACATAGTCCAAAGCGTGTATAGTTAAATACCAATGTCTTTGGACTTGCACTTTGAAGTAGATCACCATCATCAAATGTTTGGTGTTCTTTCAAATTCCTTTCTTTAGTAATCTCTTGGTGTAGTAAACATTTTTCCTACATCAAATATTCACCCTTCTTATGGAATTATTCATGATCAAGCTACTTTAGCTTATAACGGTGAATCGCGAGTATAATGTTGCTCTCCAAAACCTTTTGGAGGATTAGGACAACTAGTGTCTCCAACCTTTTGCAAATTCTCATCAAATATGAAACATGACTTTTGCCATATTATACTCTATCATGTTGCAACCAAAACTTCGTTTTAGATATCACAATATCTTCCACACATCATGGTTTCGGAAACAACTCTTTCAGATCCTAGATAACCTTGATATTAAGACAATCCTTTGAATATCAAGAATCATGGAGATAAACATGATACTTATATACTAACACTGGAATTGTTACTCTTGATTTAATACCAACTATTAAACTTCATGGAGTAACCGGAACTTACTGAAAGTTTGCAATGGGACTTTTAAACTTTAGATTAACACTTCAAAAACAATACGATACCAGTTCGTAAAGTAACTAACCAGAATTCTATAGTTCTATCATCTCAATTAAAACTAAGCGCAAGGTGATAAACGGATGCCAATGACTACAAAAACTATGCAAATTCACTTTGATTTAATTTATGATAAATAGTGTTCAACTTTTAATCATACTGCTGTTGAACTCCCACTCAAAACAATATCCCTCACATTGTTTTAGTGATCACACGAACCAAATCCACCACATCAAAACCAATCATCACGAGAGTTGATGTAGCTTCAATGGTGAACAATCAACATGTTCATCATATCTACTATATGACTCATGCTTTACCTTTCGGTGATCCGTGTTCTGAGACCATGTTTGTACATGCTAGGCTCGTCAAGATCAAACCTTAGCTTCTGCATGAGCAAATCTGGCTTGCTCATGTTGTATACACTCGCAGAATCTAACACACCCGATCATCACGTGGTGCTTCGAAACAACGAGCTTTAGCAACGGTGCTTACTAAGGATGAACACTTTAAAACTTGAAATTGTGTGCTTGAGGTATCATCTTGTAATGCTACCGTCGTGAACTAAGTAATACAAGATGCATAAAAGGATAACATCACATGCAATTCATAATATGTGATATGATATGGCCTTTCTTCTTGTGCTTCTGATCTCCATCTTCAAGCACGAACATGATCTCCATCATCACCGGTGTGGCGTCAAGGTCAATGGCGCCGCTTCATGGTTGTCTTCCACCAGCATCAACTATTACAACTACTTTGAATAATAGACACGCAGGACTTAATGGAAACAACCATATGGCTCCTGCCGGTTGCTAACTTACAATAAGGAACATTGCATACATCATATATAATCACAATCATGGCCATATCACATCATAGCACACCCCTCCAAAACAAAGTTAGACGCCTCTAATTTTCTTTGCATGTTTTACGTGGTTTGGGGCTTTCAATAAGTGTCGTTCTAACTTACGAACAAGAACCACAACATTGATACTAGTATTGTAAATCACCCGTTGTAAATTGAATCTTAACTATGTTGGGAGAAACAGGCACCCGCAAAGCCACTTATGCAATACAAGTTGCATGTCAAGCGTGGAGCAAGTCTCATGAACGATGTCATGTAAGGTTAGCCCGGGCCGCTTCATCCCACCATCCCGCAAGATGCAAAGTACACAAGAAGCAATTGACAACAAAAGCATCAACGCCCACAATGACCATTGTGTTCTACTCGTGCAACAGATCTACATATAGACACGGCTCTGATACCACTATAGGGGTTCGTAGCATGGAAAACAAAAATTTTCTACCGCATACAAACAAACAAGCCAAGATCTATCTACTAGATTGTAGCAACGAGTCGATAGAGGAACTCACCCTCGAAGATTCCAAAGCGGTTAACGAGAGCAGATTCTCGTGAGTGATGTAGTCGTACACTTCCGATCTCAAGATCGCGTAAACGATCCTTCCGGCGCCACGTTCCGGCAGCGCTTCTGCAGTCGGTCACACATTCGGTACTCGATGAATACCTTCCTCTCCCTTGTTCCAGCAGGCAGCGGAGGTTGTAGCACTCTCCTCGTGATTCCGGCAGCACGACGACGTGGTATCAAAAGTAGAGGGGAGATCTCGCAGGGCTTCGCCTTAAGCCGGAGCGAGTATGGCGGACTATGAGAGAGGCCTTGGTGGTCTAGGGTTTAGAGGCACCAAGGGGATAGGTGTAGCCGGCGGCTAGGGCTTGGGGAAGCCCTAACTCGGCGAGTTGGGAGGAAACCCTAGGCGGCGGCACTTGTGTGGAGGCGCCATGAGCTAGGGATTTGGTGTAGGGAAGAGGAGGCACCCCTGCCCCTTATTTTATAGGTGGGAGGGAGGCGGCTAGGAGGAGGGAGTCCTCCTCCAACTCCTCCTCCTTGGCCGGCGGGTGGAGGGAGTGGGACTTCCTCCCCAAGTAGGTTTCCTACTCTCCCTCCACCAAGCAAACTTGCCGTTTGACTTTTCAAATTGGCGTTTGACTTTTCAAACTAGGATTTGATTTATCCCTTTATTTTGCTCAGCGATGACACCTAGTACATGATGCAACCATTCCAATTTGTCATGACACATTCATGTACCCTTCCCCTCCGGAGTACCGGACCTTCCGGAACCTTCTAGAACATTACCGATGAAAACACCGGAATCATTCCCCAACTCCGAAACAGGACTTTCCTTATATGAATCTTATTCTCCAGACCATTCTCCTTGTGATATCCCGGATCCCATCCAAGACTCTGAACAACATTCGGTCTCTTACTCATCATTCCATAACTACTCAACAACATCGAATCCTTAAGTGTGTCTCCCTACGGTTCGTGAATTATGCGGACATGATCGAGACACTTCTCCGATCAATAACCAATAGAGGAATCTGGAAATTAATATGGCTCCCACATATTTCTACGATTACTTTGCGATCGAATGAACCACTTACATACGATACCAATTTCCCTTTGTCTCATGATATTTTACTTATCCGAGGTTTTGATCGTCGGTATCTCTGCATACCTAGTTCAACCTCGTTACCGATAAGTACTCTTTTCTCGTTCCCATGATATGTGATCCCTTGTGAGCCAGTCACATGCTTGCAAGCTGATTGGATGACATTCCACCGAGAGGGCCCAGAGTATATCTATCCGTCATATGGATGGACAAATCCCACTCTTGATCCATGTGTTTCAACCCATACTTTTCAAACACTCAATGCCACCTTTATAACAACCCAGTTACGATGTGGTGTTTGATGTCATAAAGCATCCTTCCGGTGATGGTGATAAGCACGATCTCATGGTAGAAGGAATTAGGTTACTATGTATCAGAAAGCTTATAGCAAATGAACTATATTAAATGACTTGATCTTTATGCTATGCTTAACTATAGGAGTATGTCCATCACATCATTCTCCTAATGATATGACCCTGTTGTTAATAACATATCTATGTTCATGATCAGGAAACCATGATCATATATTAACCAACAAGCTAGTTTAACAAGAGGCTTTACTAGGGACTCTTTTATGTTTACAAATCACACAAAAGTATTAATGTTTCCGGTTAATACAATTATAGCATGGTATGTAAACATTTATCATAAGTATGAAAATATGATAATAACCACTTTATTATTGCGTCTTGGGCATATCTCCAACAATCTCATGGTCGAAGGAATTAGGTTACTATGTATCAGAAAGCATATAGCAATTGAACTATTAAAATGACTTGATCTTTATGCTACGCTTATCTATAGGAGTATGTCCATCATATCATTCTCCTAACGATATGATCTTGTTGTTAATAACATCTCAATGTTCATGATAGGGAAACCACAATCATCTATTAACCAACAAGCTAGTATTATGAAGAGGCTTTACTAGGGACTCTAATTTAAGTTTACAAATCACACAAGTATTAATGTTTCCTTGTTAATACTATTATAGCATGAATGTAAACATTTATCATAAACACAAAGATATAATAATAACCATATTTATTACTGCCTCTAGTGCATATCTCCAACACCTAATAAAGAAGCCCAAGGCTAGTCCTAAGCCTGATACTGAGTGTTTTTACTACAAGGGCGAAGGTCACTGGAAGCGGAATTGCCCCAAGTACCTGGCAGATCTGAAGAACGACAACATCAATAAGAAAGGTATATTCGATATACATGTTATTAATGTGTATCTTACTAGTAGTCGTAGTAGTGCCTAGGCATTTGATACTGGTTCGGTTGCTCATATTTGTAATTCAAAACAGGTGGTGCAGAATAAACGAAGACTAGCGAGAGACGAGGTGATGATGTACGTTGGGAATGGATCCAAGGTTGATTTCATCGTTGTCGGCATGCTCCCTCTTCATCTACCATCGGGATTAGTTTTATATACTTAAATAATTTTTATTTGGTGCCTACGTTAAGCATGTACATTATATATGGATCTTGTTTATTGCGAGATGGTTACTTGTTTAAGTCCGAGAATAATGGTTGTTCGATTTATATGAGTAATATATTTTACGGTCATGCGCCTATGATAGATGGTCTATTCTTATTGAATCTCGATAGTAGTGATACACATGTTCATAATATAGATGCTAAACAATTGAAATTGAATGATAATTATACATACATGTGGCACTGTCGTCTTGGTCATATTGGAGTGAAGCGTATGAAGAAACTCCATTCCGATGAACTTCTTGAATCACCTGATTTTGAATCACTTGAAAGATGTGAAGCATGTCTGATGGAAAAAATTACTAAGACTCCATTCTCTGGCATAATGGAGCAAGCTACGAACTTATTAGAAATCATACATACCGATGTGTGTGGCCCGATGAGTGTGGCATTATGCGGTGGTTATCGTTATATTCTTACTGTCACGGATGACTTGATCAAGCTAAGGAATCAACATAACAAGAAGATTAAATTTTTGCGATCTGATCGTGGAGGTGAGTATCTAAGTTATGAATTTGGCGAGCATTTAAAGAAATGCAGAATACTTTCACAATTGACACCACTGGGAACACCATATCGTAATGGTGTGTCCGAACATCGTAATCGAACTCTCTTAGATATGGTTCGTTCTATGATGTCTCTTATAGATTTACCGTTATCATTTTGGGGTTATGCATTAGAAACAACCGCATTCACTTTAAATAGGGCACCATCTAAATCCGTTGAAATGACATCGTATGAATTTTGGTTTGGGAAGAAACCTAAGGCCCCCTTCTTTTCAGCTTCTTGGCCATCTTCTCCCAGAATCTACCCTCGACCAGCTTCTCCCAGAATCTCATCTTCAAAATTCGTTCAAACTTCTTAACTAGTAGTTTCAATGTTAATTTAAAAGTATAAATGATTTTGGAAGATGAGATTCTGGGAGAAGCTGGTCGAGGGTAGCTTCTGGGAGAAGCTGTCCAAGAAGCTGAAAAGAAGGGGGCCTAAATTATCGTTCCTTAAAGTTTGGGGATGCGAAGCTTATGTAAAGAAGTTACATCCCGAAAAGCTTGAACCCAAAGAGGAAAAATGCGTCTTCATAGGATACCCTAAAGAAACAATTTGGGTATACCTTCTATCATAGATCCTAAGGCAAAGTTTTTGTTGCCAAGAATGGATCCTTTCTGGAGAAGAAATTTCTCTCTAAAGAAGTGACCGGAAGGAAAGTAGAACTCGACGAGGTTGTCAAACCTTCTCTCGGATTTGAGAGTAGCGCAGTGCTGGAAGATGTTCCTGTGCCGCCTGCACCAATAAGACAGGAAGCTAGTGATACAAATCATGAAACTTTGAACGAAGTTACTATGGAACCTCGCAGGTCGACGAGGACTCGTACCACTCCTGATTGGTATGATCCTATTATGAATGTCATGTTGGTGGAAAACATCGATGACCCTACAACGTATGAGGAAGCAATGATGAGCCCAGATTCCAACAAATGGCATGAAGCTATGAAATCCGAGATTGGATCCATGTACGAAAACCAAGTGTGGCCTTTGGTGGACTTACCAGATGGCCAGAAGGCTGTCGAGAACAAATGGAATTTCAAGAACAAAACAGATGTTGATGGTAATGTAACCGTCTATAAAGCTTGACTTGTCGCGAAAGGGTTCCGAAAAATTCAAGGAGTTGACTACAATGAGACTTTCTCACCGGTAGCAAAGCTAAAGTCCGTGAGGATTTTGTTAGCAATCGCTGCATATTATGATTGTGAGATATGGCAGATGGATGTCAAAATAGCGTTCCTCAATAGTGACATTGATGGATGTCAAAGCAGCGCTCCCCAAATGTTTTATCGATCCTAAAGATGCTAACAAGGTATGAAAGCTTTAACGGTCCATGTATGGGTTGAAACAAGCATCCCGGAGCTGGAATCAACGTTTTTATAAGATGATCAAAAGCTTTGGATTTATACAAACTTATGGAGAATCTTGTATTTACAATAAAGTGACTGAGAGCTCTGTGGAATTCCTAGTACTATGTAGATGACATATTGTTGATTGGGAATAATATAGAACTTCTTAAAAATGTCAAAGACTATTTGAATAATAGTTTTTCAATGAAGGATCTTGGCGAAGCTGCATACATTTTAGGCATCAAGATTTATAGAGATAGATCAAGACGCTTAATAGCGCTTTCACAAAGTACATATTTGGAAAAGTTTCTAAAGAGGTTTGGAATGGAAGATAGCAAGAAAGGGTTCTTGACCATGTTTCCCAATACTACCTTGAGTAAAACTCAAAGTCCAGCTACGGCAGAAGATAGAGAGAGGATGAACAAAACTCCCTATTGATACGCCCAATTTGCATCACCATTCTATATCATAATTTACCTCTATTCATTGATATCTGTCTTATTATGAGGTATTACTTATGGATTTTCATCTGTTTTTGCATATTGGATGATTCTTGGAGGATGGACTGCCGTAGTCTGGATCTGATGGAAAAGAAAGCATTTCGGTGCAATTTCGCGAAGATCAGAAAAATACCAGAAAAATATGGAAACATATTATTTTACCAGAGGACGAAGGAAGCCAGAAGGAGGAGCGAAGAGGGGCCGCAGGGGGCCCACACCCCTAGGCGCGGGCCCACCTAACCCCGCGCCTAGGGCAGGTGTGGCCCACTTGCCTGGCCTCCGACTCCGCCCCTTCGCCTATATCTTCCCTACGGAACCCTAAGCCTCAGGGAGCGACCACAGATAGATTTCCGCCGCCTCTGGGGGCGGAAAACACCGAGAGAGAAAGATCTCTCCGACAGACAGATTTCTGCTACGGGAATTCCTTCCCGGAGAGGGGAGACCGTCGCCATCAACACCATTATCAAGCTAGGCTTCATCGGGATCATCATCATCATCCACACCATCATCTCCACCAGCACCATCATCACCACTCCATCCCGCTGTAACAATTGTGTTGGATATTGCTTTAGTTCTTAGGGGGAACTTTCCCGGTGTTAATTACTATTGTAGTTGATGCTTGTGAGTGGAAACATTGGCTTATTGTTTATGTTTAGATTGTTATCCATTATCATATCATCTTTGATCTTGATCCATATGATGTCTTGTGAGTAGTTCGTTTAGTTCTTGAGGACACGTGAGAAGTCATGTTGTTAGTAGTGAATCTATGTTGAGTTATTATTCAATGGTTTAGTATTTAAGTTGTGGTGCTATTCTTCTAGTGGTGTCATGTGAACGTCGACTACATGATACTTCACCATTTATGGGCCTAGGGGAATGAATTGTGTATTTGGCTACTAATTGTGGGGTTGCCGGAGTGACAGAAACCTGAACCCACGTTAGGACACCTTTGCACAAGGGAGTGTAGGATCTCAGAGTTTAAGACTGTGGTTAGATTTATATCTTTATTACTTTCCTGTAGTTACGGATGTTTGCAGGGGGTTTAATCACAAGTATGTATTAGTACAAGTACGGTCCGTACATTAGCACAGGTTCACCCACACAACACTTACAAACACCAAATAAGAGTACTCAACTATTTGAAGCGAAAGCACTTGACAGAATTCCCATGTGTCCTCGAGAATGTTTGGTCCTTATAAGTATTTCCACCGGCTTGTCCTTTGCTAAGAAAGGATTGGGCTAGTTGCTCCGTTTATTAGTTACCTTTGTTACTTGCTCCTTGTTTTGTTGCCTTGTCAGAAAACAACTAAAAACCGTTTGCTAAGTATTCACAGGGATTTCCTGCTCCATACCACTGTTTAGCACCTTCTGCTCCTCGTTGGGATCGACACTACTATTTATCGAAAGTACTATGATTCACCCCTATACTTGTGGGTCATCACCTATGCCTCAGCCATAGGATCTATCATGTATGCCATGCTGTCAAGACCAGATATTGCATATGTTGTTAGTTTGACTAGCAGATATCAAAGTGATCCAAGAGTAGATCATTGGATAGCGGTCAAATATCCTAAAGTACTTGATATGGAGTAAGGATATGGTTCTTTCTTATGGAGGTGATGAACAACTTGTTGTAAAAACGTTACACTGATGCTAGTTGGAACACCGATCCGGATGACTCTAAGTCGCAATTTGGATACTATTTACTTTGAATGGTGTAGCAGTGAGCTGGAGGAGTGCTAAGCAAAGTGTTGTGGAGAGATCTTCAACTGAATCGGAATACATAGCTGCTTCATAGGCTTCACAAGAGGCGATAATGATGAAGGAGTTCATTGCGGAGCTTGGTGTGGTTCCTAGTGCGTTGGACCTAATGGCCATTTACTGTGACAACATGGGTGCCACAGCCAATGCAAAGGAGCCAAGGTCACACAAGAAGCTAAAGCATATCAAGCTACATTTTCATGCTATTCGCGAGAATGTACAAGATGGTGACATAAAGATTTGAAAAGTACACACATATCTGAATGTGGCAGATCCGTTGACTAAACCTCTCCCTTGGGCAAAACATGACCAACACCAGAACGCCATGGGTGTTAGGTACATCACAATGTAATCTAGATTGTTGACTCTAGTGCAAGTGGGAGACTGTTGGTGACATGGATATACCCTACGGGTGCATAACATTGCTATACCCGGTCCAACCCAAGGAAGGCCCATGTGGATACCTGTAGTCCAGGGAGATTTCGGGTGGCCCAAGCCCATGGCGAGTTCGACTCCTTGGAGGACAAGTCTAGATGTAGATAGAATTTCAAAGGGTCCAACCCTAATCTATAACCGACTCGACCTATCCTCGGGACCTGGCCTATCTATATAAATTCCAGGAGGGCACATCGAGAAGGATCTCAACACCTCATACACACACCTCTACGCCAGATTGCATCTGCACACCCCGGTAACCTCCGGTTCCACAGTAATCAAGAACATACAAGGAGGAGTAGGGTTTTCCCTCTAGGCCTGAACCTGGGTAAACCTCGTGTCCCCGTGTTGCTTTCCTATTAACCGTCTCACGACTTGCAGCATCCGCATTTTCTCCAAAACCCAAGTCCATAACAATGGGCATTGACGAGTCGAACCCTCGTCAATTGGCGCCGTTTGTGGGAAGCGGGGATGATGATCGTGTGGTCGTGACGGTCCCATCCGGAGTGATCTATGATTCCTCGGCGACGGAGAGTCACCTCCTTTTCGGCGCCTTCGACTTCACCGCCCACTCGCCCACTACCCTCAAAGATTTCGAGTCTGTAGGCGACACAATCGAGATGTTATTCGGGAGCTTCTCCTTCCAGGTAGGGCAGACCGACACCCTCCGCCTCCCAGAGCGGGTGCCACTTCCGTCAATCAGGCACACTTCATGGGTCCCGCCCATCGATTCCCTACTTATGTCGACACTGACGGACGATTCGGATGACAACAACAACTGCAACTCCGATCTGTGCGATCCCCTTTCAGATGAAGGAACCTACGATTCCGGATCTGAGAGCTGCAGCAAAAGTGACCCACTCCGTGAGCGCTACCTTTGCGCCATCATCCATGGTGGCGATGTCAACAATGGAGCCGATCCACCACTGGGTGAAAATACCAACCCCCCTCCCACCCTCAGGTTAAGAACGCGTGAAACAGGGTGAACTCGCCTAACAGGGCGGCTAGAGCCACTGAGGGCGTAAATCGCGCCCACAACCAGATCAACCTCAACAAGGAGGGCTGGGAGATCGCACGCGAAGTCGTGCGAGGCAATCACATCCTACATTTGGACGCCTCCCATGACTTGCTGATGGCCTATCACTGGCTCCTGATCGATGAGAACAATCGACATGTCAAGCTACAGGACGAGCTCGAAAAGCGCAAGCAGGCAAAGTCAAGGATGCGGCGACCCGTGCTCTCCACTGGTGGCTCCTCTTCACATGAGAACAACGCCAACAAATACCTCTCTCGCCTGGAGCGCATGGACCCTGCCGCACGGCGCGAGGTCACCATGGCACTCAACACTTTCTTCATGACGATGGACTCACAAGGCAACATCATGCCAAAAACGCTGCAGGCTACAATCATGGCAGCCACCACCTATCTCGCGTCTAACCCGCCACCAGCGGGAGACCTGAAGAACGCGATCCACAAGTCTGCGCTAGCAGGCCTCGGACTCGTTGGAGCTGCGCTCCACGATGAAACTCCCGTGGAGCCGAAGAAAAAGGCTGCGGTCAAGTTCACTCGAAGCGGCATGCCCTCATCCGAGGAGGAGGAGCACGAACTTCCTCGACGCCGTCGAAGCCCACGGCGCCGCAGCAGCACCTACAATGCTCATAGCGAGATCACACAGCGCAAGGTCGACAAATCACGCGCTAAACGCGCATGCTCAACTGAGTCCGAGGAGGAGGACGACGGATAACTATGTGGATCCAGTTGCTTTAGCAGATCTATTCAGAAATCGTGGATGCCGAGGAACTTTAAACTACCTTTGGAAAACACGAAGTTCGATGGCATGCAGGAGCCAAAAACCTAGCTCGACGATCATCTGTCGTCAGTCAAGCTCCACGGAGGGAACAAGAACACCGCCCTATAGTGCCTTTAGCTCAGCTGACAGGCGTAGCCAGGGCCTCGCTCAGCAGTCTCCCCTCCGGCTCCATCCAAAGCTGGGAAGATCTGGCGTACAACTTCATCTGCAACTTCAAGGGAACAAGCAAGAGACTAGCCTCAATCGAATAGCTGCGAGCATGCACCCAACGGAACAGCGAGTCTATCCGCTTGTACATACTCCGTTGGTCTACCATCAATAACTCCACCGCAAACATCTCTGAGGAGAGGGCAATCAACGCCTTGAAGGACGACAAGAAACGCCGCGAATTCAAGGAGGAGCTCGGGCGTGTCAAGCCCAAAACCCTAGATCACCTCATGGACATAGTGTAACATCCCAAAAATATTAAACTTGGATCATAAAACTCTAATCATCAAAATTAGGGTTAACAAAAACTTTTCCAATTAAAAATATAAAGGCATTCATATGTGTGTGTATTCAAAATTTGGATTCTTTTGAATTGCCATGAGTCTGTGTTTCTTTTCTTGTAAAATGATTATTAGGTTATATAAACATCATCTAAACAATCCCCAAAATTTTCCCAAAGACAAACAATTCAAAACAAATAAATTAAGTGAATGGTCACTTTGGCCAAATTAACTCCCATGCCTACTTTGGCTATCCCCAACTTTCAGAACTTAATAGATACATGTATGAATCTGTGCACCCCTTGATAGTACTCATAATAAGGTACCAAGGCCCACTTAGTGATCATCCAAAAACATTAAAATGCTTAGTTTAAATGACAGTTTAAAATTGAATCTATTTCATATGGGAAGATCCCACTATTTCAAAAACCACTCAAACAAGCTCAATTTTCAAAACCCAAGCATCCACAGAATCCTCAACACATGCCTAGCACACCCACCAAAAATCTTTTCAAAATTCAAAACTCAAGTTCATGCAGCCATTTCATCAAACAGGTTGCAGATTCAAATCAACCAAATTAAAAACACTATGTTGAGCAGTGTTTTGGGCCAACCTTGTTCCCTCTCTGGATGCAACTAGCCTTAATAGATCATCTAGCACCTTTGACTAACCTCTAGCACCACTGTGAGCTTGCCATTGTCATCAATGGTGAGTAGGCCGAGCCTCACCATGTCACCCCAGTGTGGACAACAAGCTAGGAGAAGAACTAGTCGTGCCCACCTTGTCTAGCATGCAGCCCATGCCTCACCGCCCCCTCTCGACCAGCCCTAGCTCAAGAACAGAGACCAGAACCGCCAGGAACGCCGCGCCTGCGCCGCTGTCGACCATGCCGACGCGCACCCCAGTGCACGCACCGTTCCCACTCAACCCGACCACCTCGAGCCCTCGCCGCCCGCCAGCATGCACCCCACCGTCCTAGGAGACCACCAGACATGTTCGTTTCATCGCCCGTACCCCGTAGCCGCCGCTCGCCACGGGGTTCTCCGCCTCTGCCTCGCAGAGCACCGCATGTTCCCGACCGATTGCCACCGCCCCTACACACGCATTTAAGCTCTAGAGCATCGCCAGGAGACCACCCGTCGATCGCCAACCTCAGCCATGCCGCTAGCCGCCCGTAGCAGTGTCGCCACCGTTGCCTGCCCATCCCTCTCGGTCTCGCCGTCGAGCCTATAAAAGGAGGCAATCCCCGCTCGATTTCTTCACACCATCTCACTCCCCACCTCTCACTAAGACTTCCCACTTCTTCCCGGAGCAAGGTGCGCAGCGCATCGCTGGAATTTGGCTGGAGCTCGCTGCTACAGAGGAGGAGAGGAGCCGTCGATTGGAGCCGCCCCAGGAGGAGCTGCCAGTGCCAGGATAATCGCTGTCATAGACTTCGTCGTTCGCCCCATCGCCGACCCTCGCCTAAGCCCCGGTGAGCCTCCCATGACCCCCACTTAGCCGCTAGGCTTCAAGCTCGCCGGTGACATGTTCATTGTCGACGACGACCCTCAGCCGTTGATCTCACTTCTAATCCAACGAACCACATCGTCCCGTACCGCTTCGCGTGTTATGAGCCACTGACGGGTCACCCCTGTCAGCTGAGCCCCGCGCTGCAGAGTGACACTGGGCCGGCCCATTAACTCTTCCCGCGCAGCCCAAGCGTTTGAATTTAGATTTTTCTATTTTAATTCAAACACAGTTCTGTACCTAATTTCAAAAATCAACCCAACTCGATTCGCTGAACCAAATTGCATGAAACCAATTTTGTTAGACAGGTACTGAAATTCTTAATCCAAGCCCGTTCGATTCAAATCATTGGGATCTGTAGATCAACCTTGGTAAAAATAACAAGTCAGAAGCTTTTCTGCATTCAAACATTTTTCAAATTTCAACCATAATAGATTTTGAGTTGATTCCAACTCTCAAAAATCACATTTGATCATACCTTTCAGAATATATAAAAACATATGGGTTTACTTACAGAAATAATTTTCAAGTAATAAAAGAATGCCACATAGGCATTTCTAGTCATTTTATTTATTTAAAATAAAAGGTTAAACCTTATTAAATTGTGACACCACTTTAAAGCACATTCCCATGTACTGAAATATGTGGTGATGACATGTGTCAACATGATCCCATGTTTGGTTTGGAGAATATTAAATCTTAAGTATTTTTTCAGTGAGTAGAAATTACTTTTCTAAAAATAAATAAGACAAATGCTTTAATCTTGTAATGTTAGTGATGGTGCTAGATCATCTATAGTACCCTTTTGTGTGATGATTGAAAATAGTTAAGTATTGTTTGGTGATTGTGTACCTCGTACTTATTTATAGACGCTAGTACCGACCAAGGATACGAGGAGGAAGGAGGATACTACGAAGAGGAAGCCGAGGAGAACTTCAACCACTGCTCTGCACAAGGCAAGCTTATACTGATACTTATGCAAGCCTTACTAACCAAGTTGAACTATGCAAGCTAACACTTGTAATTATGAAAGTTAGATAACCTATGGAATGCACTAAGCATGCTTGGTTAGACACATTGGATGATACCCAATCCTAGTTTTACTTGCAAGCTTTCTACTTTATTTCTTTATCAAAGCTATTTCTTAGAGAGTATTTAAGTGACTTGTAGATTCTAGGAGGATAATGGAAGGTTGCATAAAGATCATTAAATTTGGCCTAAGCTACATAATCTTGATGTCATCCTAAGGCATGAGATTGAACTTAGTTAAACTCCAGTTGTTTACCATCCCTCATTAGTACTTACCCCCCACTTGTAGATGCTAGTGCTAAGCATAAAACTTGATCAACTTTAGATGGGAATACTTGGTGGAAAATGGTTATGAAAACCTTAGAATGACGAGTCATTCTACTGAGATGTTTTAACATGTGTTTCCGAACACCAGATGATTTTGATGATGAAACTGTTGAGGCATGAGCCTTAACCCTTTATAAAACTAATGGTTGTCTGGATGCGATACCATTCCAATTTTACCGTATAACCACAATACCCGAAAATTGGGTAGGGCTTGACTGGAAACTTATATACTTTAGTATGGGTTCCCTCACGGCCAAGGTCTGAGCCGAGTCTACCTTGTGAATATTGTCCACCTGTGGAGTACCCAAGATGACAGTTGGTCATGGATGGGAGGGAAAACTCACAGGAGAGGTGCCTATACTAGGGCGTGTAATTGAAAGGTTAGGATTGATTATCCGCATACTGAGTATGGTGAATTCAGGATTTGTTCCTAACGGATGTATCAAATGTTGTGGTGAAAGTGTACAATCTCTGCAGAGTGTCAAACTATTCGAATAGCCGCGTCCGCGGTTATGGAAAGTTGGAGTGGCCATACTGTTCCCCCGTCAGATGTTTTCAAAATGGATTATGAAATGAATTGAGACTTTGACTTGACCACAACAGAGTTGTGACATGAAATACAGGTTCCCAC
The DNA here is from genome assembly GCA_910589765.1 of Avena atlantica. Classification (NCBI taxonomy): domain Eukaryota; kingdom Viridiplantae; phylum Streptophyta; class Magnoliopsida; order Poales; family Poaceae; genus Avena; species Avena atlantica. Next base: position 109,433,645 of record OU342735.1, read on the forward strand.
TTAGGTGATATAAAACTTCAACCAACTTTCTTTGCTTCTGAACTTAGTAGAGGTAAATCTGGCTTTTTGCAAAATAACCCTAGAGCTTAGTGTCCTACTACAAAAACCCCCTTAACTTGTTAGTATTAGTTTGCGAGTACTTAAAGAGTACTCATGGATTTGTCCCTGGCTTTGTCCCTGGCTATTCCCGTGGCCAGACTATGAAGAGGAGTACCAGGATGATGGACCGCAGGAAGGATACGACAACTAGGATCATCTCCCATCGTCAGCATTGCCTGTGACCCCGAAGATGGAGCTTCGCCTACGCTACCTTTATTATTACGTATTTCCGCTGCTTGAGTTGTATTAAGAACTGGATCATGAGATCCTTATTTGTGTAAGACCTTATGTATGGTTTGTAATGTATGATGTACTGTGGTATCCAAATCTGTTATGTCTCGCAAAGATGGTAATCCTGGGATTGTGATGTATGGCATAACATGCATCTGGGATTAAAAATCCGGGTGTTGACAAGTTGGTATCAGATCCATCCTGACCATAGGAGACCCTAGTTAGACTGGACGTTGAATCAAAAACTTAGTTTAAAAACCAAAGGAAGCAAATATTTACAAAAACGTATTCCCATTCTTATCACTTTGATTCTTTCATAAAAATTCACGTTCCTCAAAAAAACTCTTGCAAAATACATAAAATTTGACACACTTGATCACTCTACTAACTTACTCATCCTATATTCTTATAGATGGACGTGAAGTACAACAAATTTTATCAGTTGGGGAATGGAGGAGACCTCATATTTGAGCGGGATTTGGACCAGCTTTTGGAACTTCTGGCGTCCGCACCCCGAGTTCTTCGGAGCTCAGCTCAATGATCAGGAAGGAGAAGATCGGCAATGGCTAGTTGTTGCAAGTCTCCGAGGAAAGATTGAACCTCCCACTGCCGAGGGAATTCAGTTCACCTTAAGAGAGAACAACTGGCTCGATGGACTTGCCAGGGCCATGCATGAAGCTCTTGCCCGTCTGTGTGGGAAGAGTATCAACCAGATCAAGGGTACCCGCTTTGAGTTTTGTCCAAGGCGTGATGCTATGGGACAGCCACTGGAAGCCCCATACCATCACGAGCTGAAGACTCAGTTGGACCACCTTAGCTTCATGATGTATGATCGTCAGCAGGAATTGGACAATTTCTGTGACTACTCCAACCACAAGTCCGCCATCATCAGGACGAAGGATCACAAATCTCGCCGCCGTCAGCTTGACAAGAAGGAGCGCATCATTTCCCGTCTTCGCCACCGTATCTCAGATTTGGAGGATACCATCCACGAGAGAGACATGCAGTTGGAGGAAAGGTAGAATGCCGGAGAAGATCTCCGTGGAGACCCCTACTCCTATCTAAGCGATGATGATGATTTTCTGGAGGATCAGGCCATGGACTTCTTCACCGATGAGGAGGATTTCGCCTTCATCGGCGACGATGAGGATTATGAGGATGATGACTACACCGACTCCGAGGAGTAGTAGCACCTGAGCACTAGCATAGTGAGTTGTATTCGGTCCCACTGTATCGTAGTTTCCAGAATGGTTCTTAAAACCATCTGTTTACCTTTGTTGTGGCGTGTGTTGTATCGTGTGCTATGGATGAATGAATGAAAAGCAAGTTGCTAGAAAATCCGAGTCAAAATTTAAAAACTCTTCAAAGTCCCTGAACCTTAGAAATTTCCCTCTTTTCTCATGATCTATCTCAATCTTCAGAAGCCACGCGGAGGAAGTGGTTCATCCCCGGACCCGATGTTGTAGATCCTGCAAATGTTGGTTTCTGACCGCGAAGCTGAAAGAGCAGAACATCAAGCCAACCTAGCCACCCTTTAGTAGATAGCTCAGCTGGCCCACAACAATCAAGGCCAAGGAAATCAGGACAACCATGGATCTAAGCTCAAGAATTTCCAGAATACCAACCCACCTATTTTCACTAAGTCGGAAGAGCCCCTAGACGCAGATGATTGGCTGCAGACCATGGAAAACAACCTAGAAGTCGCCGAAGTGGAAGCTAACAAGAAAGTTCTGTTCACCACCCACTATCTAGCCGGAGATGCAAGAGCATGGTGGAACAGCGTTCGTGCAATGACCGGAGGACAGATGATGACCTAGGAGGAATTCAAAGTCAAGTTCAGCAGAACCCATGTGCCACCGGGTTTGATCAAGAGAATGAGAGATGAGTTCAGAGAACTGAAACAAGGAAGGATGACCGTAGTGGAATACCGTGACAAATTCTTGTCATTAGCTAGGTATGCCCCGGATGAGATCGACACTGAAGCCAAGAAGAAAGAAAGATTCTTGAATGGTTTGCATGATGAGATGCAGACGGTGCTGGTCAATATCCCCTTTGCTGATATTGAAGCCCTTGTCGACTCTGCCATCCAAATGGAAGGAAATATCAACCAAGCCAATGAGAACCGCAAGCGTCGCATGATGCATCAGCCAGGAACCCATCATACCCCAAAGTGTCGCCCCAACCCATCTCCAGGATTTGCCCCGGGAACCAACAGACCCCCGATGAACCGTCCGACCTATCCCAACCGTGGAAACCCAAGGCCTGGAGGAAATCACAACAACCCCGACAACTTGTGGCATCCCGCAAAACCACTACTAGAAAATCGCGTTGAATTTGTGCATTGCATCGTCATCATCATGCATTGTTTGCATAAAACTATTTCGCAAAGCCCGTTTTGTTTTTAAAACGCCCCATCTTTAATCAAATATCAAACCCCGGGTCTCCGGATTATTTTTGTGTGTCTGATATCGGTTTGCAAACGGTGTTAATAAAACAAATAAAAATTAAGTTATTTTTAGTGGGGGAAGTCGAACGGGCCGACCCGACCCGAACGACCACCCCCATTTTCAAAACGGCCCACTCGTAAATCCTAAAACTACCCAACTCCCTACCCACCCTTGCCTCCACCTCACCCCGGCCAATGGCCTTTCGACACGTCACCCTCTCCCTCCCCCTCACCAACCCCAAACCGCCACCTGGCCTACCCCCTCTTTTTCTCTCTTCCCTCCCCCTCCCTGGCCGGCAACACACGCCACACACACGAAACCCACGCACGCACCCAGACCCCCTCTCCCCTGACGCGCCCTGGCCCCACCTGGTCCCACCACGCCCACGCGACCCCGCCTCCCCTGGAACCGCCTCCCCCGCATGCGTCCTCTCCCTCCTCCCTCATCGCCTGCACCGCGCCCGCCCCTTCTCCCTCCGGCAGCCGCCCTCCTCCTTTCCTCCCCGTCTGCTTCCCCCTCCATCCAGCGCGCCGCTCGGGCCCGCCCGTCGCCAACCGCCTCCACCTCGCCAGCGAACCCCGCGTCGGCCTCGCCCTGCATCGCCTCCCCCCCTCTGTGACGCTCGTCCTCGCCGGCCCCGCACCTCCGCCAGACTCGCCGCGCCGCCTCTGGCCTTCCTCTGCTCGCGCCCGCCGGAGCCACCCGTCGCCGCCACCCGCTCCTCCCCATCGTCCTCCGGCCGCCTCCGCTCGCGCTCCGCCCCGAGCTCGAGACCGCCGGCCGCGCCCCGCTTCCTCCGGTGCCTGCACGCGACCTTCGCCCCGAGCCCAGCCGCGCTCGTCTCCGTCCGCCGCCGCTTCGTCTGCATCCGCGGCACGGCGCCCCCTCCCGCCAAGCTCCGCCTCCGGCCTTCCCCGGTGCCGACCCCGCCGGCTGCTGCCTTCCCGGCCTCCACCGCCGCTGCGGGCCGCGTCCCCGCCTCCGCTCGCCCCGGCGCCTCCTCCTCCCGCCAAGCTCCTCGCCGGTCTGTATCTCTCTGGACGCGCGGCTCTGCTCCCTGTGCCTTGCGTTGCGCCCTTCTGGCAGGAGCTCCGCCGCCCGCCCATGGCGCGCAGCGCCCGCCTCTGGAACCACCGCACCCCTTTTCCTCCGCAGGTGTCGCCCGCTGCCACCGCGGCGCCTGCAGGCCCCGCCTCCTCCGACCCCTGGTGTTCAAGACCGGCCTCGTTAAGGACTGTTTGTAAGCCGTGTACTCGTGAGGTGCCAAGCTACTACAAGATCTCCGCGTTGACAGGGTATCGAAAGGATGAGCATGGTGACGCTCGATGGACCACCGACAAGTACTTCGACATGGACCCCAACGAGACACCGCCAAGAACGCCACGAGAACGACAAGTACCTCCCTCGAACGCCAAACCCGAACCGGAAGGATGCCAAGAGCGCCACCGGTACCACAAGCGCGGCACCTGGACGCCAAGTACTTCACCCCGGAGTCCGAGACGATCCCGTCGAACCCCTGAGACCGAACCCCGGACCCCAAGATCTGCCGAACCCTAATGTGTGAACCCCTTCCCGCAAACCCTACTTTGATAATATAATAACAACTTGATGCATATTTAATTGTCATTCGCGCATGCATATCTTTGGTTTGGGGGCCTTATGCCGATTCACCATATAATTAAATATGGGGCCCATATGCGGGCAAATCTTAGTCTTATATTGGCCTCATTTAAATTTGTGTAGCAAACCGGTACTATCTTTTGCCATGCTAAAACAACATTTAATTGCGGGGTAGCTAAACAACATGAACCACCTAAATATTGTCGGGACCCCGGTTCCGCTCAAATGACCTACTTGCATCGCACCTTTGCCATGTCATGCATCATATCATAAGCATGCCCGATCTTTTGCCATAGTATTAAATATTGCAACCGGTGTTTCTTCTAGTGTTTTGGTTCTTCGCGGATAAGGCCGTTGAGTTGATGTGAGCTTCGCCCCGATCTTCGGTTGGACCTTCGACAATGTTTTCAGGCGAGCATCTCCCCCTTTCTACCTATCTTCTTTTTATAGTATTTATTCCCTCCTGTTGATCTATTGCTATCTGTGTTGCGATGCTTTAGTTTCCGTACCTGTGATATACCGTGCAGCCCTATATTGCCTTGGACACATCCTATTACCTGTTGTTTGGTAGATAGTTGGACTTGCGCATCGTAGTCGCTTGCTCAAGTGCTGTTGCGTGTCGTCAAGTGCCACAGTTGTTGGAGTATTGCCACATGTTGGATGTTGGAGATGATCTCGGCTTTACTTTTCGTTCACTTTAATTCCTGTTTAACAACTAAAATCGAAGTAAGTAAGCAGAGGCATCGGTGGGTGATAGAAAATATTTGGTTTCCGAACGCCCACTTGTGTCCCGTAGGACCCCGAGTACTTGATACCTGTTCCTTGATTTATCGCGCTATCCACATATGGGGAGTATGGGCCCCCCTTAGCCAGAGCTTGATTCCGTCTTATTTCATGGGGCCACAAACTAGTTTGAGGTTTTATTTACTATCCTATACTTATGCCATGCTACTTCTGTATTTAAATTGTGCGACAGATAGCACACTGTACTGTTTAGGTTCGGGACACGTTTACGCGGTATCGACAAGCCCAGCCACACTTTCGGGTTCCCAGTCGTTTACCGCCGTCCACCCAAACCTTGAGTCCGTCTCGGAGTCAGCTAGCTTCGTTGCGGGATCTACTTAAGGGTGGCCCCCTGAAATATTTCTGAATCTTGTGATTGCTCTGTCGTGAAAGCCTCGTTGGGTTTTGATTTGGTTTTTCCGAGGTTGATCGTGTGTGTGTTGCTATTTGTGCACCCCGGCCGGGTTAAAACTTTCTGAAAGCCGTGTCCGCGGTTATGGACGACTTGGAGCACAGTATCTCGACCATAGACAAGCATAACTAAAGTTTACTGCTATAAATTTGACTTTATAATGACTAGTAATCAGCTTCACTATAACGGAATGGCTAAATAATACTGCCCACAATTGCTTGTTTGGATTGCCGCTGGTGACCATTGTACCTGACTAGTAAGTATGGCAACTACAACGGAATGGCCGAATAAAAGTACCAACAACTGCTGGGTTTTGGGTTTATCTCATGTTATCTGTATCTGACTAGTAAGTGTTGCCACTATAACGGAATGGTTAACTAAAAATGCCCACTGCTTACTTTATCAGGACGATTATCTAAACCTGACTAGTAAAGTGCCGCAACTATAACTGAATAAGTAAAACTGCCAACTGTGTGAGTTTCTCGGTTGACTTTCTCGATCGGTGTCGAGGGGGAAACGCCAGGATGGGTTTGTTTGATGGTAGTATCAGGTTGGATCCGAATAGGTCTTTCTCACCCCTCTCTGATAGCCGCCAGTTGTATCGAGTCTCTATAGGTTGTTTAGTGCACGCTGCCGCAGCCGTTTCAGTCCACCATACCTATGTAGGCGAGGACCGCCGAATTCTAGCCTCGCCGTGTACTGGCCTCAGTACTGACGCTCCTCTTTTTCCTTTGCCCTTTGTCGGCACCCCTTTTGTTTAAGCAGGTTTTGAGATCGACGTCGTTAGCAGGGTTACCCTTCCGGCTTGGCCTGGGCAGGGTTATGGACGCCATTGGTTATTCTTCAGGGCTCTTAGCCCCATTTGCATCTTGTCCGTAGCTGGACGCTATATCGTTCTCAAGGTGATTTGGATCTTTGTACTGTAAATCTGTATTCTTGACTCTTTGAGTCGCTGTTATATTATATCTGTTCTGTGGGTCCCATCGAGGACTGTTGTGTAATGTTATTACTTCGTTTTCCACCCGCACGAAAGTGCCTGGTGGGCACCTTCGAATCGTTTCTATGCGGGTTGGCGGTTTTTCGCTAAAACTTGCATATGGCCGATTCTGAGGGTGTTACAGAGTGGTATCAGAGCTCAGCAGTTGCGATACCCCACAAGTCCAGCCTGTAGGATAACCTAGCTAACGGCCGAAGTAGAGTGTCAAAACTATTTTTGAAAAATCGGTTGGATAGTTCTGATTAGGTCTGATTTTACTCCTTACCCCTCTGCTATTCTCCTCTTACCTCTACGTGTTTTGAATCCGCTCTCGTCTTTTTCTTCGAGTCCAGGATCTCTCGTGGTTGGGTTCCGTCGTACCTTCAGGGTTTCGCTTCCTCCTTTGATAACGGTGTTCTACCGTCCGGTGTTCAAGCTGCCTGATGAATCCGCCTACGGTGTTATCATTCTTTGCTCCTTGTTTGCGCCTTCCGGTGTTTTCCGCCGCAACGACATCCTCTACGCCAGATCCGATGCAGAGTCTGCATCACTCCTTTGATCCGAACCTCGCTTTTCGAGATCTTCAGTCTGAATCTTGGGGGTTGGTTGCATAATCTATCTGTTCGTGTACATAGTAATGCTTTGAGTGCGGGATGGAGTCGCGACCATACCACTACTCTTATCATTTGCTTTGTATATTGAATGGTGGGTCGATGCAACTCTACTCCTTCCATGGAAGTTAGAGGTGGCCTTACCTTTCACTTCGTCCGTTGTTTATCCGGAGTGTTCTCTTGACGAACGTGAACAAGGACCTTGTTAGTGGTGTCGCGAAGATCTACACGAAGCGAGAAGATCCAGTTCGCCGACCTTCCTTCCGGTACCATGAGGCGGATCTCGAGGGCGAGATCCATTGTTAGTGGTGTCGAATTGTGGCATCCCGCAAAACCACTACTAGAAAATCGCGTTGAATTTGTGCATTGCATCGTCATCATCATGCATTGTTTGCATAAAACTATTTCGCAAAGCCCGTTTTGTTTTTAAAACGCCCCATCTTTAATCAAATATCAAACCCCGGGTCTCCGGATTATTTTTGTGTGTCTGATATCGGTTTGCAAACGGTGTTAATAAAACAAATAAAAATTAAGTTATTTTTAGTGGGGGAAGTCGAACGGGCCGACCCGACCCGAACGACCACCCCCATTTTCAAAACGGCCCACTCGTAAATCCTAAAACTACCCAACTCCCTACCCACCCTTGCCTCCACCTCACCCCGGCCAATGGCCTTTCGACACGTCACCCTCTCCCTCCCCCTCACCAACCCCAAACCGCCACCTGGCCTACCCCCTCTTTTTCTCTCTTCCCTCCCCCTCCCTGGCCGGCAACACACGCCACACACACGAAACCCACGCACGCACCCAGACCCCCTCTCCCCTGACGCGCCCTGGCCCCACCTGGTCCCACCACGCCCACGCGACCCCGCCTCCCCTGGAACCGCCTCCCCCGCATGCGTCCTCTCCCTCCTCCCTCATCGCCTGCACCGCGCCCGCCCCTTCTCCCTCCGGCAGCCGCCCTCCTCCTTCCCTCCCCGTCTGCTTCCCCCTCCATCCAGCGCGCCGCTCGGGCCCGCCCGCCGCCAACCGCCTCCACCTCGCCAGCGAACCCCGCGTCGGCCTCGCCCTGCATCGCCTCCCCCCCTCTGTGACGCTCGTCCTCGCCGGCCCCGCACCTCCGCCAGACTCGCCGCGCCGCCTCTGGCCTTCCTCTGCTCGCGCCCGCCGGAGCCACCCGTCGCCGCCACCCGCTCCTCCCCATCGTCCTCCGGCCGCCTCCGCTCGCGCTCCGCCCCGAGCTCGAGACCGCCGGCCGCGCCCCGCTTCCTCCGGTGCCTGCGCGCGACCTTCGCCCCGAGCCCAGCCGCACTCGTCTCCGTCCGCCGCCGCTTCGTCTGCATCCGCGGCACGTCGCCCCCTCCCGCCAAGCTCCGCCTCCGGCCTTCCCCGGTGCCGACCCCGCCGGCTGCTGCCTTCTCGGCCTCCACCGCCGCCGCGGGCCGCGTCCCCGCCTCCGCTCGCCCCGGCGCCTCCTCCTCCCGCCAAGCTCCTTGCCGGTCTGTCTCTCTCTGGACGCGCGGCTCTGCTCCCTGTGCCTTGCGTTGCGCCCTTCTGGCAGGAGCTCCGCCGCCCGCCCATGGCGCGCAGCGCCCGCCTCTGGAACCACCGCACCCCTTTTCCTCCGCAGGTGTCGCCCGCTGCCACCGCGGCGCCTGCAGGCCCCGCCTCCTCCGACCCCTGGTGTTCAAGACCGGCCTCGTTAAGGACTGTTTGTAAGCCGTGTACTCGTGAGGTGCCAAGCTACTACAAGATCTCCGCGTTGACAGGGTATCGAAAGGATGAGCATGGTGACGCTCGATGGACCACCGACAAGTACTTCGACATGGACCCCAACGAGACACCGCCAAGAACGCCACGAGAACGACAAGTACCTCCCTCGAACGCCAAACCCGAACCGGAAGGATGCCAAGAGCGCCACCGGTACCACAAGCGCGGCACCTGGACGCCAAGTACTTCACCCCGGAGTCCGAGACGATCCCGTCGAACCCCTGAGACCGAACCCCGGACCCCAAGATCTGCCGAACCCTAATGTGTGAACCCCTTCCCGCAAACCCTACTTTGATAATATAATAACAACTTGATGCATATTTAATTGTCATTCGCGCATGCATATCTTTGGTTTGGGGGCCTTATGCCGATTCACCATATAATTAAATATGGGGCCCATATGCGGGCAAATCTTAGTCTTATATTGGCCTCATTTAAATTTGTGTAGCAAACCGGTACTATCTTTTGCCATGCTAAAACAACATTTAATTGCGGGGTAGCTAAACAACATGAACCACCTAAATATTGTCGGGACCCCGGTTCCGCTCAAATGACCTACTTGCATCGCACCTTTGCCATGTCATGCATCATATCATAAGCATGCCCGATCTTTTGCCATAGTATTAAATATTGCAACCGGTGTTTCTTCTAGTGTTTTGGTTCTTCGCGGATAAGGCCGTTGAGTTGATGTGAGCTTCGCCCCGATCTTCGGTTGGACCTTCGACAATGTTTTCAGGCGAGCATCTCCCCCTTTCTACCTATCTTCTTTTTATAGTATTTATTCCCTCCTGTTGATCTATTGCTATCTGTGTTGCGATGCTTTAGTTTCCGTACCTGTGATATACCGTGCAGCCCTATATTGCCTTGGACACATCCTATTACCTGTTGTTTGGTAGATAGTTGGACTTGCGCGTCGTAGTCGCTTGCTCAAGTGCTGTTGCGTGTCGTCAAGTGCCACAGTTGTTGGAGTATTGCCACATGTTGGATGTTGGAGATGATCTCGGCTTTACTTTTCGTTCACTTTAATTCCTGTTTAACAACTAAAATCGAAGTAAGTAAGCAGAGGCATCGGTGGGTGATAGAAAATATTTGGTTTCCGAACGCCCACTTGTGTCCCGTAGGACCCCGAGTACTTGATACCTGTTCCTTGATTTATCGCGCTATCCACATATGGGGAGTATGGGCCCCCCTTAGCCAGAGCTTGATTCCGTCTTATTTCATGGGGCCACAAACTAGTTTGAGGTTTTATTTACTATCCTATACTTATGCCATGCTACTTCTGTATTTAAATTGTGCGACAGATAGCACACTGTACTGTTTAGGTTCGGGACACGTTTACGCGGTATCGACAAGCCCAGCCACACTTTCGGGTTCCCAGTCGTTTACCGCCGTCCACCCAAACCTTGAGTCCGTCTCGGAGTCAGCTAGCTTCGTTGCGGGATCTACTTAAGGGGTGGCCCCCTGAAATATTTCTGAATCTTGTGATTGCTCTGTCGTGAAAGCCTCGTTGGGTTTTGATTTGGTTTTTCCGAGGTTGATCGTGTGTGTGTTGCTATTTGTGCACCCCGGCCGGGTTAAAACTTTCTGAAAGCCGTGTCCGCGGTTATGGACGACTTGGAGCACAGTATCTCGACCATAGACAAGCATAACTAAAGTTTACTGCTATAAATTTGACTTTATAATGACTAGTAATCAGCTTCACTATAACGGAATGGCTAAATAATACTGCCCACAATTGCTTGTTTGGATTGCCGCTGGCGACCATTGTACCTGACTAGTAAGTATGGCAACTACAACGGAATGGCCGAATAAAAGTACCAACAACTGCTGGGTTTTGGGTTTATCTCATGTTATCTGTATCTGACTAGTAAGTGTTGCCACTATAACGGAATGGTTAACTAAAAATGCCCACTGCTTACTTTATCAGGACGATTATCTAAACCTGACTAGTAAAGTGCCGCAACTATAACTGAATAAGTAAAACTGCCAACTGTGTGAGTTTCTCGGTTGACTTTCTCGATCGGTGTCGAGGGGGAAACGCCAGGATGGGTTTGTTTGATGGTAGTATCAGGTTGGATCCGAATAGGTCTTTCTCACCCCTCTCTGATAGCCGCCAGTTGTATCGAGTCTCTATAGGTTGTTTAGTGCACGCTGCCGCAGCCGCTTCAGTCCACCATACCTATGTAGGCGAGGACCGCCGAATTCTAGCCTCGCCGTGTACTGGCCTCAGTACTGACGCTCCTCTTTTTCCTTTGCCCTTTGTCGGCACCCCTTTTGTTTAAGCAGGTTTTGAGATCGATGTCGTTAGCAGGGTTACCCTTCCGGCTTGGCCTGGGCAGGGTTATGGACGCCATTGGTTATTCTTCAGGGCTCTTAGCCCCATTTGCATCTTGTCCGTAGCTGGACGCTATATCGTTCTCAAGGTGATTTGGATCTTTGTACTGTAAATCTGTATTCTTGACTCTTTGAGTCGCTGTTATATTATATCTGTTCTGTGGTCCCATCGAGGACTGTTGTGTAATGTTATTACTTCGTTTTCCACCCGCACGAAAGTGCCTGGTGGGCACCTTCGAATCGTTTCTATGCGGGTTGGCGGGTTTTCGCTAAAACTTGCATAGGGCCGATTCTGAGGGTGTTACACAACTCTGGCAATTTCAACCGTGCACCACCCAAGTTCAACAACAACAATGCTGCCGCCAACACCAACACTGCCCCGAGGACTGGAAGCAATGCTATGCCTGTTGCAGCAAAGGACAAGTCGCAAGTGACTTGTTATGACTGTGGAAATAAGGGTCACTACTCTAATGAGTGCCCCAAGAAGAATGCCGCAGCCCCCAATGCAAATGCCCCAGCTCAGCAGCAGCGTCGTGTTCAGCCTGGAAGAAGGTTTGCCCCAGGGAACTCTCTCAACCGCAACGGCCTTCTTTTTCTCATGCACGCTGAAGAAGCCCATGAAGTGCCAGACGTCGTGCTGGGTATGTTTTCTGTTAATTCAGTACTTTCTAGAGTGTTGTTTGATTCTGGTGCATCGCATTCATTTGTCACCGAAGAATTTGCATGCACTAGTAAGATTCAACCAACCAAACTGAAGCATGTTATGATTGTTCAAATCCCCGGTTCAACCACCAAAGCTAGGAAAATCTGCAAAGCCGTCCCTATCCGAATCCTTGGCATAGATTTTTATGCTAATCTGATAGTACTCGAAACTAAAGATTTGGAAGTAGTACTAGGAATGGATTAGATGTCCAAACATAAAGGATTGATTGACAGTGCCAAGAAAGCCATAACCATGACCAGTACAGCCGGAATATCAGTCGAGCATATATCTGAAACCTTACCTCGTCAATTCAAGTGCAACAAGAGTATATCCCAACCTACCATTGACCAAGTCCGAATAGTCTGTGAATACCCGATGTATTTCTAGATGTTTTGCCTAGTATGCCCCCAGATCGGGATATCGAGTTTATCATTGAACTAATCCCCGGAACAGGACTCATAGCCCAGAGACCATATAGTATGAACCCGTCTGAACTAGCAGAATTGAAGAAGCAACTGGATGCCATGCTAGAAATTGGACTGATTCAACCAAGCGCGTCACCATGGAGATCACCTGTTTTGTTTGTGGACAAGAAAGATGGAGGTAACCGTTTGTGTACGGATTATCGAAAGTTGAATGATGTCACTATCAAGAACAAATACCCACTGCCCAAGATAGAAGATTTGTTTGATCAGTTGACCGGTGCCAAAGTGTTTTCTAAGATTGATCTTAGAACCGACTATCATCAACTCAAGATTCGCGCAGAGGATATTCCAAAGACTGCCTTTACCACTAGATATGGATTATACGAGTATACTGTCATGTCTTTTGGATTAACCAATGCCCCCGCTTATTTCATGAATCTCATGAATAAGATTTTTATGGACTTCCTGGATAAGTTTGTCGTTGTTTTCATCGATGACATTTTGATTTATTCCAAATCGGAAGAAGAACATGAGCTACACCTAAGGACCATTCTTGGAACCCTTAGAGAGCATCAGTTGCATGCCAAGTTTAGCAAATGTGAATTCTGGTTACATGAGGTAGGATTCCTTGACCACATTGTATCAGCCGGAGGAATTGCCGTTGACCCTGCAAAGGTGAAAGATGTCGAAGATTGGCAAGCCCCAACCACTCAAACCCAAGTTCTTGCATTTCTCGGATTGGCGGGATACTACCGCAAGTTCGTAGAAGGATTCTCGAGTCTCGCCAGACCCATGACCCAATTGCTGAAGAAGGACAAGAAGTTTGAATGGACAGACAAATGTGAAGCGAGTTTTCAAGAACTCAAGAGAAGATTGATTTCAGCCCCAATCTTAATCATGCCAGATATCACGAAGCCCTTTGACGTGTATTGTGATGCATCCAAGATCGGTCTCGGATGTGTGCTAATGCAAGAAGGCAAAGTTATATCTTATCTATCTAGACAACTGAAACAACATGAGCAGAACTATCCAACCCATGACCTCGAACTCGTAGCCGTAGTTCTAGCCCTGAAGACATGGAGGCATTACCTGATGGGAAATCGTTGCGAGATTTATTCGGATCACAAGGGCCTGAAGTATATATTCACTCAGAAGGAGCTGAATATGAGACAGAGAAGATGGATTGAGCTAATCAAGGATTACGATCTGGACATTCACTATCACCCCGGTAAGGCCAACGTGGTAGCAGATGCCCTTAGCAGATTGCCGTGCCGCTTGAACTCCATGATTTTTAAGGAGCAACCAAGTCTGCACAAAGAGATGGAAGATTTCCGAATGGAATTAGTGAGTGAAGGATTTTTGGCTAGCATAGAACTTCAACCCACTTTGATCAGCCAGATCAAAGAGGCGCAGAAAGGAAATGCTAGTATCGACGGAATCAAGCGTCGTATTGGTACAGGCAAAGTACCCGGATTCACAGAAGACGAAGAAGGAGTTCTGTGGTACAAAGGACGCCTTTGTGTACCAGCAGATTCTGAGTTAAAAGAAGTGATTCTGAAGGAATCTCATGATACTCTTTATTCTATCCACCCCAGAGGAACGAAGATGTATCAAGATTTGAAGGAGCAATTTTGGTGGCATAAGATGAAGAGAGAAATCGGAAGCTATATCGCCAAGTGTGATATATGTCAGAGAGTCAAGGCGGGACATCAGAGACCCACTGGATTGTTGCAACCATTGCAGATTCCGGAATGGAAATGGGATTCTGTTGGAATGGACTTTATCACCGGATTGCCTACTTCTAGTAGGGGAAATGACTCTATCTGGGTCATAGTGGACAAATTGTCCAAAGTCGCCCATTTCTTACCAGTCAAGACCACATATCAGAGTTTGAAGCTAGCAGAGTTATACATCGCTAGAATCGTTAGTTTGCATGGAGTCCCCAAGAACATCGTATCGGATAGAGGAACTCAGTTTACCTCGAGATTCTTGAAGAAAGTCCAAGAAGGTTTAGGAACCCGACTAGATTTCAGCACAACTTATCACCCTCAGACCGACGGACAAACGGAGTGAGTAAATCAAATACTCGAATACATGTTGAGAGCATGTGTGTTAGAGTATGGATCTAAATGGGAAGACTGTCTGCCGTTTGCAGAATTTTCGTACAACAACAGTTATCAAGCTAGTTTGCAAATGGCCCCATTTGAATTCATGTATGGAAGGAAGTGTCGCACCCCTTTGAATTGGTCGGAAGTAGGAGAGAGTTAGATTTTAGGACCCGACATCCTACGAGAAGCAGAAGAGAAGGTTCACAATATTCGTGAGCATCTCAAGACCGCTCAGTCAAGACAGAAGTTACGCCGACAAGAGACATCGAGACCTCGCTTTCAACATCGGAGATTTTGTGTATCTGAAAGTGTCTCCATTGAAGGGAATGCAGCATTTCCAGCTGAAAGGAAAGTTAGCCCCCAGATTTATCGGCCCCTTCAAGATTCTGAACCGTCGAGGAGAAGTGTCGTATCAATTGGAACTACCCGAAGAGATGTCAGCCGTGCATAATGTGTTCCATATCTCATTACTTCGCAAGTGCCTCGAAGTTCCGGAGAAGACTGAAGTGTTCAAGAACATTGATCACCAGACCATAGAGATCAGCGATGATCTGACCTATCCCAAAGTGCCCATCCGTATTTTTGAAGAAGCTTTCAGAACTACCAGAACCCGAAGCATCAAGTTTCTCAAGATTCAGTGGAGCAACCACACAGAAGAGGAAGCTACCTGGTAGCGCGAAGATCACATCAGGACGGAGTTTCCCGATCTCTTCAAATCCTAGGTATCTTTTTCGTCCTTTTTGAAATCTCGGGACGAGATTTTGTTTAAGGGGGGAAGGTTTGTAACATACCAAAAATATTAAACTTGGATCATCAAAATTAGGGTTAACAAAAACTTTTCCAATTAAAAATATAAAGGCATTCATATGTGTGTGTATTCAAAATTTGGATTCTTTTGAATTGCCATGAGTCTGTGTTTCTTTGCTTGTAAAAATGATTCTTAGGTGATATAAACATCATCTAAACAATCCCCAAACTTTTCCCAAAGACAAACAAGTCAAAACAAATAAATTAAGTGAATGGTCACTTTGGCCAAATTAACTCCCATGCCTACTTTGGCTATCCCTAACTTTCAGAACTTAACAGAAACATGTATGGATCTGTGCACCCCTTGATAGTACTCATAATAAGGTACCAAGGCCCACTTAGTGATCATCCAAAAACGTTCAAATGCTTAGTTTAAATGACAGTTTAAAATTCAATCTATTTCATATGGGAAGATCCCACTATTTCAAAAACCACTCAAACAAGCTCAATTTTCAAAACCCAAGCATCCACAAAATCCTCAACAGATGCCTAGCACACCCACCAAAAATCTTTTCAAAATTCAAAACTCAAGTTCATGCGGCCATTTCATCAAACAGGTTGCGGATTCAAATCAACCAAATCAAAAACACTATGTTGAGCAGTGTTTTGGGCCAACCTTGTTCCCTCTCTGGATGCAACTAGCCTTAATAGATCATCTAGCACCTTTGACTAACCTCTAGCACCACTGTGAGCTTGCCATTGTCATCAATGGTGAGCAGTTCGAGCCTCACTATGTCACCCCAGTGTGGACATCAAGCTAGGAGAAGAACTAGCCGTGCCCACCTTGTCTAGCATGCAGCCCATGCCTCACCGCCCCTCTCGACCAGCCCTAGCTCAAGAACAGAGACCAGAACCGCCAGGAACGCCGCGCTCGCCGCTGTCGACCATGCCGACACGCACCCCAGTGCACGCGCCGTTCCTACTCAACCCGACCACCTCGAGCCCTCGCCGCCCGCCAGCATGCACCCCACCGTCCCAGGAGACCACCAGACATGTTCGTTTCATCGCCCGTACCCCGTAGCCGCCGCTCGCCGCAGAGTTCGCCGCCTCTGCCTTGCAGAGCACCGCACATTCCCAACCGATTTCCACCGCCCCTACACGCGCATATAAGCTCTAGAGCTTCACCAGGAGACCGCCCGTCGATCGCCAAGCTCAGCCATGCCGCTAGCCGCCCGTAGCCGTGTCGCCACCGTCGCCTGCCCATCCCTCTTGGTCTCGTCGTCGAGCCTATAAAAGGAGGCAATCCTCGCTCGATTTCTTCACACCATCTCACTCCCCACCTCTCACTGAGACTTCCCACTTCTTCCCGGAGCAAGGCGAGCAACGCATCGCCGGAATTTGGCTGGAGCTCGCCGCTGTAGAGGAGGAGAGGAGCCGTCGATTGGAGCCGCCCCAGGAGGAGCTGCCGGTGCCAGGAGAATCGCCGTCGTCGACTTCGTCGTTCGCCCCCATCGATGACCCTCGCCTGAGCCCCGGTGAGCCTCCCACGACTCCCACTGAGCCGCTAGGGTTCGAGCTCGCCGGTGACATGTTCATCATCGACGACGACCCTCAGCCGTTGATCTCACTTCTAATCCAACGAACCACATCGCCCCGTACCGCTTCGTGTGTTATGAGAAACTGACGGGTGGAACCCCCCTGTCAGCTAAGCCCCGCGCTGCGGAGTGACACTGGGCCGGCCCATTAACCCTTCCCGCGCAGCCCAATCGTTTGAATTTAGATTTTTCTATTTTAATTCAAACATAGTTCTGTACCTAGTTTCAAAAATCAACCCATCTCTATTCGGTGAACCAAATTACATGAAACCAATTTTGTTAGAAAGGTACTGAAATGCTTAATCCAAGCCCGTTGGATTCAAATCATTTGGATCTGTAGATCAACCTTGGTAAATATAACAAGTCAGAAGCTTTTCTACATTCAAACATTTTTCAAATTTCAACCATAATAGCTTTTGACCGGGGTATACCCAGCAGGACGTTTCCGACTGGCCCAAAGAACTGGCGAGTAGGCCTGCAAAACGGCGACTGGATTAAAGCCTAGCAAGGAGCCAAGCGACTGGAAGCTGAAGGCCCAGGTGAGCGGATAGGCCTGGTCGGATTAGGTTAAACGAGTACCGAAGCTCTAACTGAATCGGTTGAGATATGTAAACCCTAGGGGAGGAGAGCCTATATAAACCTCCCTATAGGGCGAGTAGAGATACGTTCCATCATACACCCAAGCGACTCGCCGCCTAGCCGCCGAGCTCGCCCATTGTACCTCCTCCATAATACAATCTAGCAGGAGTAGGTCTTTACCCTCCGGGGGCACGAACCTGGGTAAACCCTGTGTCTTTGCCCTCATCTCGCACCGCAGATGGCTGGCCGCCCTTGCCCCTCGTTCAACTACTCGCTGCCAATTGCAGCATCTGCCGTGACCATTTCCACGACAGTGGCGCCCACCGTGGGGCCTGGCCGGTCTGGCCGGTGTTCTGTGGCGAGATCCAATCTGCCCATCAACGAGACGGTCGCCACCGACCGCATGATAGCGATCAGCAAGATGCTCCAAATCTTGCCGAGCAGCTACGTCCCGGCGACGCGGCCCGTCACGCACAGCGTGATCCTGCCGATCGGCACGATCAGCCTCTTCGTCGGCCTCACCGACGTCATCGTCTCGGAGGATTCGACTCGCATCCACGAGTCGCCGCCACGCGATCGGCTCTCCGAGAGCCAGATCAGCACGATCCATCGCCTCGCCTCCGAGTACAACTCGGCCCACAGCGACGTGGCCGAAAACTCAGCGGCCGTAGAGGACGCGGCCCTCAACGACGACGCCTACTCGGCGACCCCGGCGTCACTCACCGGATCCATCACCGCGGCTTCATCCGCGGGCTCCATCGCCCAGGTCACCAACGTGGGAAACTTCGAGGACCCCTCCATCCTCGGGATCTTCGAATTCGACTCCGGGTCGGAGAACTCCGCCGACCTCTGCGACGGAACCGGTCGCCACGCCGCTACCTACATGGCGACTGGCACCGATCCGCCGGAGGATCCATTCTCCACCCCAATCCCTCCTAACGCCACGGCAACGGAGGTCGAGGAACTCCGCCTGAAACTGGCGGAGGCGGTGCGCAAGGAGCAAGCCGAGCGCAAAAAATTTCGCCTCGAGCAGGTGACGGCGCAGGAACTATCACGCTACCACCAACAGCGGATCAGGTCGCGCCTGAACCCCACCGTTCAGGGGCGTGCCCTGAACTTCGATGATGAAAACGACCCGGCCCGCGTGGCCGAGCGCGCAATCTGCGAGAACGCGCCACCAGGAGGAAGTGCCCGGCCCCCGCCAGGATCAACGACGATGGGCGCCCCACCTCCACCCAACCGTACCCCTCCCAGGGACCAGCCGCGGATAGTAGTCTCCTCACGGGAGCGAGAAGCAAACGGCCTCCCACTATTCTCCACCCCGATGGACAACCTCATGGCAGGCCGAGCAGCAGCCGACAGCATCACGGCCACCGGCGACGGCGCCCTACAGATCCAATACGTCAGGGCCCTGCTCGCGAAGGCCGTGGATCAGCAAAGAGCGGGCGCTGACTCGCAAGGTCGAGTATACTTGCGTTCCTCGGGAAGCAGAGCGGCCTCCAGCGGCCGCCCATCGGCGGCAAACACCCTCAACTGCCCGCCACCAGAGCCACTGCAGCTCCAACACCGACCCGCAAATGCGGCACTCTCCACCAACGACCCCAGGCCGGCGACCAACTTCGTCGCCGCCAACGGGCAACCCATCGACGCCCGCACCCACATCATCAACAACCAAAGTTGGCGCGCACGCCAGCCCGACGACCTGCGACATACCCTAACCAATCGCCGCGACGGCGAGCCCATGGGGTCGCTCAGTCGACTTGGACCCAAGTGCTTCGGACCAATGATCCGAGGCGAGAAGTACCCGCCAAACTTCAAGGCGCCAAAGGAGATAGAAAAGTACGACTCCTCGTACGACCCCGCCGTCTGGCTCGACACATACCTCATGGTGATGGGGATCGCAGGCCACACCGACCTGCTAGCCGCCCGTTACCTCCCCCTGATGATGGAGGGGACGTGCAGGCAGTGGATCAACACCCTCCCCAGGACAGTATTGACTCCTGGGAGGAGATGCGCGACGCCTTCGTCAGGCACTTCGAGTGCTCCTACACCCGCGCCACCACTATCGAGGACCTGGAGCGATGCGTCCAGGGACCCCACGAGTCGACCCGCAACTGGGTCCAACGGTGGCAAGAACTCTGGTACAACGCGGTCGGCATCCACCCGGATACCGCGATCCATTGCTTCAAGACCTCGTGCCGCTACGAGCCCCTGGTCGCCAAGCTCAAGCAACACTCTCGCACACTCGACAACATCCCCGACCTCCTCGAAATCGCCAAATGGTACGCGGAGGAAGATCCAAACCAGGAAACTGACGACGAGTCAGGAGGTCAACGCCGCACGAGCGGCAACGACAGCGGACGATGGTCCGACCTAAGCTACAGCAACACTCGCCTCACCGGCAAGCGCCGCAGTGACGGGCGAGTCGACTTCGTCGCCAACGCCGGCCACGTGCAATGCGAGCCCAAGAGCTTCCGCCGCGACGGAGGACAACGCCGCGACGGCGGCAACTACAAGGCCAAGCCAAGGTTCGACCCCGCGGCTCTCCTTAACCAACCATGTGCGTTTCATAGCAGGGAAGGGAAGCCCGCAATGCACACCACCGCCGACTGCCACACCCTCAGGGAAATCGAGAAGGCACGGCGAGCGCGGGAGGACCCCGACAACGACCCGCCAAACGGCGGAAAATTCGGCAAAGTGGCCGGCTCGCTCCATGCCTTCACAGGCTTCAACACGAAGCGCGAGAAGAAGGTCATCGCCCGCGCTGTCGCCGTTAACGCGGTGGCCCAGGTGGACGTTCCCTAGTTCCTAAACTGGTCAGAGCAGCCCATCACCTGGAGCCGCCAAGACCACTCGCCACGCATCGAGTACCCAGGACGAGTCGCCCTGGTGGTCAAGCCCAAGGTCGGCGACTACTGGCTCCCCAAGACATTGATGGACGGCGGCAAATCCATCAACATCCTGTACCTCGACACCTTCAGGCGGCTGCGGCTCCCGCAGTCGATGATCGAGACGACCCACACCACATTCCACGGCATCGTCCCCGGTCGGAAGGAGTACCCGATAGGCAAGGTCACGCTGCCAGTCACCTTCGGCACACCGGCAAACTTCCGCACCGAGCGGATCGTCTTCGAGCTGGTGCCCTTCGACAGCCCCTACCACTGCGTCCTGGGGCGCCAGGCGTTCGCTAAGTTCATGGCAGCGCCCCACTACGCGTACAACGCGATGAAGCTCCCCGGTCCGTGCGGCTTCATCACCATCAACGGCGACCCCGACATGGCCGCCGAGTGCGAGGCCGAAGGTGCCGAGCTCGCTGACGCCGTCATCGCGGAGGAGACCAACCACGCTGATGAGCTCGCCAAGTATGCGAGCGGGGTCAACAACAACGACCCCATCATACTC
The DNA here is from genome assembly GCA_910589765.1 of Avena atlantica. Taxonomy (NCBI): domain Eukaryota; kingdom Viridiplantae; phylum Streptophyta; class Magnoliopsida; order Poales; family Poaceae; genus Avena; species Avena atlantica. The sequence continues at coordinate 109,454,484 of OU342735.1, forward strand.
AAGAAGCCCAACTCAGAGGGCGCAAACACCTCAACCTTTGAGGCCACGACACACACCCACACCGTCAAGCTGGTCCCAGGCGACTCCAGCCAGACGGTGACGATCGGGACGGGCATGAGCCCAGCATAGGAAGGCGCGCTCATCGAGTTCCTCCGTGAGAACAGGGACATCTTCGCATGGAAACCCTCTGACATGCCCGGTGTCCCTAGGGATCTCACTGAGCACAATCTAAACGCCGACCCCAAAGTGCGACCTGTCAAGCAGTCGCTGCGGCCCTTCAATGAAGAACGCCATCGAGCAATCGCCGAGGAGGTGCAGCGTCTACTCGCTGCCGGCTTCATCCGGCCAATCAAGTACTCCAAGTGGCTGGCAAACCCAGTGCTAGTCGAGAAGAAGAACGGGACCTGGAGAATGTGTATCGACTACACAAACCTGAACAGCGCCTGCCCAAAGGAGCAGTTCGTCCTCCCGCAGATCGACCAGATAATCGATTCAACCGCGGGCTCGGAGTCGCTATGTTTCCTCGACACCTACTCTGGGTACAACCAGATCAAAATGGCTGTCGAAGACGAGGAGAAGACGGCGTTCATCACGCCATTCAGAGACTTCTGCTACACCGCCATGACCTTCGGCCTCAAGAACGCCGGGCGACCTACCAGCGGTGCATGCAAGAATGCCTCACGAGCCAAATTGGCCGCAACATCCACATCTACATCGACGACGTGGTCGTAAAGTCCACTCGCCAGGGCGACCTACTGGCCGACCTGGCGGAAACATTCGCCAACCTGCGAAAATATAAGATAAAGCTCAACCCAGGCAAATGCACCTTCGGTGTACCTGCCGGACAACTACTGGGGTACGTCGTCTCCAAACGAGGGATCGAGGCGAACCCCACGAAGATCGACACGATCGCCCGGCTCGGCAAACCCGAGTGCCTGCGCGACGTCCAGAAGCTGGCCGGGCGAGTAGCGGCTCTCAGTCGCTTCATCCCCCGCCTGGGCGAAAAGGCGATGCCCTATACCGCCTGATGCGCAAGAACCCCACCTTCCAGTGGGACCAGGAGGCGGACGACGCACTCCGCGATCTCACAAAGGTGCTACTCGCCGCCCCCGCCGACAAAGAACCCATGCTGGTCTACGTCGCGGCTTCCGAGCGCGTCGTCAGCGCCGTGATGGTCGTAGAGCGACCAGAGGAAGGAAAGGAGCGCCCAGTGCAGCGACCGGTGTACTACATCAGCGAGGTCCTCACCGAGTCGCGCCAGCGGTACCCCCAGTACCAAAAGCTGGTATACGCGGTATTCAGAGCTCAGCGGCGCCTGCCGCACTACTTCCAGGAGCACCCGATCACGGTCGTTTCCTCGGCACCGCTGCAGGACATCATCCGCAACCGTGAGGCGACCGGGCGGGTCGCCAAGTGGGCCGTCGAGATCGGCGTCCACAACATCAAATACGATCCATGAAAAGCGATCAAGTCGCAGGCACTGGCAGACTTCATCGCCGACTGGGAAGAGGCCCAGCAGCTAGAGAAGCTGCCGTACCTCCATTACTGGAGCCTGCACTTCGACGGCTCCAAGAACGCGGACGGCGCAGGCGCAGGGATCGTGCTAACTTCACCAAAGGGCGACAAGCTCCGCTACATCCTCCGCCTCGACTTCACACCCTGCACCAACAACATGGCTGAGTATGAGGCCCTACTCCACGGCATGCGAGTTGCAAAGGAGATGAACGTCAATCGCCTCCGCTGCTACGGAGATTCCGACCTCGTCGCGGGGCAAGTCGCTGGCACCTGCGACGCCGTCTCCCCCACCATGGCGGCGTACCGCCAAGAAGTGGACAAGTTAGGCGGACACTTTACAGGCTACTCCGTCGAGTGGATCGACAGGCGGAAGAACGAGGAGGCCGACGCACTCTCTCGCATCGGGTCAGCTCGACTCGCCCCACCCGCCGGCGTCTTCCTCGACACGATCACCAAGCCATCAGTCTCTCCCCCGAGGGAGATCGACATCGGAGTCCCGCTCCAACCAGAGGCAGACTTGGTCGCACTCGTCAACGAGCCAGACGACTGGACCAAGCCCTACATCGCCTACCTGGAAGCCGGCACCTTGCCAGCAAACGAGACGGACGTATGGATGATCGCCCGCCGCTGCAAGTCCTACACCATCATCGACGGCGAGCTCCACAAGCGCAGTGTCACCGGCGTGTTTTAACGCTGCGTCCAACCCGCCGAAGGACGCAAGATCCTCCACGATATCCACTCCGGCGACTGCGGCCGCCACGCCGGCGCCCGCTCCCTGGTCGCCAAGGCTATGCGACATGGCTTTTACTGGCCCACCGCACACGCCGATGCCGTCGACATTGTCCAGCGGTGCGCCGGGTGCCAGAAGTACGCCAACCAGACGCACGTGCCGAGCTCAGCGCTGAAGACAATCCCCATCACCTGGCCATTCGCTGTGTGGGGCATGGATATGGTAGGTCCCTTCAAGAAGGCCCCCTCCGGCTACACCCACCTGCTAGTCGCAGTCGACAAATTCACAAAGTGGGTGGAGGCCAAGCCAGTTCGGAAATGCGACGGGAAGACCGCCACTAAATTCCTACGCGAGCTCATATCTCGCTACGGGTTCCCAAAAAGCATCATCACGGACAACGGCACCAACTTCGCCAAGGGAGCCATGGCCGAATTCTGCGAAGAGCACCACATTCGGCTCGACCTCGCGTCAGTCGCCCACCCGGAATCCAACGGCCAGGCGGAACGGGCCAACCAAAGCATCCTCCACGGCCTGAAGCCGCGACTCCAAGTACCACTTGAGCACACCGCCGGGTGCTGGGTCGAGGAGTTGCCCTCTGTCATCTAGGGGATCCGCACCTCAGTCAACAGGTCGACAGGGTTCACCCCCTTCTTCATGGTCTACGGCGACGAGGCAGTTATGCCCACCGACCTCGAGCACGACTCGCTGCGGGTCGTCCACTACACAGAGGCTGCGAACGAGCTCGCCCGCCAAGACGGGATCGACCAACTCGACGAAGCACGTGGCCTCGCTCGGTCACGCACCGCCATCTACCAGCAGGGACTCCGCCGCTACCACAGTCGGCGGGTGAAAACTCGCACCTTCCAAGAAGGCGACCTGGTGTTACACCTCATCCAGGACAAGAAGGGCATGCACAAGCTCTCCCCTCCGTGGTAAGGGCCATTCACCATCGGGCGCGTACTCGGCAACGACGCCTACTACCTCATCGACGTCCGCGGGGACGGCGAACTCGACGTCAAGCGACCATGGAATGTAAACCTCCTACGGAAGTTCTACTCCTAGAACCCCACACATGTACTCTCCAGTCGCTATGAAATAAAAAGAAACGGTTACCGCAAATTGCGCCTACTCTCCATGACTTGTGCCACTCGCACTCGTAATAACAGCGTCAAGCTAACCGCAGAAGTCAACCTTTGGTACAGCGATCGGCACGCCTAAGTAGTGCGGTGCAAGAGCACTGATTCACCTCAGGTCTTGCATCGTCCATGAAAAACGCCTACCCGGAGCCCCATTGGAGTCGCCTAGCTCGACTGGTTCTACGAACCAAGACAACCGCCTTCGCTTCTCACAACGACCTTGGTCCTCTGCATCCTCGGCATAGCGACTCGAACGGCTAAGTACCACGCTCGGGGACTGAAGACCAGTTCATCACGAGCGGTCGGGGAAAACGCCAAGTAAGAGAGCATGCCCAGGACTCGCCACGCGACTGACCCCACGGGCCAGGCAGGAGTGACGCGCTCAAACCAACGCGCTAAGTCCTCAACCACCCTCGAGTCGCGCCTAGAACAACCAAGTACCACGCTCGGGGACTCGGCCACCCGACCCCGCTCGCGCAAGGGAAAACGGTAAAGTACAGAGCACTCAAGGGAGTCGCCTGGCGACTGGCTCTCCGAGCTCGGGCGAGTCGACCACAATAACAAAACACATAACAACAACAAATATATCACATACGAGGTAAACCCCACAAAAATGGCGGACGCGCTCGGGGACTCGTTCAAACATCAATCACAAACACATGACAAATACCAAAATAGACACGATGTATCATTCAATTGCATATCGCATCGTCTCATGTTACAAAATATGCCTGCATGGCAGACCTGCTGCTAACGCCACAAGGCAAACTATCCTACTCTGCAGGCTTTGATGACGACTCGCCAACATCCCGGCGATTGCGGATGAACGGCGTGTACGGGTTCGACAGATACGTCGTCAGTTCACCCGCCATCGCCGCGCGAAAATGTTGCTCTACCTTGAAGTCACGATGCGGCGGCTCGGGGTCGTTCGGCACGACGACCGTCTCCTGGTACGGAAGGAGATCGCCCATTGCCCAGACACGTTACGAGTACGTGGCGGCGCGGTCCTGCAACTTGAGAACCTCGGACAGCTCCACCGCGCCAGTCGACGATGGGTATCCACTCGTCACATCGTCGATGTCGAAGTCCTCGGGGAAGTGGGCAAGTCCAAGACTAAGTTCCGTCGACGCTCCGCGCCGAAACGCCGACCGCGTCATGAACTCGACGACCACGGGCGCCTTCTCCAAATACTTCCACACCTCAACGAGGTCGCTGGGAATCACCTCCGTGGGCGATATCTCTTGGAGATAGGCGCAGATGCACGTCGCCGACAATGTTGCCGAGTCAACAAGCATGCTTACACACTGCCTCGCGTCGAACAAGCTCGCCTCTTCCTCGCTATCGATGATGCGACCTGCGAGTAGAAGACAATAATGAATACGACGGACACCACAAAAGGAACAACCACCGGAAGGGGCAGATGCACTTACCAATCAACGGGCGGGCGAGTTCCGTGATGAAGCTTTGAAGCGACGTATGGTCGTCCTGAAGCCCAGCAACAAGGGCATCCAACACTTTGCGATCCTCTTCGGCGGCTGCAATGGCGGCCTTGGCTCGCCCGTCAGCCGAGCTCGCTTCTTCTTTTGCCTCCCGCAGCTCGCGCTCGAGGTTGGCGACCCGCTGTTCAGCCGCACTCAAAGCCGATTGCGCCGCCACCAAATCACCAGCGGGGACAAGCCCCTGGTGAGCTTCCTCTGCCTTCGCGGCAACAGCCTAAAGCCCTTTGTTCGCCTCCTGGACGATGGCCAATTCTTTCTCCGCGCGCTGCTTCCAGGCCAATCGGTCAGCCGATTCAAGCTGTAGACCCTGCATATCATCAAAAAGGTTAATCAAAGCAAAATTCCTAAGTGCCCACCCGCTGAAATTCAGCGAGTGCGCACTCGGGGACTGGCAATCAAAAAATTCCTAAGTGCCCACCCGCTGAAATTTAGCGCGTGCGCACTCGGGGACTGGTACTCAAAGAAATTCCTAAGTGCCACCCGCTGAAATTTAGCGTGTGCGCACTCAGGGACTGGATGCGAAAAATAAAGTTAAGATATTATAAGAATCAGGCCGCTGCAAAGCACCGACCTGATCCTCGGGGACTGGATGTACCTGGTTGGCTGCGCCAAGCATGCCGTGGAGTTGTATCGCGTCCACGGACGCGAGGAGAGTCGGCGTATGCCCACGACGTTGGTCGACTTCAGCATCGGCGGTCCCAGGAGCGTGGCTTGAGGGCGAAGTCCCACTCGCCGCGGCCGCCTTGGTCATGAAGCGTGGGAAGGTAGCGATAGAGGCACCCGCTCCAAAAGAGGTCGGCTCGGCCGTTCCAGGCAAGGGAGCGCCCTCCTTCGTAGACGCGGCTGCCTCCGTCACGGGTCCGGCTGGCGCAACCGCCGTGTCGTCAGAAATAGTGACGACGTCGTCACCCTTGGCCTTCTTGCTGCCATCCGCAGAGACGACGACCTCGTCCGCCTTCCTCTTGCGGGAAGGATCCTCCTCGCTAACGACGGGTGGCACCTTAGCCACGGTCGGATGGCCCATTCTCTTCACTCCGGTCCTGTGCATCAATCGCATAAGCAAAAATAATTCAAGTAATTATGAAAGACAAAGAAGGGTGAGTGTACTCACTTGGCGACTGGAATAAAGCGTAGCCCCATACGGAGGCCGACTGGTTTTTCCAGTTCAGGGCCCAGTCGGCGACTGAGCCCCATCTCCAGGACGTCACGTGCCCAAGACACGGACGGCTTCTTCGTCGTTGAGGCCGCAGCTGGAGCCTCTAGGATATCTTCGGCAGGAGCCTCCTTATCTAGCATGCAGCCCATGCCTCACCGCCCCTCTCGACCAACCCTAGCTCAAGAACAGAGACCAGAACCGCCAGGAACGCCGCGCTCGCCGCTCTCGACCATGCCGACACGCACCCCAGTGCACGCGCCGTTCCTACTCAACCCGACCACCTCGAGCCCTCGCCGCCCGCCAGCATGCACCCCACCGTCCCAGGAGACCACCAGACATGTTCGTTTCATCGCCCGTACCCCGTAGCCGCCGCTCGCCGCAGAGTTCGCCGCCTCTGCCTCGCAGAGCACCGCACATTCCCAACCGATTTCCACCGCCCCTACACACGCATATAAGCTCTAGAGCTTCGCCAGGAGACCGCCCGTCGATCGCCAAGCTCAGCCATGCCGCTAGCCGCCCGTAGCCGTGTCGCCACCGTCGCCTGCCCATCCCTCTTGGTCTCGTCGTCGAGCCTATAAAAGGAGGCAATCCTCGCTCGATTTCTTCACACCATCTCACTCCCCACCTCTCACTGAGACTTCCCACTTCTTCCCGGAGCAAGGCGAGCAACGCATCGCCGGAATTTGGCTGGAGCTCGCCGCTGTAGAGGAGGAGAGGAGCCGTCGATTGGAGCCGCCCCAGGAGGAGCTGCCGGTGCCAGGAGAATCGCCGTCGTCGACTTCGTCGTTCGCCCCCATCGATGACCCTCGCCTGAGCCCCGGTGAGCCTCCCACGACTCCCACTGAGCCGCTAGGGTTCGAGCTCGCCGGTGACATGTTCATCGTCGACGACGACCCTCAGCCGTTGATCTCACTTCTAATCCAACGAACCACATCGCCCCGTACCGCTTCGCGTGTTATGAGAAACTGACGGGTGGAACCCCCCTGTCAGCTAAGCCCCGCGCTGCGGAGTGACACTGGGCCGGCCCATTAACCCTTCCCGCGCAGCCCAATCGTTTGAATTTAGATTTTTCTATTTTAATTCAAACATAGTTCTGTACCTAGTTTCAAAAATCAACCCAGCTCTATTCGGTGAACCAAATTACATGAAACCAATTTTGTTAGAAAGGTACTGAAATGCTTAATCCAAGACCGTTGGATTCAAATCATTTGGATCTGTAGATCAACCTTGGTAAATATAACAAGTCAGAAGCTTTTCTACATTCAAACATTTTTCAAATTTCAACCATAATAGCTTTTGACCGGGGTATACCCAGCAGGACGTTTCCGACTGGCCCAAAGAACTGGCGAGTAGGCCTGCAAAACGGCGACTGGATTAAAGCCCAGCAAGGAGCCAAGCGACTGGAAGCTGAAGGCCCAGGTGAGCGGATAGGCCTGGTCGGATTAGGTTAAACGAGTACCGAAGCTCTAACTGAATCGGTTGAGATATGTAAACCCTAGGGGAGGAGAGCCTATATAAACCTCCCTATAGGGCGAGTAGAGATACGTTCCATCATACACCCAAGCGACTCGCCGCCTAGCCGCCGAGCTCGCCCATTGTACCTCCTCCATAATACAATCTAGCAGGAGTAGGTCTTTACCCTCCGGGGGGCCGAACCTGGGTAAACCCTGTGTCTTTGCCCTCATCTCGCACCGCAGATGGCTGGCTGCCCTTGCCCCTCGTTCTACTACTCGCTGCCAATTGCAGCATCTGCCGTGACCATTTCCACGACAGTGGCGCCCACCGTGGGGCCTGGCCGGTCTGGCCGGTGTTCTGTGGCGAGATCCAATCTGCCCATCAACGAGACGGTCACCACCGGCCGCATGATAGCGATCAGCAAGATGCTCCAAATCTTGCCGAGCAGCTACGTCCCGGCGACGCGGCCCGTCACGCACAGCGTGATCCTGCCGATCGGCACGATCAGCCTCTTCGTCGGCCTCACCGACGTCATCGTCTCGGAGGATTCGACTCGCATCCACGAGTCGCCGCCACGCGATCGGCTCTCCGAGAGCCAGATCAGCACGATCCATCGCCTCGCCTCCGAGTACAACTCGGCCCACAGCGACGTGGCCGAAAACTCAGCGGCCGCAGAGGACGCGGCCCTCAACGACGACGCCTACTCGGCGACCCCGGCGTCACTCGCCGGATCCATCACCGCGGCTTCATCCGCGGGCTCCATCGCCCAGGTCACCAACGTGGGAAACTTCGAGGACCCCTCCATCCTCGGGATCTTCGAATTCGACTCCGGGTCGGAGAACTCCGCCGACCTCTGCGACGGAACCGGTCGCCATGCCGCTACCTACATGGCGACCGGCACCGATCCGCCGGAGGATCCATTCTCCACCCCAATCCCTCCTAACGCCACGGCAACGGAGGTCGAGGAACTCCGCCTGAAACTGGCGGAGGCGGTGCGCAAGGAGCAAGCCGAGCGCGAAAAATTTCGCCTCGAGCAGGTGACGGCGCAGGAACTATCACGCTACCACCAACAGCGGATCAGGTCGCGCCTGAACCCCACCGTTCAGGGGCGTGCCCTGAACTTCGATGACGAAAACGACCCGGCCCGCGTGGCCGAGCGCGCAATCTGCGAGAACGCGCCACCAGGAGGAAGTGCCCGGCCCCCGCCAGGATCAACGACGATGGGCGCCCCACCTCCACCCAACCGTACCCCTCCCAGGGACCAACCGCGGATAGTAGTCTCCTCACGGGAGCGAGACGCAAACGGCCTCCCACTATTCTCCACCCCGATGGACAACCTCATGGCAGGCCGAGCAGCAGCCGACAGCATCACGGCCACCGGCGACGGCGCCCTACAGATCCAATACGTCAGGGCCCTGCTCGCGAAGGCCGTGGATCAGCAAAGAGCGGGCGCTGACTCGCAAGGTCGAGTATACTTGCGTTCCTCGGGAAGCAGAGCGGCCTCCAGCGGCCGCCCATCGGCGGCAAACACCCTCAACTGCCCGCCACCAGAGCCACTGCAGCTCCAACACCGACCCGCGAATGCGGCACTCTCCACCAACGACTCCAGGCCGGCGACCAACTTCGTCGCCGCCAACGGGCAACCCATCGACGCCCGCACCCACATCATCAACAACCAAAGTTGGCGCGCACGCCAGCCCGACGACCTGCGACATACCCTAACCAATCGCCGCGACGGCGAGCCCATGGGGTCGCTCAGTCGACTTGGACCCAAGTGCTTCGGACCAATGATCCGAGGCGAGAAGTACCCGCCAAACTTCAAGGCGCCAAAGGAGATAGAAAAGTACGACTCCTCGTACGACCCCGCCGTCTGGCTCGACACATACCTCATGGTGATGGGGATCGCAGGCCACACCGACCTGCTAGCCGCCCGTTACCTCCCCCTGATGATGGAGGGGACGTGCAGGCAGTGGATCAACACCCTCCCCCAGGACAGTATTGACTCCTGGGAGGAGATGCGCGACGCCTTCGTCAGGCACTTCGAGTGCTCCTACACCCGCGCCACCACTATCGAGGACCTGGAGCGATGCGTCCAGGGACCCCACGAGTCGACCCGCAACTGGGTCCAACGGTGGCAAGAACTCTGGTACAACGCGGTCGGCATCCACCCGGATACCGCGATCCATTGCTTCAAGACCTCGTGCCGCTACGAGCCCCTGGTCGCCAAGCTCAAGCAACACTCTCGCACACTCGACAACATCCCCGACCTCCTCGAAATCGCCAAATGGTACGCGGAGGAAGATCCAAACCAGGAAACTGACGACGAGTCAGGAGGTCAACGCCGCACGAGCGGCAACGACAGCGGACGATGGTCCGACCTAAGCTACAGCAACACTCGCCTCACCGGCAAGCGCCGCAGTGACGGGCGAGTCGACTTCGTCGCCAACGCCGGGCACGTGCAATGCGATCCCAAGAGCTTCCGCCGCGACAGAGGAAAACGCCGCGACGGCGGCAACTACAAGGCCAAGCCAAGGTTCGACCCCGCGGCTCTCCTTAACCAACCATGTGCGTTTCATAGCAGGGAAGGGAAGCCCGCAATGCACACCACCGCCGACTGCCACACCCTCAGGGAAATCGAGAAGGCACGGCGAGCGCGGGAGGACCCCGACAACGACCCGCCAAACGGCGGAAAATTCGGCAAAGTGGCCGGCTCGCTCCATGCCTTCACAGGCTTCAACACGAAGCGCGAGAAGAAGGTCATCGCCCGCGCTGTCGCCGTTAACGCGGTGGCCCAGGTGGACGTTCCCTAGTTCCTAAACTGGTCAGAGCAGCCCATCACCTGGAGCCGCCAAGACCACTCGCCACGCATCGAGTACCCAGGACGAGTCGCCCTGGTGGTCAAGCCCAAGGTCGGCGACTACTGGCTCCCCAAGACATTGATGGACGGCGGCAACTCCATCAACATCCTGTACCTCGACACCTTCAGGCGGCTGCGGCTCCCGCAGTAGATGATCGAGACGACCCACACCACATTCCACGGCATCGTCCCCGGTCGGAAGGCGTACCCGATAGGCAAGGTCACGCTGCCAGTCACCTTCGGCACACCGGCAAACTTCCGCACCGAGCGGATCGTCTTCGAGCTGGTGCCCTTCGACAGCCCCTACCACTGCGTCCTGGGGCGCCAGGCGTTCGCTAAGTTCATGGCAGCGCCCCACTACGCGTACAACGCGATGAAGCTCCCCGGTCCGTGCGGCTTCATCACCATCAACGGCGACCCCGACATGGCCGCCGAGTGCGAGGCCGAAGGTGCCGAGCTCGCTGACGCCGTCATCGCGGAGGAGACCAACCACACTGATGAGCTCGCCAAGTATGCGAGCGGGGTCAACAACAACGACCCCATCATACTCAAGAAGCCCAACTCAGAGGGAGCAAACACCTCAACCTTTGAGGCCACGACGCACACCCACACCGTCAAGCTGGTCCCAGGCGACTCCAGCCAGACGGTGACGATCGGGACGGGCATGAGCCCAGCATAGGAAGGCGCGCTCATCGAGTTCCTCCGTGAGAACAGGGACATCTTCGCATGGAAACCCTCTGACATGCCCGGTGTCCCTAGGGATCTCACTGAGCACAATCTAAACGCCGACCCCAAAGTGCGACCTGTCAAGCAGTCGCTGCGGCCCTTCAATGAAGAACGCCATCGAGCAATCGCCGAGGAGGTGCAGCGTCTACTCGCTGCCGGCTTCATCCGGCCAATCAAGTACTCCAAGTGGCTGGCAAACCCAGTGCTGGTCGAGAAGAAGAACGGGACCTGGAGAATGTGTATCGACTACACAAACCTGAACAGCGCCTGCCCAAAGGAGCAGTTCGTCCTCCCGCAGATCGACCAGATAATCGATTCAACCGCGGGATCGGAGTCGCTATGTTTCCTCGACACCTACTCTGGGTACAACCAGATCAAAATGGCTGTCGAAGACGAGGAGAAGACGGCGTTCATCACGCCATTCAGAGACTTCTGCTACACCGCCATGACCTTCGGCCTCAAGAACGCCGGGGCGACCTACCAGCGGTGCATGCAAGAATGCCTCACGAGCCAAATTGGCCGCAACATCCACATCTACATCGACGACGTGGTCGTAAAGTCCGCTCGCCAGGGCGACCTACTGGCCGACCTGGCGGAAACATTCGCCAACCTGCGAAAATATAAGATAAAGCTCAACCCAGGCAAATGCACCTTCGGTGTACCTGCCGGACAACTACTGGGGTACGTCGTCTCCAAACGAGGGATCGAGGCGAACCCCACGAAGATCGACACGATCGCCCGGCTCGGCAAACCCGAGTGCCTGCGCGACGTCCAGAAGCTGGCCGGGCGAGTAGCGGCTCTCAGTCGCTTCATCCCCCGCCTGGGCGAAAAGGCGATGCCCTATACCGCCTGATGCGCAAGAACCCCACCTTCCAGTGGGACCAGGAGGCGGACGACGCACTCCGCGATCTCACAAAGGTGCTACTCGCCGCACCGCTACTCGCCGCCCCCGCCGACAAAGAACCCATGCTGGTCTACGTCGCGGCTTCCGAGCGCGTCGTCAGCGCCGTGATGGTCGTAGAGCGACCAGAGGAAGGAAAGGAGCGCCCAGTGCAGCGACCGGTGTACTACATCAGCGAGGTCCTCACCGAGTCGCGCCAGCGGTACCCCCAGTACCAAAAGCTGGTATACGCGGTATTCAGAGCTCAGCGGCGCCTGCCGCACTACTTCCAGGAGCACCCGATCACGGTCGTTTCCTCGGCACCGCTGCAGGACATCATCCGCAACCGTGAGGCGACCGGGTGGGTCGCCAAGTGGGCCGTCGAGATCGGCGTCCACAACATCAAATACGATCCATGAAAAGCGATCAAGTCGCAGGCACTGGCAGACTTCATCGCCGACTGGGAAGAGGTCCAGCAGCCAGAGAAGCTGCCGTACCTCCATTACTGGAGCCTGCACTTCGACGGCTCCAAGAACGCGGACGGCGCAGGCGCAGGGATCGTGCTAACTTCACCAAAGGGCGACAAGCTCCGCTACATCCTCCGCCTCGACTTCACACCCTGCACCAACAACATGGCTGAGTATGAGGCCCTACTCCACGGCATGCGAGTTGCAAAGGAGATGAACGTCAATCGCCTCCGCTGCTACGGAGATTCCGACCTCGTCGCGGGGCAAGTCGCTGGCACCTGCGACGCCGTCTCCCCCACCATGGCGGCGTACCGCCAAGAAGTGGACAAGTTAGGCGGACACTTTACAGGCTACTCCGTCGAGTGGATCGACAGGCGGAAGAACGAGGAGGCCGACGCACTCTCTCGCATCGGGTCAGCTCGACTCGCCCCACCCGCCGGCGTCTTCCTCGACACGATCACCAAGCCATCAGTCTCTCCCCCGAGGGAGATCGACATCGGAGTCCCGCTCCAACCAGAGGCAGACTTGGTCGCACTCGTCAACGAGCCAGACGACTGGACCAAGCCCTACATCGCCTACCTGGAAGCCGGCACCTTGCCAGCAAACGAGACGGACGTACGGATGATCGCCCGCCGCTGCAAGTCCTACACCATCATCGACGGCGAGCTCCACAAGCGCAGTGTCACCGGCGTGTTTCAACGCTGCGTCCAACCCGCCGAAGGACGCAAGATCCTCCACGATATCCACTCCGGCGACTGCGGCCGCCACGCCGGCGCCCGCTCCCTGGTCGCCAAGGCTATGCGACATGGCTTTTACTGGCCCACCGCACACGCCGATGCCGTCGACATTGTCCAGCGGTGCGCCGGGTGCCAGAAGTACGCCAACCAGACGCACGTGCCGAGCTCAGCGCTGAAGACAATCCCCATCACCTGGCCATTCGCTGTGTGGGGCATGGATATGGTAGGCCCCTTCAAGAAGGCCCCCTCCGGCTACACCCACCTGCTAGTCGCAGTCGACAAATTCACAAAGTGGGTGGAGGCCAAGCCAGTTCGGAAATGCGACGGGAAGACCGCCACTAAATTCCTACGCGAGCTCATATCTCGCTACGGGTTCCCAAAAAGCATCATCACGGACAAGGGCACCAACTTCGCCAAGGGAGCCATTGCCGAATTCTGCGAAGAGCACCACATTCGGCTCGACCTCGCGTCAGTCGCCCACCCGGAATCCAACGGCCAGGCGGAACGGGCCAACCAAAGCATCCTCCACGGCCTGAAGCCGCGACTCCAAGTACCACTTGAGCGCACCGCCGGGTGCTGGGTCGAGGAGTTGCCCTCTGTCATCTAGGGGATCCGCACCTCAGTCAACAGGTCGACAGGGTTCACCCCCTTCTTCATGGTCTACGGCGACGAGGCAGTTATGCCCACCGACCTCGAGCACGACTCGCTGCGGGTCGTCCACTACAGAGAGGCTGCGAACGAGCTCGCCCGCCAAGACGGGATCGACCAACTCGACGAAGCACGTGGCCTCGCTCGGTCACGCACCGCCATCTACCAGCAGGGACTCCGCCGCTACCACAGCCGGCGGGTGAAAACTCGCACCTTCCAAGAAGGCGACCTGGTGTTACACCTCATCCAGGACAAGAAGGGCATGCACAAGCTCTCCCCTCCGTGGGAAGGGCCATTCACCATCGGGCGCGTACTCGGCAACGACGCCTACTACCTCATCGACGTCCGCGGGGACGGCGAACTCGACGTCAAGCGACCATGGAATGTAAACCTCCTACGAAAGTTCTACTCCTAGAACCCCACACATGTACTCTCCAGTCGCTATGAAATAAAAAGAAACGGTTACCGCAAATTGCGCCTACTCTCCATGACTTGTGCCACTCGCACTCGTAATAACAGCGTCAAGCTAACCGCAGAAGTCAACCTTTGGTACAGCGATCGGCACGCCTAAGTAGTGCGGTGCAAGAGCACTGATTCACCTCAGGTCTTGCATCGTCCATGAAAAACGCCTACCCGGAGCCCCATTGGAGTCGCCTAGCTCGACTGGTTCTACGAACCAAGACAACCGCCTTCGCTTCTCACAACGACCTTGGTCCTCTGCATCCTCGGCATAGCGACTCGAACGGCTAAGTACCACGCTCGGGGACTGAAGACCAGTTCATCACGAGCGGTCGGGGAAAACGCCAAGTAAGAGAGCATGCCCAGGACTCGCCACGCGACTGACCCCACGGGCCAGGCAGGAGTGACGCGCTCAAACCAACGCGCTAAGTCCTCAACCACCCTCGAGTCGCGCCTAGAACAACCAAGTACCACGCTCGGGGACTCGGCCACCCGACCCCGCTCGCGCAAGGGAAAACGGTAAAGTACAGAGCACTCAAGGGAGTCGCCTGGCGACTGGCTCTCCGAGCTCGGGCGAGTCGACCACAATAACAAAACACATAACAAGAACAAATATATCACATACGAGGTAAACCCCACAAAAATGGCGAACGCGCTCGGGGACTCGTTCAAACATCAATCACAAACACATGACAAATACCAAAATAGACACGATGTATCATTCAATTGCATATCGCATCGTCTCATGTTACAAAATATGCCTGCATGGCAGACCTGCTGCTAACGCCACAAGGCAAACTATCCTACTCTGCAGGCTTTGATGACGACTCGCCAACATCCCGGCGATTGCGGATGAACGGCGTGTACGGGTTCGACAGATACGTCGTCAGTTCACCCGCCATCGCCGCGCGAAAATGTTGCTCTACCTTGAAGTCACGATGCGGCGGCTCGGGGTCGTTCGGCACGACGACCGTCTCCTGGTACGGAAGGAGATCGCCCATTGCCCAGACACGTTACGAGTACGTGGCGGCGCGGTCCTGCAACTTGAGAACCTCAGACAGCTCCACCGCGCCAGTCGACGATGGGTATCCACTCGTCACATCGTCGATGTCGAAGTCCTCGGGGAAGTGGGCAAGTCCAAGACTAAGTTCCGTCGACGCTCCGCGCCGAAACGCCGACCGCGTCATGAACTCGACGACCACGGGCGCCTTCTCCAAATACTTCCACACCTCAACGAGGTCGCTGGGAATCACCTCCGTGGGCGATATCTCTTGGAGATAGGCGCAGATGCACGTCGCCGACAATGTTGCCGAGTCAACAAGCATGCTTACACACTGCCTCGCGTCGAACAAGCTCGCCTCTTCCTCGCTATCGATGATGCGACCTGCGAGTAGAAGACAATAATGAATACGACGGACACCACAAAAGGAACAACCACCGGAAGGGGCAGATGCACTTACCAATCAACGGGCGGGCGAGTTCCGTGATGAAGCTTTGAAGCGACGTATGGTCGTCCTGAAGCCCAGCAACAAGGGCATCCAACACTTTGCGATCCTCTTCGGCGGCTGCAATGGCGGCCTTGGCTCGCCCGTCAGCCGAGCTCGCTTCTTCTTTTGCCTCCCGCAGCTCGCGCTCGAGGTTGGCGACCCGCTGTTCAGCCGCACTCAAAGCCGATTGCGCCGCCACCAAATCACCAGCGGGGACAAGCCCCTGGTGAGCTTCCTCTGCCTTCGCGGCAACAGCCTAAAGCCCTTTGTTCGCCTCCTGGACGATGGCCAATTCTTTCTCCGCGCGCTGCTTCCAGGCCAATCGGTCAGCCGATTCAAGCTGTAGACCCTGCATATCATCAAAAGGTTAATCAAAGCAAAATTCCTAAGTGCCCACCCGCTGAAATTCAGCGAGTGCGCACTCGGGGACTGGCAATCAAAAAATTCCTAAGTGCCCACCCGCTGAAATTCAGCGCGTGCGCACTCGGGGACTGGTACTCAAAGAAATTCCTAAGTGCCCACCCGCTGAAATTTAGCGTGTGCGCACTCAGGGACTGGATGCGAAAAATAAAGTTAAGATATTATAAGAATCATGCCGCTGCAAAGCACCGACCTGATCCTCGGGGACTGGATGTACCTGGTTGGCTGCGCCAAGCATGCCGTGGAGTTGTATCGCGTCCACGGACGCGAGGAGAGCCGGCGTATGCCCACGACGTTGGTCGACTTCAGCATCGGCGGTCCCAGGAGCGTGGCTTGAGGGCGAAGTCCCACTCGCCGCGGCCGCCTTGGTCATGAAGCGTGGGAAGGTAGCGATAGAGGCACCCGCTCCAAAAGAGGTCGGCTCGGCCGTTCCAGGCAAGGGAGCGCCCTCCTTCGTAGACGCGGCTGCCTCCGTCACGGGTCCGGCTGGCGCAACCGCCGTGTCGTCAGAAATAGTGACTACGTCGTCACCCTTGGCCTTCTTGCTGCCATCCGCAGAGACGACGACCTCGTCCGCCTTCCTCTTGCGGGAAGGATCCTCCTCGCTAACGACGGGTGGCACCTTAGCCACGGTCGGATGGCCCATTCTCTTCACTCCGGTCCTGTGCATCAATCGCATAAGCAAAAATAATTCAAGTAATTATGAAAGACAAAGAAGGGTGAGTGTACTCACTTGGCGACTGGAATAAAGCGTAGCCCCATACGGAGGCCGACTGGTTTTTCCAGTTCAGGGCCCAGTCAGCGACTGAGCCCCATCTCCAGGACGTCACGTGCCCAAGACACGGACGGCTTCTTCGTCGTTGAGGCCGCAGCTGGAGCCTCTGGGATATCTTCGGCAGGAGCCTCCTTGTCTAGCATGCAGCCCATGCCTCACCGCCCCTCTCGACCAGCCCTAGCTCAAGAACAGAGACCAGAACCGCCAGGAACGCCGCGCTCGCCGCTCTCGACCATGCCGACACGCACCCCAGTGCACGCGCCGTTCCTACTCAACCCGACCACCTCGAGCCCTCGCCGCCCGCCAGCATGCACCCCACCGTCCCAGGAGACCACCAGACATGTTCGTTTCATCGCCCGTACCCCGTAGCCGCCGCTCGCCGCAGAGTTCGCCGCCTCTGCCTCGCAGAGCACCGCACATTCCCAACCGATTTCCACCGCCCCTACACGCGCATATAAGCTCTAGAGCTTCGCCAGGAGACCGCCCGTCGATCGCCAAGCTCAGCCATGCCGCTAGCCGCCCGTAGCCGTGTCGCCACCGTCGCCTGCCCATCCCTCTTGGTCTCGTCATCGAGCCTATAAAAGGAGGCAATCCTCGCTCGATTTCTTCACACCATCTCACTCCCCACCTCTCACTGAGACTTCCCACTTCTTCCCGGAGCAAGGCGAGCAACGCATCGCCGGAATTTGGCTGGAGCTCGCCGCTGTAGAGGAGGAGAGGAGCCGTCGATTGGAGCCGCCCCAGGAGGAGCTGCCGGTGCCAGGAGAATCGCCGTCGTCGACTTCGTCGTTCGCCCCCATCGATGACCCTCGCCTGAGCCCCGGTGAGCCTCCCACGACTCCCACTGAGCCGCTAGTGTTCGAGCTCGCCGGTGACATGTTCATCGTCGACGACGACCCTCAGCCGTTGATCTCACTTCTAATCCAACGAACCACATCGCCCCGTACCGCTTCGCGTGTTATGAGAAACTGACGGGTGGAACCCCCCTGTCAGCTAAGCCCCGCGCTGCGGAGTGACACTGGGCCGGCCCATTAACCCTTCCCGCGCAGCCCAATCGTTTGAATTTAGATTTTTCTATTTTAATTCAAACATAGTTCTGTACCTAGTTTCAAAAATCAACCCAGCTCTATTCGGTGAACCAAATTACATGAAACCAATTTTGTTAGAAAGGTACTGAAATGCTTAATCCAAGCCCGTTGGATTCAAATCATTTGGATATGTAGATCAACCTTGGTAAATATAACAAGTCAGAAGCTTTTCTACATTCAAACATTTTTCAAATTTCAACCATAATAGCTTTTGACCGGGGTATACCCAGCAGGACGTTTCCGACTGGCCCAAAGAACTGGCGAGTAGGCCTGCAAAACGGCGACTGGATTAAAGCCCAGCAAGGAGCCAAGCGACTGGAAGCTGAAGGCCCAGGTGAGCGGATAGGCCTGGTCGGATTAGGTTAAACGAGTACCGAAGCTCTAACTGAATCGGTTGAGATATGTAAACCCTAGGGGAGGAGAGCCTATATAAACCTCCCTATAGGGCGAGTAGAGATACGTTCCATCATACACCCAAGCGACTCGCCGCCTAGCCGCCGAGCTCGCCCATTGTACCTCCTCCATAATACAATCTAGCAGGAGTAGGTCTTTACCCTCCGGGGGGCCGAACCTGGGTAAACCCTGTGTCTTTGCCCTCATCTCGCACCGCAGATGGCTGGCTGCCCTTGCCCCTCGTTCTACTACTCGCTGCCAATTGCAGCATCTGCCGTGACCATTTCCACGACAGTGGCGCCCACCGTGGGGCCTGGCTGGTCTGGCTGGTGTTCTGTGGCGAGATCCAATCTGCCCATCAACGAGACGGTCGCCACCGGCCGCATGATAGCGATCAGCAAGATGCTCCAAATCTTGCCGAGCAGCTACGTCCCGGCGACGCGGCCCGTCACGCACAGCGTGATCCTGCCGATCGGCACGATCAGCCTCTTCGTCGGCCTCACCGACGTCATCGTCTCGGAGGATTCGACTCGCATCCACGAGTCGCCGCCACGCGATCGGCTCTCCGAGAGCCAGATCAGCACGATCCATCGCCTCGCCTCCGAGTACAACTCGGCCCACAGCGACGTGGCCGAAAACTCAGCGGCCGCAGAGGACGCGGCCCTCAACGACGACGCCTACTCGGCGACCCCGGCGTCACTCGCCGGATCCATCACCGCGGCTTCATCCGCGGGCTCCATCGCCCAGGTCACCAACGTGGGAAACTTCGAGGACCCCTCCATCCTCGGGATCTTCGAATTCGACTCCGGGTCGGAGAACTCCGCCGACCTCTGCGACGGAACCGGTCGCCATGCCGCTACCTACATGGCGACCGGCACCGATCCGCCGGAGGATCCATTCTCCACCCCAATCCCTCCTAACGCCACGGCAACGGAGGTCGAGGAACTCCGCCTGAAACTGGCGGAGGCGGTGCGCAAGGAGCAAGCCGAGCGCGAAAAATTTCGCCTCGAGCAGGTGACGGCGCAGGAACTATCACGCTACCACCAACAGCGGATCAGGTCGCGCCTGAACCCCACCGTTCAGGGGCGTGCCCTGAACTTCGATGACGAAAACGACCCGGCCCGCGTGGCCGAGCGCGCAATCTGCGAGAACGCGCCACCAGGAGGAAGTGCCCGGCCCCGCCAGGATCAACGACGATGGGCGCCCCACCTCCACCCAACCGTACCCCTCCCAGGGACCAGCCGCGGATAGTAGTCTCCTCACGGGAGCGAGACGCAAACGGCCTCCCACTATTCTCCACCCCGATGGACAACCTCGTGGCAGGCCGAGCAGCAGCCGACAGCATCACGGCCACCGGCGACGGCGCCCTACAGATCCAATACGTCAGGGCCCTGCTCGCGAAGGCCGTGGATCAGCAAAGAGCGGGCGCTGACTCGCAAGGTCGAGTATACTTGCGTTCCTCGGGAAGCAGAGCGGCCTCCAGCGGCCGCCCATCGGCGGCAAACACCCTCAACTGCCCGCCACCAGAGCCACTGCAGCTCCAACACCGACCCGCGAATGCGGCACTCTCCACCAACGACCCCAGGCCGGCGACCAACTTCGTCGCCGCCAACGGGCAACCCATCGACGCCCGCACCCACATCATCAACAACCAAAGTTGGCGCGCACGCCAGCCCGACGACCTGCGACATACCCTAACCAATCGCCGCGACGGCGAGCCCATGGGGTCGCTCAGTCGACTTGGACCCAAGTGCTTCGGACCAATGATCCGAGGCGAGAAGTACCCGCCAAACTTCAAGGCGCCAAAGGAGATAGAAAAGTACGACTCCTCGTACGACCCCGCCGTCTGGCTCGACACATACCTCATGGTGATGGGGATCGCAGGCCACACCGACCTGCTAGCCGCCCGTTACCTCCCCCTGATGATGGAGGGGACGTGCAGGCAGTGGATCAACACCCTCCCCCAGGACAGTATTGACTCCTGGGAGGAGATGCGCGACGCCTTCGTCAGGCACTTCGAGTGCTCCTACACCCGCGCCACCACTATCGAGGACCTGGAGCGATGCGTCCAGGGACCCCACGAGTCAACCCGCAACTGGGTCCAACGGTGGCAAGAACTCTGGTACAACACGGTCGGCATCCACCCGGATACCGCGATCCATTGCTTCAAGACCTCGTGCCGCTACGAGCCCCTGGTCGCCAAGCTCAAGCAACACTCTCGCACACTCGACAACATCCCCGACCTCCTCGAAATCGCCAAATGGTACGCGGAGGAAGATCCAAACCAGGAAACTGACGACGAGTCAGGAGGTCAACGCCGCACGAGCGGCAACGACAGCGGACGATGGTCCGACCTAAGCTACAGCAACACTCGCCTCACCGGCAAGCGCCGCAGTGACGGGCGAGTCGACTTCGTCGCCAACGCCGGGCACGTGCAATGCGAGCCCAAGAGCTTCCGCCGCGACGGAGGACAACGCCGCGACGGCGGCAACTACAAGGCCAAGCCAAGGTTCGACCCCGCGGCTCTCCTTAACCAACCATGTGCGTTTCATAGCAGGGAAGGGAAGCCCGCAATGCACACCACCGCCGACTGCCACACCCTCAGGGAAATCGAGAAGGCACGGCGAGCGCGGGAGGACCCCGACAACGACCCGCCAAACGGCGGAAAATTCGGCAAAGTGGCCGGCTCGCTCCATGCCTTCACAGGCTTCAACACGAAGCGCGAGAAGAAGGTCATCGCCCGCGCTGTCGCCGTTAACGCGGTGGCCCAGGTGGACGTTCCCTAGTTCCTAAACTGGTCAGAGCAGCCCATCACCTGGAGCCGCCAAGACCACTCGCCACGCATCGAGTACCCAGGACGAGTCGCCCTGGTGGTCAAGCCCAAGGTCGGCGACTGCTGGCTCCCCAAGACATTGATGGATGGCGGCAGCTCCATCAACATCCTGTACCTCGACACCTTCAGGCGGCTGCGGCTCCCGCAGTCGATGATCGAGACGACCCACACCACATTCCACGGCATCGTCCCCGGTCGGAAGGCATACCCGATCGGCAAGGTCACGCTGCCAGTCACCTTCGGCACACCGGCAAACTTCCGCACCGAGCGGATCGTCTTCGAGCTGGTGCCCTTCGACAGCCCCTACCACTGCGTCCTGGGGCGCCAGGCGTTCGCTAAGTTCATGGCAGCGCCCCACTACGCGTACAACGCGATGAAGCTCCCCGGGCCGTGCGGCTTCATCACCATCAATGGCGACCCCGACATGGCCGCCGAGTGCGAGGCCGAAGGTGCCGAGCTCGCTGACGCCATCATCGCGGAGGAGACCAACCACGCTGATGAGCTCGCCAAGTATGCGAGCGGGGTCAACAACGACGACCCCATCATACTCAAGAATCCCAACTCAGAGGGCGCAAACACCTCAACCTTTGAGGCCACGACGCACACCCGCACCGTCAAGCTGGTCCCAGGCGACTCCAGCCAGACGGTGACGATCGGGACGGGCATGAGCCCAGCATAGGAAGGCGCGCTCATCGAGTTCCTCCGTGAGAACAGGGACATCTTCGCATGGAAACCCTCTGACATGCCCGGTGTCCCTAGGGATCTCACTGAGCACAATCTAAACGCCGACCCCAAAGTGCGACCTGTCAAGCAGTCGCTGCGGCCCTTCAATGAAGAACGCCATCGAGCAATCGCCGAGGAGGTGCAGCGTCTACTCGCTGCCGGCTTCATCCGGCCAATCAAGTACTCCAAGTGGCTGGCAAACCCAGTGCTGGTCGAGAAGAAGAACGGGACCTGGAGAATGTGTATCGACTACACAAACCTGAATAGCGCCTGCCCAAAGGAGCAGTTCGTCCTCCCGCAGATCGACCAGATAATCGATTCAACCGCGGGCTCGGAGTCGCTATGTTTCCTCGACACCTACTCTGGGTACAACCAGATCAAAATGGCTGTCGAAGACGAGGAGAAGACGGCGTTCATCACGCCATTCAGAGACTTCTGCTACACCGCCATGACCTTCGGCCTCAAGAACGCCGGGGCGACCTACCAGCGGTGCATGCAAGAATGCCTCACGAGCCAAATTGGCCGCAACATCCACATCTACATCGACGACGTGGTCGTAAAGTCCGCTCGCCAGGGCAACCTACTGGCCGACCTGGCGGAAACATTCGCCAACCTGCGAAAATATAAGATAAAGCTCAACCCAGGCAAATGCACCTTCGGTGTACCTGCCGGACAACTACTGGGGTACGTCGTCTCCAAACGAGGGATCGAGGCGAACCCCACGAAGATCGACACGATCGCCCGGCTCGGCAAACCCGAGTGCCTGCGCGACGTCCAGAAGCTGGTCGGGCGAGTAGCGGCTCTCAGTCGCTTCATCCCCCGCCTGGGCGAAAAGGCGATGCCCTATACCGCCTGATGCGCAAGAACCCCACCTTCCAGTGGGACCAGGAGGCGGACGACGCACTCCGCGATCTCACAAAGGTGCTACTCGCCGCACCGCTACTCGCCGCCCCCGCCGACAAAGAACCCATGCTGGTCTACGTCGCGGCTTCCGAGCGCGTCGTCAGCGCCGTGATGGTCGTAGAGCGACCGGAGGAAGGAAAGGAGCGCCCAGTGCAGCGACCGGTGTACTACATCAGCGAGGTCCTCACCGAGTCGCGCCAGCGGTACCCCCAGTACCAAAAGCTGGTATACGCGGTATTCAGAGCTCAGCGGCGCCTGCCGCACTACTTCCAGGAGCACCCGGTCACGGTCGTTTCCTCGGCACCGCTGCAGGACATCATCCGCAACCGTGAGGCGACCGGGCGGGTCGCCAAGTGGGCCGTCGAGATCGGCGTCCACAACATCAAATACGATCCATGAAAAGCGATCAAGTCGCAGGCACTGGCAGACTTCATCGCCGACTGGGAAGAGGCCCAGCAGCCAGAGAAGCTGCCGTACCTCCATTACTGGAGCCTGCACTTCGACGGCTCCAAGAACGCGGACGGCGCAGGCGCAGGGATCGTGCTAACTTCACCAAAGGGCGACAAGCTCCGCTACATCCTCCGCCTCGACTTCACACCCTGCACCAACAACATGGCTGAGTATGAGGCCCTACTCCACGGCATGCGAGTTGCAAAGGAGATGAACGTCAATCGCCTCCGCTGCTACGGAGATTCCGACCTCGTCGCGGGGCAAGTCGCTGGCACCTGCGACGCCGTCTCCCCCACCATGGCGGCGTACCGCCAAGAAGTGGACAAGTTAGGCGGACACTTTACAGGCTACTCCGTCGAGTGGATCGACAGGCGGAAGAACGAGGAGGCCGACGCACTCTCTCGCATCGGGTCAGCTCGACTCGCCCCACCCGCCGGCGTCTTCCTCGACACGATCACCAAGCCATCAGTCTCTCCCCCGAGGGAGATCGACATCGGAGTCCCGCTCCAACCAGAGGCAGACTTGGTCGCACTCGTCAACGAGCCAGACGACTGGACCAAGCCCTACATCGCCTACCTGGAAGCCGGCACCTTGCCAGCAAACGAGACGGACGTACGGATGATCGCCCGCCGCTGCAAGTCCTACACCATCATCGACGGCGAGCTCCACAAGCGCAGTGTCACCGGCGTGTTTCAACGCTGCGTCCAACCCGCCGAAGGACGCAAGATCCTCCACGATATCCACTCCGGCGACTGCGGCCGCCACGCCGGCGCCCGCTCCCTGGTCGCCAAGGCTATGCGACATGGCTTTTACTGGCCCACCGCACACGCCGATGCCGTCGACATTGTCCAGCGGTGCGCCGGGTGCCAGAAGTACGCCAACCAGACGCACGTGCCGAGCTCAGCGCTGAAGACAATCCCCATCACCTGGCCATTCGCTGTGTGGGGCATGGATATGGTAGGTCCCTTCAAGAAGGCCCCCTCCGGCTACACCCACCTGCTAGTCGCAGTCGACAAATTCACAAAGTGGGTGGAGGCCAAGCCAGTTCGGAAATGCGACGGGAAGACCGCCACTAAATTCCTACGCGAGCTCATATCTCGCTACGGGTTCCCAAAAAGCATCATCACGGACAACGGCACCAACTTCGCCAAGGGAGCCATGGCCGAATTCTGCGAAGAGCACCACATTCGGCTCGACCTCGCGTCAGTCGCCCACCCGGAATCCAACGGCCAGGCGGAACGGGCCAACCAAAGCATCCTCCACGGCCTGAAGCCGCGACTCCAAGTACCACTTGAGCGCACCGCCGGGTGCTGGGTCGAGGAGTTGCCCTCTGTCATCTAGGGGATCCGCACCTCAGTCAACAGGTCGACAGGGTTCACCCCCTTCTTCATGGTCTACGGCGACGAGGCAGTTATGACCACCGACCTCCGTGGGAAGGGCCATTCACCATCGGGCGCGTACTCGGCAACGACGCCTACTACCTCATCGACGTCCGCGGGGACGGCGAACTCGACGTCAAGCGACCATGGAATGTAAACCTCCTACGGAAGTTCTACTCCTAGAACCCCACACATGTACTCTCCAGTCGCTATGAAATAAAAAGAAACGGTTACCGCAAATTGCGCCTACTCTCCATGACTTGTGCCACTCGCACTCGTAATAACAGCGTCAAGCTAACCGCAGAAGTCAACCTTTGGTACAGCGATCGTCACGCCTAAGTAGTGCGGTGCAAGAGCACTGATTCACCTCAGGTCTTGCATCGTCCATGAAAAACGCCTACCCGGAGCCCCATTGGAGTCGCCTAGCTCGACTGGTTCTACGAACCAAGACAACCGCCTTCGCTTCTCACAACGACCTTGGTCCTCTGCATCCTCGGCATAGCGACTCGAACGGCTAAGTACCACGCTCGGGGACTGAAGACCAGTTCATCACGAGCGGTCGGGGGAAAACGCCAAGTAAGAGAGCATGCCCAGGACTCGCCACGCGACTGACCCCACGGGCCAGGCAGGAGTGACGCGCTCAAACCAACGCGCTAAGTCCTCAACCACCCTCGAGTCGCGCCTAGAACAACCAAGTACCACGCTCGGGGACTCGGCCACCCGACCCCGCTCGCGCAAGGGAAAACGGTAAAGTACAGAGCACTCAAGGGAGTCGCCTGGCGACTGGCTCTCCGAGCTCGGGCGAGTCGACCACAATAACAAAACACATAACAACAACAAATATATCACATACGAGGTAAACCCCACAAAAATGGCGGACGCGCTCGGGGACTCGTTCAAACATCAATCACAAACACATGACAAATACCAAAATAGACACGATGTATCATTCAATTGCATATCGCATCGTCTCATGTTACAAAATATGCCTGCATGGCAGACCTGCTGCTAACGCCACAAGGCAAACTATCCTACTCTGCAGGCTTTGATGACGACTCGCCAACATCCCGGCGATTGCGGATGAACGGCGTGTACGGGTTCGACAGATACGTCGTCAGTTCACCCGCCATCGCCGCGCGAAAATGTTGCTCTACCTTGAAGTCACGATGCGGCGGCTCGGGGTCGTTCGGCACGACGACCGTCTCCTGGTACGGAAGGAGATCGCCCATTGCCCAGACACGTTATGAGTACGTGGCGGCGCGGTCCTGCAACTTGAGAACCTCGGACAGCTCCACCGCGCCAGTCGACGATGGGTATCCACTCGTCACATCGTCGATGTCGAAGTCCTCGGGGAAGTGGGCAAGTCCAAGACTAAGTTCCGTCGACGCTCCGCGCCGAAACGCCGACCGCGTCATGAACTCGACGACCACGGGCGCCTTCTCCAAATACTTCCACACCTCAACGAGGTCGCTGGGAATCACCTCCGTGGGCGATATCTCTTGGAGATAGGCGCAGATGCACGTCGCCGACAATGTTGCCGAGTCGACAAGCATGCTTACACACTGCCTCGCGTCGAACAAGCTCGCCTCTTCCTCGCTATCGATGATGCGACCTGCGAGTAGAAGACAATAATGAATACGACGGACACCACAAAAGGAACAACCACCGGAAGGGGCAGATGCACTTACCAATCAACGGGCGGGCGAGTTCCGTGATGAAGCTTTGAAGCGACGTATGGTCGTCCTGAAGCCCAGCAACAAGGGCATCCAACACTTTGCGATCCTCTTCGGCGGCTGCAATGGCGGCCTTGGCTCGCCCGTCAGCCGAGCTCGCTTCTTCTTTTGCCTCCCGCAGCTCGCGCTCGAGGTTGGCGACCCGCTGTTCAGCCGCACTCAAAGCCGATTGCGCCGCCACCAAATCACCAGCGGGGACAAGCCCCTGGTGAGCTTCCTCTGCCTTCGCGGCAACAGCCTAAAGCCCTTTGTTCGCCTCCTGGACGATGGCCAATTCTTTCTCCGCGCGCTGCTTCCAGGCCAATCGGTCAGCCGATTCAAGCTGTAGACCCTGCATATCATCAAAAAGGTTAATCAAAGCAAAATTCCTAAGTGCCCACCCGCTGAAATTCAGCGAGTGCGCACTCGGGGACTGGCAATCAAAAAATTCCTAAGTGCCCACCCGCTGAAATTCAGCGCGTGCGCACTCGGGGACTGGTACTCAAAGAAATTCCTAAGTGCCCACCCGCTGAAATTTAGCGTGTGCGCACTCAGGGACTGGATGCGAAAAATAAAGTTAAGATATTATAAGAATCATGCCGCTGCAAAGCACCGACCTGATCCTCGGGGACTGGATGTACCTGGTTGGCTGCGCCAAGCATGCCGTGGAGTTGTATCGCGTCCACGGACGCGAGGAGAGCCGGCGTATGCCCACGACGTTGGTCGACTTCAGCATCGGCGGTCCCAGGAGCGTGGCTTGAGGGCGAAGTCCCACTCGCCGCGGCCGCCTTGGTCATGAAGCGTGGGAAGGTAGCGATAGAGGCACCCGCTCCAAAAGAGGTCGGCTCGGCCGTTCCAGGCAAGGGAGCGCCCTCCTTCGTAGACGCGGCTGCCTCCGTCACGGGTCCGGCTGGCGCAACCGCCATGTCGTCAGAAATAGTGACGACGTCGTCACCCTTGGCCTTCTTGCTGCCATCCGCAGAGACGACGACCTCGTCCGCCTTCCTCTTGCGGGAAGGATCCTCCTCGCTAACGACGGGTGGCACCTTAGCCACGGTCGGATGGCCCATTCTCTTCACTCCGGTCCTGTGCATCAATCGCATAAGCAAAAATAATTCAAGTAATTATGAAAGACAAAGAAGGGTGAGTGTACTCACTTGGCGACTGGAATAAAGCATAGCCCCATACGGAGGCCGGCTGGTTTTTCCAGTTCAGGGCCCAGTCGGCGACTGAGCCCCATCTCCAGGACGTCACGTGCCCAAGATTTGGACGGCTTCTTCGTCGTTGAGGCCGCAGCTGGAGCCTCTGGGATATCTTCGGCAGGAGCCTCCTTGTGAGGCGAAGCCGCTGCAGCCGGAGCATCCCCCAGCCCAGAGACTGGGGCAAATGGCGGAGGCATTGAAGCCAGCGGCACTTCCACGGTCGCCGTGTCCAGCACGGCTGTCACTGGTGGCGCATCGTCCTTGGCCGGGCTGGGAGCGTCAGAGCTGCTCGCCGAGTGCGGCGGCGAGGCCGGCCTCGATGGCTTTGTCTTCTTCTTCGGAGGGGACCTTGCCTCCTTCTCTTTCTTCTTCTTCTTCTTCGACGGAGTGGCCTGACGGCGCGAGGTGGTCTCTGGGAGTTTGTCGTCTTCATCGTGACGCTCGAGGCTTCTGCTTGCCTCGAGATCGCGCTGTCGTTGTCCGCGGGTCTTGCGAACCAGTGGGGCGACCTCCTCCTCGGACTCGTCGTCGTCGTCCTCGTCGCCCTTAGAACCACCTTTGGCGGGTGGCGACTCGCCTACGTCCTGGACGGACGAGCTCGAGTTCTCATCGTCCGAAGGTGGGAGCCATCCTTCCACCACTTGGAATAGCTGCGATGAATACAAAATGAAATTAGAATTACCGCGACTGCATAAACTGCGACTGCGAGCGAAGTGAAACGATTACCGTTGGAGCTGGACGCTTTGCGGTATAGGGGGAGACCCCAGCCTGCGCATCCAGGTACACCGCCTGGGTAATTTTCTTCAGTGCTGGGAGATAGTCCTCCAGTTTCCACTCGTCGAGGCAGGCCTTCGTCGAGTCTCCCCGGCCCGTGTACTGGTACATGTAGTGCTCGCGCTGAGCGAGCGGGACGAGTCGCCGCCCGAGCCAGCAGTTGTACAGGTTTATCGTCTGGAGGCCCTTCTTTTTCAGACCGCGGATGGTCTGGAGCATCTCGTCGACGACCATCCGCTGATCGTTGGGGAGCTTGCCGACTTGGAGATGGCGCGGCTCGGACCGATTGGCGGAATACCGCGGGATCGCCGCCTCGCCCTCCGGGGTCGCCTCGGCCACGTAAAACCACGACTTCTTTCAGTCGCTCGCTGCCTTGGCGGGCAGCATCAGATCGAAGAATGAAGCCTTTGACTTGAGCTGGAAGGTTAGGCCGCCCGCGGCTAGCATTGGGCCGCCTGCTTCCTCGCGGCTGATCCGTCCGTGGAACAGATCTTGCCACAAGGGGAAGTAGGGCCGGCACCCCAAGTAGCATTCGCAGAACGCCACGAAGATGGCGAGCTGCTCGATGCTGTGGGGACCCAGATCCGAAGGCTGGATCCCGTAGTAGGCGCAGAAGCGCCGGAAGAACAGGGACGTGGGGAACCCTAGCCCCCGTTCGAGATGGCTGGTGAAGCAGATGAACTCCCTCTCTCGCGGATTCGGGGTCGTCTCTCCGGCTGCAGGAATACGCCAACAGCCGGCTCGCAAGATACCGGCCTCCTCGAAGGAAGCCAGTTGCGCCTTCGTGCACTTAGATCTACCCCACGGCTCGGTGGAAAGGGCCATGGCCGAGAGGTTTGCTGGGGGTCGGGGGATTTCGGGTCGGCTGGATCGCGATGCGAAGGAAGGCGGAAGGTGCGCGCGGTCGGAGGAAATGGTGAGA
Source organism: Avena atlantica (assembly GCA_910589765.1). Lineage (NCBI taxonomy): Eukaryota > Viridiplantae > Streptophyta > Magnoliopsida > Poales > Poaceae > Avena > Avena atlantica. The sequence goes on from OU342735.1 coordinate 109,483,810, forward strand.
GGATGGTTCTCTGATCGCCTGCCATTCCTCTTATATAGCGGTTGTTACCCGCCAAATCAGGGAGCCGTTACTACGCGGTGATTACACCAAAAGTTACCGTTGGATTACCCCAACGGCTAGTTTGACCACGGTTAACGGTCCAACTTCGGCCACTCGACTCGCCGACCCAATCACTATGACAGTGTTTCGCCGACTCGACTCGCCAAAGCTACGATCAGGATGACTAGTTTTCTCCTTTATACAGGAGCCCGCCGACGATTCGACTGGATGTCTATTCTGAAGCCGTATACTCCGACTGCCAGCAGCCACCTACGCCTAATCGACGGCGGCCTCGGGGACTACTGATGGGGATATGCCTACCGGGGTATACCCAGCAGGACGTTTCCGACTGGCCCAAAGAACTGGCGAGTGGGCCTGCAAAACGGCGACTGGATTAAAGCCCAGCAAGGAGCCAAGCGACTGGAAGCTGAAGGCCCAGGCAGCGGATATGCCCGGTAGGATTAGGTTAAACGAGTACCGAAGCTCTAACTGAATCGGTTGAGATATGTAAACCCTAGGGGAGGAGAGCCTATATAAACCTCCCTATAGGGCGAGTAGAGATACATTCCATCATACACCCAAGCGACTCGCCGCCTAGCCGCCGAGCTCGCCCATTGTACCTCCTCCATAATACAATCTAGCAGGAGTAGGTCTTTACCCTCCGGGGGGCCGAACCTGGGTAAACCCTGTGTCTTTGCCCTCATCTCGCACCGCAGATGGCTGGCCGCCCTTGCCCCTCGTTCTACTACTCGCTGCCAATTGCAGCATCTGCCGTGACCATTCCCACGACAGCTTTTGAGTTGATTCCAACTCTCAAAAATCACATTTGATCATACCTTTCAGAATATATAAAAACATATGGGTTTACTTACATAAATAATTTTCAAGTAATAAAAGAATGCCACATAGGCATTTCTAGTCATTTTATTTATTTAAAATAAAAGGTTAAACCTTATTAAATTGTGACACCACTTTAAAGCACATTTCCATGTACTGAAATATGTGGTGATGACATGTGTCAACATGATCCCATGTTTGTTTGGAGAATATTAAATCTTAAGTAGTTTTTCAGTGAGTAGAAATTACTTTTCTAAAAATAAATAAATAAGACAAATGCTTTAATCTTGTAATGTTAGTGATGATGCTAGAGCATCTATAGTACCCTTTTGTGTGATGATTGAAAATAGTTAAGTATTGTTTGGTGATTGTGTACCTCGTACTTATTTATAGACGCTAGTACCGACCAAGGATACGAGGAGGAAGGAGATACTATGAAGAATAAGCCGAGGAGAACTTCAACCACTGCTCTGCACAAGGCAAGCTTATACTGATACTTATGCAAGCCTTACTAACCAAGTTGAACTATGCAAGCTAACACTTGTAATTATGAAAGTTAGATAACCTATGGAATGCACTAAGCATGCTTGGTTAGACACATTGGATGATACCCAATCCTAGTTTTACTTGCAAGCTTTCTACTTTATTTCTTTATCAAAGCTATTTCTTAGAGAGTATTTAAGTGACTTGTAGATTCTAGGAGGATAATGGAAGGTTGCATAAAGAGCATTAAATTTGGCCTAAGCTAGATAATCTTGATGTCATCCTAAGGCATGAGATTGAACTTAGTTAAACTCCAGTTGTTTACCATCCCTCATTAGTACTTACCCCCACTTATAGATGCTAGTGCTAAGCATAAAACTTGATCAACTTTAGATGGGAATACTTGGTGGAAAATGGTTATGAAAACCTTAGATTGATGAGTCATTCTACTGAGATGTTTTGACATGTGTTTCCGAACACCAGATGATTTTGATGATGAATATGTTGAGGCATGAGCCTTAACCCTTTATAAAACTGATGGTTGTATGGACGCGATACCATTCCAATTTTACCGTACAACCACAATACCCGAAAATTGGGTAGGGCTTGACTGGAAACTTATATACTTTAGTATGGGTTCCCTCACAGCCAAGGTCTGAGCTGAGGCTACCTTGTGAAGATTGTCCACCTGTGCAGTACCCAAGATGACAGTTGGTCATGGTTGGGAGGCCAAACTAACAGGAGAGGTGCCTATACTAAGGCGTGTAATTGAAAGGTTATGATTGATTATCCGCATACTGAATATGGTAAATTCAGGATTTGTTCCTGAAGGATGTATCGAATGTTGTGGTGAAAGTGTACAATCTCTGCAAAGTGTCAAACTATTCGAATAGCCACGTCTGCGGTTATGGACAGTTGGAGTGGCCATACTATTCCCCCGTCAGATGTTTTCAAAATGGCTTGTGAAATGAATTGAGACTTTGACTTGACCACAACAAAGTTGTGACATGAAATACAAGTTCCCACTTAGGTGATATAAAATTTCAACCAGCTTTCTTTGCTTCTGAACTTAGTAGAGGTAAATCTGGCTTTTTGCAAAATAACCCTAGAGCTTAGTGTCCTACTACAAAAACCCCCTTAACTTGTTAGTGTTAGTTTGCGAGTACTTAAAGAGTACTCATGGCTTTGTCCCTAGCTATTCCCGTGGCCAGACTATTAAGAGGAGTACCAGGATGATCGACCGTAGGAAGGATACGACAACTAGGATCATCTCCCATCGTCAGCATTGCCTGTGACCCAGAAGATGGAGCTTCGCCTACGGTACCTTTATTATTACGTATTTCCGCTGCTTGAGTTGTATTAAGAACTGGATCATGAGATCCTTATTTGTGTAAGACCTTATGTATGGTTTGTAATGGATGATGTACTGTGGTATCCAAATCTGTTATGTCTCGCAAAGATGGTAATCATGGGATTGCGATGTATGTCATAACAGGCATCTGGGATTAAAAATCCAGGTGTTGACACATAGCCAACCGTTGTGCGGATGGTGAAGATTCCGTCAACCGAACAACATTCGGATGATGAAGTTGACTTTGGCCGCAGGGGCGATCGCTTCAGCAAGAGAAGATCACGTGTCTACGATGGCAACCACAACAGCGGATACCACAGCAGAAACTACCGTGATGGTGGACGGCCCGCCCAAACATGGCAACGTTATAATCGCGACGACGAGCCTTCAGCATACGACAAGCTATCAGGTCCCTGCACCATCCACTTCTACATCAACAAGTAGGATGGTAAGAAAAAGGCATGCCACATGCTCAAGGACTGCCGGGAGTTCTAGAAGCTCAATGAGGGCTACACACAGATGCGACGCCAAGCTGTGAACCTAGGGTTCGAATCGGCCCCAAGGACCGTCACCCACGAAGCTCCTACACCACCACCTGGAGAACCGTCGCAGCCGCCGGCTGCACCAACACCGAATAACGGTGCGAATGGGTACTCGCCACCGATAGGGTCCATGATGATGCAGAAGGGGCGCCCAACAAACAGGGTGCAAAAGAAGATCACCCGCCAAGTCAACATGGCCGTAACCTCCCCACCAGCCATACCTGAGTACCTCAGTGGATCGGAGTCATGCATCACGTTCGACCGTTTGGATCACCCGTGTCAGATACCTTGCCCAGGTCACTCTGCCCTGGTGCTCGAGGCCCAGATCGTAGGGTTCTATATGAGCCACGTCTTTATGGACTGCGGTAACGGCATCAACTTGATGTTCACCAGCACACTCGCAGCCATGCGGATCCCGCTCTGCAGCCTAGAGCTGTCGGCCATGACGTTCCACGACATCGTCCCAGGGAAGGGAATATACCCCTTGGGCAAGAATATGGCTCGACGTCATCTTCGGAAAGCCCGAAAACTTCAGGCATGAATGGCTGGAGTTCGAAGTGGTGGACTAACCATCACAGTACCACGCCATTCTCGGGCGCGTGGCATTCGCAATATTCCTGGCAGTACCGCACTACGCGTACCTTCTACTGAAGATGCCAGGACCCACAGGCGTCATCACCATCCCAGGAAGCTTCACGAGGTCAGACAACTGCGACAGAGACTTCAATAGAATCTCTGAGTCGTTCATCATGTAGGAGGATCTCACGAGGCTCAAGGAGGTGACAGACAACGGGGCACCCCCAGTCACCAGGCAAAACACACCTGATATGTCATTTGACTCCACATTCAACACAAAGAAGGTGTAGGTCCACCCGACATACTCCTCCAAGACGGCGTTGATCGCCAACGACCTGAGTCCCGCATAGGAAAGAGCGCTCGTCAAATTCCTCCGTGAGCGCTGGGAAATTTTCGCCTCGTGTCCTGTAGACATGCCAGGAGTTCCCAGGGAATTCACCGAGCATGCACTCAATGTATTTCTAGATGCAAAGCCATTCAAGCAGTCGATGCATCGACTGTCCAAGCCAAGAGCCAAAGTCGTTGGTGTCAAAGTCAATAGACTCCTCGACGCCAACTTCATCAGGGAGATCAAGGAAAGCGAGTGGCTGGCCAACCCCGTGCTGGTCCCCAAGAAGGATACAGACATCCTACGGATGTGCATGGACTTCACATCGCTTAACAAGCATTGTCCCAAGGACCATTTTCCTATCCCACAGATCGATCAATTCATCGATTCCACTACAGGATGCGAGAAGCTCTCCTTCCTCGACGCCTACTCAGGCTACAACAAAATTCAACTGATGGGCGAGGATCAAGAAAAGACGGCGTTCATCACGCCGTTCGGGGTGTTCTTCTACAACACCATGCCCTTCGGGATGAAGAATGTAGGCGCCACTTACCAGAGATGCATGCAGGCATGTCTAAAGGACCATATTGGTTGCAACGTCCAAGTCTATGTCGATGACCAAGGTTGGAAAAAGCGCTAGGCGGTAGGCGGGCGATGACCCTCTGCCTAGTGCCTATCTTGCTTAGGCGTAGCCTAGGCGTTTTGGCTTGTTTCAACCACTTCATGAAATAATTCAATTTTCCAAGAAAATAGTGTTAAGGATTTTTGTTGATATTTGCTTAGATTCCCCATAACAACGTGCGAAAATAGCAATAGTTAGAAGTTCTAGACATTCCTAGGCATATTGGTCTATTTGAACCACTTCATGAAATAATTCAATTTTCTGAGATAATGGTGTTATAGATTTTTGTTGATATTTTCTTAGATTCCCCATAACAACGTGTTAAAATAACAATAGTTACTTTTTTTAACATACAATAGTTACTAGTTAGTAGTTGCCAAACGACATGCAAGTTTTTAATTGCTACAGTGCTAACATGTTCTCAAGATGTTGTCGTCAAAAAGAAATCTGAGATTGAGAAAAAGATTATATTTTTACTCTCTCAGATGATTAGATCACACAAATCATAATATAGTCCACACCAAGACCAAGATATCATCAGAATAATTCTAAATGAGAAAAGCAAGCCTCGTGCACACAGTGGAACTTACACGTGGAGCTGACTATTTGCTAGTCTTAAGAAAGATGTAATAGCACCTTGACGCCACAAACACTAAGCACAAAAGGAACAATCCCACACATGTTCACACATGACAATTCGACACATAAAGAAAGATAAGACACGACTTAATTACTTGACAAAGTAAACTCGTGCACTGGAACCTCCTCAGTAGTCATCTGCATCATCCTTCAAAGGCATCTCTTCCTCATCATCAAACTCCTCTTCTTCAGAGTCAAATTCCTCAGCTTCATAAAGCTGCCTTAGTCTTGCACTTCTACGTGGATCAATTTGTTCATCGACTTCCATTGGTATCCTTGTTGTACTATCCATCTCTTCTTCATCCTCGTCCCTATAGATGACCATAGCACAATCATCTCCTCCCTCAAAAAGAAAACCTTGAACTTCAGTAGTTTCAGTAGAAAAGAGGACATCATCAATCTTCCTTTCCTTGATCATCTGTTTCTTGGCCATCATTGTCGAATTAAATTGTATGAAAGATAGCTCGTCTAGGCGTTTTGTAGTCAGCCTATTTCTTTTCTTTGTATGAATCTAGAACACAAAAATAATAAGGATTCATTTAACATGATTGACATATTGGAATGTGAGGATAGAGAGTGAGCAGACTAACATTTTCGAAGGTACTCCAATTCCTTTCACAAGCTGAATCACTTGAAGTCAATGAGAGGATTCTCATAGCCATCCTTTGTAGATTTGGCACTTCATTTCCATAAAGCCTCCACCAGGATGCTAGAAATAATAGCAGAGAAAAAGAATTAACCAAACAAAGCAAATGGCAAGCTTAAATTTTTTAATTTACATTGCATAGATTGGTACCTAGGAATCGCAATACACACCTGCATTATAATCAAAGTTTTGACAAGTCCTTGCAATCTTTTTGGCAAAGGATCCTTCTCTACTCTGGAATTTCCTCAATTCCACATTGACAGCTTGATCTTGCTTGGAATCATCACCATGATAAAATGTCTCCACGCAGTTGATGAACCCTTAAGTTATTGTGCCATCATCAAATATGTTAGTATCAGCATAACTATAGTATGGATTGAGCAAGTATGCAGCCAAGTGCAATGGAGAATCAAGTCGATTTTTCATCTTCTTCTCAACTACATCAATCACATCTTTGTAACGGGATGCTACATTGCCATATACTTCCTTGATCTCTTTCTTTGCCTTAAGTATTTCTCCATAAACAAAACCCATAGAGGGCTTGACATCACCATCAACCAAACGAAGAACTTTTACCAAAGGCTCAAAGACATTCAAGCAAAGCTTCACATCTTTCCAAAAAGCTATGCTCATAATCGTGGATGTTGCTGCCTTTCCCTTTTTTGATTTAATTTCTCTCAAACTTTCCCATCTACCATCAACAACCATCTTTCTTAGCTGGTCCTTCTTATCAAGAAGGCTTTCCAAAGTTAGGAAAGAAGAAGCAAATCTAGTGACCCCTGGCCTTATGATCTCTTTCCCTGAAGAGAAGTGCCTCATGCAGTCCAAGGTCCGCGTGTGCCCATAAACAAAGATGGTGAATGCTTTTGCTTTGTCAAGTACCTTCACGAACCTTGGAAGGTTGCCAATTCCTTGCAACATCAAGTTAATGGTGTGTGAAGCACAAGAGCTCCAAAACATGTTTGGCCTCTTCTCCAACAATAGCTTCTTTGCTCCCATATTGTTCGAGGCATTGTCAGTCACTACTTGCACCACATGTTCAGGGCCTACTTCCTCAATTCCTTCCTCCACTAGTTGAAAAATTACTTCACTTGCGTGTGATATAGCTGACATCTCCTTTGACTTGATAAAACTTGATCCATCGGCACAATTTGTGCACAAATTCATTATGCTTCTCCTCTTCCTATCTGACCAAGCATCAGTCATAATGGAGCAGCCATTCTTCATCTTTTCAGCATCACGCTCCTACAACAAACTCTTCACTCTTGCATGCTCCTTGCTCAGCAAAGTCTCGCGGAGGTCATGTTTAGAAGGGGGCTCAAATCCAGGGCCAAATCTCCCAATGGCTTCACACATTAACTTGAAATCATCATTATCACAAGCATTGAATGGTATAGCTGCAAATACAATATGAACACGATTAGTAACTTAATGACAATGCAAATTAGTAAATATTAATGGAAGTGAGAATGGAAATAATTACCATGATTGTACACCCATCTAGCCACATATTGTTGCACTTCATGCGTTCTCTTTTTCCAAAGTTCCTTGTTTATCTTCTGTTGATGTAAGGCTTCAGCTTGAGTTAATTTAGGATCAATAGGACGTGTCCACTTGTCAATTGGACCTAACTTGTGTGGTTCTGAGCTTCCAACATGATTAACTTCTCCATCACCAACACAAGAAATATTCACACTTCCTCTAAGCTCAAGCTCATGGGCAGTATTTTCCCTCCTCTTCCTAGTTGCCCCCTCAAGAGATTTCTTGCACCTGTCTTTAGCTTCCTGTGAGCTTTTCTTGCATTTTACCACAGCATTGCCAATATGAGCCACATGCTGCTTGAGACGATATATACCTCCAGTACTCACATGGTTACAAAACATACACTTTACTTTGGAAGGATCAACTAGACACCCATATTCCCATCCTACATCATCAGACTTCCTCTTAAGGACATTCTCTTCTTGCGATGCTGCTGTTGTATTCATGTTAGATATCCTATAAATGGACAGACAAATAGCAATCAATAGTTCAGTAATTAACTTCGATAATGCATAAAAGGAATCAAAGCTATCGAAGTACATAGTACAAACCACAAGACATCGTACTATACTCACTCCGACCCATATTACTTGACTCAAATTTGCGGATGTATCGTGCGCTAAAACTTGGCTAGATACATTCATATTTAAGTGAATCTAAGTCAACTAATATGTGTCGAAGGGAGTAGTAAATTTGTTTGATGCCACGTGTGCATCTGGAAGAGCAGAAGTTCATACTTATACAGTTATACTAGTACCATTGATCACTGCGTGGCTTATTATATTTTTTTGACCCAGTGCGTGTCTTTAATTCATACTGCTATGACTGAAAATGAAACTAATAAGTCTGCATTCCTATAAAATAAATAAGTATGCATTTGTATTGTTTTAAAATTACCAAAAGAGAGTTTGGTCCCATGCGACTCAAATGATTTACATGCCTACAGAGATTGATGATTATTCCAGAAACCATCTTATCCACTTCGTTCTTTACAGCTCAATCAATTTGCCATTTCTCAAAGTGAAATTTTTATAACACAAGAAAATCAATATTGAATAGGCATAAAACTGCATCGAGGCACTATAAAGATTAGTATATATTAGATTCAGATCTGTAAAGTATACGCACTATCCAGACGGAGGCAGCAATAGAGTATACACACTATCCAGATTGGGGAATGGAGCAACACCGAGCTAGCAATCCAGATCAAAAGCAAAATTACTGTGTTTAAATAATAAATATGTAATCCGTACTGCAGAGGCAGAACACATGCATAGAGAAGAGACGAGAAGAGATGGGGCGGAGGCCATCTCACCTCACACGGAGGAGCTTCAGGTGGCAACGACGAGGTGAAGTGGAAACGGACCTCGGGTCATGCTAGCGCAGGAAGATGGTGAGGATGAAGAGGTCCTGGCGGCGCGGTGAGAAGATGGACAACGCTATTCGTTCCGGCTGCCGGAAGACGAGACGGAGGCGCTATAGATCGAGCCGCCACAACTGCAATGTCTTTCTACGAAACCTAGTTAGTCCTCCTATATATTTGGAGACGAATTCCCGTAATATACTCGCCTAATTTCCGATCTTCTCGCTGTCTTCCCGCCTCTGATTTCGCCGAGCTCTAAAGGCACATCGCCGAGCTCCGCCTTTCGCCGCCTCATTGCTGCTTTTTCTCGCCTCCTCGTGTCTGAGCGCACCCGTTGCTTCGCCTAAGCGACAATCTCGCCTAGAGTAACGATTAGGCCCAAGGCTACGCGATGGGCTGTCGCCGAGTGCTTTAGCGCGCCTAGGCGTGGGCCTAATTACGCTTTTTCCAACCTTGTTGACGACATAGTGATCAAGACCAAGGAGGCTAGGCCGCTCATCGACGATCTCCGCGAGACGTTCGACAACCTCGATCACTACAAGAGCAAGCTGAAGCCAGACAAGTGTGCTTTCGGCGTCCCATCTGGCCAATTACTCGGGTACTTCATCTCCTAGCGTGGCATCGAGGCAAACCCGAAGAAAATCAGGGCTATACTAGCCATGGAGAAGCCGGAGAACCTCAAGGGGGTCCAATAGCTGGCTGGGCGAATCGCGGCGCTCAGCAGGTTCATCAGTAGCATGGGTGAGAAGGCTCTCCCCTTTAATCAGCTGTTGCGCAAGGCCGACTAATTCGAGTGGACACCCGAAGCAGACGATGCATTCAAGGACCTCAAACGCCTGCTCGCCACATCACCCGTCCTGTTCATGCCGAAGGAGAGGGAGCCTTTGCTGCTATACATAGCAGCCACACATCAGGTGGTCAGCACCGCACTCGTGGTCGAACGACCCGAAGATGGCAAGACCCACGGGTTCCAGTGCCCAATTTACTACCTCAGCAAGGTACTGACCCCGACAAAGTAGAGGTACCCTCATTACCAGAAGCTCGCCTACGGCGTATTCATGACGGACCGCTGGCTGAGCCACTAATTCCAGGAGCATCAGATCATGGTCGTCAATGACGCCCCGCTGTCGAACATCCTGAAAAACCCCGAAGCCACGGGGCGCGTACCCTATGGGGCATCTAGTTGTCTCCTCGAGACATCATCTACGAGCGGCGCACCGCCATCAAGTCTCAGGTCCTCCCTTATTTCCTCATCTACTGGATGGAGCTTCAGCTGCTGAATACTCCGGACATGTAGCAGTCCTGGACGATGCACTTCACCGGCTCTAAGCGCGAGGCTGGAGCAGGGGTCGGCGTCATACTGACGTCCCCTGAAGGCGACAAGATGAAATATGTCCTACGAATGAAATTCCGCGCCTCCAACAACGAGGCCGAATACGAGGCCCTCATCCACGGCATGAGGATGGCCAAGGTATGCGGCGCCGCACGCCTTGTCATCTATGGTGACTCCAACCTCATCGTCCAGCAGACGATGAACGAGTGCGACGCCCATAGCGCCAATATGATCGCATACCGTGCGCTCTACAACTCACTCGAAGGGGACTTCGACAGCTGCGAACTGCGGCATGTCGGTAAAGAAAGCAACGAAGAGGCCGATAAGCTTGCCAATAACGGCTCTACCTGCGCTCGAGTACTACCAGGAGTGTTCCTCGAACAAATCTGCGTACTCTCCATCAAGCGGAATTTCCCAAAGGGCTCAGCTGAATCCGCAGAACACTCGGGGGCTGCACCACCCAAAGGACAAGAAGTACCCGAAAACTCGATACGGAGGTTGAGCTGGTAAGCCATATGCAGGTCATGGCGGTCGAATAAACATGGACACAACCGTACCTCCGCTACCTAATAAACAAGCAGCTGCCTGAGGACCCGACAGATGCCCGACGCATATCTCGCTGATCAAAGGCCTTCACCATCATCAATGGCGAGATATACAAGCGCATCATTTCGGATGTGCTTCAATGATGCGTCACCATCGGTGACGGCAAAAGCATACTCCTAGACATCCATGAGGGTATCTGTGGCCATCACGCAGGCAGCCGCGCCCTAGTTGCCAAAGCTCTACGAGTTGTCTTCTACTGGCCAACCCCAATGAACGACACTAAGGAGATAGTGCAGCGCCGCAATGCCTGTCAAAGGTACATGGATAAGCCACACACGCCAGGATCAGAGCTGAGGCCTATCCCAGTGGCCTGGCCTTTCGCCCAATGGGGCCTCGACATGACCGGAAAACTGCCAAAGTCCTCGCTAGGGGGCCACGTCTTCCTCCTAATAGCAGTCAACAAATTCTCCAAGTGGATCGACGTCATGCCCGTTACCAACCAAAGCGGCAAAACCGCCGTCAAAATTTTCGAGTCTATTGCCTACAGGTTCGGAGTGCCCCATAGCATCATAACGGACAACGGCTCGAACTTCATCTCGAAGGAGTTCCGAGACTTCTGCGGGAACCTCGGAATCAACCTGTCATACGCCTCTGTGGCGCATCCACGGACCAATGGACAGGTGGAAAAGGCCAACGGCCCCATCGGCAACGGCATCAAGAAGCGTCTTCTATGCCCACTCGAAAGGCTTGCGGGATCCTGGGCGGACAAGATACCCTCTGTTCTATGGAACCTGCGCACAACACCAAATAGCTCAACTGGCTACACGCCCTTCTTCATGGTACACGGAGCCGAAGCTATGCTACCTGCTGAGGTACGCTACAAGGCCCCACGGGTCATCGCTTATAGATAAGCCAAATCATCGGTCGCACTCGAAGGCACCGTTGACACACTGAATGAGGCATGCGATATTGCCACAACACGCTCAACGGTATATCAGCAGAGCCTTCACAACTACCACAGCCATCGGCTGCGTCCAAGGTCCTTCGTCGAAGGAGAACTCGTCCTGCGACTCAAGCAAGAAGGGCACAAGAAGCTCGAGTCACCCTTGGAAGGACCCTACATCTTCACTGAAGTTATCCCAGGTGGCGCCTACCGCCTAATGGACGTTGCATCAGGAGTCGAATACTCCAACCCCTGGAACGTTGCACGACTGCGACGCTTCTACCCCTAGTAACTCCTTTTACTTTCAATAAGGCTATTCAGCCAGACTACTCAGCCGAACAATTTACCTCCTTGTTTACGATGAATAAAAGCTAAGTTCCTTGTCCAAAATATTTTTCCTTATATTATTTATCACTAAACACGCTCGAGGGCTGCACCTCACCTGACGATTTCGTCGATTGACAACAACGCATATAACCTGAGTAGCTCACCACGTCAGGATAACGAAAAGGATATACACACTCTATAATCATACAACACACTACGTGCCAAATACATACAAACTTTACAAGGGCATTACAAGCCCACTCGAATAAATACAAATGTTACATTATCTCATTTTGTTTACAGGACTTAACTGTGTTGGAGTAGAACGTTTGTCCGCTCCTCAAACACATCTACAATTTCTTCGGCATATTGCACCATAGCTGAATAATGCAGACGCATATCCCATGCCATGCCATCTGGAGGTGGAAGTGGCCCAGCCGCTATCTCCGCAAGATCGACGTCACGGCAATGCAGTCGAACAAGTGACAAGGCTGCCTTCATGCCTACCACCAATTGATGGCGCACCGGTTCCTTTACATGACCTGCATCTCGAAACTTCCCAAGCAAGACCATCAAGCTAGAAGACACAGAATCTAAAGGGAACATGGTGGCCCAAATCTCCGCGAGTGACACCCTCGCTCATTTCAGCACCCAAAGAACTTGGTGGACGCGATCTTGCACCGTCACAAGGACGATCACTCGATCGCGGTCCATCCAGAAGAAACCTCCGGCTTCCAGCTCTAGTTGCTTCAAGCAATTCATTCGAATCGCTACGTGCTCCTTCTCTTCCTTCGGGAGAAGATTCACAACTACACGCAAAGCAATGGATAAGCTAACATAAAACAACTGGCGCACTCAAAAAGACAACGAGTCCAGATGACTTACATTGGAGTTGCTCACGAACCTGCAGAAACTCTTCAAGCAGAAACTCCTCCCTGGATTGTCTTGCTCAGCCTTCGACTTCCACACATCCGTGTGATCGTGGATCCTAAGGATGTCCTTCTCCAAACTTTGGACACGGTCACGCAAAAAAGGCAACTGCGATGACTCACTCAGTGAGGGGTGAGTGCCAGGCACAGGAGAAGGAATGGACACTAGGACTACACCCAAAGGACCCTAAGGGTGCACAAATAAACATCAATACAACAACATTTGACAACAATCAAAAGATGTATTTATATATACACAAATAAGGCACTACGTGGCAGAGTGGAACTTGTTCATTCAAAAGATGTTACACATGCAGCCGAAAAGGAAAGACTAGCTACACGGCATAAGGGCCTAAGCGTCAGCACCCGGAGCAGCTTCGGAGCCAGACTGCCTACTCTTGGCCGCCCGCTGCTGCTCTACCGCGTAGTCGGCCATAAGATCTATCAGCTTGGGCCCAAAATGCTTACAACGGGAGGCAAAGGTGGCAAAAGCTACCTCAGAACCATCTGCCGCTACTGGCATCATGTACGTGACATGCGGTGGGTCCAACTGGACTCTAGACGCCATCGCCATCGCCAGCCCCATTGCAACATCGAACCCTTCTGCATGCCCTTGTACTTCGCAGGAGCATCATCCGCTAGAGCCTCCACAAGGGAATCGCCGTCCTCGAGGGAAACGCCCTTGGGCTTGATCTCCTTGTAGAAGCGAGTGAGCGCCTTCTTGGCCTTATCAAGAGAGACAACAACAGAGGAGAAACGATCTTCGATCACCACAGCAACATCTGCCAAGGGATCCCCATGCTCTAGCACACTGCGGTCAAACGCAACGCCAGGAGCATCTGGGTAGAAAAGCAACAAAAATCTTTGAGTGAGACAAATAAGATGCACCCAGAATACGGAACACTCAAAAGGAGATCATGGTGGCTTACCAGATATCGCCTTGGCAGCAGCCACGAACTTCTCCGCCATGGCCTTCTCTCGTGACGCTGTAGCAGCTACAAGCTGCTGCTCACGATCTTCGGCCTCCTTCCGCTGACTCTCAAGGGCCTCCGCAGCATCTGTTGCCTTCTTCTTTGCCTGGTCTAGGCTCTTTTCGAGAGCGTTTAGCCTACGGAGGGCATCATTGTTCTCGTCTGCAGAATTGGGCAATAATGGATGAACACAAGTAAAAGCCTGGAGCAGCCAAAGCAAAGTAAAAAGAAACCTACACACCTCGGAGCTGCTTGAGCTTGCCTTCCAACGAAAGGTGCCGCTCGATTAGGCGGTTGGCGTCGCGCACAAAAGGCTGCAAAGAAAACAACAATCTTGCTGAATAAAAGGGCTCGGGGGGCTCCCCTCACGCAAAGAAGAAAGAAACTGACGTGGTCTGTTGTGGATTCCGAATGTTTTGCTATCGTTTTCCGCATAACAAGTGCACGAGCCTTCCGCCTTGCGGAGCTCGAATACTTGTCATCGGAGTTGGCCGCCATCTGGGGAGGCGAAGACACTGGCTTTGACTCCGTGACATTTCTTCGGGGTCCTCATCGAGGGACTCCTCTAAATGATGACTACTAGCACTTACAAAGAGCCAAATCAACAACAAGCTAAGACTTAGCACATAAACAAAGTAACAAGATTTGACCAGAGCAACTTATGATGGTATGTCTGACAAGTTGAATACATGATCCACCTTCTCCTTCTTCTTCTTGACCGGCGGCTGCAGGGCCACCGCATGAATAGGCACGGCTAAAATGGGTGCAGAGGTCGCACCCTCATCCTTGTCGTCCTGCTCGAGGAAGGAGGGACCCTTCGGTGTTGGTGGTGTCACCCCATCCAAAGTTTTGCTCCGGGACCTCTCTCGGGTTCGCCCTTCGCTTGGCTTAGGGGCTTCCAGGGAAGAAGATTGCACCGGGGGAAGCTCGGATTCAGGCTCCGCCTCCTCATTTTCCGGTGCATCCGTATACTCCTCAGGTAGAGGGGGCATCATCCCTGCTACCTTGAGACCCTGCAAATTGAACACAAAAGATGAACCAAGATAAGCAATGATAACAAAAAGCACTCGAAAACAGCGTTACGCGCAACTACAATTTTCACCTGGGGAACTGCTTTCTTGACACTAAAAGGGGTGGTCAAGTACTTGTACTTCAGCAGACACCAAAGCGCCTTATCAAGGTCACCCGACGACATCTCCTTAGGCAATACCCTTGTCGGGTCGCTGGGGCCAGCATACAAAAACATCGGGTGCACCCTCGCTTGGAGCAGCTGCACCTAACGCTTGAGGAACGTGCGGATGATGTCGACACCATTGACCTCTTTGCCGACCACCAGCTGAAGAGCCTCCACCCGCTTGTAGAGCTTCTCCATCTCTTCAGATTCACCCTCCAAGATGTTGTTCCCCCATGAACTTTTTCGAATGATCTCTTGGGTGGAGTCGAACGGGGCGAGCCCGTAATGCTAATCGTCCAGCTTGATGTCGCGGATGTAGAACCACTTCCTGGGCCATTTCTGGATGGACTCGCTAAGGTATAAAGAGAAGAACTGTACAGTGGGGCGGATATAAATACCGTAGCCACCCAGTAGATAGACACCACTAGTGCCAGATTGCCTCTTCAAGTAGTAGAGTCTCCGGAAGAGGCCAAAGTGAGGCTCGATCCTGAGCCAACACTCGCAAAGTGTAATGAAACAAGCAATATGGAGGAGAGAATTGGGAGACAGATGGTGGAGGTGAATCCCATAAAAGAAAAGAAGCCCACAGAGAAATTCATGGGCGAAAAAAGAGAGGCCGCGGATAACAAAGGCGTAAAACATCACCCGAAACCCTTCGGGTGGGCGAGGGGTTACCTCTTGGCTTGGGAGGACGGCGTCGCCCTTCTCCTTGGAGATCAAGCCGGCCTCATGCAATTTGCGCAAGTCCGATTCGTGCATCTCCGTGCGCCGCCACCCGCCATCAGTAGTGCGGCTTGGAGTAGTGGCCTTCTTCCCGGCGCCGGTGGCGCTTGAACCCACTACAGCGGACGGAGCTTTCTTGGGCTTGCCCATCGCGGAGCGGCGAGTGCGGCGATGTGAACGAAGAAAAGCAGATGGAAATATACGGAGGACGTCCAGCGCGCAATGAGAGCAAGAACCTACGAAATGGTGGCAATGGCGAAGAAGCAGAGGCAAATGGCGAAGGGTAAAAATTCGTTGTTTTCCCCACGGTATAAAAGGGGCGAAGACGGTGTATCAAAGCCGTTGATTGATAAGCCCTAACGTGTGCCTCACATCTCACCGTCCACGTGTCAGCACCAAACTGAACCGTCGCCAACACGCCGTCCACTACACGCAGAAATCGAGGAGACGCTATAACTTTCGCCATGTTACGCGTGACTGGTCAAATTCAAGTGCGTTCCGTCGCATCATCTCTGCTGCCGTAAACGGTTGAGCTCACCAATCATCAGCAATGACATCATCAAAGCGAAGCCAGCAACGGCTCGAAGATTTCGACTAAGCATAAAGTACTTATTTGAGTCTACGACTCAACCAACTACTCGGGGGAAACTCCTATCAGGAGCACTGGCCGGGCACCTGAAAAATTACAAAGGTAACAACACCTCAAAAAAAGCTTCGAGTCCTACATCAAATCTATAACTCCACTAAGGACTCGGGGGCTACTCCCATAGGGAGCGCTGGTCGCGCATTCAAAAAAATGCGTCCTTCGGACTAATAATGGAAACAAGCTCGAATGACTGAACTAAAGTCTTTGCTCGAGTCTATGACTCGAATAGACACTCGGGGGCTACTCCCATAGGGAGCGCTGGTCGTGCACCCTATGAAATATTCGACTAAAATCCTTCGGATCGAATACGGCAAAATCTTTTGGCAACTTTGCCCAAATAACGCTAAGTGAGTAGCAATCTCCTTGGTCAACCGAAACACGTCCGCGGTGATAAAACTTTGGATGTTGTATCTGTGACGCAAAGATAAGCCCTACAGATATCATCTGATGTCCTGGTAATGCACCCGACTGCTCTCTGCCAGTAAATTCCCGTGTCAACAGGCACGATGAAAATCCCGACGGACGTGTTGGGTACATTACTTGAAAAGCACTGGGATTCGACTCCTATAAGACCTCAACGGCCTGAGTTGAATTACACCAGCATTCGTTCCGGATTTGAGTCCAGGGACACGAGTCTGATGAAGATCGTGTTGTTTTGTCCTATGAAAATTAACTGGCCCTCATTCATCGAGTGAGCCAGGCACACACATCAACAATCCCTATGAATTAACATTTTATTCCTGAAGACAGGTTCAAATACAAAGCACCCGAAAGATTATAGAGTCTCTAGTCAAATCTATGATTCGACTGAATACTCGGGGGCTACTGACATGGATATACCCTACGGGTGCATAACATTGCTATACCCGGTCCAGCCCAAGGAAGGCCCCATGTGGAGACCTGCAGTCCATGGAGATTTCGGGTGGCCCAAGCCCATGGTGAGTTCGACTCCTTGGAGGACAAGTCTAGATGTTGATAGAATTTCAAAGGGTCCAACCCTAATCTGTAACCGACTCGACCTATCCTCGGGACCTGGCCTATATATATAAAGGACAAGAGGGCACAATAAGAAGGATATCAACACCTCATACACACACCTCCACGCCAGATTGCATATGCGCACCCCCGTAACCTTCGGTTCCTCCGTAGTCAAGAACAGACAAGTAGGAGTAGGGTTTTTCCTCCGGGGGCCTGAACCTGGGTAAACCTCGTGTCCCCATGTTTCTTGCCTGTTAACCGTCCCACGACTTCCAGCATCCCCATCTTCTCCAAAACCCAAGTCCATAACAATGGGCATTGACGAGTCGAACCCTCGTCATTTGGAGATATGCCCAAGAGGCAATACTAAAAGTTGTTATTATTATATCTTTGTATTTATGATGAATGTTTGCTCCGATGCTATACTTGTATTAACCGGAAATATTAATATATACTTGTGTGTTTTGTAAACATAAAAGAGTCCCTAGTAAAGCCTATTGTTAGACTAGTTTGTTGATTAATAGTTGATCATGGTTTCCTGATCATGGACATTGGATGTCATTAATAACAAGGTCATATCATTAGGAGAATGATGTGATGGACACACTCCTATAGTTAAGCGTAGCATAAGATCAAGTCATTTCAAGTTTGTTTGTTATAAGATTTCAAATACATACTAACCTAAATCCTTTGACCATGAGATCATGTTAATCACCATCACCAGATGGATGCTTTGATGACATCAAACACCATTTCATAACTGGGTGGTTATAAAGGTGGCATTGAGTATTCTGAAAGTATGTGTTGAGGCACATGGATCAAGAGTGGGTTTTGTCCATCCATATGACAGATATATATACTCTGGGCCCTCTCGGTGGAATGTCATCCAATTGGCTTGCAAGCACGTGACTAGGTCACAAGGGATAACATATCACGGAATGAGTAAAGATTACTTATCAGTAACTAGGCTGAACTAGGTATAGAGATACCGACGATCAAACCTCAGATAAGTAAAGTATCGCGATACAAAGAGGAATCTGTATCATATGTAAACGGTTCATTCGATCACAATGTAATCATAGAAATATGTGGGAGCCATATGAATTTCCAGATTCTTCTATTGGTTATTGATCGGAGAACTGTCTCGATCATGTCTGCATAGTTCACGAACCATAGGGAGACACACTTAAGGATTCAATGTTGTTTAGTAGATATGGAATATGAGTTGGAGACTAAATGTTGTTCGGAGTCTCGGATTGGATCCAGGACATCACTTGGATTTCTAGAATGGTTTGGAGAATAAGATTCATATAAGTCAATTTCCAGGGTTCGGAAATGTTTTAGGTATTTTGACCAAAACCTTCTAGAATGTTCTAGAAGGTCCACCACCCCGGGGGAGGGGTACTTGTAATGTGCCATACCAATGTGGAATGGTTGCATCATACCTAGGACACTTGGCTAGGCAATAGGAACCGAGAAATCAAACTCTAGTTTGATTAGATCAAACAATTGTTTGAAAACTCAAATCCTAAATTGAAAGTCAAAGCCTAGTGGAGGGAGGATACGAAACCTAGAGGGGAGAGGTTTCCCTCTCCCTCCCCAATACACAGGCCAAGAGGGAGTTGGGGGAGGACTCGGCCTCACCTTGTCGCCTCCCCCCATATAAGGACAAAAGGGGGCGCCCCACCCCTCCACCCTAAAACCCTAGGCTGCCACCGCCTTACCCCAAGCCACCTCCGCCCTATCCCTCCAAGTCGCCGTTGCCCACACCCCAAGCCGCCGTCCTCCCCTCTGTACCTACGCCCTAGCCGCCTAGTGTTGGATATATGCCCAAGAGGCAATAATAAAGTGGTTATTATCATATCTTCATATTTATGATAAATGTTTACATACCATGCTATAATTGTATTAACCGGAAACATTAATACTTGTGTGATTTGTAAACATGTAAGAGTCCCTAGTAAAGCCTCTTATTAAACTAGCTTGTTGGTTAATATATGATCATGGTTTCCTAATCATGAACATTGATATGTTATTAACAACAAGGTCATATCACTAGGAGAATGATGCGATGGACACACTCCTATAGTTAAGTGTAGCATAAGATCAAGTCATTTCAATAGTTCCTTTGCTATAAGCTTTCAGATACATAGTAACCGAAATCGTTCGACCATGAGATCATGTTAATCACCATCACCGGATGGATGCTTTGATGACATCAAACACCACTTCATAACTGGGTGGCTATAAAGGTGGCATTTAATGTTCGGAAAGTATGTGTTGAGGGACATGGATCAAGAGTGGGATTTGTCCATCCATATGACGGATAGATATACTATAGGCCCTCTCGGTGGAATGTCATCCAATTAGCTTGCAAGCATGTGACTGGCTTACAAGGGATCACATATCACAGGAATGAGTAAAGAGTACTTATCGGTAAACTTTGGTTTATGTTGCTAAACAGAACCAAGAACCCAATACACGTGTGGTGAATGTATGAATTGATTTGAATGTTGATTTGTTGTTTGAATTTCAAAACATAAAATAAAATTGGAAAGAGAAAAAGCATTCAGGAAGGAAAAAAATAGAAACAGGCAGTAGCCCAGCCGGCCAGCCCAACAAGCCCAACAGCGAGCCCACCCCACTCTCTCTCGCGAAACGTTTTCTTACTCCGCAACTCACCCACTCTGCGACTGACTGGTGGACCCCTTTTCCTTTCCCTATCTCTCACCGCCCGTGGACCCCACAGCCACACGGTCATCTTCCCCACCCGCGACCTGTTCTTCCCCAGACACCGCGGCCGTTTCCTGCCAGTAATGTCGCAGTTGAATTCACTTCAATGTCGCGTTAATCCCTCGCCGTGACCACGCTGTTTTAAACGCCTCCCTCTTGCCTCCCATTCCTCTCAGACTCCACGCCCTGAACGCCACCAGGCTGCCCTGAATCGAAGCAACACCGCCACTGCTCCGACCATCGTCCCCAGCTAATTCCGGCGAACCACTGCCGCCCCTCACCCTCCCAACCACACGAGATTGCTCCCCAGCCCCTGGCGCATCTTCCTGTACCTCCCATTCACTCGCGGGCGCTCCAGAACGTCGGCTCCATCTTCAACTGAGCACCGCCGCGTCTGCGCCTTACTCCGGCGAGTGCCCCAGGTAGTTTCCGTCCGCCCCTTACCCTCTCCTTCACGCAAGCAGCTTCGTCTTGGTCTTGCGCATCTAACCATGCCCCCGTTTTGCTTCGAGGTGAACCACAGCGTCGCCTCCGACCACGACCAGAGCCGCCCGATGTCGTTCCCCACTCCGGCGAGCGATTACTTCCACGCCAGTGCGCCCCTCGACCAACCGACCACGCCTCGAGCATCACCACGTCCTTGCGATCACGATGAGCATCCCCACTTCGTTCTTTTCTTCCTAGAACTGCCGCTAGCCCATCGTCCGACCGTCGCCACCGTCCGCCGCCGCGCAGCGCCGCCAGCCTTTGGCCGAGTAACTGTGGCCGTTAGATTTAAATCTGGTGGCTGCAATTAGAACTAGACGAACCGGTACGCGCCCCATCTGATTCATTCGTTTAAGTTAGATCCAACGCCCCACAGAGCGTAATCCGCGCGAAGCGGTACCGCCCAATGAAATCATGCCGCGTGGCACTAGATCTGTTTAAAAGAAATTTTGAATCAGATTTATTTGCAAACTTGAAACCCTTGTAACTTTTGATCCACACGTCCAAAAATTTCAAACTTTATATCATTGGAATCAGTGGAACAAGCCCTAGCCAACCATGCAATTTGTTTAGTAAAAAGTTTCTGTTAGATTGTTTGTTTTTGCAGAAACATTTGTATGCATGTTTAGGTTGTAAAAATTATTCCAAAATGTTTTTAGGGTTGAAACCTTTGCAATTTGGTTTGTTGTGAACCTACTGACCCTAGGAACCAACCCATGGTTTTTAAAATGGATTTTGTGAAGATTAGGAATAAAAACTTGAATTAGCCTATTTCTAGTCAAATAAAAATATTGTTTTTGTTATGAAAATTGTGTTGGAGTAAAAACTTTGGGAAAATGATTTAAATCAAACCTACTGACCCTAAACACCAAGTTTTGAGAATTAACAACTTATTTGGTGAAAGACATAAAGTTTTTGATTTGATAAAAACATTTTCCACCACATAAAATGATGATAGGATTTAAAAATGGTTTATGGATAAAACTCTTTTGCAAATGACTTTGCCACTTTAGAAAATGACCACTTTGAACCTTACAAAGTTTAGAGCCTAGTAGAAACCACCTTTGCAAAATAAAACTATCTTTTGCATGCTTGCATGCATGACTCGTTTTCTATTATTTTGTGTGTGATGATTTGATTGATTGATTATTGGTTGGAATGCTAGTTGATATTGTGTTTGCTTGATTGATTTGTAGTGAAGTTAGAAAAGTGTGAAACTAGCAAGATCAAGAAGTGAACCAACACTCCCTACCAAAAAGGCAAGTTACACTATCATCTAAAAGTCCTACTATTTTCATTATACTTAGTGGATTTTGAAACATGCATGAAAAGAATTTCTATACTTATGCTATGCTAAATCCTAATAGGATACCCTATACATTCCTTAGTGGAAACAATGTAGTTGTTACATGCTTAGCCATGCTATATTTTGAAAAGAGATACATGTTGAGATTTTATGAAGTTGAGAAAAGGACCTGTGTTTTTATATAATAAAACAAGGACTCAATGAACCACCTGGGTGGACAAGGATACTTTAAGTTTTTGGAGAAGGTGGCAACAAAAGGAACCATGTCTATGGCAATCTCTTTGTGTTGTGCTCCAAAAGAAAACCACCCAGGAAACTTAGAGATTGAACATGTTTCTCCAATTGTGGCTTTCGTGTACAACCACATGCTACTTATGGCTCTGGCTTAGTCAACTACATTGGGAAGACCCATGCATTGTCTTCAGGTTACTGAAAATGAGGGACCTGGAATCCTACATGGGTACTGAAGACAAGCTAGCAATGGTGTATGGGAGGACCCTCTGGAAAGACTTCGTCACATTCTCAATCTGCCAGTACTCCATCTTGGTGAGCACCAATCCAGCGGCCACTGGTGGCAACAAGATGAGAGTGTGACATGTGGGTAAAGTGTACATCTTCTGCAGAAGATAATAAAATCTAAGTACTTAGCCGTGTACCCGGTTATGGACAATACTGAGCAACTAAAGCTTGAAGCTATGGGAAATCTCGACATTCCAATTTCTAAAAGAAAAACTTTTAAGTGACAACAAAAGACTTGATGCACTTGGGGGTACCAAGGAGCTCAAGAGATTTGGATAAAAACTTGATGCACTTGGGGTTACCAAGGAGCTCAAGAGATTTTGATTAAAAACTTGAAGTACTTGGGGGTACCAAGGAACTCAAGGGAATTTGACAAAGACACTTGGGGATTTACCAAGGAGTTCAGAAAGATTTGACAAAGGAAACAAAACCATTTGAAAAGATAGGACAAATTATTGCTTTCTGCAAATGAGCCTAAAACCCTACTTAGCCAAATATGCATGTAATGATAGGATCCACTTATATTCTACATAGTAGTGAAACTTGCCAATACAATTCAAATGTATTGACCCTTGTGGTTGTAACTTGTAATGTTGCAGGTTTGATTGATTTTTGTGAATATTGATTGATTAGGATTACAAAGCCTACAACCAACATGTTTGCCTTTGGCACTTTGAAGATGAAGGACCCCATGCTTATAGTTATTCCTCTGCAATGTAATGTAATAGCCAAATGAGCTATGTAAGATGTAATAAAATTATGTTATTCCTGGTTATAAAGTTATATTATGACCTTTGATTCTTGATATTTCATCTTAACTGTGGATGCTATCTATTGATCCGGGGACTAGCATTGTAAACACAGGGGACTCTACCTTATTTAAAGGTTGGGACCCTTACAGATGGTATCAGAGCATTGTGTTGCCTCTAGGATTTGTAACCCTAGGATTGGACAAAAACCCTTAGAAAAATAGGAGTTGTTATTGTTCCAAAAACTTATTTACAAACAATCTTGTAAACTCTTTCCTCAACCATTTTGGTTTTGACCCTACATCTCTTCTATTTCAACTTGATGGAAAAACCTACCCCATGACCCAAGACTTCACCATGTGCAAAGGACATCTTCAACTCTAATGACTTCAACTTCTTCTCTAATGACTTCAACTTCTTCAACTCTAATGACTTCAACATCTTCAGCATACCCACTAAGGACTACAAGTGAGACAAGGAAATCTTGCTCAAGATGTGGAGACTAAGGAAATGCAAAATAAGAAGGAGCCATCATCACCTTTGAAGTTTTGTGACCAAGAATTTTTCCTAAGGAAACCATGATTTCATACAAGAAGGATGGAAAGAACACAAGTGAACCATATAGATGGACCACCATATTTTAGTTAAGTCAAACACACCAACTTAGGTGGTGTAACAAAATATTTTTGGTTGCCTAA
Source organism: Avena atlantica (assembly GCA_910589765.1). Classification (NCBI taxonomy): domain Eukaryota; kingdom Viridiplantae; phylum Streptophyta; class Magnoliopsida; order Poales; family Poaceae; genus Avena; species Avena atlantica. The sequence goes on from OU342735.1 coordinate 109,507,839, forward strand.
GTTTGTGCTTGAACTTCATTGTTTGAGTGAAAAATTGTTTGTGAATGCTTGCACATTGCTTGAGTGAATTGTGATGTGTGTGATTAGAATTGATTCCTTAGAAATATTTTGCCTATTCTAATCTTCATTCAACCCAAACAGATGACTACTCCAAGAGACTCCAACATCAAGGTTGATGACACCAACACCAACCAAGAGGACAGCATGAAAGAACTCATAGCAACCCAACACCAGTTGAACCAAATGACAGCTCAATTCATAGCCAACACCAGTGGGGAAGATCCAACCCTGCAAGGATTTTTGGAAACTCAAGCCCAGTTGATGCTTAAGGTGACTAATCAAATGATCAACATGGAAGACAACTATTCCAAAAGAGTTTGTGACAACAAGGATGACAGAAATGTTATTCTAGATGGAGCCCCAGCCTGCATTCTTTGTGGAGACAAGGATCATACTTCCAAGGAGCATGGAGATCAATGCCCCAACTGTGAAGAGAAACATCCTGTTGGCCAATGTCCCACCTCTCAAGCTACTTGTTATCTATGTGAAGGGAACAACCATGTTCCTATCCAATGCCCCATCTATTCCATTGTTGATCAAAGGAGACAAGTTGGAGTGCAACAAATGATTGCAAACAATCCAGAAGGATCCAAGTCTACCAAGAAGGTTGATGACAAAGGAAAAGGACCACTTATACCTCCAAGCAAAACAACCCAATTCAAAGGACCAAAGAAAGGGCATATGAATTATCCAAAGAGCAACAGAAGGTCCAAGAAACATGTAGACATCCCTACCTACCAGATAACATATGAACAACATGAACTGGATGCACTCCTAGCTTTGGAGAAACCCAAGAAGCAAAAGAAGGACAAAAGCCATGTGCAATGTCATAATTGTAAGGAAATGGGACACTATTCCAGTGAATGCCCAGAAAACCGGAAGTATAAGGAAATTGGCCAAGTGTGGTGCAACAACTGCAAAGAGCTAGGCCATTATGCAGCAACTTGTCCACAAGAGACACGTAAAGAACTCAAAGATATCAACTGTTTCAATTGCAAAGAACCCGGACATTATGCAAGCAATTGTCTAGAAAAGATGAAGAACAAGTTAAACAAACCTATGAAGGATATCAGCCTTGGCCCATGAGTCAAGTGTGGAAACAAAGGACACTATGCAAATGTTTGCCCAGAGAAGTTCCCCAAGATCCCAAGCAAGCCAATATGTAATTTAGTTTGAAAATTTTTAAGGGTGGTAGTACCCTAGATGTTTTGAGCCTACTTGTAACCCTAGCTTTCTCAAATCTCGGGACGAGATTTATTTTAAGGGTGGTAGCCTGTCACATCCCAAGATTTTCCAAATCTTGTAATGTGAAAAATAAATGAATAAAATAAAACTTTATTGATTTTCAGAGTGAGAAGAAACTTTTTGAATTCAAATGGGAACCTTCAAACCTATTTTGATCAAGATAAATCCTAAAGGGATTTAAAAAGATAAACATTTAATAAAGGAAAATAAAATATTTGGAATTACTATTTTGAAATCTTTTTATAAAAAGATTTGGTTTATAGATGAAAAGATAGAAATATAAATAAGGATTATTTTATATAGCCAAATTAAAACTTGGCCAAGCTTTTGAAATAAAAACATTTCTATTTGATAAAAATAGTGAAGGTTTATTTAAATAAAATAATAAGGATTTAATATCCAAGTTTATTAAAAATAAAAGTTTTACTATTTTTATTAAACATCAAAACTTATTTATTTATTTTAAACAAGTTTTCCAAGTATTCTTTATTTCCAAATAAAACCTACTGATTTGGTTTAGAAAATAATTAAAAATTCAAATGGAGTTTTTAAATAAAACAAAACCTATTTGATTAATAAACAAGGTATATTCATTTTTAATAATTAATAATAGACCCTAAGATAAAAATATTATTTTGACCTTTGGACTTTGGTTTATGTTGCTAAACAGAACCAAGAACCCAATACAAGTGTGGTGAATGTATGAATTGATTTGAATGTTGATTTGTTGTTTGAATTTCAAAACAGAAAATAAAATTGGAAAAAGAAAAAGCATTCAGGAAGGAAAAAAATAGAAACAGGCAGCAGCCCAGCCGGCCAGCCCAACAGCGAGCCCACCCCACTCTCTCTCGCGAAACGTTTTCTTACTCCGCAACTCACCCACTCTGCGACTGACTGGTGGACCCCTTTTCCTTTCCCTCTCTCTCACTGCCCGTGGACCCCACAGCCACACGGTCATCTTCCCCACCCGCGACCTGTTCTTCCCCAGACACCGCGACTGTTTCCTGCCAGTAATGTCGCAGTTGAATTCGCTTCAATGTCGTGTTAATCCCTCGCCATGACCACGCTGTTTTAAACGCCTCCCTCTTGCCTCACATTCCCCTCAGACTCCACGCCCTGAACGCCACCAGGCTGCCCTGAATCGAAGCAACACCGCCACTGCTCCGACCACCGTCCCCAGCTAATTCCGGTGAACCACTGCCGCCTCTCACCCTCCCAACCACACAAGATTGCTCCCTAGCCTCTGGCGCATCTTCCTGTACCTCCCATTCACTCGCGGGCGCTCCAGAACGTCGACTCCGTCTTCAACTGAGCACCGCCGCGTCTGCGCCTTACTCCGGCGAGTGCCCCAGGTAGTTTCCGTCCGCCCCTTACCCTCTCCTTCACGCAAGCAGCTTCGTCTTGGTCTTGCGCATCTAACCATGCCCTCGTTTTGCTTCGAGGTGAACCACAGCGTCGCCTCCGACCACGACCAGAGCCGCCCGACGCCGTTCCCCACTCCGACGAGCGATTACTTCCACGCCAGTGCGCCCATCGACCAACCGACCACACCTCGAGCATCACCACGTCCTTGCGATCACGGTGAGCATCCCCACTTCGTTCTTTGCTTCCTAGAACTGCCGCTAGCCCATCGTCCGACCGTCGCCACCGTCCGCCGCCGCGCAGCGCCACCAGCCTTTGGCCGAGTAACTGTGGCCGTTAGATTTAAATCTGGTGGCTGCAATTAGAACTAGACGAACCGGTACGCGCCCCATCTGATCCATTCGTTTAAGTTAGATCCAACGCCCCACAGAGAGTAATCCGCGCGAAGCGGTACCGCCCAATGAAATCATGCCGCGTGGCACTAGATCTGTTTAAAAGAAATTTTGAATCAGATTTATTTGCAAACTTGAAACCCTTGTAACTTTTGATCCACACGTCCAAAAATTTCAAACTTTATATCATTGGAATCAGTGGAACAAGCCCTAGCCAACCATGCAATTTGTTTAGTAAAAAGTTTCTATTAGATTGCTTGTTTTTGCAGAAACATTTGTATGCATGTTTAGGTTGTAAAAATTATTCCAAAATGTTTTTAGGGTTGAAACCTTTGCAATTTGGTTTGTTGTGAACCTACTGACCCTAGGAACCAACCCATGGTTTTTAAAATGGATTTTGTGAAGATTAGGAATAAAAACTTGAATTAGCCTATTTCTAGTCAAATAAAAATATTGTTTTTGTTATGAAAATTGTTTTGGAGTAAAAACTTTGGGAAAATGATTTAAATCAAACCTACTGACCCTAAACACCAAGTTTTGAGAATTAACAACTTATTTGGTGAAAGACATAAAGTTTTTGATTTGATAAAAACATTTTCCACCACATAAAATGATGATAGGATTTAAAAATGGTTTATGGATAAAACTCTTTTGCAAATGACTTTGCCACTTTAGAAAATGACCACTTTGAACCTTACAAAGTTTAGAGCCTAGTAGAAACCACCTTTGCAAAATAAAACTATCTTTTGCATGCTTGCATGCATGACTCGTTTTCTATTATTTTGTGTGTGATGATTTGATTGATTGATTATTGGTTGGAATGCTAGTTGATATTGTGTTTGCTTGATTGATTTGTAGTGAAGTTAGAAAAGTGTGAAACTAGCAAGATCAAGAAGTGAACCAACACTCCCTACCAAAAAGGCAAGTTACACTATCATCTAAAAGTCCTACTATTTTCATTATACTTAGTGGATTTTGAAACATGCATGAAAAGAATTTCTATACTTATGCTATGCTAAATCCTAATAGGATACCCTATACATTCCTTAGTGGAAACAATGTAGTTGTTACATGCTTAGCCATGCTATATTTTGAAAAGAGATACATGTTGAGATTTTATGAAGTTGAGAAAAGGACTTGTGTTTTTATATAATAAAACAAGGACTCAATGAACCACCTGGGTGGACAAGGATACTTTAAGTTTTTGGAGAAGGTGGCAACAAAAGGAACCATGTCTATGGCAATCTCTTTGTGTTGTGATCCAAAAGAAAACCACCCAGGAAACTTAGAGATTGAACATGTTTCTCCAATTGTGGCTTTCGTGTACAACCACATGCTACTTATGGCTCTGGCTTAGTCAACTACATTGGGAAGACCCATGCATTGTCTTCAGGTTACTGAAAATGAGGGACCTGGAATCCTACATGGGTACTGAAGACAAGCTAGCAATGGTGTATGGGAGGACCCTCTGGAAAGACTTCGTCACATTCTCAATCTGCCAGTACTCCATCTTGGTGAGCACCAATCCAGCGGCCACTGGTGGCAACAAGATGAGAGTGTGACATGTGGGTAAAGTGTACATCTTCTGCAGAAGATAATAAAATCTAAGTACTTAGCCGTGTCCCTGGTTATGGACAATACTGAGCAACTAAAGCTTGAAGCTATGGGAAATCTCGACATTCCAATTTCTAAAAGAAAAAATTTTAAGTGACAACAAAAGACTTGATGCACTTGGGGGTACCAAGGAGCTCAAGAGATTTGGATAAAAACTTGATGCACTTGGGGTTACCAAGGAGCTCAAGAGATTTTGATTAAAAACTTGAAGTACTTGGGGGTACCAAGGAACTCAAGGGAATTTGACAAAGACACTTGGGGATTTACCAAGGAGTTCAGAAAGATTTGACAAAGGAAACAAAACCATTTGAAAAGATAGGATAAATTATTGCTTTCTGCAAATGAGCCTAAAACCCTACTTAGCCAAATATGCATGTAATGATAGGATCCACTTATATTCTACATAGTAGTGAAACTTGCCAATACAATTCAAATGTATTGACCCTTGTGGCTGTAACTTGTAATGTTGCAGGTTTGATTGATTTTTGTGAAGATTGATTGATTAGGATTACAAAGCCTACAACCAACATGTTTGCCTGTGGCACTTTGAAGATGAAGGCCCCCATGCTTATAGTTATTCCGCTGCAATGTAATGTAATAGCCAAATGAGCTATGTAAGATGTAATAAAATTATGTTATTCCTGGTTATAAAGTTATATTATGACCTTTGTTTCTTGATATTTCATCTTAACTGTGGATGCTAGCTATTGATCAAGGGACTAGCGTTGTAAACACAGGGGACTCTACCTTATTTAAAGGTTGCGACCCTTACAGGTGGAGGGAGAGTAGGAAACCTACTTGGGGAGGAAGTCCCTCTCCCTCCACCGCCGGCCATGGAAGCCGAGTTGGGGAGGGACTCCCCTCCCCTTGGCGCGCCCCCTCCACCTATATAAGGAGGGGCAGGGCTGCCCCTCCAAGACCTACACCTCTCTCCTCTAAACCTAAACCCTAGCCGTCGGCCTCCACCATTGTCGCCGCCGCCTCCTAGGGTTTGCCAAGTCGCCGAGTTGGGGCTCCCCTCTTGCCCTAGCCGCCGGCCTAGCTCCTTCTTCTTGGTGTGTCTAAACCCTAGATCACTGAGGCTCTATCATAGTCCACCATACTCGCTCCGGCTTAAGGCGAAGCCCTGCGAGATCTCCCCTCTACTTCCGGTACCACGCCGTCGTGCTGCCGGAATCGCGAGGAGAGTGTTACAACCTCCGCTGCCTGCTGGAACAAGGGAGAGGAAGGTCTTCGTCGAGTACCGAACATGTGACTGACTGCGGAAGCGCTGCCGGAACACAGCGCCGGAAGGATCGTCTACGCGATCTTGAGATTGGAAAGAGTACGACTACATCACCCACGAGAATCCGCTCTCGTTAAACACTTTGGAATCTTCGAGGGTGAGTTATTCCATCGACTCGTTGCTACAATCTAGTAGATAGATCTTGGCTTGTTTGTTTGTATGCGGTAGAATTTTTTTTCCATGCTATGAACCCCTACATTTATTTGTAAAATTTCAGCTCAATCCAACTTACAGAGATTCCGCATGAATTTTTACGGTGGAGCACAAAAATCTGTTTCGGGACAGCAACTCCCCAAATCTTACCTCCCTCTCATTAGAGGTCATTCTTAGCACAAAAAGCAAATAAAAAGGATAAGGAGAGGTCATTAATAAAGTAATAACATCCAATACTCAAGAAAACTCTTGGGTTATCTCCCAACAAGTACTTTTCTTTACCGCCTTTAAGTTAGGCTTGATAGTTTGAGAAAATGCTCACATAAGAAATATGAATTGTGGTAAAAGAGAGCATCAAGAAGAAAATTAAAAACACATTTAAGTCTAACCCACTTCCTGTGCATAGGAAATGGGTAAAGAAACAAGTCATGAAAGCACAAAACAACAAGCATAGGAAAGCAAAACAAGTGCAACTTCAAAATTTTCAACATAAAGAGGGGAAACTTAATATTTTTGAGATGCATAAAACCATGTTTCTCTCTCTCATAATAAAATTCAGTAGAAACATGAATAAAATTAACAATATAACTATCACATAAAAGATTCTTATGATGAGCCACATGCATAACATGATTATTACTCTCCACATAAGCAAAGGCATTCTTATTAATTGTAGTGAGAGCGAATTCAACAAAATAGCTATCATTATTATTATCATCACCATAATTATCAAATATAGGAGGCATACTGTAATCACAATTAATTTCCTCCTCAATAGTAAGTGGACTGAAAATAGCATACTCATCATTTTAATCATCATATATTGGAGGTTTGGTATCATCATAAGAAATACAATAGCTATCTTCCAAAGCTGGGGAACTAAAAAGATCATTTTCATCAAAACTAGCTTCCCCAAGTTTAGACTTTTCCATGGCATTAGAAACAATGGTGTCCAAAGAATTCATACTAATAACATTGCTATTAGCATGCAAATAAAGTTCCATAGGTTTTTTAATTTTCTCTTGAAACACTTCATGTCCTAACTCAAGATAGATACTATAAAGCTCTCTAATTTTGTTGTTGTTTTCCATTAAGCCTAACTAGTGAAAACAAGAAACAAAACGACAAAATTGCAGAATCTAAAGGAAATAACTTCAAGCACTCACACTTGAGGATCTGAGTACCTTTTACCTTACCTCCCCGGCAACGGTACTAGAAAATAGCTTAACAGTGAGGTAAGGTAAAAGGCCAAACCCTCCCCGGCAACGGCGCCAGAAAATAGCTTGATGTCTATGCACTTCTATTCTTGTAGACAGTTGTTGGGCCTCCAAGTGTAGAGGTTTGTAGAACAACAGCAAGTTTCCCTTAAGTGGATTACCCAAGGTTTATCGAACTCGGGGAGGAAGTGGTCAAAGGTATCCCTCTCAAGCAACCCTGCAATCAAGATACAAGAAGTCTCTTGTGTTCCCAACACACCCAATACACTTTTCAGGTGTATAGGTGCACTAGTTCGGAAAAGAGATAGTGAAATACAAGTGATAACGGTGCCAGAAAATAGCTTCTGACTTGTTGTCATGGGGTAACGTGTGGCAAACTAAAATAAAGAAAGCAGCAAGAAAACATGCAACAAATCTAGATGCAAACGGTGTTTCAATGCTTAGAAACAAGTCCTAGGGATCATACTTTCACTGGTGAACACTCTCTAATATAAATATCCTCTCTTCATGATACTACTCTTAACTACTCTCCGGTTGGACACTCTAATCCATGGTAGGGCTATAACAGCACTCCTCAAAGTCCGCATTCCCCATCTAGATAACCCCACACTGTCACCTTGATCGCTAGATGGTTCCATCAAACACCACAATTTCATAAAGACATCCAACTCCAAATATAACTCATGAATATATATATATGTAATCTAGCTTAAGTGCCACACACGGCACGCACGCTGTCACTGTCACACACGTGGGGAAAAGCATAGATCTCTTAAAGCACAATGAGTATTTATGTAGACTCAAGCCTAAGTGCCACCATGGTGTGCACGCTGTCACTTTCACACACATGGGGAGAGCAGTGATCTATTAAAGCACTTGAGTAGCAAGGTAGATCTACTTGATTACAAATCTCATGACCACTATCCCAATTGTCTAACAATTGTAATGCTACTTGGTCTAGTAATATAATGGCTACTTCCTATATATAATTGTTGCATCATAATTATATCATGCTCATGTCATCATGCCACCTTGCATTTGAGCATCATATAAAACCCTTTTTGTTTTGGATCTTCTCTCATATGCATTGTCAATTGTAATTGCCTCTTGATATTGTATTTGGTTATTGATATATTGTTTAAATGCCCAAGTTGAGTTGGGGGCATATCTTTTATTCCACTCCACCACCTTTCTTTGACACCACCTTATACTTCCACCATTCCAATAACCATGAGCTTGTAATTCTTTTCTTTGGATTTTTATTCTAGCTCATGTGGGTTGGGTGGATCCAATTCTAAATTCTTTTGCTTGGCCTTACTCCACATTTTGGGTAATGCATAGGAATAATGCCATGCTTATTAGTTTGTTTTCACAAGATTAAGACATGGCATTTAATACCCTTGCATGGGCCATGCAACCATCTCCATCTTTTGACCTCCTTTGTTTTTATTTGATCTTTTGAGTGAATCACCCACCTCCCACTCTACCTCTATTTTGGCTTGATCTAGTTTGGTCTTGCTAAAAAGCCACCACATCTCTTTACCTCTCTCTCTAATCCTTTCTCCAAAACCTAAACCTAATCTAAACCCTACACCTCTCCCACCCCTTTTTGTATGATCTAGCTAGATACATGCAAGTATCTAACCCTAAGCCCCCTCTCTCATCTCTCCTCTCTCTTACCTAGCTAAAACCCTAAACCTAATCCCTCATATAACCCTAGTTACACCCTACCTCATCTCCACCTCTCTCACCTCACCCTCTCCTCTCACCATGCCGAGCCTCCCCTTGATGGCCCCACTTGGCTACCCCTCCCTAGCTACCTAACCACCCCAGGCTGAAGCCCTACCCCAACCCTAAAACCCTAACCCGACCCTAGCTCCATGCCACCCTCCTCTCTCTCTCTAGCTCTCTCCCTGCCACAGCAGCCCCACCCGAGCAGACCCCTCCTTGGCCTCACCCTGACCCACCTGGAAGCCCCTGCCCGTGCCTGCCCTGTCCTCCCAGCTCGAGCACGTGAAGGGAGGAAGGAAAAGGTGGCCGAAGCCACCTTTATCCCTAACCCACTCCCCCACGGCACCACCTCCCTCTGGGCTCGCCCTTATTCCTTCCCCTCCTTCCTCTGCCTCTCCCAGATCCGCCCAGAGCCCTGCCGCTCCTCTCCTCCCTCCCACCACCGATCACCAACCCCACCGTCGGCATCCACCTCTTACGCCAGTTCGAGGAGGCGGGCGGTCGTTGAGGCGTTGAGGAAGGCCGTGGAGAACCCCTGCATCGCCCCTGTCCACGTCGCCGAGGAGGAGAAGCCCCAGATCTGCCACCGATCCGTGACGCCGATGAGCAAACCCTAATCGCCGGCCGTCTGCATCGTCGCCGATCCCCTGCGTCCCAAGCCGTTCCGCCACCATCGACCCACTCTCGGTGAGCGCCCGACCCTCCCAGACACCTCCGCTAGCCGATCTGCTGCCTGTTCGCGTTGTGCGTTTCGTCAAGCGCTCTCGGCGCGGCGAGCTCACGTCGTCGAGGACCGTCCTCTCGTCGTGAGAACCTTACCTAGCCGCGCCACAGCAACATACCAACAACCCCTTCGAGCCGCAGCGGTAACCGCCTCCGCGCGCGCACGCGAGGTCGCGGGTTCGAATCCTGCACCGAGCCCCGCCCTGTCGAGCACCGTTTGTCGTCAGAGATTCAGAGAAGATCCACAGTACCGCGGCGCTGTTTTACAGAAAACCCCCCACCTTTTTGATTCCTTAACCCGCGCTCCTAGAGGTCCCACTAGTCAGCCTCCGTGGCCTTCTCCCAGAAAACCCCCTGGCCTCTTTTAATCTCAACCCGCGCTCCAGCTCGACCCCATCTGTCAGCCCCCACGCGTTCGGCCGCTGGCACGTGGACCCGTAGCCACTGGTCCCACCTGTCCGCCGCATAGGCTAGCACAGCTCGCGGTGAGGAAAGTCCAACGCGCGCCGTTTCGCCCAGTCAGCAGCTGGCCCACCCGTCAGCGGCTGGGTCTGTATCTGGCTGAGTAACAAAAGGTTTTTATGTTTTCTGTTTTATTTTAAACCTTTCAAATTTGTTAAAAATTCAAATTCAAATCTGTTTTTAAATAACTTTCAAAATATAATTCCAAATAATACATGAAATATATGTTTTGAAATCAGAAAAATATGAGGAATTCAAATATGCTATTCAAAATATATTTTTGACACTTTAAATTTCGAGTTGATTTAAATTACAATAAAATGCCCTTGCCTCAATTAATTAATAACTTTTGTTTTATAACTCCAAATTTGACAAATGATATGTCTAAATCGATCAGCTCGACGAGACCGTTCTGTTTATGCATTCCATGTTCTGAATTGCAGCATGCATCATATAAATATAAATCATACAGCAACTTATATGAGGCTAAAATGTGACCAAAACTCAATAAAAGGCTTTATTCTTGTATTCCACATCTCACCCATGCCATGCTACATTATTGCCATGCAAATTGTGCATCATTCATCATGGCATGATTGTTTTCTTGTCGCATCTTATTCATATGCTTGTGCACTTTATTTATGTTGGCCCTTGTTTGTTTGGTTCTTCTTCGAATAGACGCTGAGCAGGGGATATATCAAGAAACCCAGGAGCACTACCCAGATCCTTCTCTCGCTTCAACTGAGCTGCCAGGCAAGCACTACCACATGCTTGCATACATATAGTACCTATTGCCTCTATCTTATTCTTGCATCATTGAGTCGCGATTGCATTAAACTGAATCCCAAGTACTGCATAGCCTTTACTTTTAAACCCCACCGAAGCTTGTTCCTCCATCCCATGAGCCATTACTACTGGAGTTGTTTGAGCCATGCGGGTCGTAGAACAGCATGTGTAGGGTATGTGAGTGTCTGATGGATAACGAGGTACCTAAACAACTTAACCTGAGTAGTATGGGATAACTAATGAAAGTGGCACCGGTGAGCAATATCTGCTATTTGGTTTTTCATGCTCACTTGTGTCCCGTAGGACCCCGAGTACTTGATTCCTGTTCCTTGAATATTCGCGCTATCCACATCCGGGAGGCTTATGGGACCCCCCTGAGCTAGAGCTTGATTCATTCTTATTTCTTGGGGCCACAATTAGTTTGGGGCTTTATTACTATCATGTACTTATGCCATGCTTTACTGCTTTATTTACGATTGTGCGAGGAGCACCTGTACTGTTTAGGATCGTGACACGTTTTCGCTGTATCGACAAGCCCAGTCACACTTTCGGGTTCCCAGTCGTTTACAGCCGTCCACACAAACCTTGAGTCCGTCTCGGAGCCGGCCAGTTTCGTTGCGGGTAGCTTAATGGGGTGGCCCCCTGAAATATTTCTGAATCTTGTGATTGCTTTGTCGTGAATGCCTCGTTGGGTTTTGATTTGGTTTTTCCGAGGTTGATCGAGTGTGTGTTGCTATTTGTGCACCCCTGCAGGGTAAAACTTTCTGAAAGCCGTGTCCGCGGTTATGGACAACTTGGAGCACAGTTTCTCGATCATAGACAAGTATAACTAAAGTACCGCTTTTAATTTGACTAAGCAACTGACTAGTAAATAGTGCAACACTCATGGAATGGATAATAAAACTGCCAACGGATGGGGGTTGTTCGTCCGCTTCCTCGTTGGTAAGCGAGGAGGAGGATGGATCTGTTAATATTACTGTTATAACTATTGTTATTAATTCACGGACATCCGTCTATCTTTGGTTAGGCGGATGGTTAGCGAGTATCTATAGAATTGATAGGTTTATCTTTTGCTGCAATTGCGTCACCCCAGGTTGTGTCCCCTTTAGAGGCATAAAGACTTGCTGAGTACCCCTAGGGTCTCACACGATAAATTATTTGATTCAGATGAACAGGTACACTCCCAAGATGGATACTGGGTGGAGGAGGCGGACGATGTGGGCAACGATCATTCGGTGTAGAGATTCCGGGAACGGGGATCCATGAGATCTGTGGGCGGGATGTGTTTATTTATGGGGCATCCTATGCCGATTTGCTTCTTATCCGTACTCGGATCTTGTTTGCCGCTTCCGCCTGATACTCTGATGTTTGATGTATGAGGAGATATCCTAAACTATTATATCTATCTAGGACATTTGGATCTTGCCGTATGGCGTTGCAATATTTCTATTCCTTTTAGATGGAATGGCTCTGAGGACTGTTGTATGGTGGCTTGCATACATACTCATTTGTGTATGTATTTGATCCCTTCGCCTGCCGATTACGCCGCTCGTTCTTGTCCCGATGTTTGGAAATGGTTAGGACGGCTGAAAGGTCTACCTGTGAGTGGCATTTGGGCCCCACCGTACTATTTTAACCATTTCCGCTCATCCAGGCTTGTAACTAGGAGCGTAATTCACCGAGGTAGTTACAATTGGTATCAGAGCCATCCCGCCCTTCAGGGTCTCAGCCAAATGGTCGTTGTCAGTCTAGCAAATATTTTTGGTAGCTATGTATACTAGGGCAAAACAAAATGCGAGAGTAGGACTGCTTCCACTTTTCTTCTTACCCATCCACCCACCCTTTTCTGGTAAGGAAGTGTAACGTTTTCAATCCTCTTCTTAAAAGTTCAAACTAAGATTCACGTGTTCTGGGTTTCCGTAGTACCATAGGTTGTGTGTGTGTGTAATTCCTTGTCTATCTGTTGCATCCAAGTTGTTATCACAATCGGCCTTTTGGTTATCAACTATTGGTACATTCCATACCGACAGGCTTTTGCAAACCGACGCGATCTATCTGATTCGTTGTATACCGCCGCGATCTGTCTTACTCTTTGTTATCCGACGTTATCTTGTTTGGGGTGTTCGTTTCCGTAGTTACTAATCTTTAGGTTCATCGTGAGAAGAAGGTGTTGGGATACGTGTTCTACTTATTCATGTGCGGAGTAATGATTTGAGTGCGGGATGGAGTCGCGACCATACCACTACTTTTATCATTCGCTCTTGTATATTGATTTGGTAGAGTCACTAATCTTGACTCGTTAAGTGATTTTGCGCATCTATTGGTATTTTAATGCCGAAATTTGCGGAAAATTTTTCTTTGATAGTTGTGTACCACACTCCTTTTCAGTCGTGTGCGATATGCTTAATATCTTCTAGGTGCTTTGAACTTTGCTGATATTTTAATATCATCTTAGTAAATTGTATCCTTTAATCTTGGTTAATTCCATCTTGGTACTATTTTGGATTATTATTATTCTCCATTATAGTACTGACTTGTGTTTTATATCAATAACAGGATGGCACCACCACGCCGTTCTGAGGAGGACATACCACCTGAACTGGGGGCCGCGTTGTCAAGCATCGCCAATGCCTTGGCAGCAATGCAGCAGAACCAGCAGCGTTTCGAAGAAAGTGTCAGGAGGAATGAGTTTGCTCCGCTACCTCCACCTCCGAAGCGAGGAGACATCAAAAGCTTCCTGCAGTTCAACCCACGCCAATTTGATGTGTCCGATCAACCACTTGATGCTGATGATTGGTTGCATGAGATGTCAAGGCTACTGATGACTGCTGATGTTCCTGAGCAAGAATGGGTAAACTGAGCCACTCACCTTCTGAAGGGAGATGCAGCTCTCTGGTGGGAGAATTACCTGAAGGCAAACTGCACTGGTTTTCAGCCTACTTGGGGACAGTTCACTGGAGCCTTTAAAGAGCAGTACCTGTCAGAAATTGTCATGGAGAGGATGAAGGAAGTGTTTCTCAACCTCAAGCACGGCAATGATAATGTCAATACCTACATCAGGAACTTCATGAACCTTTCTCGTTATGGTGGCGATGAGATCTCTGATGACAAGAAGAAGCAAAAGAGGTTCCGGCAAGGGCTCAATGCATCGATTATGCAATCACACATGCAAGGCCGGCGTCTTTTCTGGAACTTCAGCATACAGCTCTGCAGGAAGAAGCAAGTAGGCAAGTGCTTGAGGAGTCAAAGAAACACAACCGTGATGCAGCAAGCTCTTCAGCTATGTCAACTCCTTCTAAGCGTCGTGTCTGGGTTCCTAACACCCCACCGTCGCTCCCGGCTCCACCAAGACCTTCAAGCTACGCGGCAAGGCCACCAAACTTCCTCACTGCTGCTCCCAGGCGCTACAACCACCACTACCCTGGAGCGCCTGGCGGAGTCCCTGGCTACATTGCTCCACGTCCACCTGGTGCTTGTTACACGTGTGGAGACACTGGGCATCAAAGCTGGAACTGTCCGATGAAAAACAAAGCTCTTCCTCCACCACCTCCAAGATCTGCGGCAAGCTCTCCTATGGTTCGTGCACCACCACCTCGGGCTCTCAACATCAACACCAAGCCCGGGTCTACTGTAGCTCGTGCCAACTGTGTCAACTCCGCTCAAGCTGAGCATGCACCTGGAGTTGTGATGGGTATGCTTCCCGTTAACTCAGTCCCTGCACGAGTTTTGTTTGATTCTAGTGCTTCGCATTCTTTTGTTTCGCATAAGTTTGCGCATGAGCATGACCTAGATATGGTTCCCTTATCACATCGTCTGGTGGTACAATCTCCTGGTTCAAACATGAGGGCTATTCATATCAGCCATGGCAATCAAATTGAGATTGGTGGCTCTTCGTTCTCGGCGTCCTTAATTGTTCTGGGCAATTCTGACATTGATGTCATCTTGGGCATGGATTGGTTGACAGCAAATGCAGCTATGATTGATTGTGCTGAACGCTCGGTTTCTCTGAAGATTCCTGAAGGCCACATAGTCTATTCTCCAAGTCTGACTCCTGCTATCCAGCTTTTCTCTTTGGCGGCTCTGAATGATGATGCTATGGAAGCTATTCAGAGTGTTCCGGTGGTCTGTGAGTTCCCAGATGTCTTTCCTGAAGAGTTGCCAGGTATGCCTCCGGATCGTGAGGTTGAGTTTGTAATTGAGCTTGAACCTGGAACCGCTCCTATCTCCAAGAGGCCATATAAAATGGGTCCTGCTGAGTTGGCTGAACTCAAACGACAGCTTGATGAACAAGAGAAGTTGGGTTTCATTCCACACAGTACTTCTTCGTGGGGTAGCCCAACCCTCTTTGTGAAGAAGCGAGACATGACTGATAGACTTTGTGTTGACTATCGGGCTCTCAATGCAAAAACCATCAAGAATAAATATCCCCTTCCGCGGATTAATGATCTCTTCGATCAGCTAGCTGGAGCTGTGGTATTCTCTAAGCTTGACTTGAGAAGTGGTTATCATCAAATCAAGATTCGCAAGGAAGATGTTCCTAAAACAGCTTTCACCACCCGCTATGGCCTGTATGAGTACACGGTCATGTCCTTTCGTCTCACCAACGCACCTGCCACCTTCTCGAGGCTTATGAACTCGGTTTTCATGGAGTATCTTGATAAGTCCATTGTGGTCTATCTGGATGACATCCTAGTCTATTCTAAGTCAAAGGAAGAACATGAAGAACACCTTCGGTGTGTCCTAAACAAGCTTCGTGAGAACCGCCTGTATGCAAAGTTCTCCAAGTGTGAGTTTTGTCTGCCTCAAGTAACCTATCTTGGTCACGTCATCTCTGCCAAGGGCATTGCAGTCAACCCGGAAACTGTAAAGACAATTGTTGAATGGCTTCCTCCTGTTAATGTCAAAGAAGTGCGGAGTTTCCTTGGTTTGGCTAGTTATTGCCGTCGCTTCGTTCAGAACTTTTCGAAGATAGCGAAGCCTCTTACCGATCTCCTCAAGAAAGGCAAGAAATACCTTTTGACTTCTGCATGTCAAGCAAGCTTTGAGACACTCAAAGAGAAGCTCACTTCCACACCAGTCTTGGTTCCTCCGGACACATCCAAGCCGTTCCAGATATTCTATGACGCCTCTTTGCAAGGATTGGGTGCGGTCCTTATGCAAGAAAAACAAGTTGTTGCTTATGCCTCTCGACAGTTGAAGACGCATGAGATCAACTATCCTACACATGACCTCGAACTCGCAGCAGTTGTTTTTTTGCTTTGAAACTATGGAGGCATTACTTGCTGGGCAACCGTTGTGAAATCTTTTCTGATCACAAGAGTCTGAAGTATATCTTCACTCAGCCTGATCTCAACCTACGGCAGAGGAGGTGGATTGAAGCAATCAATGACTTCGATTTAACCATCAACTACACTCCGGGCAAAGCTAATGTCATGGCCGATGCTCTCAGCCGCAAAGCTTATGTCAGCAACCTCGTGATGGAAGAACAATAGCCTCTCTTGTGCGAGGAATTCCGTCAGCTAAACCTTGAAATTGTGGAACAAGGGTATCTTCTGAACCTTCTGGTAACCCCTCTCTTGGAAGAAAAGGTTCGCTCCTTTCAGCTTAGTGATCCGCACACCAAAAAGATCATCTCCAGACTTCAACTTCCGAAGTATGAGTCCTTCCACGTCGATGACCAAGGCACGCTTTTCTTTGAACACCGGATGTTTGTTCCGAACTACCCGGGTTTGAGAGAGCAAGTTCTCAAGGAGGCGCATGATTCTGTTCTTTCTATTCACCCTGGCAGCACAAAGATGTACATGGACTTGAAAACACAATATTGGTGGCCGGGTTTGAAACGTTATTGTTCCAAGTATGTCTCGGAGTGTGATGTCTGCCGTGGAGTTAAAGTTGTCCATCAGAAACCTTCCGGTCTTCTACAGCCATTGAAACCCCCGGAATGGAAATGGGAGAAAGTAGAAATGGACTTCATCACTGGTTTTCCAAGGTCGCAGAAGGGAAACGATGCAATCTTTGTTGTCATTGACAGGCTTTCTAAAGTGGCTCACTTCTTTCCCGTCAAGGAAACAATTTCTGCAATTCAGTTGGCTGAGCTCTATATCAACAGAATTGTCTCTCTGTATGGGGTTCCGCTTGAGATCAGTTCAGACCGTGGTAGCATCTTCACTTCCAAGTTTTGGGAAAGTTTCCAAAATGCTTTGGGAACAAAGTTGAACTTCAGCACAGCTTACCACCCTCAGTCGCGAGGACAAGTTGAAAGGATCAATCAGATTCTGGAGGATATGCTCCGTGCTTGCGTCATCTCTTTTGGCATGAAGTGGGAATAATGTCTTCCTTATGCTGAATTCTCTTACAACAATAGCTTCCAGAAAAGTCTAAAGATGGCACCATTTGAGGCTCTCTATGGTCGCAAGTGCAGAACTCCGATTGGTTGGTCGGGTGCAGGAGAAAGAATATGGTTTGGCCCTGACATTGTAACTCAAGCGGAGGAGAAGGTGCACATCATTCTTGAAAATCTGAAGATTGCTCAAAGTCGCCAGAAGAGCAATTATGACAGAAAGCACATGGACATGGAGTATGTCCCTGGGGATCTCGTTTACCTTCGTGTCACTCCCATGAGAGGCACGCACCGTTTTGGTATCAAAGGAAAGCTGGCTCCTAGATACATCGGTCCATTCAAAATTCGTGGAAGAAGAGGAGAAGTTGCTTATGCTCTTGAGCTCCCGGAAAAACTCAAGGTCCATCATGTTTTCCACATCTCTCAACTCAAGAAGTGCTTCAAGGATCCCGGCAGGACCGTGGATCATGAGCTTATCAATCTCCAAGAAGACCTGTCTTATCAAGAACACCCCACAAAAATCCTTGAGATCGCAGAAAGAAGGACTCGCAACAAGTCCATCAAGTTCTGCAAGGTGCAGTGGTCGCACCATTATGTTGATGAAGCCACTTGGGAACGTGAAGACGAGCTCCGTGCCAAGTATCCTACCCTCTTTGTGTCTTCTTCTTCTTCCTAGAATCTCGGGGCGAGATTCCTGTTTAGTGGGGGAGAGTTGTGGCATCCCAATTGTCTAACAATTGTAATGCTACTTGGTCTAGTAATATAATGGCTACTTCCTATATATAATTGTTGCATCATAATTATATCATGCTCATGTCATCATGCCACCTTGCATTTGAGCATCATATAAAACCCTTTTTGTTTTGGATCTTCTCTCATATGCATTGTCAATTGTAATTGCCTCTTGATATTGTATTTGGTTATTGATATATTGTTTAAATGCCCAAGTTGAGTTGGGGGCATATCTTTTATTCCACTCCACCACCTTTCTTTGACACCACCTTATACTTCCACCATTCCAATAACCATGAGCTTGTAATTCTTTTCTTTGGATTTTTATTCTAGCTCATGTGGGTTGGGTGGATCCAATTCTAAATTCTTTTGCTTGGCCTTACTCCACATTTTGGGTAATGCATAGGAATAATGCCATGCTTATTAGTTTGTTTTCACAAGATTAAGACATGGCATTTAATACCCTTGCATGGGCCATGCAACCATCTCCATCTTTTGACCTCCTTTGTTTTTATTTGATCTTTGAGTGAATCACCCACCTCCCACTCTACCTCTCTTTGGCTTGATCTAGTTTGGTCTTGCTAAAAAGCCACCACATCTCTTTACCTCTCTCTCTAATCCTTTCTCCAAAACCTAAACCTAATCTAAACCCTACACCTCTCCCACCCCTTTTTGTATGATCTAGCTAGATACATGCAAATATCTAACCCTAAGCCCCTCTCTCATCTCTCCTCTCTCTTACCTAGCTAAAACCCTAAACCTAATCCCTCATATAACCCTAGTTACACCCTACCTCATCTCCACCTCTCTCACCTCACCCTCTCCTCTCACCATGCTGAGCCTCCCCTTGATGGCCCCACTTGGCTACCCCTCCCTAGCTACCTAACCACCCCAGGCTGAAGCCCTAACCCAACCCTAAAACCCTAACCCGACCCTAGCTCCATGCCACCCTCCTCTCTCTCTCTAGCTCTCTCCCTGCCACAGCAGCCCCACCCGAGCAGACCCCTCCTTGGCCTCACCCTGACCCACCTGGAAGCCCCTGCCCGTGCCTGCCCTGTCCTCCCAGCTCGAGCACGTGAAGGGAGGAAGGAAAAGGTGGCCGAAGCCACCTTTATCCCTAACCCACTCCCCCACGGCACCACCTCCCTCTGGGCTCGCCCTTATTCCTTCCCCTCCTTCCTCTGCCTCCCCAGATCCGCCCAGAGCCCTGCCGCTCCTCTCCTCCTCCCACCACCGATCACCAACCCCACCGTCGGCATCCACCTCTTACGCCAGTTCGAGGAGGCGGGCGGTCGTTGAGGCGTTGAGGAAGGCCGTGGAGAACCCCTGCATCGCCCCTGTCCACGTCGCCGAGGAGGAGAAGCCCCAGACCTGCCACCGATCCGTGACGCCGATGAGCAAACCCTAATCGCCGGCCGTCTGCATCGTCGCCGATCCCCTGCGTCCCAAGCCGTTCCGCCACCATCGACCCACTCTCGGTGAGCGCCCGACCCTCCCAGACACCTCCGCTAGCCGATCTGCTGCCTGTTCGCGTTGTGCGTTTCGTCAAGCGCTCTCGGCGCGGCGAGCTCACGTCGTCGAGGACCGTCCTCTCGTCGTGAGAACCTTACCTAGCCGCGCCACAGCAACATACCAACAACCCCTTCGAGCCGCAGCGGTAACCGCCTCCGCGCGCGCACGCGAGGTCGCGGGTTCGAATCCTGCACCGAGCCCCGCCCTGTCGAGCACCGTTTGTCGTCAGAGATTCAGAGAAGATCCACAGTACCGCGGCGCCGTTTTACAGAAAACCCCCCACCTTTTTGATTCCTTAACCCGCGCTCCTAGAGGTCCCACTAGTCAGCCTCCGTGGCCTTCTCCCAGAAAACCCCCTGGCCTCTTTTAATCTCAACCCGCGCTCCAGCTCGACCCCATCTGTCAGCCCCCACGCGTTCGGCCGCTGGCACGTGGACCCGTAGCCACTGGTCCCACCTGTCCGCCGCATAGGCTAGCACAGCTCGCGGTGAGGAAAGTCCAACGCGCGCCGTTTCGCCCAGTCAGCAGCTGGCCCACCCGTCAGCGGCTGGGTCTGTATCTGGCTGAGTAACAAAGGTTTTTATGTTTTCTGTTTATTTTAAACCTTTCAAATTTGTTAAAAATTCAAATTCAAATCTGTTTTTAAATAACTTTCAAAATATAATTCCAAATAATACATGAAATATATGTTTTGAAATCAGAAAAATATGAGGAATTCAAATATGCTATTCAAAATATATTTTTGACACTTTAAATTTCGAGTTGATTTAAATTACAATAAAATGCCCTTGCCTCAATTAATTAATAACTTTTGTTTTATAACTCCAAATTTGACAAATGATATGTCTAAATCGATCAGCTCGACGAGACCGTTCTGTTTATGCATTCCATGTTCTGAATTGCAGCATGCATCATATAAATATAAATCATACAGCAACTTATATGAGGCTAAAATGTGACCAAAACTCAATAAAAGGCTTTATTCTTGTATTCCACATCTCACCCATGCCATGCTACATTATTGCCATGCAAATTGTGCATCATTCATCATGGCATGATTGTTTGCTTGTCGCATCTTATTCATATGCTTGTGCACTTTATTTATGTTGGCCCTTGTTTGTTTGGTTCTTCTTCGAATAGACGCTGAGCAGGGGATATATCAAGAAACCCAGGAGCACTACCCAGATCCTTCTCTCGCTTCAACTGAGCTGCCAGGCAAGCACTACCACATGCTTGCATACATATAGTACCTATTGCCTCTATCTTATTCTTGCATCATTGAGTCGCGATTGCATTAAACTGAATCCCAAGTACTGCATAGCCTTTACTTTTAAACCCCACCGAAGCTTGTTCCTCCATCCCATGAGCCATTACTACTGGAGTTGTTTGAGCCATGCGGGTCGTAGAACAGCATGTGTAGGGTATGTGAGTGTCTGATGGATAACGAGGTACCTAAACAACTTAACCTGAGTAGTATGGGATAACTAATGAAAGTGGCACCGGTGAGCAATATCTGCTATTTGGTTTTTCATGCTCACTTGTGTCCCGTAGGACCCCGAGTACTTGATTCTTGTTCCTTGAATATTCGCGCTATCCACATCCGGGAGGCTTATGGGACCCCCCTGAGCTAGAGCTCGATTCATTCTTATTTCTTGGGGCCACAATTAGTTTGGGGCTTTATTACTATCCTGTACTTATGCCATGCTTTACTGCTTTATTTACGATTGTGCGAGGAGCACCTGTACTGTTTAGGATCGTGACACGTTTTCGCTGTATCGACAAGCCCAGTCACACTTTCGGGTTCCCAGTCGTTTACAGCCGTCCACACAAACCTTGAGTCCGTCTCGGAGCCGGCCAGTTTCGTTGCGGGTAGCTTAATGGGGTGGCCCCCTGAAATATTTCTGAATCTTGTGATTGCTTTGTCGTGAATGCCTCGTTGGGTTTTGATTTGGTTTTTCCGAGGTTGATCGAGTGTGTGTTGCTATTTGTGCACCCCTGCAGGGTAAAACTTTCTGAAAGCCGTGTCCGCGGTTATGGACGACTTGGAGCACAGTTTCTCGATCATAGACAAGTATAACTAAAGTACCGCTTTTAATTTGACTAAGCAACTGACTAGTAAATAGTGCAACACTCATGGAATGGATAATAAAACTGCCAACGGATGGGGGTTGTTCGTCCGCTTCCTCGTTGGTAAGCGAGGAGGAGGATGGATCTGTTAATATTACTGTTATAACTATTGTTATTAATTCACGGACATCCGTCTATCTTTGGTTAGGCGGATGGTTAGCGAGTATCTATAGAATTGATAGGTTTATCTTTTGCTGCAATTGCGTCACCCCAGGTTGTGTCCCCTTTAGAGGCATAAAGACTTGCTGAGTACCCCTAGGGTCTCACACGATAAATTATTTGATTCAGATGAACAGGTACACTCCCACGATGGATACTGGGTGGAGGAGGCGGACGATGTGGGCAACGATCATTCGGTGTAGAGATTCCGGGAACTGGGATCCATGAGATCTGTGGGCGGGATGTGTTTATTTATGGGGCATCCTATGCCGATTTGCTTCTTATCCGTACTCGGATCTTGTTTGCCGCTTCCGCCTGATACTCTGATGTTTGATGTATGAGGAGATATCCTAAACTATTATATCTATCTAGGACATTTGGATCTTGCCGTATGGCGTTGCAATATTTCTATTTCTTTTAGATGGAATGGCTCTGAGGACTGTTGTATGGTGGCTTGCATACATACTCATTTGTGTATGTATTTGATCCCTTCGCCTGCCGATTACGCCGCTCCTTCTTGTCCCGATGTTTGGAAATGGTTAGGACGGCTGAAAGGTCTACCTGTGAGTGGCATTTGGGCCCCACCGTACTATTTTAACCATTTCCGCTCATCCAGGCTTGTAACTAGGAGCGTAATTCACCGAGGTAGTTACAATTGGTATCAGAGCCATCCCGCCCTTCAGGGTCTCAGCCAAATGGTCGTTGTCAGTCTAGCAAATATTTTTGGTAGCTATG
The DNA here is from genome assembly GCA_910589765.1 of Avena atlantica. Taxonomy (NCBI): domain Eukaryota; kingdom Viridiplantae; phylum Streptophyta; class Magnoliopsida; order Poales; family Poaceae; genus Avena; species Avena atlantica. The sequence goes on from OU342735.1 coordinate 109,530,474, forward strand.
TATACTAGGGCAAAACAAAATGCGAGAGTAGGACTGCTTCCACTTTTCTTCTTACCCACCCACCCACCCTTTTCTGGTAAGGAAGTGTAACGTTTTCAATCCTCTTCTTAAAAGTTCAAACTAAGATTCACGTGTTCTGGGTTTCCGTAGTACCATAGGTTGTGTGTGTGTGTGTAATTCCTTGTCTATCTGTTGCATCCAAGTTGTTATCACAACCGGCCTTTTGGTTATCAACTATTGGTACATTCCATACCGACAGGCTTTTGCAAACCGACGCGATCTATCTGATTCGTTGTATACCGCCGCGATCTGTCTTACTCTTCGTTATCCGACGTTATCTTGTTTGGGGTGTTCGTTTCCGTAGTTACTAATCTTTAGGTTCATCGTGAGAAGAAGGTGTTGGGATACGTGTTCTACTTATTCATGTGCGGAGTAATGATTTGAGTGCGGGATGGAGTCGCGACCATACCACTACTTTTATCATTCGCTCTTGTATATTGATTTGGTAGAGTCACTAATCTTGACTCGTTAAGTGATTTTGCGCATCTATTGGTATTTTAATGCCGAAATTTGCGGAAAATTTTTCTTTGATAGTTGTGTACCACACTCCTTTTCAGTCGTGTGCGATATGCTTAATATCTTCTAGGTGCTTTGAACTTTGCTGATATTTTAATATCATCTTAGTAAATTGTATCCTTTAATCTTGGTTAATTCCATCTTGGTACTATTTTGGATTATTATTATTCTCCATTATAGTACTGACTTGTGTTTTATATCAATAACAGGATGGCACCACCACGCCGTTCTGAGGAGGACATACCACCTGAACTGGGGGCCGCGTTGTCAAGCATCGCCAATGCCTTGGCAGCAATGCAGCAGAACCAGCAGCGTTTCGAAGAAAGTGTCAGGAGGAATGAGTTTGCTCCGCTACCTCCACCTCCGAAGCGAGGAGACATCAAAAGCTTCCTGCAGTTCAACCCACGCCAATTTGATGTGTCCGATCAACCACTTGATGCTGATGATTGGTTGCATGAGATGTCAAGGCTACTGATGACTGCTGATGTTCCTGAGCAAGAATGGGTAAACTGAGCCACTCACCTTCTGAAGGGAGATGCAGCTCTCTGGTGGGAGAATTACCTGAAGGCAAACTGCACTGGTTTTCAGCCTACTTGGGGACAGTTCACTGGAGCCTTTAAAGAGCAGTACCTGTCAGAAATTGTCATGGAGAGGATGAAGGAAGTGTTTCTCAACCTCAAGCAGGGCAATGATAATGTCAATACCTACATCAGGAACTTCATGAACCTTTCTCGTTATGGTGGCGATGAGATCTCTGATGACAAGAAGAAGCAAAAGAGGTTCCGGCAAGGGATCAATGCATCGATTAAATATGCAATCACACATGCAAGGCCGGCGTCTTTTCTGGAACTTCAGCATACAGCTCTGCAGGAAGAAGCAAGTAGGCAAGTGCTTGAGGAGTCAAAGAAACACAACCGTGATGCAGCAAGCTCTTCAGCTATGTCAACTCCTTCTAAGTGTCGTGTCTGGGTTCCTAACACCCCACCGTCGCTCCCGGCTCCACCAAGACCTTCAAGCTATGCGGCAAGGCCACCAAACTTCCTCACTGCTGCTCCCAGGCGCTACAACCACCACTACCCTGGAGCGCCTGGCGGAGTCCCTGGCTACATTGCTCCACGTCCACCTGGTGCTTGTTACACGTGTGGAGACACTGGGCATCAAAGCTGGAACTGTCCGATGAAAAACAAAGCTCTTCCTCCACCACCTCCAAGATCTGCGGCAAGCTCTCCTATGGTTCGTGCACCACCACCTCGGGCTCTCAACATCAACACCAAGCCCGGGTCTACTGTAGCTCGTGCCAACTGTGTCAACTCCGCTCAAGCTGAGCATGCACCTGGAGTTGTGATGGGTATGCTTCCCGTTAACTCAGTCCCTGCACGAGTTTTGTTTGATTCTAGTGCTTCGCATTCTTTTGTTTCGCATAAGTTTGCGCATGAGCATGACCTAGATATGGTTCCCTTATCACATCGTCTGGTGGTACAATCTCCTGGTTCAAACATGAGGGCTATTCATATCAGCCATGGCAATCAAATTGAGATTGGTGGCTCTTCGTTCTCGGCGTCCTTAATTGTTCTGGGCAATTCTGACATTGATGTCATCTTGGGCATGGATTGGTTGACAGCAAATGCAGCTATGATTGATTGTGCTGAACGCTCGGTTTCTCTGAAGATTCCTGAAGGCCACATAGTCTATTCTCCAAGTCTGACTCCTGCTATCCAGCTTTTCTCTTTGGCGGCTCTGAATGATGATGCTATGGAAGCTATTCAGAGTGTTCCGGTGGTCTGTGAGTTCCCAGATGTCTTTCCTGAAGAGTTGCCAGGTATGCCTCCGGATCGTGAGGTTGAGTTTGTAATTGAGCTTGAACCTGGAACCGCTCCTATCTCCAAGAGGCCATATAAAATGGGTCCTGCTGAGTTGGCTGAACTCAAACGACAGCTTGATGAACAAGAGAAGTTGGGTTTCATTCAACACAGTACTTCTTCGTGGGGTAGCCCAACCCTCTTTGTGAAGAAGCGAGACATGACTGATAGACTTTGTGTTGACTATCGGGCTCTCAATGCAAAAACCATCAAGAATAAATATCCCCTTCCGCGGATTAATGATCTCTTCGATCAGCTAGCTGGAGCTGTGGTATTCTCTAAGCTTGACTTGAGAAGTGGTTATCATCAAATCAAGATTCGCAAGGAAGATGTTCCTAAAACAGCTTTCACCACCCGCTATGGCCTGTATGAGTACACGGTCATGTCCTTCCGTCTCACCAACGCACCTGCCACCTTCTCGAGGCTTATGAACTCGGTTTTCATGGAGTATCTTGATAAGTCCGTTGTGGTCTATCTGGATGACATCCTAGTCTATTCTAAGTCAAAGGAAGAACATGAAGAACACCTTCGGTGTGTCCTAAACAAGCTTCGTGAGAACCGCCTGTATGCAAAGTTCTCCAAGTGTGAGTTTTGTCTGCCTCAAGTAACCTATCTTGGTCACGTCATCTCTGCCAAGGGCATTGCAGTCAACCCGGAAACTGTAAAGACAATTGTTGAATGGCTTCCTCCTGTTAATGTCAAAGAAGTGCGGAGTTTCCTTGGTTTGGCTAGTTATTGCCGTCGCTTCGTTCAGAACTTTTCGAAGATAGCGAAGCCTCTTACCGATCTCCTCAAGAAAGGCAAGAAATACCTTTTGACTTCTGCATGTCAAGCAAGCTTTGAGACACTCAAAGAGAAGCTCACTTCCACACCAGTCTTGGTTCCTCCGGACACATCCAAGCCGTTCCAGATATTCTATGACGCCTCTTTGCAAGGATTGGGTGCGGTCCTTATGCAAGAAAAACAAGTTGTTGCTTATGCCTCTCGACAGTTGAAGACGCATGAGATCAACTATCCTACACATGACCTCGAACTCGCAGCAGTTGTTTTTGCTTTGAAACTATGGAGGCATTACTTGCTGGGCAACCGTTGTGAAATCTTTTCTGATCACAAGAGTCTGAAGTATATCTTCACTCAGCCTGATCTCAACCTACGGCAGAGGAGGTGGATTGAAGCAATCAATGACTTCGATTTAACCATCAACTACACTCCGGGCAAAGCTAATGTCATGGCCGATGCTCTCAGCCGCAAAGCTTATGTCAGCAACCTCATGATGGAAGAACAATAGCCTCTCTTGTGCGAGGAATTCCGTCAGCTAAACCTTGAAATTGTGGAACAAGGGTATCTTCTGAACCTTCTGGTAACCCCTCTCTTGGAAGAAAAGGTTCGCTCCTTTCAGCTTAGTGATCCGCACACCAAAAAGATCATCTCCAGACTTCAACTTCCGAAGTATGAGTCCTTCCACGTCGATGACCAAGGCACGCTTTTCTTTGAACACCGGATGTTTGTTCCGAACTACCCGGGTTTGAGAGAGCAAGTTCTCAAGGAGGCGCATGATTCTGTTCTTTCTATTCACCCTGGCATCACAAAGATGTACATGGACTTGAAAACACAATATTGGTGGCCGGGTTTGAAACGTTATTGTTCCAAGTATGTCTCGGAGTGTGATGTCTGCCGCGGAGTTAAAGCTGTCCATCAGAAACCTTCCGGTCTTCTACAGCCATTGAAACCCCCGGAATGGAAATGGGAGAAAGTAGAAATGGACTTCATCACTGGTTTTCCAAGTTCGCAGAAGGGCAACGATGCAATCTTTGTTGTCATTGACAGGCTTTCTAAAGTGGCTCACTTCTTTCCCGTCAAGGAAACAATTTCTGCAATTCAGTTGGCTGAGCTCTATATCAACAGAATTGTCTCTCTGTATGGGGTTCCGCTTGAGATCAGTTCAGACCGTGGTAGCATCTTCACTTCCAAGTTTTGGGAAAGTTTCCAAAATGCTTTGGGAACAAAGTTGAACTTCAGCACAGCTTACCACCCTCAGTCGCGAGGACAAGTTGAAAGGATCAATCAGATTCTGGAGGATATGCTCCGTGCTTGCGTCATCTCTTTTGGCATGAAGTGGGAATAATGTCTTCCTTATGCTGAATTCTCTTACAACAATAGCTTCCAGAAAAGTCTAAAGATGGCACCATTTGAGGCTCTCTATGGTCGCAAGTGCAGAACTCCGATTGGTTGGTCGGGTGCAGGAGAAAGAATATGGTTTGGCCCTGACATTGTAACTCAAGCGGAGGAGAAGGTGCACATCATTCTTGAAAATCTGAAGATTGCTCAAAGTCGCCAGAAGAGCAATTATGACAGAAAGCACACGGACATGGAGTATGTCCCTGGGGATCTCGTTTACCTTCGTGTCACTCCCATGAGAGGCACGCACCGTTTTGGTATCAAAGGAAAGCTGGCTCCTAGATACATCGGTCCATTCAAATTCGTGGAAGAAGAGGAGAAGTTGCTTATGCTCTTGAGCTCCCGGAAAAACTCAAGGTCCATCATGTTTTCCACATCTCTCAACTCAAGAAGTGCTTCAAGGATCCCGGCAGGACCGTGGATCATGAGCTTATCAATCTCCAAGAAGACCTGTCTTATCAAGAACACCCCACAAAAATCCTTGAGATCGCAGAAAGAAGGACTCGCAACAAGTCCATCAAGTTCTGCAAGGTGCAGTGGTCGCACCATTATGTTGATGAAGCCACTTGGGAACGTGAAGACGAGCTCCGTGCCAAGTATCCTACCCTCTTTGTGTCTTCTTCTTCTTCTAGAATCTCGGGGCGAGATTCCTGTTTAGTGGGGGAGAGTTGTGGCATCCCAATTGTCTAACAATTGTAATGCTACTTGGTCTAGTAATATAATGGCTACTTCCTATATATAATTGTTGCATCATAATTATATCATGCTCATGTCATCATGCCACCTTGCATTTGAGCATCATATAAAACCCTTTTTGTTTTGGATCTTCTCTCATATGCATTGTCAATTGTAATTGCCTCTTGATATTGTATTTGGTTATTGATATATTGTTTAAATGCCCAAGTTGAGTTGGGGGCATATCTTTTATTCCACTCCACCACCTTTCTTTGACACCACCTTATACTTCCACCATTCCAATAACCATGAGCTTGTAATTCTTTTCTTTGGATTTTTATTCTAGCTCATGTGGGTTGGGTGGATCCAATTCTAAATTCTTTTGCTTGGCCTTACTCCACATTTTGGGTAATGCATAGGAATAATGCCATGCTTATTAGTTTGTTTTCACAAGATTAAGACATGGCATTTAATACCCTTGCATGGTCCATGCAACCATCTCCATCTTTTGACCTCCTTTGTTTTTATTTGATCTTTTGAGTGAATCACCCACCTCCCACTCTACCTCTATTTTGGCTTGATCTAGTTTGGTCTTGCTAAAAAGCCACCACATCGCTTTACCTCTCTCTCTAATCCTTTCTCCAAAACCTAAACTAATCTAAACCCTACACCTCTCCCACCCCTTTTGTATGATCTAGCTAGATACATGCAAGTATCTAACCCTAAGCCCCCTCTCTCATCTCTCCTCTCTCTTACCTAGCTAAAACCCTAAACCTAATCCCTCATATAACCCTAGTTACACCCTACCTCATCTCCACCTCTCTCACCTCACCCTCTCCTCTCACCATGCCGAGCCTCCCTTGATGGCCCCACTTGGCTACCCCTCCCTAGCTACCTAACCACCCCAGGCTGAAGCCCTACCCCAACCCTAAAACCCTAACCCGACCCTAGCTCCATGCCACCCTCCTCTCTCTCTCTAGCTCTCTCCCTGCCACAGCAGCCCCACCCGAGCAGACCCCTCCTTGGCCTCACCCTGACCCACCTGGAAGCCCCTGCCCGTGCCTGCCCTGTCCTCCCAGCTCGAGCACGTGAAGGGAGGAAGGAAAAGGTGGCCGAAGCCACCTTTATCCCTAACCCACTCCCCCACGGCACCACCTCCCTCTGGGCTCGCCCTTATTCCTTCCCCTCCTTCCTCTGCCTCTCCCAGATCCGCCCAGAGCCCTGCCGCTCCTCTCCTCCCTCCCACCACCGATCACCAACCCCACCGTCGGCATCCACCTCTTACGCCAGTTCGAGGAGGCGGGCGGTCGTTGAGGCGTTGAGGAAGGCCGTGGAGAACCCCTGCATCGCCCCTGTCCACGTCGCCGAGGAGGAGAAGCCCCAGACCTGCCACCGATCCGCGACGCCGATGAGCAAACCCTAATCGCCGGCCGTCTGCATCGTCGCCGATCCCCTGCGTCCCAAGCCGTTCCGCCACCATCGACCCACTCTCGGTGAGCGCCCGACCCTCCCAGACACCTCCGCTAGCCGATCTGCTGCCTGTTCGCGTTGTGCGTTTCGTCAAGCGCTCTCGGCGCGGCGAGCTCACGTCGTCGAGGACCGTCCTCTCGTCGTGAGAACCTTACCTAGCCGCGCCACAGCAACATACCAACAACCCCTTCGAGCCGCAGCGGTAACCGCCTCCGCGCGCGCACGCGAGGTCGCGGGTTCGAATCCTGCACCGAGCCCCGCCCTGTCGAGCACCGTTTGTCGTCAGAGATTCAGAGAAGATCCACAGTACCGCGGCGCCGTTTTACAGAAAACCCCCCACCTTTTTGATTCCTTAACCCGCGCTCCTAGAGGTCCCACTAGTCAGCCTCCGTGGCCTTCTCCTAGAAAACCCCCTGGCCTCTTTTAACCTCAACCCGCGCTCCAGCTCGACCCCATCTGTCAGCCCCCACGCGTTCGGCCGCTGGCACGTGGACTCGTAGCCACTGGTCCCACCTGTCCGCCGCATAGGCTAGCACAGCTCGCGGTGAGGAAAGTCCAACGCGCTCCGTTTCGCCCAGTCAGCAGCTGGCCCACCCGTCAGCGGTTGGGTCTGTATCTGGCTGAGTAACAAAAGGTTTTTATGTTTTCTGTTTTATTTTAAACCTTTCAAATTTGTTAAAAATTCAAATTCAAATCTGTTTTTAAATAACTTTCAAAATATAATTCCAAATAATACATGAAATATATGTTTTGAAATCAGAAAAATATGAGGAATTCAAATATGCTATTCAAAATATATTTTTGACACTTTAAATTTCGAGTTGATTTAAATTACAATAAAATGCCCTTGCCTCAATTAATTAATAACTTTTGTTTTATAACTCCAAATTTGACAAATGATATGTCTAAATCGATCAGCTCGACGAGACCGTTCTGTTTATGCATTCCATGTTCTGAATTGCAGCATGCATCATATAAATATAAATCATACAGCAACTTATATGAGGCTAAAATGTGACCAAAACTCAATAAAAGGCTTTATTCTTGTATTCCACATCTCACCCATGCCATGCTACATTATTGCCATGCAAATTGTGCATCATTCATCATGGCATGATTGTTTGCTTGTCGCATCTTATTCATATGCTTGTGCACTTTATTTATGTTGGCCCTTGTTTGTTTGGTTCTTCTTCGAATAGACGCTGAGCAGGGGATATATCAAGAAACCCAGGAGCACTACCCAGATCCTTCTCTCGCTTCAACTGAGCTGCCAGGCAAGCACTACCACATGCTTGCATACATATAGTACCTATTGCCTCTATCTTATTCTTGCATCATTGAGTCGCGATTGCATTAAACTGAATCCCAAGTACTGCATAGCCTTTACTTTTAAACCCCACCGAAGCTTGTTCCTCCATCCCATGAGCCATTACTACTGGAGTTGTTTGAGCCATGCGGGTCGTAGAACAGCATGTGTAGGGTATGTGAGTGTCTGATGGATAACGAGGTACCTAAACAACTTAACCTGAGTAGTATGGGATAACTAATGAAAGTGGCACCGGTGAGCAATATCTGCTATTTGGTTTTTCATGCTCACTTGTGTCCCGTAGGACCCCGAGTACTTGATTCCTGTTCCTTGAATATTCGCGCTATCCACATCCGGGAGGCTTATGGGACCCCCCTGAGCTAGAGCTTGATTCATTCTTATTTCTTGGGGCCACAATTAGTTTGGGGCTTTATTACTATCATGTACTTATGCCATGCTTTACTGCTTTATTTACGATTGTGCGAGGAGCACCTGTACTGTTTAGGATCGTGACACGCTTTCGCTATATCGACAAGCCCAGTCACACTTTCGGGTTCCCAGTCGTTTACAGCCGTCCACACAAACCTTGAGTCCGTCTCGGAGCCGGCCAGTTTCGTTGCGGGTAGCTTAATGGGGTGGCCCCCTGAAATATTTCTGAATCTTGTGATTGCTTTGTCGTGAATGCCTCGTTGGGTTTTGATTTGGTTTTTCCGAGGTTGATCGAGTGTGTGTTGCTATTTTTGCACCCCTGCAGGGTAAAACTTTCTGAAAGCCGTGTCCGCGGTTATGGACGACTTGGAGCACAGTTTCTCGATCATAGACAAGTATAACTAAAGTACCGCTTTTAATTTGACTAAGCAACTGACTAGTAAATAGTGCAACACTCATGGAATGGATAATAAAACTGCCAACGGATGGGGGTTGTTCGTCCGCTTCCTCGTTGGTAAGCGAGGAGGAGGATGGATCTGTTAATATTACTGTTATAACTATTGTTATTAATTCACGGACATCCGTCTATCTTTGGTTAGGCGGATGGTTAGCGAGTATCTATAGAATTGATAGGTTTATCTTTTGATGCAATTGCGTCACCCCAGGTTGTGTCCCCTTTAGAGGCATAAAGACTTGCTGAGTACCCCTAGGGCCTCACACGATAAATTATTTGATTCAGATGAACAGGTACACTCCCAAGATGAATACTGGGTGGAGGAGGCGGACGATGTGGGCAACGATCATTCGGTGTAGAGATTCCGGGAACAGGGATCCGTGAGATCTGTGGGCGGGATGTGTTTATTTATGGGGCATCCTATGCCGATTTGCTTCTTATCCGTACTCAGATCTTGTTTGCCGCTTCCGCCTGATACTCTGATGTTTGATGTATGAGGAGATATCCTAAACTATTATATCTATCTAGGACATTTGGATCTTGCCGTATGGCGTTGCAATATTTCTATTTCTTTTAGATGGAATGGCTCTGAGGACTGTTGTATGGTGGCTTGCATACATACTCATTTGTGTATGTATTTGATCCCTTCGCCTGCCGATTACACCGCCCGTTCTTGTCCCGATGTTTGGAAATGGTTAGGATGGCCGAAAGGTCTACCTGTGAGTGGCATTTGGGCCCCACCGTACTATTTTAACCATTTCCGCTCATCCAGGCTTGTAACTAGGAGCGTAATTCACCGAGGTAGTTACACACCCCCTGTGGGCGCGGCCATGGTGGGACCCGCGCCCACCTAGGGTGTGGCCACCCTGGTGTCCTCCTCCGTATCGTCTTCGATTTTCCGTATCGCTCAGGGAAAATATGAACTTTGGCTTTTATCCCGTCGAGAATATTCATTTTTTAGCTTTCTGAAACCAAAAACAGCAGAAAACAGGCAACTGGCACTGTGGCATCTTGTCAATAGGTTAGTACCAGAAAGTGTATAAAAATACCTCAAAGTGTAGACAAAGCAAAGCAAAGTAGATACTAAACATGCATGGAACATCAAAAATTATAGATACGTTTCCGACGTATCACTACCCTCACTACTAGAAGCTCGCCTACGGCGTATTCATGACGGCTCGTCGGCTAAGCCACTACTTCCAGGAGCATCAGATCATGGTCGTCAATGAGGCACCATTGTCCAACATCCTGAACAACACCGAAGCCACGGGACGCGTAGCCCCGTGGGGCATCGATTTGTCTCTTCTAGATAGTCTATGAGCGGCGCAAGGCCATCAAATCTCAGGTCCTCCCTGACTTCCTCGTCCACTTGATGGAACTCCAGCTCCCGGACACTTCGAACATGACGCAATCATGGAGGATGCACTTCGATGGCTCCAAGCGTGAAGCTGGAGCAGGAGCTGGCGTCATACTGACATCCCCTCAGGGTGACAAAATGAAATACGTCCTTCGGATGAAATTTCGTGCCTCCAACAACGAGGCCGAATACGAGGCCCTCATCCATGGCATGTGGATGGCCAAGATCTGCGACGCAACGCACCTAGTCATCTACGGTGACTCGAACCTTGTCGTCCAACAGACAATGAACGAGTGCGACGCTCATAGCAACAACATGATCGCGTACCGCGCCTCTACAACTCACTCTAAGGAGACTTCGACTACTGTGAGCTTCGGCACGTCGGAAGAGAAAGCAATGAAGAAGCTGATAGACTCACCAACATCGGCTCTACTTGCGCACGGGTGCCTCCAGGTGTGTTCCTCGAAAAAATCTGTGTACCCTCTATCAAAAGGAAATTCCCCAAGGGATCAACCAAAGAAGCAGAGTACTCGGGGGCTATGCCACCCAAAGGACAGGAAGGACCCGAAAAGCTCGAAACCGAGGCCGAGCTGGTCAGCCTAATGCAGGTCATGGCGGTCGAACAAACATGGACGCAGTCGTACCTTCCGTACCTGGTAACCAGAGAACTGCTTGATGACCCGACAGACGCCCGGTGCATATCTTGTCGGTCTAAGGCCTTCACCATAATCAACGGTGAGCTGTACAAGCGCAGCATTTCGGGTGTGCTCCAAAGGTGCGTGACCATCAGTGACGGCAAAACCATCCTCCAAGACATCCATGAGGGCATTTGCGGCCATCACGCAGGCAGCCGCGCCCTAGTCGCTAAAGCTCTACGAGCTGGATTCTACTGGCCAATAGCCATGAACGACGCCAAGGACATCGTCCAAAGGTGTAATGCCTGTCAGAGGTACGCGGATAAGCCGCACGCACCAGGATCCGAGCTAAGGCCCATACCACTGTCCTGGCCCTTTGCCCAATGGGGCATCGACATGATCCGCAAACTGCCCAAATCCTCGAAAGGAGGCCACGTCTACCTCTTGGTAGAAGTCGACAAGTTCACCAAGTGGATAGAGGCAATGCCCGTCACCAACCAAAGCGGCAAAACTGCCGTCAAGTTCTTCGAGTCCATAGTCTACAGGTTCGGTGTGCCACACAGCATCATCATGGACAACGGCTCGAACTTCATCTCAAAGGAATTCCAAGACTTTTGCGAAGGCCTTGGCATTAACATATCGTACGCCTCTGTAGCGCACCCGCATACCAATGGACAAGTCGAAAAGGCCAACGGCCTCATAGGCAGTGGTATCAAGAAACGTCTGCTATGCCCACTCGAAAGGCTTGCGGGCGCCTGGACAGAGGAACTATCCTCCGTCCTCTGGAGCCTGCGTACAACACCGAACAGTTCAACTGGCTTCACGCCTTTCTTCATGGTGCATGGATCCAAAGCCGTGCTACCTGCCGAGGTACGCCACAAGTCCCCACGGGTCATCGCCTACAGCGAAGCAGAATCATTGGCCGCACTCGAAGACGTTGTCGATACACTCGACGAGGCACGACATCGTCGCACCTCGCTCAGTGGTCTACCATCAAAGTCTCCGCAACTATCACAGCCGGCGGATGCGCCCAAGGTCCTTCGTCGAAGGAGACCTCGTCCTACGACTCAAGCAAGAGCGGACTAAAAAGCTCGAGTCACCCTGGGAAGGACCCTACATCGTCACCGAAGTCATCCCAGGTGGCGCCTATCGTCTCATGGACGTCACATCAGGAGTCGAATACTCCAACCCCTGGAACGTTGCACAATTGCGACACTTCTACCCCTAGCAACCTCTTTACTTCCAATAAAGCTACTCAGCCAAGGCTACTTAGCCGAACAATGTACCTCCTCGTTACGCTATGAATAAAATCTAAGTCCCTTGGCCAAAATTTCTTTTTCTCTCCATTACTTTTCGCTATAACACGCTCGGGGGCTACGCCTCACCTCACGACCTCGTCGACTGAGAACAATGCATACAACCTGAGTAGCTGACAACGTTAGGCAAACGAAAAGGACATGCACATAACAAAGCACAACGTGCTAATACAAATAAATTTACAAAGGGCGCAACAAGCCCACTCAAATACATACAAATTTTATATCAATCTCTTTCTTTACAGGATCTACCTATTTGGAGAATTACATTCGCTCGTTGCTCAAACAGATCTACGATCTCTTCAGCATACTGCCTCATAGCCGCATAATGCGGACGCATATCCCAAAGGCTGCCATCTGGTCGAAGGGGCGGCCCAATAGCCACGGCCGCAAGATCAACATCACGACGATGCAGCCGAACAAGCGATAGGGCAGCTTTCACCCCAGCAACCAGCTGATGCCGCACCAACTCCCTAACGTGGCCCACATCTCAAAATTTCTCCAGAAGGCCCCAAAGGGTGGAATTTGCCTCATCCAAGGGGAACATGACAAACAAGATAGATGCCAGAGAATTCCTCGCCTGCTTCAGCACCCGAGAAACCGGGTGCACGCGATTCTGCACCATCGCAAGGACGATGGCCTGATCGCGGTCCATCCATAAGAAGCCACCGGCCTTCAGGTCCTGTTGCGTTAAGCAATTCATCCGAACCGCAACGCGCTCTTTCTCCTCCCTCCGAACGAGATTGACACCTATACCAAGCATGGAATAAGATGACACACAAGCAAGGAGCATCTAAAAAGAATAGCAGTTCGCGAAGACTCACACTACAACTGCTCGCTCATCTGCCGCAACTCCCCCATCAGGAACTCCTCCCTGGAAGTGGCTTGTTCAGCTTTTGACTTCCACACATCTGCGTGGCCTCGAAGGCCAAGGATATCATTCTCCAAGCTGCGGACACGGTCGCGAAGAAAATCCAGCCGCAACGCATCATCCAGGTACAGTTGTGGCTCAGGAGCAGTCGAATCGACAACAAGGGCATCACCTGAAAGACCCTAAAGGCAAACAATCAACATATGAACATCACAAGCATCTCTGGCAACAGCTCGAAACATAAATTTATATACATTAAGGCCACCTCGTGGCATAAGTTGAGCTTGTCCATCAGCATTATATTACAACGGGAAGCAAAAGGATAAACTATCCTAGCTACAACAAATGGGCCTAAGCACCCGCATCCGGAGTGTCCTCGGAGCCAGACTGCTTGCTCTTGGCCTCCTCCTGCTGCTTCGCGGCATACTCAGCCAGAAGATCAATAAGCTTAGGCCCATAGAGGCAAAGAGGGCAAACGCTACCTCTGAGCCATCTGCAGCAGCCGGCATCTGGGATGTGATGTGCGGCAGATCCAGCTCAGCCCTAGATGCCATGGCCATCGCCAACCCTATGGAGGCGCCGATGCCCTTCTGCTTACGCTTGTACGCCGCAAGAGCATCTTCCGACAGAGCTTCCGCAAGATCGTCAACATCCTCGAGGACATCGCCCTTGGGGACGACCTCCTTGTAGAAGCGCCTAAGCACTTCCTTGGCCTTCGCCAAGGAGCCAGCAACGGTGTCGTAGCGGTCTTCGACCACCGCGGTGGCATCGGCCAGAGCATCCCTATGCTCCAGCACACCACGATCAAACGTGATGCCTAAAGCATCTAAAACAAAGAAGAAAAGGTACTCGAATAAGAGCAAGACAAGGATCAGTCGAAAAAATACAAGACCCAAACAAGTTCAAGGAAACTCACCAGAGAAGGCTTTGGGTGCAGCCATCAGCCTATCCGCCATCTCCTTCTCGCTAGTAGCCGCCGCAGCAGCAAGCTGCTCCTCGCAATCAACAGCCTCCTTTCGCAAGCGCTACCTGGCTTCAGCAGCATCAGCAACCTCCTTCTGCAGGTGCTCCTTCGCCTGCACAGCATCCGCAACCTTCTTCTCCGCTCGACCAAGGCTCTTCTCGAGAGCGTCCAGCCGTCGGAGGGCCGCATTGTTTTCATCTGCAACATCAAGAACCACCTGATCAATACAAAGCAAAATCTGTAGGACAGACAAACTGCAACAGGATGAGCAAACTATGTACCTTGAAGCTGCTGCATGCTATCCTCTAGCGCTAGGTGCTGTTGGATAAGGATGTTGGCGCTACGCACAAAGGGCTACAAAATAAGCACAAACAAAAGGAACCATCAGAAAGAGCTCGGGGGTTGCGCCCCGCAAGAACAAAATGACCAACAGGTCACCCGAATAGGGCTCGGGGGCTCCCCCAAGGGATACAGTAGAAAATACTTATGTGTTCAGGCGGGGACTCCAAAGTTCTGCGTGCGGTCTTCTGAGCTACGACCACCCGAGCTCCCCGCTTGGAGAAGTTCGGGCCGTCATCCTCATAGTCGGCCACCACCTGAAGGGGAGGAGCCGTCGACTTCAACTCCCCCATAACTTCTTGAGTGTCCCCGTCAAGGGACTCCTCTGAAGAGTTGCTGCAAGCACACAACAACTTATCAGCACACTGCGACTGCAAAAAGTCAAACACCAGAAAAAGAAATAGGCGAAGCCACTTACGACTCGATGTCCGACAAATTGAAGATAGGGGCTGCCTTCTCTTTCCTCTTCTTGGTCTGCGGCTGCGGCGCCATCGCCCGAATAGGCACGACAGGGAAAGGTGCAGATGAGGCACCTTCATCCTCGCCATGCTGCTCTAGGAAGGATGGACCCCTTGGAGTTGGCAGAGTCGACGCATCCGAAGACTCGCTCTAGGAGCGCTTTCGGGTCCGCCCTTCGCTCGGCTCGGGGGCTTCCAAGGTCGGAGATTGCGCCGGAGGAAGTTCAGACTCAGAATTCACAACTTCGTTGTCCGGCGCAACTAGAAATTTCTCAGGCAGTGGGGGCATCATCCCAGCTACCTTAAGATCCTGCAAACCAAAGACGTAAAAAGAACATGATTAGTGACACTAATCATAAGAAAATAACACTCGAAAAAAGCGCAACGCGCATGACACAAGTCTCCACCTGAGGAACTGCATTCGCAGCGCTGAAGGGGCAGTCAAGGACTTCCCCGGGAGGTCCTCATCGGCCTTGTACTTCAGCAGAGGCCGAAGGGCTCTATCGAGATCGCCCTTGGACAACTCCTCGGATGAGACCCTCGTCGGGTCGGATGCACCCTCGCTTGGAGTGGCTGGACCCGACGCTTGAGGAAGGTGCGGATGATATCCACACCGTTGACCTCTTTCTTTGCCACCATCTGGAGCGCCTCCACATGACGGTAGAGCTCCTCCACCTCCGCCACTTTGCCCTCCAAGATGTGATTCTTCCAGGATCTCTTCGGGACGATCTTCTGGGAGGAATCGAAAGGAGCGAGGCCAAAATTTTGTCCGTCCAACTTGGCGTCATGGATGTAAAACCACTTCTTCCGCCAGTACTGGACGACTCGGACATCGAAAAGGAGAAGAAAAGAATAGTACATCGTATAGAGATGATGCAGCCACCGATAAGATAGACTTAGCTGGTGCCAGACTGCCTCTTCACGGAATAGAGCTTCCGAAAAAGACCAAAGTGCGGCTCGATATCGAGCCAACACTCACAGAAAGTGATGAAGCGGGCGATATGGAGGAGAGAATTGAGAGACAGATGATGTAGCTGAATCCCATAAAAGAAAAGGAGTCCACGAAGAAAATCGTGAACAGGAAGAGAGAGACCACGAATGACAAAGACGTAAAACATGAGCCAAAACCCTTCGGGTGGGCGCGGGATTACCTCATCGCCTGGAAGGATGGCGTCCTCCTTGTTCTGGGGAATCATCCCAGAATCGCGCAGTTTGCGCAAGTCTCCGTCGCGCATCTATGTGCGCTTCCACCCGCTGTCAGTAGCGCAGGCAGTGGCGGTGACCTTCTTGCCGCCGCCGACGGCACTCGAGCTAGCTCCGGTGGCGATCTTCTTCGGCTTGCCCATGGTGCGGCGTTGAGAGCGCCAGTGCGCGCGAAGGAAAGAAGAGGGGAATGAACGGAGAACTTCCAATGCACAGGGCAAGAGAGGTAGTGCTCGTGAAAATGGAGGCAATGGCGAGAAGCAAATGGCAAAGGGTAAAACAAAAATCACTGTTTACCCACGGTATTAAAAGACAAAGACGACGAACACGAGCCATTGATCTAGAAGCCCTAGCATGCACACCAGATCCAACCCTACACGTGTCAGCACAGCAACAAACCGTCGCCAGCACGCCGTCCACTACACATGAAAACCGAGGAGACGCCGTAATTTTCGTCACGTCTGCGCGTTACTAGTCAACGTCACGATAGGTGGTGGGACCCACGGTCATTCCGTCGCATCATCTCTGCCGCCGCAGACGGTTGAGATCATCAATCGTCACCACTGCCGTCATCAATACCAATCTAGCAATGGTTGGAAATCTTCGGCTAACAAATCAAATACTTACTCGAATCTACGATTCGAACAACTACTCGGGGGCTACTCCTATCAGGAGAGCTGGCCGCGCACCTGAGACATTATTAAGGTACTACACCTCGAAAATATCTTCGAGTCCTACGTCGAGTCTACGACTCCACAACGGACTTGGGGCTACTCCCATATGGAGGCTGGGTTCGACATCCGAAAAAATTTGTGTCCTTCGGACCTAAGCTGAAAATAACTGAACTAAAGTCTCTGCTCGAGTCTACGACTCGAACAGACACTCGGGGGCTACTCCCATAGGGAGCGCTGGCAGCGCAGCCTATGAATTCTTCGACTGCGATCCTTCGGATCAAACACGACAAAATCTTTTTGGCAACTTTTCCCAAACCAACGCTAAGTGAGAAGCAGTCTCCTTGCCCACCCGAAACACTTCCGCGGTGATACAATTTCGGATGTTGTGTCTACGATGCAAATATAAGCCCTACAGATCTCATCTGATGGTCTGGTAACGCACCTGACTACGCTCTACCAGAAAACTCCTCGTGTCAATAGGCACGATGAAAAATCCCGACGGACGTGTTGGGTATATCATTCGAAAATCACTAGGATTCAACTCCTATAAGACCTCAACGGCCTAAGTCGAATTACGCCAGCATTTGTTCCGGATTCGAGTCCAGGGACTCGGGTCTGAAGAAGATCGTGTTGTTTTGTCCTATGACAATTAATTGGCCCTGATCCATCGGGAGAGTTAGGCACACGCATCAACAATCCCTATGAACTAAAACATATTTCACTTAAACAGGTTCAAACCGCACCCGAAGGATTGATGAGTCCTCAGCCGAATCTACAATTCGACTGAACACTCGGGGGCTACTGACATGGTTATACCCCATGGGTACGCAACATTGGTATACCTGGTCCAGCCCAAGGGAAGGCCCATGCCAAGATACGCGGCATGTGGAGATTTTGGGTGGCCCAAGCCCATGATGCCTTCGGATCCTTGGAGAACAAGACTAGAATAGATAGAATTTCAAAGGGTACGAACCCTAATCTGTAACCGACTCGACCTGCGCCTGAGACCTGCCTATCTATATAAAGGCTATGAGGGCACGGCGTGGAGGACAATACTCACCTCATACACACCTCACGCCAGATTGCATCTGCGCACCCCTGTAACCTTCGGTTCCGCCGTAATCAAGAGCAGACAAGCAGGAGTAGGGTTTTCCCTCCGGGGGCATGAACCTGGGTAAATCTCGTGTCCCCGTGTTGCTTGTTTGTTAATCGTTCCGCGATCTCCAGCATCCTCATCTTTTCCAAAACCCAAGTCCATAACAATGGGCATTGACGATATTGAACCTCGTCACCTGCTGCAGATGCGGCGCGTCTGGCTGCCATCTTGGGATGCCACGTCTCCTTGTTCCCGCAGACATACCTGGGTCTCCCGCTTTCGTACCGCAAGCTACCTGCCTCTGCCCTGGACTACCTTGCAGGGAAGATTGAGCGATGCATCCCTCCCTGGCAGATCCGCCCCACCTCCCTTGGTGCTAGGATTACGCTCTCTACTTTCGTTCTGTCGGCTCTCCCCGCATATGCGATGTCAGTTGCGCGACTTTCTAAGGGTACAATCGCAAAGATTGATCGTCCCCCGCGCGACATGTTGTGGAGCGCCATGACGTCCTGCTCGCGGGGCTCATGCCAGGTGTCGTGGGAAGTGGTGTGCCGGCTCCGCTTGGAGGGCAGACTAGGCATTGTCGACCTCGCTCTTCACAACACGTGCCTCCTGCTCAAGAAACTGCATATCATCCTCTTCGGATAGCACACTCCGTGGGCCGACTGGGTCCGCGCGAACTACATGTGCGCACGCCCTGGCACCCCGACCCCCGCTTGGCAGGTTTTCTTGTCGCTCCTACCCCTATATCGGGCGATCACTTCTGTGCGGGTGGGGCACGGCCGCTCTGTGGATCTCTGGGGGGACAACTGGACCTCGTTGGGTGCGCTCTCGGCCACCCTGCTTGCGGCGTACTCCCATATGATCTGCGCGACTGGCTCTGTTTCCGACGCGCTTGCAGATTGGGCTCTTGTGCTCAGTACGCATGTCAGGGTGACTGATCGTGCTGAGGTGGAGCTCCGTGTGCTCCATGGCGCTCTGGATCACCTCCTCGCCCGCGCCTCCACTGCGGATGATGAACGGTCTCTGGCATGGGGTGATGACCACCATTTCGGTGTCGGGGCCGTGTACAGAATGTTGAAGAGCTCCGGTTGCCCCCCCCCCCCGTCCACGACCTAAATTGGGCTGGGTACGCGCCACTCAAGGTCAAGGTGTTCATCTGGATCCTTCGCCATGGCAATAGTCGCACACGGGCTTTCCTGCGGCACATTGGGTTCTTGGACACTGACGCGTGTCCCTTCTGCCCGCACCGATCTGAGACTCTCGACCACCTGTTCTTCACTTGCGCACGCCTGCGGCTATTCTGGCGGCGCGTGCTTGGGCCCCGTCGAAGCGCACTCCCTACCTCTGCCGAAGTGGCCTGGGTCTCGCTCCAAGCAAGCAACTCTTCCTGGGGCGTCCCGCTGTGGAGCACCGTCGCCTCGTGCCTCCTCTGGGTGATTTGGGAAACCAGGAACCGGATGGCTGTCCGTCTCCCCCTTCCGGCGATCTTCGAGCAAGTCTTCGAACATCTGTGACTGTGGCGGGCTCGGGTTCCTTCGCGAGTTAACTTCGAGAATGTAGAGCAGTGGTGCGCCACGCTGTTGTAATCCCTTGAGCTCGCGCTCCCCCCTCCTCTCTGACTCTGTAAAACTTGATGGGCAGTTTTCGCCTTTTTAATGAAAATATGCAGGTGGGCAGTCCCCCCCCCCCCCCCCCCCCCCCTCGTGCCGCTAAAAAAAAAGGGGAATCTTCATAGTTTGACGGAGCTTATTTTGTTCCAGTGCTAGAATCTTCGTAAGCTACATGAGTCTATAACTAACCTCATGATGTTGGAGAGTTTAAGCCTTGTTGGCTGTGCAGATCTAGCCCAGCTACCTGACGGCATGGCAACCATCACTAATCTGAAGCACCTAAAAAATGAACAGTGTCGATCTTTGGAGAGACTGCCTGGTGGATTTGGACAATGGACTAAACTTGAAACATTGTCGCTGCTCATTGTAGGTGACACATACAGCAGCATTGCGGAGCTAAAAGATCTAAATCTTCTGACCGGCATTATTAAAATTGAATGCTGCTCACAGAAGAAGGATTTGAAAAACGATGCCGAGAGAGCAAACTTAAGGAACCTTGACTGTGTCATAGACCAGTTCGTGTTCTTCTGATGATCTCAAGAATGTTGAAACGTTTCTTGAAGCTCTCCTACCTCCTGAAAACCTTGAGGTCCTTGAAATATATGGCTACATGGGTACCAAATTTCCCAGCTGGACGGTGAAGAGCATGGAGTCCTGGCTTCCAAATACTACCTCCCTAAGTTTAGGAAACATCCCTAACTGCATATGCCTCCCACCTCTTGGTCATATTCCCTATCTCCAATATCTTGAGCTCCGCTGTATGAGCAGTGTCCGCAGCATGGGATCTGAAATACTTACAAAAGGAAAAAAACACACAATATACCAGTCACCGAAGGAACTCCATTTTGAAGACCTGTGTCAACGACCGTGACCTACGTGACGGCGACCCTCTTCATTAGGTCCCGGACAAGACTCAGGACAAAGGCAAGGAACCCAACACAAGTCGGCCCATCAGACGAAAGCGGTCTCCTGGCCGGCTTGCAGGCTACAACTGGGCCAAGAACGGCCTTGTAATAGACGAGTGACGGAGTGCTATTAGAGAGGCTCGAATAGATTCCTGAAACCTGGCTTGTAACTGGAACCGGACCGGACGGCGGGACCGGACGGCGGTGCCGTGGATGATGAACTAACTCGGGGGTGGCTGGGAGGATCGGGCTAGATCCCTGATATATTCTAGAAATTCGTGCGTAATTGAGAGTAGATAGGCAAGGATCTTACATTTGGTATCAAGAGCCAAGTTTGATCCAACCCTGGACCTTCCAGATCACGGCCACGCCGCGCGGTTCTCCGTCCGCCGCCGCGCTGACGCCATGGACAACTTGTCCCCGGAGTCCAAGCTGTTGTACGAGCTGCTCAAGACGGAGTCTAAGGAGGCCTACGAGACTCGTTTTCTCGAGCACAAGAAGGAGGTACTCGACGCGGTGCGGGTCTTCGTCTCCGACACCAACCAGCAGTTCCAGGAGATTGGGGAATCCCTCGACTCGTTTCAAGCATCGGTCGAGGCGGAGATTTCTGTGGTCAAGTCGATGATCGGCACCGAGCTGGAGGCAGTCAAGGCCACGCTCGGGGCGGAGATCACACATCTCACGACTACTGTTGACCGCGTGATGCGTCCCGGCCCAAGCGCTGCTGCGAGCGAACCAGCTGGGACCAGCGCCGTCGGCCCCGATGGGCACCGTGGAGCATCGATTAACCGGGGGATGGTTTGTGCATCCCGCACGCCTCCTCCGGTCGGAGGTATGAATCCTGACCAGAACCAAAGTTTTCTATTGAATTCTGGGCTTCATGCGACGGTTACTGATTTGTCTCCCTCGGCACCGCGTGTCGAATTGCCACAATTCGATGGTTCCAACTCGAGATTGTGGCAACGGCGGTGCAAGGAGTACTTCCAGCGCTGGGGCACGCCATCAAGTCATTGGGTTTCATATGGATCATCCCAGTTCACTGGTGCCACAGCTACTTGGCTAGAGGCCTTCCTGACGAAGTATCCACAAGCAGGCTGGGCAGAGTTCGTGCAGGCAGTCCAGGCTCGATTCATGCGCAATCAACATCAACTCCTTCTTCGCAGGCTTTATCGCATTTCTCAGACTGGCTCGGTGGAAGATTATGTGCAACGCTACTCGGATTTGGTTGATCAAATTTGTGCCTATGACACACATCCTGATCATCTGAATTTTTTGACACGGTTTCTGGATGGTTTAAAGCCTGCAGTACAGGTATTGGTGGAAATCCAACAACCTTCTGACTTGGACACTGCTTATACCATGGCGCTGATTTATGAGGAGCTAGGTGACGGCTTCACACCTTGGAACACAACACCCAACACTTCTTCGTCTCGTAGAGCAACCATACATCAGCCATTGCCTCAATTACCAGCACCTCCTTCAAGGTGGATTTCCAAAACTATTGAGGAAAAGAAGAACCAAGAAGCTGCTCGTCCTACGTCAGATGATAAATGGACTAATCTCAAGGCGTACCGTCGAGCTAAGGGCCTTTATTTTGTATGTGGAGAAAAATGGGGAAGAGACCACCAATGCAAAACTTCTATACAATTACATGTTGTCCAAGAAATGATCGATTGCATGCAATCTTCTGATATGGTTTCTGTTTCAGAAACTACAGAAGAACCTCCTGATTCCCAGCAACAACAACACCTTATGCTTCTTTCTGCAGCAGCTGCTAGTACTAGGCACAAAGCTGTTAAGTCCATGCAGATTAATGTGGAGATACAAGGCCAGACGCTGCATTTTCTCATTGATTCTGGCAGTTCAACATGTTTCCTAGATGATTTTTGTGCAGCTAAGTTGGATGGCAAGCAGCAGCTACACCAGTCTATTCCTGTCAAAGTGGCGGGTGGAGAAGTTTTGCTTTGTACTGATCATTTTCCTGGATTGAATTGGGAATCTTAGGGGCACACTTTCTATGATGGGATTATAGGGCTCGATTGGCTTGCCAAACACAGCCCTATGATGACTCACTGGGCGCAGTAGTGGTTGGCTTTTCCTAACAGAAATGAATTGGTGGTGCTGCATGGGAAGGGTACTCTAGGGATCACTCATGCTGTGATCGAACTTCACCTTGTTCAACAGTCTGATCGTGCTCCCAGTTCAGGACAGAGGCCTGAAATTCAAAAGTTATTGGCATCATATGACATTGTTTTTGCTGAACCTGAAGGCCTTCCACCAAGAAGGCAATATGACCACCATATACCACTGATACCAGGTGCTCGTCCAGTGTCGATCAGACCCTACAGAGTGGTGCAGAACTTAAATCTGAGATTCAGCAGCAAATACAGGACATGCTCAAACAAGGGGTAATTTCTCATAGCAATAGCTTGTTTTCATCTCCAGTGATCCTAGTGACAAAAACTGATAAGACGGCTGAACCTGAACCTGTCCAAGCTTGGCGTTTGGTGGTTGACTACCGTCACTTAAATGCACTCGCAGTTAAGGGGAAGTATCCATTGCCCGTGATTGATGAGCTGCTCGATGAGCTCTCTGGCGCCAAGTGGTTTTCCAAGTTGGATCTCCGTGCGGGATACCATCAGATTCGCTTAGCCCCGGGAGAAGAACCTAAGACGGCCTTCCAAACTCACAACGGCCATTATGAGTTCAAGGTCATGGCGTTTGGGCTTACAAGCGCGCCAGCCACCTTCCAGCATGCCATGAATGCTTCACTTGCACCTGTTTTGCACAAGTTCGCTTTGGTGTTTTTCGACGACATTCTTATCTATAGTACCACATATGAAGATCACTTGAAGCATGTGGAAGTGGTGTTGGAGATTTTGCGTCGTGATAAGTGGCAAGCCAAACTCTCAAAGTGTGAATTTGCTTAGCAGCGACTTGCTTACTTGGGGCACGTCATTTCTGCTGATGGAGTGTCCACTGATGAGACAAAAATTACTTCCATTCGGAATTGGCCAGTTCCAGCAACAGTTAAAGAGTTGAGGGGGTTTTTAGGCCTTAGTGGATATTATAGGAAGTTCATTCGACATTATGCTATCATCAGCCAACCTCTTACCGCGTTGTTGAAGAAGGGTGCATTGTTTGTGTGTACTAATGTTGCTGAAGAGGCTTTCCAAACGCTCAAGAATGCTCTTATTTCTACACCCGTCCTCGCCTTACCTGATTATCAAGCTCAGTTTGTTGTTGAGACTGATGCCTGTCATATGGGTGTTGGAGCAGTCCTATCACAAAAGGGCCATCCTTTGGATTTCGTGAGTCGAGCACTAGGACCACACAATCAGGGTTTATCCGTCTATGAAAAGGAATATCTCGCAATCCTCTTGGTTGTTCAACAGTGGCGCCCTTACTTGCAGTTGGGTGAGTTCATTATTCGCACTGATCATAAGAGTCTTGTGCATCTTACAGATCAATGGCTCCATACAGAGTGGCAACAAAAAGCCTTGACGAAAATGATGGGTTTGCAATTCAAGGTGGTGTATAAGAAAGGGGTGCTCAATGGAGCTGCCGATGCTCTGTCGCGGAAACCACCGCACAGTTCTGAACTCCTTACTATCTCTCAGGTGCAACCAGTGTGGCTTGAACAGGTGATTGCAAGCTACCAGTCTGATGCGTTTGCTCAGCAAAAGATTCAACAACTGGTGCTTGACCCTACTGTCGTTCCAAGGTATTCTCTGTCTGCGGGCATATTGCGATATGATGACAGGATTTGGGTGGGCGATGACGCCACAATTCAGCGCCAGATCATTTCGGCTTTTCATGATACCCTCTCGGTGGCCACTCTGGTTTTCCTGTCACCTACCGTTGCATGGTCTCCCTGTTCAAGTGGACAGGTATGAAGGCCGCCGTTCGTGAGTACGTGCGTACCTGTTGTGTGTGCCAACAGGCGAAGCCAGAGCGCATTCTACCGCCTGGCCTCTTACAACCTTTGCCGATACCATCGGGCCCCTGGGAAATGGCGACAATGGATTTTATTGACGGACTTCCTCAGTCTCGCCAATTCAATTGCATCTTAGTCGTGGTCGACAAACTCTCCAAGTATGCTCACTTTATTCCACTCACTCACCCTTATTATGCTGCCAAGGTTGCTGATTTGTTTGTGGACACAGTTTATCGTTTGCATGGGATGCCCCAATCCTTAGTTTCAGATCGTGACCCCGTGTTTACCAGCAAGTTTTGGCAGACTGTGTTCAAAGCAATAGGTACTCAATTGAGAATGAGCACTGCCAATCACCCGGAGACCGATGGTCAAACTGAGCGTGTTAACCAGTCTATTGAGTGTTATCTACGATGTTTCATCAGTTCACACCCGAAACTGTGGTCCAAATGGCTGGGGCTTTGTGAGTTTTGGTATAACACAAATTGGCACTCCTCATTAGGCAGATCCCCCTTTGAAGTTATCTACGGCAGACAGCCAAGGTACTTTGGAGTTACAGCTTCTAGCACTATTGCTTCGGGGGATATTCAGAGTTGGCTCGTTGAGCGACAGTTAGTCATTTCGTCGGTGCGGCAGCACCTCTTGCGCATGCAACAAGGGATGAAGCACCAGGCGGATAAGAACAGGTCAGAGCGAACCTTTGCTGTTGGAGATGAGGTATTTCTCAAGCTACGGCCTTACATCCAGTCCTCAGTTGCCCGCCGTGCAAACCACAAGCTGTCATTCAAATTTTTTGGGCCATTTCGTGTTTTGCAACGTATCGGAGAAGTTGCATACAAGCTGGAACTGCCTGGGGACAGTCGCATCCATCCCGTTTTCCATGTTTCTCAGTTGAAACCATGTTTGAGGCCAGGGCAGCAGGTATTGCCTCATCTCCCGCCTCCTGACGCTGTCTTTCAGGTTCCAGTTCGAGTTCTGCAGCGTCAAGTTCGTCAACAAGGCCTCCGTACCGTGGTTCAAGTTCTTGTTCAATGGAGCGGTGCTTCCGAGGATATGGCAACATGGGAAGATCTTGATTCACTCCAGCAACAATTTCCTTTTGCTCCTGCTTGGGGACAAGCAGTAATTCAAGGAGTGGGGATTGTCAACGACCTTGACCTACCTGACGGCGACCCTCTTCATCAGGTCCCGGACAAGGCTCAGGACAAAGGCAAGGAACCCAACACGAGTCGGCCCATCAGACGAAAGCGGCCTTCTGGCTGGCTTGCAGGCTACAACTGGGCCAAGGACGGCCTTGTAATAGACGAGTGACGGAGTGCTATTAGAGAGGCTCGAGTAGATTCCTGAAACCTGGCTTGTAACTGGAACCGGACCGGACGGCGGTGCCGTGGATGATGAACTAGCTCGGGGGTGGCTGGGAGGATCGGGCTAAATCCCTAATATATTCTAGAAATTCGTGAGTAATTGAGAGTAGATAGGCAAGGATCTTACAACCTGCCTGAGCTGGAGATCTGGCCAACTTCATTGGCAATGGATAATGAAGAGAGTCAACATGAGATATTCATGTTTCCAGTTCTTAAAACTGTCACTGTAAGTGGATGTCCAAAGATGAGGCCAAACCCATGCCTCCCATATGCTATAGCAGATTTGTCAATATCCAACAGCAGTGAGATGTTATCAGTTGGTAGGATGTTCGGGCCATCATCTTCAAAATCCGCGTCCCTTCTTAAGAGACTGTGGATTACAAATTGCCATGCATCATCAAATGATTGGAATCTACTGCAGCACAGGCCAAAACTTGAGAATCTAACCATCGAGTACTGCGAAGGGCTACATGTTTTGCCAGAGGCCATCAGGTACCTTAGCATGCTGCGGAAGCTGAAGATTGACAATTGCACTGATTTGGAAGTCCTTCCGCAATGGGTAGGTGATCTCATAACACTTGAGCATCTGGAGATAAGCTGCTGCCAAAAGTTGGTCTCATTGCCAGAAGGTTTGCGATGCTTGACTGCACTGGAAGAGTTGATTGTCAGTGGTTGTAGCTCTGCACTGACTGAAAATTGCAGCAAAGTGACAGGCAAGGATTGGTTCAAGATCAGTCATATCCCAAGTATCCTTATCTCGTGACAAGTAATAAAACTGCATCTTCTTTCGTTGAGAATCTGCTTATAGTTAACCATAATAGCACAGCTAGTTATTATGTAAAGCTAACCTCTCTTCTTTGACATGGGCATCAACAACATGGGCATCTCCAGGTCGGGATCTGCTATACACTGATCAGTAGTGTACCATGTGCATCATAAGTAAAAAATTGCCAATAAGTTATGTTAATAGTGCAGCTAACCACTGTTACAATTGCGACAAGAAGATAACGAAGAACGAAAACGAAAAACACAGCAAGGGGACACAGATTTAACGTGAAAAAACCTCTCCAACAAAGAGAGGAAAAAACCACGGGCGCCAGCCAGCGAAACTTCACTATATCGAGGAGTGTTTACAAACGCCGGGAATTTCACAGATGCAACTCATCCCAACCGGCGGTTTATAAGGGGTTTATATATCGGTGTAAACCTAGGTCTTCGATGATCCGACCGTACCGCGGGGGACGGGTCTCGCTCCACTCGTCAGAAGTTGGCCTATACTTTATAGAATTTGGATCAACGTATAACAACCACATTGGCAAAGACTAGAATTTTGTTCAATAGCGGCAGATAAGACGGGAAACTGTAATATTTCTGACTCCGTAGATTGAAGTATAATAACTTTCATATGCTTTGTGTACGCATAGCAGCATAGCATATGAGCGTGGCGACATTGCCACCTCTCTAGCTCTCTCCCTGAACGTGTTCTGTTTTTTCTGAAGAGTGAAGATGTGTACCGTTCTCACAAACTGAAAAGAAGCACCCTTTTTATTTTACCACTCGAAACAAAAGAACCCGGGTTGCATAATTGATTTATCTGCGTTTGTGTAGCAGTTATGCATTAGCAATGTATCTCTGGATCTTTGGGTCGTAACATCGAATCAGTGGCTAGCCGTATGGTGTTCTGGATATATGCTCTTCTTCTGTTCTATGAAGTGTTTGGCGCTTACGAGATGATATGTACTTCCTCCGTTTTAAAATATAAGATGTTTTAGGTTTTTGAAGAAAATGAATCTAGACTTGTTTTAGTGTGTAGATTCATTCTAAAGATGAGTAAACGTATATACTAAAACAAGTTTAGATTTATTTTCTTTACAAACCTAAAACATCTTATATTTTAAAACGGAGGGAGTATTTTGCAGAGTGTTCGTTGGAAAGGAATGGGATTCTGCAGAGCTAGATATGCTGACTTCCATGAGGCGATGGGAGGATTTTGTGCAGGAAACTCGGTCGCTGCGGATCGATCGGTTGACCGGTCTCTTGGACCATAATGAGGACTCTTTTTGCGAAAAAGAGGACTCTGTTAGAGTCGCGGTTTTTATCAAGGCTAGGGTTCCTGGAGCCCCTCTCACTGTGGCAGGTCAAAGAATCAGAGGCAATTTTTTTAGAGGCACTATTTATAATTGCTGAAAGAGCATTTTTCTATCCCTCTGATTTTGATGTTTGATAACAATACACTTATCGATTTAACTGTGTACTAAGTTTATCACAGGATTGATAAAAGGAGGCATAAGTTATGGCATAACATTTCCCCTTGCAAAAACTTCTGTGTCAACTGGTAGTACCGGACCTACAACCGGTACTACCGGTTCCAGTACCGGTTGGCACTGATCAAAAGAGAGAAGGGTGCGTACTAGTCACTACCCACCGGTACCACGAAGCGGCACTACCGGCCCAACCGGTAGTACCGCTTGGTACAAGCGGTACTACCGCCCCGCAAAGTCCGCATGCAAGCGGTACTACCGCTTGAGTACCGGTACTACCGGTCATTAAATGCTCCAACGGCCATATATTTCGTGGCCTCCACCTACCTTGGGACAAAGTGCTCAGCACATTAAAGTCATTGCCCACCATTGGATTCCATTGGAGCCACTCAAATTCTCAAGATCTCCTCATCCAACCACCCAAAGTCCTTGATCTTTGGGGAATCGAAGGAGGAGGCCCCGATCTACTACTTCAGCAAAAGAGATCTTCATTTCCCCCTCATTTCATTGAGGGCCCCTTTGCTCTAGTGTTTTGTTGGAAACCCTAGCTCTTGTTTTTTGTTCTTACAAGCTTGTCTTTGATTGCTTTGACAGCTTGCTTGTATTTGGGAGCCTCCAATTAAGTTGTGGATGTGTGCCCCAAACTTGTAACGGTGCCGGCTTTCACCTTGAAGGTTGCCGATATAGTGGAAGGTGAATCGATCCCGTTGAGGTGAGATTCATCGGAGAACAAGGGATGCCTCTCGTGGCGTTGGTGGTTTGAAACCACCCCCTCTCCAAACGTAGACGTACTTCCCCTCAAAAGGAAGGAACTACGGGAAACAAATCCTTGTGTCTCCGCGTCCACTTTTCGGTTACCTCTATCCTTTACCGCACCTTACTTACTTGTTACTACTTTGTGTTGTGGTAGCTCTTGCATATTTGTCATATAGGTAAATTCACCATAGTTGCATTATCTAGAGAATTTACCTTATTGTCAAACCTTAATTTGAAAAAGAAGAAAATTTGAAGTAGCACCTATTCAACCCCCCCCCCCCCCCCTCTAGGTGCCCATACGATCCTTTCAATTGGTATCAGAGCCTCGGCTCTTTATTCGGGTTTTACCGCCTAAGAGAATATGGGTAGCCAAGAAGGGGATGGTGGTAGTGAGTCAACCCCAGTGACCACGGAAGATCTCAGAAACTTGGAAACAATATTGAGCTCTTCCTTGGTCAACGAAGTCAAGAAGATGCTTGAGCAACTTCTTAAAGACAAAGATGGCTCATCACCCCCATCTCCTCAAGAGGAACTACCATCCGTACCTAAAGGGAATACTCCGGTATCCCCCGAAGGTATGGTGGTAAGGGATAAACTAGACAATGCTAATTCCTCCACACGACTTGATGGGGGGAAGGGCGGGCACGTGATTCTTGGTACTCTCCCGATCCTCCCATCCCTCACCCTCATGTGTACAATAGAGGTGACCCACCTAAGCTAGAAGAGTCTGCTACTTTTGCTCAATGGAAATCACTAATGAGAACTCATATGCGCAGCTCTTGCATTGAACTATGGAACATCATCGAGCATGGACTCTTTATTGGGGATCCAAACAACTTGACAAGAAGAGAGGTTGTCAATAGTCAACTCAATGCCACTACTTTGCATATGATTCAACGAGGATTGGGAACAAAGGATTATCCACACATTGAGCACTTTAGCATTGCCAAGGAAGCTTGGGATGTTCTCACTTTGTTGTTTGTTGGAAATGAGAGTATGAGGAGAAACAGATATGATGCTCTAAGCAATGAAGCCGAAGGTTTCTACATGAAAGAAGGTGAAGATCACGAAGACATGTATCGAAGGCTCAAGACCACCGCCACCGCTTTTAGAAATGTGGGTGCCTCACATGTGGATGATGCATGGATAAAAAGGAAATATGTGAGTGCACTCATGCCTTTTGAGCCCACCAACTTGAAGATCTTACAAGGAAGACACAACTACCATCTCATGACCTCAAACGAAGTTATGTAAGAGATGGCCACTTTCAAGGTCGCCGCCAAGAACGCCAAAGATGCCCGTGCTCGTGCCCTCGGTATGAGCAATGTGGTCAATGTTGCTTTAAAGGCCAAAGTTGTGGACTTTGAAGATGAAGATGATAGTGATGAAGGCCTCTCCTTGGACCATCCCGATGATGTCAAGATTGCTCATAGTCAATATATGGCTTTCTATGCAAAGAACTTTTGGAAGAATCCCGCCAAGCTAGGTTGAGAACTTGCTTCAATTGTGGTGACCGCTACCACTTTGTGGCAAGCTGCCCCTATGAGAAGAGAGAAGATAATGGTGGGAAGCTTGTGTTGAAGAAGACTCTCAAGGCACCCTACAAGAAACCTTTCATCAAAAAGAACGCCATCAACAATAAATCGGGAGAAATTGTCTTGATCACTCATGAAGAATACTCCTCCGATAATGAAGATGATGAAGATGAGGAAGAAGAAGAAACATCACATGGTATGGCTGCTCTAGCTACCACCTGTACTCCGACACTCTCACTCTTCGACTCTCCAAATGAGAACTCTTCCTCCAAGAACGTCACTTGCCTTATGGCAAGAGGAACGGAGGTATCCTCATCATCCCACTCTACTCAATTAGATAATGATGAAATTGATGATGAAATGTCTCTTGATGTTAAAAAGGAATTAATTGCCTTTGATGAGTTCATGACTAACCTAGAAGGTGATGCTAAACTACATTTTGGGAACATCTTAGATCAACTCTCCCACACTCAAGAGCTTCTAAATGTTAGATGTAAACTTGGGCATGAACATATGATTGAACTAGAGGCTTTAAGCAATGCTCTAGAAGAAGAACAAGAGACTAGGTTGTCCCTTGAGTCAAAACTTGAAGGGCTTGATGAGGCCAATGACATCATTGTTAACAAACTGAGCGTGATCATGCTATTGCTAAATACAAAAGAGCTAAAAAGGACAAGGTTGAGTTTGGTGTGGTTCATGAAAAACTTGCCGAGGACTTTAGCTTGCTTAACAAGGCCCACAAAGCCTTGGAGAGTGAACTCTTGTCTCTCACAAAGTCCCATGAAACGCTTCAAACTCAATTGGCCAATATTCCTTCACCTAGTAACTTCATTCCATCGAGTAGCACGACTATCCTTGAAGAGAATGCTAGGTTGAAGGGGGAGCTTGCGAAGACCACATTTCCACAAGGTAACAATTCTATTGATGATCTTTTGAGCAAGAAAAGGCGTAGTTGTGATAAAGGGGGCATTGGTTTTGTCTCCAAAACAAAGAAGAAGAACAACAAGAAGA
The DNA here is from genome assembly GCA_910589765.1 of Avena atlantica. Classification (NCBI taxonomy): domain Eukaryota; kingdom Viridiplantae; phylum Streptophyta; class Magnoliopsida; order Poales; family Poaceae; genus Avena; species Avena atlantica. Next base: position 109,561,713 of record OU342735.1, read on the forward strand.
AGAAGGACAAGCCCGCACAAGAGACCAACAAGACCATTGTGGGAAGTACGACCACAATTGGCAAAACTATGTCTCATGATGATTTTGTGGGAAGTGCTAACCCTCACTATGTTCTAATGCGTGATTACTATGGTGATGTGTATGCACAATATGTTGGTCCTTATGATGGTTATATTGCTTGGTCTATTTTGGTTCCCAAGACCCTTGTTGCTAACAAAAGAGGACCCATTGAAAAATGGGTACCTAAAAACTAGCTTGATCTTTTGTAGACCTATGCTTCCGGAGGTTCAAAATGGGTGCTTGATAGTGGTTGCACTTGTCATATGACCGGAAGCTCGTCTATTGTCAAGGACTTGGTGTCAAATGAAGATCACCGTCACATATGCCGATAAGTCAAAATCTACGGTAATGGGTTTCGGCAAGGTAGTGGTGGCTCACGACATTACACTCGTGAACGTCATGCTTGTTGAAACCCTTGGATACAATTTACTTTCTGTCTGTGCTCTTGGAAAGATGTGCTTTGCCGTCTTTATTGATAATGATATTGTGTTCCTCATGTGGAGCAAGTCTCTCAAGGTCGCTTTCGTTGGGTACGTCGAAAATGACTTGTATGTGGTGGACTTTTCGGGGCAAGCCACTACAGGTCCGATGTGCTTATACGGAAAGGCCGATGTGGGTTGGCTATGGCACCGCCGACTAGCCCATGTCAATATGAGAACTTTGCAAAGTCTCCATAAAGAGGGCCATATTGTTGGACTAAAAGAAAATGTTTCCTTTGCCAAAGATCGTGTTTGCGGGGCATGTGTTCTAGGGAAGATGCATGACGCTCCTCATAAGCCCACGAACCAAATCAAGTCTAACAAGATCTTGGAACTCCTTCATGTGGACCTATTTGGTCCTCCATCTCATGCAAGTCTTGGTGGGAAGAAATATTGTTTGGTGATTGTTGACGACTTTTCAAGATACTCTTGGGTTTATTTCTTCAAGTTGAAGAGTGAAACTCAAAGGACTTTTATCGACTTCATCAACTTGGTTCAATGGCAACACAATGTTCCCGTGTTGATTATAAGAAGTGACAACGGCACCGAGTTCAAGAACTACACCTTGAATGACTTTCTTAGTGATGAGGGGATTAAGCATCAATATTCCGCCGCATACACCCCTCAATAAAATGGTGTGGCCGAAAGGAAGAACCGGACTCTTATTGAGATGGCTAGGACCATGTTGGCGGAGTTTAAATCTCCATACAACTTCTGGGCCGAAGCCGTCTCCACCGCTTGCCATGCTTCAAACCGGCTCTACCTCCGCAAGAAAATCAACAAGACTCCATATGAGATACTTACCGGTAACAAGCCCAACATATCTTATTTCCGGGTGTTCGGTTGTAAGTGTTTCTATCTCATCAAAGGTGTTCGTTTGTCTAAATTCGAATCTAAAGCATTAGAGTGTATTTTTGTTAGCTATGGTCTCGAATCTCACACTTATAGAATCTATGACAAGCTCTCTGGAGCCGTCATAGAATCTTGTAGTGTGACCTTCGAAGAATATGATGATCCCTAAGGGGGGCGTGTTGATGCTTGTGATGTGAAATGCCTCAGGATGCAATAGGAAGAATGGGTGTGGGTTATATCCGCCCCATTGAGGAACCCCTTATGGCGGATCGAGAAGAACTATGCTCCACTCGAGTGGATCCCTCATCTTCACAACCTCAACATGCTCCATCTACCGAGGAGAACATTGACTCAAGCCAAAGACAAGATGTGGACCCTCAACATAGTGATCAATGTGTGAACTCTAGTCAAAGGGAGCTTGGTCCATTCGATGGGGTGTCAAGTGGAGTCAAGTCAATTTGCCAAGGAAGATCCATCCAAGCTGTTTTGAGGGGTGCTCAAATTGAGGCTAGAAGAACACTTGATCAAGACCAAGGTCAATCCTTGCCTCCCAATGTAGAGGATGAATCCAATGATGATCAAGGACAAGTTGATGGTCAAGACGAGGATCAAAATGATGAAGAGGGTCCTCCAAGAAACAATGAGGAGATCCACGCTCGTCGCGAAGCTAGCAAGGAAAGAATGTTGGAAATAAGAGACCACACCCTCCAAAATGTTGTTGGAGATCTAAGGAAAGGAATTTCCACACGAGCAAAATTGAAGAGGTTCAGTGAACATCAAGCTCACATTTCCATGATTGAACCAAAGAAAGTGTGGGAAGCTCTTGAAGATTCGTATTGGTTAGAAGCTATGCACAAAGAGCTCAACAACTTTGAGAGAAACAAAGTGTGGAAGTTAGTTGAGAAGCCAAAGGATTGCCGCAATGTTATTGGAACAAAGTGGATATTCAAGAACAAGCAAGATGAGCATGGGATTATTGTAAGGAACAAGGCTAGATTGGTTGCACAAGGTTATTCTCAAATTGAAGGCATTGATTATGGAGAGACTTATGCACCCGTGGCTCGCCTTGAGTCCATCCGTATCCTTCTTGCTTATGCGGCACATCATAACTTTAAGTTGCAACAAATGGATGTAGAAAGTGCATTCCTTTATGGTCCTTTAAATGAATTGGTATATGTTAATCAACCCCCGGGATTTGAGGACCCCAACTTCCCAAACCATGTCTACAAACTTGATAAGGCGCTCTATGGGCTCAAGCAAGCCCCACGCACGTGGTATGAGCACCTTAGAGAGTTATTGTTTGACCGTGGCTTTGAGGTTGGGAAAATCGATCCCACTCTTTTTACTAAGAGGGTTAATGGGGAGCTTTTTGTGTGCCAAATCTATGTTGATGATATTATCTTTGGCTCATCTAACAAAGCTTTTAATGATGAATTCTCAAAGCTTATGACTAGTAGGTTCCGGATGTCCTTGATGGGGGAGTTGAAAGTATTCCTTGGCTTTGAGATCAAGCAAGTTAGAGGAGGAACATTCTTCAATCAAGCCAAGTATACTCAAGATATGCTCAAGAGATTCAAAATGCAAGATTTGAATGGAGCCCCAACTCCCATGGCAACAAAGACTCATCTAGAACAAAATCCAAATGGTAAAGATGTGGATCAAAAGGTATACCGGTCTATGATTGGTTCTTTGCTTTACCTTTGTGCATCTAGACCCGATATTGTGTTGAGTGTAGGTGTGTGTGCAAGATATCAAGCGGCTCCTAAGGAAAGCCATTTAATGGCGGTCAAGAGAATCTTTCGATATTTAGTTCATACCCTATTTTATGGTCTTTGGTACCCTCAAGGCTCAACATTCGCTCTTTGTGGATACACGGACTCGGATTGGGCGGGAGACAAGGATGATAGAAAATCAACATCCGGGGCTTGCCAATTCCTTGGTAGGTCCTTGGTATGTTGGTCTTCTAAGAAGCAAAATTGTATATCTCTCTCCATCGCCGAAGCCGAGTATGTTGCTGCTGCTAGTGCTTGCACCCAATTGCTATGGATGAGGCAAACTTTAAAGGAATACGGTGTCCATTGTGACAAAGTGCCTCTTCTATGTGACAATGAAAGTGCCATCAAGATTGCATACAACCCGGTGGATCACACAAGGACAAAGCATATTGAGATTCGGCATCACTTTATTAGAGATCATGTTGCTAGAGGTGATATTGATCTATCCTATGCATCAACCAAAGATCAACTTGCCGATATCTTCACGAAGCCACTTGATGAAGCAAGGTTTTGCTACTTGAGGAATGAACTAAATATCGTAGATTCTAGGAGTTTGACTTGATTATCTTGCACTCTCACCTAATACTTGACCCATGTTTAGTTTAGGTGTAGGCATGGACATAGGGGGAGTGCGGTCCTAATTGATTGAACTATCCCTCCCCCCATTATGCGCAAATTAAACAAAAATCATTTCTCTTAATATCATTTTGTGATATGTGAGCTCAATGATGAGTTTCGGTAATGGACCCAAGATATATCTTCGTGGTGCCAAGCCGAGTATACTCAAATATGGTGGCCTAGGCCACCGCCGCCTCTCAATCGAGAGGTTGATGTGCTTACTCATGTTTGTCACTTAGTTGATTTGGTCTTCACTCTTGATTGCCATCTATTTGAATTGTCTTCATCTTTCTTAGTCTCATGCACTCTAGTTTGGTATTTATTTGTTTCTTCCATTGTTTTAGAGTGCATGTGCTTCTCAGCTCACTTGTCTTAACCCAAGCCCCCGTACTCCCTCACGAAAACCCTCTCTCTATCCGCACAAGAATCATCCTTGATCCCTGGTTTGGACTTAGATGGGACCGGTACTACCGGATGTGCAAGCGGTACTACCGGACCTGGGAAGTTTCCAGGTTGGCTCCTGGCAGTACTGCTCCAGGAACGGTACTACCGCCCGCATGACCGGTCCTACCGGCCATCGGTACTACTGTCGTGGTGGTGGCACGGCAGATGCCATGGGTAGGCTAAAGTATGGGGCCAATGGATGCTAGAGGGATCTGGGGAGGGAAGATGCAGTTGATTCTGCACACAGAAGGCAAAAGTAAAGATCTTATTTCTCCTTCCTTGGGCTACAAGTGCTCCTTGAACTGTGTTCGAGAAGGAAGAACTATACCAGCCTAACGGTACTAAAAATGAGTCGATCCCCTCCTCAGGGTCCAAGCCTCCCCTTATAAAGGAGAGCCTTGGGTTCCTTTAGGGCTGATGTGGCAAGCATATTGGAGGAATATGCTTGTCCCAATATAGTAGTTCGGCGCCCCCCTTTCCCTGTCGCTCCCCTAATGATGGCAAGGTTCCAGAGGGCCCCTCCTGTGCGCCTCGGGCTTCAGGACTGTCACCTCCGTGACCTCCTTCTGCCTCTCTGTCGCTCTACGCCCTTGTCCGTAGTGCTTGGCTCCGCTCAGATTCTCCCTAGCCTGCGGCTAGAGTTTGACTTCAGGCTTCTCCTTCTCCTGTAAGCTTCGTATTATTCGGCCCTGCCTCCCGTAACTCGGCTTGTTCTTCACCTGTATCAAGATTACTCAGGATAACCCAGCCGACTTACGCAGTATCTCGGCCGGGTAATGCCTTGCCATTACTATAAGGGTCCTGCCCTTTCCTATCTTGGCCGACCTCTACAGGATACGGTCGACTCAGACTGTAACTCGGAAACTAGACGGGGAACATCCTTTCGTCTTTCCTCGTCTTTACCCTATCCGGGGTTACCTCCCCAACATTAGTCCCCGAAGCTGGTATGGCCCCGCCGATAACCTCGGTCGGGTCGTATCAGTTTCATGACACTCGTTCTGTATTGTTTCCGAGTTATTTCTTTCTCGTTCGAGGTATCATCGTATCTTCTCGCGTACGCCTCGTCCTACGTGTCATCCCCATCATTGTTTCTCTAGTTTTTTGTTCCTCTACAGTATTTACTGACAGGCCACAGTTACTACTGCGCCTGCCGCGCCGGCGCTGCGACGCCTCGTGTGCCGTTTCCGTTGGGGATCGTGACCTTCTTTGCTACCGTGTGGCCTTTGGTGCGGTTCCGCTCAACGACGTGCGGTCGTGCGGCGCACACGATCTACACGGCCAACCGCCACACCCACGATCACACTACCTCGCTTGCGGCTCGGTTATAAAGAGGGGCGCGGCGCTGGGGGATTCACTTTCCCCCTTTCGCTCGCCCGCGCCCTTCTTCTTCCTCTCGCTTCCGCGCCCGTTCGCAGCTCCGCCGCCGCGCGTTCATCTGAACCTCCGACGGCGAGGACTCCGCCGCGTTGCTCCGTCTGCCTCGTCCTTGTTCGCTAGCTTCGGCGTCGTCGCCGGTGAGTTCTTTCCGGCCCCGTCGCCTAGGCTTTCCTCTAGATTTCTCTGTCTCCATTTCGTTTTCGTGTGGTGGTTCCTTTGCTACTCCGCCGCCGTTTCTGTGTAGAATCATGACGGGGCCCTGTAGTTCTAAACTTTCCTCCGCCGCTAGTTCTTCCTCCGCTGATTTTTCCGGCGAGCCCGTGTCTAGCTCCTTTAGCGGTGCCCTGATAGAGGATGACGATGCTGGCTCTGGGCCCGAGCGAGGCTCGTGGCAGGGCTCCTCCGTTACTCGTCGCACGATCGAGTGGCTTATGCGAACTCGGAGGATTCCCGCCGAGGTCTCCTGTCGCTTACCCGGCAGCGAGTCCTCTCCGGATCTTAGGGAGGGCGAGTATGTAGTTTTCATGTCGCATTTCTCGCGCGGCTTTGGTCTCCCTCTTAGCGACTTTGCTAGGGAATTTCTCGACTACTTCGGCCTTCAGCCGCATCATCTTCCTGCAAATGCCATCGCCTCTCTCTCTGCTTTTATCTCTGCCTCGGAGGGATACTTTGGCCTATGGCCGTCCGTGCATGTCTGGTCGAAGTTCTTCCAGATTCGTTCTAACGTTGTCCCTGACAAGTCTCTGCACCCTTCCGAGAAACTGCTTACTCAATGTGGAGCAGCGTCCATTACACCTCGGAGGAAGTCCGTATTTCCTCGTGTTACAGGGCTAGAGTCGTGCAAGAAGTGGCACAAGTCCTTCTTCTATGTCAAGAACATGGGAACGGAGGACAAGATTCGGCTCCCTGCATTCTCCATTGGTACGCCCTCCAAGGTGAATTGGACTTATAATCCGAGGAAGAGTCACGCCTTGGCCGAGGCTTTTGAGATTCGGCTTAAAGAGCTGATCCGCGTCGGGTTACGCGGCGAGGATTTGATGGCTACCTTTATCAGTAGCCGAATCTGCCCATTCCAGAAACGGACGCACAAACTCTGCTACATGAGCGGTCCTCTTGACCCCAACCGAGTCTCGGCCGTGGAGCTGGACAACTATCTCATCTTTAAGCGTGTCCGAGCTATCTTCAAGACGGATATGCCTGAGGACTGGGCTTGGGGATTGAAGCCGTTCACCCGCGAGCGTCCCCCTCCCGAAGTAAGCTTAACCACTAACGCTCTGTTTTCCAATTGTTTTCGTAACTGCTTTCGCTAATTCTCCTTTTTCTTGTCTTACAGAGGTTCGCAGAACAGAAGGACGAGGATGCCGAAGTTTTGTCGCTTCCGTGGCCCGCGGACCGGAATACCCCGGACACTGGGGAGCCGGACTTGGAAGAGTTCGTCCCTAAGTCGGATCCCGCCCCGGCTCGTGCTCGTGGCAAGACCTTGGCCCACGAGGAGGAAGGTGATTCGGACGAGGTCCAAGTTCTAGAGGTAGTTGCCGCAATGCCTATTTCTTATGCATTTTCGGCTTCTATTTTCCCAGCTAATCCGGCCGGTCAGGTTCACGACGCCGAGCCCATTGCTTCCCGGCCCCCTGTTACCTCGGGGAAACGTGGGGCTCCTGTTGGTGCCTCAGAGGCGGCCCCCAAGAAACGAATGAAGAAATCCACACCGAATCCTCCCCGGCACAAGACCATGCCTGGAGTCGCAGGGTAAGTTCCTTTTGCTCGTATTTCTTGTTTCTATCTTTCTGTTTTTCAACCTGACGCCCTTCTTTCTTTTCTATTTTTGCAGTGCTCCACTTTCTGTTAAGCCCGGCGGTCCTAGCATGACTAGCCGTGTGACTCGGCAGCCGTCTCCTCCGCCTGCCGAAGACACCAGGATTCCCAGTCCTGCTCGTGCTGCATCTCCTCCAGTTCTGAATCGGTCGCCCCCTCACCACGATGTGCCTGAGACTCCTCTTGTTGACGTTGATTCCACTCGGCCCTCCGAGATTTCCACCGAACCAGTTGCCTCCTCTGTGAATCCGAGCGTCTCTACCGAGCCTCTTTCTACCCCCGCAGTTTCTATAGTAGCTCCAGCCCCGACCGAGGACGTCAATATCTCGGTGCCCTCTGTGACCGTGACCCCTCCGGATCCTAAATACACCGTTCCCGTTGCCGAGGTATCAGCTCCTGCTGACGCCTCTAAAGCAAGAAAAGCTGTCGCCGCCAAGGCTTCCACTTCCCAGAAAGGTCTTGTCGGCTCTTCTCAGCCGAGTATCGCCGATGTGCTGTGCAAAGGAACTGCTGTAACACCCTCAGAATCGGACCTATGCAAGTTTGAGCAAAATTCGCCAAACCCGCATAGAAACGATTCAAAGGTGCCCACCAGGCACTTTCGTGCGGGTGGAAAACGAAGTAATAACATTACACAACAGTCCTCGATGGGACCCACAGAACAGATATATATATAACAGCGACTCCATGAGTCAAGAATTCAGATATAATATACAAGATCCAAATCACCTTGAAAACGGTAGAGCGTCCGTCTACGGACAAGAAGCAAATGGGGCTAAGAGCCCTGAAGAATAACCAATGGCGTCCATAACCCTGCCCAGGCCAAGCCGGAAAGGTAACCCTGCTAACGACGTCGAATCTCAAAAACCTGCTTAAACAAAAGGGGTGCCGACAAAGGGCAAAGTAAAAAGAGGAGCGTCAGTACTGAGGCCAGTACACGGCGAGACTAGAATTCGGCGGTCCTCGCCTACACAGGTATGGTGGACTGAGCGGCAGCGGCAGCATGCACTGAACAACCTATAGAGACTCGATACAACTGACGGTTATTAGAGAGGGGTAAGAAGGACCTATTCGGATCCAACCTGATACTATCCTCAATCAAACAAACCCATCCTGGCGTTCCCCCTCGAGACCAAACGAGGAAGTCAGCCGAGGAGCTCACACCGTTGGCAGTTTTATTTATTCAGTTATCGTTGCAGCAATTACTAGTCAGGTATAGATAATCGTCCGGATAAAATAAGCAGTGGGCCGTTTTAGTTAACCATTCTGTTGTAGTTGCAACAATTACTAATCAGATACATATAGCATGAGATAAACCCAAAACCCAGCAGTTGTTGGTACTTTTATTCAGCCATTCCGTTGTAGTTGCAATACTTACTAGTCAGGTACAATGGTCGTAGGCGACACTCCAAAACAAGCAATTGTGGGCAGTATTAATTAGCCATTCCGTTATAGTGAAGCTGATTACTAGTCATTGTAAAGTCAAATTTATAGCAATAAACTTTAGTTATGCTTGTCTATGGTCGAGATACTGTGCTCCAAGTCGTCCATAACCGCGGACACGGCTTTCAGAAAGTTTTAACCCGGCCGGGGTGCACAAATAGCAACACACACACGATCAACCTCGGAAAAACCAAATCAAAACCCAACGAGGTCTTCACGACAGAGCAATCACAAGATTCAGAAATATTTCAGGGGGCCACCCCATTAAGCTACCCGCAACGAAGTAAGCTAGCTCCGAGACGGACTCAAGGTCTGGGTAGACGGCTGTGAACGACTGGGAACCCAAAACTGGGCTTGTCGACACCGCGGAATCGTGTCCCGATCCTAAACAGTACAGGTGCTATCTGTCACACAATTTAATTAAAGCAGTAAAGCATGGCATAAGTACAGGATCGTAAATAAAACCTCAAACTAGTTTGTGGCCCCAAGAAATAAGACGGAATCAAGCTCTGGCTAAGGGGGGCCCATAATTCCCCATATGTGGATAGCGCGATAAATCAAGGAACAGGTATCAAGTACTCGGGGTCTTACGGGACACAAGTGGGCGTTCGGAAACCAAATATTATCTATCACCCACCGATGCCTCTGCTTATTTCAATTTTAGTTGTTAAACAGGAATTAAAGTGTGCGATAAGTAAAACTAGAATCATCTCCAACATCAACATGCGACAATTCATCAACAACTGTGGCACTTGACAACACGCAAAAGCACTTGAGCAAGCGACTACGACGCGCAAGTCCAGCTATCTACCAAACAACAGGTAATAGGATGTGTCCAAGGCAATATAAGGCTGCAGGGGATATCACGGGTACGAAATCTAGAGCATCGCAACACAGATAGCAATAGATCAACAGGAGGGAATAAATACTATAAAAGTAAGATAGGTAGAAAGAGGGAGATGCTCGCCTGAAAACATTGTCGAAGGGTTCATCCGAAGATCGGGGCGACGCTCACATCAACTCAACGGCCTTATCCGCGAAGAAGCAAAACACTAGAAGAAACACCGGATGCAATATTTAACACAACAGCAAAAGATCGGGCATGATGCATGCATGATGAATGACATGGCAAGGTGCGATGCAATTAGGTCAGGTTAAGCGGAACCGGGGTCCCGACAAGTAATTAAGTGGTTCAAGTTGTTTAGCTACCCCGCAATTTAAATGTTGAATTAACATGGCAAGATATGGTACCGGTTCGATGCACAAATTTAAATGAGGCCAATATGAGACTAGATTTGCCCGCATATGGGCCCCATATTTAATTATTAGGTGAATCGGCATAAGGCCCCCAAACCACATGAATGTATGCATGCAAGACAATTATTATGCGACAAGTTGTATTATGTTATAAAATAGGGTTCTCGGAAAGGGGTTCACACATGAGGGGGGGTCGCGACGAACTTGGGGTTCCGAGGTTCGGGGTCCGGGGTTCAGGGTTCGACGGGGGCGTTCTCGGACTCCGGGATCGTTCTCGGATATCGGGGTAGTTCTTCTTGCCTCCGGGTCTCGGTGTCCGGGGTGAAATACTCGGCGTCCTCGAGGGAGTACTTGTCGTTCTGGGGTAAAGTACTTATCGTATCCGCATCGGCGTTCTTGGCGTTCGGGCAGATCTTGCCGGTTCCACGGGGTCGATCTTGCCGTTGCGAGGGTCTTGTCGGGTCCGTGTATCGGGTCGGTCTTGGCGTTCCGGTCATCTTCGGTCCTCGGATCCGAGAGGTTCGGGGTCTTGATGTTCCATGTAGACGGCCTTGTCGTCCGTATCCTCCTCGATGTCGAACTTGAGTTCCATGAAGTAGGACTTCGTGGCCCTCGGCGACAGCCCCTACGGAAGGTCTTGTGGTAGCGTCACGGTAGCGTCACACTTGACGGAGCCGATTCGGTGGGCTTGAACATCCCAACAAAACTCCACAACGACAGGAACCTGAAAGTGTGGCTGGCGGTGAACCATCTGGGCAACGACATGGACACGAGAGCAGGAGCACATGCACGCTGGTCGCCGGTGTCCATGCGCGGGCTGGATGCAGAGGTCATCGACGCCGGCTACGCACTCGGGCAGATGGCGGAGCTTCAGTCGGAGGCGGGCCCGATGGAGGGTGGCGAGCGCGGGGACGGGGAGGAGCAGGGCGGCTCGGGCCGGAGGTAGCGAGGCGGGGGCTCCTGCGGCGGCGACGCGGAGGCAGGCCGTGGCGGCAGGCTCGCCGCGCGACGATGGCTGACCGGAGGTGGCGAGGACGCCGCGTGAGAAGGCGCAGCGGCGGCCAGGGGAGGACGCGGGCGTGGCGGGCGACGGAGCAGAGCGGGCGGCGCGCCGGAGGGAGGCGCGCGACCGGCGGCGAGGTGGGGGCTCGCGGAGGCGGGGCGGTGACGGGCGGTGGCCGGAGAAACGGCGGGGACGCGGCGCTGCAGGGTCTGGCGAGGGGAGGGGGTGGAGGCGGCGCCAGGAGCTGCGGGCGCGGAGGCGTGCGGGGCTGGCGACGAGGCGTGCGGTGGGGCGCGGCGGAGACGAGGCAGGCCGCGGCGGCACCTGCAGCCGGCGGCGGCGAGCTCAGAGAGAGGCGCCGGCGACGAGAGAGGCGGTCTCCGCGGCGGCGGCGAGGCGAGAGGAGGGCGTCGGGGAGCCTGGGGACCGGGGAGGGTGAGCGGGCCGGCGCGGTTGGGGCAGAAGACGGCGATCGAGAGGGGCGGCTAGCAGAGGAGGGAGGAGGTGGACGCGAGGTGGGGGACGCGTCGGGGCTAGGGAGGGGTCGGCGCGTGGTGGGGCTGGGGCGTGGGTCTGGGGAAGGAGGCCAGGCGAGGGGCCCGCTCGGTGGGGCCACGCGGCAGAGGCGTGTGGGGTGCTGCCGCGCGCTGTGTGCGTGCGTGCGTGCGGTGTTGAGTGGAGGGTGGTTGTGTGGCCAGGGTGTGTTTGGGGTGGTGGGGTGTGAGCTGGAGAGAGAGGAGAGAGAGGGGGGTGAGGTGGCTGTGTAGGATAGGGTGAGGGAGAGAGGAAAAGTGAGGTGGCAGCAGCCTATTGGTTGGGGTGAGGTGGAGGGAGGTTGTGGGTAGGCTAGTTGGTAGGAATAGGATTTAGGTGTACCGGTTGATTGGACCGTTTTAAAAACCTGGGGGTGGTCGTTCGGGTCGATCTGGCCCGTTCGACTGCCCCCACTAAAAATAATATAAATTTTATTTGTTTTGTTAACACCGTTTGCAAACCGATAGCACTCAAACAAAAAAAAATCTGGAGACCGGGGTTTGATATTTGATTAAAGATGGGGCGTTTAGAAAACAAAACGGGCTTTGCGAAAATAGTTTTAAGCAAGCAATGCATGATGATGACGATGCAATGCACAAATTCAACGCGATTTTCTAGTAGTGGTTTTTGCGGGATGCCACAACTGCCTCCACCAAAACCTCCGTTACTCCGGCCGCCGGTACCCAGCTTGCTCTTCATAAAAGCCCTGCGGCCGCGGTGGTTACGCAGCACGTCCGGGGTAAAGTCCTAACTCGGACGGCAAGTGGGAACAGCCTCGGCTCACTGGTGGAGTATGCCAATAACTGGAATGCTGCCGATCAATTTGAGGATAATCCCAGCAGTCAGTCGTTCCAGCTTTCCGACATTAGCAGCCGCCTGGATCAAGCCGCCAAGATCGTCCTTGATAGTAACAGGATGAATGAGGTAATTGTTGTTCTACGGAGTTTTGATTAATTCTCCAGATACTACTATATATACTCTAGTCCCCGGAAGTTTTATGATGCTCTACTTAATTCGATTTAACTTTTAGGGTTCGAACCTTTATCCGACTAGATTTGCCTTAAACTTTGCTTGATTTTTGTCTAGCTGATCTTTGAATATCCAGCCTCCTAGATCCGGGTTAATTTTTGCTTGACTTGGATCTGTTTTGGCTTTGAATATCCAGCCACTTAGATCCGGGTTAAGTTTTGCTTGACTCGGATCTGTTTTGGCTTTGAATATCCAACCACCTAGATCCGGGTTAAGTTTTGCTTGACTCGGATCTATTCTGGCTTTGAATATCCAGCCACCTAGATCCGGGTTAAGTTTTGCTTGACTCGGATCTGTTCTGGCTTTCAATATCCAACCACCTAGATCCGGGTTAAGTTTTGCTTGACTCGGATCTGTTCTGGCTTTCAATATCCAGCCACCTAGATCTGGGTTAAGTTTTGCTTGACTCGGATCTGTTTTGGCTTTGAATATCCACTCATCGTTTGCTCTATTGCTCAGATTGCACATGACCGGCGGACTGCTGAATTTCAAAGATTGCTTTTTTCGCACAGAAAACTGGAAGAAAAATATGAGAAAGTTATTCCTGTGGTGAAAAAAGCTGGTAAGTCGACAATTCTTTTCGTCATCTCCGACATTCCTATTGTTTTGTATGCGAGATGTCGGCTCACTTTGTTGATGAACAGGTAACATTAATAATCTCAACATCCATCTTGAGAAGAAAGTCAAGAGCCTGGAAGGTTAGTTTCCCTTTTACCTTATACCCTTCCCTCTTTAAAATGTGCGCTAAGTTTCTTTTATGTCGTTTGGCTTTGGTAAAGCCGAGTTACAAACCTTTGCAGCATCTCACCAAGATTGCACGCCCATGCCTGATGTGATGCTGCATTTTTTAGAACAAAGCGCTACTCATTCGGCGTAGCTAAAGGACAAGGACGATGAAATAGCTCGCCTGCGCGCCGAGGTGGAGGCCCTTAAGCTCTCTCAGAAGTCCGAGCTAGAAAAGGTCGACCAGGAGTTCTCCGAGGAGAAAAATCGGCTAGCTCTGCAATTGCAGAAAAATAAAGAGCTCCTCGAGGCTGCCGAACTGAAAACTCGGGGAATGAGCGAGGAGATCGCTCGCTTTGAGAAGAGCAAGATTGACTGGGCTAAAGACCTTCAGATAATGATGAGTTATATTCATCGTAAGCTTCTTAGCACAGCCGGATTATCTTTTTCTTTTTTCCTGCTGCCCCCTGACGCATTCGTGTTTTGCGCAGATCATTTTCTAGAAGCTAAGCCCGTGAGCTCTAAAGCGGTTCTTGCTGCTCGTGTGCGCCGAGGTGTCCCTGTTGACGCGGACTCGGAGTACTCGATGGAAGATTTCCTGGTTGTTGTCGGCGCTGCAGTTGGTCCGATGAAGATTATGGGCAGGGATTTAGTGCAGGCAGCTATCCGAGCGTACCATGTTCTCTGGCTGAATACTTCTGGGACTCCTGATATCAATGAGGTCCAATTGCTGGTGAAAAGATTAATGGCGTCCGAGAGGCAACTAAGTCTTTGGAGGGAATCAGCCGGACGAGCTGGCGCTGATATGGCTCTCACTGTTATTATGTCATGGTATGAAGATATTTCTCTTGATATCTTGAGAAATCTGCGCACTGGTTCCCGTTGGGTTGAGGATCCCACCTTCGTCGCTCTTCGGCAAGCTCGCGCCTTCCAGCTCGTTGAGTATGCCGACGTGCATACTTGGAATGAAGGTCCGAGTTTCCTTCCAAACCCGGACGACGAGGTCGTAGTCGAGGATGCATCGGATAACAACTCAGCTGAACAAGGGGAAGATGAGGATGACTCGGCTTATTCTGGTGATTCCAGTGCGAGCTCGGATGGCAACGGCGACGCGCGATCCTCCTCCAAAGGTACTAGGCATTCAACTGCACAAACTGATGCTCCTCAGCAGCCTCGGGCTTCGGCCGAAGTCGCACCTGGGTCTGTTGAGGGCGAGGCAACCTCGGCCGAGGATCCGCCTACCTCGGAGCATCCATCCCCTGACCAAGTTATTGCCTCTCCAGTTGAAAACCTTTAAGTCATTTCTTATCCCTGGTATGTCGGGCGTACGATGTACGCGGAACATTTGTCCGTCTTCTGTATGGCATGAATTTCTTTTACCGTGTGCTGCTGCGACATATATGTTTGTAGTTGTTATCACTTTGTTTAAGTGGTTTTGTTCGTCCGAATCCTCGCTTTGGTGGCCTGCGATTTCTTGATTTTAGGATATATCTTTGCCTTTGTATTCCCGTGGTTTAACCAGTTAATCTGGGTGTGAGCTTCGAATATCATACGAGATTGAGCTGCTCTTACTCTGAGTGTTGAAGTTTGATACCTTCCTTGTATCAAAGGCTAACCACTACTTCGGAACAATATATGGCAGTCCTCGAGTCACTGCCTATAGCGCCGAAGTCTAGTGTGTAAACCAAATTTCAGAAATAATATAAGACGGTTGCCGAGTCGCTGCTCAAGGTGCCGAGGTTTAGTGCATAACATAAAATTGGAGCAACATATGGCAGTCCCCGAGTCACTGCTCTGGATGCCGAGGTTTAATACATAAGATAAAATTGAAATAACATATGGCAGTCCCCGAGTCACTGCTCTGGATGCCGAGGTTTAATACATAAGATGAAATTGAAATAACATATGGCAGTCCCCGAGTCACTGCTCTGGATGCCGAGGTTTAATACATAACCCAAAATTGAAATAAGACATGACAGTCCCCGAGTCACTGCTCTGGATGCCGAGGTTTAATACATAATTGGTTCTTGATCTTGAGATACTATGCTACGAGTAAAATGGACGAAGTAAAGCTACGTTCCATGGCCGCTTCGTTTCTTCGCCGGCTTTGTCTGTCCTGTTCTTTCCAGGGGATTGAGCATCAATTAGGTAATAGGCATCATTGTGCAATGCTTTGCTCACGATGAATGGTCCTTCCCATGGAGGTGACAGCTTGTGCATGCCGGCCGTGCGTTGCACCAGTCGGAGAACTAAATCCCCTTCTTTGAACACTCTTGGATTCACCTTCTTGCTGTGATATCGTCGCAAGTTCTGCTGATAAATAGCTGATCGTGATAGCGCCAGCTCTCTGGCTTCTTCTAGCAGGTCAACAGTATCTTGCCGAGCTACTTCATTTATCTCTGAAGTTGTATATTGAGTAACTCTTGGCGAGTCATGTACTATGTCGGCTGGAAGCACGACCTCTGCCCCGTATACCAGAAAGAATGGTGTATAACCTGTTGATCTGTTCAGAGTAGTCCTGAGGCTCCATAATACTGCTGGTAATTCCTCAATCCAACATCCTGCCGACCTTTGCAATGGTTTGACGAGTCGTGGTTTTATTCCAGACAACACTAGTCCATTAGACCTTTCCACTTGCCCATTAGATGCTGGGTGAGCCACAGAGGCAACATCTAATCTTATGTGTTTCTCTTGGCAAAACCTAGCGAAAGCTCCTTCTGCAAAGTTTGTGCCGTTATCTGTAATAACGCTGTGCGGGTACCCATATCTTAAGATAATATCTTTGAGGAATTTCACTGTTGTGGGCCCATCACATTTTTTTATTGGTTTCACTTCAATCCATTTTGTGAACTTCTCCACCATAACCAATATGTGGGTCATCCCCCCTCGGGCCGGCTTAAATGGTACCACCATATCTAAGCACCACACAGAAAACGGCCAAGTAATGGGTATCGTTTTTAACTCGGACGACGGCATGTGTATCTTGGTTACATATCTCTGACAACCATTGCATTTTTCAACCAGCTCTTTGGCTTCCTTCAACGTCGTTGGCCAGTAAAACCCATGCCTGAATGCTTTGGCCACTAAGGCACGAGATGAGGCGTGGTGTCCACATTCTCCTTGATGTATATCGAGGAGGATCTCCTGGCCTTCTGCCGAACTCACACACCTTTGCAATACACTTGTGACGCTTCTTTTATATAGCTCATTATTTTTGATTGTATAAGCTTTAGCTCTCCTTGTTATATGTCTTGCTAACACTTCATTATTCGGCAAAATCGCATCTTTAAGGAAAGAGAATATGGGTTGCGCCCATACCGGTGTGATTTTATCTTGTGTGGTCTCACTGTCTATTTCCATGTTTTCTGCCGACATAACTACCTCGGCTTTCTCCATAGCTATGCTTACCTCTGTTGTCCTCCTCTCGGGGAGTTCCGGGTTATATTGCTGGTCTATGTAACACCCTCAGAATCGACCCTATGCAAGTTTCAGCGATTCCCGCCAAACCCGCATAGAAACGATTCAAAGGTGCCCACCAGGCACTTTCGTGCGGGTGGAAAACGAAGTAATAACATTACACAACAGTCCTCGATGGGACCCACAGAACAGATATATATACAACACGACTCCATGAGTCAAGAATACAGATATACAGAACAAAGATCCAAATCACCTCGAAAACGATGGAGCGTCCGACTACGGACAAGATGCAAATGGGGCTAAGAGCCCTGAAGAATAACCAATGGTGTCCATAACCCTGCCCAGGCCAAGCCGGAAGGGTAACCCTGCTAACGACGTCGATCTCAAAACCTGCTAAAACAAAAGGGGTGCCGACAAAGGGCAAAGGAAAAAGAGGAGCGTCAGTACTGAGGCCAGTACACGGCGAGGCTAGAATTCGGCGCTCCTCGCCTACATAGGTATGGTGGACTGAAGCAGCAGCGGCAGCATGCACTAAACAACCTATAGAGACTCGATACAACTGTCGGTTATCAGAGAGGGATAAGAAAAACCTATCCGGAACCAACCTGATACTACCACCAAACAAACCCATCCTGGTGTTTCCCCCTCGAGACCAAACGAGGAAGTCAACCAAGGAACTCACACAGTTGGCAGTTTTATTTATTCAGTTATCGTTGCAGCAATTACTAGTCAAGTATGGATAATCATCCTGATAAAATAAGCAGTGGGTCGTTTTAGTTAACCATTCCATTATAGTTGCGACACTTACTAGTCAGATACAATTAGCATGAGATAACCCAAAAACCCAGCAGTTGTTGGTACTTTTATTTAGCCATTCCGTTGTAGTTGCAATATTTACTAGTCAGGTACAATGGTCGCAACGACAACCCAAACAAGCAATTGTTGGCAGTTTTATTTAGCCATTCCATTATAGTGAAGCTGATTACTAGTCATTATAAAGTCAAATTTATAGCACTACTTTAGTTATAGTTGTCTATGATCGAGATACTGTGCTCCAAGTCGTCCATAACCGCGGACACGGCTTTCAGAAAGTTTTACCCGACCGGGGTGCACAAATAGCAACACACACTCGATCAACCTCGGAAAAACCAAATCAAAACCCAACGAGGCCTTCACGACAAAGCAATCACCAGATTCAGAAATATTTCCGGGGGCCACCCCGTTGAGTACACCCGCAACGAAGCTAGCTGACTCCGAGACGGACTCAAGGTTTGTGGGGCCGGCTGTAAGCGACTGGGAGCCCAAAACTGGGCTTGTCGATACCGCGTAAACGGGTCACAATCCTAAACAGTACAGTGTGCTCCTCGCACAATCATAAATAAAGCAGTAGCATGGCATAAGTACAGGATCGTAAATAAAACCTCAAACTAGTTTGTGGCCCCAAGAAATAAGACGGAATCAAGCTCTGGCTCAGGGGGGTCCCATAATCCTCCCGGATGTGGATAGCGCGAATAATCAAGGAACAGGTATCAAGTACTCGGGGTCCTACGGGACACAAGTGGACGGTTAACAACCAAATAACATCTATTGCCCACATGTGCCTCTTCTTACTTACTTCAATTTTAGTTGTTAAACAGTAATTATAGTGAACGATAAGTAAAGCCATGATCATCTCCAACATCAACATGCGGCAATACGCCAACAACTGTGGCACTTGGCGACACGTAACAACACTTGAGCAAGCGACTACGACGCGCAAGTCCAACTATCTACCAAACAACAGGTATTAGGATGTGTCCGAGGCAATATAAGGCTGCAAGGGATGTCACGGGTACGAAAACTAGAGCATCGCAACACAGATAGCAATAGATCAACATGAGGGAATAAATACTATAAAAGTAAGATAGGTAGAAAGAGGGAGATGCTCACCTGAAAACATTGTCGAAGGTTCAACCGAAGATCGGGTCGACACTCGCATCAACTGATCGGCCTAGTCCGCGAAGAACCAAAACACTAGAATAAACACCGAATGCAATATTTAATACTACGGCAAAAGATCGGGCATGATGCATATATGATGTATGACATGGCAAAGATGCGATGCAATTAGGTCATATTAAGAGGAACCGGGGTCCCGACAATTAATTAAACGGTTCAAGTTATTTAGAAACCCCCGCAATTAAATGTTGTTTTAACAAGGCAAGATATGACAACGGTTCGTTGCACAAATTTAAATGAGGCCAATATAAGGCTAGATTTGCCCGCATATGGGCCCCATATTTAATTTAGGTGAATCGACATAAGGTCCCCAAACCACACAAATATGCATGCGAGATGAATGATTAATATGCAACAGGTTTTATACTTAGCATTTATAAAATAGGGGCTCGGGAAAAGGTTCACACATTAGGGTCCGGCAGATCTTGGGGTTCGAGGGGTTCCGAGGTTCGGTCTCAGGGTTCAGGGTTCGACGGGATCGGTCTTCGAAGGTCGGTTGCAAGACGAAGAGCTTGGCGTTCCGGGGGGAAGGACTTGGTGTGGCGTCGGGGCGCATCGGACTCGCCCTGGTCGGTGTCGATCTTGTCGCTTTCATGGTCTTCGGGTCCGCGTAGACGGCCATGGCGTTCGGGATGAAGTACTTGGCGTTCTGCGGCGAAGTGCTTGACGTCATGTGGTTTCATGTCGACGGTCTTGGTGTCCTCGATGGAGAACTTGGTGTTCCGTGTGGAAGGCCTCGAGGGTTCGGCGACGGAGATCTTGACGGGTCCGAGAGAAGAACTTGGGTCGGCATCGGATCGGTCTTGTGGATCGAGCCTCGGGTCCGTGGAGGAGACGTATTTAGGGTTCTGCCATCGGAACCTTGAAGGGGTCATGGCATCCGTGAGGCGATCTAGGCGTTCACCGAGAGGGGTTCGACAGGGTTCGGGTCTTCGGACGCCGCGAGGGAGATCTTGAGGTACCGGCGGGTTCGTTGTCGGATCGATCTTCGGAGGCTCGGGATCTCGGCGCCTTTGGATCGGGGAAGGCGATCTTGGGTGTTCCTGATGGGTCTTCGGGTTCCGCAGCAGAGTACTTGGTGCTCCGAGAAGGCGATCATGCGGGTTCCAGGCAGAAGATCTTGTCGTGCTTCACGCGATCCTGCACCAACAGGTGTCCCTGGTACTGTGGAGGGGTGTTGCGGTCGAGTTGTTGACCTCAGGTGGAGGCGCACGGGAAACCTGTGTTTTGGCCGTGCCAACACGGGCACCTAGCGGTACTGGAGACTGGCAACGCAGGGGACAGCGTCACGGCTAGAAGACGCGGCCGGAGGCGACGGAGAGGACTCAGGCGCGCGGCCCGATGACGGCGAGCGAGGCGCGCTCAGGAAGGAGATGGCCGCGGACGGAGGGCCGACGCGGTGGAGGAGGCTCGAGGCAGTGAGGGTGCTGGCGGCCGGAGGAGGCGATGGGGCCGGCGCCGGAGGGGAGAACGACGCAGGGCAGCTGGCGGCGCTGCTTGGCGGCGGCAGGGTTGGCGTGGCGAGGTCGACGCGCAGCGGAGGAGGGTTGCAGAGGGAGGGCGGCGGACGGAGGTGGTGGCGCGGGACCACTCGGCGGACGACGAGGAGGGCGGTGGGGGAGAAGGTCGAGGGTGGTGGCGGTTGGGGCATGCGTGTGTGCTGTTGTGTGTGTTGGGGTGGGGGCTGTGGGGTGTGTTGTGTGGCAGGGGTGAGAGAGGAGGGAGTAGGTGACGTGGCAGCTAGGGAGTGGTGGAGGGAGGGAGAGAGGTGAGGTGGCGAGAGAGGATTGGGTGTGGTGAGGTGGCTGGAGGGGTGGGTAGATTAGGTCTGGGTGCAAAAGGGGTTTAGGGTGGGCCGATTTTATTATGGGGGTGGTCGACTGGGTCGGATCGGCCCGGTTTGGCTGCCCCCACTAAAATAATTAAATATTTTGTTTGTTTAAAGCAGGGCTTTTGCAAACCGATAGCAGACAAAACAAAATAATCCGGAGACCCGGGTTTTGCGTTTGAACAAAGACGGGGCGTTTAGAAAACAAAAATAGGTTTTTCCGAAAATAGTTTTATGCAAGCAAATGCAAGATGATGACGATGCTCAAATGCAATGTGGCATGATAACATGAGCATGCGGTCATGATGATGCAATGCAAAAAATCAACGCGATTTTCTAGTAGTGGTTTTTGCGGGATGCCACAGTCTAGTTCCATCGGCACATTATCTTCTGCTGAATTTGCCGGAATAAAGATGGATTCGGACTCTGGTGATGGAGTTATTGATGGTTTCCAGAGGTGATCTAGGGCAATACCTGGGGGAATTGACTGCCTGGTTGATCCTAGCTTTGACAACGTGTCTGCGGCATCATTTTTTGCCCGAGGTATGTGGTGAAATTCACACCCTTCAAAGTATCCACTGATTTTTTGCACATGAAATCCATACAAAGCCATATTATCATCTAATGCGTCCCAATTGCCTGAGACTTGCTGTACTACTAGATCCGAGTCCCCATAGCATAAGATTCGGCGTATGCCAATCTCTTTTGCTACTTTCAATCCATGGACCAGTGCTTCATATTCGGCTACATTGTTTGACGCGGCAAAATGTATTTGCAGCACATATTTCAGCTGATCTCTTTTGGGCGAGGTTAACACTATTCCTGCCCCCAAACCATTTCTTAGTTTGGAACCGTCGAAATGAATCGTCCAATAATTTTGGTCCGGTAATGGTGGCTCATACTGCACCTCGGCCCAATTTACGAAGAATTCGGCGACTGCCTGAGATTTGATTGCATCTCTCCTATCGAATTGTGGAGCATACGGTGACAACTCAATTGCCCATTTTGCTATTTGGCCACTCGCATCTTTGTTGCTCAATATGTCGGCTATGGGTGCTTCACAAATCACTTTGATGGGGGGTTCCTCGAAGTAATGTTTAAGTTTCTTTGCCGACATATACACTCCATAAGCCATCTTCTGATAATGTGGGTAATTTTGCTTTGAAGCGGATAACACCTCGCTCAAATAATACACCGGCCTCTGTACCGACTTATCATCTTCGAGTCGTTCTACGACGACTACAGCACTCACTACTCTGTTGGTAGCCGCTATATAGAGTAACATAGGCTCTTTTGATAATGGAGAAGCCAGAATGGGTGCTGTGCTCAACATCCTTTTCAACTCATGAAATGCACTGTCTGCTTGTGGAGTCCAAATGAACTTATCTGATTTCTTCATCAGTTGATAGAGTGGTAGTGCCTTCTCTCCCAGCCGACATACAAACCGGCTGAGCGAGGCTAAACATCCCGTGAACTTTTGTACGTCATTTAGACACCTTGGCAACTCCATTCTTTTTACTGCCTTTATCTTCGTTGGGTTGGCCTCTATACCTCGGCTAGATACAAGAAAACCGAGTAATTTTCCTGCTGGCACGCCAAATGTGCATTTTTCCGGGTTAAGCTTCATTCGGAACCTTCTTAGGTTCGCGAAAGTCTGCCGTATATCATCCAGTAGCGTTTTGTTTTCCTTGGTTTTGATGACCACGTCATCTACATATACTTGTACATTTTCCTATCTGGTCGTGTAGACATTTTTGCATGCATCTCTGATACGTTGCTCCTACGTTTCGCAGGCCGAATGGCATTGTGCGATAGCAATAAGCCCCGTACGGGGTAATAAACGCAGTCTTTATTTGATCGGCCGGATTTAACGGTATCTGGTGAAAACCAGAATACGCGTCTATAAATGACAATAACTCACAACCAGCGGTCGAATCAATGACTTGGTCTATTCTAGGTAATGGAAAAGGATCTTTTGGACACGCCTTGTTCAGGTTCGTGTAATCGATACACATTCGCCATACAATGGCTACATTCGGATCATCTTTCTTCTTTTCTACTAGCACCGGATTCGACAACCAATCCGGATACAGCACCTCCATGATGAACCCGGCCGCGAGGAGCCGAGCTATTTCACCCCCTATTATTTTTCTCCTGTCTTCGGCGAAGCGGCGGAGTGGTTGCTTCACCGGCCTTGCTCCTGGCCTTACATTCAGAGAGTGCTCAGCCAACTCCCTCGGAACACCTTGCAGATCCTGAGTTGACCATGCAAATATGTCCCGATTCTCACGGAGGAAGTTGGTGAGCTCGCTTTCCTATTTAGCATCTAGGCCTGCACCAATAGTAATAGTACGCTCTGGGAATTGCTCATCTATCTGGAACTTCTTCGTTTCTTTAGTCGGCTGAAAGGAGACACTTCCATGTGGATTGGCTAGTGCCGGCATATTCAGCTGTGCCGACTGAGCGAGGGCTGCTACCTCCTGAATCCTTCTTTTTTCTCTTGCTATAACCAACGATTCGGCCAAATTTGACCCGGCTGAAGCACATTCCATTGACTTCTTGTAATCCCCTGCTACTGTTATCACTCCTTGTGGTTCGGGTAGCTTCATTTTCAGATCACTTATATGACAGCTGCCCATGAATTTGGCCAACGCGGGCCGTCCGAGTAAAGCATGATAACAACTCTCTAGATCCACCACCTCAAACTCTAAGTTTTTTGCTCTGCAGTTATCTCTTGTGCCGAATAACACATACACTCGGACCTTACCAATGGGTTCGCATGAAAGCCCTGGCACTATCCCATGGAAAGTGGTCCTCGTGGATTGCAGCATGTTCTGCGATATTCCGAGTTTATGCATGGTATCTTTGTACATGATGTTGATACTGCTCCCATTTTCAATGAGAACCTTTGAAAATTTCACATTAATGCTTAGTCCAACAAATGTCGGATCCAACACGAGTGCATACGACCCCGGATTCGGCATGATCTTAGGGTGATCCTTTATGCTCCAAGTTACTTCCTGATCTGACCAAGGCACATATCTTGGCACTTCCGGCATAACTGCATTTACTTCCATATGCCGGCGTTGCACGCTCTGCTTGTCTTGCTGTTCCGTTGTGAACACGCAATAAGACTGATGATGTTCTCTGTAATCATTGCGTCCTGTATTTCCTGGATTTTTCCTTCCATCCTGGCCTTGGTTCATCACTTGATGTACCGCATCTCTCCGGTCCGAGTTATCGTATCTCGGGGGAGGAGGTGGTAACATCAGTTGCTGTGCATTTGCTCCAGTCAACTGTGGCTGATGCTGTTGATGTACTTGAAGGGGCGCTGCCTGAATGCCTGCGGGGTTTCCCACTGCATTTTTCATCCATGCACATTGGCGGGTCGTATGGTTGGCTGGCCTGGATGGGTTTGACGTGTGAAATTTACACGACTGATCTAACATAGATTCGAACGTGTACTTCGGCCTCTCCTGCCATTGCTTCTTTTGTTCTGGGGTCCACTGTCTTTTTCCTTCATTCCTTGGTGTCCACTGCTGAGGACCATTCTTTTGCCGTTGAGTTGTTCCGTGACTCGACTGATCCTGCGCTACCGCTGCCACTTGGGCCGAATTATATCTATAATCCGGCCTTTCTTCTCTTCTTCTTCCTCTAAAGTCATTGCGCCTGGATGACTCGGCCAAATCTCTTGCATATTGGTCTTGTTGCTCCCGATGATCTGCCGACATTAATTCTGGTTGCGTTGGATCTCCTAATGCATAGGAGTCCGCTATTCTGATGGTTTCTGCCAATGTGGTTGGCATATCTCTTTGCAGTCGTTGCCACAATACACTAGCATAACGGCATCCTTTAGCGAACCAAGCTATTGCTTGCGA
This sequence comes from Avena atlantica, assembly GCA_910589765.1. Taxonomy (NCBI): domain Eukaryota; kingdom Viridiplantae; phylum Streptophyta; class Magnoliopsida; order Poales; family Poaceae; genus Avena; species Avena atlantica. The sequence goes on from OU342735.1 coordinate 109,586,246, forward strand.
CTCTATGACTCCTTCACACGAGTTTCTCAGGTTACACCATAGAGTTAAAAACTCTCTATCTGTTTCATTCGGCCTCTGCTTGCACATGGCTAACTGTTGCGGCCTGTTTGGCCTCTTGTATGTGCTGGTAAAGTTGCTGACGAACATTTCTTCAAAATCTAACCAACAGTTGATACTGCCTGCCGGTAGATTATTCAGCCATACCCTAGCTGGTCCTTCCAACATTTGTGGGACATACCGTACTGCCCATCGTAAGTTCCCACCCGCTATTTTCACAGCAGTGGCATAATCAATCAACCAGTCTTGTGGTTTGGTACTCCCATTATATGTTTTCGTGCCTCTCGCTAGCTAAAAGTTTGGCACAGGTGGTTCGCCCATGATCCGTGGTCCAAAGCACGTCGGACCTGGTGGACCCTGTTCTTCCAGCAACTCGGACCGGTATAGCCGGTCTAGCTTTACTCTTGCATCATTTGATGGCAAATCTCTGTACAGAACTCTGTCTTGCATTCCATAGTGGTTATTTCCACCATGGATCGCATATTCCACCTCGGAATAACCATCATTGTACCTTTCATTCACTTGATTGTGGCGAGCTGGTCTCGCTTCTCTTTCCTGCCGGGGTTCATGTCTTGGCTGTGGGTTGAGCGGCGGTTCTCTCCTTACTTCAACCGGGGTATTGTTCTCATGATTGCCTCTTCCGAGTTCTCTTCTGTCGAGGTCTCCATTGCCTCGGCTTCCGCCGTCTTTCTCAATACGGCGGGGATTCCTCTCACCACTGTTACCTCGGCTTCCATTGCCTCTGTTCTCGTTTGCCTTCCCGGCTAATGCCGGATCATACGGAACAATTTGCTTGTTTCTCTTTCCTGAAGTTACTGCTTTGTCCCTTCGTGCATTATTTCCGGGTGAGGACGCTGCTGCCACGGACAAGGCAGGTGCTGCACCAGCCGAGTGAACCATTCGCGAGGCCCCCGGCCTCGCCGGGTCTGCCCTGAGCATTTCTTCGTTTTGCTGGTTCGCGATGCGCACCAGCTCATTCACTCTTTCTTGCTGTTTCTGCAGGGCTTCACCGGTCAACCCCTCTAACTCTAATGCTGCGGCATTTGCTGCTCTTAGGTTCTTTGCCGGGGTACTGTACCTCGGCAAGCCCAAATCAACTGATTCCGCCTTATGAGCATCATGCTCCTTGTTGATATCATCTATGAGGTTTTTCCCTCTCAATCTTAACTCGTCCACCTGTTCGGGCGTGACGTCAAGCTTATTAGCTTTGGCATATTCTCACAGGGTCCTGTTTAAGGACTCCCGCAAGGCCGACACCTTTTTTGCCTCTACCAGCACCTTTTGCCTGGTTTCTTCTAATTCTGCCTGAGCATTGGCCGGATCAAGTATCAGCGCTACAGGTGTAGTCAAGTTTTCTATGGTTGCCTGAAGAATGTTTTCTGGCCTTTCCAGAGGTGGCCCTCTTACTCTTGGTGCTTTTTGGGTAGTGTCCTGTACCTCAGTCTGGTTGGTCACTGGAGGGATTACCTCGGTGGGTAGTGGTGCCGTCTTCCTGGGCGCGCCCTGCACGCCTGTGGCGGGGTCTCTGGTCGATCCGGCGGCCGCTACTCCCGCTTGCACTCCGGCCATGACCATCACTTCGACGCTGCCTGCGGGGCGCGCTCCGCGTGGACGGCTCGCAGCGCTAAGGGGTGGCTCTCCTGCAACAACAACTTGGTGAGGATAAATGCCGGAGATGTCGACACCGACGTAGACCCTGTGCTCGCCCAAGCTGATGAAGACACCGTTGCGCGGGGGAGTTTTTCCCCTGAAGCTGCCAGCATTGTCGCTGACGTAATCACATAGATCAAACCTCCGGACCAAGCCAAAAACAACGCGCTCGCTAGTGTTGATGAAGTTTCCCGTCCGGATCATAACTCCAGCTAGCACCGCTGCTGGCCCCACGGTGGGCGCCAACTGTCATGGTGGTGGCACGGCAGATGCCATGGGTAGGCTAAAGTATGGGGCCAATGGATGCTAGAGGGATCTGGGGAGGGAAGATGCAGTTGATTCTGCACACAGAAGGCAAAAGTAAAGATCTTATTTCTCCTTCCTTGGGCTACAAGTGCTCCTTGAGGTGTGTTCGAGAAGGAAGAACTATACCAGCCTAACGGTACTAAAAATGAGCCGATCCCCTCCTCAGGGTCCAAGCCTCCCCTTATAAAGGAGAGCCTTGGGTTCCTTTAGGGCTGATGTGGCAAGCATATTGGAGGAATATGCTTGTCCCAATATAGTAGTTCGGCGCCCCCCTTTCCCTGTCGCTCCCCTAATGACGGCAAGGTTCCAGAGGGCCCCTCCTGTGCGCCTCGGGCTTCAGGACTGTCACCTCCGTGACCTCCTTCTGCCTCTCTGTCGCTCTGCGCCCTTGTCCGTAGTGCTTGGCTCCGCTCAGATTCTCCCTAGCCTGCGGCTAGAGTTTGACTTCAGGCTTCTCCTTCTCCTGCAAGCTTCGTATTATTCGGCCCTGCCTCCCGTAACTCGGCTTGTCCTTCACCTGTATCAAGATTACTCGGGCTAATCCAGCCGACTTACGCAGTATCTCGGCCGGGTAATGCCTTGCCATTACTATAAGGATCCTGCCCTTTCCTATCTTGGCCGACCTCTACAGGATACGGTCGACTCAGACTGTAACTCGGAAACTAGACGGGGAACATCCTTTCGTCTTTCCCCGTCTTTACCCTATCCGGGGTTACCTCCCCAACAACTACCGGTCGTGGAACCGGTACTACCGCTTACAAGCGGTAGTACCGCTCCAACAACCGGTACTACCGGTTGACGGTTCCAGGTATATATTGGATGCGTGGGGAGAGGCACCCCTCAGTGCCTCATTATTTCCCATGTCCTCCACTCCAACCTGCGCCGCCACCGGCGATTTTGAAGCCACCGGAGCCTGCCGCGCCCTCCTCTCTCCGGATCCTCCTTGGATTCGGCCTCTAGGCGGGCTCCCACTACTTTCCACCGCCATGGATCCCGGTACAACCGCCCCTTCCCTTCTTGTTTGATTTCCCCATTAGATCTAGGTTTTGGCTTAGATTTGTGGAGAAATTGACTTCTTGCAAGGTTGTACTGCCATATTATTCCTTGTTACCGGGTAGAATCTTCAATTTAGTAGTTCATACCGTCAATTTGGGCCGTTCCCATCAGATCTGACAACTGGTGTGCCGCTCAACCGGTAGTACCGGAACTTTTTCCGGTACTACCGCTGCGAGCGGTACTACCGGTCTTCAGGTCTGGTAGTACCGATCCACTCTGACCACATTGTTCTACCCAAAATTGTAGATTCTCTTGGTTTTTCCTTCTTGATTCTTGTGTCCTTATCTCCTTGCTATCCTCCCTCGTGCTTTCACAGATGCAGGTGGTTCTCGGGGTGCACGCAAGCGCTCCAAGTCTGACCGTGAGATTGTTGAGGAAGAGACTGAGTCTAAGGAAGAAGTTATGCCACAGCCAAGACACCGTTCCAAGTTGCCTAACAATCGAGGTGGTCGTGGGGGTCGTGAAGGGGTTACCAAGCGCTCAGCTGGGCGTGGCAGAGCCCCTCCCTCTCGCCCCCCTTCCACTGGGCGTACCAAGAGTCTCAGCTCTGGGCCATCTGGGTCAAAGAAACTTTCTGACATCTCTGAGGCAGACTTTAGGGCTCTCCGGGTGGACAATGCATACTCCCACAGCAGGAGCGCGTCAAGGGCAGACGGTCTTTTCTATGATGACTTCCAAGAGCGTGTGTATCATGAGGTTCTTATGACCAATACCCAGCTGGTGGTGCCTCAGCAGTGGATTGACATGGGACACATTGACAAGAACTCTGACTACTTTGCTGAAGCTAAGGAAATCTGCTCAAACCTTGGCATGTTCCCCATTATGGAGTTTCAGCATGACTATGATCCCCTACTCATCTGCCAGTTTTATGCCACTGCACACTTCCACAATGGCCGCAATCGGAAGATTACCTGGATGACTCAAGGTGCTGTCAAGGAAGCTACACTTGCGGAGTTTGCTGCCATATTGGGGTATGAGGACCGCGGCCGGGACGTTCCTTGTGGTTTCCGCTGTCACATGCGGGAGCATCCCTCCAAAAAGGATGTTCTCAGACCTTTGTATATTCGAGGCCGTGGGATTGCTGGCAAGATTAAGGATCTCCTCCCCGCATATGACATTCTCCATCGCATTTTCCGTGAGACTGTTGCTCCTCGTGCGGGCAACAAGGACGAGATACACGGGTTCTCCGTTGACTTGCTGTTCAACACCTTCCTCAACAGAGAATCAGGCCAACCTCTTGATGTGGTGGACTTCATTTGGAATGAAATGGTTGCTGCCGCACACACTCGGAGGGTTCCACCATTTGCTCCTTACATTATGGCCCTCATTGTGTCCACGTGCCCCGTCATTGCTAGGACGCTCTCCTCTCGCTCTCTCGTTGTGCACAAGCCAAAGGCACTCAAGATCAAGACACATGCTAAACCTCGCGCTGTGCTAGGTGAGGAGGATGAGGATGAGGATGACTCTGAGCATGCTGATAGTGGTCATGACACTGACGATGTTGTCTCTCGCCGCAAGAACGCCAAGCCCTCTTGGGCCAAAAGGATGGAGGTCAAGCTCAAGAAGATCTTCTGCTTCTAGGTTGACAACCAGAAGCGTATGTATGAGGCGCACGTGTATGCAAAGAAAGCCTGTGCTCGTCAGAAGGAACTCATGTCTGCTCAAGGGTTGACCATCTCCGAGGGATCCGAGAACAACATCACTCCAGAAGATCAGTGGATTTCTCAGCACAGCCGTTGGGACGATGATGTCTCTTCCTCGCACCGCGCCCCACCTACGTATGATGATGAGGAGGACCTTGAGGATGAGGAGGAGGAGGAGGAGGAGTATGATGATTGACCTTTGGGGCGGTAGCTCTGCACTTGTCCCTTTTTGGCGTCTTGATGCCAAAGGGGGAGAAGTTGCACTTTAGGCACGGGTGTTGCAGGGGAAGTCACAAGCTCGTTCTTCCCTTTGATCCTTTTATTGCTTGTGAACTTCGATTTCTCTCTAATTTTATGTGTGAGACTATGTGTTTATGTCGTGTGAGACTATGTGGTTTATGTCGTGTGAGACTATGTGGTTTATGTCGTGTGAAACTGTGGTTGGATCCATCTTATGCGACTATGTGGTTTATTTCTCTGGATCCATCTTGTGATGTTATGCAATATCTATTGTCTATATATTCATCATCACATGTTTTGTGCAAAGGTATGTTTTCAAATGCTAGTATCCATACTTGTGTACCCATGTTAGGTTTGTAAAATAGAGGGGGAGGTTTGTCTCTACACATCTAGGGGGAGTATCTTCTCTATTTTACAAATATCATTTGCCTATTGTTAAAATCATCCTGCAAAAGTGTATTGTCATCAAACACCAAAAAGGGGGAGATTGAAAGAGCATTTTTCCATCCCTCTGATTTTGATGTTTGATAACAATACACTTATCGATTTAACTGTGTACTAAGTTTATCACAGGATTGATAAAAGGAGGCACAAGTTATGGCATAACATTTCCCCTTGCAAAAACTTCTGTGTCAACCGGTAGTACCGGACCTACAACCGGTACTACCGCTTGACACCGGTACTACCGGTTCCAGTACCGGTTGGCACTGATCAAAAGAGAGAAGGGTGCGTACTAGTCAGTACCCACCGGTACCACGAAGCGGCACTACCGGCCCAACCGGTAGTACCGCTTGGTACAAGCGGTACTACCGCTTGGGATGGTCGTACCGCTCGTCAGTACCGTGGCATACTGACTAGCACCCACCCCTCTCCGTTTTGGTCAGTACCAAGCGGTACTTGGGACCGGTACTACCGCCCGAACCGGTAGTACCGCTTCCTACCTCCGCTACTACCGCTTGGGGGTAGTACCGCAAGGGCGTACCGCCCAAAGTCTGAAGAACAAGGCCACCTCCGGTACCTGGTCCGGTACTGGACCGGTAGTACCGCATGCAAGCGGTACTACCGCTTGAGTACCGGTACTACCGGTCATTAAATGCTCCAACGGCCATATATTTCGTGGAGGGGTATAAATACCCCTCCACCTACCTTGGGACAAAGTGCTCAGCACATTAAAGTCATTGCCCACCATTGGAGTCCATTGGAGCCACTCAAATTCTCAAGATCTCCTCATCCAACCACCCAAAGTCCTTGATCTTTGGGGAATCGAAGGAGGAGGCCCCGTTCTACTACTTCAGCAAAAGAGATCTTCATTTCCCCCTCATTTCATTGAGGGCCCCTTTGCTCTAGTGTTTTGTTGGAAACCCTAGCTCTTGTTTTTTGTTCTTACAAGCTTGTCTTTGATTGCTTTGACAGCTTGCTTGTATTTGGGAGCCTCCAATTAAGTTGTGGATGTGTGCCCCAAACTTGTAACGGTGCCGGCTTCCACCTTGAAAGTTTCCGATATAGTGGAAGGTGAATCGATCCCGTTGGGGTGAGATTCATCGGAGAACAAGGGATGCCTCTCGTGGCGTTGGTGGTTTGAAACCACCCCCTCTCCAAACGTAGACGTACTTCCCCTCAAAAGGAAGGAACTACGGGAAACAAATCCTTGTGTCTCCGCGTCCACTTTTCGGTTACCTCTATCCTTTACCGCACCTTACTTACTTGTTACTACTTTGTGTTATGGTAGCTCTTGCATATTTGTCATATAGGTAAATTCACCATAGTTGCATTATCTAGAGAATTTACCTTATTGTCAAACCTTAATTTGAAAAAGAAAAAAATTTGAAGTAGCACCTATTCACCCCCCTCCCATCTAGGTGCCCATATGATCCTTTCAATTGCCTCTAATTTTAATAACTTGTGGCACTTTGAAAAATAATGCCTTAAATTATGTAACTACCTCGGTGAATTACGCTCCTAATTACAAGCCTGGATGAGCGAAAATGGTTGAAATAGTACGGTGGGGCCCAAATGCCACTCATAGGTAGACCTTTCGGCCGTCCCAACCATTTCCAAACATCGGGACAAGAACGGGCGACGTAATCGGCAGGCGAAGGGATCAACTACATACACAAATGGGTATGTATGCAAGCCACCATACAACAGTACATCAGAGCCATTCCATCTAAAAGAAATAGAAATATTGCAACGCCATACGACAAGATCCAAATATCCTAGATAGATATATAGTTTAGGATATCTCCTCATACATCAAACATCAGAGTATCAGGCGGAAGCGGAAAACAAGATCCGAGTACGGATAAGAAGCAAATAGGCATAAGATGCCCCATAAATAAACACATCCCGCCCACAGATCTCACGGATCCCCGTTCCCGGAATCTCTACACCGAACGATCGTTGCCCACGTCATCCGCCTCCTCCACCCAGTATCCATCTTGTGAGTGTACCTGTTCATCTGAATCAAATAATTTATCGTGTGAGACCCTAGGGGTACTCAGCAAGTCTTTATGCCTCTAAAGGGGACACAACCTGGGGTGACGCAATTGCAGCAAAAGATAATACCTAACAGTTCTATAGATACTCGCTAACCATCCGCCTAACCAAAGATAGACGGATGTCCGTGAATTAATAACAACAGTTATAACAGTAATATTAATAGATCCATCCTCCTCCTCGCTTACCAACGAGGAAGCGGACGAACACCCCCCCCCCCCCCACCATCCGTTGGCAGTTTTATTATCCATTCCATGAGTATTGCACTATTTACTAGTCAGTTACTTAGTCAAATTAAAAGCGGTACTTTAGTTATACTTGTCTATGATCAAGAAACTGTGCTCCAAGTCGTACATAACCGCGGACACGGCTTTCAGAAAGTTTTACCCTGCAGGGGTGCACAAATAGCAACACACACTCGATCAACCTCGGAAAAACCAAATCAAAACCCAACGAGGCCTTCACGACAAAGCAATCACCAGATTCAGAAATGTTTCAGGGGGCCACCCCATTAAGCTACCCGCAACGAAGTTAGCTGACTTCGAGACGGACTCAAGGTTTGTGGGGACGGCTGTAAACGACTGGGAACCCGAAAATGTGACTGGGCTTGTCGATACAGCGAAAACGTGTCATGATCCTAAACAGTACAGGTGTAGTACATCGCACAATTTAAATAAAGCAGTAAAGCATGTCATAAGTACAGGATAGTAAATAAAACCTCAAACTAGTTTGTGGCCCCAAGAAATAAGAATGAATCAAGCTCTGGCTCAGGGGGGTCCCATAAGCCTCCCGGATGTGGATAGCGCGAATATTCAAGGAACAGGAATCAAGTACTCGGGGTCCTACGGGACACAAGTGAGCATGAAAAACCAAATAGCAGATATTGCTCACCGGTGCCACTTTCATTAGTTATCCCATTACTACTCAGGTTAAGTTGTTTAGGTACCTCGTTATCCATCAGACACTCACATACCCTACACATGCTGTTCTACGACTCGCATGGCTCAAACAACTCCTGTAGTAATGGCTCATGGGATGGAGGAACAAGCTTCGGTAGAGTTTAAAAGTAAAGGCTATGCAGTACTTGGGATTCAGTTTAATGCGATCGCGACTCAATGATGCAAGAATAAGAAAGAGGCAATAGGTACTATATGTATGCAAGCATGTGGTAGTGCTTGCCTGGCAGCTCAGTTGAAGCGAGAGAAGGATGTGGGTAGTGCTCCTGGGTCTCTTGATATATCCCCTGCTTAGCGTCTATTCGAAGAAGAACCAAACAAATAAGGGCCAACATAAATAAAGTGCACAAGCATAAGAATAAAATGCGACAAGCAAACAATCATGCCATGATGAATGATGCACAATTTGCATGGCAATAAAGTAGCATGTCAAGGGTGAGGTGTAGAATACAAGAAACAAGCATTTTACTGAGTTTGGGTCACATTTTATCCTCATATTAGTTGCTGATTACATTATATTTATATGATGCATGCTGCAAAACAGAACAAGGAATGCATAAACAGAAAGGTCTCGTCGAGCTGATCACTTTAGACATATCATTTGTCAAATTTGGAGTTATAAAACAAAAGTTATTAATTAATTAAGGCAAAAGGGCATTTTGTTGTAATTTTAAACAACTTGAAATTTAAAGTGTTCAAAATATATTTTGGATGGAAGATTTGAATTCCTCACATTTTTCTGATTTCAAAACATATATTGTTTGTAATATTTGGAATTATGAATTTAAATTTATTTTAAAGTCAAAATTAGTCAAATGGAGTCAAAGTCAAAGGTTTGACTGGTTTGAATTAGTTCTGAAAATATTTGACTAAAGATTTGAATTAACATGCAAAAACAAAACATATTTCATATAGAGTTTGAATTCAAATTCCAAACCATTTGAAAGTTATGAATTAATTCATATTTAAACAGATTATAAACATTTGAATTTGAATTCAGAAAAGGGTTCTGGACTTTTGTTACTCAGCCCAGACCTAGCCACAATCAGTGACTGGTGGGGTCGATGCTGACTCAGCAACTCAGCGCGCGGCAATTCTATTTACACCGCGGGTTCACCTAGCCGTAGTGGATGACATGTGGGCCAGGGACAGAACAGGGGCCACGCACGCGCACGGCTATCGGGCGCTGACACGTGGTGGATCCAGGGTACTGCGGGTTGAGGCGGTGAAGATCTGGGGGGCTTTCTGCAAAGTGGATCGGGTGGCTGACTGGTGGGGTCGTGGGGGCTGCGGGTTCAGGCGGGAAAAAGGGGAGGGTGTTTTGCGCAAAACGAGCAGCGGCTGCTGCTGCGCGCTGACAGACGCGGTGCTGCCGGCGGCGCGAGACTGGCGACGTGTATGCTGGACGAAACACGATGACACAAAAAGGAAAAACGAAGATGGATCCTCGGGCTACGACTTTTGTTCAGAGAGCAACTACAGGGGTGGGCTGTGCTGGCCGGGCTTCGTCGAGGAACAGAGGGACAGGGGGAACCTGGGGCTCCTGCGCACGGCACGCGGCGCGCGCAGAGCGCTCGACAGACGGCGGCGGAGCTACGGCACAGGATAGGGTAGGGGGCATGTCCAGGGGGTTGAGAGACTCACCAGGAGCCTGCCGGCGTGGTCGTCGGTGCTGAGGTGGAGGGGATCTGGCGGCGGGCTCGCGACCGTGGAGCTTGGCCTGCGGCAATACACGGCGACGCTAGGCTGCTCCGGCGAGGCACGGCCGTCCTGTGGCTACTGAGAGGAAGTAGAGGTCGGCGATCAAGCTTCCTCGACCCCAAGACTCCCTCCTGCTCGACTCCAAACGCCTCCTCTTGTGATGGCCGAAGCTAGGTTTTAGGGGAGCATGGCCATGGCAAGGATGGTGGGGAAGGAAGAAGAAGGGAGGATGGTGCCTAGGGAGCCTCCTGGATAGGATCTGAGGTGGTTGAGGTGATAAGAGGGAGAGGGGAGAGGCACATGGGGTGGTGGGGGCTTTGCATAAAGTGAGGAGGAGGAATCGGGCTAGGGCTCTTTCTTGCCTCCTTCTTGTCCTGTAGCTTAGAGAGGGAAGAGGGGGACCTAGGGAGGGGAGCTCGGGTTGGACCAGGGAGAGAGGGCCAGGTGGGTCCAGCAAGGTAGAGAGAGAGGGGAGAGAGAGGTGTGGTTAGCTAGGGTTTTTGGTTTAGGTTAGGGGTGGCTCGGGTTGGTGAGAGGGGAGGTGAGGTGAGAGGGAGATGAGTGTAACTAGGGTTAGATAGAGAGGGTAAAGTGAGAGGGGGAGGTGTGGTTAGCTAGGATTTGGAAACAAGACCAAACCATGAGGTGGCAAAAGAGAGGAGAGAGGGATAGGGAGAGGGATTAGGGTTTAGCTACTTGCATGCATCTAGCTAGATCATGCAAGGCTAGGTGGAATTGGTGTAGGGTTTTAGCAAGCTCAAACCAAAACAAACAACAAAGGAGAGCACAAGATGGGGATGGAAAAGATTTTACATGGCCATGCATGGCATACACATGTGAGAAGAGCTTGATGGGCACTAGGCAGAAAGAATTAAACTAACAAGGTGAAAGATTTGAGAGAGAAGGGAGAGCTCCAAGTGATATACACCACTCTAATTCATATTAAAAATCCCAAAGGACTAGAATGTGGTGGTGCTTGCATGGCCCATGCAAAAATAATTAATGCCATGCTTATTCTTGTGAAAACAATAATATTAACATGGCATTTATTCTTATGCATTCCCAAAAGTGGAATAAAGACAAGCAAAAGAATTTAAAGGGAAGATCCAGATGGAGTAGATGGATATGATCGCATTTGATTATAATTGGGACTTGCTAGTGTGTATATTCCACTAGATGTTTAATAATCCCGAAATATCCCAACATGAGCATAATCCATGATAATCCATATGAAAGCTAGGAAAAGGAGCACTACTCATAATGCATGCAAAGGTGGCTCCACATATCAATAATGTGGAAACAACATGATGCTTATATGAGGGCATGAGGAAATAGAATTGGGTCCATCCCAACCCACATGAGCTAGAGATAAAACCCAATAAAGTGCCAAGCTCATATTTAGTTGGATGGTGGAATTATAAGGTGGTGGCAGAGAAAGGTGATGGAGTTGAATAAACGATATGCCCCCAACTCAACTTGGGCATTTAACAATATATCAATAACCAAATACAATATCAAGAGGCAAATACAATTAACAATGCATATGAGAGAAGAACCAACAAAGAGGGTTTTATATGATGCTCAAATGCAAGGTGGCATGATGACATGAGCATGATATAATGATGATGCAACCATTATAGATATGAAGTAGCCATTATACTACTAGACCAAGTAGCATTACAATTGTTAGACGATTGGGATGCTACAACTCTCCCCTACTAAACAGGAATCTCGCCCCGAGATTCTAGGAAGAAGAAGAAGACTCAAAGAGGGTAGGATAGTTGGCACGGAGCTCATCTTCACGTTCCCAAGTGGCTTCGTCAACGGAATGGTGCGACCACTGCACCTTGCAGAACTTTATGGACTTGTTGCGAGTCCTTCTTTCTGCGGTCTCAAGGATTTTTGTGGGGTGTTCCTGATAAGACAGGTCTTCTTGGAGATTGATTAGCTCATGATCCACGGTCCTGCCGGGATCCTTGAAGCACTTCTTGAGTTGAGAGATGTGGAAAACATGATGGACCTTGAGTTTTTCCGGGAGCTCAAGAGCATAAGCAACTTCTCCTCTTCTTCCACGAATTTTGAAAGGACCGATGTATCTAGGAGCCAGCTTTCATTTGATACCAAAGCGGTGTGTGACTTTCATGGGAGTGACATGAAGGTAAACGAGATCACCAGGGACATACTCCATGTCTGTGTGCTTTCTGTCATAATTGCTCTTCTGGCGACTTTGAGCAATCTTCAGATTTTCAAGAATGATGTGCACCTTCTCCTCCGCTTGAGTTACAATGTCAGGGCCAAACCATATTCTTTCTCCTGCACCCGACCAACCAATCGGAGTTCTGCATTTGCGGCCATAGAGAGCCTCAAATGGTGCCATCTTCAGACTTTTCTGAAAGCTGTTGTTGTAAGAGAATTCAGCATAAGGAAGACATTCTTCCCACTTCATGCCAAAAGAGATGACGCAAGCACGAAGCATATCCTCCAGAATCTGATTGATCCTTTCAACTTGTTCTTGCGACTGAGGGTGGTAAGCTGTGCTGAAGTTCAACTTTGTTCCCAAAGCATTTTGGAAACTTTCCCAGAACTTGGAAGTGAAGATGCTTCCACGGTCTGAACTGATCTCAAGCGGAACCCCATACAGAGAGACAATTCTGTTGATATAGAGCTCAGCCAACTGAATTCCAGAAATTGTTTCCTTGACGGGAAAGAAGTGAGCCAATTTAGAAAGCCTGTCAATGACAACAAAGATTGCATTGTTGCCCTTCTGCGACCTTGGAAAACCAGTGATGAAGTCCATCTCTACTTTCTCCCATTTCCATTCCGGGGGTTTCAATGGCTGTAGAAGACCGTAAGGTTTCTGATGGACAGCTTTCACTCTGCGGCAGACATCACACTCCGAGACATACTTGGCACAATATCGTTTCAATCCCGGCCACCAATATTGTGTTTTCAAGTCCATGTACATCTTTGTGCTGCCAGGGTGGATAGAAAGAACAGAATCATGCGCCTCCTTGAGAACTTGCTCTCTCAAACCCGAGTAGTTCGGAACAAACATTCGGTGTTCAAAGAAAAGCGTGCCTTGATCATCGACGTGGAAGGACTCATACTTCGGAAGCTGAAGTTTTGAGATGATCTTTTTGGTGTGCGGATCACCACGCTGAAAGGAGCGAACCTTTTCTTCCAAGAGAGGAGTAGCCAGAAGGTTCAGGAGATACCCTTGTTCCACAATTTCAAGGTTGAGCTGACAGAATTCCTCGCACAAGAGAGGCTGTTGTTCTTCCATCATGAGGTTATTGACATAAGCTTTGCGGCTGAGAGCATCGGCCATGACATTAGCTTTGCCCGGAGTGTAGTTGATGGTCAAATCAAAATCATTGATTGCTTCAATCCACCTCCTCTGCCGAAGGTTGAGATCAGGCTGAGTGAATATATACTTCAGACTCTTGTGATCAGAAAAGATTTCACAACGGTTGCCCAGCAAGTAATGCCTCCATAGTTTCAAAGCAAAGACAACTGCTGCGAGCTCGAGGTCATGTGTAGGATAGTTGATCTCATGCGTCTTCAATTGTCGAGAGGCATAAGCAACAACTTGTTTTTCTTGCATAAGGACCGCACCCAATCCTTGCAAAGAGGCGTCACAGAATATCTAGAAAGGCTTAGATGTGTCCGGAGGAACCAAGACTGGCGTGGAAGTGAGCTTTTCTTTGAGTGTCTCAAAGCTTGCTTGACATGCAGGAGTCCAAAGGTATTTCTTGCCTTTCTTGAGGAGATCGGTAAGAGGCTTTGCTATCTTTGAAAAGTTCTGAACGAAGCAACGGCAATAACTAGCCAAACCAAGGAAACTCCGCACTTCTTTGACATTAACAGGAGGAAGCCATTCAACAATTGTCTTCACAGTTTCCGGGTTGACTGCAATGCCCTTGGCAGAGATGACGTGACCAAGATAGGTTACTTGAGGCAGCCAAAACTCACACTTGGAGAACTTTGCATACAAGCGGTTCTCACGAAGCTTGTTTAGGACACACCGAAGGTGTTCTTCATGCTCTTCCTTTGACTTAGAATAGACTAAGATGTCATCCAGATAGACCACAACGAACTTATCAAGATACTCCATGAAAACCGAGTTCATGAGCCTCGAGAAGGTGGCAGGTGCGTTGGTGAGACCGAAAGACATGACCGTGTACTCATACAGGCCATAGCGGGTGGTGAAAGCTGTTTTAGGAACATCTTCCTTGCGAATCTTGATTTGGTGATAACCACTTCTCAAGTCAAGCTTAGAGAACACCACAGCTCCAGCTAGCTGATCGAAGAGATCATTAAACCGCGGAAGGGGATATTTATTCTTGATGGTTTTAGCATTGAGAGCCCGATAGTCAACACAAAGTCTATCAGTCTTGTCTCGCTTCTTCACAAAGATTGTTGGGCTACCCCAAGAAGAAGTACTGTGTTGAATGAAACCCAACTTCTCTTGTTCATCAAGCTGCCGTTTGAGTTCAGCCAACTCAGCAGGACCCATTTTATAAGGCCGCTTGGAGATAGGAGCCGTTCCAGGTTCAAGCTCAATTACAAACTCAACCTCACGATCCGGAGGCATACCTGGCAACTCTTCAGGAAAGACATCTGGGAACTCACAGGCCACCGGAACACTCTGAATAGCTTCCATAGCATCATCATTCAGAGCCGCCAAAGAGAAAAGCTGGATAGCAGGAGTCAGACTTGGAGAATAGACTATATGGCCTTCAGGAATCTTCAGAGAAACCGAGCGTTCAGCACAATCAATCACAGCTGCATTTGCTGTCAACCAATCCATGCCCAAGATGACATCAATGTCAGAATTGCCCAGAAGAATTAAGGATGCCGAGAACGAAGAGCCACCAATCTCAATTTGATTGCCATGGCTGATATGAGCAGCCCTCATGTTTGAACCAGGAGATTGTACCACCAGACGACGTGATAAAGGAACCCTAGCCAGGTCATGCTCTTGCGCAAACTTATGCGAAACAAAAGAATGCGAAGCACTAGAATCAAACAAAACTCGTGCAGGGACTGAGTTAACGGGAAGCATACCCATCACAACTCCAGGTGTATGCTCAGCTTGAGCGGCGTTGACACAGTTGGCACGAGCAACATAAGACCCTGGCTTGGTGTTGATGTTGAGAGCCCGAGGTGGTGGTGCACGAACCAAAGGAGAGCTTGCCGCAGATCTTGGAGGTGGTGGAGGAAGAGCTTTGTTTTTCATCGGGCAGTTCCAGTACTGATGCCTAGTGTCTCCACACGTGAAACAAGCACCAGGTGGACGTGGAGCAACGTAGCCAGGGACTCCGCCAGGCGCTCCAGGGTAGTGGTGGTTGTAGCCCCTGGTAGCAGCAGTGAGGAAGTTTGGTGGCCTTGCCGCGTAGCTTGCAGGTCTTGGTGGAGCCGGGAGCGACGATGGGGTGTTAGGAACCCAAACACGACGCTTAGAAGGAGTTGACATAGCTGAAGAGCTTGCTGCATCACGGTTGTATTTCTTTGACTCCTCAAACACTTGCTTACTTGCTTCTTCCTGCAGAGCTGTATGCTGAAGTTCCAGAAAAGACGCCGGCCTTGCATGTGTGATTGCATATTTAGTCGATGCATTGAGCCCTTGCCGGAACCTCTTTTGCTTCTTCTTGTCATCGGGGATCTCATCGCCACCATAACGAGAAAGGTTCATGAAGTTCCTGATGTAGGTATTGACATTGTCATTTCCCTGCTTGAGGTTGAGAAACACTTCCTTCATCCTCTCCATGACAATTTCTGACAGATACTGCTCTTTGAACGCTCCAGTGAACTGTTCCCAAGTAGGCTGAAAATCAGCGCGGTTTGCCTTCAGGTAATTCTCCCACCAGAGAGCTGCATCTCCCTTCAGAAGGTGAGTGGCACACTTTACCCATTCTTGCTCAGGAACATCAGCAGTCGTCAGTAGCCTTGACATCTCACGCAACCAATCATCAGCATCAAGTGGTTGATCGGACACATCAAATTGGCGTGGGTTGAACTTCAGAAAGCTTTTGATGTCTCCTCGCTTGGGAGGTGGAGGTAGCGGAGCAAACTCATTCCTCCGAACACTCTCTTCAAAACGCTGCTGGTTCTGCTGCATTGCTGCCAAGGCATTGGCGATGTTTGACAACGCGGACCCCAGTTCAGGTGGAATGTCCTCATCAGAACGGCGTGGTGGTGCCATCCTGTGATTGATATAAAACACAAGTCAGTACTATAATGGAGAATAATAAAAATCCAAAATAGTACCAAGATGGAATTAAACAAGATTAAAGGATACAATTTACTAAGATGATATTAAAATATCAACAAAGTTCAAAGCACCTAGAAGATATTAAGCATATCGCACACGACTGAAAAGGAGTGTGGTACACAGATATATCAAAGAAAAAATTTCCGCAAATTTCGGCATTAAAACACCATTAGATGCGCAAAAATCACTTAACGAATCAAGATTAGTGACTTTACCAATTCAATATACAAAAGCGAATGATAAGAGTAGTGGTATGGTCGCGACTCCATCCCGCACTCAAATCATTACTCCGCACATGAATAAGTAGAACACATATCCTAACCCCTTCTTCTCACGATGAACCTAAAGATTGGTAACTACGGAACGAGCACCCCAAACAAGATAACGTCGGATAACAAAGAGTAAGACAGATCGCGGTGGTATACAACGAATCAGATAGATCACGTCGGTTTGCAAAAGCCTGTCGGTATGGAATGTACCAACAGTTGATAACCAAAAGGCCGATAAAGATAACATGTTGGATGCAACAGATAGACAAGGAATTACACACACACACACGCACACACACAACCTATGGTACTACGGAAACCCAGAACACGTGAATCCTAGTTTGAACTTTTAAGAAGAGGATTGAAAACGTTACACTTCCTTACCAGAAAAGGGTGGGTGGGTGGGTAAGAAGAAAAGTGGAAGCAGTCCTACTCTCGCGTTTTGTTTTTCCCTAGTATACATAACTACCAAAAATATTTGCTAGACTGACAACGACCATTTGGCTGAGACCCTGAAGGTCGGGATGGCTCTGATACCAATTGTAACTACCTCGGTGAATTACGCTCCTAGTTACAACCTTGATGAGCGGAAATGGCTGAAATAGTACAGTGGGGCCCAAATGCCACTCACGGGTAGACCTTTCGGCCGTCCCAACCATTTCCAAACATCGGGACAAGAACGGGCGGCGTAATCGGCAGGCGAAGGGATCAACTACATACACAAATGGGTATGTATGCAAGCCACCATACAACAGTACATCAGAGCCATTCCATCTAAAAGAAATAGAAATATTGCAACACCATACGGCAAGATCCAAATATCCTAGATAGATATATAGTTTAGGATATCTCCTCATACATCAAACATCAGAGTATCAGGCGGAAGCGGAAAACAAGATCCGAGTACGGATAAGAAGCAAATAGGCATAAGATGCCCCATAAATAAACACATTCCGCCCACAGATCTCATGGATCCCCGTTCCCGGAATCTCTACAACGAACGATCGTTTCCCACATCATCCGCCTCCTCCACCCAGTATCCATCTTGTGAGTGTACCTGTTCATCTGAATCAAATAATTTATCGTGTGAGACCCTAGGGGTACTCAGCAAGTCTTTATGCCTCTAAAGGGGACACAAACTGGGGTGACGCAATTGCAGCAAAAGATAATACCTAACAGTTCTATAGATACTCGCTAACCATCCGCCTAACCAAAGATAGACAGATGTCCGTGAATTAATAACAACAGTTATAACAGTAATATTAACAGATCCATCCTCCTCCTCGCTTACCAACAAGGAAGCGGACGAACAACCCCCCCATCTGTTGGCAGTTTTATTATCCATTCCATGAGTATTGCACTATTTACTAGTCAGTTACTTAGTCAAATTAAAAGCGGTACTTTAGTTATACTTGTCTATGATCAAGAAACTGTGCTCCAAGTCGTACATAACCGCGGACACGGCTTTCAGAAAGTTTTACCCTGCAGGGGTGCACAAATAGCAACACACACTCGATCAACCTCGAAAAAACCAAATCAAAACCCAACGAGGCCTTCACGACAAAGCAATCACCAGATTCAGAAATGTTTCAGGGGGCCACCCCATTAAGCTACCCGCAACGAAGTTAGCTGACTTCGAGACGGACTCAAGGTTTGTGGGGACGGCTGTAAACGACTGGGAACCCGAAAATATGACTGGGCTTGTCGATGCAGCAAAAACGTGTCATGATCCTAAACAGTACAGGTGCAGTACATCGCACAATTTAAATAAAGCAGTAAAACATGGCATAAGTACAGGATAATAAATAAAACCTCAAACTAGTTTGTTGCCCCAAGAAATAAGAATGAATCAAGCTCTGGCTCAGGGGGGTCCCATAAGCCTCCCGGATGTGGATAGCGCGAATATTCAAGGAACAGGAATCAAGTATTCGGGGTCCTACGGGACACAAGTGAGCATGAAAAACCAAATAGCAGATATTGCTCACCGGTGCCACTTTCATTAGTTATCCCATTACTACTCAGGTTAAGTTGTTTAGGTATCTCGTTATCCATCAGACACTCACATACCCTACACATGTTGTTCTACGACTCGCATGGCTCAAACAACTCCTGTAGTAATGGCTCATGGGATGGAGGAACAAGCTTCGGTGGAGTTTAAAAGTAAAGGCTATGCAGTACTTGGGATTCAGTTTAATGCGATCGCGACTCAATGATGCAAGAATAAGAAAGAGGCAATAGGTACTATATGTATGCAAGCATGTGGGAGTGCTTGCCTGGCAGCTCAGTTGAAGAGGATCTGGGTAGTGCTCCTGGGTCTCTTGATATATCCCCTGCTCAGCGTCTATTCGAAGAAGAACCAAACAAACAAGGGCCAACATAAATAAAGTGCACAAGCATAAGAATAAAATGCGACAAGCAAACAATCATGCCATGATGAATGATGCGCAATTTGCATGGCAATAAAGTAGCATGGCAAGGGTGAGGTGTAGAATACAAGAAACAAGCATTTTATTGAGTTTGGGTCACATTTTATCCTCATATTAGTTGCTGATTACATTATATTTATATGATGCATGCTGCAAAACAGAACAAGGAATGCATAAACAGAAAGGTCTCGTCGAGCTGATCACTTTAGACATATCATTTGTCAAATTTGGAGTTATAAAACAAAAGTTATTAATTAATTAAGCCAAAAGGGCATTTTGTTGTAATTTTAAACAACTTGAAATTTAAAGTGTTCAAAATATATTTTGGATGGAAGATTTGAATTCCTCACATTTTTCTGATTTCAAAACATATATTGTTTGTAATATTTGGAATTATGAATTTAAATTTATTTTAAAGTCAAAATTAGTCAAATGGAGTCAAAGTCAAAGGTTTGACTGGTTTGAATTAGTTCTGAAAATATTTGACTAAAGATTTGAATTAACATGAAAAAACAAAACATATTTCATATAGAGTTTGAATTCAAATTCCAAACCATTTGAAAGTTATGAATTAATTCATATTTAAACAGATTATAAACATTTGAATTTGAATTCAGAAAAGGGTTCTGGACTTTTGTTACTCAGCCCAGACCTAGCCACAGTCAGTGACTGGTGGGGTCGATGCTGACTCAGCAACTCAGCGCGCGACAATTCTATTTACACCACGGGTTCACCTAGCCGTAGTGGATGACATGTGGGCCAGGGACAGAACAGGGGCCACGCACGCGCACGGCTATCGGGCGCTGACACGTGGTGGATCCAGGGTACTACGGGTTGAGGCGGTGAAGATCTGGGGGGACTTTCTGCAAAGTGGATCGGGTGGCTGACTGGTGGGGTCGTGGGGGCTGCGGGTTCAGGCGGGAAAAAGGGGAGGGTGTTTTGCGCAAAACGAGCAGCGGCTGCTGCTGCGCGCTGACAAACGCGGTGCTGCCGGCGGCGCGAGACTGGCGACTTCCGGCGACGATGGCGACGTGTATGATGGACGAAACGCAACGACACAAAAAGGAAAAACGAAGATGGATCCTCGGGCTACGACTTTTGTTCAGAGAGCAACTACAGGGGTGGGCTATGCTGGCCGGGCTTCGTCGAGGAACAGAGGGACAGGGGGAACCTGGGGCTCCTGCGCACGGCACGCGGCGCACGCAGAGCGCTCGACAGACGGCGGCGGAGCTACGGCGCAGGATAGGGTAGGGGGCATGTCCAGGGGGTTGAGAGACTCACCAGGAGCCTGCCGGCGTGGTCGTCGGTGCTGAGGTGGAGGGGATCTGGCGGCGGGCTCGCGACCGTGGAGCTCGGCCTGCGGCGGTACACGGCGGCGCTAGGCTGCTCCGGCGAGGCACGACCATCCTGTGGCTACTGAGAGGAAGTAGAGGTCGGCGATCAAGCTTCCTCGACCCCAAGACTCCCTCCTGCTCGACTCCAAACGCCTCCTCTTGTGATGGCCGAAGCTAGGTTTTAGGGGAGCATGGCCATGGCAAGGATGGTGGGGAAGGAAGAAGAAGGGAGGATGGTGCCTGGGGAGCCTCCTGGATAGGATCTGAGGTGGTTGAGGTGATAAGAGGGAGAGGGGAGAGGCACATGGGGTGGTGGGGGCTTTGCATAAAGTGAGGAGGAGGAATCGGGCTAGGGCTCTTTCTTGCCTCCTTCTTGTCCTGTAGCTTAGAGAGGGAAGAGAGGGACCCAGGGAGGGGAGCTCGGGTTGGACCAGGGAGAGAGGGCCAGGTGGGTCCAGCAAGGTAGAGAGAGAGGGGAGAGAGAGGTGTGGTTAGCTAGGGTTTTTGGTTTAGGTTAGGGGGTGGCTCGGGTTGGTGAGAGGGGAGGTGAGGTGAGAGGGAGATGAGTGTAACTAGGGTTAGATAGAGAGGGTAAAGTGAGAGGGGGAGGTGTGGTTAGCTAGGATTTGGAAACAAGACCAAACCATGAGGTGGCAAAAGAGAGGAGAGAGGGATAGGGAGAGGGATTAGGGTTTAGCTACTTGCATGCATCTAGCTAGATCATGCAAGGCTAGGTGGAATTGGTGTAGGGTTTTAGCAAGCTCAAACCAAAACAAACAACAAAGGAGAGCACAAGATGGGGATGGAAAAGATTTTACATGGCCATGCATGGCATACACATGTGAGAAGAGCTTGATGGGCACTAGGCAGAAAGAATTAAACTAACAAGGTGAAAGATTTGAGAGAGAAGGGAGAGCTCCAAGTGATATACACCACTCTAATTCATATTAAAAATCCCAAAGGACTAGAATGTGGTGGTGCTTGCATGGCCCATGCAAAAATAATTAATGCCATGCTTATTCTTGTGAAAACAATAATATTAACATGGCATTTATTCTTATGCATTCCCAAAAGTGGAATAAAGCCAAGCAAAAGAATTTAAAGGGAAGATCCAGATGGAGTAGATGGATATGATCACATTTGATTATAATTGGGACTTGCTAGTGTGTATATTCCACTAGATGTTTAATAATCCCGAAATATCCCAACATGAGCATAATCCATGATAATCCATATGAAAGCTAGGAAAAGGAGCACTACTCATAATGCATGCAAAGGTGGCTCCACATATCAATAATGTGGAAACAACATGATGCTTATATGAGGGCATGAGGAAATAGAATTGGGTCCATCCCAACCCACATGAGCTAGAGATAAAACCCAATAAAGTGACAAGCTCATATTTAGTTGGATGGTGGAATTATAAGGTGGTGGCAGAGAAAGGTGATGGAGTTGAATAAAAGATATGCCCCCAACTCAACTTGGGCATTTAACAATATATCAATAACCAAATACAATATCAAGAAGCAAATACAATTAACAATGCATATGAGAGAAGAACCAAACCAAAGAGGGTTTTATATGATGCTCAAATGTAAGGTGGCATGATGACATGATATAATGATGATGCAACCATTATAGATATGAAGTAGCCATTATACTACTAGACCAAGTAGCATTACAATTGTTAGACGATTGGGATGCTACAAATTATAAGCTTTTGGAGATAGTTTTAGAATGCCACTAATAGTTAAATATTTTGAGGCACTATTGATAGTGCCTCTAACGTTTTGAAAAATAGAGGCACAATCTAGTGCCTCTATGTTGAACTATTAGTGGCATTTTTTGTGTGCCTCAAAAGAATCAATCTTTTAGAGGCATTATATGTCAAAATGCCACTAAAAGTATAACGTTGAGGCACAAATGAAGGTGCCACAAATGGTTTATCTTTAGAGGCACTCAAATGTGCCTCTAATGGTTGAGCAATTGTGGCATTATTAGTTGTGCCTCAAATACTTAGTTTTTTTAGGCACAAATGAAAATGCCACAAATGGTTTGCCTTTAGAGGCACTCAATTGTGCCTCTAATGGTTGACCAATTGTGACACCATTAGTTGTGTTTCAAATGCATAGTTTTTTTGTGGCACAAATGAAAGTCTCTCTAATGTTTGACCAATTATGGCACCATTAGTTATGCCTCAGATGCATAGTTTTTTTAAGGAGGTTGTTATTTCTATTACCTTAGATGAGACCGAACCAATCAACACGGTTTTTTTTTGGGAGGCGATCGATCGATCGATCATATAGTACTACTAGGACGCGTACGTACGTGATGGTTATTAGGAGCTCAACTTTTTTTCTTTTTCGGCTCATCTTTGGTTGCGCGCGTGTAGAAGCGCTAACTCACGTTTCTGATCCGATTCGATCCGATCCAGCCAGCGATGGAAAGTTTGTTGGCCTCATAAGAAGCTCCCGCGCCTCATGTACGGATCCATCGATCAATCCAGGCCATATACTTACAACCGCGTCGCGTGCGTGTCCCCTCCTTCAACAAGCGCAGGGGGTGTGCGTGGACTCCTCGATCAATCGCGTTGCATCCGGCACATCACATCCGCATCCAACTGCTGCCAGAACACGTGCGTGCTCCCAGAACAAGTCTCTCACGCTTCTGTAAAAAAAATGTCTCTCACGCTAGCTGCTACGGCCCAGGGACAATCGTCTTCGACACCGAGAAGCAGTCAGTGATCCAAGGCGGACGACAAGAACTGCCCAGTGCCCTTCGTATCTGTCTCCAGAGAGGCGGGCACCTTCGCGTTTGACACACCAAACATGCCTCGAATTGATCGTCCGTTTGAGAAATGCCGCCGTCACGAGTTTTTGGCCGCCGCCTTCAGGTTGTATGCCACCGCAACAAGGTCCCCTCCGCCGCATCCACACATCCATGTGTTAGCTCTAAAAACCAGTTCGACTTAGGGCATCTTCACCGGGTGTACCCAAACCGTTCGAGCGGGGCGTGCGCAGCGCCACAACGGCACGACCCATCCGAACTAAGTTAGGCCGGACCGACCCATCTGTGACCCAAATGTGATGTCTAGATGGGTCTGTTCATAGACCGGACACAGACTGGCCTAGATACAATCACACAATGAACCTTCTTCTCTTGGGCTGCCCTATCCGTTTTTGTCTTTGGGAGCGCTGCCGTGCGCGGCTAACCGGATAGGCCGGACCATGACCTAAAAGCGCCGGTAGCTCGACCTAAACGGACTAAAATAAATCATTTGAGTAGTTCGTTTGGGTCTCACCAATGGAGATGGCCTTAATCAATACTATTGCTTTTTGAGGCTACACTACAGGAATGGGAAGCTACGCCGACGGCCGGTCGCTACGCGACGGCCAAACGTCGGGGCCGTCGGCGTAGCCATTGTCCAGGCCAGCCCCGCCAAACAGTCGTCGGCATAAAATTGCCCACGGCATATTTTATGCTACGCCGACGGCTGCCCTCGGCGTAGCATACGCCGACGGCTGCCCTCGGCGTAGCTATTTTTTATTTTATCTCATTAAACTTTGAAAAATCATAACTAAATCATTCTAATTCGGAAAAATACAAATAATATATCAAAATTTGCAGAAAAATAAGACCTATCTATCTACATTCAAATATTACACATTTATAAATAAAAATTAAGTAAAACATAAAATATTATATATAGTTTAAAACGGGCATAAAAAAATTCAAAAACGATCGAAACAATGCGAAATCTTCGCGTGGTGTTATATTATGTGACATAGTTAGAAGGAAAAATATCAAACTTGGTATATTGATTATGTCTCAAAGAAACCTTCACAAAATGACCTATCTCATTCGAGGTTTCTTGACTTTCGGGTCAAATGACCAATGTTATGGCTAGAATCAAGGTATAGTTTGTGATAATGTGCCCATATTGTGCATACACATGCATCATGGGATGGCGAATAATGTTGCAGGAGGAAGTATTCCTTTTCGTCGCACCAAAAAGCCATTTCCCATTTTCCGAGCATAAAAAACGGCCGGTTTTGTGAAGCAACCACCAAATGGCTAATTCAAAATACTACCACCATATTTTACAAAAATACTATACCACCTTATACGGACAATGTACCAACAGGGGGATCCGAAACCTTTCCGTCCACCTTTGATGAAAAAGACAAATTTCTGCCGGATCGGCAGGAAGTGGGTCAGATATGAACTACAGGTACATGATCTGATGCTCATGTTTTTTTACAAAAATCATTTTTAGGTTCAAAATATGCTATTTTATCAAAGATCTAATGAAAGTTTAGCGAGGCTCTTCCCCGAGCTAAGAATCTTTATGTCCGCCGTTCGACAAAGTTTGACGATAGTTTAAAACGGGCATAAAAAATCAAAAACGATCGAAACAATGCGAAACCTTTGCGTGGTGTCATATTATGTGACATATTTATAAGGAAAAATAGCAAACTTGATATATTGATTATGTATCAAAAAACCCTTCACAAAATGACCTATCTCAGAGGTTTCTTGGCTTTCGGGTCAAATGACCAATGTTATGGCTAGAATCAAGGCATAGTTTGTGATAATGTGCCCATATTATGCATACACATGCATCATGGAATGGAGAACAATGTTGCAGGAGGAAGTTTTCCTTTTTGTCGCACCAAAAAGCCATTTTCTATTTTCCGAGTATAAAAACGGACGGTTTTGTGAAGCAACCACCAAATGGCTAATTCAAAATACTACCACCACATTTTACAAAAATACTATACCACCTTATATGGACAATGTCCCAACAGGGGGATCCGAAACCTTTCCGTCCACCTTTGGTGAAAAAGACAAATTCCTGCCGAATCGGCAGGAAGTGGGTCAGATATAAACTACAGGTACATGATCCGATGCTCATGTTTTTTTATAAAAATCATTTTTAGGTTCTATCAAAGATCTAATGAAAGTTTAGCGAGGCTCGGCCCCGAGTTAAGAATCTTTATGTCCGCCGTTCGACAAAGTTTGACGATAGTTTAAAACGGGCATAAAAAATTTAAAAACGATCGAAACAATGCGAAACCTTCGCGTGGTGTCATATTATTTGACATATTTATAAGAAAAAATAGCAAACTTGATATATTGATTATGTCTCAAAAAATCCTTCACAAAATGACCTATCTCATTTGAGGTTTCTTGGCTTTCGGGTCATATGACCAATGTTATGGCTAGAATCAAGGCATAGTTTGTGATAATGTGCCCATATTATGCATACACATGCATCATGGGATGGCGAACAATGTTGCAGGCGGAAGTTTTCCTTTTTGTCGCACCAAAAAGCCATTTTCTATTTTTCGAGCATAAAAAACGGACGGTTTTGTTAAGCAACCACCAAATGGCTAATTCAAAATAATACCACCACATTTTACAAAAATACTATACCACCTTATATGGACAATTTCCCAACAGGGGGATCTGAAACCTTTCCGTCCACCTTTGGTGAAAAAGACAAATTCCTGCCGAATCGGTAGGAAGTGGGTCAGATATGAACTACAGGTACATGATCCGATGCTCATCTTTTTTTACAAAAATCTTTTTTAGGTTCACAATATGCTATTTTATCAAAGATCTAATGAAAGTTTAGCGAGACTCTGCCCCGATCTAAGAATCTTTATGTCCGCCGTTCGACAAAGTTTGACGATAGTTTAAAACGGGCATAAAAAAATCAAAAACGATCGAAACAATACGAAACCTTCGCGTGGTGTCATATTATGTGACATATTTATAAGGAAAAATAGCAAACTTGATATATTGATTATGTCTCAAAAAACCCTTCACAAAATGACCTATCTCATTTGAGGTTTCTTGGCTTTCGGGTCAAATGACCAATGTTATGGCTAGAATCAAGGCATAGTTTGTGATAATGTGCCCATATTATGCATACACATGCATCATGGGATGGCGAACAATGTTGCAGGAGGAAGTTTTCCTTTTCGTCGCACCAGAAAGCCATTTTTCTATTTTTCGAGCATAAAAAACGGACGGTTTTGTGAAGCAACCACCAAATGGATAATTCAAAATACTACCACCACATTTTACAAAAATACTATACCACCTTGTATGGTTCACAATATGCAATTTTATCAAATATCCAATGCAAGTTTTCCTTTTCATCGCACCAAAAAGGCATTTTTCATTATCCGAGCGCAAAAAAGGGATTTTCTAAAGCAACCACCAAATAGCTAATTCAAAAACGGAGGGTTTGTGATTAGTTGATGTGGATATCATATTTGGATTCCTCTCATTTTCCTTATCAATTTAAACATATTATTTGTTGAATTTCGATTTACAGATTTAAAGATATTAATTATTCTATATTAAATAGAAAAATACAAAAAAATAAAATTATTATATTTTTATTTGAATTCAATAATATTTTTACTTATTCATTAATATTTACTTAAATAATTGTTTGTAATTTCAAAAAATACAAACATGTGACATGATGATATAAGAGTTAATAAGATTGATATCATAGTATTGACACCAATGTATGAATTACTTTGCGGAAACGGATTCTGAAGGAACGAGGAAGTTAAGCGTGCTGAAGCTGGAGTAGTATTAGGATGAGTGACCTGCTGGAAAGTTTGACTAAGACTGGAATTTAATCAAATAGTAAGTATAATTAGTGTTAAAAATGTTCAAAGTAGGAGATTAACAAGTGAAACAATTCAAAGAATAAAAAAATTGAGAATAAAAAAATAAAAAAATATTATTTTTCAAAAATAAAAAAAAATAAAAAAAATAAATATTTTTGCAACCGGTCAACAGGCTATGCCGACGGCCGCTACGCCGACGGCAAAGCCCTCGACGTAGCATACGCCGACGGCTTGACTGTGCTCCGCCGATGGAGATCTTTGCCGAGGAGGCTACGCCGAGGACAGCCCCGGCGTACCATACGCCGAGGGCATTTTGGCCTACGCCGACGGCCTTTTGCCCTCGGCGTAGCGCGCGCGTCCCGTAGTGCTAGGTTGTGTCCGGTTCAAGAGGAAAAAGAGAACCGGCTTATTTAACCACATGGCATGTGACAGTGGTCATTGGTTTTTATTTTTTTGGATCGCTTAAAAAAGAAGTAGATGTACACGTATATGTACATGTACGAGGCAAACACGGATCATTAGCCCCGTATATCTCTCTCGTGTTCCCCGCAAAAAAAACTGCCTCGTGTTCTATTCCTCTCACGCACGCACACACGACTCAACCTCCCCATGCTGCGCCGCCGCCGTGGCGATTCCGGCCGCCCCTGGCCATTGCTGCTGCCGCCGCCACCATCTCTGCCCCGCCTCTCACTCTTCTATGGATCCCCCTTCAGCGCGACGCCTCCTGGATCTCGCATGAGCGCCCGCGAGGAATCCTAACCCTGCCTAGGGTTTGGTCGTTGACGCGGCTCTCCTGCACCAGCGCCTCCAGCTGCTCGTTAACGACGACAAACAACCCTCTCGTCGTCGCCCCGACCTCTACGAAGGCGCCGTCGAAACGGAGACGGATCTACGACCATGGCGCCGTCGAAGCGGGCCGCCATCAGACTCAACCACCACGTCGCGGAGGCTATGGGTCTGCCTCCGTAGCAGCGCCCTCCATGGTCCATGTCGGCACCCACCGTCCTTCTCTGCCACAGCCTTCGGTGCTCAGAAGCCACCCGAGCCGCTCTGTCTGGTCGTCACTGACTGCCTCGCTTCTGCCGCGCAGGTGAGGCACACAACCTTCTCTTAATGGATACGTAAATCCCGTTCCTCTATACCTTTGATATGCGCCTAATTATGGGCCTTGTTTTAAGCTATAAGATACATATTGTCTATCATTTTATGTGCCATTTTCTTGACGTGTTATTATTTTATGCATTACTGATTATTTCACGTGCCATGTCGATTTGCATGCATTATTATTTTATACATGAGATGAAATAATAAGACCGGACCTTTAATGTGGCCTCTTGTCATGGCCGCATGTTATCAGGGCCCTTCTTTCATGGTCAATGATAGACATTTCTTGTCATTTCATGGGTGTCATATTATTTATTAGAATTTATTTATTTATGGTAGGAGACATATGTTTTCCATAATTTCATGACACGTGTCGTAGTCTACTACATTATGCATGAAATAGTAGTTATTACTTGTCGTCTCATGTGTCGCCTTATAATCATTGACTATAACTTCTTTGTGGGTCTATAACACACGCAAAATTCCACAATGGCACCGGTGAAGGTAAAGCCAAGGGCTTAGGGCGGGGGAGGAGCAATACCTTCATGAGTGAAGATATAATGCCCTATGTCTCAGGGGAGGTGATTTGTTAGCGTTTGTCCGACAATGGTGCTAGTGTGGTAGGTGGCGTGGCATGACCTTATGCGAGGGTGACAGGGGACTGCCGGTTGGGAAAATGATATTACGAAATTTATGTTAGTGGTGTGAGTGTTTATGGAATATTATAGACAGATCATTCCAGCATGGTAGTTGGGTTTATTCAGAGATGAACAAACTAGCTAGCAACCTATTCAGATGTGTTATCAAGGCTGCTAGAATCAATCGCGCTGAAGTTCCTATATTAGACTAGCGGTCCTTGAGCCGTCCTAGGAATGACCGCGATGTCGATTACCAAATTTTGAAATGTTATCTAGCATGTTAATTAGATAATGGAGTCGACATGCTACATGTATGCATGTGGGCCACACCCCACCATATGAACTCACCATTGACCTCGTGCTGCTGCGAGTCAAGGTGATTATTTCATGTATAAAGATAAGAAATAGGAGTGGAAAAAATAGTAATGCATGTAGTGAGTATAGCTCTATGTAGATGATACATCCATGGATGAAATTAAATAAAGGAGCGTAGAGACATGCCGTTGAGTTTAAGACATTATTACTACTTTATTACATCGAGCTTCATGGTCGTAGAGCCGTAGAGCAACCAGCCGGAAAAATATAATTATAATTGCAATAATAAAAACAAAAAGAGAATCATAGGCAGAAGCAAACACGGGCTGTGACCCATTGCAAAAGCCAGCACATCGCACTGCTCGACGGCCCATTTTCAGGTCAGCGCGCTCAGAACCGTGCGATGGAGATCGAAGGTTGCAATTCAACCCGGCCTGAACAAACACACCGAACAGAAACCCTAGCCGCATTTCTCCAGCCCTCCCTGCTCCTTTCGCTCCGACGACGTGAGAGGCGACGGCGCGCTCCGAACCAAGCCGTCCCGGCCGGCCTGCTCGCCGACGCGCGCGTGCATCGATAGCACGATGCGTGGCTCTTCGTTGAGGTCGCCGGACCGCGTCGTGCGTGTGGCCACGGCCGTTGGGTGTGCGTTGCACGCCCGCGAGGGCGCGCCGGCCACGAGGACGAGGCGGCGGCGGCGCGAGCCACGGAGGGTAGATAGGATCAGCCAAGCGCGTGCGGGAGGCGGCGAAGACGGAGCTGCGCGGGAGCCACGGAGGGCCGAGCTCGAGGCCGCCAAGCGCGCGCGGGAGGCGGCGGAGACGGAGCTGCGGGAGCCAGGTGCAGGCCTCCATAGCCGCCGCGACCATCCAGGCACTCGAGGTCTGTCTCTCCTCGTCTTCCTCGCCCCCGAATCGGGAAATTCATCAGCGCCTGTTCGCCTGATTTTGGTTTGGCTTGTTTTGGTGCGTGCAGGCGACGACCTCGCATCTCCAGGAGGAGATCGCGAAGGTGGGATCTGATCTGGAAGAGCTTAAGGTCAAAAATCTCGAAAATCGCAGCAAATTACGGTCCCCGTCCGTTGCTTTGATATGATGACACACGCTTCTGTTGTTCATGATGCCTAATCCAGTGATCTACCTCTGAATCCACCTTCATGCTCCCTTTACAAATACAGGTTTGATGTATCTAAAGGTGTATGACGTATGCTGCAGATTTTAGGCCCTTCCTTTTCTTTGCAGGTTATTTCGAATATGTACATGATGCGATGACCTATTGCCCATTGCTCTATTATTACTGGTATAGGCTGAAAGAGAATGCGACTAGAGTTTTCATGTGTTACAATAGAGTTACTCATGATAGGCTTGCATATTTTCCTTTTGGGTGATGGCTTGCTATAAAGTGGATCGTGGAAACAGGACAAGGAGGTTACCTTTCTGAAACTTCTTCTGAGAAGCAATTGTTTTGTCAAAATGTGTCTCCAAATAATTTTGCTCGCAACAGGGTTATCGAAGGGCTCAATGGAACATGTTATACTGAATTGTCTTTGGCTAGGGCCTTGCAGGGAGAAGGTGATCTCTTGATGCATCTATCAACCATGGGCTACTGAATTACAAACATGTATGGCAATAATAGCTAGTGTTGCCATGATCTAAAATTATGCAATAAATTATCTTAGAATAATTAGTATGGAACATAGTGCAGAACTTTGACATTTGTCATTTTATCATAAGTTTCCTTTGAAATATTTGGTGATTTTTCTATTCCTTATCTGGTTGCTCTGTCGAGATACCTTAAATGGTGCTAATTTTGTTTTTCATCGAGATACCAGGAGAGACCTGAGTTTTGTTAGCAGAGTCATCAGGAACCATAATACGACATTTTTTGTCCAATAGAAGTTATGATCATTTCTGCAAATATGTCTTGATCTGTCCTTTTGCCTTGATTCCCTCCCTGTTTATTTTACAATTTTTGTTGTTGAATAATCCCATCATTTTCTGATGTGAATTCAGGCATTGAGGCGAGAAAAATGTGGATGGGTTACTTTCATATGACTGAACAGAGTACATGCTCTGACAATCAATGTTCAACGAAGTTCTTGTTTTGTTCAGATAGAGGTTCGTCCCTACAGTCATGTGATTTATTTGCTCTTCCATTGCCTTTACCATGGTTTTTGAATCGTTGTATAGTCGCTGATTAGTCGATGTATAGTCGCCGAGTCGTTTTCCAAAAATCACGGCGACTCGCGACTATACGGCGACTTATGGCGACTATACAACGACTTTTGTCGACTATTCACTGAGTCGCAGGTCAGGCGACTCACTTTTGAGTCGCGACTCAAAAACCATGGCCTTTACGATATCTCATTCATGACACGCGGTCTATAGGTCATTGCATTGGGTTACTTTCATATGACTGAACAGAGTACATGATGGTACCTCAGGTTTAATGCTTTCCATGATGTTTCAGATGTTAGTTTATTTCCCGCGTTGGCTTTTCCATTTTCTTGATAAGATGTAGGTGTAGGTACTATGTTAAGTGCAAAATACAATACAAATCAGATTGTCAGTTGTTATATCTATGTCCCAGTTGGGTTAATATGCCAATATACTAGAAAAAATCTTATATAATTTGAGTATTCTCCCATGTATCTTTTAGAAGGACGAGAATGAAAATCAGCCATATATATAGCTGCGTTCGTTCAATACAGTACTCACACACTTCTATTTATAGTCTCACCAAGGCCATATGTTTCTACCAGACTTTGTATTTCTGTATATTCACTATGTACAGTTCGTTTTAAGCTTGAGACAATCCTCTGTGTCAGTATTGATATACATAAACTATTTAACTTCATTTTTTCAAAACGTTTACTCATAAACGCGTGGCAAGCCGCGCACTCCTACCTAGTATATATATATATGCTGCCACCGAGTAGGCCGTTACAAAGGGTAATAGATCCATTATTTATTTTGGCCTAGCTGGATCGAAATTAATAGCAACATGACAGACCTCAGTAGCGTTCTTGGTGGGATGTTTTGGCCTAGGTGGATCCAATGTTTCCTGGTCTTAAGTATATCCTGGTGTTCCTAAGTTTTTTTGCAAGGGATTATTTGGTAACCTGCACTGCATTAAAGAACAACAGAGACGATTGTTCTCAGGTTGCATGGGCTACTGTGGAATATTGAAATTATTTGGTACCCTACACTGCATTAAAGAACATATCTCACTATATACCATATTTGCTCTCCTCATGTTATGAAATTTTATCATCAGATACCATATTTGCTCGTCGATATTCATCTGCCACAGAACTCATACTGTCTCCGCGGTGAGCCACTCCTTCATGTCTTCTCCCCGTTCCCTATCATGTACTTCCGCTTAGTCACAAATTTGACTTCCTCAGGTTTTGGGGACATGACGATTCATAGACGATGGTGAGGCGCACAGAGTTCCAACACTTACGAGCTCTCCGTTGGTCCTGATGGTGGCACCGGCCGAAGGCCTGAACCATTGGCGACTTAGATCTGTATTTCTTCATGGTATGCTTCCTGAATGTTCACAAACCTAATAAAATACGTTGGAACGAGCCAACGGGTGAACTTCATATGCATCTGTCGCATATGATGTTATTTTCTTTCTTATGTGCATATTATTTGTAGGCTTAGCTATCCGAACATTGGGACATGCTGTCACCGGGAACTTCGCTCATCAGCAACGTGTAACTCCAGTCCGTCTATCTGCATCTTAAATTTACTAGCGAGCCTTGGTATATGCAAGCAACTATTGGTACATCAACTACTCAAATGTTCAATGTCATAGGATTTCTGTTGACGATAAGGAGTACTACTGCTGATCCGTAACTTAGTCATAGTTTTTTATATTGGTGTTGTGAGGATGCGTGGAAGTCCATAAGTCTAATACACATACCATCATTTCTATTTAGTATTTAGTAAATTGATATTCATTGCTCACTTTTGAAGATTAATCTAGTTCATGCTTTATTGAATGCAGTCTGCAGCTGACATAGACTATGAATCTTCATATGGAAAGGCCCGTCCAAATGATACCATTCTGAAGCTTCAAAGGACATCACCATATTACAAGAGGAACCGAGCTCATGTTTGCAGTTTCTATGTGCGCGGTGAGTGTACAAGAGGTGCCGAGTGCACATATCGCCATGAGATGCCTGAGACTGGGAGTTATCCCAGCAGAACATCAAAGATCGTTACAATGGGTATGTCATTTCATTGTGCATGTAGAACTTTGACAAATACTGTCTTCTGGTATCCTGTATCTTAGTTTTGACTTACTGCATGGGTGACCTTTATTTGGTCATTTCATTTTACAAATACTGCCTTCTGTCATTTCAAAGAACTTTTACAAATACTATCTTCTGTCATTTCATTTTATGTTTTGGTGAGTTTCTTTCGTGACCACCTTGAGCTGATGAACTACTGTAGGTTTAGGACTATGAGGTGTAGTTGATACCCTGGACATGTACTTGTTTTGGTGTTGATGTTAATAAATTAAGTAAAACTTGCATGGACAGATGTTATTTCGTCAAGTGATCTATGGGTCATGCAAAATTATCTAGTCATCATGTTCAAGGGCTATGGCAGCCTGTGAGAATTCTATGATCTTTGCAGTGGTTGGAATTACTTTTAGCTGTTTTTTGTATGTTTGACACAGATGGTTATCATCCAGGATCATCATGGGACATCAACGACTATTGAAGTGTTATCTGGATTGACTCAAAACTAAGTATCCATTCAGTTATTATTGTGCATGCAACACTAGCATTTTGTGAAACCATGATTTCAGGCGATGATGTTGCTTTGTCATCTCCTATGTGCCAAGATCATGGTTTTCTCGCTGTACCATCTTCTACACACATTCATGTCTACATATCTCCTTAGGACGTTAATCAATGTGTTCATTCCTGCTAATTCTATCTATGTGCACCTCTGGTGTTGATGGACTGCTAAATTATATTCTATTCTATTAATTTGATGTGTACTACTAAGATGAAAATAGATTGAGCACAGTATCCATTCTGGGGATGAATATCACATGACCATGGACTTAACATACACATCTCTCTTAAATCTAGCTGCATATTTTCATCGGTTTTTCATATCTGCTTGCCCGCTAGCGGGCAAGCCGCGCCTTCCTCACTAATAAATTAAATTGCATCCTGAAATTACCATGGACTTTTATACTGTCAGGCTGAGAAGATAGCATCTCGGATGTTCTGTGAAGATAGAATGTGGGGTTCAATTGATCAGGTATCTTGATGAGCTCCCTCTTTTTTGGTATTTGCTAGTATTAGTTAAGTCATGAGATTCTGTAATAGATATACTCAACAAGTTTACTGTGATATCAATCTGAGATTTATTCTTGACATCTTTGTTTCACAGGTTGAAGCTGTGATACACTTTGAGGATGACACTGAAGGGCTGCAGCAGTGGGACCAACAGGTTAGTTATCAGCACATCAGTAGGAGGAGGGCGAGGGAGGCCAAGTGGAAAACATGGAGGGGCTCTGGTGAGTAGGAGCGCGAGCAGGAGGGCGAGGAAGGAGCTCCAGTGGCGAGCAGCAGGGAGCGATCGCTCGTGAACATATGTAATGTCACATGTAATACTTTTAGTGCAATTGTTGTGGACGAACTGTAATGTCACATGTCACTGTAATGTGGTTTGTATTGATTTGATTTGAGTGCATTACCTAATGTAATTCTATTGATGTGAGCCGTTTTGAAAATGTACACATTAAACTTCGCTTTTGGCTAGGATTTAGAGGCACTAGTCATAGTGCCTCAAAAAGTTGGTTTTTAGAGGCACTAGTCATAGTGTCTCAAATGGTTGGGTTCTAGAGGCACTAGACATAGTGCCTCAAATGGCTAGGATTTAGAGGCACTAGACATAGTGCCTCAAATGGTTGGATTTTAGAGGCACGAGTCATAGTGCTTTAAATGGCTAGGATTTAGAGGCACTCTAATTTGTGTCTCAAATGGTTGGGTTTTAGAGGCACTAGTCATAATGCTTAAAACTGCCTTACACGATCGTCCCCAGACACTCTGGAGTGCCTCTGAATACTGTACCTGCCATAGTGCCACTTGGAGCAGCGGCTGTGTATCCTAGTCTGAGACCTCGTCGTCACACCGAAGCGTGGCCTCGGCTTCTGCATCAGCCACAGTAAAATGCATCAGCGGTCCCATAAGTTTTGATGGCTATGTCTGAAATCGTCCTGAAACTTGCAAAATATCTTAAATTGGTCCTTAAACTTGTCACCGATGACCATATACAGTCCTGGATACGTATAAAATGACATGGCACTGGAAGGTGGACCCGTTGCGGATGGCCTTTCTGCACAAGGACAAAGCTTCATGCATGTTTTTACTGGAGTGTCGTTGCTCCGAAAAAATACGTGATTCAGATCGACGTGACAATTTTTTGTGAGGCTGAGCAACAAGGATGAAAATTATCAAAAGAGATGCAAATAGAAGGAAGAACACGTGTTTCAGATTTGTGAGCCTATGACCCTGGTTTTGACACAGGATAGGGAACCAGTATTTTACAATGTGGTAGAATTAGATAGTTCCAAACAGGTTCTTGTGCTTTGGCTAGTACAACGAGAATGAATAATCACACGAACCTTGTTCAAATTAGTCTTCAATAAAATTCCTCTCTTTATTAACTCTATCCCTTTCTACTACATAGACATAATTAAGTCTCTTGCAGTCCATGCAGGCAAAAAGTATAAATATTTAAACTTCCGTTAAAAATAAAAAGTTTGTGCAGACAACAAACAACGATTTTATACCCATGAAAGAAGTGCAATGTTTCTCATGCTAAGCAAGCTATAATCAAGAAATGCTAACATTATAATTAAATATGGATCATGCTATAACATGAACGTGTGCGTGGTGGCACTAGCGCGACGCTCTCCGGCCACACGATTAGGATCCGCTGACACAACAAAAAACCTAAAAAAAGACCCAAAAGAAATTAAAAAATGCCACGGAAAAATTAAAGAATACCCTGCCAACTTATATTTATGTATGCTTCGAGAGAGTAGGAAAGACACGTTTTTAACTTAGATTTTGGGTTAAATATTCAATGTATTCTTCTGTCCTAAATTAATCTACTCTCTTTGTATCATCTAAACAAAGCTGAGTCAGTTCATTTGGCACATAAAAAGTATGCGAGTCCACGAACCTAGAATACAAGTGTTCAACGTGGTCTGCATATAATTGAGTAATAGACCTGCCAAAATATTGTGTTTGTCAACTCGGTTAGTCTTCTAATGCCACACGAGATGAAATGTCAATAGCAATTGTTTGCAAGTGTGGAATGCTGTCTGTCAAAATAACATGTATATTTTGAAGTCAGAACTTCCGTACTACTACTAGGCTTTTTCTTTTGTCTAGGATGAGAAAAATAGAAGGCCAACTTTAGCGTGGAGAAGCATTTTATGATGGCACGTCGGGTCCACATCCAATGCCACGTCATCACATACGTATCTAGGACCGTATATAAACATCAATGACAAGTTTGAGTACCGTTTTGAGCCATTTTGCAAGTTTCAATACGTTTCAGACATAGCCGTCAAGAACTGGGACTGCGGATGCATTTTACTCGAGAAACGTGAGACGGTGAGAGAAGAGCAGCAACATAAGCCTGCCTCTACGGTATCCGCATGTCACGGCAATGCATGCAGCGTCCGAAATTAACTTCTTTCTGTTCGTTCTCAGGTGAGGTGATATGCCACGCTTTGGGTGGCCGCGTCGGGGAGTACGAGGAGCTAGTCCTAATCCTGGCGAGGGTTTATGTTGCCAGCTCGTACCCAATGGGGCCCACCAGCCGGCGGATCCGGAGCCTTGTCTTGCTCTAAACGCCTCTCATAGAGGGCTCCAGCCCGCGGCGATGACATTGGGCTCAGCCTGCGCGCACGTCCCACTATCCGGCGACTCGGGCAGGAAAGGTCGCGCAGACCGTCCGCAGCAGGGAATCCTGGGCCGAGAAGGCGCCGCGTATCCTCTCTAGTGTCCTTCCCACAGGCAGAAAGAATCGGACGTCGTGAATAGCAGAATTAGTTTGAAACTTTCACGCTCTATTATTTGAACATTATATTGAAAATAGGATGAACTTTTATTTTGCACTGCAATGAACAATTATTTCAACCAAAAGTTGTCTTGTTGGAAAAGTACATCACACCACGTGGGGCGTCATCTCCGATTGGCTTGAGGAGAATTCAACTAGCCGAAGAATAGGAAAAGTGAAGAAAATGAAATTTAAAGCAATGCTATTTGTCGGAAGGAAGGTTTCCTTGTCAAATTAACACGCTTCCACTTTCCATATCGCGTTCCAAGCTCAGGGCGCCGATCGCGATCGGAAGAAACTCGTCCGGGCAGTTTAAAAAGGAAGTAAATCAATCTAAGGCCCATTACGAACTTTTCGCGGAGTGCGACCCACGATTATGGTATGGCAAGAAGAGATCAGATTCAACGCCAAGTATTGAATATGCTTGCATGCCTTGCTTGGTACATACTCCCTTCGTTCAAAAATATAAAACATTTTATCTTTATAAAATAAATATATCTAAACGTCTTTTAGAGAACGTCGGCTGGCTAACGGGGAAATTTTCATGGGACGATACACACAATACAGACATGGCGTAACAGCGGTTTGGCTCACGATGTATCGGTGGCAACTACTCGAACGCCGACGACAATGTTGAATAAGCTAGTTGCTATCATGGCCCACGACCTAGGTGAATCCGGTGAAATAGCAAACACCTACACTTACAGACTGAATTGTCTACTGAAGCCTTACGGATATAGGTGAGCTCAGTTGGTTGGTTGAGCATTGACCCTTTGCTAAAAAAAGAATCACGGATTGTAATCCCACCTTGTATGCTGGTTCCTGGTTCAGTAAATGATTTCATAGATGTAGCATTTTCTTCTTCCTCCTCTCTTTTTCACGCCATTTTAGGGCATGTATATTGGTAGACTTATATGGGCGCTTGTAATCAAATTTGACATGGACGGGGGCATCATAGTGTGGTCTTTAGTTTCCTTTCTTAATAATCACTGTATGTCGTAGGTCAACATTGGGACTTTATTTTATTTCGTGCAGTGACACCGTTCCAACCCTCAATCGATCAACCCGATTCAATTTTGCTACACCATATTTCTTGTTTTCTAAAACTACTCTCAAGTCCTATAGAATATAATTCCTTTGATCTATAAAAGTTTTGCTTTGTACTAAATCAGCGACACTTATTGTGGATCAAGGGCTTGTTATTTTTGTTTCCACGGAGTTTAAAAACCCTAAAACTTAAAATAATTCTATCCGTTTTCAACTTATTGTAAAATCTTGTACGATATTGCCATTCTTAAATTTCCTAAATAATGTGTAGGTATAGATATGCCAATGAAGGGCCGCGGGCATGCAAGCAGCAGTGCCACCGAGCTGTGCTATCAGCCCCTTCATGAGTGCAGCACCGGCAGC
This sequence comes from Avena atlantica, assembly GCA_910589765.1. NCBI lineage: Eukaryota > Viridiplantae > Streptophyta > Magnoliopsida > Poales > Poaceae > Avena > Avena atlantica. Next base: position 109,624,879 of record OU342735.1, read on the forward strand.
GATGGCTGAAGACAAGCCGCTGTTATCAATGACCGACGTGGAGCCCATGTAGATGATGTTGCTGTGGCGACGGAGGGGGCTTATACCAGCGGTCCATGACACATTCATTCTGGTGGTGTCCTGGTGCTCTTTCCAGTTTCACCTCCATGCTTAAGGCCACCATCTAAACCAGTTCAAACCAAGAATGAAAAATGTATTTGAATATGTAATATACTGAATATCTATATAGAAAAATTGCAGGTTCTTCGCTTTGTGCTTAGCCGCTCATTTTCTTCAAATCACAGATATTAGTTATTGATATTATTGATTGACTGGATTTCAGTTTCAAAATAGCACAACTAAAAGAATGCAAACCTTTTGTTTCTCGATGATTTGGAACCACTTTATAGGACCATTTAGATTCTACACAATTGACCAAGGTAAGACAGGATAAATGCAAACTAAATAAATTAAACACACACTGATAAACAAAAGAACTTGTTTCACGGTTTGGTTGCACCTGAGCGAGTCAGGGGAAGTACAGAAACTGCTGTAGCTGTTCACCACGACCACATAGCCAGATCAGACCCGACGGAATCGACCAGCGACGGGGACGATGGGCTTCCGGCGGAAGAGAATTTGGTGGCGTTGCTACAGCGCTAAAAAAATAACTAAACAATATTTCATATCTGTACCTAATAATATTTCTGCACATCTAAATTAAATTCACAGCGTCAGTTTTCTGATCCGATCATTCTACTTTTTAGGTGATTTTCTGTAGTCTCTTCAGATTTGCCCAGACCCAACCTAACCCAACCCAATCACGGGATGGACACCGGTGGACACACACACCCAAGCCACACGACACCACGCGCTATCCATGCCACAAACCCCGTCCTAATCTCCTGAGTCCCGTGCTCCAGACACACACTGTGGGAAGAAGTACTGAATGAGGATGATATTGGCGGCGGGTTGCTCCGGGACGACGGCGCATGGGTTCCAGGGAAGCGAGCTCGTCCTTGGCGAGCGGGGAAGCTAGGCGGTGGAGAGGACTGCGAGCGGCGGACGGGAACTGGGCGCAGATGAGGTCGGAAGCGAGCAACGGGGCGGAGGACGCGGCGGTGACTCGTGCTGCAGGAGGGGCGGATGATGGCGGCGGTGGCGAAGGGGCTCGCAGGGGGCACGACCTTGGTGTCGACGAGGAGGCGCTGGTGGCGGCGGATCTCTGCAAGGGGTGAAGGCCGACAGGGTATAGGCGGGGGTGCGCGCGGCGCCGGAGGTGGCAGGGCCGGAAGCCACAGGCGGCGGCGGGGCGCCTGAGGGAAGGCGGCGCTTACGCGGCTCCTGGTGGGGAATCGAGCCGCTCGGGGCTGGCGACCATGTGGCGACTGCGTGCGTGCGTGCGTGATGTTTTGCAGGACGCACTGTTCCGTTTAACTCAGCGGTGGCATATGTTGTAATATCACCGAAAGGATAGGGGCAAAACTGTCTTTTGATGGCGGACGGAAAACTGGGACGAACCTACCTCACCTTAAAAAGATTGAGACCGTTTGTTGTCCCCAATTTTTTCCGTCTGCCAGTAAATGACCCTTTTGGTCCTACTGATCTGAGCAAATTACCCACGTTGCCACCGCCGAGTAAACTGCGAGGCAGGGTCACAGAAGGGCGTACGTTTTCGCTTCCATCGGTTCGCTTCGGCCGTGCGGGGAGACAGAGGATGGGAGGGTCGTCTCTTCCCCAATATCGCAGGGAGACATCCACTTGATCCAAATCATGAGCGAGCGACCTTCCGCCGCCGCCAGGATGGCCGTCGCGTGCTCTTTCCGCCACGAAGCCATGGCTTGCGGGGACGGGCGGTGAGATGCGGGATGCGATCATGGACATGCTCTGCAGGCGAGGTCAACGGCGGCCAGGAGTGTCAAGACCTGAACCTGTCAATACGACAGTGTTTTCTTCTTCAGTTATCGGACGGCTCAAGATGACGCACAACGATTCACTCAAGATCAACGGACCAGACGCGCCCCTGCTGTTTACCTAGTTAATTCCAATTATTACTGCTGTAATATTACACTTATGAACCAGCTGTACTAAACGATATATTCCGGCCTTGCCGTGATGAAGGAGTAAGAAAAGAAGAACTAAATTTAGTGTATCCTAGTCTAGGGTTCTTCCTTCTTCCCGTCCTGACGGAATTATCCCCTTTCACCTAGTACGATTTACCTACCAATTCAGCTCGTAATTCCTCGCATCGCTCCTCAAAGTCGATCGGGGCGTTACAAGGAGTTTCCCTGAGCACTTCACCAACGAGTACAACCGCGGGCCTGCCCTTTCTCGGCCGGCCTATGCGCGCCCTCGGGGACGAGTAGGCGCTCTAAGCCGTCCGCTCCGTGTTCTCCCTCTCCCCCGCCTAGAGTCGTCTCGGACAGCAAGCTGACTACAGACTCTCTCAATCTGGAGTGATCGCTTGTATTGTTCCTAATTTAGCGCCCCTGATCTATGCGATTTTGACAATTTTAATTTTCTTTCAATCCTTTAGGACGCTCGGTGATTTCCTAAGCTTCTATTCCTGAGAACCTGAATTGATGAATTTTCTTATCAATTTTCCCGTTGCTGTACATTGTGCCTTTTAATTGCGGGCGTTGAAAGCAAATGTAGAAACATGACCTTCAGTTTCCCTGTACTGTATGCAGTTTAGTTTTATCTACTACTCCCTTCGTTACAAAATATAAGATGTTTAGCTTTGTGAAGCAAATATATCTAAACTATTTTTAGTATGTAGGTTCACTCGCGTTTAGAGTGAATCTATACACTAAAAGATGTCTAGATACACTTTCTTCACAAACCTGAAACATCTTATATTTTAAAACGGAAGGAGTATTTGTCTGGCTTCTTCGATCTCTCTTTCTATAAAGCTATGTAGGAGGCATGGGCAATACAGGGTTCGTCATGTGCTTTGGAATTTGGTGTGGGCCTTGGCCCATAGCCTAATACAAATTCTAAAATTCTCATGGCCCATTTATGCCTAGCAAGGGGTGGCATCAAAGTTTAGTCCCACCTTGCTAGTTTAGAGAGAGTTGGACCAATATATATATAGTGGAGTGTTTCACTATCTCCTAAAGAGAGTGAAGAGGAGTGGCATACACACGCGCGCTCCTCCTCCTTTGCCGCCCGCCTCGCCACCTCGCCTAGTCCCGCCACAACGCGCGCGCCGCGGTTTGCGGAATTGTGTCTCGGTGCCGATCTTATATTTTTGCTGCTCGGAAAAATTATTGTTTCTGTCAGCCGTTTTCGGTCTTTCCGGAAACGTGGGCTGTTACTACTCGGACGTGGGCTACGCCCCACGTCTTACCCGACCGGCGCTATATATAAACGGTCTTAGGCGAAAACCCTAATACGAGTAATACACATCTCTCTGCCTCCAGAACCTTGCGCCGCCGCTACACCTTCTCCATCCCCTCTTCCGGCGTGCACCGGACGACGGGACAGTAGGCCTCCGGAACCACCGCCTCTCGTGAACCTGTACGGGTGAGGGGCGATCAGGTTTTTGGGGAGCGCGTCTGCGCGACTACTGACGGCATCACGTCGACCGACCACTCCTTCCCCGACGAGGACTTCTTCCCGGACATCAGCAACCTCTACATCGACGCCATGGCTGACGACACTGGTGTCAACGCGAACCTCAACCCCAACCTGATTCCTCCTCCAGCACCGTACGTAATCTGTTCCTATCTAGTTCAGTTTCTGTTGCAGTTTCTTGTACTAGCTCTTGGAATAGATGTGATCTGCTTATTCTGGTTGAATATGATCTGTTCGTCTATTCTGCTAGTATACATGATTAGATTAATTCCAGCACTTATAGTCATGATTTATTATTACTTATTTCGGATTAAATATTATGGTAATTTGCTTATATTTTCAGCAGTTAAGCATTTTGATTCCGATGTGAGTTGTTTTCCGTCTGAACTCTGAACATAACGCATCTGTTGTTCGTCTTGCGTGCGAGTTCAGAGTACCGCAAGAAGCAACGGAGCATTCTTTCCACATCCTTCCATTGATTTTCTTTGGTCTAATTGATGTATACGCATATTGTGTACATATACAATCGGACGCAGATGTGATGCGCCTTGCTGGTTGTTGGATGGTCTTCCTCGACTAATCAATGCGCCGCCGTGTTACCACATAGAACAACACCAGATTTTGCATCTAACCTTCAATATTCTTTCATGTGGTTTCTAGAGGGATCAATTAGCATGCCTGCAAAAAATAAACTGATGACATACGTGTAAGAGTTGTCTGGAAAATTCGAGTGTCTTACGATTAGATAATCTTTTACAAATTATTTTGAGCTATCTTAAAGCTTTTTTAAGGACTTCCAAGATGGTATTTAGCAAAGCTGTGTCACTACGACATACAAATACAAACATATTTTCCATCTAGAGACGTCAAGATGACATGTGCTGATATAGATTAGGATCAGTTTTAGTGCCAGTGTTATATCTATTTGGTTTTATTAGCAGCATTTTATTACTAAAGCAATTTTCTAGCAACGTTGAGGTTTTCCCTTTCTTTTCTGAATATGAAGAGGGACGCTATCAGTTTTGAAGTTGTAGGTCTGATGGATTTGGTGGTCAATTCTTTGGAAGTGAAAGAGGAGGCAAAAGAATATGTCTCTGGAGGGGATGGAGTTGCAGCAGTGGGGATCTCAAATGTCCAGTGTGTTTGATTCAATTCAGCAGAAAGCCACGGCTATCACGACCATCCAAGGATTACAAAGCACACGTTTATTGTTTGTCTACTTCTGCATTCAGTAAATTATCATAAAAAATAGAAGCATAACGATGGCATGTTGTAATATATGCACATGCAACAAAATTATGTAAGAATATATTTACATGTTTACTATGGAGGTACATAATTTCCAGCACATCAAGTACTTCAAATATTGTATTTTTCTTCAAACATGGAAGACTTAACAAAGTCCACGCAAGTCAGATCATCTGATCTAGTGATGGTGGTCGGGCCGACAACAACAACGAGATCACCTTGAAAGAAGTGGTCGACTTCATCAAGTCAATGTTGAAGGCATGTGCGCCACGAGAAACAAGCTCAAGGCGTCAGCCGTAGAGGCGAAGGAGGCAGCCAAGCGTGATGAGGAGAAAAAGCGCGCATCCATCCAAGCGGTAGCGGCGCTGAAGGAGAGGGAGCAGGAGGCGGCGACACGCCGCATCAAGGTCGAGCTCGTCGAGCTGGGGGGTCATTATCCTCGACTCCGATGAATAGTAAGTACCGCACCGACTCAACTCGCAGGCTTTGGTGTGGGACCCCAAATGATTTTTGGTTCTTTTTAGGGTTAGGGTTAGAGATAGATGTTCTTTTGTGCATGGTCCGATGTACAGAGACCTCAAAATGATCCTATGTATGATTAGTTCATCATATTCATCGTTTGAATTTTGTCGTGCAGGCATCGATACCGGTGGTGAGATGGACAAACTGGACGAGGCCAACAACGCGAAATTGACATTGCAAAGGAAGCTTCAAGACAGAGAGGAAGCACACACACTTATACAAACTCAAGGATGATTTGATCAAGAACATTGGGAGTACTAAGTGCAAATTATTGCCATAGAGACGGACTACATACCTGGTACCTCGACGAGATCGGATAACAAGATAGTGTGCTATTGAGAGTGGGAAGTAAACTACCAAGAAAGTATTGTCATTTTTAATGATAGTATGAAAAGTTGGAGTCAACTCGTATGTCTAAAACGTACTCTTACCGTTTTGCCCTTATAAGTTCGGCAATATTCAATAAAATGCAACCAATGCACGGGCATATATCATGAGAGAGATGGGGCCATAAAAGTAATGAACAGAGCAAGGTCCGTCGTTTGAGTAACTAAAATCATATAATCTTCTTTACGTACTACCTCCATTCCGGTTTATAAGGCAAATACGTATTTTAAAAAAATAGTTTGACCATAAGTTTGGTCAACAAAATATAAAATATATTTAACAAAAATTATACCATTAGATTCATATTCAAAATACGCTTTCAATGGTACAATTTTTGTGACACATGATTCATATATTGTTGATTAAATTTACGGTTAAACTATTTTGTTGAAGTACGTATTAGCCCTATAATCCGGAATGAAGGGAGTAGAAAAAAATGATGTTGAATGTTAGAATACTTATGTATTATTATGTATGTGCATTAGAAAATAAAATTTTAAAACCCGTGATAACGCACGGGTATTCAACTAGTGAAGAATAAAATAAGTACAACGAAAATGTAAACGCTTATCAGGTTCTTTTGCCAGCGCCTGCTGCCGCACGTATAGAGAAAATCTAGTCATGCTCAAGCGCTCGCTGCATACTTTTACGTCGACGCTTCACTTGACGCCGGGATCACATGAGATAATTTCCGATCGGCCGGGAAACAAATCCTGGCGCCTCTATTAGCGCCGTGCATTGTAGGTTTACCGTGGACTATTGTATATGCCCTTGGGTGTTGTTAGGGTCCGTATAATATCGTGACATCAGTTTTCTTTATATTGTTATGCTGAATTTTTGTTTAGTTGAATAAGAGAGAAACAAGAAATAAAGGTTGTCTAAGGGATGATCAATTAAAAATAAAAGAAGACTATTTTCTCTATTATATCATATGTTTTTTCTTATCCAATCAATTTCTTACTAAAAATAGTTAGTTCTCACTAATTGTTAGAGATAGCAACAAGAGATAATACATTATAGAGATATATACATCTTTAGTCCTACAACTTGTACCATAAGAGCATTTAGTCTCACATCTTGTAAAGTGACCAAGTCTAGTCCTACAACTTGTATACTAAAAGCATTTTGGGCCAATTTAATCAAATTTCAGCAAGTTTTACTGAATTCGTTCATAAGTAGATCAAAACTTGTTCTGAAGCTGACATGTGGCATGAATTTATTTGCAAAATGGCCCTGCTATTTTTTCTCTACCACTTGCAACATTGATACGACCTAACAGGCAAACCCCACATGTAAGTTGTTGTACAACAAAGAAAATAAATAAGAAAACTTCTACATGTAGCGGAGAGAATTGAACTCACTAACTATGCACTGCTAAACAAATACTAGAAGTTTGCCACTAGAGCATAAGGGGCTTGTGTAATTTGAGGAGCGCTCGTTTCTTATATAAGACTGACGCGTCCTAGCCCGGCTACATGGCGATGTACCCCAAGATGAAGCACATAAAAAAAGTTAGGTATAAAAAATACTGAAGGGTTTCGCAGCATAGTAAATTAAAAAATTTCTACGGATACAAACGGGAAAGCCAAGATCTAATCTAAGAGATGCAAACAACGAGAGAGATTAGATGAGATCTTCATACCCTTGAAGATTCGCACAGCGAAACGTTCGTCGGAACGTGGGTGATGTAGTCGTAATCGCTTCTCCTCCTCGCGATCCGTTCCGATCTAACACCGCAAGTGGCGATGCCTCCGAGAGATGCACACGTGCGGCACCTCGACGTCTCCTCCTTCCTCGATCCAGCAAGTATGGTGGAGAGATGGATTGGATCTACAGCACGACGGCGTGGTGCAAGTGGTGGAGAGTTTCTGCAGCAGGGCTTCGCCTACGCGCAGTTTGGAGGGAGAGAGAGAGGAGGGCAGCAGGGCGGCTAGGGTTAAGGAGGAGGTGTGGGGGGTGGTGCGCCCCAACCCTCTATATATAGAGGGGTGGGCGGCTGCTCCTTGCCCCTCCTCCAAGCCTAGGGCCGGCGGCCAAGGGGGAGGAGTGGGGGGCAAGTTTCCCCCCTCCTTCTAGAAGCTCTCCTAGGGTTTTGCCCTAGGTTGGCCGGCTAGGCCCTATGGGGCCTTGTGCCCCTGGCCCAATGCGGCCAGGGCACTCCCTCATAAGCCCATGCCCCCTCCCGGAAGGTGGGGCCACGTTGGTCCCCTTCCGGAAGGTTCTAGAAGCTTCCGGTACAATACCGATTAACCCGAAACAATTCCGAACTCCAAAAACCGCACTGCCTTATATGAATCTTATTCTCCGGACCATTCCGGAACCTCTCGTGATATCCCGGATCCCATCCGAGACTCCGAACAAAAACTCATAAACCAATTATCCAATCTATCCTAGCGTCGAGACATGTTAAGTGTGTGACCCTTTGGGTTCGAGAACATGCAGACATGATCTTCTATCAATAATCAACAACGGGGTCTGGAAACCCATATTGACTCCCACACATTCATCGATGATCATATCGGATGAACCACGATGCCAGTATTCAATCAATCCCATATTTATATTCCCTTTGTCTCGCGATATTTTACTTGTCCGAGATTTAATCGTTGGTACCGTCATACCTAGTTCAATCTCGTTCACAGCAAGTACTTTACTCGTTCCATAATCCGATATCACTTTTTGATTAACTCCTTAACCACATGCTTGCAAACGGTGTTGATATCGATTACCGAGTGGGCTCGAAGTATATCTCTCCGACTTGGGAGGGACAAATCCCATCTCGATACATACAACCCAACAGGTACTTTCCGATCACCTGAGAGACACCTTTATGATCACCCTCTCATAGGATGACGTTTGATGACCTCAAAGCTTTCTTCCGATACCAGGGAGTTGTATTATCTCATGGTCTAAGGAATACAATATTTGACATAAAAAAAGCTTCGCAAAGATGAACACGATGACACGATCTAATTGCTCTGCTTAGTTTGGGTCTGTCCATCATATCATTCTCCCAATGATATGATCTCATTATTAATCGACAACTCATGTCCATGGTTAGGAAACCTTAACCATCATTAATCAATGAGCTAGTCCATAGAGGCGTACTAGGGACACGATGTTGTTCACAAACCACACAAGTATTAAAGTTTCCGCTTAATACAATTCTAGCATGGAATATAAACATTATCATGAACAAGAATTATAATAATAACATCTTTATTATTGCCTCTAGGGCATAATTCCAACAGTCTCCCACTTGCACTAGAGTCAATAATCTAGTTTACATTTGGCAACAATCTCACACCCATGGCACTAAGGTGCTGATCATGTTTTACACGTGGAAGAGGTTTAGTCAATGGATCTGCGACATTCAGATCTGTATGTACTTTGCTAATCTTCAGATCTCCATCTGCTATATAATCTCGGATTATATGAAACTTGCGGTTGATATGCTTGGTCTTTGGATGATATCTTGGTTCCTTAGTGAGTGTTATGGCGCCAGTGTTGTCACACAATATCTCCAGTGGGTCCAATGCACTTGGAACCACGCCAAGCTTAGTGATGAAGTTCCTGATCCAAACTCCTTCACTTGACGCTTCTGCAGCAGCCATGTATTCCGCTTCTACTGTAGATCCCGCGATCACGCTTTGTTTGCAGCTTCTCCAGCTCATAGCTCCTCCATTCAAAATATAAACGTATCCTGTCTGAGATTTAGAATCATCCTTGTCGGTGTCGAAACGTCGGTGTCGAAACTAGCGTCGACGTAACCCTTTACGATGAGTTGTTCATCACCTCCATAGAGGAAGAACATTTCTTTAGTCCTATTTAGGTACTTTAGGATGTTCTTCACGGCTGTCCAGTGTTCCACTCCTGGATCACTTTGGTATCTGCTTGTCAAACTAAGAGCATTGGACACATCCGGTCTAGTACACAGCATGGCATACATGATAGAACCTATGGCCGAGGCATAAGGCACTTTGCTCATAGCTTCCCTATCATTTACCGTAGCTGGACACTGAGCCTTGCTCAATATCTTACCCGACAACATAGGCACTGAACCTTTTTTCGCCTTATCCATTCTGAACCTTTTCAGAACTTTGTCTAGGTATGTACTCTGGCTTAAAGCTATCAGGCGTCTTTGTCTATCTCTATAGATTTTGATGCCCAATATATAAGCAGCTTCACCTAGGTATTTCATTGAAAAACACTTGTTCAAATAACTCTTCACATCGTTAAGCATGTTAATGTCATTTCCAATAATCAATATGTCATCCACATATAGTATCAGAAATGTCATCGAGCTCCCACTCACTTTCTTGTAGATACAAGCTTCGTAGCAATTTGGAACAAATTCAAAGCTCTTGATCACTTGATCAAAACGAAGGTTCCAACTCCGAGATGCTTGCTTCAGTCCATAAATGGAACGCTGAAGCTTGCACACTTTATCAGCATCCTTAGGATCGACAAAACCTTCGGGTTGCATCATATACAACTCTTCATCACTGTAGCCATTGAGGAACGCAGTCTTGACATCCATCTACCATATTTCATAATCATGAAACGCAACAATTGCTAATAAAATCCGAATGGACTTAAACATCGCTACGGGAGAGAAAGTATCATCGTAGTCAACACCTTGAACTTGCCGAAAACCTTTCGCGACAAGCCGTGCTTTATAGACGGTAACATTACCATCCGCGTCCGTTTTCTTCTTGAAGATCCATTTGCACTCAACGGCCTTTCGGTCGCTAGGAGGGTCCACCAAAGTCCATACTTGGTTTTCGCTCATGGATCCCAATTCGGATTTCATGGCTTCTAGCCATTTCTCAGAGTCTGGGCTCATCATCGCTTCCTCATAGTTCGTAGGTTCACTGTCTTCTACCAACAAGACATTCAAGACAGGGTTGTCGTACCACTCAGGAGGGGCACACGACCTTGTCGACCTGCGATGTTCAGTAGCAGCAGCATCCGAAGCTTCATGGTCCTTGTCATTAGCTTCCTCTACTGTTGGTGCAGGCGGCACTGGAACAATTTCAGGTGCTGCGCTACTCTCCAACTCAAGAGAAGGTTCAACAACCTCGTCTAGCTCTACTTTCCTCCCACTCACTTCTTTCGAGAGAAACTCCTTCTCAAGAAAGGAACCGTTCTTTGTGACAAACACTTTGCCTTCGGTTCTGTGATAGAAGGTATACCCAATAGTTTCCTTAGGGTATCCTATGAAGACGCATTTCTCCGCTTTGGGTTCGAGCTTGTCCGGCATCAACTTCTTGACGTAAGCTTCGCATCCCCAAACTTTAAGAAACGACAACTTAGGTTTAGCACCAAACCACAGTTCATACGGTGTCGTCTCAACGGATTTAGATGGTGCCCTATTTAAAGTGGATGCAGCGGTTTCTAATGCATAATCCCAAAATGATAACGGCAAATCAGTAAGAGACATCATCGATCGGACCATATCCAATAGGGTTCAATTCCGGCGTTCAGACACAACATTGCGCTATGGTGTTCCGGGTGGCGTGAGTTGCGAAACGATTCCGCTTGCTTTAAGATGCGTGAGAAAATCATAACTCAAATATTCACCTCCACGATCGGATCGTAGAAACTTAATATTTCTGTTATGATGGTTCTCCACTTCATTCTGAAATTCCTTGAACTTTTCAAATGTTTCAGATTTATGTTTCATTAAATAGATATACCCATATCTACTTAAGTCATCGGTAAAAGAGAGAAAATAGCGATATCCACCGCGCATCGAAACACTCATCGGTCCGCATACATCGGTATGTATGATTTCCAACAAGTCCGTTGCTCGCTCCATCATACCGGAGAACGGGGTTTTGATCATCTTGCCCATGAGGCATGGTTCGCATGTGTCAAATGATTCAAAATCAAGTGACTCCAAAAGTCCATCAGAATGGAGTTTCTTCATGCGCTTTACACCAATATGACCTAGACGACAGTGCCACAAATAAGTAGTATTATCACTATCTACTTTGCATCTCTTAGCCTCAATGTTATGGATGTGTGTTTCATCCCTTTCGAGATTTAGAAGAAATAAACCATTCACAACAGGTGCATGACCATAAAAGATGTTACTCATATAAATAGAACAACCATTGTTCTCCGATTTAAATGAATAACCGTCTTGCAATTGAAGGGTTTTGCGGCATAGTAAATCAAAATTTTCTACGGAGCGAACAGAGGGAAAGCCGAGATCTAATCTAGGAGATGCAAACAACGAGAGAGATTGGATTAGATCTTCATACCCTTGAAGATTCGCACAGCGGAACGTTCGTCGGAACGTGGGTGATGTAGTCGTACTCGCTTCTCCTCCTCGCGATCCGATCCGATCTAGCACCACAAGTGGCGGTGCCTCCGTGAGATGCACACGTGCAGCACCTCGACGTCTCCTCCTCCTCCTCCCGGACAAGTATATGGTGGAGAGGTAGATTGGATCTACAACACGACGGCGTGGTGTATATGGTGGAGAATTTCTGCAGCAGGGCTTCGCCTACAAACAGTCGGGAGGGAGAGAGGAAAGCTAGCAAGGCGGCTAGGGTTTGGAGGAGAGGGTAGGGGTTTGGTGAGCCCCCATCCCTCTTTATATAGAGGGGGGCGCAGCCCTAGCCCCTCCCCCAAGCCCAAAGGATAAGGAGTGGGGGGGCATGGACTCTCCCCTCTTCTAGAAACCCTATCTCTAGTTTAAACGATTTAAACTCTCTAGGATCGGCTGGGCCCTATGGGGCCTTGTGCCCCTGGCCCAATGCGGCCAGGACACTCCCTCATAGGCCCATGCCCCCTCCCGGAAGGTGGGGCCACGTTGGTCCCCTTCCGGAAGGTTCTAGAAGCTTCCGGTACAATACCGATTAACCCGGAACAATTCCGAACTCCAAAAACTGCACTGCCTTATATGAATCTTATTCTCCGGACCATTCCGGAACCTCTCGTGATATCCCGGATCCCATCCGAGACTCCGAACAAAAATTCATAAACCAATTATCCAATCTATCCTAGCGTCGAGATACGTTAAGTGTGTGACCCTGCGGGTTCGAGAATATGCAGACATGATCTTCTATCAATAATCAACAGCGGGGTCTGGGCACCCATATTGACTCCCACACATTCATCGATGATCATATCGGATGAACCACGATGCCAGGATTCAAACAATCCCATATATATATATATTCCCTTCGTCTCGCGATATTTTACTTGCCCGAGATTCGATCGTCGGTACCGTCATACCTAGTTCAATCTCGTTCACAGCAAGTACTTTACTCGTTCCGTAATCCGATATCACTTTGTGATTAACTCCTTAACCACATGCTTGCAAGCGGTGTTGATATCGATTACCGAGTGGGCCCGAAGTATATCTCTCCGACTTGGGAGGGACAAATTCCATCTCGATACATACAACCCAGCAGATACTCTCCGATCACCTGAGAGACACCTTTATGATCACCCTCTCATAGGATGACGTTTGATGACCTCAAAGCTTTCTTCCGATACCAGGGAGTTTTATTATCTCATGGTCTAAGGAATACAATATTTGACATAAGAAAAGCTTCGCAAAGACGAACACAATGACACGATCTAATTGCTTTGCTTAGTTTGGGTCTGTCCATCATATCATTCTCCAATGAAATGATCTCATTATCAATTGACAACTCATGTCTATGGTTAGGAAACCTTAACCATCATTGATCAATGAGCTAGTCCTTAGAGGCGTACCAGGGACACGGTGTTGTTCACAAACCACACAAGTATTAATGTTTCCGCTTAATACAATTCTAGCATGGAATATAAACTTTATCATGAACATGAATTATAATAATAACATCTTTATTATTGCCTCTAGGGCATAATTCCAACAGTCTCCCACTTGCACTAGAGTCAATAATCTAGTTTACATCTGGTAACAATCTCACACCCATGGCACTGAGGTGTTGATCATGTTTTACACGTGGAAGAGGTTTAGTCAATGGATCTACGACATTCAGATCTGTATGTACTTTGCTAATCTTCAGATCTCCATCTGCAATATAATCTCGGATTATATGAAACTTGCGGTTGATATGCTTGGTCTTTGGATGATATCTTGGTTCCTTAGCGAGTGCTATGGCGCCAGTGTTGTCACACAATCTCCAGTGGGTCCAATGCACTTGGAACCACGCCAAGCTCAGTGATGAAGTTTCTGATCCAAACTCCTTCACTTGACGCTTCTGCAGCAGCCATGTATTCCGCTTCTACTGTAGATCCCGCGATCACGCTTTGCTTGCAGCTTCTCCAGCTCACAGCTCCTCCATTCAAAATATAAACGTATCCTGTCTGAGATTTGAAATCATCCTTGTCGGTGTCAAAACTAGCGTCGACGTAACCTTTTACGACAAGCTGTTCATCACCCCCATAGACTAAGAACATTTCTTTAGTCCTATTTAGGTACTTTAGGATGTTCTTCACGGCTGTCCAGTGTTCCACTCCTGGATCACTTTGATATCTGCTCGTCAAACTAAGAGCATTGGACACATCCGGTCTAGTACATAGCATGGCATACATGATAGAACCTATGGCCGAGGCATAAGGCACTTTGCTCATAGCTTCCCTATCATTTACCGTAGCTGGACACCGAGCCTTGCTCAATATCTTACCTGATAACATAGGCACTGAACCTTTCTTTGCCTTATCCATTCTAAACCTTTTCAGAACTTTGTCTAGGTATGTACTCTGGCTTAAAGCTATCAGGCGTCTTTGTCTATCTCTATAGATCTTGATGCCCAATATATAAGCAGCTTCACCTAGGTCTTTCATTGAAAAACATTTGTTCAAATAACTCTTCACATCGTTAAGCATGTTGATGTCATTTCCGATAATCAATATGTTATCCACATATAGTACCAGAAACGTCACCGAGCTCCCACTCACTTTCTTGTAGATACAAGCTTCGTAGCAATTTGGAACAAATCCAAAGCTCTTGATCACTTGATCAAAACAAAGGTTCCAACTCCGAGATGCTTGCTTCAGTCCATAAATGGAACGCTGAAGTTTGCATACTTTACTAGCATCCTTAGGATCGACAAAACCTTCGGGTTGCATCATATACAACTCTTCATCAATGTTGCCATTGAGGAATGCAGTCTTGACATCCATCTGCCATATTTCATAATCATGAAACGCAGCAATTGCTAATAAAATCCGAATGGACTTAAACATCGCTACGGGAGAGAAAGTCTCATCGTAGTCAACACCTTGAACTTGTCGAAAACCTTTCGCGACAAGCCGTGCTTTATAGACGGTAACATTACCATCCGCGTCCGTTTTCTCTTGAATATCCATTTGCACTCAACGGCCTTTCGGTCGCTAGGAGGGTCCACCAAAGTCCATACTTGGTTTTTCGCTCATGGATCCCAATTCGGATTTCATGGCTTCTAGCCATTTCTCAGAGTCTGGGCTCATCATCGCTTCCTCATAGTTCGTAGGTTCACTGTCTTCTATTAACAAGACAGTCAAGACAGGGTTGCCGTACCACTCATGAGGGGTACGCGACCTTGTCGACCTGCGACATTCAGTAGCAGCATCGTCCGAAGCTTCATGATCCTTGTCATTAGCTTCCTCTATTGTTGGTGCAGGCGGCACTGGAACAATTTCAGGTGCTGCGCTACTCTCCAATTCAAGAGAAGGTTCAATAACCTCGTCAAGCTCTACTTTCCTCCCACTCACTTCTTTCGAGAGAAACTCCTTCTCAAGAAAGGAATCGTTCTTTGCGACAAACACTTTGCCTTCGGTTCTGTGATAGAAGAAGGGATACCAATAGTTTCCTTAGGGTATCCTATGAAGACGCATTTCTCTCCGCTTTGGGTTCGAGCTTGTCCGACATCAACTTCTTGACGTAAGCTTCGCATCCCCAAACTTTAAGAAACGACAACTTAGGTTTAGCACCAAACCACAGTTCATACGGTGTCGTCTCAACGGATTTAGATGGTGCCCTATTTAAAGTGAATGCAGCGGTTTCTAATGCATAACCCCAAAATGATAACGGCAAATCAGTAAGAGACATCATTGATCGGACCTTATCTAATAGGGTTTGATTCCGGCGTTCAACACACCATTGCGCTGTGGTGTTCCGGGTGGCGTGAGTTGTGAAACGATTCCACTTGCTTTAAGATGTGTGAGAAATCATAACTCAAATATTCACCTCCCGACCGGATCGTAGAAACTTAATCTTTCTGTTACGATGGTTCTCCAGTTCATTCTGAAATTCCTTGAACTTTTCAAATGTTTCAGATTTATGTTTCATTAAATAGATATACCCATATCTACTTAAGTCATCGGTAAAAGTAAGGAAATAGCGATCCAACCGCGCGTCGAAATACTCATCGGTCCGCATACATCGGTATGTATGATTTCCAAAAGTCCGTTGCTCGCTCCATCATTCCGGAGAACGGGTTTTGATCATCTTGCCCATGAGGCATGGTTCGCATGTGTCAAATGATTCAAAATCAAGAGACTCCAAAAGTCCATCAGAATGGAGTTTCTTCATGCGCTTTACACCAATATGACCTAGACGACAGTGCCACAAATAAGTAGTATTATCACTATCTACTTTGCATCTCTTAGCCTCAATGTTATGGATGTGTGTTTCATCATCCTTTCGAGATTTAGAAGAAATAAACCATTCATAAGAGGTGCATGACCATAAAAGATGTTACTCATAAATAGAACAACCATTATTCTCCAATTTAAATGAATAACCGTCTTGCTATAAACACGATCCAGAAATAATGTTCATGCTCAACGCAGGCACATAATAACACTTATTAAGGTTTAAAACTAATCCCGAAGGTAAAACTAAGGAGAGCGTGCCGACGGCCATCACATCAACTCTTGATCCGTTGCCAACGCGCATCGTCACCTCATCCCTCGCAAGCCGCCGTCTATTCCGTAGCTCCTGTTTTCGAGTTACAAATTAGCAACTGAACCGGTACAAATACCCAGGCACTACAACGAGGGCTAGTAAGGAAAACATCAATAACATGTATATCAAATATACCTTTGATGGTGCCAGCCTTCTTGTCCGCTAAGTACTTCGGACAGTTGCGCTTCCAGTGACCCTTGTCCTTGCAATAGAAGCACTCAGTGTCCGGCTTAGGACCAGACTTGAGCTTCTTCTCAGCAGGAGCATTGCGCTTGCCGCCGCCCTTCTTGAAGGGCTTCTTTGATCCCTTACCTTTCTTAAAGGAGGGCTTGTTGACCATCAACACATGATTATCATTTTTGATGTCCACCTCCGCAGCCTTCAGCTTTGCGAAGAGCTCGGTGATCGTATCAGTGGAGCCAATCTGATTATGAGTCACTACAAAACTTTTGTAGCTAGGAGGGAGTGATTGCAGAACCCTGTCAATCTTGAGCTCCTCTGGAATCGTGCATTCCAGTTGCTTAAGGCGTTGAGTGTAGCCCGACATCTTTATGGCGTGCTCACTAACGGAACTCCCTTCCTCTATCTTGCAGTTAAATAACTTCTCAGAGATCTCATATCTCTCAGAACGGGCTTGAGTCTGAAACATGGTTTTCAGCTCCTCGAGAATCTCAAAGGGCCCGGGATAGGTTTCAAAACGATTTTGAAGTTCCGGTTCCATAGCAAACAACATGGTGCTCTTAATCACCATAATCATCTTTGCGCGACTGATACAGCTTTCTCATCAGCCGGCGCAGTTGCAGCAGGGGGTCACCTAACGCTTTCCCAAGGACATAGTCCTTTTGTCCGCTTGACAGAATGATTCTTAGATTGCGGAACCAATTGGTGAAGTTAGACCCATTGTTTCTAAGCTTTTCCTTATCAGCAAAAACGTTGAAGTTGAAGTTGGATTTGGCCATGTGATCTACAGTATTTGCAAGTACAATTTAGACTATGTTCATGATAAATAGTTCAACTTAATCAAATTACTAAATGAACTCCCACTAAATTCAACATCCCTCAAGTTGTTTAGTGAACACGATCCAAATTCACCACACCTAATCCGATCATCACGAGAAGAGATGTGGTTTCAATGGTGGACAACAAAGTGTCGATCATATCATTCATATGACTCATGCTTAACCTTTCGGTTCTTGTGTTCCGAGGCCATGTCTGTACATGCTAGGCTCGTCAAGCTAGACCCAAGTATTTCCGCGTGTGCAAAACTGGCTTGCACCCGTTGTATGTGAGCGTAGAGTCTATAGCACCCGATCATCACGTGATGCTTGGACACGACGAACTTTCGCAACAGTGCATACTTGGGGAGAACACAGTTTTTATCTTGATCTTTAAGTGAGGAATCATCTTATAATGCTACCGTCGCGATCTAAGCATAATAAGATACATAAAGGATAAACATCACATGCATATAACTTTATGTGACATGGTATAGCCAATCTTCGTGCAATGATCTCCATCTTGTGCGTTCCGGCATGATCTCCATCACTCCACCATGATTGCCTTCACCACGAATAGCAACTATAACTATTGCTAACTACTTAGCGATAAGTAAAGCTATTACATGGCGTATAAGAAGTTGACTCGCAGGTCATACACAATTATAAGACAACCATATGGCTCCTGCCGGTTGTGTACTCATCGACATGCAAGTCGTGAAACATTACAAAACATGATCATCGCATACATTATACACATCACATCTTGGGCCATACCATATCACAGAAACACTCCCTGCAAAAACAAGTTAGACGCCTCTACTTGTTGTTTTGCATGTTTTACGTGGCTTATGGGAGTAGATGCTAAGAACGATTCTTACCTACGGAAAGCCACAACGGTGATATTATGGTTGCCAAACTCCGGTTTTAATCCCATGACAACTATAGTGAGAGAAACTGACATCCACCAGCCGCATGTGTGGAACAAGCCACACGTCAAGTGCGGAGCCGGTCTCGCGAACGACGTCGCGTAAGGTTGGCCTGGACCGCTTCAATCTCACTATCCCGTGTCATAAGAAGAACACAAACAAGAGGCTTGCAACAGAAAACATCAACGCCCGCAACAACCATGTTGCGTTCTACTCGTGAAACACATCTACGCATAGATCTAGCTCTGATACCACTGAAGGGTTTCGCGGCATAGTAAATCAAAATTTCTACGGAGCAAACAGAGGGAAAGCCAAGATCTAATCTAGGAGATGCAAGCAACGAGAGAGATTGGATTAGATCTCATACCCTGAAGATTCGCACAGCGGAACGTTCGTCGGAACGTGGGTGATGTAGTAGTCGTACTCGCTTCTCTCCTCGCGATCCGATCCGATCTAGCACCACAAGTGGCGGTGCCTCCGTGAGATGCACACGTGCAGCACCTCGACGTCTCCTCCTTCCTCGGACCAGCAAGTATGGTGGAGAGGTAGATTGGATCTACAACACGACGGCGTGGTGTATATGGTGGAGAATTTCTACAGCAGGGCTTCGCCTACAAACAGTTGGGAGGGAGAGAGGAAAGCTAGCAAGGCGGCTAGGGTTTGGAGGAGAGGTGTAGGGGTTTGGTGCGCCCCACCCCTCTTTATATAGAGGGGGGGCGCAGCCCTAGCCCCTCCCCCAAGCCCAAAGGATAAGGAGTGGGGGGGCATGGACTCTCCCCTCTTCTAGAAACCCTATCTCTAGTTTAAACGATTTAAACTCTCTAGGATCGGCTGGGCCCTATGGGGCCTTGTGCCCCTGGCCCAATGCGGCCAGGACACTCCCTCATAGGCCCATGCCCCCTCCCGGAAGGTGGGGCCACGTTGGTCCCCTTCCGGAAGGTTCTAGAAGCTTCCGGTACAATACCGATTAACCCGGAACAATTCCGAACTCCAAAAACTGCACTGCCTTATATGAATCTTATTCTCCGGACCATTCCGGAACCTCTTGTGATATCCCGGATCCCATCCGAGACTCCGAACAAAAATTCATAAACCAATTATCCAATCTATCCTAGCGTCGAGATACGTTAAGTGTGTGACCCTGCGGGTTCGAGAATATGCAGACATGATCTTCTATCAATAATCAACAGCGGGGTCTGGGCACCCATATTGACTCCCACACATTCATCGATGATCATATCGGATGAACCACGATGCCAGGATTCAAACAATCCCATATATATATATTCCCTTCGTCTCGCGATATTTTACTTGCCCGAGATTCGATCGTCGGTACCGTCATACCTAGTTCAATCTCGTTCACAGCAAGTACTTTACTCGTTCCGTAATCCGATATCACTTTGTGATTAACTCCTTAACCACATGCTTGCAAGCGGTGTTGATATCGATTACCGAGTGGGCCCGAAGTATATCTCTCCGACTTGGGAGGGACAAATTCCATCTCGATACATACAACCCAACAGATACTTTCCGATCACCTGAGAGACACCTTTATGATCACCCTCTCATAGGATGACGTTTGATGACCTCAAAGCTTTCTTCCGATACCAGGGAGTTGTATTATCTCATGGTCTAAGGAATACAATATTTGACATAAGAAAAGCTTCGCAAAGACGAACACAATGACACGATCTAATTGCTTTGCTTAGTTTGGGTCTGTCCATCATATCATTCTCCAATGAAATGATCTCATTATCAATTGACAACTCATGTCTATGGTTAGGAAACCTTAACCATAATTGATCAATGAGCTAGTCCTTAGAGGCGTACCAGGGACACGGTGTTGTTCACAAACCACACAAGTATTAATGTTTCCGCTTAATACAATTCTAGCATGGAATATAAACTTTATCATGAACATGAATTATAATAATAACATCTTTATTATTGCCTCTAGGGCATAATTCCAACAGAAATAAACAAGATACAGAAATAATGTTCATGCTCAACGCAGGCACATAATAACACTTATTAAGGTTTAAAACTAATCCCGAAGGTAAAACTAAGGAGAGCGTGTCGACGGCCATCACATCAACTCTTGATCTGTTGCTAACGCGCATCGTCACCTCATCCCTCGCAAGCCGCCGTCTATTCCGTAGCTCCTGTTTCGAGTTACAAATATTAGCAACTGAACCAGTATCAAATACCCAGGCACTACAACGAGGGCTAGTAAGGGAAAACATCAATAACATGTATATCAAATATAGCTTTGATGGTGCCAGCCTTCTTGTCCGCTAAGTACTTCGGATAGTTGTGCTTCCAGTGACCCTTGTCCTTGCAATAAAAGCACTCAGTGTCCGGCTTAGGACCAGACTTGAGCTTCTTCTCAGCAGGGGCAACGCGCTTGCCACCGCCTTTCTTGAAGGGCTTCTTTGCACCCTTACCTTTCTTGAAGGTGGGGGGCTTGTTGACCATCAACACATGATTATCCTTCTTGATGTCCACCTCCACAGCCTTCAGCTTTGCGAAGAGCTCGGTGATCGTATCAGTGGAACCAATCTGATTATGAGTCACTACAAAACTTTTGTAGTTGGGAGGGAGTGATTGCAGAACCCTGTCAATCTTGAGCTCCTCTGGAATCTTGCAGTCCAGTTGCTCAAGGCGTTGAGTGTAGCCCGACATCTTAATGGCGTGCTCACTAACGGAACTCCCTTCCTCCATCTTGCAGTTAAAGAACTTCTCAGAGATCTCATATCTCTCAGAACGGGCCTGAGTCTGAAACATAGTTTTTAGCTCCTCAAGAATCTCAAAGGGCTCGGGATAGTCTTCAAAACGATTTTGAAGGTCCGATTCCATAGCAAAAAACATGGTGCTCTTAATCACACCATAATCATCTTTGCGCGACTGATAGACAGCTTTCTCATCAGCCGGCGCATCTACAGCAGGGGCGTCACCTAGCGCATTTTCAAGGACATAGTCCTTTTGACCGCCGGAGAGAATGATTCTCAGATTGCGGAACCAATTGGTGAAGTTAGACCCATTGTTTCTAAGCTTTTCCTTCTCAGCAAAAACGTTGAAGTTGAAGTTGAACTTAGCCATTTGATCTACAATATTTGCAAGTACAAATTAGACTATGTTCATGATAACTAGTTCAACTTTTAATCAAATTACTAGATGAACTCCCACTAAATTCAACATCCCTCAAGTTGTTTAGTGAACATGATCCAAATTCACCACACCTAATCCGATCTTCACGAGAAGAGATGTAGTTTCAATGGTGGACAACGAAGTGTCGATCATATCATTCATATGACTCATGTTTAACCTTTCGGTTCATGTGTTCCGAGGCCATGTCTGTACATGCTAGGCTCGTCAAGTTAGACCCAAGTATTTCCGCGTGTGCAAAAACTGGATTGCACCCGTTGTATGTGAACGTAGAGTCTATAGCACCCGATCATCACGTGATGCTTGGACACGACGAACTTTCGCAACGGTGCATACTTGGGGAGAACACAGTTTTATCTTGATCTTTAAGTGAGGAATCATCTTATAGTGCTACCGTCGCGATCTAAGCATAATAAGATACATAAAAGGATAAACATCACATGCATATAACTTTATGTGACATGGTATAGCCAATCTTCGCGCAATGATCTCCATCTTGTGCGTGCCGGCATGATCTCCATCACTCCACCATGATTGCCTCCACCACGAATAGCAACTACAACTATTGCTAACTACTTAGCGATAAAGTGAAACTATTACATGGCGTATAAGAAGTTGACACACAGGTCATACACAATTATAAAGACAACCATATGGCTCCTGCCGGTTGTGTACTCAGCGACATGCAAGTCGTGAAACATTACAAAACATGATCATCGCATACAATATACACATCACATCTTGGGCCATACCATATCACAGAAAACACTCCCTGCAAAAACAAGTTAGACGCCTCTACTTTGTTGTTGCATGTTTTACGTGGCTTATGGGAGTAGCAAGCTAAGAACGATTCTTACCTACGGAAAGCCACAACAGTGATATTATGGTTGCCAAACTCCGGTGTAAATACCATGACAACTATAGTGAGAGAAACTGGCATCCACCAGCCGCATGTGTGGAACAAGCCACACGTCAAGTGAGGAGCCGATCTCGCGAACGACGTCGCGTAAGGTTGGCCTGGACCGCTTCAATCTCACTATCCCGCGTCATAAGAAGAACACAAACAAGAGGCTTGCAACAGAAAACATCAACGCCCGCAAGAACCATGTTGCGTTCTACTCGTGAAACACATCTACGCATAGATCTAGCTCTGATACCACTGAAGGGTTTCGCAGCATAGTAAATCAAAAAATTTCTACGGATGCGAACGGGAAAGCCAAGATCTAATCTAGGAGATGCAAACAATGAGAGAGATTAGATGAGATCTTCATACCCTTGAAGATTCGCACAGCAGAACGTTCGTCGGAACGTGGGTGATGTAGTCGTACTCGCTTCTCCTCCTCGTGATCCGCTCCGATCTAACACCGCAAGTGGCGATGCCTCCGAGAGATGCACACGTGCGGCCCCTCGACGTCTCCTCCTTCCTCGGTCCAGCAAGTATGGTGGAGAGAAGGATTATATCTACAACACGACGGCGTGGTGTTGGAGGGAGAGAGAGACGAGGGCAGCAGGGCGGCTAGGGTTAAGGAGGAGGTGTGTGTGTGTGTGTGGGGGGGGGGGGGGTGGTGCGCCCCAGACCTCTATATATACAGGGGTGGGCGGCTTCTCCTTGCGCCTCCTCCAAGCCTAGGGCCGGCGGCCAAGGGGGAGGAGTGGGGGGCAAGTTTCCCCCTTCTTCTAGAAGCTCTCCTAGGGTTTTGCCCTAGGTTGGCTGGCTGGGCCCTATGGGGCCTTGTGCCCCTTGCCCAATGCGGCCAGGGCACTCCCTCATAAGCCCATGCCCCCTCCCGGCAGGTGGGGCTACGTTGGTCCCCTTCCGGAAGGTTCTAGAAGCTTCCGGTACAATACCGATTAACCCGAAACAATTTCGAACTCCAAAACTGCACTGCCTTATATGAATATTATTCTCCGGACCATTCCAGAACCTCTCGTGATATCCCGGATCCCATCCGAGACTTTGAACAAAAACTCATAAACCAATTATCCAATCTATCCTAGCGTCGAGACACGTTAAGTGTGTGACCCTTCGGGTTCGAGAACATGCAGACATGATCTTCTATCAATAATCAACAGCAGGGTCTGGAAACCCATATTTACTCCCACACATTCATCGATGATCATATCGGATGAACCACGATGCCAGGATTCAATCAATCCCATATTTATATTCCCTTCGTCTCGCGATATTTTACTTGCCCGAGATTTGATCGTTGGTACCGTCATACCTAGTTCAATCTCGTTCACAGCAAGTACTTTAATCGTTTCGTAATCCGATATCACTTTGTGATTAACTCCTTAACCACATGCTTGCAAGTGGTGTTGATATCGATTACCGAGTGGGCCCGAAGTATATCTCTCCGACTTGGGAGGGACAAATCCCATCTCGATACATACAACCCAATAGGTACTTTCCGATCACCTGAGAGACACCTTTATGATCACCCTCTCATAGGATGACGTTTGATGACCTCAAAGCTTTCTTCCGATACCAGGGAGTTGTATTATCTCATGGTCTAAGGAATACAATATTTGACATAAGAAAAGCTTCACAAAGATGAACACGATGAAACGATCTAATTGCTCTGCTTAGTTTGGGTCTGTCCATCATATCATTTTCCCAATGATATGATCTCATTATTAATCGACAACTCATGTCCATGGTTAGGAAACCTTAACCATCATTAATCAATGAGCTAGTCCATAGAGGCGTACTAGGGACACGGTGTTGTTCACAAACCACACAAGTATTAAAGTTTCCGCTTAATATAATTCTAGCATGGAATATAAACATTATCATGAACAAGAATTATAATAATAACATCTTTATTATTGCCTCTAGGGCATAATTCCAACAAATATGTGTTCTAAAGTTATGAAAAAATCTAAATAAAAATGCAAATTATTTCAGTCCAAAATAATTTATGTTCTAGGCTAAACAAGGGACAATATTAGATATCTGGGTTTGCAAATTGTGCACCTTCAAATCATGTCAATTTTTTTAGCCTCAATACAAATCGGACCGGTTGAAAATTTGCACAATAAAAATGCTTACATAATTGCTCACATGTATGTACAGATGTTTTTGATACGTTGAATTGCATTTTTTACGTGTGTGTGTG
The DNA here is from genome assembly GCA_910589765.1 of Avena atlantica. Taxonomy (NCBI): domain Eukaryota; kingdom Viridiplantae; phylum Streptophyta; class Magnoliopsida; order Poales; family Poaceae; genus Avena; species Avena atlantica. Next base: position 109,649,714 of record OU342735.1, read on the forward strand.
CTCTTGTCGTATATAAAAGAATTATGTCCTCATATAAAATAATAGGATTTGTTGGCGTAGTGGCTTGTGCCTCTGTGCACCTACCCAATGGTAATGGTATTGAGTTCAATTCCCTTTGTCAGTCCATACCAAGAGTGTAAATGCCAAATAGAAATACATAGGGGTCGTTTTAAAAAACTACGACCTTATAGGTGGATAAATTTAGTTGAACTTGCTGAAATTTGATCAAATTAGACTAAAATGCTCTTAGGATACAAGTTGAAGGACTAGACTTCACTTTACAAGATATGAGACTAAAATATTTCCATGGTGCAAGTTGTGGGACTAAAAGTGTAATACCTCTACATTGTACAAGTTATATATTGTGTCTTCTCTAAATAATGTGGAGAGCTAAAAAAAAAAACCCTACCTTCTATAGCATTATACATGCCTCAGTGTTTTTCTTCGGTTTCCTCAATTACTATAGTTCACCCGATAGTTGAATTTCCTAGTTTACATTAGCGATTTTGTAGAATCGTCACGAGCATGTTTATAGGATCGTCGTGGACCATGCTTCAGGTCGTGGGACAGCATGATCCAGTCGTTATGTATGAATAAAAGGAAATAGAGAAGTAGCGAGCTGTAAGGCTGCACAAAAAAATTGTCTCGTGCTCATTGTTTTCTCCCCTCTCTTAACCACGCATGATTCTGCACTACAGGAATGGACGGCCAAACGTCGAGACCATCGACATAGACCGTGATCAGGCTAGCCCCCTCCCCCTAAGCAGCCGTTGGCGTAGAATTGCCTTCGGCGTACAATAGGTTACGCCGACGGCTGCCCTCGACGTAACTAATTTTCCTTTTACCTCATTAATCTTTGAAAAATCATAACTAAATCATTTTAATTCCGAAAAATACAAATAATATATTAAAATTTACAGAAAAATAAGATCTATCTATCTACACTCGAATATTATATATTTGTAAATAAAAATTAAGTGGAATATAAAACATTCTATATAGTTTAAAACGGGCATAAGAAATTCAAAAACGATCCAAACAATGTGAAACCTTCGTGTGGTGTCATATTATGTGAAATAGTTAAAAGAAAAAATATCAAATTTTAGTATATTGATTATGTCTCAAAAACCTTTATGAAATGACCCTATCTCATTCGAGATTTCCTAGCTTTCGAGTCAAATAACCAATGTTATGGCTACAATCAAGACATAGTTTGTGATAATGTGTCCATATCATGCATACTCCCTCCGTTTAGAAATATAAGATGTTTTAGTTTTGTGAAGAAGATGTATCTAGACACCTTTTAGTGTATATGTTCAAAGGTGTCTAGATACATCTCATTCACAAACCTAAAACATCTTATATTTCCAAACGAAGGGAGTACATGTGAATCATGGGATGGCAAACAATGTTGTAGGAGAAAATTTTCCTTTTCGCCGCACGAAAATCCATTTTCCATTTTCCAAGTGCAAAAACGATCGGTTTTATGAAGTAACCACCAAATGGCTAATTCAAAATGCTACCACCACATTTTTTAAAATACTAGACAATCTTACATGGACAATTTTTTAACAGGGGGATCTCAAACCTTTCCGTCTATCCCTCGTTAAAAAGACAAATTCCTGTCGAATCGGTATGAAGTGGGTCAGATATGAACTACAGGTACATGATCTGATGCTCGTTTACAATATGATATTTCATCAGAGATCCATTCAAGTTTAGCGAGGCTCAGCTCCGAGCTAAGAAACTTTATTCCCGCCGTTCGACAAAGTTTGACAATAGTTTAAAACAGGCATAAGAAATTCAAAAATAATACAAACAATGTGAAACCTTCGCGTGATGTCATATTATGTGACATAGTTGGAAGGAAAAATATCAAACTTGGTATATCGATTATATCTCAAAAAAACCTTCATAAAATAACCTATCTCATTCAAGGTTTCTTGGCTTTCGAGTCAAATGACCAACATTATGGCTACAATCAACGCATAGTTTATGATAATGTGTCCATATCATGCATACATGTGAATCATGGGATGACGAACAATGTTGTAGGAGTTTTCTTTTCGTCGCACCAAAAGCATTTTTCATTTTCCGAGTGAAAAAACGGGCGGTTTTATGAAGCAACCACCAAATGGCTAATTCAAAATGCTATCACCACATATTTAAAAAAATACTAGACCATCTTACATGGACAATTTCCTAACAGGGGATCTCAAATCTTTCCGTCCATTCTTGGTTAAAAAGACAAATTCATGCCGAATTGGTAGGAAGTGGGTTACATATGAAGTACATGTATATGATCTGATGCTCATGATTTTTTACAAAAAATATTTTTAGTTTCACAATATGATATTATATTAGAGATCCACTTCCAGTTTAGCGAGGCTCAGCCCCGAGCTAAGAATCTTTATGCCCGTCGTTCGACAAAGTTTGACGATAGTTTAAAACGGACATAAGAAATTCAAAAGCGAACCAAACAATGCGAAACCTTTTTATGGTGTCATATTATTTACATGGTTTTAAGGAAAAAAATACCAAACTTGGTATATTGATTATGTCTTAAAAAACCTTCAAAAAATGACCTATCTCATTCGAGGTTTTCTGGATTTTGAGTCAAATGACAAATGTTATGGCTAGAATCAAGGTATAGTTTGTGATAATATGTTCATATTGTGCATATATGTGAATCATGAGATTACGTACAATATTGCAAGAGGAAGTTTTCCTTTTGGTCATTTTTTATTTTCTGAGTGCAAAAGCAGGCGGTTTTGTGAAGCAACCACCAAATGACCATTTTAAAATGCTACCACCATATTTTTCAAAAATACTAGACCATCTTACATGGATAATTTCCTAATAGGATGATCTCAAACCTTTCCATCCATCCCTGATAAAAAGAACAAAATTCCTGCCTAATCGGTAGGAAGTGTGTCAGATATGAACTACATGTACATGATCCGATGCTCATGATTTTTTACAAAAATCATTTTTAGGTTTATAATATGATATTTTATCAGAGATCCACTTCAAGTTTAGCGAGGCTCAGCCCCGAGCTAAAAATCTTCATGCCCGCCGTTCGACAAAGTTTGACGATAGTTTAAAACGGGCATAAGAAATTCAAAAACGATCCAAACAATTTGAAACGTTCGCATGGTGTCATATTATGTGACATAGTTGGAAGAAAAAATATCAAACTTGGTATATTGATTATGTCTCAAAAATATCTTTACAAAATGACCTATTTCATTCGAGGTTTCCTAGCTTTCAGATCAAATGATCAATATTATGGATAGAATCACGGCATAGTTTGTGATAATATGTCCATATTGTGTATGCATGTGTATCATGAGATTGGAAACAATGTTACAGAAGGAAGTTTTCCTTTTTATCGCACCAAAAAGCCATTTTTCATTTTCTGAATACATAAAACGAACGGTTTTGTGAAGCAACAACCAAATGGCTAATTCAAAATGCTACCACCATATTTAAAAAAAATACTAGACACCTTACTTGGACAATGTCCTAACAGGGGATCTCAAACCTTTCCGTCCATCCCTGGTGAAAAAGAAAAATTCCTGTCGTCGGCATGAAGTGGGTCAGATATGAACTACAGATACATGATCTGATGCTCATGATTTTTTACAAAAATCATTTTTAGGTTTGCAATATGATATTTTATCAGAGATCCACTTTAAGTTTAGCGAGGCTCGGCCCCGAGCTAAGAATCTTCATGTCCGCTGTTCGACAAAGTTTGACGATAGTTTAAAACGGACATACGAAATTCAAAAATGATCCAAACAACATGAAACCTTCGCGTGGTGTCATATTATGTGACATAGTTGGAAGAAAAAATATCAAACTTGATATATTGATTATGTTTTAAAAAACCTTCACAAAATGACCTATCTCATTCGAGGTTTCCTAACTTTCGGGTCAAATAACCAATATTATGGCTAGAATCACGGCATAGTTTGTGATAAGTTGATATGGATATCATATTTGGACTTCTCTCATTTTTTTGATCAATTTAGACACATTATTTGTCCAATTCCGATTTACGGATTTAAAGATATTAATTATTCCATATATTAAATAGAAAAATACAAAAAAAATCAGTATATTTTTATTTGAATTCAGTAATAGTTTTTACTTACTCATTGTTGTTTACTCAAATAATTAAAATAATTGTTTATAATTTCAAAAAATACAAACATGTGACATAATAATATAAGAGTTAATATGATTGATATCATAATATTGACAACAAAGTATAAATTGTTTTGCGAAAACAGATTCTGAAGGAACGGAGAAGTTAAGCGTGCTTGGGGTTGAGTAGTGAGGATGGGTGACCGACCAGAAAGTTTGACCAAGACTGTAATTTAATTAAAGATTAAGTGTAATTAGTGTTAAAAAAGTTTTAAGTAAGAGATTAACAAGTCAAATAATTTAAAGATTAAAAAAAGTTGAGAAAAAATAAATTTTGTTTTGAAATTATTTTTGCAACCGGCTGTTAGACAATGTCGACGGCCGATATTCAAGGACAGCCGTCGGCGTAGCCTATGCCGACGTCTTTTCGGTACGCCGACGACCTCTATGCGCTCCACCGAAAGAGACCTTTGTCGAGGAGTCTACGCCGACGGTTTTTTTTTTGTCAAGAGAAATCTATGGTTAGACGCAGGCTCCTAGCTATCGCTGCCCCAATTCGACCATGTGCCACGATAGGTTGTGCAACGGATTCTCGCCGATAGGGTACTACTACCCATCCCTTGGCATGGGCGTCGGCGGCCACTTCATCAACCGCACTGGGGAGGACATCTGATGATTTGGGAGCGTGGCGGAGAGCTAGTGATTCTGGAGCGCGTCATGCAGGAGAGCACCGACTCCGCGAACTACCTCGCCTTCACGTGATCAGAACTGCCCAGAGTGGGGGATGGTAATGCACGTTTAGTTGCAGGCACAACACACGTGGGGTGTGATTATTATGGGGCGGATGACGATGGCGATAAACATGCGACGCTCGCTACCCTGCTCTGTTCCGTGCTGCACGCTGACCGTCAAGGACTACAAAAAAACGACATGGGAGGCCATCAAGACGATGAGGCTCGGCAGTGAGTATATCATGGAAGCCAAGGCGCAAACTCCCCGCCGCAAGTGGGAGGAGCCGCGGTTCAAGGCCGGCGACTTAATCGAGGACCTCGCCATTCCTTTGACGGCCATCGTCAACGACCTCGAGTTATTGGGCGACCATGTCATCGAGTACAAGGCGGTGCTTAAGTACCTGCGCATGATGGCCATCGTCAACGACCTACGAGCTACTGGGCGACCCCTTTGCCACTTGGCCTTTCGCGTCTTCATGAATGCTGGCCGCTTTGACTCATGCGCTGACATCAATGCCACAAGCGTCGAGATCAAATGTGATCCCGTACATAGCTCATACAGGTGGATTGCAAGAACAAGTCATATGATGTCTCCCCTTGTATGAATTACAATAAGGTACTCCCTCTGTTAGGGATTATAAGGCCCATGGACCATTTTGATAGGATTAAGAAAAAACAATAACTTACCCTCTTGATTACCACATGCACCAATAGTTATACATGCATGAGAGAAGAGAAAGAAAAAGAAGACCATGCATTGGATGAGAGATGATAATAAATGAGAAAGACCTTATAATTCCTAACATTTTAAAAAAGCTCTTAGGCCTTATAATCCCTAACGGAGGGAGTACGCTGAAATTGATGACCAGGGCTTCTTAAGCATGGCCATTGCCAGTTTGAGGCACACCTATCCCATGTTCCACCCACGGCAGCTGCAACCATGCCATATTGGTGGAACAAGACGAATAATGACCATGACTCCATGAGGACGGTAGTTCCCGGGTCGGTGATGTCGCTACCCGCCGACGCCGCCTCCAATCCCACATGCCCACATCTGCCTCTGCGTGCGTGGACGAGGCACGCTAGAAGTGGGAGAATGGGGTGCCCTGCGCCCACCGGGATGTGAACCTCTCCGTCGGTTGGCACCTCAATTGGAGGAGGGTGCCCATGTTGATTGTGCCATGGGAAGGGCTGGCATGGGAGGCTGTGATCAAATGCCGACAGACTCTCTCTGAGCAGATCTCCAGGCCGACCCCGCCTACCACCCTCGCTTGTGCTTCCGGGACGAGTTTCTAGTGTGGGAGCACTCCATGCAACGCTGCTCTGGCTTCCTCGGCGACGCCTAGCCGGACGGCGGGGACTACGACGACAATGGTGAGGAGAGTAGCTATCGGAAGAGGGCGGCCATGATAAGTGGGGACCCCTCGCTGCCTCACGGTGATGGCGATGTCCCTGGCGAGGAGACCCGTGATGAAAACACAGACTACACATGCCTCCTCGCCAACATGGAGGTCGTCAAGCAGGAGGAGGAAGCCCCTGCAACCGCTAGAGGTAGATGACGATGAATTTAGGCTCGCCCTCGCGCATTCCAAGCTCGAGGAGATGAGCCACTAGGACGGGCTCACCATGGCCCTACAGGAGTCGGCGGTGGCCCACGAGCACCCTGCTAGACCGCCGGTTACTCCATGGCGTAGGTGGCCTCGAAGCCTACGCCAGCATGGCCTAGGTAGCGAGAGGTAGCGTCGTCGCCTCCTGCACCTGCCTGGCCTAGGTGGCAGGCGCCACAACAAGCGGCATACTAGCCACCATTGTCATGGCCGTCGCCGCCCTTCATCGACCTCACGGACGACGACAAGATCGCGTAGGCGACTCCGACTAGCATAGGCCACGACGGCACAAACCCTAGCTTAGCTTAGCTAGGGTTTTAGTATTTATTTTTCTGGTTTTTCATCCTACTTGTAAATTACTTTTAATTTTCTATCCATGAGCTCACCCAAACGGAATAAAGCAGAAATGGGTCGGCTAGCTTAAGTTGCGGTCGGTTGCTCCGCACAAGAGTACATGTGTATTTCATCATAAACGAAGTAGAACTCAAGTTCATAAATAAAACACTTGAAACATAGACGATTCGTATATTGACATCAACAGAAATGCACGCTTACTAGATTGAGAAATCATACGGTTCAGTAAATTACATCTGAAGAAGAGTACAGCAAGGCATGCTAATCGCAATTCGATAACAGAGTTCACGATGACACAGAACGTAGCACGCGCCTACTAATATACAAGGGCGCAGATTACCAGCAGATCATGGACTTCAATTAGGCGCGGAAAATTGTGGCGACTGGTGCAGCTACCGCCGACGCGACGGCTGGCGTGGAAAATACGGCGGAGGCCACGACGGATCCAGCGCCGGGCAACCGGAGGATCTGGAAGTACAGCCTCGGATTCTCCACGAACGCAGCGCGCGATATGAGGAAACCTGCAGCACCTGGGGCTTTCATGGTGGCGCTGGCGCAGCACTGGAAGCAGTACCTGCCCACCGGGAGGAGGTAGCCGAGCGCCCGTCCGACCGCCATGGCGATGACGTGCAAGTAGTGCGCGGTCCAGCAGACGAGCTGAACGACCGCCTTCACGATTGCCACGCCGGAGGCGCGCAAGCAGAAAACCGCGGACATTAGCGCTTTCTCCGTCAGCGCCGCGGCGGTGCACAGCAGCGGCAGGCAGTACCAGACAAGGGCCACGAGGGAAATAACTAGGGCGATACAGAGCACGAACGGGAGCGCGTCGGCGGCGGTGGTCTTGACCCACCGCCAGAACGCCTCCAGGGCCGGGACGAGTTCGTCGGCCGCGCCGGCGAGCGTGGCGAGGACGCTGGCGAAGGAGCGCCCGATGAGCGGCCAAAAGCCGTCCAAGCCGATGCTGATGCCGGCGGCGGCATCGGCGACGATGGTCTGCATCCACCGTCCGAAAGCCTCGAACGGGAGGACGAGCTTGTGGGCCGCGCTGGAGAGCGTGGCGAGGAGGCTGGGGAAGATGCCCTGCACGCTGGCGGCGGCGATCTGCAGCCAGCGGCAAAGCGCTTCGAACGGGAGGACGAGCTTGTGGGCCGCGCTGGAGAGCGTGGCGAGGAGGCTGGGGAAGAAGCCCTGCACGCTGGCGGCGGCGATCTGCAGCCAGCGGCAGAGCGCTTCGAACGGCGCGACGAGCTTGTGGGCCGCGCTGGAGAGCGTGGCGAGGAGGCTGGGGAAGAATCCCTGCACGGTGGTGGCGGCGATCTGCAGCCAGCGGCCGAGCGCTTCGAACGGCGCGACGAGCACATGGGCTGCGTTCCCCACCGTGGCAAGGAGGTTGGCGACGAAACCGTGTATGAGGTGCCACAGACCGTCGAAGCAGAGGCTGATGCCCGCGGCGGCGTTGGCGGCGGTGGCCTGCAGCAAGTGCCAGAGCGCCTCGAACGGCAGGAGGAGCAAGTGGGCCGCGCCGGCGACGGCGGTCTGCAGCAAACCCCAGAGCACCTCGAACGGGATGACCAGCAGGTGTACCGCGCTCCCGAATAGTCCCACGATGAGCTGCCACAGGCCACCGAGGCCGAAGCTCATGCCCACGGCGTTGCCATCCGCGGCAGCAACCCGCGCCATAGCGCCGCCTGCGCCATGCAGGAGCTTCCTCGGTGCTGTGTCAGCGAAGGCCATAGCAGCAAGCGTCTAAGTGGAGTGAGACAGTGAGTGCTGCGCAGTGGAGTACTCTTGTCTTGACCTGGCTTTCTCGGTCTTCTTCCCGTACACCACATTGGCACCTAGACATGCATTGGGGAGTCTCAGGGCGGCTTCCTCGATTCACAGGCCGGACTTTGTGGGGGCTCCCATCGCGTGCTATGTTTCCAAAGTGTCATGCACCTTTCGTCTTGAAAAAGAGGAATAGTAGAAGTTCAAATAAGTAGTGGAACAAAAAGAGAACTCCACTAAGCATTAGCTTTACTTTTTACTGAATAAAGGAAAAAGAATAAGTTGTCACTTTATGTTGCCCGATTCACTTTGATTGCCTATCGATTGATTTAGTGGTGCCTATTGGCGTACGATCTTTCACCGCACTGGATTATGCGTTATATAAGGGTAATACTTTCTTTGTTTTAAAATATACTTCCTCGTTTAGAAATATAAGATATTAGGTTTGTGAAACAAATGTATTCAGATACCTTTTAATATGAAGATTTATTTGAATCTACAAACTTAAAGATGTCTATATACGTTAGTTTTATTAGTCTAAAACATCTTATATTTTTAAACGGAGAGAGTAAGATGTTTAAGTTTTATGAAAATAATATATCTACATGTGTTTAGAAATATAAAATATTATAGTCCTTTGTAAAGATAATGTATCTAGACGTATTTAGAAATATAAAATATTTTAGACTAGTGAAGATAATGTATTTAGACATTTTTTACAAAATAATGATAGTTTTCATGCGAAATCTTTTCAAAGCGCGGGAAAAGAAAATGACTAAATGTTGTCCGATTCACTTTATTGCCTATCGTTCGTGTTCATAGTGCGAAGTCTAGATGTAGCGGTGCACGATCTCCCGTCGCACACTCGTACTGGATTACGTTATTTAGAGTATGACTAATAGTTACTGTAAAGGCGGCCAAGCCTGTAAAAAAAATAGAACTTTTACAATTTTGGATAAAAAATCAACACAGATCAGTGATTTAAACTTTATCTACCCATAATTTTTTTAAGGCTAGCCTGTATTTATGCCTCGTGACCTTTATAAGTAGGGCTTGAAGTCATTTTAAGGACTATACTCGGTCAACGCATGCTTTTGACCAAATGTCCCTTGGAGGTGCGCCGTACTCGCTGGAATCCGGCGAAATTCATCGCATTCAGGCTGCCGTCTCCGACCACACATGTATACCTCCCGTGAGCTCCCGACCTAATTCCCCTACTTTGCCCTCTCGATTTTTGTATCGTAGCCATCCTTGGGGCCTCGGGCAGGGCGGTGGCGCGGCCTCTATGGGAGCGGCGGCGCTAGCGAGCGGCGCGGTCGGGTTGTTAAGGATACGTACCAGGAAGAAAATGATCGAAAAAAAGAAATATTCTGTTTTAGGGGTTGAGTTTACAAAAACTATTATAGCCAGCACTCTTCAACCCATAAACCGAGAATACCGCGTCCCTTACGTTTTAATGGCCGGCGTTTTAAGAGAACTGTTAGTCTTACACTTTTTTTTTTTGATAAAGGACACTTTTATTAGACTTCAATGTTTACATCAAGACGATATAATCAAAGAGGGCCACACCCAGCTTCTGCATAACTAAGATGCACATAGCCGAAGAGTAAAAAAAGGGAGGCAGAGCCAAGAGACGCCTATGGTGGGTGGTTTGGGGGTGACTCAATCCGCAAACTATGCTGCCACCCATATTGGGTAAAAACCTCTTTCGCCACTTGCTCCAGTCGCGTACACACCCTCATATAAAGGTCGCGGTGTTCCGGGTTTGTAGAGTAGACCACTCCCGGAGTAAGTAAACACAATGATAAATTACGTGTATGGGGAAGACGTTTTAGCATAAAAAACCTTATTATTTCTATATAGCCATAACAATCATACTAATGCAATCGCTCCCACCCGTATATGTATCCTATTCCTGTTATCTATACCATGCAACCAATTTCCAAAAACATTGGCTACTAAGTGTGGTTGATGCAAGGTTGAGGCTATTTGGATGACTGACCATATAAATCGCACAAACTGTCACTCAAAGAACAAATGTTTGTTAGTCATCATTATGATAGAAACAACATTTTGTACTCCCTTGCCAGTTGCGCTGAACCAGATTATCTTTTGTCAAAATCACACCACGACGTAGATACCAAGCGAAAATTTTAATCTTCGATGATATCTTCATCTTCCAGATGTGTTTGTTTTTATGTACTGGTACTTCGAAATGTATTAATGCTTTGTACATGGAATCAACTGAAAAATTTCTTTTCTCAGTCAAATTCCAACGAAACTCATCGTATTCATCTGTTAGCTGAATATCCGCCAACCGCTCTTGTAGAGCATGCCAAGAGGCAAGACGTGCACCAATAAGATCTTGTCTAAACGTCACGTTAGGAGAAGAAGTGCTTAACACCTCAGCGTTCATATCACTCTTACTACGTGCTATGTTGTATAAAGCCGGATATTGTTCCCTGAGAGGAAAGTTTTCTAACCAGGAGTCCTCCCAGAATCTAATCTCCAAACCATCCATAATAAGGAAAGATCCACATCGGAAGAAGAAATTCTTCACATGCATTAGACCAGCCTAAAAGTATGAATCCCCTGGTTTCCAACAAACTTGGGATAGTGCTTTTGAACCTATATATTTCCTTCTCGAGAGGGATTGCCATACTCCATCCTCGGTTAATAACTTGAACATCCATTTTCCAAGTAATGCAATATTTTTTGCCTCAAGATCATGAATCTCAAGCCCCCCTTGGTCCTTTGGACGACATACTACATTCCATTTTGCCAGTCTATATTTCTTCTTCTCCAAATATTTTTGCCAAAAGAATCTTGAGCGGTAGTAGTCTAGCCGATGCAAAACTCCCTTTGGCACTTGGAAGAAGGATAACATATACAAGAACATGTTGGAGAGGACGGAGTTATTCAGAACTAGTCTTGCATCAACTGATAGGAGTTTTCCTTCCCAGCTTCTTAGACGTTTCTATAACTGCTCCTGAACCGTTTTCATTCTGCATTAGTGAGTCTCTGATAATGAATCAAAATTCCCAAATACGTCATTGGAAATTTTCATTGTCCACATCCAAATAATTTGGTATACTGACCCATTGCTTCTTTTGCTTCTCTAAAACAGACCAATTCACTCTGATGAAAATTTATTTTTAGACCTGAAAGTTGCTCAAATGCTGATAGAATTAACTTCAGGTTCTTTGCCTTTTCGATGTCATGTTCCATAAAAAGAATCGTGTCATCAACATATTATAGAATCTATAGGCCACCATCAACTAGATGTGGCACGACCCCATCAATTTTCTCATCGCTTTTGGATCGCTCTATCAAGATGGACAACATATCAGCCATAATATTAAATAGCATCGGGATAGTGGGTCACCTTGACGTAGTCCTTTCTTCGTTTGGAAGTAGTGGCCAGTGTCATCATTGACTTTTATGGAAGCACTACCTCATTGTACAAAGTTTTAGATTAAAGAACGCCATTGTGGGAAGAATCCTTTCATTTTGAGAACTTGAAAAAAAAATGCCACTTGACTTTATCATATGTCTTCTCAAAGTCAATCTTAAAAATCACGTCGTTCATGTTTTTTCGGTGCAGCTCATGTACTGTTTCATGAAGGGTTACTACACCATCGATTATGTAGCACCCTTGCGTAAAAGCAGTCTATGTTGGACGAACCACATTGTCTGTCACTGAATTTATACGGATGGTCGCCACCTTGGTGAAAATTTTGAAGCTAATGTTAAGGAGACATATCGGTCTATATTACTAAATCTGTTCTGCATCCTTAACCCTAGGTAACAAAATTATTTCACCAAAATTCAGCTTAAAAGTTCGAGTTGTCCTTTATAAAGGTCATTGAACAGCTCTAACAAATCAGCTTTGATAGTAACCCAAAAAGTTTGATAAAACTCCACTGGGAATTCATCCGAACCAGGAGCTTTATTATGTTCCATCTTAAATATTGCATTTCTTACTTCCTCTTCTGTGAAGGAGGCCATTAAGAAAGCATTCTATTTATTGGACACTTGAGGGATATCTCCTGTGTGTGATTCATCCAGAGAGATATTTGCCTCTTCTGGTGGTCCAAACAGGGTCTTATAATATTTTGTTATGTATTTATTAATTCAGTTTGGCCCTCAACTGTGCCCTCATCTTGATGAAGCGTGTGTATATATTTCTTCCTATGACGACCATTAGCCACCATATGGAAGTATCTTGTATTATTATCTCCTTCCAAGATGAATTGAGCTTTGGATCTTTGATACTACTTGATTTCTTCTTCACGTAATAGTCGGGCTATCTGTTCACTTGCTTGGTTTCTCAACTCAAGTTCATGATGCGGTAGCACTCGAGATTCTGCGAGAGATTCAAGTGTATCAATTATCCCAGAGATTCTTTTTTTTTATATAGACCACTTATATGACTTGCCTATCCTCTTAGGTGTTTCCATAGGGTATGAATCTTATTATTCCACCTGAGAATAGCCGAGCTCCCAACCATTGTTCTATTCAAAACTTCTTTAACCATATCCTCAAAACCATCACGGAATAGCCAACCCAGTTTGAATTTGAATGGTGGTTTCATTCCATGTAGTTTATTGGAGACAGTATCTAGAAGTAATGGGGCATGGTCAGAAAGCTTCTCAATACGTTCCATGGCACGTACTGACACCATCCGGTACTTTGTTTCCCACTCGGCATCCATTAGTACACGGTCCATATGTAGGCACTCGTCTATTATTAGCCCATGTATATTGCCTCCCAGTCATACTCACCTCTCTAAGATTCAAGCTGTCAATGACAGCGTTGAAAAAAAGGCTAGTATACATCGAATCGGTCATTGTTTTAATCATGCCAAAACTTTAGGATATTAAAATCCCCTCCTATAAGAATAGGGTGTGGGTTGTCCTTACCAAGATTGATCAATTCCTGGAGGAAGGAAGCTTTTTGCTCATCCTAGGCGGCTCTATATATGACAACTAGGATCCATATGAAATGACCAGACTTATTCAAAGATGGAATTTAATATGAAATTTTCCTAGCGCATAGTCCAATAATTCCAAAGAAGAAGCCCGTACACCAAGTACAATCCCCTCAGACCTGCCACACGGAGGTATCCATTTCTGGATGAATTCAATGCCACCTGAGAGGTGATCTAGAATATGCATAAAAAAATCCCGTTTACCAGATTCCGCTATTGCGACAAGTCCAAGTCATGATCCTTAATATTGTGGGCGAGATGTAAATGTTTAGCCAAGTCATGTAGACCTCTGCTATTCCATATCTTGCCTCTCATAAGGAAACATTAGGAGATTTAGACACTCTCGCCCTTTTGGATGGTATTTTAGTTTTATTTATTCTATGAGATTTGGATTTACGAGTGGATTCCGTTAGATCACAAATGAATCCTAGCCTCGTATCATCCAACCTCACCTTCGACATCGCACCAACTAGATGTGAGAGGAGCTTACCATTATAGGTAGCATTATCCTCTTCATCATCAAGTTCGTAGTCAGTCGACTAATCATTTTATTTTGGAGAAACCTTACTCCTATCAAATTATACACGCTTCAAAGCATTAACCGAAAACTGGTCATTATCGATGCTAGAACCTAGAAGAACCTAGACTGACTCCTAAAGCATTCAAATTATAAGAGATATGTGCATTATGAAAGACAGAAAAGATTTCGGTGTCGATATACCATGGGGAAAGTCGAGGTTGCGTGTAGATTGAAGGCGCATAGCCTTCTTGAGGGAGTCCTCATATGTAGGAGTTGCTCCATTCTCCAACATGCGGTGTCTCCCGCTGCGGCGCAACGGGGTATTGCTTGCAGTCACACTGTCCTTCACCAGCGTCCGTGGCGATGGTGAGGAAGAAACCACCTGCGGGGAGAAGACGGGGGACCGGGATGGTGTAGTAGACCTGCCCCCTGCTCCACCCACTGATGCGGCGACGTGTGCGTCCTGGGCTGCACGAACAACTGGCTAGGCGCAGCAGCACCAGTGCTAAGCAACCGCTGGTTCAACTCATCCTGCTTGGCAGCGGCAGGCCGGTCACTGGCAGACCTGGGCGGGGTGTCTAGGGGCCCGACGGTGGCGTGGACTTCCCCCAGTTCCCAGCCCGCTGAGCAGCAACCTGCCTCGATGTATGTTGTGTCGTCCGGCATTGCTCACCACCCGCGACAGCAGCCCACCTAGAGTACACCAGCGTCCGGCCCGGCGATGCAGTCCACCTATCAGAACCCCGCGGCCCGTCTGGCCACGATGGAGAGCTGGAAGCTGGGCGCTTGCCCAGTATCTTGTCAGCAGCACGAGTCTGAATAACTGTTGAAGTAACCCTCGGTGCAGGTGATGTTAGTGCTTCTTGGGACACCAATGATGCAGTCATCATAGGCACCGCCCCTCCCTGGTGTTGCTGCTGCGAGGACGTTGTCGACCCATTCTCGCCGCCATTTGATCGCTTATTATTGCTCAAATCATCTCCTCCAACATCTTTATTTCCCCTGTCATCAGCATCATCTTCAGGCTTTCTCCACATGAACGTCTTAAAGTATGTTTCTGGCACATAGTCATCTGGCTCTAATTCATAATGGAATTCATACCCCTTTAGCTTGACAACAAGGTTCGATGCAAACGAAGAGTACTCGCCAGTGTCATCCAAGAAAGCTATAGTGTCTAACCAATGAGTGAACCCACTCCCCACAGGCCTAGGATGTGACAGAGCTCATGGGGAACACCGGTGACATGCACCCAAACTTGCTGCAGCTCAAAAGTTGGGTTGATATGATCCAGCCTCCAGGTACCGATAGACAACATAACCTTGTTCATCCTTACCATGAATTCCATGCCATCGATATGGTCCATATACTCCTTGATCTTGAAAGCTTTATCCCCATTGGGTACTGCCTCCCAAGTCCATTGTTTCTGGGTTGGACACATCCTAGCAATCTGATCTCGGACTTTGGCTGCAGAAATTGTCCCCTCGCCTGTGACAGAAATCAATGCAGTTGTCGAAGGACCTTGTGCCAAGTTATCTCTGAACAGGGAGAAAATTACAAAAAACCACCACAATTCGGGTCACTGTAACAGAAAACCACCACAATTCAGATTCATGACAAAAAACCACCAGAATCGGGGTACAATTTCTGTTATAGTGGTGTTTTTTGCCCCATTTGTGGTGGTTTTTACCCCAGTTGTGGTGGTTTTTTGTCACGAATCTGAATTGTGGTGGTTTTCTGTTACCAGACCCCAATTGTGGTAGTTTTCTGTTATAGTGACCCCAAGTCGGGGGCGCCACACCATGCCCCTGCATGTCCGACACTAGCGCAGGATGCCGCGGGATCGGGTACCTGGTGTTTAGGTTATACTTTCCAGGTATACCCGTAGGACTCGCTGACCAGGCTGGCCCACCAATGGGTTAGAGCTTTGCTTCACGGGCGGCCCAGTTATGAGAGCCTTTAGGGCAAGCCCAGTTACCGACTTAGGCCTGTAGTATTATTTATAGTCCAAGCTGTATCTAGTTACCGACTCTGTAACATAGACGGATATGTCTCTCCTGTAACCCTAGCCCCTGTTATCTATATAAACCAGCCCTATCGGAGCCTTTAGGGCACAACCAATCTTACTACCACAATCATAACTCACACAGGCGAACCTCTCTTGTAATCCGCTGTAACATCCAGCTTACGCCAATATATTACTGGGTTGCTAGAAGGAGTAGGATCCGATCACCGCAGTCGGATCTGAACCTGGGTAAACTTGTGCTCACCGCTCCTGAAACATCCGACGTCTCACATCCCATATTTCCAACGCCACTAGGACCCCCTATGGCGTACTTGTCGACAATCCGACGATAGTTGGAGCCCACCGTGGGGCAGGTGACCTTTGAAGCTTCGTTCCAGGTGGAATCTGTGCGTCTAAGAATCGGTGAAACTATCGCCATGGGTCACGTGGTCTACGCTAGTGATGTCCCTCTTGTTCTTCTCGACGAGAACTGGATTCCGGCTTCAAAACCCGTGACGACCTACACGATCATGTCGGCGAGATCGATATTTATCTCGGTTTCGCTGAAACCGCCGAACCCACCCTTGAGGTGATGACCATGGCGGAAGAAAATCTGGATCTACTTTGTCCGCAGAGGCGAAAGAGTTCAAGATCCCGGAGAAAATCGAACCCAGCCAACCCACTCCTGTAGTGGAAGAAGAGGTGGAAGAAAAATCTGGATCTGATCTTCCTAACGAGACCGGATACACAGACGAAGACTATATCCGCTACGGATCTGGCCCTGCCGATGTCGTAGCAGAAAAACTACTCTTGAGAAGCAAGATAAAGAAGATGACGAGACACCCCTACATCGATTACGAAGCAATCACCGATATCAAGGAAAGCTTTGAGATGGAGGAGGCGGAAACCCAGCTGTGCCACTACCTCAAGAACATGAACAAAAAGAAGCACTGTTTCGTGTACCACATAAGTTCTGGATCCGACTCTGTCAATGCTGGAGCCGGCAGCGATTCAGTCCTAGACGCAATCGAAGAAAACACCGACTTACCTGGCTCCCCTCAAGAGTCAATAACGTCACAGAAGCTTCGAGACTTCGACAAGGAGATGGAGGAGTACGAAAAAGAGCACGCCTCCAAATCAACGTAAGGTGAGCCGGAAAATTCTCCTAGTCCATATGATAGCATGGATGAAAGCTACACCTCGCAGGATGATATGGATACCGGAGATTCCTCTGAGGTTCACAAGCCAACCACTACGGAAAGTACCGATGGAAGTTTATCCCCCAGTACCGGACCAAAATCCGTCTTTGACACTGGTACGCACGTTAAGGCTACTGCAAGGTCAAAGAAGAAGAAGAAGAACAAGAATCCGACACTGGTAGAGCCGGACGTCGAGGAAACCAAGGAAGAAAAAGTTGATGAAGAGATCGAGATGGAGAATCAGGATGGAGATCAGATTAATACCACGCTGATCGGCCCTCCTGTGGATGAACACGTTGTCACCAAGGGTACACGTGAAATTTACGGAGATGCTCTCACGATTCCAATCCCAACGGCTTCGGATCTTACTCCAGAGGCACTGGAGAAAAGGGATGAGGACCTGGAAAAGCACCGTCTGTTTCTGCTCAAGGAGGCCACGCGCATCATCGAGTTTAAACAACAGTTAGGCAGTGATCCCACCAAATATCAGTCAGATTGCAAGCAACACCCAAATAAAATAAGGGGAGGTCCATTTCTTGCCAACAAGAACCTAGATATCCACAAAGATCTATTCGATGGAAAAACCAGAGAGAAGATCCGAGTCTACAGCACACCGTTGGAAAACGCTACTGCAGCTCAAGCCATCCTCGCCAATAATCCATCTCCACAGCAGGTCCAGCAGTGCGTCGCGTTGCTGGACAAAGGATTAAAGTAGCAGAAAACGGCCGCGTCATTCAGTGGCAAGCTGGCCTCAAAATCGGAATTTTGCCACACTGGCGTTGACGGAAGGCTCCGTAGGGATACCGATCAACGCTATTGTCCCCGTGGAGAAGAAGAGAACTTAAGAACCGGCTCAAACGATCACTCTCGCCGGCCGGCGCATTACTAGGCAAGAGTTATTCCGGTTGTGTCTGAAGATGCGATCAGGGCAATGGTTCCTCATCAGGACCATCGTCGGCAAAACAACCGCTACAGAGAAGACCTGGAATAAAGCCGCCAGCGAGAAGAGCAAGATCGGCTAAGGATGCCACCACCGAGCTGACCGGCTGGTAATGCCAGACGAAGAGATGATCCGGATCGTCTTGAATCAAGTAGGGACGGATCCCGAAGAAACCGACATTGGAGTCAGCATAATGAGGCTCCACCGCCACCACCACGTAACCCGGCCGGAAATAGTCCACCAGGGCCACCATCGCCTCCTGGCAGCGACCATGAAGGATCCCGGCGTAGCCATGGAATCCGCAGGGGCAGAGGCGGCAATGGTGAGAGGAGAAGCAGAAATCCAACTCTGCCGCGCAGAAGCCGTGAGCCTCCAAGGCGTAGATCTCTCTTGCCAAACGACGCTTGCCATCGCATTGAATCAAACATAGAGGCGCGGCGGTATGAGGAAGAAGATGTGTACGTGGTACCCAAGTGCTTTGGCCCACACATACGTTGAACAAAATTTCCGGTTGACTTTGGTATTGCCAAACACATTCAGCCCTACGACGATGCGGCTCGGCTAGATACCTGGCTCCAGAATTTTTTCCAGGCTTTCTACATCGCCAAAGGAGGAAACAACCTGGTCCCAGTCCGATACCTCCCGCTTATGCTGAGGAAGACGGCTCGATCATGGCTCAATGAACTGCTAGAAAATTCAATTCATAACTGGTATGATATGCAAAGTGCGTTCTTTTCAAAATTCGAGGGAACATACAAGAGACCCTACACAGTTGGAGACTTGCAGCGTTGCACACAAAGATCCGAAGAAACCTGCTGGGATTACCTCGGACACTGTATTGACACGAAGAACTCCTGCGAGGGAGTAAACGAGCAAACTGCGATAGAAGTTTTCATTGCAGGACTCCTAGTCGGACTTTTGCGTCACAGACTGAAGTGTGACCACATCACAGATTTGGCAGAAATGATAGAGACGACAAGCAAATATGCTGATGCCGATGATGATTCAGAAGAGCTGCTAAATATTCTAGCCAATCCCAATGCAACCAAACAGCCAAAACAACAAGCTTAGAAGCACAAGAACACCTCAGACGAAAAACTAGCTCCGGACAACACAGTTGTCAACGCAACGTTCGCATCTGGCGGACGAGGAGGGCGCAGAGGCGGCCGGGGTAGAGGCCGTGGAACTTCCCGAATCCAGGGCAGAGGATACCAACAACCCGGAAGAACCTATACCTGGGCCGACATTGCCAATAATCCATGTGTCCACCACTTGGATAGTAACGGAGGATCTACCCACATAAATGCCAAGTGTCGTTTCAATGACGACATCAAGAAAGACGAATCCGCTGGCTACAGAGCCAAGCGGCGAAAAGGAAATAAAAATTCTGAAAAAGGCAAGGATCCCAAGGAATATTACGACATGGAAGAAGCGGATGCCGCACAGCCCAAGTTGGATGGAAAGAAGGAATTTACGACTAAGAAAGATGCATACGTCTGCTTCCTTGGATGTTAGCCGGCTAAATACAAGAAGGTGGTTCTCCGTGAGCTCAACGCCATGGTTCCGGCTGTTCCACAGTTTCTGGATTGGTCGGACATAACCATCACCTTTGATCGCTCAGATCACCCGAGGAAAACACATCGTCGAGGAAAGTACACTCTGGTCGTCAATCCTCTTATTGATGGCTATGAGTTCTCTAAAACACTCATGGATGGTGGGAGCATCATTAACATCCTCTACATCGAGACGCTCCACCGCATGAAGCTACACGAGAGCTAGTTGAGTTACAGCAGTGTAACTTTCCATGGCATTGTACCAGGGAGACAGGGGGATTCTCTGGGTGAGATTACTCTGGACGTGACATTCGGAACCCGATACAATTACTGGACCGAACCACTTTCTTTCGAGGTGGTACCGTTCAAAAGCGCTTACCACGCCATCTTTGGACGTCCGGCTTACTAGGCATTCATGGCTCGTCCCTGTTACATCTGCGATATGATTAAACTTCCAGGTCCAAAGGGCGTAATCACCATCTGGGGAAATCCGAGGAAGGCGCGAGAGTGCGACGAAGGATCTGCTGCCTTCGCCGAAGCCGTGCTACACGCCCAAGAGTACCAGGAGATCAAGAAGACCATCAACCCGTCCGAGATACCTGCTACAAAGAACGAGGTGCTAAAGCCAAGTTTGCAGTTCAAGCCGTCGTAAGAGACGAAGAAAACGTCGCTGAAGGAAGATGATCCCTCCAAGACGATGAACATAGGGGTATGCTTAGACCTTGCAGAAGAAAGTGCGCTCGTCGAGTTCCTCAAAGCTAATAGTGACATCTTCGCATGTCAGCCTTCTGACATGACCGGAGTACCTACGGAACTTGCCAAGCATTCTCTTAATGTGTACCCTGATGCTAAACCCGTCAAACAGTCTTTACGACAGTTTGGTGACGAAAAGCGCAAAGCGATAGCCAAGGTATTAGCCTGAATAGAGTTAGCCGGATTTATAACAGAGGTCATCCATACAGATTGGGTGGCAAATCATGTACTCGTCCCTAAAAAGGACACCCTTGATTTAAGGATGTGTGTTGATTATACCGCTTTGAACAAGGCATGCCCAAAAGACCCATTCCCTTTGCCAAGAATCGATCAAGTCATCGACTCAACGGCAGGGTCAGAATTACTCTGTTTTCTCGATGCATACTCCGGATATCACCAAATACCGATGAAAGAGTCGGATCAAATTAAGACGTCTTTCATCACTCCTTTCGGAACCTTCTGCTATAAAACTATGCCTTTCGGCTTAAATAATGCAGGAGCAACAAATCAACGTACTGTGCAACATTGCCTCAACGACCAAATCGGATGCAACGTCCATGTATACGTAGATGACATAGCTTTTATGTCCAAAAAGAAGGGAACCTTAATTTCTGACTTGGAGGAAACATTTGCTAGTCTACGAAAATTCAATATGATGCTAAATCCGAAGAAGTGTTTCTTTGGAATTCTAGCCGAAAAATTGTTAGGTTTCATCGTCTCAGAGCGAGTCATAGAGGTGAACCAGGACAAAATCAAGGCTATACTCAACATTACCAGGCCGACTCGCCTGAAGGACGTGCAATGTCTCACTGGTTGCATTGTAGCAGTGAGTCGGTTCGTCAGCCGGCTCGGCGAAAGAGCCACACCTTTATACAAACTCTTAAAGATAATCGACAAGTTTGTCTGGACCCAGGAATTCTAAACTACCATGCAAAGTTTGAAAGACCTACTTTCAAACCCACCAGTTCTCGCAGTGCTAGAACCTCAAGAGCCTATTTTACTATACATTGCAGCGACCAACAAGGTCATAAGTGTAGTAACAGTAGTGGAGCGCGAGGAAGAAGGCCACATACATAAGGTGTAGCGACCAACTTATTACCTGAGTGAGGTATTGACAGAGTCGAAACAACGGTATCCACACCATCAAAAGCTAGCCTATGGAGTGTTCTTTGCATCTATAAAGCTACTCCACTATTTTCAATAGCACAAGATCACAGTGGTGAGCACAGCTCCCCGCGAGATATAATAAATAACCGCGACGCCACAAGACGTGTCGCAAAGTGGGGAATAGAGCTTGTAGCTTTCAACATTGAGTACAAGCCGCATACAACAATCAAATCCCCAATACTTGCCGACTTTGTTGTTTATTGGACAGATATGGCAGAAAACACAAGTCCTCTAGACTCGGAATTTTGGACCCTTCACTTTGACGGATCAAAAGCACGAGGAGGCTCGGGGGCTGGCATGGTGCTCAAATCACCACAAGGATATAAGTTTTTCTATGTGTTGCAAATACACTTTACGGTAACCAACAATATTGCCGAGTATGAAGCATTGCTGCATGGAATACACATGGCCAAAAACATTGGCATAACAAGACTCATGTGTTACGGAGACTCGGATTTAGTTGCTCAACAATTATACGATATCTGCAACGCAAACAAGCACATGACAACATATAAATCTATTGTGGATGAATTATCTAAATCATTCGAGGGTTTTGAGGTACAACACATCCCTCAAGCAGAAAATGAGGAAGCAGATGCTCTATCAAGGATAGGCTCTTCACGGAAACAAGTACCAGATGGCGCTTTTCTAGAGCATTTAAGGGTCCCCTACATAGTCGGAGTTGATGAGGACTATCCGACGAAATACTACTCACCTTTAATAGCAGTTTTGGTTGTAATTCCTAGATGGACAAAACCCTATCTGGATTTCCTGATAGACGTAAAATTTCCCGAAGACAAAGTCTTGATCCGGCAGATCGTCCGACAAGCAAAATCCTACACTATAATAAATGGTGAGCTCTATAAGCGGAGTGTTTCTGGCGTTTTCCAATGATGTATTTCTTCGGAAGAAGGAGTGGAAATCTTACGAGAAATTCACGAAGGCGAGTGTGGTCACCATGCTGCAGCCAGATCTTTAGTGGCAAAAGCTTTTCGACATAGATTCTTTTGGCTCACAGCTAAGACGGATGCCGACAAACTGGTCAAAACGTGCAAAGGCTGCCAAAAGTACGTCCATCATGCACATGTTCCGGCTGAACAGCTGCGAACAATCCCTATTCATGGCTATTTGCGGTCTAGGGGTTTGATATGGTAGGGCCATTTCGCACGGCAAAATATGGATTTACTCACCTACTAGTTATGGTGGATAAATTTACAAAGTGGATTGAGGCAAAACCCTAACAAGTTGCGATGGAGCCACGGCCAGAAAGTTCGTTGAGGACGTGATCATCCGTTTCGGATATCCGCACAATATAATTACTGACAACAGGAGCAATTTTTCCATGGGAGAACTTGCCGAATTTTGCGAAGAACAAGGGATCTGACTCGATATTGCATCAGTCGCACATCCACAAGCTAATGGACAAGTCGAAATAACTAACGGTCTTATTTTGCAAGGACTCTGACCTCGTCTCGAGGCACCGCTTCTTCGGGCTGCGGGGGCTTGGGCGGAAGAATTACCGTCTGTGATATGGAGCTTATGTATAACTCCTAACAGATCAACCAAATACACTCCTTTCTTCTTGGTCTATGGTGCAGAAGTAGTTCTTCCAAGCGATTTAATTCATCAGTCTCCACGAGTCAAAGAGTATATCGAAGAAGATGCAAAAGTTTCTCGACAAGATGATCTTGATATAATCGAAGAAGTATGCGTCATTGCTAAGCAGAGATCTACAGCCTATCAGCAGAAGTTACGCAAGTATCATAGTCAGAGAGTGCAAGACCGTACTTTCAGAAAAGGCGATTTGGTTCTCCGACTTGTGCAAAAAAGAAAGCACAAACTTTCCCCGATTTGGGAAGGACCTTTTATGATTAGCAGAGTTTTTCATATTGGGTCGTATTATTTAACCGATATGAGACCAATCAAGAAAAGACCAGATATGAAATAGACCGTCTACGGAATATTGCACATCTACGTCCCTTCTATTCTTAGTTATATTTCCTTGTAATCATATATGTACATGTTTAAAGTGAAATAAAGTATTGGTTTCCTCATATGTTATTTTTGAGAAGTTTGTTGCCATCTTATTTACAAAAGAGCATGTCATTTTCAAAAATCCCAGAATGTTTGAAAGTACTTTATGCTCATGTTTGTTCTGGTTACGATTTTTTAATATCTAAAAACTATTACCTTAGGGTAAAAAATTCAATTTATTGTCTAAAATTTTGTTTTTTATCTGATTGCTTAGACGCGGGTATTTTCCGAGTAATGAATTGTTTTTTACTGGAAGCCGGCTTTGTTTCCGGGTTTAAACTTATTCAGCAATTGCGCTCCATTGATCGGCAAAGTTTCCGTTCTAAAGGTTGGCCGGCTCATAAAAGGAACGAGGCAGAGAGCCAGATAAAATGACAAGTATAGGCATAAACCAAGAGTGCTTCAGAAAACTTTTCAAGCACACGCATAAAATATATAAACATAAAAGTATTATGATAGTAAGAACATCAGTTTTTACAGACCAGCACAAATCAAAATATTTTTCCCATCATTACATTGCCAAAAGTTCAGAATAATGCATAAAAACTGTTTATGCTGCAGATTCAGGTGGTGGTGATGAAGAACGTGGAGCACTGGAGTCGACAATGTTGTCGCCCTGGACCTCACACTCAGAAGCTGCTTCAACGAGACTGTCTTCTGGATCTTGAGGCGACGGAGGCACGATGAAGGATTCGAGGAATGGCGTCGTATAGTTGGTCATCTGTGCCACACAGCAAGCATAGCTGGCATAGGAATCTTGGATAGCCTTGATGTCCTGCTGGTTACCCTCATCGTCCTCCTCGGCAATACTTGGTGACATGCCAGATTTCCATCTCGCTATGGTGGCTCATCACCATGGTAAGAGCAGTATGCACAATAGTCCGAGCGTAGGATATCTTCTAGTCCTCGATAAGCTTCGGAATCTCCTTAGCCTTGTCCCTCACCTGTTGCACTGACATCTTGTGCAAATCGGAAAGTTTGACCGACTCATCAGCCTCTTCAAGAGTTTGGCGGAAGTCAAACAACACATCTCCGACGAGCTTGATGTGCTCGAGTCGAGGTTCAGAGGTAGGAGAGTCGAAAAGATTCAGGGGGGCTAGGAAAGAACCAAAAGTCCAAATTTGAATCAAAAAAGAAAGTCGAAAAAACCAATCGAACAAAGTAATTTGGAAATCTTACCTAGCACAGAGTAATCCCACTGGGCACGCTCCTCGCGGAGGCTGTTCAGCTCATTCTCTATGACCTAGGCTAGATCCCTCTGGCTATCAAAGTCCTTCTGAAGATCGTCCAATTGTTTGTCTCGGAGGGCCAACAGCTTCTCGAGCCTCACGGTCTCATGGTTGCTTGACTCCAGGACAGTAGCTACGGATTTCTCTGATTCAATAGTGAGCTTCTCAAGCTTGTCCTGGAGCTCAGCATTTTCCAGTTCTAAGACCTTGTAGTTCTCGGATTGCTCCACCCTCGCACAATAGTTCTGCAAATCAAAAACTTTTGGTCGGACAGAACAAGTTTGACTATGACAATAGCTAACTGACAAAGAGGAAGTCGTAAATGTTTACCTTCTGCTTCATCTTTCTAAACTTTTAACTTTGAATTCTCAAAGCGCAAGGCTTTGATCTTCTTGCGTTTATTACAAATGTTCTTGAGCAATTCCTGGTTGGAATATGCAATTTTCTGTAAGTTTAGAGACGGAATACCGTTAGATGGCTACTAAGACTCGTGCTGCAAATTTAACTAAGTAAAAATACAGCACGAGCCTTGGGGGCTACACTACATCGTTCTTTTGCAACCTAGAAGCATCAACTCGGATCCAACAATGTTTATCCGACTTTATGCTTGGGGGCTAGAGGATATGGTAATAAAATAAATGCAAATAAGAATCGGAAACTTACAATGTGTTCCAAGTGCAACTTCTCAAATCCGAGTTTAGTGTTGTGTAACACTTTATCGGCAAGGGAGAGGTAGGGAACATCCGTTGTTGGGATTTTGCCAGACTCTATCTTAGCATCCCGGACCAAAATTTGGTCCAGGAGGCTAACCAGCTTGACGTCCTCCTGCTCGTGTCTTGCTGCCTCTACGATTAAGGTTTGCTTCTCAAGGCTGGCCTGAGCCAGCCTGAGGATCTCTTCCTTCTTCTTCCTCTTTAGGCCAGAGACAACAGAGCCGACCATTTTATCCAAAGTTCCTGTAGAGATTAGCATGTGATCATTACCCTTGATGGGTTCACCCTTGTTAGTTGCTTGATCACCAACAGTGACCAAGGCTTTCGAGACGTTGCCAGCATCAGGAGAGGCAGAAGCCTATGGTGCTGATGGAGTACTGGATGGAGTTGGTGGTGGCATGGCAGGGGAGATGAGAAGCTTTTGCTGACGCAGTTTCTTGCCCGGCTTGCTATCCGGCATGATCTTACTCTTCAAAACTGATTTATCTCTAAAGCACGAAAATTCGAATATCAGGTGTTCTCTGGAGAGAAAGAAAGGTACAAGGTACTGAAAACAAAAGACAGGGTGCTTACTTTTTTAACTACTAGCAGCACTTGGCTACCAGCAGTGATAACAACTTCCTTCGCCTTATGCTTCTTGGAGGCGGAGGCGGTAACTTCTTGTACCTCATCATCCTCCGTCGCCTCCGGATCGTCTGAGAAATAGCCCTCTAGAGGAGCTAGCTTAGACTTGGAGAGTTTCTCGAGCTGACAAAGTCAACAATGAAAATAGAGTCGGAGAAAGAAAGAACAAAAAAGAATGACAAAACGCGAAAGCAGAGTCGAAATATTTACTGGAGTCAGAGGACGGTTGGACGTGAACATCTTCATGAAAACATACGGAACTTTTCGTTCCACTCTTTCCTTGATCAAATACTACATGAGGGTCTTGTAGTCCTTCGATAGAATCCAGTGTGGGATCACCCGCAGGCTGTCCTTCTTGTCGCCGGTGAAGGTATCCATGAGGCGATCTCCATGATGCTGCAGAGGCTGGATCCGGCGATCCAGCCAACAGTGGATCAAGTCGGATCCACGGAGGCCCTTGTGCTTCATCAGAAACTCAATCCGCCTCTTGGCGAGGATCAAGATATCCGACAATTCTGGCGCTTCCGCGTCCAATGACTTCTAGCGGGGGGCAGCACCGTCGGTGAATGTTGGAAGACTTCCGTCTTTCCAAGAGCCGGAATATCTTTGTGATAAAAGAAGGTTCCGGCCCAGTGTTTGACGGACTCACTAGCGTTAATCCTAGGATAAACACGGTTTCTCCTAAGGACTAAGCTAAGGGTGGCGGTGGTATAAGGCACACCGGCGCTAATGGAGTTCTTCCGGGTACCATAGTAGTACCAGAAAAGGGGTAGACTTGGCCTAATGACAAGAAACCCCTCGCACAGAGCTGCGTGAGTGCTAAGCTCGAGCAGAGAGTTGGGAGGGAGTTTATGGAGCTGCACACCGTAGTGATTGAGGACCTCGACGAAGAAGTCCAACAGTGGTAGGCTGAGGCCATGGTCGATGTGCGTGCCGAACAGCACCCGCTCGCTGTCGCGCGGGGCGGGAACAACATGCCCTAAGGCGCTTCGCCACGCGCCGACGATGATGAATTCTTCATCCTCCATGACCTGGAGTTCAACATCGTCTATGACGCTGGAGACCCAGAGGCCCCGCATCTTCTTCTCATCCCCCGCCGATGAACCCGCCACCGCACCTGAGCCCGAGGCGGACGCCATCGTTCTTGGAGGAGAAGTACTAGTGGGGGAGAGAGATTTTTCCTTGAGGCATGTAGATGGGAATGGCTGTGGAGCGCTCGAGGAGTACAAGGAGACAATGAATGAATCCGTGGAGAGATAAATCTAAGAGAAGGGTTTTCTCCTCTCTTTTATTTACCTCTGCGCCAAGATTCGTGCGTTGATACGCTTGATTTATGACACGCATATAGGAGAGAGGTGGTAACTTCCTCGCGACTCCTTCGCACCCTCGATTCTTGTGTGACTATTGAAACAGTGCTCTGTTCCGTGAGGAGCGGACCCACCAACGGTCGTGTCGATGGCACTATTGTTAGTGACAAGACCTGGTCTGAAAAGTTGTCAGGCCGCACGCCGCTGAAAAATCCGGCTCATGTTTCAAACTAAGCAAGGAAAAGACTGAAGTCAGAACAAAATATATCCGACTCAACTGACTCAGAATCCTACACTACAAAATGAAGTTTCCGGGAACCCTTCAAGATTCACAAGATGAAGAAACCATCAAGCTAGACGATTTATCCGACTTTGGATCTTGGAGACTTCCGGGGGTTACTGTTGGGGATTTACTTTCCAGGTATACCCACAAGACTCGCTGACCAGGGTGGCCTACCAACGGGTTAGAGCTTTGCTTCACGGGCGGCGTCGTCAGAGAAAGAGGAGGAGCCTGTTCCGGCTACGACCAGGCCCAGAAGAGTTATCGACTTAGGCCTGTAGTATTACTTGTAGTCTAAGTTGTATCTAGTTACTGACTCTATAATGTAGCCGGATAGGTCTCTCCTATAACCCTATCCGGCTACGTTACATAGTTAGTAACTAGATACAGCTTGGACTACAAGTAATACTACATGCCTAAGTCGGTAACTCTTCTGGGACTTGTTGTAGCCGAAACTGTGCAAGTTGTATCTAGATACCGACTCTATAACATAGCCGGATAGGTCTCTCCTGTAACCCTATCCGGCTACGTTACAGAGTCAGTAACTAGATACAGCTTGAACTACAAGTAATACTACAGGCCTAAGTCAGTAACTCTTCTGGGCCTTGTTGTAGACGGAACTGGCTCCTCCTCTTTCTCTGACTGGGCGCCCATGAAGCAAAGCTCTAACCCGTTAGTGGGCCACCCTGGTCAGCGAGTCCTGTGGGTATACCCGGAAAGTATATCCCCAACATCGATAAATAGGAGTGTCGATCCCAATGAGGAGCAGAAGATGTTGACTAGTGGTTTGGATCAGGAATTCTCTGTAAATACTTAGAAAATGGATTTTTAGGGGTTTTTGATAATGCAAAAAAATAAAGTGCAAGTAAATAAAGACAATAATAATAACTGCAGCAAGTGGCCCAATCTTTTCTTCAGCAAAGGACAAGTCGGTTGTATTACTTATGAGGTGTAGAGGCCTGAACCCAGTAAGGTACAAGTCCCTGTGTTTACAGTTCTAGTCCCTGGATCGAATAGCTAGCACCCACAGTTTAAGATGTAATATCAAGAAACAAAGGTCATATTACAACTTACATCCAGGAATAAAATAATTCATTACAACTTACATAGCTCATATGGCTATCTTATTACAAAATAGCAGATATAATTATATAGCATGGAGTCCTTCATCTTCACATGCCACAGGCAAACATGTTGGTTGTAGACTTGTAATCCCTACTCAACAAACTTCACTAACAACAAACAAACCTGCAACATAATAAGTTACAGCCACAAGGGTCAATACATTTGAATTGTATTGGCAAGTGATATCATATTAATATGGAGAATCTATCATCTACATGAATATATGGATAAGTGGAGTTTTGGCTGGCCTTTACATAAAATAAGTTTTTCCTATGCTTTGCAAAATAGTTTTTCTCTTTTTCAAAACATTTCATCACACAAGGCACACTGGAATCACACCAGGTGCTACCCTTGTTCACCCAACAAGTTTTAACTTAGAGAAATTGGGATGAGGAGATTCTTGATCACTTCAATGTATTTGATGCTCAAATTTTCCGTTGCCGAGGACACGACTAAGTACTTAGGTTTTACCCTCTCGAGGGGTGGTGCACTTTCCCCACAAGACTCGACATGCATCGAGACGAGACTTTTCATAAGCAATCCTTCAGATCACCACATACGCGTTCCATCCTATCATCACTACCACCTTCTGTCTGTCCGTCTGAGTTCTTGCAACCTAGTTGGTCAAGGCAGAGCCCATATGCCATGTGGTTGCACTGGAAGCTTCTCAACACTAAACATCTCAAATCTCTTTGTTCCTGGGTGGCCATCCACAAGTGAGATACACCAGGGTAAACCATAGAAATGGGCCCTGGGTAACCACTCAACACAAACCATACTTCCCATTCCAGCCAGGTGTTTCATTAACAAGTCGTTTTCTTAGTCGAAAACACATAGGCATAACTTTTCCATAATATCATAACTTGAATTCCCACCCTTGAATTCTAATAGCTAGGCTAAGCATACTAGAATAACATTCTCTTATCTTAGGATAATTTCTACCAAGATATTCTATAGGATCTACCATAGCATAACATTATTCAAAATAGTCCTATCATGCATACTACAAAAATATCACTAATGCAATATTGAAAAAATAGAACTTTTGTTGACCAAAGTATCACTTGACTTTTTAGTAGAAAATCTTGGTACTCTCCTTGATCTTGCAATTTTCACACTCCTCAAAGTTCAATACATCACAATCAATCAAGGCACACATTCAAAACTAGCACACAAACAAATAACAAAACAAAACAAGAAAACAAAGAAATGCATGCCAGGATGCAAAAGATTATTTTATTGAAAAAGTGGTTTCTAACAAGGTTCTAATATTTTCAAAACACCTACTGGTATTTTCATAAAAGTGGAATTTCATTTGAAATCAAGTTAGTGAAAATAAGCCATTTAAATCATTTTTGTTCTACTAGAAATGCCTTTATTCAAAGGAATATTTTCTAGTAATAACAAAATATATTTTTAAATTCAAATGTTAGTGTTTATGGTCAGAGGGTTCAAAACAAAACCATTTGCAAAAGGTTTCACTCAAAAATAATTTTTAGAACAATTTTTATACTCAAAATAGTCCTGAACATGTCTTTGCATAAAACTCTAATTTATCAGAAGCAAATGACCAAAGTAAGGCCATAGGTGCAAATTACACATTTTTATGAATCCATTGATATAAAATTTGAAATTTTTGGACAAGCAGATCAAAAGTTATTGATTTTACAAATTTAAACTTCTAATAGAACAAAATGAGGATTTTAAATCAAAAGCCTGGCCACGTGGCCTAATCTTACTGGCCGATACCGATTCGGCTGGATCAGCAACATATGCCGTTAGATTTAAGTGAGATCGCATGGGCCAGATCAACTTGTATCCCTTCGTTGCATAATCTATTCTTGGCCTTAGGATGCAGATCCAGCGGACCTGATCGCGTGGCGAAGAACTGGCGACGCTGACGACAGTGCGTGGCGGAGGTGCGTCGGGTGGGTGGCGTTCTGGTGATTCTAGAGGGTAAGGGGAGGGTGAAGGGTGGTTATCGGGGTCGCGAGGACGAGGGGGTTGCCATGGTAGACGTGGTTGATGGAGGGGCGCTCGGGTTCGCTTGCAATTGCTCGCCTGAGATGCGTCCACCGTCGGTTGCTCGCAAACAAAGACAAAGCCGAGCCTGCAGGGCACAAGCAAGCAAAAGATGATGATTATCAGATGTGCCTAAGGACAGCGAACGTCATGGAGCAAGGCAGAGGGCGAGGGGCGGCCAAACTTCGCCGGTATCATCGTCGGGGCTTGTCGGGGACCGTGGTAGTTCGAGCAAAAATCAGAGCAGCCTGGGGGATCTCGGTGTGTGGGGCTTGAGGGGGAACAGAGAGAAAACATAGTGGAATAAGAGGGCGAGGTAGGGGCAGGAATTAAGCTCGCAATTACGCGAATTAACATGATTCATTTCCGTGCAGAAACGGTAGAGAGTGGGGAAGAATGGGTCTATGCGCTGAAGACGATGACATTGACGTGGCTGTGGGGCCGGCTGGTTAGGGAGTGTGCGGGTGGACACGCGGGTGAGAAAATAAAATGGAGGGGGAGAGAGGTGGCCAGGTGGGCTAGCTGGGTTGCTGGGCCTGGGTTGGGCTGGGGTGCTGGTAGGGTTTCCCTCTTTTTTCTTCAAAACCTTTTTTTTTCTTTTTTTTTATGTTTTTATTCAAATCAATTTGATTTCAACTCCAATTTGATTCAAAACTTTGCCACCGTTTCCGAATATTTTACACATAATATATGTTCGTGATTTAGTTCATTTTCAAATATTTTTCATGATTTATTAATCATTTAAATTTGAGTGTTGCACCTTGGCATTTATTTAAATAAAATTTGAATATTATTCATAAGCCCATATAACTTTATTTAAATAAACTTTTATCCTTTTATATTATTTAATAAACTTTTATTCCATTTACTTATGGATTTTAACCATGGTTTAAATTGTCTTTGTAATAATTCTTATTTCTTTCTTTCTTTCTTTGTCTTACAAAATCCATATCTTTTTATTTATAGGTCCAAAAATAGTGATTCCAATTTGTATAGTTTTATTTAATATTTATTTATCTCTTTAAATACTTTTAGGATTACTTTGTTCACAATTTGGTATTGATTTTATCTAGGAGCTTTATTAGCCTTGGAATACTTTCTTTTATCTTATCAAAATCATGAGTTTTTATCCATGGCTCCAAATGGAGTGAAATCAATTCCCATGGTTTTATAATATTTTTGTTTACCATTATTGGTCAATTAGGAATATTTGTTGCTAAATTTTTATATGGAACAAAGCCATAGTCTTGGTGTGATCTTGTAGATGATTTCTCTCATTAGGGTTTAGGGTTTTTTATTTAACTTTTCCAAGTGCTTTAAATCAAGATACATTTCATGCATGGATGTTTTTGTTTTGTTTGAAAATTTCTTTGTTACCTTCTCCTTCAAATTTTGTTCAAGTAAGGTTTTTGATGTTTCCATTTAGAAGCAAAAGTTTCTTTTCACCCTAAATTTCAACATTTGTTTCTTTTATTTTTTTATTTTTGGATGTGACATGAGGACCGAACATTCTCGAGGACACATGGGAATACTATTAAGTGCTTTCGCTTCATATAGTTGATTAATCTTCTTTGGTTGGATAAGTGTTGTGTGGGTGAACCTATGCTAATGTACCAACCTTAATTGGACTAATACATACTTGTGATTAAACCGCTTGCAAGCATCCACAATTACAAGAAAGTAATTAAGATAAAAACCTAACCACCACATTAAACTCTGAGATCCTACACTCCCTTGTGCAAAGGTTTCCTAACGGGGGTTCCGGTTTCTGTCACTTTGGCAACCCCACAATTAGTAGCCAAATACACAATGCATTCCCCTAGGCCCATAAATGGTGATTTATCATGTAGTCGACGTTCACACGACACCACTAGAAGAATAGAACCACAACTTAAATATAAAACCACTGAATATTACTTCAACACAATTCCACTACTAAAAACATGTCTTCTCCCATGTCCTCAAGAACTAAACGAACTACTCACGAGACATCATATGGATCAAGATCAGAGATGATATAATGATGGATACCAATCTGAACATAAACAATAATTAAATGGTTCCACTCAATAGCATCAAATACAAAATTAATCAACACTAGGAAAGTTCCCCCTAAGAACTATGCAAGATTCAACCCAATTGTTACAGCGGGAAGGAGTGGTGATGATGGTGCTGGTGGAGATGGTGGTGAGGATGATGATGATACCGATGAACTCTAGCTTGATGACGGTGTTGATGGCGACGATCTCCCCTCTCCAGGAAGGAATTTCCCCGATAGAAATCTGCCTGCCGGAGAGCTCTTTCTCTCTCTGTAGTTTCCGCTCGCAGAGGCGGCAAAATATTTCTGTGGTCGCTCCCCTGAGTATTTGCGGGGACCCAACATACCACTCCATGATGTAGTATACTATAGTCGTTGACATAACACCAATGAAACACCGTTCACTAGTATTATATCCCTCAGAATGGCACAACAGAAACACAGCAGGTCCAATACATGGCTTAAAGGTTACAACTCACTCTTTTACATAAGATCCAGAGAACACTCTAGGTTAAAGAGAGAGAAAGAACTTCTTACGGAGAAGAATCAAAAATAAATAACGCAAGAACGATTATACTATTAACTCTAGTATTCCGGCTAAGAGGTTGGAATTACTACTATTGCAACGCACTATAGAAATAGGTTCTTTGGTTAGAGATTGTATTCCTATCTAATTAGTAACTTCGTCTTCACTTGAGTTGAGGTATCTGTTGTCTTCCTTGTCTTCATTGAAGAGCTTAAGCTGTTGATGAGTCCTGGAGCATAACTTGGTGAAGACATCGTCTTAATGGCTTCAGAATCTAGCAAGGGTTAAGAAGATACTTTGAGTACGAGCGTACTCAGCAAATAGGAGTGTTTGATGCACTATATCTACAGCCACAGACCATAGTTCGTAGGCAATGCAAGTTTTCATAAACATTTCTTCAAAGGTTTCTTTTATTCTGAAAAACTATGTCCATTAGCCTTCACGGGTTTACCAGAACTTTCATGGAGTTCCTTTCCCGCCGCGTTCGCAGCTCCTTCCCGGAACAGGGAGTAACAAGTTACAGTTCTTACACTCTGCAGAGGTGCGTTACTTTACCCATGAGAGATCAACTCTTTGTTGCACAACCGGGTAGATTATTCCCGTCCACAATTCCATGATGTGGGGCCCAGAAGATGATCCAAGCCAATCACTGCCCCCTTCGCGACCTCGCATGCCTCCTTGGTGTACACCATGCCCACATAAAGAATTACGGCAATGGTTTGTACAAACCGTTAGATGTCAGAACTATCGTGGGACGTTGAGGGTTCCCACCCATATGCTTCATATCCTCTATGAATTACCAATTAATATGCACGCTACGAGGATAACAGCCATGACCTGCACATACGGCTTCATGCGAGAGGAAGAAGATACAGCTGACTTCTCTGTCCCATTCCAAATCTCATGGTCAACGCGTAATATACGGCGCAAGAATCACTGGCGACATTGGTTGTTAAGTCCTAGGTGATATAGTTCTCATTATAATTGAAAATAGTGTTTTCTGACCTTTTTCAAATGCAGGTGAAGACAACACTGGATTTGTAAAATACTTTACAGAAAATAAACAAAGGACATGAGCAAGTGTGAACTTGCCTTTTGTGATTGCAAGATTATGCACTCACGGTCTTCGAGTCAGTATAAGATCCAAAATCTGAAATCAGCATCATTGGTCCGGTAAGGACTAATGTTTAAAGAAGCAATATGCTTTTATGCATAAGTAATGTGATGCACGTTCTACACGCAAATCCCGGGGATAACGTTGTCCTAGGGTATGGATTTCGGAAATGGTTACGTTGGAATGTGTGGTCCTTTTAGATAAGTTTCATAGTTGTACTTTTATTAGAGTTTATGAGTGGTTGTAGACAACACATATGTAGGAGTAAAGTGTACATACTTATGACATATTAGTTAGGATTACTTATACAAGAGTTCTTATTTAAAGTGGCAAAAAGGATAACCTTCGAAGTAAAGGTTTCTCTTCTAAGGTCTAAACAAGCTTTGTGGTTAGTTAGTGGTGGTTGATTGTAACATCCCTAAAATCATGTTTTCAAAGTCTTGCATATCATCCATGCATTCATGATCCTTTTAGAATCCTTTTCAAAGTTATTACAAAAACAAAAGCATTTGTATGCTTATTATTTTATGTAAGCAAGGCAATGGCCATATTGCTACCATCTAGTAAGAAAAATACTTATTTTAATCAGTAAGGATTTGAGCATGAGCTTGAGTGTTGTTTCTAAGGTTTGGTCAAGGTTTTCAAAAACAAATTATGAATTAGAAACCATTCATATACTAATTATAAACATTTAATTAAGGCATGGTTTAAATTTCATTTTCAAAACCCAATTTGAATTTGAGTGTGAATAGATGTTTTACACACCACTGGATGCAAGAAACAATAAACAAATGTTTGGAGAAAATTTTATTTGAAACAGATTTGATTTGAGCATTTGAATTCAACCAGAAATTCAATCAGAAAAAGAAAAAGAGAAAGGAAGAAAAAAATAAAACAGACAGACTAATCTAACCCAACTAGCCCAGTTAGCCCATCCAGCCCAACAACCCTCCACCCCGCAGAAAACGTTTCGCACCGCGCTGCTGACCCGCGCCGTCGCTGACGATTGGACCCCACTCCTTTTCTCTCGCTCACGCTGACGAAGCAGCCCCACCTGTCAGTCATCTCTTCAACCCGCCGCGACCAGTTCCTCCCTCCCCTCTCTCCTGTTACTACTTGATTTACGCGGCTTAATTTGACTTAAGTCCACGAGTAATTCGCCGCTGCAATCACGCTCGATAAAACGCCGCACATCCTCCGCCACCAGGCTGCCTTGATTTTGCGCTTGAGCACCCTCTGCTCCGGCGAGCTTCGCAAGCAATTCCGGCCAGCCACCGTTGCCCCTTGCCTTCCAGACACCGCGAGTGAGTTCCCCATCTCCCTCTGCACCTGCCAGTATCTCCCACTCGCCCGGACGCGCTCTCATTAGTCTGCAACTTCAACAAACATCAAGCGCCGCCGTCTGCCTCCACTCCGGCAACACCCTCTGCTATTTCCCGACCGCCCCTTTCTCACTATTGGATACTCGCATGTTCACCTGGCTTGTGCGCATCTAACGACACTCCTAGTTTGTCTTAGCACGCACCACAACCTCGCCCCGATGACGCCAGAGCTTGCCCGACGCCAGGAACATCTCCGGTGAGAGATTGACGATGACTCTGCGCACCCCTCGACGAACGGCTGCTACCTCAAGCATCCACTCGTTGCGGCGATCTCGGTGAGCCACCCCATGCCCTCTCTTGCTTCCTGTATTAGCCGGAACACCATCGCCTGAACGCGCCGCCGCCAGTTAGTGGTCGTTTGATCAACGACCGTTAGATCTTGATCCATCGGCTGTGATAGAACCACTTACGCGAAGGGGTACGCTAGATCTGTGCCGCACGATCATCTTTAAATCCAATGGTCCACGTTGATCGATCCGACCAAACCGGTACGGGCCAATCAGAACACGCCGCGTGGCCTGAGTTTAGATTTAAAACAGAAATTTGATCTATTAGTTATTCAAACTTGTAAAAATTCATAACTTTTGATCTACACGTTCAAATTTTACAAATTTTATATCATTGGAATCAGGAGAAAGAATGCTATCGGTTTATGCATTGTGTTTAATGGTTTTCTTCTGTAAAATTGGATATTCTTGCAGAAACATTTATAGGCTTATTTTGAGTATATAAATGTTTTGAAAAATGATTTAAGGATCAAATAAAGTTTGTTTAGTGTGTCTTGGCCTTGTTTATGTTTCAGTACTGTATACTTGTCTTGTTTGGTGTAGAAAAATCATCACATGGCATTTTCATACATTCAAATATTTTTGCCTGTATATTTTGATATGTGAATTTGGTGCCATTATTTTATGTGTAGATTTTGGTGCTAATAGTGATTGTAGTTGTGAAGATTGTTGCTACTCCCCAAACTACCAAGGCAAGTGGTGCTTCATGTTTCTATCCCAATATTTTTACCTATGCATTAGAAATATTTTGTATAGGACTTGCATGATTATTTTGCTAAGTATCTATATGCTATGCTTGGGAAATCCTAGTAGTTGTAGCAATGTTAGAATTTCCTCTAAGTTAAGATACTTGCTATTGCCATGCTTAGCCTAGCTAGTAGCAACCAAGGGTGGATTATATAATCATGCTATGAGAAATATTTCTAAGTCTTTGGACTTATGTTTTGCTTAATAAAACAACTAAGTGAATGAAACACCTGGGTGCAATGGAAAGATTGGTTTGTGTTGAGTGGTTACACAAGGCCCATTTCTATGGCTTACCTTGTGTATCACACTTGTGGAAAGCCACCCAGGAACAAAGGGATTTGAGATGCCAAATGTTAAGAAGCTTCTAGTGCAGCCACATGGCATTATGGGCTCTGCCTGGATCACATAGGTTGCAATAACTTAGCCATTTGGTTAGTTGGTGGTAGTGGGATGATAGTTTGGAGCGCGTCCATTTGGTCTAAGGGAAGGCTTCTGAAAGGTCCTGTCTTGGTGAAAATCAAGTCTTGTGGGGAAAGTGCACAACCTCTACAGATGGAAGAATCTAAGTACTTAGCCATGTCCTTGGTATTGGACAACTTGAGCATCAAGACATGGAAGCTATCAAGAATATCCTCATCCCAATTTTCTAAGTTAAAACTTGTGGTTGAACAAGGGTGAAGGTTCACCAATTTCTATTGGTGGTTCCTTGGGAAAGTTTTGTCAAAGAAAAACTTAGTGTTTTCAACTAATAGGTAAAACCTATTTTGAGCAAAGCAAGCCTAAGCTACACTTAGCCAAATTCATATAGTATCTAGATGTTAATATTCTACTAAGGTATCACTTGCCAATACTATTCCAATGTATTGACCCACTGTGGTTGTAACTTGTGACGTTGCAGGTTATTCTGATGATGATTAGGGGTTATGAGTCTACAATCAACATGCTTGCCTGTGGCACATGAAGATGAAGACTTATTTATATTGTTATGGTTAAACTCTTGTATTAGGCCTATGGCCATGGAGTTGTAAAAGACTATGTTTGTCTCTGGAATGATATGTAATAATGACCTTTGTTTCTGTGTACTTCATCTTAAACTGTGGATGCTAGCATTGATCCAGGGACTAGCATTGCAATCACAGGGATCCTTACCTTTAAAAGGGAGGGATCTTACAGATGGTATCAGAGCCAGGTTGCCTGTAGGATTATGAACCTAGGATTGGAATTGAAACCACTAAGGAAAATTTTTCAACAATTTCTCCACTTGTCTTTTCTTCTCGTAAACTTTTCTAATATTCTTTCTCATCTCTATTTTTAGAAGGATGCTTTGATAGCCTTTAGTCTAGAGAGTGAGAGTTGTAATGTGCTTTGTTAGTTGGACCACCACACTTGTCGTTTGATTTCCAAAACTTTGTCTAAGTTATGATGAACCTTGGAATGCTTGTAATAAATTATGTATGCCATGACTTGTGTGTTTGATATGATATGCTTGTGATGCTTTGTCTTGAGATTTTTCTATTGATGAATGATTCTAACTTTTCTTATCTTAAAAAATAGATGCCTAATGTTACTATCAG
Organism: Avena atlantica; assembly: GCA_910589765.1. Taxonomy (NCBI): domain Eukaryota; kingdom Viridiplantae; phylum Streptophyta; class Magnoliopsida; order Poales; family Poaceae; genus Avena; species Avena atlantica. Next base: position 109,688,448 of record OU342735.1, read on the forward strand.
CACGACTGAAGAGTTCAAGGGAACTCGTTTTGGCACTCGTCTTATTGAGCTCACTAGTGTGCTCAATCTTCCGCTTCCTAACATCATGATTCTTCCCCTCACCAAGTTTGAGAGGAAGGACCTTTGGAGCTTCAAGGTTACTCAGCCAGGACGCCAGACTGAGCCAGCCACGGAGGCCATCACCTTCAAGCTTATGCATGACGACAAGGAGAGAGTCCTAGAGGTAGTCATGCAGGATTTACTTGGGCGTCTGTTAGGGAGACACTCTCTGGAGATTAGAGGTACTCACTTCCACGCCTTCGGGAGACGCGACGAGGATGGTGAGGCTATTGAGTTCGAGGATGCTGCTAGAGAGACGGCAGAGCCGATTCATCTATACCTTCAGGACCTAGAGGTTCTAGTTAGGCACCTAGATACTGATAGGACCAACGTCATGCTTAGCAACGACGACCTCCAGGTGCAGCTTCGTGAGAAGGACAAAATCTTCGCGGAGCAAGACGAGATAGTCAAGGAAATGGAGGCCATGTTTGAGAGCCAGGACAGGAAGTTCAAAAGCCAAGAGAAGAGAGTCCAAGACAGGAACAAGAGGATTCGAGAGATGACTACAGAACTAGAGGCCAAGGACTTCGAGCTCGAGCATCAGCAGGGTGTGATTGAGAGACTTCGTTCACAGAAGAGGGCTCTCAAATCCAAGGTAGAGGCCTTGACTACCAATGTCGAGGAATACAAGACCACTATGGAGAATGCAGGTCTTACACTTGTTGATGAGGAGGTTGACGCAGAGGAGTAGTGATGACTACTCATTTATCTACCATTTACCATGCTTATGATTATTGAGTCGCAATGACCATGCAACATGTGGATGGCTTGCTATTGGTGTGTTTTCTTTTCAAACTTGTTGTTTATGTCGTTGAACTTTATGTTATTTTGATGCTTGTTTGGTGATTGTCTATGTGATGTATTGTGCATGTTAAGCATCTATGGGTATCTCATTCTTATCCTTATGAAAACCACAGATGCGTCCTGAACGTGCCAACCCCAACCCGAACAACAACAATGTCACCCCCGAGATGCAGCAGCTGATGACAGCACAGGCACAGCTGATGCAGATGATGACCACTTTCATGCAGAATCAGAATAACAACAACAATAACAACAAGAGCAATCAGAACAATCCACCAGGATTCGACATGCTCACCAGATTCCTAAGACTGAGGCCTGCAAAGTTCTCAGGAACTACTGATCCCATGGTGACCAATGATTGGCTACGTTCAGTGAACAAGGATTTGGTGACTGTCGGTTGTACCGACGAGGAGAAAGTCAGGTTTGCAGCACACTTGTTGGAAGGACCAACAGCTACTTGGTGGGATAACTTCCAGATCACCACTCCCATTGAGGATGTGACATGGGCTATCTTTGAAGATGGTTTCCGTATAGCTCACATCTCATCCGGAGTGATGAGTTTGAAGAAGAAGGAATTTCACAATCTGAAGCAGCGCCACCGCATCGTGGCTGAATATATTGTGGAGTTCAACAATCTGGCGCGTTATGCACCGGATGAAGTTGATACTGATGCCAAGAGGAAAGAGAAGTTCCTCGAAGGACTGAACGATGAACTGAATCTGCAGTTATCTGTGGCCTATGTGCCCACCTACCAATCCCTCTGTGACAAGGCTGCCATCTTGGAGAGCAAGATGAAGCAGGTGGAAAGCAGAAAGAGGAAGCACAGCTCGGGATCGTCTCACAAGCATTCCCATTATGATGATAGTGGGAGTTCTGGATCCCACAAGCATGGAAAGTACAACAACCACCACAACCACAACCGTCATCATGACAACAAGCATCACCGTAGTCATGACAATGACAAGTACAAGAATCACAAGGGTGGATACAAGAGCCACCACAATGGAGGTGGAAGTGGTAGTGGAAGCCAACCTGTCAAGAAGGATCTTAGTTAGGTTGAATGCTTCAAGTGCAAGAAGATGGGGCATTATGCAAATGAATGCCCAGAAAAGAAAGTTGAGGGACCCAACAAGCCCAACCCTTTCCAGAAGGGACAAGTGAACCACATCAATGTGGAAGAAATCTATGAGGAGTCCGATGCTGTGGCTGGTAAGTTCAAACTCAATTCTATTCCAGCACTTGTTCTTTTTGATACTAGTGCATCACATTCATTCATAGCAAAAGCATTTGTTGATAGAAATGGGTTTCCAACTGAAAACATTGGGTGTTGTGGCATTCCGCAAAACCACTACTAGAAAATCGCGTTGTTTTTGTGCATTGCATCATCATGACCTCAGCATGCATCTGTTTGCCTAAAAGTATTTGCTAAAAGCCTAGTTTTGCTTTGTACAAATACCCCTCTTTATTTCAAAGGCAAAACCCTGATCGTATCGGATATTTTATTTACCCATAAACTAATTGCAAAGTAGTCTTGTTTTAAAATAAACAAAACAAAACAAACAAATATTTTAGAAAATGATCAAACCTAAACCTAATCCCTAACCTACCCAATCCTAGTCTACCCACCAACCCCAGCTCGCCACCTCACCGTCCCTCCACCTCACCCTCAACCCAGCCACCTCACCAATCCACAACCCCCCTTCACCCCTCTCTCTCTCTCTCACCTAACCCCCCACCTACCCCCTCTATCTTCCACCCTAGTCCCACCGCGCCTGGTCCCACCCGCAGCAGCACACACAAGCCACACACCCGCCAGCGCCCTGGGCCCCACCACGCCGCACACGCACACAGCGCGCAGCAGCCACACACCCGCTCCCTCTCCTCCCTCTGGCCCCACCAAACCTGACCCCACCCGACACACACCCGCCCCACCCCGCGTCGATCCCCTGTCCCGCACGCGACCCCCGCCCCCTTTCTTCCTCTTATCCGGCCATGGCGCCGTCGTCCCCAGCCCGGCCTCGCGGTTCCCTCCTCTCTGCCTCGCTCCCACCCCGCCGGCCCCTTCCTCCCCGCCACCGGACCTCTGTCGTCCTCCTCGCCGTCCGCCACCGAGCCCCGCCGCCCAGGAGCCCCGCCTCCGGCCCTCTTTCCCCGCCACCGGCCGCGCCTCCCCGCCTCCGGCCGTGCCTCCCCGCCTCCGGCCGCGCCTCCACCGCCGGCCTCCTCCCCGCCTTCCGCTGCGGCCCCATGCTCCGGCCGGCCCCCTCGGAGCTCCGCCGTACCCTCTCCCTCCCCGAAAACCGCCACCGCCCCCGACCTCTCCCACTCCACCGCCTCCTCCCGCTCAGGTCGCCTCCCCGCGTCCCCGAGCTCGCCTCCGTCGGCCGTCTCTCCGGCCTGCGCCGGCGCCACCGGACCCATCACCGACGCGGCCTCTCCCCTCCTCCAGCGCCTCCGCCCGTCGCCTCGAAGCCATCTCCTCCGCCCCGCCGCCCTCTGCAAGCAACCGCCGCTTCCTCCTCGGCTCCGTCCCATAAACTAATTGCAAAGTAGTCTTGTTTTAAAATAAACAAAACAAAACAAACAAATATTTTAGAAAATGATCAAACCTAAACCTAATCCCTAACCTACCCAATCCTAGTCTACCCACCAACCCTAGCTCGCCACCTCACCGTCCCTCCACCTCACCCTCAACCCAGCCACCTCACCAATCCACAGCCCCCCTTCACCCCTCTCTCTCTCACCTAACCCCCCACCTACCCCCTCTCCCTTCCACCCTGGTCCCACCGCGCCTGGTCCCACCCGCAGCAGCACACACAAGCCACACACCCGCCAGCGCCCTGGGCCCCACCACGCCGCACACGCACACAGCGCGCAGCAGCCACACACCCGCTCCCTCTCCTCCCTCTGGCCCCACCAAACCTGACCCCACCCGACACACACCCGCCCCACCCCGCGTCGATCCCCTGTCCCGCACGCGACCCCCGCCCCCTTTCTTCCTCTTCTCCGGCCATGGCGCCGTCGTCCCCAGCCCGGCCTCGCGGTTCCCTCCTCTCTGCCTCGCTCCCACCCCGCCGGCCCCTTCTCCCCGCCACCGGACCTCTGTCGTCCTCCTCGCCGTCCGCCACCGAGCCCCGCCGCCCAGGAGCCCCGCCTCCGGCCCTCTTTCCCCGCCACCGGCCGCGCCTCCCCGCCTCCGGCCGTGCCTCCCCGCCTCCGGCCGCGCCTCCACCGCCGGCCTCCTCCCCGCCTTCCGCCGCGGCCCCATGCTCCGGCCGGCCCCCTCGGAGCTCCGCCGTACCCTCTCCCTCCCCGAAAAACCGCCACCGCCCCCGACCTCTCCCACTCCACCGCCTCCTCCCGCTCAGGTCGCCTCCCCGCGTCCCCGAGCTCGCCTCCGTCGGCCGTCTCTCCGGCCTGCGCCGGCGCCACCGGACCCATCACCGACGCGGCCTCTCCCCTCCTCCAGCGCCTCCGCCTGCCGCCTCGAAGCCATCTCCTCCGCCCCGCCGCCTTCTGCAAGCAACCGCCGCTTCCTCCTCGGCTCCGTCCCGGCGCGCCGCCTCTCTCCGGCAGCACCACCCTGGCCGCATCTTCCGCAAGCCCGGCCGGCCGCGCCCTCCTCTGCCCCGCGCGAGCCCGCCCACCAACTGCCGGCCGTCGCCGCCGTGTTCCCCGGCCGCGTGCCCGCCCGCAGTCCCTCGTCGGCCCTCCTCCCCTCCCGTCGCTCCTGGCCGCGCCTGCCTCGCCGCGGTGCCGCCCTGGACCTCCTCTTCTCCACCGCCGCCCGCGGCCTCCACCCCTCCCCGCAAGCCCGGCCCGCGCCATGGCCTCTCTCTGTCCAGCGACGCCAGGGCCATCCCCTCCTCCTCGAGGAGAGAAGCTCCTCCGCTGAACCATCTCCCGAGCCGACGCGAGCGGGCCCTGCAGCGACGTTGACGCCTCTGCCTGCAGGTCTCCTTCCTCTGCCCTGACACGCTCCCGTGGCCCACCTTGGATCCGGCCGTGCCAAGCTTACCTGCTGTCATGCCATGTTCTGCGACCCGTGTCCATCGGCCTCTATGTTTTCTGCCCATGTGCGGCCGTGTTGCAGGCTCGGGTGCCGCTGGTTTTGGCAGCTGTTCTGGTGTCTGTTGCTGAAGATGTGAACCACCAAGTTCGTCACGGGCCCTTATCTCGTCGACAAGTTCTTCGCAAAGGACCAAGACCGGTAGCACTTGACGAACCATAGACAAGACCTTCATCATGGATGCCAAGTACCACAACATGGCCTCGAAGGACGCGGACGCCAAGGCCCCGAACCCCGACCCCGGAACCGGAGGGCGAACCCGAAGACCAGGAGTCCTCCTTCAAGGATCCGGTGGCCAAGACCCTGAAGACCGATCCGAAGCGCCAGGACCCGAACCTGAAGAACGCCAAGATCGCCGACGCGGATACGCCAAGTTCCTCGCCCGAATGCCAAGACCGACTCGATGGCGCGGACCCGACAAGGTCTTTGCGACGACAAGATCGGCACCGACCTGGGTGGAGCCGAAGGCCGCCAAGTACTTCTTCCCGGAACGCCAAGCTCTCTTCCGTTGTCCGAGAACAATCCCGTCGGACCGTTTCCCCGTCGGACCCTGAGACCGAACCCCGAACCCACTGATCCAAGATCTTCTGAACCCAGATGTGTGACCCCTATCCGAGACCCCTCATATTTTATAATATATGATATTGATCTTGTGCATATTAAATTGTTCATGCATGCATGCTTGTCTGTGGTTTGGGGGCCTTATGCCGATTCACCTGAATTAAATATGGGGCCCATATGCGGGCAAATCTAGCCTTATATTGGCCTCATTTAATTTTGTGTAGCGGACCGGTGATATGTTTTGCCATGTTAAGACAACATTTAATTGCGGGGTACCTGAATAACTTGAACCGTTTAATTAATTGTCGGGACCCCCGGTTCCGTTTAATATTGCCTAATTGCATCGTACCTTTGCCATGCCATACATCATACATGCATCATGCCCGATCTTTTGCCGTAGCATTAAATAGTGCACCCGGTGTTTCTTCTAGTGTTTTGCTTCTTCGCGGATAAGGCCTTTGAGTTGATGTGAGCTTCGCCCCGATCTTCGGATGAACCTTCGTCAATGTTTTTCAGGCGAGCATCTCCCCCCTTTCTACCTATCTTACTTTTATAGTATTTATTCCCTCCTGTTGATCTGTTGCTATCTGTGTTGCGATGCTCTAGTTTTCGTACCCGCAATATCCCTTGCAGCCTTATATTGCCTTGGACACCTCCTATTACCTGTTGTTTGGTAGATAGTTGGACCGCGCGTCGTAGTCGCTTGCTCAAGTGCTGTTGCGTGTCGTCAAGTACCACAGTTGTTGGAGTATTGCCGCATGTTTAATGTTGGAGATGATCATGGCTTTAATTATCGTTACTTTAATTACTGTTTAACAACTAAAATTGAAGTATGTAAGCAGAGGCACCGGTGGGCAATAGATGTTATTTGGTTGTTAACCGTCCACTTGTGTCCCGTAGGACCCCGAGTACTTGATACCTGTTCCTTGAATATTCGCGCTATCCACATCCGGGAGGATTATGGGACCCCCCTGAGCCAAAGCTTGATTCATTCTTATTTCTTGTGGCCACAAACTAGTTTGAGGTTTTGTTTACTATCCTGTACTTATTCCATGCTTTACTGCTTTATTACGATTGTGCGAGGAGCACCTGTACTGTTTAGGTAAGCGGAGTGTTTTCGCGGTATCGACAAGCCTAGTCACATTTTCGGGTTCCCAGTCGTTTACAGCCACTGACGCAAACCTTGAGTCCATCTCGAAGTCAGCTAACTTCGTTGCGGGTAGCTTAATGGGGTGGCCCCCTGAAATATTTCTGAATCCTGTGATTGCTTTGTCGTGAAGGCCTCGTTGGGTTTTGATTTGGTTTTTCCGAGGTTGATCGAGTGTGTGTTGCTATTTGTGCACCCCTGCAGGGTAAAACTTTCTGAAAGCCGTGTCCGCGGTTATGGACGACTTGGAGCACAGTATCTCGATCATAGACAACTATAACTAAAGTAGTGCTATAAATTTGACTTTATAATGACTAGTAATCAGCTTCACTATAATGGAATGGCTAAATAAAACTGCCAACAATTTCTTGCTTGGGTTGTCGCTTGCGACCATTGTATCTGACTAGTAAGTATTGCAACTAAACGGAATGGCTAAATAAAAGTACCAAAAACTGCTGGGTTTTTGGGATATCTCATGCTAATTGTATTTGACTAGTAAGTGTCGCAACTACAACGGAATGGTTAACTAAAATTGCCCACTGCTTATTATATCAGGATGATTATCTATACTGGACTAGTAATCGCTGCAACGATAACTGAATAAATAAAACTGCCAACCGTGTGTGTTCCTCGGTTGACTTTCTCGGTTGGTATCGAGGGGGGGGGGGGGGATATCAGGATGGGTTTGTTTGGTGTTAGCATCAGGTTGGTTCCGAATAGGTCTTCTCCTATCCCTCTCTGGTAGCCGACAGTTATATCGAGTCTCTATAGGTTGTTTAGTGCATGCTGCCGCTGCCGCTTCAGTCCACCATACCTATGTAGGCGAGGACCGCCGAATTCTAGCCTCGCCGTGTACTGGCCTCAGTACTGACCGCTCTCTATTTTTCCTTTGCCCTTTGCCGGCACCCCTTTTGTTTAAGCAGGTTTGAGATCGACGTCGTTAGCAGGGTTACCCTTCCGGCTTGGCCTGGGCAGGGTTATGGACGCCATTGGTTATTCTTCAGGGCTCTTAGCCCCATTTGCATCTTGTCCGTAGTCGGACGCTCTATCATTTCCAATGTGATTTGGATCTTTGTATATTATATCTGTATTCTTGACTCATTGAGTCGCTGTTGTATATATATCTGTTCTGTGGGTCCCATCGAGGACTGTTGTGTAATGTTATTACTTCGTTTTCCACCCGCACGAAAGTGCCTGGTGGGCACCTTTGAATCGTTTCTATGCGGGTTTGGCGGGTTTCGCTAAAACTTGCATAGGTCCGATTTGAGGGTGTTACAGAGTGGTATCAGAGCTCAGCAGTTACGATACCCCACAAGTCCAGCCTGTAGGATAACCTAGCTAACGGCCGAAGTAGAGTGTCAAAACTATTTTTGCAAAATCGGTTGGATAGTTCTGATTAGGTCTGATTTTACTCCTTACCCCTCTGCTGCTCTCCCCTCACCTCTGCGTGTTTTGAATCCGCTCTCTTCTCTCTCTTCGAGTCCAGGATTTCTCGCGGTTGGGTTTCCGTCGTACCTTCAGGGTTTCGTTTCCTCCTTTGGTAACAGTGTTGCTACATCTGGTCTTCATGCTATCCGAGGAATCCTTAGTCTGGTGGACTTCTCTTTGCTCCTTCTCGTGCCTTCCGGTGTTTTCCGACGTGACGACATCATCTATGCCAGATCCGATGCAGAGTCTGCATCACTCCTTTGTTCCGACCCTCGTTTGTCGAGATCTTCAGTCTAATTCCGAGAGTTGGTTGCATAGTCCGCCTATTCGTGTGCCGAGTAATGGTTTGGGTACGCGATGGACTGATCACCATCCGACTACTCTTATCATTCGCTCTTGTACATCGAATCAGTGGATCCAGCAATTTTACTCCGTCCACGGAAGCTAGAGGTGGCTTTATTTGTTGATACCTCTACCTTCGACCTTTTGTTTCCGGGGTGATCCCTCGACGGTCACGGACAACGACCTCTTGTTAGTGGTGTCGCGAGGATCTACACGAAGCGAGAAGATGCAGATCACCGACCTTCTTTCCGGTACCATGAGGCGGATCTCGAGGGCGAGATTCATTGTTAGTGGTGTCGAATTGTGGCATCCCGCAAAACCACTACTAGAAAATCGCGTTGTTTTTGTGCATTGCATCATCATGACCTCAGCATGCATCTGTTTGCCTAAAAGTATTTGCTAAAAGCCTAGTTTTGCTTTGTACAAATACCCCTCTTTATTTCAAAGGCAAAACCCTGATCGTATCGGATATTTTATTTACCCATAAACTAATTGCAAAGTAGTCTTGTTTTAAAATAAACAAAACAAAACAAACAAATATTTTACAAAATGATCAAACCTAAACCTAATCCCTAACCTACCCAATCCTAGTCTACCCACCAACCCCAGCTCGCCACCTCACCGTCCCTCCACCTCACCCTCAACCCAGCCACCTCACCAATCCACAACCCCCCTTCACCCCTCTCTCTCTCTCTCTCACCTAACCCCCCACCTACCCCCTCTATCTTCCACCCTAGTCCCACCGCGCCTGGTCCCACCCGCAGCAGCACACACAAGCCACACACCCGCCAGCGCCCTGGGCCCCACCACGCCGCACACGCACACAGCGCGCAGCAGCCACACACCCGCTCCCTCTCCTCCCTCTGGCCCCACCAAACCTGACCCCACCCGACACACACCCCCCCACCCCGCGTCGATCCCCTGTCCCGCACGCGACCCCCGCCCCCTTTCTTCCTCTTCTCCGGCCATGGCGCCGCCGTCCCCAGCCCGGCCTCGCGGTTCCCTCCTCTCTGCCTCGCTCCCACCCCGCCGGCCCCTTCCTCCCCGCCACCGGACCTCCGTCGTCCTCCTCGCCATCCGCCACCGAGCCCCGCCACCCAGGAGCCCCGCCTCCGGCCCTCTTTCCCGCCACCGGCCGCGCCTCCCCGCCTCCGTCCGCGCCTCCACCGCCGGCCTCCTCCCCGCCTTCCGCCGTGGCCCCGTGCTCCGGCCGGCCCCCTCGAAGCTCCGCCGTGCCCTCTCCCTCCCCGACAACCGCCACCTCCCCCGACCTCTCCCGCTCCACCGCCTCCTCCCGCTCAGGTCGCCGCCCCGTGTCCCCGAGATCGCCTCCGTCGGCCGTCTCTCCGGCCTGCGCCGGCGCCACCGGACCCATCACCGACGCGGCCTCTCCCCTCCTCCAGCGCCTCCGCCTGCCGCCTCGAAGCCATCTCCTCCGCCCCGCCGCCTTCTGCAAGCAACCGCCGCTTCCTCCTCGGCTCCGTCCCGGCGCGCCGCCTCTCTCCGGCAGCACCACCCTGGCCGCATCTTCCGCAAGCCCGGCCGGCCGCGCCCTCCTCTGCCCCGCGCGAGCCCGCCCACCAACTGCCGGCCGTCGCCGCCGTGTTCCCCGGCCGCGTGCCCGCCCGCAGTCCCTCGTCGGCCCTCCTCCCTCCCGTCGCTCCTGGCCGCGCCTGCCTCGCCGCGGTGCCGCCCTGGACCTCCTCTTCTCCACCGCCGCCCGCGGCCTCCACCCCTCCCCGCAAGCCCGGCCCGCGCCATGGCCTCTCTCTGTCCAGCGACGCCAGGGCCATCCCCTCCTCCTCGAGGAGAGAAGCTCCTCCGCTGAACCATCTCCCGAGCCGACGCGAGCGGGCCCTGCAGCGACGTTGACGCCTCTGCCTGCAGGTCTCCTTCCTCTGCCCTGACACGCTCCCGTGGCCCACCTTGGATCCGGCCGTGCCAAGCTTACCTGCTGTCATGCCATGTTCTGCGACCCGTGTCCATCGGCCTCTATGTTTTCTGCCCATGTGCGGCCGTGTTGCAGGCTCGGGTGCCGCTGGTTTTGGCAGCTGTTCTGGTGTCTGTTGCTGAAGATGTGAACCACCAAGTTCGTCACGGGCCCTTATCTCGTCGACAAGTTCTTCGCAAAGGACCAAGACCGGTAGCACTTGACGAACCATAGACAAGACCTTCATCATGGATGCCAAGTACCACAACATGGCCTCGAAGGACGCGGACGCCAAGGCCCCGAACCCCGACCCCGGAACCGGAGGGCGAACCCGAAGACCAGGAGTCCTCCTTCAAGGATCCGGTGGCCAAGACCCTGAAGACCGATCCGAAGCGCCAGGACCCGAACCTGAAGAACGCCAAGATCGCCGACGCGGATACGCCAAGTTCCTCGCCCGAATGCCAAGACCGACTCGATGGCGCGGACCCGACAAGGTCTTTGCGACGACAAGATCGGCACCGACCTGGGTGGAGCCGAAGGCCGCCAAGTACTTCTTCCCGGAACGCCAAGCTCTCTTCCGTTGTCCGAGAACAATCCCGTCGGACCGTTTCCCCGTCGGACCCTGAGACCGAACCCCGAACCCACTGATCCAAGATCTTCTGAACCCAGATGTGTGACCCCTATCCGAGACCCCTCATATTTTTATAATATATGATATTGATCTTGTGCATATTAAATTGTTCATGCATGCATGCTTGTCTGTGGTTTGGGGGCCTTATGCCGATTCACCTGAATTAAATATGGGGCCCATATGCGGGCAAATCTAGCCTTATATTGGCCTCATTTAATTTTGTGTAGCGGACCGGTGATATGTTTTGCCATGTTAAGACAACATTTAATTGCGGGGTACCTGAATAACTTGAACCGTTTAATTAATTGTCGGGACCCCCGGTTCCGTTTAATATTGCCTAATTGCATCGTACCTTTGCCATGCCATACATCATACATGCATCATGCCCGATCTTTTGCCGTAGCATTAAATAGTGCACCCGGTGTTTCTTCTAGTGTTTTGCTTCTTCGCGGATAAGGCCGTTGAGTTGATGTGAGCTTCGCCCCGATCTTCGGATGAACCTTCGTCAATGTTTTTCAGGCGAGCATCTCCCCCCTTTCTAGCTATCTTACTTTTATAGTATTTATTCCCTCATGTTGATCTGTTGCTATCTGTGTTGCGATGCTCTAGTTTTCGTACCCGCAATATCCCTTGCAGCCTTATATTGCCTTGGACACCTCCTATTACCTGTTGTTTGGTAGATAGTTGGACCGCGCGTCGTAGTCGCTTGCTCAAGTGCTGTTGCGTGTCGTCAAGTACCACAGTTGTTGGAGTATTGCCGCATGTTTAATGTTGGAGATGATCATGGCTTTAATTATCGTTACTTTAATTACTGTTTAACAACTAAAATTGAAGTAAGTAAGCAGAGGAACCGGTGGGCAATAGATGTTATTTGGTTGTTAACCGTCCACTTGTGTCCCGTAGGACCCCGAGTACTTGATACCTGTTCCTTGAATATTCGCGCTATCCACATCCGGGAGGATTATGGGACCCCCCTGAGCCAGAGCTTGATTCATTCTTATTTCTTGTGGCCACAAACTAGTTTGAGGTTTTGTTTACTATCCTGTACTTATGCCATGCTTTATTACGATTGTGCGAGGAGCACCTGTACTGTTTAGGTAAGCGGAGTGTTTTCGTGGTATCGACAAGCCTAGTCACATTTTCGGGTTCCCAGTCGTTTACAGCCACTGACGCAAACCTTGAGTCCGTCTCGAAGTCAGCTAACTTCGTTGCGGGTAGCTTAATGGGGTGGCCCCCTGAAATATTTCTGAATCCTGTGATTGCTTTGTCGTGAAGGCCTCGTTGGGTTTTGATTTGGTTTTTCCGAGGTTGATCGAGTGTGTGTTGCTATTTGTGCACCCCTGCAGGGTAAAACTTTCTGAAAGCCGTGTCCGCGGTTATGGACGACTTGGAGCACAGTATCTCGATCATAGACAACTATAACTAAAGTAGTGCTATAAATTTGACTTTATCATGACTAGTAATCAGCTTCACTATAATGGAATGGCTAAATAAAACTGCCAACAATTGCTTGCTTGGGTTGTCGCTTGCGACCATTGTATCTGACTAGTAAGTATTGCAACTAAACGGAATGGCTAAATAAAAGTACCAACAACTGCTGGGTTTTTGGGATATCTCATGCTAATTGTATTTGACTAGTAAGTGTCGCAACTAAAACGGAATGGTTAACTAAAATTTCCCACTGCTTATTATATCAGGATGATTATCTATACTGGACTAGTAATCGCTGCAACGATAACTGAATAAATAAAACTGCCAACCGTGTGTGTTCCTCGGTTGACTTTCTCGGTTGGTATCGAGGGGGGGGGGGAATATCAGGATGGGTTTGTTTGGTGTTAGCATCAGGTTGGTTCCGAATAGGTCTTCTCCTATCCCTCTCTGGTAGCCGACAGTTATATCGAGTCTCTATAGGTTGTTTAGTGCATGCTGCTGCTGCCGCTTCAGTCCACCATACCTATGTAGGCGAGGACCGCCGAATTCTAGCCTCGCCGTGTACTGGCCTCAGTACTGACCGCTCTCTCTTTTTTCCTTTGCCCTTTGCCGGCACCCCTTTTGTTTAAGCAGGTTTGAGATCGACGTCGTTAGCAGGGTTACCCTTCCGGCTTGGCCTGGGCAGGGTTATGGACGCCATTGGTTATTCTTCAGGGCTCTTAGCCCCATTTGCATCTTGTCCGTAGTCGGACGCTCTATCATTTTCAAGGTGATTTGGATCTTTGTATATTATATCTGTATTCTTGACTCATTGAGTCGCTGTTGTATATATATCTGTTCTGTGGGTCCCATCAAGGACTGTTGTGTAATGTTATTACTTCGTTTTCCACCCGCACGAAAGTGCCTGGTGGGCACCTTTGAATCGTTTCTATGCGGGTTTGGCGGGTTTCGCTAAAACTTGCATAGGTCCTGTTTGAGGGTGTTACAGGTGTCCAATAAAAGTAAGTTCTCCCGGTGGAGATATGATAGTAAGTCTTGGATGCCGTGATCTAGTGATAGAGTTTGGAAAGCATAAGTTTCCAGTGAGTCTGATAATCCTAGATTCCCAAGGACTGGATGTAATTTTGGGAATGGACTGAATGACCAAGTATGAAGGAGTACTAGATTGTGCCAACCGTACTGTCGCACTCACAACCCCGGAAAAGAAACGGATAAGATTCAAGTCTAACTTTGAATCAAAAGGAAGTAAGCTAAATTCTCTTAAGGGGGTTAGCATAGACAGTGTGCCAATTGTGAGTGAATATCCGGATGTGTTTCCGGAAGAATTGCCAGGAATGCCACCAGATAGGGATGTGGAATTTCCGATTGACTTGCTGCCAGGATCAGGACCAATAGCAAAGAGACCTTACAAGATGTCAGTTGATGAGTTGAAAGAACTCAAGAAACAACTTGGAGAACAGTTGCAGAAAGGGTTTATTCAACCAAGTTCTTCATCCTGGGGAGCACCAGTCTTATTTGTGGAAAAGAAAGATAGAAGTCAAAGGTTATGCATAGATTATCGTTCACTCAATGAGGTGACTATCAAGAACAAATATCCTTTGCCTAGAATCAATGATTTGTTTGATCAGTTAGAAGGAGCATGTGTGTTCTCAAAGATTGATCTCCGGTCAGGTTATTTTTAGCTTAAGATAAGGGAACAAGACATACCTAAGACAACTTTCACCACTAGGTATGGATTGTACGAGTACACCGTGATGCCATTTGGTTTGACCAATGCACCATCTTACTTCATGAATATGATGAACAAGGTGTTCATGGAGTTCCTTGACAATTTTTTTGTCGTTTTCATCGATGGCATTTTGATCTACTCCAAGAGCAAAGAAGATCATGAAGGACATTTGCGTCTGATACTTGAGAAGCTTAGAGAACATAAGCTGTATGCCAAATTCAGCAAATGTGAATTCTGGCTAAATGAAGTTGGATTCCTTGGACATGTTGTGTCAGGAGATGGTGTAGCAGTTGATCCTGCAAAAGTGTCAGCTGTAACTGAATGGGAATCTCCTAAGTCAGTAAAGGAAGTTCGTAGTTTCCTTGGCTTGGCAGGATACTACAGAAGATTCATTGAGAATTTCTCCAAGGTAGCTAAGCCAATGACGGATTTACTAAAGAAAGACAAGAAATTTGCTTGGTCTGAAGGATGTGAACTCAGTTTCCAAGAATTGAAGAAGATACTTGTGACAGCACCAGTCCTATGTCTACCAGATTTGGAGAAAGATTTCCAAGTGTATTGTGATGCATCTCATCATGGATTAGGTGCAGTTCTAATGCAGGAAGGGAAAGTTGTGGCTTATGCCTCGAGACAACTCAAAACTCATGAGGTAAATGACCCTACTCATGATTTGGAGTTAGCCTCTATTGTCCATGCACTCAAAACATGGAGACATATATTTTGGGAAAACGATGTGAAGTGTTCACAGATCACAAGAGTTTGAAGTATATCTTCACTCAGAAAGAAATCAACATGAGACAAAGAAGATGGCTAGAACTCATCAAGGACTATGACTTGAGTTTGCAATACCACCCTGGTAAAGCAAATACTTTAAGCCGTAAGGTTTATGTAAATGGCCTTACTAAAGGAGAATTGCCAGATGATCTGTGTGCCCAATTCAAAGATCTCAGATTGGAGATTGTGCCTGAAGGACATCTCATGTCATTGTATGTTCAACCCACTTTGTTGGAAAAAATCAAAGAAGCCCAAAAGACAGACAAGGAAATTGAAGAGATTAAGGAAAATATTGGCAAGGGAAAAGCCAAAGGATTCCATGAAGACGAACAGGGTACTTTGTGGTATGGAAAACGTATCTGCGTTCCATAAGATCCGGAGCTTCGGAAACTGATTTTGCAAGAAGCACACAACTCACCATATTCCATTCATCCGGGTAACACCAAAATGTACATGGATATGAAGGAAAGATTTTGGTGGAATAATCTCAAGAAGGACATCGCCGAACATATTGCTTTGTGTGATGTATGTAGTAGAGTGAAAGCGGAACATCAGAAACCAGCAGGATTGCTACAACCACTACCTATTCCTGATTGGAAGTGGGATAAGATTGGCATGGATTTCATCACCGGATTTCCAAGGACCAGGTTAGGGTATTACTCTATTTGGGTAGTAGTGGATCGCCTCACTAAAGTGGCTCATTTCATACCCATGAAGACAACCTATACAAGCGCTAAGTTAGACAAAATCTACATGAGTAGGATTGTATGTCTGCATGGAGTACCCCAAGAGTATTATGTCTGATAGGGGAACCCAATTCACTTCTCATTTTTGGAGGCAGCTACATGAGTCATTGGGAACAAGATTGGAATTCAGCACTGCTTTTCATCCTCAGACTGATGGACAGACAGAAATGACTAACCAGATTCTAGAAGATATGTTAAGGGCATGTGCCCTAGACTATGGAGCCAGTTGGGATGAAAGTCTGCCTTACGCAGAATTCTCTTACAATAACAGCTATCAAGCCAGCATTGAGATGGCACCATTTGAGTTTCTCTATGGGACAAAGCAGCCCCACCTGTGAGTCGTCTCTTCAACCCGCCGCGACTAGTTCCTCCCTCCCCTCTCTCCCGTTACTGCTTGATTTACGAGGCTTAATTCGACTTAAATCCGCGAGTAATTCGCCGCTGCAATCACGCTCGATAAAACGCCTGCGTCTCCTTTACCTTTCCCCCCAGACGCCGCACATCCTCCGCCACCAGGCTGCCTTGATTTTGCGCTTGAGCACCCTCTGCTCCGGCAAGCTTCGCAAGCAATTCTGGCCAGCCACCATCGCCCCTTGGCTTCTAGACACCGCGAGCGAGTTCCCCATCTCCCTCTACACCTGCCAGTATCACCCACTCGCCCGCACGCTCTCTCATTCGTCTGCAACTTCAACAAACAGCAAGCGCCGCCGTCTGCCTCCACTCCGGTGACACCCTCTGGTAGTTCCCGACCGCCCCTTTCTCACTATTGGATACTCGCATGTTCACCTGGCTTGTGCGCATCTAACGACACTCCTGGTTTGTCTTAGTGCGCACCAAAACCTCGCCCCCGACGACGCCAGAGCTTGCCCGACGCCAGGAACATCTCCGGCAAGAGATTGACGATGACTCTGCGCACCCCTCGACGAACGGCTGCTACCTCGAGCATCCACTCGCTGCGGCGATCTCGGTGAGCCACCCCACGCCCTCTCTGCTTCCTATATTAGCCGGAACACCATCGCCTGAACGCGCCGCCGCCACACGCCGCCGCCAACACCACCAGTTAGTGGTCGTTTGTCAACGTCCGTTAGGTCTTGATCCGTCGGCTGCGATAGAACCACTTACGCGAAGGGGTACGCTAGATCTGTGCCGCACGATCGTATTTAAATCCAATGGTCCACGTTGATCGATCCGGCCGAACCGGTACGGGCCAATCAGAACACGTTGCGTGGCCTGAGTTTAGATTTAAAACAAAAATTTGATCTATTAGTTATTCAAACTTGTAAAAATTCATAGCTTTTGATCTACACGTTCAAATTTTACAAATTTTATATCATTGGAATCAGGAGAAAGAATGCTATCGGTTTATGCATTGTGTTTAATGTTTTGCTTCTGTAAAATTGGATATTCTTGCAGAAACATTTATAGGCTTATTTTGAGTATATAAATGTTTTGAAAAATTATTTAAGGATCAAATAAAGTTTGTTTAGTGTGTCTTGGCCTTGTTTATGTTTCAGTACTATATACTTGTCTTGTTTGGTGTAGAAAAATCATCACATGGCATTTTCATACATTCAAATATTTTTGCCTGTATATTTTGATATGTGAATTTGGTGCCATTATTTTATGTGTAGATTTTGGTGATAATAGTGATTGTGGTTGTGAAGATTGTTGCTACTCCCCAAACTACCAAGGTAAGTGGTGCTTCATGTTTCTATCCCAATATTTTTACCTATGCATTAGAAATATTTTGTATAGGACTTGCATGATTATTTTGCTAAGTATCTATATGCTATGCTTGGGAAATCCTAGTAGTTGTAGCAATGTTAGAATTTCCTCTAAGTTAAGATACTTGCTATTGCCATGCTTAGCCTAGCTAGTAGCAACCAAGGGTGGATTATATAATCATGCTATGAGAAATATTTCTAAGTCTTTGGACTTATGTTTTGCTTAATAAAACAACTAAGTGAATGAAACACCTGGGTGCAATGGAAAGATTGGTTTGTGTTGAGTGGTTACACAAGGCCCATTTCTATGGTTTACCTTGTGTATCACACTTGTGGAAAGCCACCCAGGAACAAAGGGATTTGAGATGCCAAATGTTAAGAAGCTTCTAGTGCAGCCACATGGCATTATGGGCTCTGCCTGGATCACATAGGTTGCAATAACTTAGCCATTTGGATAGTTGGTGGTAGTGGCATTATAGGTTTGGAGCGCGGCCATTTGGTCTAAGGGAAGGCTTCTGAAAGGTCCTGTCTTGCTGAAAATCAAGTCTTGTGGGGAAAGTGCACAACCTCTGCAGATGTAAGAATCTAAGTACTTAGCCATGTCCTTGGTATTGGACAACTTGAGAATCAAGACATGGAAGCTACCAAGAATCTCCTCATCCCAATTTTCTAAGTTAAAACTTGTGGTTGAACAAGGGTGAAGGTTCACCAATTTCTATTGGTGGTTCCTTGGGAAATTTTTGTCAAAGAAAAACTTAGTGTTTTCAACTAATAGGTAAAACCTATTTTGAGAAAAGCAAGCCTATTCTACACTTAGACAAATTCATATAGTATCTAGATGTTAATATTCTACTAAGGTATCACTTGCCAATACTATTCCAATGTATTGACCCACTGTGGCTGTAACTTGTGATGTTGAAGGTTATTCTGATGATGATTAGGGGTTATGAGTCTACACTCAACATGCTTGCCTGTGGCACATGAAGATGAAGACTTATTTATATTGTTATGGTTAAACTCTTGTATTAGGCCTATGGCCATGGAGTTGTAAAATACTATGTTTGTCTCTGGAATGATATGTAATAACGACCTTTGTTTTTGTGTACTTCATCTTAAACTGTGGATGCTAGCATTGATCCAGGGAATAGCATTGCAATCACAGGGATACTTACCTTTAAAAGGGAGGGATCTTACATTGATGTTATTTGTTTACTCAAATGGTTGGGCTTGAGTTGCTCTATAATTTAACTACTTCAGACCAAAGTTAACTATAAAACATGTAGTAATGCTTATAGTGTTGTATTCAGATTCTGTAGGCTAAAGTTAACTTTAAAACAAAGATGATTTTGGGAGTATAATTCTTGTAACATTTGTATTTAGTGTATCTGAAATGTTTCCTTTAGGTTACTTAAGAATGGTCATTCTTTTTTACTTGGATAATGGTTTCTTGATTTTATTATGGAGTAACATCATTTATCTTTTATAGATAAGTGAGTATAGTTTATAATCTAAAACATATTATTACTTAACTACTTATGGGTTTATATAATGTTGTGGTTGTTTTTGTAATTTGGTAGTTAATATAGATAGAAAAGATTTGGTGTATTCATAAGTTGTTCTTGAAGGTTTTATTATAGATGGGAATCTTTTTAGAATAAATTCTTCACTTAGGGTTGATGATAAGTTAATAAAAAGATATTTATAATGTTTTAAACCATTTAAGCTTCATTTATTAATATTTAAGACTAATACTTATTTATTAAACTTAATTTATTCATTTTAGGAATATTAATAAATTTTATTTATCCTTGTATGAATCATTAATGAAGTAAATAAGCTTAAATTTGAGTTATTAAAATATATAAATTTTTTATTTAACTCAAAAGTAGAATATTAGATTTTTAACATGTAGATATTATTTTTGTGATTATTTTGGCATATCACATTTATTTTTGTGATTTCTAAATAATAAGATATGATTTTTATAATGCTTGTTACTTCACAATTACTTAATAAATAATAATTATTTAATGAAGTGATCTAATAATACATTATTATAGTTTTAAATTAGAATTTTTATTTTTCTAAGATTTTTGGTATTATATTTATATTATTAACATTTATCATTTTTAAAATATGAATTATCAAAGTTTTATTATTTATAAAACCTTTATTAAATAACATTTATTTAAATAATCATAATAATAATATTTGATAATAGTTTTAAGATGTAGATTTTATTTTTCTGAAATTTTTCATATATTATACATATTTTTCTGAATTCTAAATCAAAAGTTATTAATTAAACAAGATTTAATCATTTATTTGATTTCTGGAATATTATTAATTGAATTATAACATTTTATTTATTTCTTAACAGAAAATACTTTTTACACCACATCAAGAGCTAGCCCTAGTCACTGACTAGTGGGCCATGGTCCACCTCATCTCTCAGATGAAAGAAATGCATTAGTTACCGACCCAGTCTTGACCCCCCTATCAATGACATATGGGCCCTAGGCCATGTCATCGACCGCGTTAGCAAAGACCAGTCAAACTAGTTGACGTGGTGCGATCATGACGTCACGATGGCGTCAGCATCACTACCGCCGCTAGAGGTTGGTCGCCGGCGACGATCTACTGCGCCCCAGCAAGCGAAATAGACTTAGTTCGAATAAGCGCAACCTACTGAACCTAATAGTGGCAGCGCCGCTCGGAAATGGTCATCAGAGCTTCAGCTCTGACGAGCTCCGGCGGTGGCCGACGGTGGCACATGGTGAAACGGCGATTTATAACGAGATCCGGCGATTGAATATTATTGGGAGGTTCAGGAACTCACCCTGATGATGATAGAGTGGCCAGGGAGGCTTGGGGAGGCGTGACGACGGCAAATCGACGGTAATGTCCACGGCTGCCGAGGAAAGGGAAAGGTCGATTTCACATGATTCCTGGTGAGTGGGCCTCCGTGCTTGGTCCTAGATGGTTCAGTCCACGACGGCGCGTCGAATGGTGGCTACCACGAAGCAAGGGGTGGTCGGAGTTGGCCGGGACGATGAACTCCGACGAGCTAGGTTTTCAGGTGAAGGAAGGAAGTGATTCTAGGAAGTGAGATTGTGGATGAGGACGAGCAGGGTTATTGCGGTGGCCTTCTTATCCTCTCATGGCAGTGGCGGCGTTGATCTTGGCGCAACGACGACGATGACGGCATCGGGCGGCGGCGAGCTCCGCCAGCGAGCTTCCTGTGTGCGTGACGATGACGATGATGACCGTTTTGCAGATAACCCCCTAACGATCTTTGCTTCTCAACCCACAGTCCTTTGCTAACCCCACTTGTCAGTCACAGACAGAAAAGAACCTGGGCTGGTTACTGGGCTGTTGTGGGCTGCACATAGGCGTCAGATAAGTATAAGTGTGTTGGGCCACGACCAGGTTTGGTTTTTATTTGTTTTATCCTTTTTCTATTTTCTGTTTTCTTATTCAGATTTGAATTTGATTTATATTTTGAACCTTTCTTTGTATAATTTGTTTGCTGGATATTTACACAATACAAAAATATACCTAGTCTCATTTGTGATTTTTTTATTATATCCTCTCTTTGTATTTCTTTTATTTACTTAATGTGAACCCCCTTGTTAACATTTTATATAAACTTTTCTTATTATTTTTCTCTCCTTATTTTAGTTAGGGATTTCTTGAGTAATATATTATTATTTGTTTATAACTCAACTTTAGTGAGCTCATAGTTTGAATAGAAACTTTATATATATGTATAATGATCCTATACCATTATTTGATGCATGAAATATAAAGACATTGATATGGTGATTATTACTCCCATTAATTTGGAAAATGACAATGTATATATTCTATTGTAATAAACAAAGAGGTTTAAGGTTTTTGTATTATGCATATCTACCCTAAGGTTTAGGGTCTTTAATGTCTTTAGTCTTCTTTATGAATGTGGTTAAAGATTCAATAGCTAAACATATTGTTTTCTGTTTGGAATATTTGATAGCCTCGTCTGTAGGACTAGAAAGTTATATCTAGAATATTTCATGGAAAAGAATTGATAAAGATATTCTTAAGCACATGTAGTTATGATGGTTGGAATTAACAGAGATGTACTGATGTGATTTGCTATAGGATATATTTCTATAAAGTGTTATAGACATCAGATGATGGATCAATGGTATGAGATGGATATTATGTTTGATTTGAGATTTAAATTTGATTGCTTACCAAGATTTAATAGGAAGATGATTTATAACATATAATTATGTTTCACAATCTTGGATCTCTAATTAAGGAATTCCTTTCCTAGATATAATACTTCTTTCTATCCATCATCATGGTTAGTTTGATGGACTTACTTATTAAAATCTTCTTATTCAATATATCATTCTTCTAAACTTATGGATGAATCCAATGAGATTGATACAAGGATATTTCATAATTTTCTCATATCCTGGCTCGGTTGTATTTACTATTCTACTATTGATAAATTTCCATCCAACCAGTAGTTCCTTCAACTTCACTCACAATCTTCCTTAATATTCCATCACTGATCTTTCTCTAAGATTGATTATCTTTTAAGATGAATAACACTACTTCTATAACTCTATGGCATTATGTTGATCATACTACCTTGTCTCTACTTAACTCCAATATCCCATACTCCAACCCCACATTATGTTATTATGACTTGTCATGGCTAATCTAGAATAATTATCTAGACTAGGGTTTAATTATGTTTTATCCACCAATGTCCCTTATACAGAGTATAAGCATATTCCATCTTGGTGACAGAAACATGATCATTAGAATCCTTTGATCATTATGGCTTAGGTTTCCAGTTCGCTAATCAAGGCCATTATCAATACAACCTTGTAGTTGTATTGAAATTATCTTCTGTTTAGCTCTATTGGATTAAGAGATATAATTCATTAACTATACCTACTTGATCTAATAGGACTACTCCTAGTATCTATCTCCAGACTTCATCCTTGCAATCTTCTTTTCTATCAAGGAAAGATTTATCTCCATCAACTATCTTATTGATTGGATTCTTTTCAACCATTCTTATCAAATAAATGACATCTAAAACTAGCATCACTATTTACCTCTTCTTAGTTGTTTTTTTGTATACACTTATTTGTAAGTTGTGTTATGATCAAATACTTGATATGTTGGGAATGAATGAATCAATAGTTGATTTCTCAACATTGATAAACCACAAATATTGAAATATAACTCAATTGGGATGATAAGGATTATGGAAAGAAAGGTATAGGTGAATGATCTAAACTCAATTTTCTCTCCTACTCAATATTGCTTAAGAAGTAGGTTATACCTTACCATGATACTCAGGTATATGCAGATGAGATGAAGATATAGTGGTTACATTCTTATTATTTGTTTTATATCCTTAACTTGGTATTTATGAGTGATTATAATGAATACTATAACATGATCACCTAATGATCAAATATAATTCACATTGTATTAGGGTTTAACTTATAGTATATTTGATCTACCCTTAGATCAAATCTCTCTTACCCAAAATGAGATTTTAACAAAGGTCTTATTGAAACTTATCGTAGTCAACTTGATGATCTACTTCAATTCCATCAAGCTAAGAAAAGCTTCAATCACTTTGACAAGTTTTGATTAAAAGCGCGGAAATTATTCGGATTTTCTATGCATGAATGCAATGCACATATCTGGGTTCAGCTTATTTCTAGGCTCTAATGCTGGGATGTTACAGTATTATGGTTTAGATGAGAAGATATAGTGGAAGGGGAGAAGACAGAGGTGAGCCAGGGTACACACCACCTGGTGGCGTGGCCTAGGGGGGCGCGCCAGGGGGTGGTGTGGGCCCCCTGTGGCCCATCTCCGCGTCCCCTTCTGGTTTCCTTCATCTTCTGGAAAATAGGATTTTCCATATATTCTCTGGAATTTTCTGATCTTCGTGAATATTGCATCTGGACACCGCCTTTTCCATCAGAATCCTAACTCCGGCAGTTCATCCTCCAAAAGTCATCCAACATGCAAAATAGATGAAATAACATAAGTATCACCTCTTAATATGAAATATATCAATGAATAACAGTAAATTATGATATAAAATAGTGATGCAAAATGGACGTATCAACTCCCCCAAGCTTAGACCTCGCTTGTCCCCAAGCGAAAACAGAGCTCAGTAAACATGACCACAGGTTTATGGAGTGAAGTTTCGATAAAAAGAATACAAACAAGAAGCATCACATTCACCAATACACAACTCATAATAGAAAACAACTCACCATTATATAACTTAACTTGCAACGATCATGGGAGTCACAATAAAGATGCATAAAGACAAATCATAATTGGTAATGGCAAACTTTGTTCTTGGTCAGAGAACAGTTGACAAATCATACTTAGTTTTCAAGCAAAGCTTTTGTAATGAAGTTTATAACAGGAGTACTTTTGCTCAAACATAAAGGACTGTTCACAACGATAGCTTTCAAAGTAATATTCATTTAGATAAGAGTGATACGTCGTACACGTATCTATAATTTTTGATGCTCCATGCTTGTTTTGTATCAACTTTGTTATGTTTTGTCTACACTTTGAGGTATTTTTACACATTTTTTGGAACTAACCTATTGACAATATGCCGCCGTGCCAGTTGCCTGTTTTCTGCTATTTTTGGTTTCAGAAAAGCTAGAAAGGTAATATTCTCGGAATTGGACGGGACACAATCCAAAGTCAATATTTTACCGGAGCATACATGGAGTCCAGAGGAGAGACGAGGAGGCACAACGAGGCGGCCACACCTAGGGGTAGCGCGGGTCCCCCTGGCCACAGCAGCCCCTGGTGTGGGCCCCTCGTGGCTCCATCGACCTTGCCCTTTCGCCTATATATACGTCTCCCCGAGACATAAACCCTAGCGCGGGCGGAAATCCACGAAAACTCCCACAACGTCACCACCACTGAAGAGGTGATTTGGGGGACAGAAGTCTCTGTTTGGCACCCTGTCGGGACGGGAATTGCCCCCGGAGCCATCTCCATCGATCTCCACCACCATGTCCACCGCCTTTACTGACTCCCGTGATGAGGAGGGATTAGTTCTCCCTCGAGGCTAAGGGCAGCTATGTGTTCATCTCTCTCTATGGGTGATCTTATTGTGGTCATGAGCTTTGTAATCAAGTAGACCTACTCTGCTACTCAAGTGCTTTAATCGTAATCTCCGGTTATCCCCACGTGTGTGAAGGTGACAGTGTGCACACCATGTGGCACTTAGGCTAGAGATTGCATAAATACTTATCATGAGTTATATTTTGAGTTGGATGTCTCTATGAAATTGTGGTGTTTGTTGGAACCATCTAGCGCTCAAGGTGACAGTGTGGGGTTATCAAGATGGGGAAAGTGAACTTTAAGGAGTGCTTTTGTAGCCCTACCGTGGATTAGAGTTGTCCAACCGGAGAGTATTTCATGGTAGCATCATGAAGAGAATATATTTATATGAGAGTGTTCACTAGTGAAAGTATGATCCCTAGGCCTTGTTTCTAAGCATTGAAACACCGTTTACAACTAGTCCTGCTACGTGTTTGCTTGCTTCCATCTTTATTTCAGATTTCCTTTAGTCTCTTCCTCCCCGTCAAGCTCTTTTCTGTTACCATTGTCTTATAATCATCCATATCACTTGTATTTCACTATCTCTTCGCCGAACTAGTGCACCTATACACCTGACAAGTGTATTGGGTGTGTTGGGGACACACGAGACTTCTTGTATCTTGATTGCAGGGTTTGTTGAGAGGGATACCTTTGACCACTTCCTCCCTGAGTTCGAAAAACCTTGGGTGATCCACTTAAGGGAAACTTGCTGATGTTCTACAAACCTCTGCACTTGGAGTTCGAACAACTGTCTACAAGAATAGAAGCGTGCATAGACATCAAAGAGCAATGTGCAAAACAAGGAATATAAGAAACATGATTGAATAAATCATCATATGAATGATTGAATCACAACAAATCAAATGCTTGCTGGAGATAGAAAGGAATAGGTTTATTGACTCAGCTAAGAAGTAAAAGATAGGGCCTTCGCAAAGGGAAGCAGGGATTTCAAGTTTCATAAAGATCTTCCAAAATATTATGGTACTTACTAGCTTTGAGCTCTCATTGCCACTATCATAAGCATCTTGAGGTGATTAAGGTTAAAGTGAACAAATATGGATTATATGATTGACAAATCATAAGTTGGCAATCTCATGTCCCTTGAGTACGAGGGTCATTCCTCATGCTACTCAACTTTAGTTACAAGCAAGTTCTTGTCATTGTAAGTATATGTGTATCATAGAGAACCGCCAACGGGGTACCCCTTGCCCCATGACACAGGAGCTATCCCATATAAAAATGACAAGGCAATAGACAGTGAGCATCTTAGCGATCCTTTATTTACCATGAGCATGGTGCATATATTTTTTCTCTTCTCTTTTTTCTATATTGTTTTCTCTGAGGATGCTTCATAGATTGCTCACTATGGTTATGCTGCAAGTTTCCACCATGATTAGGCATGGCTTAGGCTAGCTGCCCAGGCGTTTCTATAACACATATACATAACTCCATGGACTTACAAGCTCCCCTTTTATTTCACACCACCGACATCCAGAAACAAAAGATCATGATATCAACTGGGTAGATATTTACAGGTGTTGAAAGAGTTCTCCATGGCAGCATGGTTCTGCTAATTCCCAACATATAAGTGCAATCATATACAACATAGTTGACACAATGGTTCAAGTTTATTAAGGGCAGGAAAATAAGGTGTGCCATCAAGTTTGTGAGAGCTTCACTAACTAGTTTTCACATAATAAAAGAATTTTTAATTTGGAAGATAGATGAAACTCGAGAATTTCCTTGGAATAGCAATAATGCTAATAGGTAGGTATGGTGGACACAAATGGCATAGGTTTTGGTTCAAGGATTGGATGCACGAGAAGAATTCCCTCTCAGTACAGGTTTTTGGCTAGGAAGGCTGGGTAGCAAGCATAAGAGTTGAAGGAAACAAGCAAACATACAAGTGATAGAAACAAATATGCAATCTTACTAAAACACAAAAGATCTTAAATAAAGAATACTAAGCTTATGAGCCAATCAAGAAGGAAATAAAAGAATATAAAATACCTGTAGGTGCTTTTCTCTTTTCCTTTCAAACCTCAAAAAGTGTTGCTACTGACGAGGGCTAGGTTTGCCAAAACCAATTTAAATTACTTGATGCTCCCAAAGTGATAACAATACTAAGCAACAAGATCAATCATATAACATAAGTTGCAAAATAAAATAAGATGTGCAAAAAGTAAATGATGAAATTTGTCATTAATATTCCATAAAGGTACTCACACCAAGGGATACATAGATAACCAACTAGAGGTGAGATACTTCCACAATGCAAACCATCCTATATGATAATGTAACATCCCAAAAATCATGGTTTATAAAGTTTGCATATCATTCATGCATCCTCATGCATTTGGTTTATTTTCAAACAAGGTTTCAAATCAGAAACCATTTGTTTTGCCTATTATTTCATGTAAGCAAGACAATGGCTTTATTTCTACTCTCAAATATGAGAATACTTTGATTCAACCAGAAAAGTTTAATAAATGATTTCAAAGCTTGCTAAAATTTTTCAAAACAAGAATCTAAATTTAAAACCATTTATATGCCTATTATAAATATTTAAATAAGGCACGGTTTTATTTTATTTTCAATGGACCAAAGTATTTGTGAGCAAACAGCAATGTTTTATACACAAATATGAGCATGGATCACTTTACAAAAATCTAGAAGTGGTTTTAATTCAAACTCATTTGAAGTTCATTTGAAATTGGATTCTGAAAATCAAATTAAAAATAGAAAAGGAGAAAGGAATTAGAAAAAGGCCAGCGCTGCCATTCTGGCCCATTCCCAGAAGCATCCCACTAAGCCCACCCGGGCCATTTTCCTCTGCACTCTCTCTCTCTCTCTCACACACACACACACACAGACACACACACACACACACACGCGCGCGCGCGCGCAGCTCCACGCATAGTCGCTGACTGTAGGGTTCGCAGCATAGAAAACAAAATTTTTCCTACGATGGGAACTATGTACCAAGATCTATCTACTAGATACAAACAACGGGCGGATGTATATCCGTAGAGAACATACCCTTGAAGACCGACAAAGCTTAACAAGTTGAACTCGTGGTTGATGTAGACGATCTGTTGCCGATCTCAAGATCGAGAGGAAGTCATAGCGCCGCAAAGCAGCATCGCATCCGTGCTCGCACGCACGTACAAGAAACCAAGCAACCTCCGCCTCCTCGCTCCAACGATGTAGTGGAAGCACAACCCATTATTTCCGAATAGCCACCGGGAACATGTATCTCGCTAGTCCGAGAGCATGGGGGATAAATTCTAGAGGGGGAGAGAGATCCTTCACGAGGAGGTGTGAGTGAGAGAGAGGAGAGGGGGTGCCTTTTATAGGAGGAGGGGGGGCACCCAAGGGGGTGTCCGCCGGCCATGGGGGTGCCCCCTCCCCTCCTTCATTCATGTGGGTGGACACTCCACTCACAAAAACCTCTTCATTTCCCTCCACTCAAAATCTCACTCAAACTTGCAATTAAATTTCCACCAAATTTAATGCAAACTCTCATTAAATAAAACTCTTTTATTTATTAAGAATTTTGTCAATTACTTTAATGACAAACATTCACATATAACCCCTTGATAGAATTCTATTTCACATGCAAAACCACTTTATGCAATTTCACTCGAAAACCTGTTTTAGTATCTAGTGAAATAAATCCATGCGCTTGTTATTCTTTCCGGCATGAAACATTTGCTCCAACTGGATGTCAGTGTCCCTTAAGTGTGTCACCCTACGGTTCGCGAATAATACGGACATGATCGAGACCCTTCTCCGATCAATAATCAGTAGCAGGACCTGGAGATCCATACTGACTCCCACACATTCAATGATGACTTTCCTGTGATCGTCGGAACCTTTTACACTTGTATCTTAATCCCTTTGTTTCACGATATATTACATGTCCGAGATTCGATCATCGGTATCTCCATACCTAGTTTGATCTTTTTGCTGACATGAACTCTTTTCTTGTTCCCATGATATAACATTCTAGTGATCAAATCACTTGCTTGCAAGCTAACCAATGTGATATCACCGAGAGGGCCCAGAGTATATCTATCCGTCATTGGGATGAAAAAATTCCACTCTTGATCCATGATTCTCAACATAACACTTTAGTAGCTCTGAAGCCATCTTTATAATCACCCAATTACGGTGTGACGTTTGATGTCAACAAGAAACTCTTCCGGTGTTAGTGATTGGCATGATCTCATGGTCTAAGAATTAGGATCACTTCGTAAGTCGTTTATAGCAATATAAACTCAATGACTTTGATCGTAATGCTATACTTCGGATGAATGTTCATCACATCATTACACTAATGTTGTGATCTCGTTATTAACAACATCCAATGTCTATGATCAGGAAACTGTCTATAACTAGGAACTTTATGTTTGTTTATTAAACACACATGTATTAACATTTCCGTATTAATACAATTATAGCATGCAAAATAAACATCTATCATATACTTGGAATACACATAATAAACACTTTATTATTGCCTCTCAGGGCATATTCCCTTCAGTCTCCCACTTGCACTAGAGACAATAATCTAGTTACATAGTGATGTATCTAACACCCATGGAGTTCTGGTGTAGATCATGTTTTGCTCTAGGGAGAGTTTTAGTCAACGGATCTTCTACATTGAGATCTGTATGTACTTTACAAATCTTTATATCTCCATCCTTGACATGCTCGCGGATGGAGTGCAACCGGCGCTTAATATGCTTGGAATGCTTGTGAGACCTTGGCTATTTGGCATTGGCAATTGCACCATTGTTGTCACAATATATCACCATTGGGTCCAACGCGTTTGCAACCACACCTAGTTCGGATATGAACTCCTTCATCCAAATTGCTTCCTGAGCCGCTTCCAAAGCAGCAACATATTTGGCCTCCGTTGTTGATCCCGCCACCACAGGTTGTTTGGAACTCCTCCAACTAACCGCTCGGCCATTCATGAGAAATACGTATCCGGATTGAGACTTAGAGTCATCTGTATTGGTGTCAAAGTTTGCGTCGACATAACACTTAGCAACGATCTCTTCTTCACCTTCGTATACAAGAAACATATCCTTAGTTCTTCGCAAGTACTTAAGGATATTCTTGATCGCTTTCTAGTGTTCCAAACCTGGATCCGATTGGTACCTACTAGTCAAACTAATAGAATGTGCCACATCCGGTCTTGTACATAGCATGGCGTACATTATAGAGCCTATGGCTGAAGCATAGGGGACTTTGTCCATTTTCTCTCTTTCTTCCGCCGTAGCCGAACTTTGAGTCTTACTCAATGTCGTGCCTTGTGTCATAGGTAAGAACCCCTTCTTACTATCTTCCATTTTAAACTTCTTTAAAATCTTATCAAGGTATGTACTTTGCGATAGCCCTATTAGGCACCTAGATCTATCTCTATAGATCTTTATGCCTAATATGTATGACGCTTCACCTAGGTCCTTCATTGAAAATTTGTTGTTTAGATAACTTTTAACACTGTTTAAAAGATCTATATCATTTCCGATCAATAATATGTCATCCACATATAGTATCAGAAATGCCACATTACTCCCACTCACTTTCTTGTAAATACAAGCTTCTCTATAAGTTTGGACAAATCCAAACTCTTTGATCACCTCATCAAAGCGGAGATTCCAACTTCATGATGCTTGCTTCAATCCATAGATGGATCGCTGAAGCTTGCACACCTTTTTAGCATCCTTAGGATCGACAAAACCCTTTGGTTGTATCATATACAACTCTTCTTCAATATTACCATTGAGAAACGCGGTTTTGACATCCATCTGTCATATCTCATAATCGAAATATGCATCAATTGCTAACATAATCCTAACTGATTTTAGCATCGCTACGGGAGAGAATGTCTCATCATAGTCAACTCATTGAATTTGTCGAAACCCCTTTGCGACAAGTCGAGCTTTATATACGGTTACATTACCATCTGCATAAGTTTTCCTTTTAAAAATCCATTTGTTCTCCACGACCTTTCGGTCGTGAGGTAAGTCCACCAAGTTACAAACTTGATTTTCATACATGGATTCCATCTCGGATTTCATGGCTTCTAACCATTTGTTGGAATCCGGGCTCATCATCACTTCTTCATACGTCACAGGGTCATCATTTTCATCAACCATGAAATTCATGACAGGATTTCCGTACAGCTCGGGAGCTGCACGCATCCTGCTAGACCTGCGAGGTTCGGTAGTACTCTCTTTCGGAATTTCATGATCATTATCATTAGTTCCTTCTTCAACTGGTGAAGCCAACTCCGGAACAACTTCCGACACTGCGCTACTCGCCATACTTTGAAGAAAAGGTTCAATAACCTCTTTGAGTTCTACCTTCCGACTACTCAGACCTTTCATGAGAAACTCTTTCTCTAGAAAGGATCCATTCTTGGCAACAAAAACCTTTCCCTCGGATCTGTGATAGAAGGAATACCCAATAGTTTCCTTAGGGTATCCTATGAAGACGCATTTTTCCGCTTTGGGTTCGAGTTTATCCGGTTGAAGTTTCTTCACATAAACATCGCATCCCCAAACTTTAAGAAATGACAGCTTAGGTTTGTTTCCAAACCATAATTCATACGGTGTATTTTCAACGGATTTAGATGGTGCCCGATTTAAAGTGAATGCATCAGTTTCTAGTGCATAACCCCAAAATGACAACGACAAGTCTGTCAGAGACATCATAGATCGAACCATATCTAATAAAGTACGATTACGACGTTCCGACACACCATTTCATTGTGGTGTTCCGGCAGGTGTGAGTTGTGAAATAATTCCATACTCTTTCATGTGAGTGCTAAACTCTTAGATACTCACCTCCACGGTCGGACCGTAGAATTTTGATCTTTCTATTACGATGATTTTCCACTTCATTCTGAAATTCCTTGAACTTTTCAAATGTTTCAGACTTGTGTTTCATCAAGTAGATATAACCGTATCTACTCAAATCATCCGTGAAAGTAACAAAATAACGATATCCACCTCACGCCGACACACTCATTGGACCACATACATCTGAATTTATGATTTCCAATAAATCGGTCGCCCGTTCCATTGAACCGGAAAACGGCGTTCTAGTCATCTTGCCCATAAAGGCATGGCTCACATGTATCAAATGATTCAAAATCAAGTGATTCCAAAAGTCCATCCGAATGGAGCTTCTTCATGCGTTTAATGCCAATATGACCTCGACGGCAGTGCCACATATATGCGGATATATCATCATTAGTTTAATTCTTTTAGCATCAACATTATGAATATGTGTAACATTATTATCGAGATCCAAAAGAAATAAACCATTAATCATTGGTGCATGACCATAAAAGATTTCATTCATATAAATAGAATAACCATTGTTCTCAGATTTAAATGAATTACCACTTCGCATCAAACACGATCCAGATACAATGTTCATGCTTAGTGCTGGCACTAGATAACAATTCTTCAAGTTTATTACTAATCCCGACGGCAAATGGAGAGGCAACGTTCCGACGGCGATCACATCAATGCTTGATCCATTGCCGACATGCATCTTAACCTCACCCCTTGCTAGTAGTCGCTTGTTCCGCAGCCCCTGATTCGAGTTACAAATATTAGCAACTGAACCGGTATCAAATACCCAGGTGCTACTGCGAGCACTAGTCAAGTACACATCAATAACATGTATATCATATACATCTTTGTTTGCCTTGCCGGCCTTATTATTTGCCAAATACTTGGGGCAGTTGTGCTTCCAGTGGCTAGTCCTCTTACAATAGTAGCACTCGGTATCAGACTTAGGTACAACTCGGGGTTTCTTTTCAGGCACGGCAACCGGCTTGCCGCCCTTACTTACCTTCCCTTTTCCCTTCTTGTCTTTCTTGAAACCAATGTTCTTATTGATCATGAACACTTGATGTTCCTTTTTGATCTCCACTTCTACAGTTTTAAGCATTGACAGAAGCTCGGGGAGAGACTTCTTCATGCCTTGCATATTATAGTTCATCACGAAGCTCTTATAGCTAGGTGGCAGAGACTGCAGAACATGATGGATGCCTAAGTCAATGGGAATCGATATTCCCAAGGACACAAGCTTATCGGCGTAACCCGACATCTTGAGTACATGCTCACTAACGGAGCTGTGCTCTTCCATCATGCAACTAAAAAACTTTTCTGAAGAATTGTAGCTCTCTACAATAGCATGTGTGTCAAAAATCATTTTCAACTCACCCATTGTATTAAATGCATTGCCGTTTTCGAAACGCTTTCGAAGTTTCGGCTCTAGCCCATACAATATGCCGCAATGAACTAAGTTGTGGTCCTCCTGGCGAGTCTGATAGACATTCTTCTCCTCGTCAGGGGCATACTCAAAAGGTGGGGGTTCTAGCGGCGCTTCTAGCACATATTGCTTTTGTGCAGCAGAGAGGAGGATCCTCAAATTTATAGCCCAGTTGGTAAATTTGCTACCATTTGTTGCAAGTTTCTCTTTCACCATGAACACATTGAAATTAAAAGCAGGTGGTGCCATCTACAACATAATTTGTAAAGTTTAGACTAAGTTTATGATAGATTGAGTTCAACTAATCTACATTACGAATGAACTCCCACTCAAAAACGACATCCCTCGTGTCTTTTTGGTGATTACGTGAACCAAATCCACTACACCAAGTCCGATCATCACGTGAGTCGGTGTAGCTTCAAAGGAGAACATCAAATGGGCATCATATCTACTATATGACTCATGCTTAACCTTTTGGTCCGTGTTCTGAGGCCATGTCTGTACATGCTAGGCTCGCCAAGTTAGAACCTTAGTATTCGCGTGTGTAACTGTCTTACACCCGATATATAGTCGTGGATCCAAGAACACCCGATCATCACGTGATGTCTTGGAGCGACGAAAACATAATCGGTGCATACTAAAGGAAGAACACATTCTTATCTTGATATTTAAATGAGGGATCATCTTATTATGCTAATAAAGCGCTAAACAAGAAATATAAGATGCTATCAAACATCACATGTTTATTAGTGAAATGATATGGTTCCCGCATATGATCTCTATCATGTGCACCGAGGTATGATCACTATCATACCTTTATGTGTAAGTCCAAGGTCTATGGAACTTACACGCTATGTGTGTTGTAAGAGTATCATTTCATACTTCTACTTACAACATCACCATATCATAACACTAGCCCAGCAACAATCTAAACTAGACGCCTCTAATTTATCCATTGCAAGTTTTACATGGCTTAGGGTTTTCGAAGATAGAACCGTTCTTACCTACGAACATGAACCACAACGAGGATAACCAAATTGTTGACAACTAGTTGGAAAATAGATATTGACTATAGTAGGAGAGATAGACACCCGCTAGCCACTTATGCAAACTAGTTGCATGTCAA
The DNA here is from genome assembly GCA_910589765.1 of Avena atlantica. NCBI lineage: Eukaryota > Viridiplantae > Streptophyta > Magnoliopsida > Poales > Poaceae > Avena > Avena atlantica. The sequence continues at coordinate 109,722,448 of OU342735.1, forward strand.
GCGTGGAACAGGTCTCATGTGCGAGGACATGTAAAGTTTGCCCGGGCCGCTTCATCCCACTATGCCACCAATATCCAAAATTACAACTAAGGAGCAACACCATGATCATCATCGCCCACATACTCATATGTGTACTACCCGTGTAAAGCATCTACGCATAGATCCGACTCTGATACCACTGTAGGGTTCGGAGCATAGAAAACAAAAAATTTCCTACAATGGGAACTATGTACCAAGATCTATATACAAGATACAAACAACAGGAGGTTGTATATCCATAGGGAACATACCCTTGAAGACCGACAAAGCTTAACGAGTTGAACTCGTGGTTGATGTAGACGATCTGTTGCCGATCTCAAGATCGAGAGGAAGTCCTAGCGCCGCAAAGCAGCAGCGCATCCGTGCTCACACACACGTACAAGACACCGAGCAACCTCCGCCTCCTCGCTCCAACGATGCAGCGGAAGCACAAACCTTTCTTGCCGAATAGCCACCGGGAACATGTATCTCGCTAGTCCGATACCATGGGGGATAAATTCTAGAGGGGGAGAGAGATCCTTCACGAGGAGGTGTGAGTGAGAGAGAGAGGAGAGGGGTTGCCTTTTATAGGAGGAGGGGGGGGGGCAACCCAAGGGGGTGGCCGCCGGCCATGGCGGCTGCCCCCTCCCCTCCTTCATTCATGTCGGTGGACACTCCACTCACAAAAACCTCTTCATTTCCCTCCACTCAAAATCCCACTAAAACTTGCAATTAAATTTCCACCAAATTTAATGCAAACTCTCATTAAATAAAACTCTTTTATTTATTCATAATTTTGTCAATTACTTTAATGACAAACATTCACATATAACCCATTGCTAGAATTCTATTTCACATGCAAAACCACTTTATGCAATTTCACCCGAAAACCTGTTTCGGTATCTAGTGAAATAAATTCCTGCGCTTGTTATTCTTTCCGGCATGAAACATTTGCTCCAACTGGATGTTAGTGTCCCTTAAGTGTGTCACCCTATGGTTCGCGAATAATGCGGACATGATCGAGATCCTTCTCCGATCAATAATCAGTAGCGGGACCTAGATATCCATACTGACTCCCACGCATTCAACGATGACTTTCCTGTGATCGTCGGAACCTTTTACGCTTGTATCTTAATCCCTTTGTTTCACGATATATTACATGTCCGAGATTCGATCATCGGTATCTCCATACCTAGTTTGATCTTGTTACTGACATGCACTCTTTTCTCGTTCCCATGATATAACATTCGAGTGATCAAATCACTTGCTTGCGAGCTAACCAATGTGATATCACCGAGAGGGCCCAGAGTATATCTATATGTCATCGGGATGAACAAATTCCACTCTTGATCCATGATTCTCAACATAACACTTTAGTAGCTTTGAAGCCATCTTTATAATCACCCAGTTACGGTGTGACGTTTGATATCAACAAGAAACTCTTCCGGTGTTAGTGATTGGCATGATCTGATGGTCTAAGAATTAGATCACTTCGTAAGTTGTTTATAGCAATATAAACTCAATGACTTTGGTCGTAATGCTATACTTCGGATGAATGTTCATCACATCACTACACTAATGTTGTGATCTCGTTATTAACAACATCCAATGTCCATGATCAGGAAACTGTGATCATCTTGTTAATCAACGAACTAGTTTATGAGAGAGGCATAACTAGGAACTTTTTGTTTGTTTATTAAACACACATGTATTAATGTTTCCGTATTAATACAATTATAGCATGCAAAATAAACATCTATCATACACTTGGAATACAAATAATAAACACTTTATTATTGCCTCTCAGGGCATGTTCCCTTCACTGTCCCGCGGACCCCACTGCCACCTCAGCCTTTCTTCCCCAAATCTCGCCTGCGGACCACGTCGCCGCTGCCGATAATGGCGCAGCGTAATTAGCCTTGAATCTACAAGCGTTTCCTGTCGTGCTGCTACCTACTTAAGCCCCTACACCCCATGGTCATTTCCCCCCACACAACATACTCGCTCCGCCACCAGGCTGCCAGTATTTCGAATCGCACCGCCGCTGCCCGACGAACTCCGGCGTGTGATTACGGTGAGCTCCGACCTTTCCTTTGCTTCTGGTTCAAACGAGCGTGACCCTCGTGTCCTTGTGCACCTTCTGATGCCTTTAGTTTGCCTTCTCGCGACCCAGGTCGCCGTCCCCGTCCACCCCCGCAAACAACCGAGCCGCCGCTCAACTTCGTCGAGCAATCACGGTAATTATCGAGCGCCCCTTGACCCCTCTTGCATACGACTAGGTTCGCCATGTCCTTGTGAAGCTACTGATGCTCCTGGTTTGTGCTGGGATGATCCAGAGCTTCGTCAACATCTCCGTCCGCGCGAACCCGACGCTGCCCGCAACTCCGACGAGCCCTAGCCACCGCTACAGCACGCCCCCGCCCCAACCGCGACCACATTGAGCTTCCTCGAAACCGTGCGACGCTCGTAAGACCAACCGCAACCCCCAGCCCCCTCTGAATTCGCCGGATCATCGCCACCAGTAGCGCCGCCGCCGCTGAAACCTCGCGCGCCGCCAGTTCTTGGCCAAGCCGTCGTGGGCCGTTAGATCTAGATCCAGCGCGTCAGATTAGATCACTTAATGAATCGTTATCAGTCAATCTAGCCCGTGTGATTTCATTTAAATCCTGCGGCTCTTGTTGATCTATCCAGCCGAACCGGTATGGGCCAATTGTAACACCCTCAGAATCGACCCTATGCAAGTTTCAGCGATTCCCGCCAAACCCGCATAGAAACGATTCAAAGGTGCCCACCAGGCACTTTCGTGCGGGTGGAAAACGAAGTAATAACATTACACAACAGTCCTCGATGGGACCCACAGAACAGATATATATACAACACAACTCCAAGAGTCAAGAATACAGATATACAGAACAAAGGTCCAAATCGCCTTGAAAACGATAGAGCGTCCGACTACGGACAAGATGCAAATGGGGCTAAGAGCCCTGAAGAATAACCAATGGCGTCCATAACCCTGCCCAGGCCAAGCCGGAAGGGTAACCCTGCTAACGACGTCGGTCTCAAAACCTGCTTAAACAAAAGGGGTGCCGACCAAGGGCAAAGGAAAAAGAGAGAGCGGTCAGTACTGAGGCCAGTACACGGCGAGGCTAGAATTCGGCGGTCCTCGCCTACATAGGTATGGTGGACTGAAGCGGCAGCGCAGCATGCACTAAACACCCTATAGAGACTCGATATAACTGACGGCTATCAGAGGGGGATAAGAAAGACCTATTCGGAACCAACCTGATGCTACCATCAGACAAACCCATCCTGGTGTTTCCCCCTCGAGACCAAACGAGGAAGTCAACCGAGGAACTCACACAGTTGGCAGTTTTACTTATTCAGTTATCGTCGCAGCAATTACTAGTCAGGTATAGATAGTCATCCTGATAAGATAAGCAGTGGGCAGTTTTAGTTAACCAGTCTGTTGTAGTTGCAACACTTACTATTCAGATACAATTAGCATGAGATATCCCAAAACCCAGCAGTTGTTGGCACTTTTATTTAGCCATTCCGTTGTAGTTGCAATGCTTACTAGTCAGATACAATTGTAGCAAGCGACAACCCAAACAAGCAATTGTTGGCAGTTTTATTTAGCCATTCCATTACAGTGTAGATGATTACTAGTCATTATAAAGGCAAGTTTATAGCACTACTTTAGTTATAGTTGTCTATGATCGAGATACTGTGCTCCAAGTCGTCCATAACCGCGGACACGGCTTTCAGAAAGTTTTACCCTGCAGGGGTGCACAAATAGCAACACACACTCGATCAACCTCGGAAAAACCAAATCAAAACCCAACGAGGCCTTCACGACAAAGCAATCACCAGATTCAGAAATATTTCAGGGGGTCACCCCATTAAGTATACCCGCAACGAAGTTAGCTGACTTCGAGACAGACTCAAGGTTTGTGGGGCCGGCTGTAAACGACTGGGAACCCGAAAGTGTGACTGGGCTTGTCGATACCGCGTAAACGGGTCACGATCCTAAACAGTACAGGTGCTCCTCGCACAATCGTAAATAAAGCAGTAAAGCATGGCATAAGTACATGATAGTAAATAAAACCTCAAACTAGTTTGTGGCCCCAAGAAATAAGAATGAATCAAGCTCTGGCTCAGGGGGGTCCCATAATCCTCCCGGATGTGGATAACGCGAATATTCAAGGAACAAGTATCAAGTACTTGGGGTCCTACGGGACACAAGTGGACGGTTAACAACCAAATAACATCTATTGCCCACCTGTGCCTCTGCATTTACCTACTTCAATTTTAGTTATTAAACAATAATTAAATTAAACGATAATTAAAGCCATGATCATCTCCAACATTAAACATGCGGCAATACTCCAACAACTGTGGTACTAGACGACACGCAACAGCACTTGAGCAAGCGACTACGACGAGCAAGTCCAACTATCTACCAAACAACAGGTAATAGGATGTGTCCAAGGCAATAGAAGGCTGCAAGGGATATTCCGGGCACGAAAACTAGAGCATCGCAACACAGATAGCAATAGATCAACAGGAGGGAATAAATACTATAAAAGTAAGATAGGTAGAAAGGGGGAGGTGCTCGCCTGAAAACATTGTCGAAGGTTCAGCCGAAGATCGGGTCGACACTCGCATCAACTCATTGGCCTAATCCGTGAAGAAGCAAAGCACTAGAAGAAACACCGGATGCACTATTTAATACTACGGCAGAAGATCGGGCATGATGCAAGTATGATGTATGCCATGGCAAAGGTGCAATGCAATTAGATCATATTAAGCGGAACCGGGGTCCCGACTTTTAATTAGGTGGTCTATGTTGTTTAGATACCCGCAATTTAAATGTTGTCTTAACAGGGCAAGATAAGTTACCGGTTCGCTACGCAAATTTTAAATGGGACCGATATACGACTAGATTTGCCCGCATATGGATCCCATATTTAGTTTAGGTGAATCGGCATAAGGCCCCCAAACCACATGAATATGTATGCAAACATGTATGATTTAATGCAACAAGTCTATATCATTTATAAAATAGGGTTCGAGAAAAGGGGTCACACATTAGGGTTCGGCGATCTTGGGGTTCCGGGGTTCGGTCTCAGGGTCCGGATCTAGGGTTCGGCCTCGGCGGGATCGTTCTTAGATAACGGAGGTAGATCTTGGTGTCCGTGAACCTTCGAACCCGTGAAGTAGATCTTATCGCACGGTGTCCGGGAAGTAGATCTTGTCGCCGCGAAGATCTTGTCAGGCCCGCGTATCGGGTTTGTCTTGGCGTTCGGGATGCAGAACTAGGCGTTCCGCAGCGAAGTGCTTGTCGTACCGGTGGCGATCTTGGCGGTCGAAATGGAAGAGGCGATCTTCAGATGGCGTGGTTTCTCGGCGATCTCGGTGCCGGTAGATCTTGGTGTTGCATGAAGAGGATCTCCGAGTTCAGGGTCTCGTCCACCGGATCCTTGAAGGAGGTCATGGTGTCCGTGTAGATTACTTTCGGTCATCGAATCCGTGTAGGCGCACTCGGGGTCTCGGCGTCTAGGTTCCGTGAAGATCTTGGATAAACTTGTCAATGGTTCTGCTTGTGCTTCTAGTTTGTCGATGTTGTCGCATGGCCACTGTAGGGCAGAACCACGTCGACAACTTGCTGTCATCGACACGGCAGCAGGGTCGCAGAGGCGCGCGACGCAGAGGGGACCCGAACGACGCTCGCGACAGCGCCATGGGGAGGTGCTGCCCGAGGCAGAGCTCGCAGGTGAGAGGAGCGACGACGGCGAGCTCGCAGACCAGGGGCCGGGCGGCGCTCGACGACCGGGCCCAGGGGGACGCGACCAGGGAAGGCTCGATGGAGCAGAACTCACGGCGGCGGACGACAGAGGTGGTCTTGGCCGGCGGGGGTTGGCGGTGGAGTTCGGGCAGAGGGTGGCCGGCCGACGACGGGGACGCGGCGGCGGTCAAGAGAGGCCCGCCGGCGGAGGAGTGGCTCGGCGACGCTTGGCCGGGAGCTCCGAGCGGCGGCGGGGAAAGGAGACGCAGCGGGGAGGGTACGCGGGGAAAAGGGGGGGCGGCGCCGGTGCAGAGGCGGGCGGGCCGGAGCTCGGGTGTAGGAGACGGGGATGCGCGGCGCCGGACGATGGCGACGAGAGAGGAGAGACCGACGCGGGCGGCGGAGCTCGCGGTGGCAGGTCGGAGGTGCAGAGGAGGGAGATGGCCTGGCGGCGGAGGCGCGCTCGCGGGGACGGCGAGCCGGAGGGGTGGCGGTCGGAGGTGCAGAGGGTTGGCTCGGGCCGGCGATGAGGCCCAGGGGGGTCGCGGAGGCGGTCGGCGGGGTCGCGGCCAAGGAGGGCTCGCAGACGGGGCGCTGCCAGGGTGAGGCCGACGCGGCGGAGCTGCAGGGCCCGACGAAGATGCAGGGGGGGGGGGCGCTGGAGAGGAGGGCCGCAGCGGCGAGCATGGCGGCCGGGGAGGAGGAAGGAGGGGGCGCCGACGGTAGTCGAGGATGGGTGAGGTCGGCGACGGGCCGGCGGGTGGTCGTGGCTGGCGGCGGGACCGGGAGAAGGGGCGACCCCGGCGGGGTCCAGCGACGGAGGTCGGAGAGGAGAGCAGAGGCGGGGTGAGGGAGCTCGGGGGAAGACGGGGAACGAGAGAGGAAGGTGGGAGCGTGCGAGTGGGTCCCGGTGGTGGGGCCAGGGCGAGCGGGGCCGAGGGAGGACGTGGGCAGGTGGGCACGCGTGGGCCAGGGGTGTCGGTGGGATGTGGGGCCTGAGGGTGGGGATGGGGAGGTGTTGGGGCAGATGGCTGTGTGGGAGAGAGAGAGAGGGGGTGGGGTGAGGTGGCCGCGGGTGATTGGCCGGGGAAGGAAGGGGAGGTGAGGTGGCGTGACGGGGTTGGCCGGGGTGATGTGGAGGGGGCTGGGTAGATTAGGACTAGGTAGAAAAAGGGTTTATGTGGCTTTAGGATTAGATATTTTAGTCTAGGGTTTTCTTTTATTTAAAATAAATTTTGTAATTAGTTTTAGATGAATAAAAGATCCGGCTGGACCGACGGTTTGGTTTGAACAAAGGGGAAGGATATTAATATAGAAAACAAAGTAGGTCTTTTAGAAAAATAGTTTTAATCAATTATATGCATGCTGATGTCATGATGTTGCAATGCACAAAATCAACGCGATTTTCTAGTAGTGGTTTCTGCGGGATGCCACAATTCGACACCACTAACAATGGATCTCGCCCTCGAGATCCGCCTCATGGTACCGGAAGGAAGGTCGGCGATCTGCGTCTTCTCGCTTCGTGTAGATCCTCGCGACACCACTAACAAAGATTGTTCCCCATTCGTCGAGAGAACACTTCGGAGAAACAAAGATGAAGGTATAGGTCTCAAAAGGGTAAAGCCACCTCTAACTTTCGCGGAAGGAGTATAACTGCAATGATCCTCCATTCAATGTGCAAGAGCGAATGATAAGAGTAGTCGGATGGTGATCAGTCCATCGCGAACCCAAAGCATTACTCTACACATGAATAGGAAATTAGGCAACCAACTCTCAGATTCAGATTGTAGATCTCGACAAGAGAGGTTCAGAAACAAAGGAGTGATGCAGACTCTGCATCGGATCTGACGTAGATGATGTCGTCGCGTCGGAAAACACCGGAAGGCACAAACAAGGAACAAAGAATGGTACCACAGTAGACGGATTCCTCAGACAGCATGAACACCGGATGGTAGAACACCGTTATCAAAGGAGGAAGCGAAACCCTGAAGGTACGACGGAACCCAACCACGAGAAATCCTGGACTCAAAGAGAGAGAAGAGAGCGGATTCAAAACACGCAGAGGTGAGAGGAGAGCAGCAGAGGGTTAAGGAGTAAAATCAGACCTAATCAGAACTATCCAACCGATTTTTTCAAAAATAGTTTTGACACTCTACTTCGGCCGTTAGCTAGGTTATCCTACAGGCTGGACTTGTGGGGTATCGCAATTGCTGAGCTCTGATACCACTCTGTAACACCCTCAGAATCGACCCTATGCAAGTTTCAGTGATTCCTGCCAAACCCGCATAGAAACGATTCAAAGGTGCCCACCAGGCACTTTCGTGCGGGTGGAAAACGAAGTAATAACATTACACAACAGTCCTCGATGGGATCCACAGAACAGATATATATACAACACAACTCCAAGAGTCAAGAATACAGATATACAGAACAAAGGTCCAAATCGCCTTGAAAACGATAGAGCGTCCGACTACGGACAAGATGCAAATGGGGCTAAGAGCCCTGAAGAATAACCAATGGCGTCCATAACCCTGCCCAGGCCAAGCCGGAAGGGTAACGCTACTAACGACGTCGGTCTCAAAACCTGCTTAAACAAAAGGGGTGCCGACAAAGGGCAAAGGAAAAAGAGAGAGCGGTCAGTACTGAGGCCAGTACACGGCGAGGCTAGAATTCGGCGGTCCTCGCCTACATAGGTATGGTGGACTGAAGCGGCAGCGCAGCATGCACTAAACACCCTATAGAGACTCGATATAACTGACGGCTATCAGAGGGGGATAAGAAAGACCTATTCGGAACCAACCTGATGCTACCATCAGACAAACCCATCCTGGTGTTTCCCCCTCGAGACCAAACGAGGAAGTCAACCGAGGAACTCACACAGTTGGCAGTTTTAGTTATTCAGTTATCGTTGCAGCAATTACTAGTCAGGTATAGATAGTCATCCTGATAAGATAAGTAGTGGGCAGTTTTAGTTAACCAGTCCGTTGTAGTTGCAACACTTACTAGTCAGATACAATTAGCATGAGATATCCCAAAACCCAGCAGTTGTTGGCACTTTTATTTAGCCATTCCGTTATAGTTGCAATGCTTACTAGTCAGATACAATTGTAGCAAGCGACAACCCAAACAAGCAATTGTTGGCAGTTTTATTTAGCCATTCCATTACAGTGAAGCTGATTACTAGTCATTATAAAGGCAAGTTTATAGCACTACTTTAGTTATAGTTGTCTATGATCGAGATACTGTGCTCCAAGTCGTCCATAACCGCGGACACGGCTTTCAGAAAGTTTTACCCTGCAGGGGTGCACAAATAGCAACACACACTCGATCAACCTCGGAAAAACCAAATCAAAACCCAACGAGGCCTTCACAACAAAGCAATCACCAGATTCAGAAATATTTCAGGGGGCCACCCCATTAAGTATACCCGCAACGAAGTTAGATGACTTCGAGACGGACTCAAGGTTTGTGGGGCCGGCTGTAAACGACTGGGAACCCGAAAGTGTGACTGGGCTTGTCGATACCGCGTAAACGGGTCACGATCCTAAACAGTACAGGTGCTCCTCGCACAATCGTAAATAAAGCAGTAAAGCATGGCATAAGTACAGGATAGTAAATAAAACCTCAAACTAGTTTGTGGCCCCAAGAAATAAGAATGAATCAAGCTCTGGCTCAGGGGGGTCCCATAATCCTCCCGGATGTGGATAGCGCGAATATTCAAGGAACAGGTATCAAGTACTTGGGGTCCTACGGGACACAAGTGGACGGTTAACAACCAAATAACATCTATTGCCCACCTGTGCCTCTGCATTTACCTACTTCAATTTTAGTTATTAAACAATAATTAAATTAAACGATAATTAAAGCCATGATCATCTCCAACATTAAACATGCGGCAATACTCCAACAACTGTGGTACTGGACGACACGCAACAACACTTGAGCAAGCGACTACGACGCGCAAGTCCAACTATCTACCAAACAACAGGTAATAGGATGTGTCCAAGGCAATAGAAGGCTGCAAGGGATATTTCGGGCACGAAAACTAGAGCATCGCAACACAGATAGCAATAGATCAACAGGAGGGAATAAATACTATAAAAGTAAGATAGGTAGAAAGGGGGAGGTGCTCGCCTGAAAATATTGTCGAAGGTTCAGCCGAAGATCGGGTCGACACTCGCATCAACTCATTGGCCTAATCCGTGAAGAAGCAAAGCACTAGAAGAAACACCGGATGCACTATTTAATACTACGGCAGAAGATCGGGCATGATGCAAGTATGATGTATGCCATGGCAAAGGTGCAATGCAATTAGATCATATTAAGCGGAACCGGGGTCCCGACATTTAATTAGGTGGTCTATGTTGTTTAGATACCCGCAATTTAAATGTTGTCTTAACAGGGCAAGATAAGTTACCAGTTCGCTACGCAAATTTTAAGTGGGACCGATATACGACTAGATTTCCCGCATATGGATCCCATATTTAGTTTAGGTGAATCGGCATAAGGCCCCCAAACCACATGAATATGTATGCAAACATGTATGATTTAATGCAACAAGTCTATATCATTTATAAAATAGGGTTCGAGAAAAGGGGTCACACATTAGGGTTCGGCGATCTTGGGGTTCCGGGGTTCGGTCTCAGGGTCCGGATCTAGGGTTCGGCCTCGGCGGGGTCGTTCTTAGATAACGGAGGTAGATCTTGGTGTCCGTGAACCTTCGAACCCGTGAAGTAGATCTTATCGCACGGTGTCCGGGAAGTAGATCTTGTCGCCGCGAAGATCTTGTCGGGCCCACGTATCGGGTTGGTCTTGGCGTTCGGGATGCAGAACTAGGCGTTCCGCGGCGAAGTGCTTGTCGTACCGGTGGCGATCTTGGCGGTCGAAATGGAAGAGGCGATCTTTAGATGGCGTGGTTTCTCGGCGATCTCGGTGCCGGTAGATCTTGGTGTTGCATGAAGAGGATCTCCGAGTTCAGGGTCTCGGCCACCGGATCCTTGAAGGAGGTCATGGCGTCCGTGTAGATTACTTTCGGTCATCGAATCCGTGTAGGCGCACTCGGGGTCTCGGCGTCTAGGTTCCGTGAAGATCTTGGATAAACTTGTCAATGGTTCTGCTTGTGCTTCCAGTTTGTCGATCTTGTCGCATGGCCACTGTAGGGCAGAACCACGTCGACAACTTGCTGTCATCGACACGGCAGCAGGGTCGCAGAGGCGCGCAGCGCAGAGGGGACCCGAACGACGCTCGCGACAGCGCCATGGGGAGGTGCTGCCCGAGGCAGAGCTCGCAGGCGAGAGGAGCGACGACGGCCAGCTCGCAGACCAGGGGCCGGGCGGCGCTCGACGACCGGGCCCAGGGGGACGCGACCAGGGAAGGCTCGATGGAGCAGAACTTGCGGCGGCGGACGACGGAGGTGGTCTTGGCCGGCGGGGGTTGGCGGTGGAGTTCGGGCAGAGGGTGGCCGGCCGACAACGGGGACGCGGCGGCGGTCAAGAGAGGCCCGCCGGCGGAGGAGTGGCTCGGCGACGCTTGGACGGGAGCTCCGAGCGGCGGCGGGGAAAGGAGACGCAGCGGGGAGGGGACGCGGGGAAAAGGGGGGCCGGCGCCGGTGCAGAGGCGGGCGGGCCGGAGCTCGGGTGTAGGAGACGGGGACGCGCGGTGCCGGACGATGGCTACGAGAGAGGAGAGACCGACGCGGGCGGCGGAGCTCGCGGTGGCAGGTCGGAGGTGCAGAGGAGGGAGATGGCCTGGCGGCGGAGGCACGCTCGCGGGGACGGCGAGCCGGAGGGGTGGCGGTCGGAGGTGCAGAGGGTTGGCTCGGGCCGGCGATGAGGCCCAGGGAGGTCGCGGAGGCGGTCGGCGGGGTCGCGGCCGAGGAGGGCTCGCAGACGGGGCGCTGCCAGGGTGAGGCCGACGCGGCGGAGTTGCAGGGCCCGACGGAGATGCAGGGGGAGGCGCTGGAGAGGAGGGCCGCAGCGGCGAGCATGGCGGCCGGGGAGGAGGAAGGAGGGGGCGCCGACGGTTGTCGAGGATGGGTGAGGTCGGCGACGGGCCGGCGGGTGGTCGCGGCTGGTGGCGGGACCGGGAGAAGGGGCGGCCCCGGCGGGGTCCAGCGACGGAGTTCGGAGAGGAGAGCAGAGGCGGGGTGAGGGAGCTCGGGGGAAGACGGGGAACGAGGGAGGAAGGTGGGAGCGTGCGAGTGGGTCCTGGGGGTGGGGCCAGGGCGAGCGGGGCCGAGGGAGGACGTGGGCAGGTGGGCACGCGTGGGCCAGGGGTGTCGGTGGGATGTGGGGCCTGAGGGTGGGGATGGGGAGTGGTTGGGGTAGATGGCTGTGTGGGAGAGAGAGAGAGGGGGTGGGGTGAGGTGGCCGCGGGTGATTGGCCGGGGAAGGAAGGGGAGGTGAGGTGGCGTGACGGGGTTGGCCGGGGTGATGTGGAGGGGGCTGGGTAGATTAGGACTAGGTAGAAAAAGGGTTTAGGTGGTTTTAGGATTAGATATTTTAGTCTAGGTTTTTCTTTTATTTAAAATAAATTTTGTAATTAGTTTTAGATGAATAAAAGATCCGGCTGGACCGACGGTTTGGTTTGAACAAAGGGGAAGGATATTAATATAGAAAACAAAGTAGGTCTTTTAGCAAAATAGTTTTAATCAATTAGATGCATGCTGATGTCATGATGTTGCAATGCACAAAATCAAAGCGATTTTCTAGTAGTGGTTTTTGCGGGATGCCACACCAATCAGATGCGTCCATGTGTCTGAAAATTTGCTTTAAAATCTGTTTTTGAATCTATTAGTTATTTAAACCTATAATTCAATAACTTTTGTTCTGTTTATTCAAAAAATGCAAATAATATATCAATGGAATCACAAAATTAAATCCTACACATCTGTAGTCTTGGTTTTGTATTTTGCCTCCGTTAAAATAGAATTTTATGCAGAGACATTTGTAGGCTTATTTTGTGTATAAAAATTATTTAGAAAACATTTTTAAAGCCAAATTAAGTTTATTTAGTCTCTAAATGTTTATTTAGTGTTTCAGTACTGTTTTACTTGTCTTGTTTAGTTTAGAAAAATCATCACATGGCATTTTCATGCATTCATATATTTTTGCTTGATTTGTTTGGAATATAAATTTGGTGCTATCATTTTATGTGTAGATTTTGGTGCTAGTGGTGATTGTGATTGTGAGGATTGTTGCTACTCCCCCAACTACCAAGGCAAGTGTTGCTTCATATTTTTGTCCCAATATTTTGACTATGCATTAGTGATATTTTGTATAGGGATTGCATGATGTTTTTGCTAAGTATCTTTATGCTATGCTATGGGAAATCCTAGTAGTTGTAGACTTGTTAAAATTTTCTCTAAGTTAAGATATTTGCTATATAGCCATGCTTAGCCTAGATAGTAGCAAACAAGGGTGGATTATATACATGTTATGGAAAATATTGCTAAGTCTTTGACTTGTGTTTTTTGCTTAATAAAACAACTAAGTGAATGAATCACCTAGGTGGAATGGTATGTTTGGGTTATGTTGAGTGGTTACACAAGGCCCATATTATGGTCTACCTTGTGTATCACACTTGTGGAAAGCCACCCAGGAACAAAGGGATTTGAGAGGCCAAATGTTAAGAAGCTTCTTGTGTAGCCACATGGCAATATGGGCTCTGCCTGGATCATATAGGTTGCAATAACTTAGCCAAATGGACAGTTGGTGGTAGGGGGTGATAGGTTTGGAGCGCGTCCATTTAGGTCTAAGGGAAGGCTTCTGAAAGGTCTTGTCTCGATGCATGTCGAGTCTTGCGGGGAAAGTGCACCACCTCTGCAGAAGGAAGAATCTAAGTACTTAGCCGTGTCCCTGACAATGGACAATTTGAGCATCAAGACATGGAAGCTATCAAGATTCTTCTCATCCCAATTTATAAGTTGAAAACTTGTGGTTGAACAAGGGTAAAGGTTCACCAATGTCTATTGGTGGTTCCTTGGGAGTTTTTGTCAAACAAAAACTTAGTGTTTTCAATTTATAGGTAAAACCTATTTTGAGCAAAGCAAGCCTAATATACACTTAGACAAATTCATATAGAAGCTAGAAACTAATATTCTACTAACGTATCACTTGCCAATACTATTCAAATGTATTGACCCACTGTGGCTGTAACTTGTGATGTTGCAGGTTAGTCTAATGAGTATTAGGGTTGTGAGTCTACACTCAACATGTTTGCCTGTGGCACATGAAGATGAAGACTTTTATTTATGTTGTTAAGTTAAACTCTTGTACTAGCCTATGGCTATGGAGTTGTAAAAGACTATGTTATCTCTGGAATGACGATGCAATAATGACCTTTGTTTCTGTGTACTTCATCTTAAACTGTGGATGCTAGCATTTGATCCAGGGACTAGCATTGCAATCACAAGTACCTTTACCTTTACAAAGGTGGGGTCTTATAGATAACTTCTCTATTCATGATATGACTCTACTAACAAGGTAAAAATATGAAAGATAATGATGTGATACCGTGGCACTCCCCCAAGCCTGGAACAAACCAAGAGGATGCCAAAACCTGATGACGAATTACTCCTTCGGTGGTGGTGGTGTTCCCTTGTTCAAGGTGAGGAAATCCTCCAGCATCTTACGAAGCATGTTATTCTCCTCATGAAGTATATCTACCTTTCTCCTCAGGACTCGGTACTTATCACAAAACTCATCAGCGGCTCGAAGGTCTTCCACTGCCTCAGGGCAGGAACTGAGGTCTGTAATGGAGGTCATCATCCCCTGCATATTATGAGAAAAAGCACGTCCAGTGTTAATTGCCCCTACAAAAGTAGTTTTTCTTGCCTTTGATCCTGTGGCAGCTTGTCGCTTCATGCCTGCTGACATGTTCTTTACTTCCTCCTTGACGCTCCGATCCATGTCTTCGCGCCTAGCTGTGATCCTTTCTTCTTCTACCCATCTAATGAAAGTCCCTTTCTCAAGATCACGGTGGAGCTTGCGCCGGCGTTGCAACTCATAGTCCTCCGAGAGCGAACCCATGAACGACATCTGAACAGAACAGATCGAAATGAAAACTCAACTAGAACACGATATACGGACCTCGAGGGATCCGAGCGGTTATATATTATGAAGTTTTAGTAGATAAGGAAGGTACTGGGTGAAAACGGGACGAAGACGGGCTCTGGGTGGTCACAGCCCCTGGTGGCGCGGCTAGGTGGGCCCGTGCCAGTGGGTGGTGTCGGCCACCGGGATCTGTTTCCTTCCCTCTTTCGACTTGTTATCTTCCATATGGGATAAAAACTGCAAAAATATAAATTGACAGGTTTTTCATGAAACTTTTCTTACCAGAACTGTTACCTATTCAAAAACGGACTCTACAGATTCCTTCTCTCCAACACTTGAAAGTTCCTTTCATACAAAGCTTCACACAATCTTCATTAGCAACATTAGTGTATGCAAAGACAAAAAAACTTTAGGTTCAATTTCAACTGAAGTCCATCAAAAGATAAGCTACTATAGAAACTCCTTTGAAAAAGCCCAAAAATAATTTAAAAGGAAATCGATTTAAGAGGCAAATGCAAATAATGGTAGAAATCTGTCAAAACAGACCAGCAGGTAAAGATTGATTTTTTCGAAAATCTTCAGTTTTTCAAACCAAAAAGTGCAAAACTAACTAAAGTGGTATAATAAATTGGATCACAAGCACAAAAAATTATATCTCCATCCGATGTACTGGTTTCACGAATTTTTACAGTGAAGCACAAAAATCTGTTCCAGGACAACAACTTCCCACAACTCACCTACTTCTCAAAAGAGGCAAATATTGACACAAAAACCAAACAAAAAGGATAAGGAGCGGTTATAACAGAGGTAATAACTTCGAGGACTCAAAGAAATAAAAACCAAAAGAAAACTAAAATGGGTTGTCTCCCGAAGGCTCTTTCTTGATAGCCATTAAGATGAGCATGATAATTTCAATGATGCTCTCATAGGAGATTTGGATTTGAAATAAATAGGGCATAAGGAGCAAATATCCAACACATTTAAGTTTAACTCACTTCCTATGCAAGGGGATTTTCTAAGAAAACAAATGATTGAAACAAAAGGCTACTAGCATAGTTAGGCAAAACAAGTGCAACTTCAAAACTTTGAACATAAAGCGGGGAAACTTAATATTATTGAGATGCATAAAACCATCTTTCCCTCTCTCATAATAACTTTCAGTATAACTATCACAAGAAACATTATTATCATCAGAATGAGCATACTTAAAATCATCAAAAAGAGGTTTAAGGTTAAAAACTGGATCAATAGAAGCAAGTTGTTCAACTCTAAAATCCTCATTAGGCAATTCATTTTTAGAAGGATCTTTAGTAAATTTGGAAAAGTTAAACTCATAAGATTATCCATCAAATTTAATTAAAATTTTCTCTTTCTTACCATCTATAATACCTCCACAAGTGTTCAAGAAAGGTCTACCAAAAATGATAGGGCAAGTTTTACTAGCTTCCTTACCAAGCATTATAAAATCAACAGGATATTTAATCTTATCACAAAGAACTTCCACATCTCTTACAATACCAATTGGACAGATGGTCTCTCTATTAGCAAGGTGAATAACCACATCAATGTCTTCAAGTTCACAAGGACCAATTTCATGCATAATTTCTTTGTAAAGCTCATAAGGAATAGCACTAGAACTTGCACCAATATCACATAAACCATAATAATAATGATCACCAATTCTAACAGAAATCATAGGGACACTAGCTCTCCTAGTTTTACTAGGATGTGAAACAATATTAGAAGCATCTTCACCAAAGATAATGTGCCCATCTTCTATATTTTTAGTGACAAGGTCTTCCACAATGGCTACTACAGGTTTAATATTTATTTGTTCATCAGGTTCTATAGATCTCTTTCTACTTTTGATAACCACATTAGCTATAATAGAATGTTCCTTTACCTTAGAAGGGAAAGGTATTTTCTCAATATAAGGTTCAGGAAAAATATGATCAATAGTACAAACTTCTGTATTTCTAGCAGGAACATGATTAACAATATCTTTATAAGGTGCATGGTACTTGTTCCACTCCTTTTTGGGAATTTCAATATAAGAGGCAAATCCCTTAAAACAATTGGCAATACTTTGAGAATCAAGACCATACTCTGTACTAATATTATGAAAGTCGTCAGTTCCTGTAACACCCCAGTTTTAGTAAATCAATATTAGGGTAAATTGTGCATAGCATGAGCATCATTATTTAAATTGCTTGCATTGAATAAATAAAGAGAAACCCTAAACCCTAATTTCTCCCTCTCTCTATTTGAAAACAATTCAAGTGGTTTTAAAAATATTTGAAAAATCCAAAGTGTTCGGAGCCAAATTGGACTAAAGGGCCCCACCTTATTTCATATGTTTTACACAAACCCTCTAGTATTTTTGAAACATCCAAAACAGTTTTGAATTTGAAATTACAAAGATAAAAATGAAAAACAGAAAAGAAAAAGAGTTTTACTGAAAAAATAGAGCCAGACCAGCTTAATAGGCCAACCCAGCTCCCCTCTCCCCTCTGCCTACCGCACACCTGTAGCTGCCACGGCCCAGCAGCAGCCCACCCGTCCCGGTACCGCTTCATCCTTCTCTTCGTCGTCTTCCTCCTCCCAGGCACACTGCTCGGTGTCACCGGCCCCGCCGTTGATCCCCACCGCCTTCGCTCCGCCGTCCGTCGCGCTGCAGGAGAGGATAAGGATGCCCCACCGACGCCCTTGCTCCCCTATCCACTCCTTCCCCTCCCCAGAGACCACTCTCTCTTCTCCCTCGCGCGGACCCGAACCCTAGCTGGCCTGACGCCATTCGCCGCCATCGATTGACGCCTCCCCGAGCCTCGCTGAGCAACCCACGAGCTTCGCCTCGACATCCTGAACAACCCAGCCAAAGGAATCAAGGAAGGGATCCCCTGTCGCCGATTCCGGCCTCGCCGACCCCTCCTCTGTGCTCTAGGTGAGCATCCGGTCCTCCTGGACCACCCCATTGCCCCCCTCCCTCTCTGGTTCGCCCTCGCCTCGACCACCTCCGTGCGTCGCCGTCAGTCACCACCATAGCCGCTTCTCCGGCGACCTAGAATAAGCGGCGCCGCCTCTATCTTGCTCGCGCTGCTCCGCTGATTTGAACGCGTGCAATCTCGTTTCCCAAATTGCCCCTGTCACCGTCCCGCGCCGCCGTCTGATGTGCTCTCCGGCGATCCCACGTGGCGCTGGCGTGTCGCCCGCGTGGCACCCATGTGGCCATGACGTTGCGCTGACCCTGCTCAGCCAGCGTGGTTGCATACGTGTCCCAGGGCCCCAGCCATGAGTGACTGGGGCTAATCTCAGCCCCAGTGAGAAAATCCCCACCCCCTCTGGTGACGTCATCCTGCCCGAGTGCTGACGCAGTAAACCTATTTAATTGATTTAAATAATTTCAAATTTGAATAAAACTTGTAAATTGCATAACTTATTATTTATAAGTCAGAAAAATACAAATAATATATCAAAATGTTCAGAAAAATGAAACCTAGCTATCTAAGCTATAATCATGCATTGTCCAACAAATAAAATGACAAGTTCAATTAGAAGAACAAATCAACCCCTCTCATATACATCCGGAGTTTCCCCGAGTTAGGGTTTTCACTCCTCGGAACCCCAATTAAGTTTTCGAGCATGCTTTAGGGTTTAAATTCAATGCAAATTAACACTTCATATCATCATTCTCGTTTGAGCATTGCATCGATGCCATTGTTGATTGTTTCCCCTTTCTTCCCGGTGTTTGCTTCTCTCCGGTAGAATACGATATCGAGATCAAGATCGAAGACCAAGATCAAGACGATTGAAGATCGACGAACAATACTTGACCAACTCTAATCAAGTCAAGTATAAGGCTACCGAAGATATGCTTATTGGTTATCAACTGGCAAAGGCAAGCATAGCCCCACCATGATATAATCCTATGATTTCAAAAGCATTTCAATTCTGCCATGATGCATACGATTCTACTGTGGTATTCTATCGATAGATAGAGTATCCTATCTATTGCATACTTCCTTTGAGCTTATATTACCTGATCCACTACTCCTCGCATAACAAGGTTTGGCTTGTGTGCAATGCTAGAGCTTTTATATGTGTCTCCTTAGCCCTGCATAGCTATTGAGTCTGGTCCATCCAGATGATGTATCAGATGCAGAGAATCTAGTATGACAGGAGAACGTGATGATATGAGATCAGTGATATGAGCTAAACATGCTAAGGCTTGTATGGGAGGCCACGGTGGGATGTGGTTTTTCTAGTCCCATGCTCGCCACCACTAGGACCTGAGTTCTTTCCTTTGGAACCAAGACGAGCGTGCAACCACACGGGGCCTGGAAAACCTCATGACTGACTAACTTGCCTAGTAGATTCCATGAGTCACATAGTTCAGGAATTCCATTCGACATATGCATAGAAAATCTTTTGAAAGATTTGCCGGGTGAAGTTGGTGCATTCATAACAGATAGGTAAGCATGGCTAAGGTTGCTTGGGGTAGATAGCGTCCCTGGTAAACCAACCTCGCCTCACATCTTTAAGTACCGACTTCGGTATTTGACCCGTTACGGCGGAACCATACTTATTGCGTGACTCATGGTCTCGGCAAAAGCAAGGTAAAGGTCGTGTCTAACCACCCTCTGCCGGCCTTCCAAGGAAGAGGGCTAATCATGTGGCATTAAGAGAAGGTTAGTACGTGTGGGTAAAGTTGTACACCGCTGCAGGGTTAAATCTTTTCGAAAAGCCATGTTCACGGTTATGAACGCTTGGTGACCATATTCGAAGATCATAGAGAACATGAACCTAATCTTAAAACTTGGTAGATCAACGTGTGCTTAAGGATGCTTCCTCATGGGTACGAGGGGGTGATCCTAGTTGGTAGATGATGATGATTGGTGGATATCAAAAGATCATGATCAATATTTCAGAGATGTCGCTCTCTTATCTCCTTTTAAAATGCTATGATTAGACGAGCTTCTTCTCTCTCTTGTTTTATAAACAAAAGATGGCTTTATGCAAAACAACTCCACCAGCCATAAGTCTTGCGGAGTACACCCTATACTCACCCTTGCTTACTGAAGACGAGTTTTGTACTAATCTACATCGACGAGTAGCTTGGGGTTCCCGGCCGGCAGCCTGGAATCTATGGGCTGGGACGTCATCATTATGCTTCCGGCCTCTTAGGCCATTTGTTAAGTCTGCTATTCTTAATAGCATAATTTGCCTTCCGTTGTTTGATGTTTGTGGTCAGTGACCTCTGCTTGTAATAATTTGGTTCTCTGCTCAGTTATGAGCTTGCTGTAATAAATTTTGTGTCGTAGGGTCACTGTTGTGTTACCGATTCTTCACTGGATATTCTCGAGCTCAAGGTTAAGCTTATGTCAGACGGAGGTCTGAGATTTGTTTAGCCCTGATCCCGGGGGTGTCACAGTTCTTGGTATCAGAGAAGTACCGACCGTAGGAAAACATTGCGATTGGTCGATGTTGAGTTTAGTGTTTGAGAAAACTATTTTAAAAGCTGAAAAAATGTATTCACGAAAACTCTAGTATGCTTCTTTTTCTCCTTATCTAGTTTCGCTCTAACTCTGGTTCATCTTATCTGGTGTTGATTTTGGAAAAGTTTTGATATCTCTTTTAGTCTTTCAAAGCTTAGGTGCCTTCTTGGCATGCCGTTTCCAACCAGTTGACCTACTGTTGAGTTCTCTAGAGTTGTGTGTGTTGTGAATTCCTTATTTCCCTTTATATTTTTCATATGAGATATTCCTTTCCATCATGATATCTCTATCTTTTGGCCGACAATATTATATTGTTGGATCTTCAGTTCTCTGTTCTAGGATTCGAGGTTTCCTTTCGCCTCATGTGCCTCCTTTTTGTTTGTTGGGTACTTCAGAAGTTGTTTCTTCTCTAGGAAGCTACCTCGTGAATACTATCTTGCAGTCTACACTATGTCACTCAATTAGTAGTTACTCCTTTCTTTGGGTTTTAACCCCTAGATTGAACTTAAGATCCCCGATTGCTATGGATTCTGGTGTTGTGAATCTTGTACATGAAGCTGACCTTTAACTCAAGATCCATTCCTTTGACCCCTGTTGTTAATGTTTACACATTACCTCATGATGGCTGGTATTACAATTCTAGCCTCCAAGCTTGTGGTTATTGTCGCGACTGAATTGTGACAACTAAGGACTTCCCTACCACCTGCCATGACAGATGTTCTTTAATGGAACCAAATAGATCACGACAAGAGTACTCCTCAAGAGTCTCGCATCTATACCCGTGACTCCGCCACACCTTACCTTTCTTTGCATTGGTTTTCGGAAGGTTGCTAACTTATGCATCCACATCTTGGGATTCTATCCTAAGTATGTTCCTCTTCCCTTGTCGTTTTCCGACCTTTGTCTACCAGTTGGTAGCCAAGTAAATGTGCATCGGTGTCTTCCGAAGCAAGATACTCTTATGGTCCGTCCAGACAAACCATTTCGGAATGTCTAGGAGAAACAAACTCCAGTACCTCGTCATATTATGGACCAGGTCAAAGTGTTGTAATCTGCAGATTAAGAATCATTGATTAGATTCTGTCTGTTCTACCTTAAAGTATCACACCCTTTTATACTAAAGAGGCTGTGTTGAGTTTCATGACCCCTTAATGAAGTGATGCTTTCACACATCTTTATCCACCCTCCCTCGTGCTTTCGCGCTCGTGAGTGATGCATGTGCGTAATAATGTGGCCATCTAAGATTATTAGCAATTATTATTGTTTTGAACTCCAAGGACATTTGTGTCATTCTTAGCGTGATTGGTTAACCCTATCACTAAGCAAAGGATGATCGTGCTACCAAGTCCGTTATCCAGGTGCACTCTCTTAGGTCAAAGAGTTAGGCTTGTGCTGAAGCTCTAAGACTATGTCTCCTTGCCTTACAAAGCAAGTTCCCTCTCAAACTAAGTGACATAGCGGTGGTTCGTGATATTCTGGATGTCTTCTAGAAGTATCGCCATGTTGCCACATGATCGTGTTCTCAAGTTCTTGAGCAAGTAAGTTCTCTGAACTGCTATTTTCTCCAAGGATCCGTACTGGATGCCCCTGAAATAGTTGGTTGAGCTTCAACAACAACTTGGAGAGTTGTAAGACAAAAGTTCTATCTGACTCTATTCCTTCTTAAAAGGATGTCTAGTTTTGTTCGTGTTGAAGAAAGATAGTATTTAATTCGTGGACATGTTATCTTCCCCTATCTTTGATTTGATTTGGGTTATCGTCAAATCAAACTCAGTTCCAAGGACTATCTTGATAATGTTTCTTCTTGTGAAGTTTCACTGGGATACATCCTCATGTCCTTTGGTCTGACCAACATTTTTTTCTTGTTCACGTAGCATACGAGTTCATCTTCTTGGAGTGTCTTGATAAGTTTGTTGTTGAGCCCATCGATGACATCCTTATCTTCTCCATGCTAGATTTGATTCATATGGAACATTTGGCATTAATGTTGGAAAAATTCGAGAACCATCTTCGAGTCTTCTCGAAGTATGTGTTTTGGATGTTAGAAGTGATCTTCTCTAGTTCACGTGCAAACGTTGAAAGATGTCGACGTGGATTCGAGAAGAGTTATCCCTGTCCTCTTAAGGATACATGTGTGTTTTATTGTCAGTACCTTATGTGTGTGCGGTTTTCTCCCGACAAGTTGTTAATACATGGTTCTAGCAATCTAGCTCATTTTTTTTCAGAGCTTGACACTATAGTTCCTGTCTTGAGAATCTAGTAACTTTACCTTCGCGGTAAATGTTGCAAATTTTCTATTCAGACATGTTGAGTCTGAAGTATCATCTCACCTAACCAAATCTGAATCTCAAGCATATATGATGGTTGGTGTTCCTCAAGGTTTTGACATAGGTCTCTTTATAAATCTGGCAAGATTGATGTAATGGTTGACACACTTAGCTGGAAAGACCTATTGTCATATTCTCTTAAATCAGCATTAACAACCATTCTTCATGAGGCTTCTTCTATAATTAATTATAGGAGTTGTGCTTATGGTTTCCTTTGTATCCGAAGTCCGACCTTCACTTGATGTCTGATTTCTCGAACATCAAGGAGAACATTTAAAGTAGTGTTGCTAAATGTCTCTTGGTTGATCCTCCAGACCCTTTTATGATTGACAAACATTTCATTGTGTCAAATAATTGAAGTCTGAGAATGAAGTTTCTTTCTTCTCGTATCATCAGGAATCTTCTAAACTATTCATCTTGGTGGTGTAAAGTGATATCATGATCTTTGGCAAAGATTTTGGTAGTCCTGGATGAATAGACAGTTTCCGTCACGCTTTCTTAAACATGTTCAAAGAGCGATTATGATTTTGGTAATCAATAGTTTCTCTTGTTACATGTTCCTTGTGACTCTTGTGAGTCCTCTCCACTAAAACACTTATCTGTCTTGGCCTTCTGTTGAATCAAAGAGTGATCCTTCTATGTCAAAAGTAGTTCAACAGCTTGGTTTTGTTGATCCATATCTCTACAACCCGAAATCTCTATTGAAGTCATTTAGTAGAGGTTCCCTATCGAAGTATGCGGTCATGTTCTTTCTGTTGAAACCTTCCTTTTCAGAAGCTTAAACCCTTATGTAAGTTCCATGGTCTCAATCCTTATGAAGAACAGTTATCTAAAAACTTGAAACCATCTCCTCTTGTTTCCTCTGCTACCTTGATGTGTTTCATGTCGTCATCTCAGAGTTGTTTCTGAACAATCTATTCATGAGTTGACCATGAGATACTCTGTGTGCTGTTTAGTGTGTTTCTCTCTTATCTTTAAAATGGCCCTGTTTCTTTCTCTCTCCGTCTCTTTTCCTACCTTTGGAATCTCGGGTCGAGATTCTCGTAAGGGGGATAGAGCTGTAACACCCTAGTTTTAGTAAATCAATATTAGGGTAAATTGTGCATAGCATGAGCATCATTATTTAAATTGCTTGCATTGAATAAATAAAGATAAACCCTAAACCGTAATTTCTCCCTCTCTCTATTTGAAAACAATTCAAGTGGTTTTAAAAATATTTGAAAAATCCAAAGTGTTCGGAGCCCAATTGGACTAAAGGGCCCCACCTTATTTCATATGTTTTATACAAACCCTCTAGTATTTTTGAAACATCCAAAACAGTTTTGAATTTGAAATTACAAAGAGAAAAATGCAAAATAGAAAAGAAAAAGAGTTTTACTGAAAAAATAGAGCCAGACCAGCTTAATAGGCCGGCCCAGCTCCCCTCTCCGCTCTGCTTGCCGCACACCCGCAGCTCCCGTGGCCCAGCAGCAGCCCACCCGGCCCGGTACCGCTTCATCCTTCTCTTTGTCGTCTTCCTCCTCCCAGGCGCACTGCTCGGTGTCGCCGGCGCCGCCGTTGATCCCCGCCGACTGCGCTCCATCGTTCGTCGCACTACAGGAGAGGATAAGGACGCCCCGTCGACGCCCTTGCTCCCTTATCCACTCCTTCCCCTCCCTAGAGACCTCTCTCTCTTCTCCCTCGCGCGGACCCGAACCCTAGCCGGCCAGACGCCGTTCGCTGCCGTCGATTGACGCCTCCCCGAGCCTCGCCGAGCAGCCCACGAGCTCCGCCTCGACGTCTTGAAAAACCATGCCAAAGGAATCAAGGAAGGGAGCCCCCAGTCGTCGCCCACGACCCCGTCTTACCCAACTCCGACCGTGCCGCCGTCGCCGATTCCGGCCGCGTCCGCCCTCACCCGGCCTAGCCGACCCCTCCTCTGCACTCGAGGTGAGCATCCAGTCCTCCTGGACCACCCCGTTGACCCCCTCCCTCTCTGGTTCGCCCTTGCCTCGACCACCGCCGTGCGTCGCCGTCAGTCACCATCGTAGCCGCTTCTCCGGTGACCTAGAATCAGCGGTGCCGCCTCTATCTTGCTCGCGCTGCTCCGCTGATTCGAACGCGCGCAATCTCGCTTCCCAAATCGACCTCTGTCACCGTCCCGTGCTGCCGTCTGATGTGCTCTCCGGTGAGCCCACGCGATGCTGGCGTGTCGCCCGCATGGCACCCATGTGGCCATGACGTGGCGCTGACCCTGCTCAGCCAACGTGGTTGCATACGTGGCCTAGGGCCCCAGCCGTCAGTGACTGGGGCTAACCTTAGCCCCAGTGAGAAAATCCCCTTTCTTTCCGGTGTTTGCTTATCTCCGGTAGAATACGATATCGAGATCGAATACCAAGATCAAGACGATTGAAGATCGACGAACAATACTTGACCAACTCTAATCAAGTCAAGTACAAGGCTACCGAAGATCTGCTTATTGGTTATCAACTGGCAGAGGCAAGCATAGCCCCACCATGATATAATCCTATGATTTCGAAAGCATTTAAATTCTGCCATGATGCATACGATTCTACTGTGGTCTTCTATTGATAGATAGAGTATCCTATCTATTGCATACTTCCTTTGAGCTTATATTACCTGATCCACTGCTCCTCGCATAACTAGGTTTGGCTTGTGTGTAATGCTAGAGCTTTTATATGTGCCTGCTTAGCCCTGCATAGCTATTGAGTCTGGTCCATCCAAATGATGTATCAGATGCAGAGAATCTAGTATGACAGGAGAACGTGATGATATGAGATCGGTGATATGAGCTAAACATGCTAAGGCTTGTATGGGATGCCACAGTGGGATATGGTTTTTCTAGTCCCATGCTCGCCACCACTAGGACCTAAGTTCTTGCCTTTGGAACCAAGATGAGCGTGCAACCACACGGGGCCTGGAAAACCTCATGACTGACTAACTTGCCTAGTAGATTCCATGAGTCACATAGTTCGGGCGTTCCATTCGACATATGCATAGAAAATCTTTTGAAAGATTAGCCGGGTGAAGTTGGTGCATTCATAACAGGTAGGTAAGTGTGGCCGAGGTTTCTTGGGGTAGATAGCGCCCCTGGTAAAACAACCTCGCCTCACATCTTTAAGTACCGACTTCGGGATTTGACCCATTACAGTGGAACCATACTTATTGCGTGACTCATGGTCTTGGCGAAAGCAAGGTAAAGGTCGTGTCTAACCACCCTCTACCGGCCTTCCAAGGAAGAGGGATAATCATGTGGCATTAAGAGAAGCTTAGTACGTGTGGGTAAAGTTGTACACCCCTGCAGGGTTAAATCTTTTCAAAAAGCCGTGTTCACGGTTATGAACGCTTGGTGACCAGATTCTAAGATCATAGAGAACATGAACCTAATCTTAAAACTTGGTAGATCAACGTGTGCTTAAGGATGCTTCCTCATGGGTACGAGGGGGTGATCCTAGTTGGTAGATGATGATGATTGGTGGATATCAAAAGATGATGATCAATATTTCAGAGATGTCGCTCTCTTATCTCCTTTTAAAATGATCTGATTAGACGAGCTTCTTCTCTCTCTTGTTTTATAAACAAAAGATGGATTTATGCAAAACAACTCCACCAGCCATAAGTCTTGCGGAGTACACCATGTACTCACCCTTTCTTTGTTGATACTTTTGGCAGAGTCATTGTTCACCTGAAGACGAGTTCTGTACTACATCTACATCAACGAGTAGCTTGGGGTTCCCGGCCGGCAGCCTGGAATCTATGGGCTGGGACGTCATCATTATGCTTCAGGCCTCTTAGGCCATTTTTTAAGTTTGCTATACTTAATAGCATAATTTTCCTTCCGTTGTTTGATGTTTATGGTCAATGACCTATGCTTGTAATAATTTGGTTCTCTGCTCAGTTATGAGCTTGCTGTAATAAATTTTGTGTCGTAGGGTCACTGTTGTGTTACTGATTCTTCACTGGATATTCTTGAGCTCAAGGTTAAGCTTATGTCAGACGGAGGTCTGAGATTTGTTTAGCCCTGATCCCGGGTGTGTCACAGTTCCCATAAAAGATTTAATGCATTCATACTCATAATTTATACCTGACTTTCTTCCTTTGCCATTCTCCAATGCTTCAGTATTTTCTTGAATACGGTCTAGAAGATCCCATTTTGCTTCTTCTTTCATACATGTGAATGATCCAACACAAGAAGCATCTAATAAATCTTTATCATGAAGAGAAAGCCTTGCATAAAAGTTATTAATAATAATATTATTAGGGAGCTCATGGACATTTAAGCATCAGTAATTTCAACCTCCCACAAGCTTGGGATATACTCTCTCCATCACGAGGCCAACAGTTATATATTTGATTCCGATCTTTATGAATCTCACTACGAGGATAGAATTTAGAATAAAAGAGAGGTACAATTTCCTCCCATTCCATAGATTATCCATTCTTTTGCAGCTTATACCATTCTTCAGCTCTTCCTTTCAATAATATAGAGTGTAACTTTTTATTAACTTGTTCCATTGTGATACGTGCACACTTAAACAACCCGCATAATTCATGGATAAAAAGCAAGTGATCACCAGGATGGATAGTTCCATCCCCAAAATAATACTTATCCATAACACGATTAACAATTTTTGTAGGTATCTTAAAAGGATCTATCTCAGCAGGTGGTGGTTCATCTACTACCCTAGCAGTGGTTGTAGCTTTCCCAAATAGGAAACCAAGTGGGTTATCCATATTGGAAACAAAGTAGCACACAAAAATAAAAGCAATACTCACAGTAGAAATTTCCTTTACCAGTTCCACTCTTCAATAGTGCTTCACTCCCCGACAACGGCGCCAAAAAATAGTCTTGATGACCCACAAGTATAGGGGGTGTATCATAATACTTTCGATAAATAGGAGTGTCGATCCCAACGAGGAGCAGAAGGTGTTGACAAGTGGTTTGGATCAAGAAATAAAGTGCAAGTAAATAAAGACAATAATAATAACTGCAGCAAGTGGCCCAATCCTTTCTTCAGCAAAGGACAAGCCGGTTGTATTACTTATGAGGACCAAACGTTCTCGAGGACACATGGGAATACTGTCAAGTGCTTTCGCTTCATATAGTTGATTAATCTTCTTTGGTTGGATAAGTGTTGTGTGGGTGAACCTATGCTAATGTACCGAACTTACTTGGACTAATACATACTTGTGATTAAACCCCTTGCAAGCATCCGCAACTACAAGAAAGTAAATAAGATAAAAACCTAACCACAATATTAAACTCCGAGATCCTACACTCCCTTGTGCAAAGGTTTCCTAAAGGGGGTTCAGGTTTTTGTCACTCTGGCAACCCCACAATTAGTATCCAAATACACAATGCATTCCCCTAGTCCCATAAATGGTTAAGTATCATGTAGTCGACGTTCACATGACACCACTAGAAGAATAGCACCACAACTTAAATATCAAACCATTGAATATTACTTCAACACAATTCCACTACTAACAACATGACTTCTCCCATGTCCTGAAGAACTAAACGAACTACTCACGAGACATCATATGGATCAAGATAAGAGATGATATAATCATGGATAACAATCTGAACATAATCAATAATTCAATGGTTCCACTCAATATCATCAACTACAAAAGTAATCAACACCGGGAAAGTTTCCCCTAAGAACTATGCAAGATTCAACCCAATTGTTACAGCGGGATGGAGTGGTGATGATGGTGCTAGTGGAGATGGTGGTGAGGATGATGATGATCCTGATGAAGTCTAGCTTGATGACGATGTTGATGGCGACGATCTCCCCTCTCCGGGAAGGAATTTCCTCGGCAAAAATCTGCCTGCCGGAGAGCTCTTTCTCTCTTTGTAGTTTCCGCCCCGCAGAGGCGGCGAAATCTTTCTGTGGTCGCACCCCTGAGTATTAGGGTTTCGAGGAGAAGATATAGGCGAAGGGGCGAAGCCAGAGGTGGGCCAGGGTGGCCACACCACCTAGTGGCGTGACCCAGGGGGCCCGCGACAAGGGTGGTGTGGCCCCCCTATGGCCCATCTCCGCTTCCCCTTTTGGCTCCCTTCGTCTTCTGGAAAAATAGGATTTTCCATATATTTTCTGGAATTTTCTGATATTTGCGAATATTGCATCTGGACACCGTTTTTCCATCAGAATCCTGACTCCGGTAGTTCAGCCTCCAAAAGTCATCCAACATGCAAAAATAGATGAAATAACATATGTATCACCTCTTAATATGAAATATATCAATGAATAACAGTAAATTATGATATAAAATAGTGATGCAAAATGGACGTATCAGTTATCCATAATGAAATAGTGATTGGAGCAGAACTAGATATAAAAACAACTTGAAGTAGGAACTATTTTTTTTTGTTTTTGATAAAAAGAAACAAGCAAAACCAAGCAAAATAAACTAAGCAAAACAAAAACAAAGTAAAGATATTGGTTGTGAGAGACTCCCCTTGCAAGAATATTCTTTCTCCCTGAAAAGTGATTGTCGGGGAGGAAGAGATTGAAGCTGTCCTTATCTACCCGACAACGGCACCAGAAAAGTGCTTGACGGCTCAGATATGTAGAGCTCGTTGGGAACCCCAAGAGGAAGGTATGATGAGCACAATAGCAAGTTTCCCTTAGTTATGAAACCAAGGTTATCGAACCAGTATGAGTAAGGAAACAACTCCAAGGTGTTTCTAGCAACTTGGAACCTGCACAACGCAATCCACAATACATTGCCCCAACTTACAGTGAGGTTGTCAGTCTCTCCGATTTGCTGAAAACAAAGGATTAAACGTATAGTGTGGAAGATATTAATTGCAGAAAGTAAACTTTAAACAGTAGATGGTATATCAATGGTAACGAATGGACCGGGGTCCACAGTTCACTAGAGGTGTTCTCCATAAGATAAATAACATGTTGGGTGAACAAATTACAGCGGGGCAATTGACAGATTGAGAATGCATCATAATGCATATACTAGACATCTTGATCTCTACGAGATTTGTTTGGGAATTACAACATGATACATAGACCATAATCCAATTGCATCTATGACTAATAATCCACCTTCAGGTTATCATCCGAACCCCTTCCAGTATTAACTTGCAAGCAACAGATAATTTCATTAAACAAAGTGTGTAAAGTAAACAATACAATTGCCCTTGGACAAAGGATTGTTGTTTTCTCCCTAGTAGCAACATCACATCTACAACCTTAGAAGTTTTTTTCACTCTCCCAGATTACTAGAGGCATGAAACTACTATCGAGCATAAATACTCCCTCTTGGGGTTACAAGAATCTACTTGGCCAAAGTATCTACTAGGAACGGAGAGCATGCAAGATCACAAATAACATAGACATGATAGAATCAATAATAAATCTGACATAGTATCTCAATATCCATCGGATCCCCGTAAACATAACATGTAGGATTACAAATAGATGATATTGATCATGAAAGGAGCTCACAAGATCTAAACATGGTAGCACAAAAGAGGAGAAACAACCATCTAGCTACTGTATGGACCCATAGCCAAGGGCGAACTACTCATGCATCACTCCGGAGGATGGTATGGTGATGAAGAAGGCCTCTGGGATGATCTCTCCCCTCCGGCAGGGTGCCGGGAAGAGCTTCATATCCCCCGATCTAGGGACGATGGTGGCGGCGGCTACGCACTGTTTCGTGGATTTCTGATCGGGTGTCTGGGATTTTTGCCTCGGGTGTTTATATAGGCGAAGGGGCGAGGTCGGTCGAGGGCCAGGGGGGCCACACCATGCCCTGGCGTGGCCTAGGGTGGGTTCGCGCCAGGGGGTGGTGTGGCCACCCTGTGGCACCTCTTCGTCCCCCCTCTGGACTCCGTCTTCGATCCGGTAAAATATTGACTTTGGCTTTTGTTCCGTCCAATTCCGAGTATATTTATTTACTAACTTATCTGAAACCAAAAATAGCAGAAAACATGCAAATGGCACTGCGGCATCTTGTCAATAGGTTTGCTCCAGAAAATGTATAAAAATGCCTCAAAGTGTAGACAAAACATAAGATAGTTTATACAAAACAAGCATGGGGCATCAAAAACATATGATACGTTTACGACGTATCACCTGCCGGTACTCTGGTGGGAGGAACATGCCCAAAACTTCTGGCGGTGTGATCCGTGGCCTTGGTAGTGTGCCTCTACAACCCCGTAGTCGAGCACCACGCCAGCTCCTCTGCCTCCTCGCTGGTGGTGCCACAGACCCATCTGATGCCGCCTCAACGCATTCCACTGGCTCCACGGATGAAGAAGCCGCCCTCGTTCCTCAGAGCCCGATGACCTGCACGAAGACACACCAAGCGTACCTTTGCATGATGATGGCGACACATCAGACCTCTCCTAGAACCAGGATTCCTTCATGGGGAAAGCAACGTCTTCCCAGAACTCCTGCATGATCCATTCTTCCATCTTCCCCCATTGAAAGAGCATGTGGGCACCATGTGTGATTTTGGTAATTAATGCCAATCTTTATGGACTAATGTGTGTATTAAGTTGCACTTGTAGGATTTTTCCATTGGCATCGCTTGGAGCATGTGTTGGCTTCAAGGTAGATGAAATGAAGAAGTGTGTTGTGCAAGCTCAAAATGCGCCATCTCTAGAAGATCTCATGTTTGATGCTTGCCATCCTCGGTGGTCTTGGTTTGATGAAGAGCAATCAATAAAGGTGTTCCATCTTGAGAAGGGCAAAATCATCTACATCGAGCTCAAGTGGAATGCTCAAGGAAAAGGTACAATCTTGATAGGTTTTCCCTTTTGACGGTCTCATGTTGTTAGTTGGGAGACCGAGTTTAGGATAGATAGCCATACTATCAAGAGGGGCTCTCGAGTGAGTAACTCGACCATATCATTAGGAGAGAGATCAAACCTTTGCATACTTGCATAATCATATTTGGTTGTTATTTGGATCTTATCATTGTGAGGCTCTAGAGATTGTGGTAATATTCATGACAAGCTCTAGTTCATCAAAAACAGATTTCCCTTTTGTATCTTACCGTGTTTTTAATATTGGCGATTTTCCGGATTCTCACCAAGGGAGGTATCTCAATTTATAATACATGAAGTATTCTCACTTGTTGGGTAGCTCTTTTCATCCTCTTTCCAACAAAATTGGTTTGGGGTCAATCGGAGTTTCCTAGCTCAAGATATCGCTTTGGAAATTTGCCTTTATTTGGTTTAAATAGAAAAAGGAAAAAAGAGGTTTCAGCTGGGCCAAGCGGTGCTACATCTATGCGCTGCTGGACGCGTCTGAATGAGCGGACCATCCTAATGTGTCGCCCAGCAGTTGTTTCTGGCTGTACCGGGGCTCAACGGTAGTACCTGGCCGGTACTACCGGACCGGCCCAACCCTGCTCCTTGCTCCCTGCCACTCGGCTCGCTGCCTGGGCCTCGCCTCGCATGTTGTTCTCCACTACCGCCGATTGCTCCCGCTCCTCGCGCACATGCATCTTCCCTCTGATCCCCTTTTGTAGCACCCCGGGTAAAACCACAACTAGAAAATCACATGTCTTATCTCCGTGCATCATCATGACATCAGCATGCATCTGTTTGCCTAAAAGTATTTTGCTAAAACCCTATTTTGTTTTCTAGATATTCCCCTCTTTGTTCAAACCAAAACCGTCGGTCAGGCCAGATATTTTATTTGTTTAAAACTATTTACAAAAGTTTATTTTGAAGCAAAAGAAATAAAAAACTATTTATCGGGGAGGCATTCCAGCCGGCCGGCCCGAAGGCCCAACTATCCAGACCACCTACTACCCAAATCAAAACCTAGACTACCCTTGAAACCCTAACCCTATATCCCCTTTCCCTACTGATATGTCGTAAATGTATCTATAATTTTTGATGTTCCATGCTTGTTTAGTATCAACTTTGCTATGCTTTGTCTACACTTTGAGGTATTTTTATACATTTTATGGGACTAACCTATTAACAAGATGACGCAGTGCCAGTTGCCTGTTTTCTACTATTTTTGGTTTCAGAAAAGCTAGTAAGTAAATATTCTTGGAATTGGACGGGACAAAAGCCAAAATCAA
Source organism: Avena atlantica (assembly GCA_910589765.1). Lineage (NCBI taxonomy): Eukaryota > Viridiplantae > Streptophyta > Magnoliopsida > Poales > Poaceae > Avena > Avena atlantica. Next base: position 109,755,191 of record OU342735.1, read on the forward strand.
TATTTTACCGAAACAAACACAGAGACCGAAGGACAACCAAAGGAGGGGCATGAGGCCGCCACACCCTAGGGTGGCGTGCCCCCTAGGGCGCCGCCACCTGGTGTGGTTGCCTCGGGTGCCCCTGCCTCGCCTCTTCTCCTATAAAAGCCCCCTGATGCAGAAACCCTAAGAAAACGATTAGATCTCCACGAAACAGTCTGTAGCCGCCACCATCGTCCCTATATCGGGGGATCTGAAGCTCTTCCCTGCACCCTGCTGGGGGGAGAGATCATCCCGGAGGCCTGCTTCATCACCTTGCCAGCCTCCGGTATGATGCGTGAGTAGTTCACCCTTGGACTATGGGTCCATACAGTAGCTAGATGGTTATTTCTCCTCCTTTGTGCTATCATGTTTAGATCTTGTGAGCTCCGTTCATGATCAAGATCATCTACTTGTAATCATACATGTGTTTGAGGGGATCCGATGGATATTGAGATACTATGTCAAATTGATTATTGATTCTATCATGTCGGATTGATTATTGATTCTATCATGTCTGTGTTGTTTGTGATCTTGCATACTCTCCGTTGCTAGTAGCTATCTTGGCCAAGTAGATACTAGTGACTCCAAGAGGGAGTATTTATGCTCGATAGTGGGTTCATGCCTCTAGTAATCTGGGGAAGTGACAGGAATCTCTAAGGTTGTAGATGTGCTGTTGCTACTAGGGAGAAAACAACAATCTTTTGTTCATGTAACAATTGTATTGTTTACTTTACACACATTGCTTAATGAAATTATCCATTGCTTGCAACTTAATACTGGAGGGGGTTCAGATGATAACCTGAAGCTATATTATTAGTCATAGATGCAGTTGGATTACGGTCTATGAATATTGTTGTAATGCCCAACCAAATCTCATAGGAATCATGATGTCTAGTATTGCATTATTATGCCTTGCTTAATCCTGTCAATTGCCCCGCTGTAATTTGTTCACCCAACATGTTATCTATCTTAAGGAGAACACCTCTAGTGAACTGTGGACCCCGGTCCAATCTTTACCATTGTTACATCATCTACTATTACCGTTTACTTTCTACCAGCAACTACTGCCTTCCACACTATACGTTTAATCCTTTGTTTTCAGCAAATTAGTGAGATTGACAACCTCACTGTAAGTTGGGGCAAAGTCTTGAGTTTGTGTTGTGCAGGATTCCAAGTTGTTAGCAACACCTTGGAGTTGTTTCCTTGATCCTACTGGTTCGATAACCTTGGTTTCATAACTGATGGAAAACTTGTTGTTGTGCTCATCATACCTTCCTCTTGGGGTCTCCCAACGAAGCTCTGCAATTGACTGAGCCATGTCACCTACCCCCTCAACCCCTGCAGCCACCACCCACCAAACACCCACCCCACCGCCGCCGGCACACAAACGCATCGCGCACACACGCAACTGCACGCACGCAGCAACACGGGCCTACACGCATGCTGACCCGGTCCAACCCCGCTAACTCCCTAGCACCCACACCCAGCACGCTGAACCTCGCTCCCTCCTCACACGACACAACACAAACCGACACGCTGCTACCCACCCACACTCCCCGCGTGCATCCCTCCCCTGGCATGTCTCCCACACGCGATCGATCCTGGCCCCACCCAGCGTTGCTCACCCACTTTCCCTTTGCCTCGCATTCTCCTCACACGATTCCCCAACCCTGCCGCCTCCTCCCACATTGCTCACCGTGGTTGCCCTACGAGCCTGCGCTGGTCCCCCGCGTCAAGTCCTCCCCGCATGCCATGTCCGCCGCCTCCTTGTCGCTGCACACGCCCTTTGCCCCGTGACCTCGCCCCTCCACCATCCTCTACAGAGGTTGTCCCTGCTGAGCTCATCGCCCTGTCGAACCCGACCGTGCCGCCTTGCTGCATCCCATCGCCATGCACCTTCCTCCTCCCTTTTAGCCGCCGTCGCCTTACTATCGTTAGTGAGCAGCACCGCCATGTTAACCCTGCGAGCTCCCCCTCCCTGCTCGTCACCCATGCCTCCTCTCGGCCTCGTTCGACTGGGTGCCTCCATCGCCTGCCCCGCCGCCACCTGAGCTCTCCTCCCTTAGCTTCCTCGCCTCCGGCCATCCCCATGCCTCCTCATCGCTGGCCTCCTGCCGCCGCCCATCGTATCCCTGTGCTCGAGCCCATCTCCGAACAGCACAGCGCGGGCACCCTCTACCTCAAGCTTGCATGTCCACAATGTTGTTTTTTCTTTGTTTTCCCACTGGTGCCCAGCGCCTCTGACATACGCTAATCCTATGCAGGAGCTGCTCGACAACATTGGTTCCTTGCATTATCTCTATTCGTTGGCTTCTTCTCGTGCCAGCCCTCATCTGGCCCAGGCCCCTGCATCTACCCTTTGGCACCGACCTCCCGTTTCGGCCTGCTTTAACACAACCTCGTGGACCCTTTTTGAAGTGGTAATGAGGCGGGCGACAAAGAGATGTAGTATGCCAATGATGTTGTGTGGGTTTAGCTGTGGGGGAGATGAGGATATAGTGGTTCCGTTGCATGCCTACCATAGCTGTCAAGATCGACCAAGATGGCGATTTGTACAAGGACAACGCCAAGATCGACCTAGAGGAACCATCGGCGCCGAGCCTGGTGCTTTCTCCATCACGGATCCAAACATCCAAGACCTCCTTCATGGAACACCCAGACCCCCCAGATCTGATGCCTCGGAGCCGTACCCAAAGACCGATCCTGGATCCGAAGATCATACCACCGAAGACCGATATCCCCGTACCCGAATCCAAGACCTTCGCCCCTAAATGTGTGACCCTATTTTCTGAGACCAATATTTTCATAATACATATAATATACTTGTTGCATTTAAATCGACATTCTTGCATACATATATGGTGGTTTGGGTATATTTTGTCGACTCATCTAATAATTAATATGAAGACCATATACAGGCTTTTCTATTCTTATAATGGCTCCATTTAAATTTGTGTAGCGAATCAATGCCATGTTTTGCCTTGTTAATACAACATTTAAATTGCGGGATATCTAAATAACATGAACCATCTAATTAATTGTCAAAACCTCGGTTCCGCTTAATATTGCCTAATTGCATCGCATCTTTTCCATGTCATGCATCATACATGCATCTTGCCTGATCTTCTGTCGTAGTATTAAATAGAGGATCCAATGTTTCTTCTAGTGCTTCGCTTCTTCACGGATTAGGCCAATGAGTTGATGTGAGTGTTGACCCGATCTTCGGATGATTCTTCGGCAGTGTTTTCCAGGCGAGCATTCTCCCCCTTTCTACCTATTTTATATTTATAGTATTTACTTCCTCCTGTTGATATATTTCTATCTGTGTTGCGATGCTTTAGATTCCGTACCCCTTTATACACCCCTGCAACATTTATATTTCCTTGGACACCTCCTATTGCTTATTGTTTGGGTAGATAGTTATCCTTGCGAGTCGTAGTCGCTTGCTTAGGTGCTGCTTCGCGTCATTGATGTTCAACTGATGTTGGGGGTTGGCATATTCTTAATGGTGGAGATGATCATGGATTCAATTATAGTTTAATAAATAATATTGAAAGTGAGTATAATAAATGCAGAGGCACAGAGGGGTAAAAGATGAGATCTGCTTGTTATCCCACCCCCTGTGTCTATGTAGGACCCGAGTTCTTGACACCTGTACCGAGACGAGCGCGCTAACCTCATGTGGGGTGTATAAACATCCCTATCATCTTAGTACCTAATTTCAAAGTACTGTTCTGGGGGCCACAACACTAGTTCGGGCTTTATGCGTTACTATTGTACTTATGCCATGTATGCCATGTATGAGATGTTTATTATATGTTGCTCGATGAGCGTTTATTGCTGTTGCGTAGGTGCGGCACTTTGTCATGGGAATATTTTTTCTATGACCTCTGCTCCCATGCAAGTCCACGCAACATCAGGGTCCATACGAGGAGGATTAGATATACCTATGATATGTCATAAAGGTATCTATATTTTTTGATGTTCCATGCTTGTTTAGTATCAACTTTACTATGCTTTGTCTACACTTTGAGGTATTTTTATACATTTTCTGGGACTAACCTATTAACAAGATGCCGCAGTGCCAGTTGCCTGTTATCTGCTTGTAAGGTTCCCAACCTTTAATAAGGTAGAGTCCCCTGTGTTTACAATGCTAGTCCCTGGATCAATAGCTAGCATCCACAGTTAAGATGTAATATCAAGAAACAAAGGTCATAATACAACTTTATAACCAGGAATAACATAATTTTATTACATCTTACATAGCTCATTTGGCTATTACATTACATTGCAGCAGAATATCTATAAGCATGGGGTCCTTCATCTTCAAAGTGCCACAGGCAGACATGTTGGTTGTAGACTTTGTAATCCTAATCAACACACTTCACTAAATCAAACAAACCTGCAACATACAAGTTACATCCACAAGGGTCAATACATTTGAATTGTATTGGCAAGTGATACTATAGTAGTATAGTGGAGTCTATCATCTATATGCATTTGGCTAAGTGGAGTTGAGGCTTGCATTGCTCAAAATAGATTTTCCTTATCATTTTGAAAACACTAAGTTTTTGCTTGACAAAATCATTTCTCCCAATCAAAAGTTTGAAGATCCTTTAACCCTTGTTCAACCACAAGTTTTTAACTTTGAAATTTGAATGATGAGATTCTTGATTGCTTCCATGTCTTGATGCTCAAATTGTCCTTTACCAGGGACATGGCTAAGTACTTAGATTTTACACTCTGCATAGGTGGTGCACTTTCCCCACAAGACTTGGTTTCCCAAGACAAGTTCTTTCAGAAGCCTTCCCTTAGACCAAAATGGACGCGCTCCAACCTATCAAACTCTACCACCAACTGTCCATATGGCTAAGTTCTTTCAACCTATATGATCCAGGCAGAGCCCATAATGCCAAGTGGCTGCACTTGAAGCTTCTCAACATTTGACATCTCAAATCTCTTTGTTCCTGGGTGGCCATCCACAAGTGAGATACACAAGGTCAACCATAAACATGGGCCTTGTGAACCACTCAACCAAAAACCACCAAGCAATTACCATTCCACCCAGGTGATTCATTAACTTAGTTGTTTTATTAAACAAAACACAAGTCCTCAGACTTAGAAATTTTTCCATAGTATGAATGTATATTCCACCCTTGTTTTCTATTAGCTAAGCTAAGCTTGATAGTAGTAGGAATCTTAACTTAGGAAAATTTCTACTAAGGTTTCATCTACTAGGTTTTCCTATAGCAAGGTTTATACTTAGCAAAATTCCATGCAAGTTTTACTTAGAGAAATCACTAATGCATAGTGAAAGTAATGGGGCAAAAAGTATGAAGCATCACTTGCATTTTTGGTAGAGTATAAATTCACTCCTTGTCCTTGCTACAATCACACTCTTTAAGTCACTACAATTCAATTAAGCAAGGCACAAGTTCAATCTACCATTCAAGCAAAACAATCACATAAAATCATAGAGTCAAAGTAATGCATGCAAACATGCCAAGGATTGTTTTATTTGGAAAAGTGGTTCCTAATGGGACATAAACATTTTAAAACATCTAATGGTCATTTTATAAAGTCGCAAAGTCATTTGCAAAAGGTTTCACTTCCTAAACCATTTTCAAAACAAAGTATCATTTTATGTGGTGTAAAAATATTTTTACTAAGGCATTAATCTATAGGGTTCACAAAATATGTTTTCAAACCACAAAAATTTGTGTTTAGGGTCAAAGAGTTTAAAACAAAACATTTCCCAAAGGTTTTCTTCCAAAACCATTTTTAATAAATAAACCACATTTCTATTTGACTAGAAATGGTTTTAAATCAAAGAATCATTCTTTTGTTTCACCAAATACATTTTTGAATCCACAAAGTGTTTCCTATGGTCAGTAGGTTCAAATCACACCATTTGCCAAAAATTTTATCCCCAAAATCATTTTTGAACAATTTTTATAATCTAATCAAGCATGCAAATGTTTCTGCAAAAACAAACATTTTTACAGAAGCTTTTTACTAAACAAATGGCATGGTTGGCTAGGGCTTGTTCCACTGAGTCCATTGATATAAAGTTTGTAATTTTTGGACGTGTGGATCAAAAGTTACAAGAGTTTCAAATCTGCATCTAAATCAGATTCAAACTTTGTTTTAAACAGAACTGGTCACACGCGTCCTATTCCTATTCGTCGGTACTGCTTCGCTCGGATCGGCTACTCTGGCACGTTGGCTCAAGTCAGATCGAGCGGCACAGGTTGCGTACCCCTTCGCTTTAAGTGGTTCTATCCTATCCACTAGATCGAGATCGGACGGCTGCTGCGAGCTTGACCTAAAACGAGCGGCGCTGCGGCGGTGGCTGGCGGCGGAGCGGCCAGATGGTGGCGGTGCCGGCGATACAGGAAGCAATGGAAGGTGGGGAGATGCTCACAGTGATCGCAGGGCGACGCCGAAGCTCAATGTGGAGTCGTCTTGGCATGGGGCACACGGGGACAGGAGGAATCGCTCACCGGAGTTGGTTTGGGCGGCGGTGCTCTCAGGTCGTCGTCGCTGGCGTCATTTGGAACCACGCTAAGCCAAAAGAGAGGCACGGTTAGATGTGCACAAGGTTCGCGAGTAGGGAAGCGTCATCGGGAGGTGCTGGGGCGGTCGAGGCTTACCAGGGGAGTTCGTCGGAGAAACGACAGACAGCGGTGGCGAGTTGAGGTTGACGAAGCCGACGTTACGGGGCACTCGCGGGAGAGCTGAGGCCACAGAGCGGTGCGCAAGAGTCTGGTGAACTTGCCTACATGCTCGGGGAGGCAAGGGGCGGCGTGGAGTTGCTGGAATCCTCGCCGGAGCGTCGTCGGATAGTGGCGGTGTCGAGCGAAATTCGGCAGCCTGGGGGCGCACTTGGGGGAGGAGACAAAGGGGAAATGGAGGGGAGACGCTGGCGTTTAAATGGGCATGGTCACGGCGAGGGATTAACGCGACATTAATGTGTAATCAACCGGAGAAATCAATGGCAGCAACGGCTGGGCGAGTTCAACACGAGGAGGAAGAAGATGATGTGGCGTGGGTCCGTCTGGCAGCGAGAGAGAGGAGAGGGAAAAGAGGGGCCACCGGTTAGTTGCTCTGCGGGTATGTGTTCAGGTGCGAATCGTTTTCTTCGGGAGAGAGGTAAGCTGGGCTGGTACTGGGCTTAGTGGGCTGGCCGGCTGGGCTGTGTCCATTCTATTTTTTTCCTTCCTGATTGTTTTATCTTTTTCCAAATATAATTTCTGTTTTGAATTTCAAACAACCAAACAAACATTCAAATCAATTCAAACTTTCACCAAACATTGCAATTGAATTTGGTTCTGTTTAACAACATAAACCAAAGTCCCCAAAACAAAAATAATATTTTTATCTTAAGGTCCATTTATAATTAAATAAAATGAACCTTAGTTAATAAATCAAATGGGTTTAAATTTATTTAAAATCTGCATTTGAAATCTAAATATTTTTCAAAACCAATCAATAGGTTTTATTTGAAAATATAAGATACTTGAAAGACTTGTTTAAACTAAAAATAACATTTATTTTAGGGTCCATTAAAATAAAATGGACCTTACTTATTATATCAAATAGGATTTGTTTTATTAAAATCTTTATTTTGAAATCTAAAATAACACCAAAACACTTCAGTAGGTTTTATTTGAGAATAAAAAAAATACTTGGAAAACTTATTTAAAATAAATAAATAAGTTTTAGTGTTTATTTAAAATGGGAAAAGCCTTTACTTAAATAAAATTTGGATATTAAATCCTTATTATTTTATTTAAATAAACCTTTACTATTTTTATCAAAACAAAATGTTTTATTTCAAAAGCTTGACCAAGGTTTATTTTGGCTCCATAAAATAATCCTTATTTATAAATCTACCTTTTCTTTCGAAAACCAAATCTTTTATTAAAAGATTCAAAAATAGTAATTTTAAATATTTTTATTTTCCTTTATTAAATGTTTATCTTTTTAATCCCTTTAGGATTTTTTTTATTTGTTCAAAAATAGGTTTGAAGGTTCCCATTGGAATTCAAAAAGTTTCTTCTCACCCTGAAAATCAATAAAGTTTTATTTTATTCATTTATTTTTCACATTACAAGATTTGGAAAATCTTGGGATGTGACACTGCTGTTTTTGGTTTAAGAAATCTATTAAGGAAATATTCTCAGAATTGGACGGGACAAAAACCAAAGTCAATATTTTACCGGAACGAACATAGAGACCGAAGGGAAAACGAAGGAGGGACACGAGGCCTCCACACCCTAGGGTGGCCCGGGCCCCCCTAGGCACGTCGCTACCTGGGGTGGGTGCCTCGGGTGCCCTTGCCTTGCCTCTTCCCTTATAAAATCCCCCGATGCAGAAACCCTAAACACCTGATCAGATCTCCACGAAACAGTCTGTAGCCGCCGCCACCATCGTCCCTAGATTGGGGGGAGCTGAAGCTCTTCCCGACACCCTGCCTGAGGGGAGAGATCATCCCGGAGGCCTTCTGCATCACCATGCCAGCCTCCGGTATGATGCGTGAGTAGTTCACCCTTGGACTATGGGCCCATACAGTAGCTAGATGGTTGTTTCTCCTCCTTTGTGCTATCATGTTTAGATCTTGTGAGCTCCATTCATGATCAAGATCATCTATTTGCAATCATACATGTTGTGTTTGTGGGGATCCAATGGATATTGAGATACTATGTCAGATCGATTATTGATTCTATCATGTCAGATTGATTATTGATTCTATGATGTCTGTGTTTTTTGTGATCTTGCATGATCTCCGTTGCTACTAGCTATCTTGGCCAAGTAGATGCTAGTGACTCCAAGAGGGAGTATTTATGCTCGATAGTGGGTTCATGCCTCTAGTAATCTAGGGAAGTGAGAGGAATCTCTAAGGTTGTAGATGTGTTGTTGCTATTAGGGAGAAAACAACAATCTTTTGTTCATGGAACAATTGTATTGTTTACTTTCACACATTAATTAATGCAATTATCCATTGCTTGCAACTTAATACTGGAGGGGGTTCGAATGATAACCTGAAGGTGGATTATTAGTCATAGATGCAGTTGGATGACGGTCTATGTATATTGTTGTAATGTCCAATCAAATATCACAGGAATCATGATGTCTAGTGTTGCATTGTTATGCCTTACTCAATCATGTCAATTGTCCCACTGTAATTTTTCACCTAGCATGTTATCTATCTTAAGGAGAACACCTCTAGTGAACTGTGGACCCCGGTCCAATCTTTACCATTGTTACATCATCTACTATTATCATTTACTTTCTACCAGCAACTACTACCTTCCACACTACACGTTTAATCCTTTGTTTTCAGTAAACCAATGAAATTGACAACCTCACTATAAGTTGGGGCAAAGTCTTGAGTTTGTGTTGTGCAGGATTCCAAGTTGTTGGCAACACCTTGGAGTTGTTTCCTTGCTCCTACTGGTTCAATAACTTTTGTTTCGTAATTGAGGGAAAACTTGCTGTTGTGCTCATCATACCTTCCTCTTGGGGTCTCCCAACGAAGCTCTGCAATTGAGTGAGCCACGTCAAGATTTTTCTGGCGCCGTTGCCGGGGAGTTAAAGACAACTTCACAAGGGGAGTCTTTCACAACCACTCTCTTTACTTTGTTTTTTGTTTTGTTTAGTTCCTTTTGCTTTATTTTGTTTGCTTATTTTTACCAAAAATTCCAAAAAAAAATAGTTTCGTTTGGTTTGCTTTTTCTTATCAAAAACACAAAATAAATTAGTTCCTACTTTAGTCGCTACCATGTCTAGCGTTGCTCCAATCATTGTGTCACCTGTGGAAATGATCTTTACTTTCAAACAAGGAAGTGAAGAGAGTTTCAAAGAAGCTTGGTCTAGAATTTCCGGTTCACATGGAAAAACTTAGCCTATAATGACTCTAGGCTTAGTTATTAGCAGTTTCTACCATGGTCTTGCTCTTTTTTATAGATATGCTTTGGATGCTATAGAAGGAAGATATTTTTTCCAATGTAATGAGGATGAAGCTTTGAATGCCATAAAGAAGTTGATTACAATATATAATTTTCCTAGCAAGTCTGATTCTTCCTTTATAAACATCTATGCTAGGTTGAACACTCTTGAGACTAGTACAACTAGTTTGAAAGATTGCTATAACATGCTTAAAGAGCACCATGATTATGTTTCAATAAATTCTGAGCCTTCAAAATGGTTTCCTACAATAAACAATGAAACTTTTGATGCTCGTTGTGATATCATGTCTGGATTTTGTCTTATGACTAAAGATATCTATGAATATTTGAATCTTTGGGGACTTTCTGAAGGAGGATAAGAAATATCTCTTACCAATAATGCAACTATATTACCCATTGGAATAGCCGAAGGAGTGTTGATACGTTGGAAACGTATCTATAATTTTTGATGCTCCATGCTTGTTTAGTATCTACTTCGCTTTACTTGTCCACACTTTGAGGTGCTTTTTACATGTTTTCTAGTACTAACCTACTAACAAGTTGTAACAGTGCCAGATGCCTGTTTTCTGCTGTGTTTGGTTTCAGAAAAGTTAGTAAAGAAATATTCTCGGAATTGGACGGGACAAAGGACAAAGTCAATTACTTTTCGTGGGGAACAAGAAGTCCAGAGGACAGCCGGGGAGGCAAGCCAGAGGGGCCAAACCCCCTAGGAGCGGCCACAGGTGGGCCCGCGCCTGGCTAGGGTTTGGTGCCCCTGGCTAGCCCCTCTGTCTCCCCCTTCTCCTATAAGAACCCCCTGATACCCAAACCCTGAGCACCCGATCAGAAATCCACGAAACCGTCTGTAGCCGCCGCCACCATCGCCCCTAGATCGGGGGATCTGAAGTTCTTCCCGGCACCCTACCGGAGGGGAGATCATCCCAGAGGCCTTCTCTCCGGTATAATGCATGAGTAGTTCCACCTTGGACTATGGGTCCTTGTAGTAGCTAGATGGTTGTATCTCCTCCTTGTGCTTTCATGTATAGATCTTGTAAGCTCCGTTCATGATCAAGATCTAATCTATTTGTAATCATGAATGTTGTGTTTGCAGGATCCGATGGATATTGAGATTATTATGTTGTTTTGATTAATGGTTTTGTCTTTATGATTCTATCATGTATGTGTTGTTTGTGATCGTGCATGCTCTCCGTTGTTAGTAGCTATCTTCGCCAAGTAGTTTCTAGTGACTCCAAGAGGGGGTATTTATGCTCGATAGTGGGTTCATGCCTCTAGTTTCCAAGGGAAGTGACAATAATCTCTTCGGTTGTAGATGTTCTATTGCTACTAGGGAGAAAACAACGGTCTCTTGTTCATGGAACATGTGGACTGTTTACCCACTTTGCTTAAAGCAGTTGTCTATTGCTTGCAACTTAACACTAGAGGGGGTTCGGATGATAACCTGAAGGTGGACTTCTAGTCATAGATGCAGTTGGATGGCGGTCTATGTATCTTGTTGTATTGCCCAATCAACCTCATAGGATCATTCTGACTAGTAATTGCAATGTTATGCCTTGCTCAGTTCCTGTCAATTGCCCTGCTGTAATTTGTTTACCCTTCATGCCATGTTGTTTATCTAAGGAGAGCACCTCTAGTGAACTATGGACCCCGGTCCAATCTTTACCATTGATACATCTTCCGCTGTTATTTGTTTACTTGCTGCAAACCACCATTACCTTCCACACCATACGTTTAATCCTTTGTTACAGCAAACCGGTGAGCTTGACAACCTCACTGATTTGTTGGGACAAAGTCTTGAGTTTGTGTTGTGCAGGTCTCCACATTGTTTGCAACACATGTGTCACGTTTCCTTCCTCCTTCTGGTTCGATAACCTCGGTCTCAACTGAGGGAAAACTTGCTGCTTGCTCTTCACACCCTACGCTTGGGGTTACCAACAAAGTGCCACGTCGAGCACCATCAAGTCTTTCTGGCGCTGTTGCCGGGGAGAAAAGAAAGAAGCTCCCTCGTCAACAAGGCGCCATCAACAAGTTTTCTGGCGCCGTTGTCGGGGAGGCTAAGGACGTCTTCACAAGGGTAGTCCTTCACTTCCTTTCTCTTTACTTTGTTTTTAGTTTGCTTTGTTTCTTTTGCTTGGTTTTGTTTGCCTCTTTTAAAAAAACCCAAAAAACTTAGTCTAGTTTTGTTTGCTTGCTTTATTCAAAAACACAAAAAAATTAGTTCCTATCCTAGTTGTTGGTCTATTGTTGCCTTGCTTGGTCATGCTTTCTATCAATGGATGGTTTCTTTGAAACTAGTTCTTATTGGCAAGGTGGGTTCACGGAAGAACAAAAGTATTATTATAAGGAACACCATTTGTCACAAAAAGTGAAACACTTATGGGAGAAAATTGATAAGCTGAATACTAATACTAGAGAGGTGTCCTCCACTTATAATGTTACTTATTGCTTTGATCAAGCTTGTTGTTGCAGGAGGTATAAACACTTACCCTTTCAATATGAGTATAGTGATAAGGTTGCCATATATTCTTATGTTAAGGGAAATTATGAGTTTTATGATGTGGAACAAATTGAAGAATTTATTGCTTTCAAGGGTGCATTTGAACTTGCCAGTTTTCTTGAAAATACTGATGATTCACCTTATGAATCTGAGGTTTATGAGATACTTAAATTTTGCTTTGATAATTACAAAGAAGAAAATGGCTATATTCTTGAATATTTTAATAGATGCTTTCCACACATGGAAGAGTCTAATTCCTTGCAGGAGCCTATGGAAGAAGAAATTGTTGAAACTGGAAGCTCATTAGATGAAAAAGAGCAGGAGAGTGATGAACAAAAGGAGGAAGAATGGATCTACCCAGGCCTACCATCTAATGAGAGTAACTCTTACCTCTTACATTATTTGATTGTCCCCATGCTTACCAAAGGTGGATGAATGTTATGTTCCTGTGGATCCTTTTGAAATATCTACTTTGGGTAAAACCCGTGAAGGTTTTAATCCTACTATTTTTGAGCTTGATAGAAACTATGTGTTTGTAGAGCATGAAAAGCCTGCTTTATGTGATAGCTATATTGTTGAGTTTATTCAGGATTCTACTGAAAATTATTATGAGAGAGGAAAGTATGGTTGTAAAAGTTTTCATGGTACTAAAACACCTCTTTATATGATAAAAGTTTTGAAGTTACTCTTGTTTTATTTTCCTATGCTTGGCACTTTGTTCTTTGGGAATTTATTTGTGTACAAGATTCCTATGCATAGGAAGTGGGTTAGACTCAAACGTGTTTTGAATTTGCTTCTTGATGCTCTCTTTTACCTCAATTCATATTCCTTATGTGAGCATCTTCTCAAGCTATCAAGCCTAAGTTAAAGGCGTTAAAGAAAAGTACTTGTTGGGAGATAACCCAAGAGTTTCCTTGAGTCTTGGAAGTTACTACTTCAGTAATGACCTCTCCTTATTCTTTTTGTTTGCTTTTTGTGCCAAGAATGACCTCTAATGAGAGGGAAGTAAGATTTGGGGAGTTGCTGTCTCGAAACAGATTTCTGTCCTCCACCAAAAAAATTCGTGAGGAGTATCTGTAACTCGGATTGAGCTCAAAATTTACGAATAAATCCCCTAATATGTTATCCAACTTTCGTTAGTTCAACACCTTTTGATTTGAGCAACAGTAGATGTTCCAAAAAATCGATTTCTACCTGCTGGTCTGTTTTGACAGATTTCTGCCATTATTTGCATTTGCTTCTTATTGATTCCTTTTTGAGTTATCTTTAGGTGAATTGAGATTTTTTAAGGAGTTACTACAGTATATTGTGTTTTTAGTGGAAATCCTTGGTGTTCCAAAGCTTTTCCAGAGGTCTAATATCTTTTGAATACACTAATGTTGCTAATGGATATTGTGTGAAGTTTTGTTTGAAGGAAAAATTTCAGGTGTAAAGAGAGAATGATGCAGTGAGATGAAGAATGGACAAAAGCTCAATATTGGGGATTCCACCATGGTGTCACCCCAAGAAATATCCAAGAGGTACAAGATTCAAAGCTTGGGGATGCCCATGGCATCCCCTTCTTCATCAATAAATAGCTCAGGTCTATCTAGACACTTCATTTTTATTGTTTCATGCACAGTTGTGTTGTTCTTGGAGCGTCTTAGTTTTCATTTGATTTGCTTAGTTTGTTTAGTTTTCTTAAGTAGTTTGGACCCCCTTTCTCGCTGTGTTGTTTTGCAAATAAGTTTGCTTGGTGTTTGGAAAAGAGTAGTAAGTTCTTGCTTAAAGAGCAAGAGGATCTTGCATTGACTGTGACTTAGACTTTAGCATGACATGCTAGGTGTTTTTTTGACCTTATTCTTAGTGATTATTTCTGTAGCATGTCTTGTTCCAAACAATTGGGATTGCTTAGTGTGCCTTGAAGAAATTATGTGTTGTTTTAGCATGCAAAAGCATAGTATTGTGGTATTCTCCTTTGATGTTTTGCTTGGGTTGTCTTGGCACATGCTCACACCATGTTATGACTCTCAAAAGTCACCATTAGCCTCTATGATCATTTAGTCTTTGACTTGTACTACCATTCTTTGCTTTTATTAGTATGCTTTGTTGCACTGCATGATTATGGCCATTATTGCTCTCTTAGTTGGTTGCTCCCAGTCTTTTGCTAGCCTCCACTTGTATGAGTAAGTTCTACTCATGCCTCCAACTCCCAAGAAACCAAGTTATTCCAAAGTGTCCACTATAAACTCCTATGCATGGTGTGTTGCACCATTGCAAGTATATTCTTGTTTTCAACTATCTTTCAATTAAAAAAACTATTTTGTTGTATGAAAACTTAGTGTTAAAGCCCCCACGAACTTGATGGCACTCTTTATTCTTTGCCCCTAATAAACTTGAACCATTGTGACAACTTTGTTGTATATGCTTGCGCTTATAAGTTGGAATTAGCAGAACCGTGCTGTCACGGGGAACATTTTCAACATTGCACTTGTACCTTGTTGTACTCAGTTGATATCATGTTCTTTTGTCTATGGATGTCACCGGTGTGAAATAAATAGGGGACTTCTAAGTCCATGGAGTTTGTATTCTGTGTTAGAGAAACGCCTGGGCCGCTAGCCTAAGCCATGCCTAATCATGGTGGAAACTTGCAGCATCTCCATAGTGAGCTATCTATAAAGCATCCTCAATAAAAATCTATGAATATGGTAAATAAAAAGATCGTTGACATGCTCATTGTCTACTTGCCTTGTCATTTTGGTTATGGGAAAGCTCCTGTACCATGTGCAAGGGGTACCCCGTTGGCGGTTCTCAATGATATGCAAATACTTACAGTGACAAGAACTTACCTGGACCCAAAGTTGAGTATGCATGAGGTGTGGCCCTCGTATTCAAGGGACTTGAGATTGTCAACTTATACTTCGTCAAGCATATACTCCAGCTTTTCCACACTTAACCACTTCAAGATGCTTATGATAGGGGCAATGAGGGCTGAAAGCTAACAGGTACCATAATTTTTGGAAGCTCTTTTTGAAACTTGTAATCCCTGCTTCCTTTACAAAAAGGCCTTTCTTCCACCACTATTGAGTCTCCACCTTATAACTTTAGGCACCATTAAGAGATCATAGTTGTCATTCTATGTGTAGTGTTCCAACGCTTATTAATTGATGCATATTGCGATATTACTTGTTCTTGTGCTATTTGTTTCTAGTCACCCTTGTGAACTTTGCAGGTGTCCTATGCATCTATCTTGCTACTCTATGAGGGACAAGCTGATTGCCACTATGCTATGTTTTCTGCATGTGAAACAAACAAACATTTTTCAATGCATATTATTCATGATCTTTGTTTGTAGATTTTCATGTTGCATGCATAGTTACTATGTCCTATTGTTAGAACTCCATCTTTCATGCACATGTTTAGAGTTCTTTGATCCCAGCTTTCAATGCTTGCAAATGGTTGGATATTTATTGTGTGGGTGCATGTCACCTCAAAAATTATTCTTTTTATCACTTACCTACTCGAGGACGGGAAGGAGTTAAGCTTGGGGATGTTGATACGTTGGAAACGTATCTATAAGTTTTTATGCTCCATGCTTGTTTAGTATCTACTTTGCTTTACTTGTCCGCACTTTGAGGTGCTTTTTACATTTTTTTTCTGGTACTAACCTACTAACAAGTTGCAATAGTGACATATGCCTGTTTTCTGCTTTTGGTTTCAGAAAAGTTAGTAAAGAAATATTCTCGAAATTGGACGGGACAAAGGACAAAGTCAATTACTTTACGTGGGGAACAAGAAGTCCAGAGGAGAGTCGGGGAGGCAAGCCAGAGGGGCCAAACCCCCACCCCCCAGGCGCGGCCATAGGTGGGCCCGCGCCTGGCTAGGGTTTGGTGCCCCTGGCAGGCCCCTCTGTCTCCCCCTTCTCCTATAAGAAGCCCCTGATACCGAAACCCTGAGCACCCGATCAGAAATCCACGAAACCGTCTGTAGCCGCTGCCACCATCATCCCTAGATCAGGGGTGTAACATCCCAGCATTAGAGTCTAATAACAAGCTGAACCCAGATATGTGCATTGCATTCATGCATAGAAAATCCGAGTAATTTTCGCGCTTTTAAACAAAACTTGTCAAAGGGATTGAAACTTCTCTTAACTTGATGGAATTGAAGTAGATCATCAAGTTAACTGCGATAAGTTCCAATATGACCTTTGCTAAAATCTTATTTGGTTAAACATGATTTGGTCTAAGGGAAGATTAGTTATAATAAATGTCACTCATAATACATTGCTTAAAATATTCATATATGGTCCTTAAGGGATCATACCATACTATTCATCATACCAATTTATGAATACTAAGTTAAGATTACCACTAGAATAATAAAAAAATTGCAATGATTAGTGCTGACCTATCTTATTTTTATCTATTCCTATTATAAGTATCATAGTAACACATAACCTTGAACTCTTAAATGAGTTGGAGTTGGAAAGAGACCAAGTCAGGATCATCCACAATATGTCTTTCTTTTCATATCAATCTTAATGGAATCTATTTTGATATCTGTTGTTCATTAATTTTGAGTAATCAACCATTGATTCACAAACTCTTTAACTACCAATCTTTGATCTATTATTTCTTGATCCTATCATAACATCTACTTAAATCTTTTAAAGAGGGCATAGTTCATAAATAACTTTAATCCAATATGAGATACTAAGAAGATAATTTCCAGACAATTAAAGGTAGGATTGCTAAAGCACTGCTTAGACAACTAAGAACTTCAATAATAAATGATTAAGGTATTATAATGGTAATGTTTTGGCCACCAACATGAAATGCTTATATTTAGTAAGGTAATACTGGTAGGTAGAACATGAGTGGAACCTTAGAAAAGCTAAGTGATTCTAGAGAAGCCTTTGTAAACCATATAAATATAATTTAGGGATTGAAGTGTAAGTCAGAAGAGTTAAGTGAATATAGGATGATATTATCCAATTAAAGCTAGTATTGCATAGAGTTATAGAAGTGGTGTTATTCATCCTAAAGGATAGCCAACTTTAGATAAAGGTAGTTGGATGCATATAACTATTAGAGATACAATAGTAAAGAATGATTAAGGAAGATTTTGAGCAGATTTTTAAGGAACTATTTGTTGGATGGAAAGTTATCTACAGTAGAGTAGTAACTACAACCAAGCAAGGATATGAGGAAGTTCTGAAATATTTTTGTATCAAACTCATTTGAATCATCCATGAGTGTAGAAGGTTAATTAGTGAATGAGAATATTTCTATGAACTAAAAACTCATCATATTAATTATAATGATAGACAGGAAAAAGGTAGTATATCTAGGAAAGGAAATCCTTAATAAGAAGTCTAGAGTCATGAATTATGGAAGATAATAATTCTTGGTAAACAATCAAACCTAAATCTTAAAATCAAGTATAATATCCATTTTATATTAAGAATTCTCCATCTTATGTCCATATCACTTTATAGGAACATTTTCCTATAGCAAATCACATAAGCACATCTCTGTTTATTCCAATTATCATAATTATATGTGCTTAGGAGTATCTTTATCAATTCCTTTCTAGGAAACATTCCAATTATAACTTTCTATTATAAAAGGTAATGTCATCAAATATCATAAACATAAGACAATATTTTAGTCATTAAACCTTGACTCATATCCATAAAGGAATCTAAGTATACAAAAAACCCTAAACCTAGGGTAAATATTTATAATTCAAAATCTTAAACTTCTTTATCATGTTAGAATATATACATGTTATCTTCCAAATTAATGGGAGTAGTAATAACCATATCAATGTCTTTTATATTTCATACATCAAATAATGGTATAGAATCATCATATATATAAAGGTTTCTATTCAAACTATGAACCAAGTGGAGTTAAGTTTATAAACAAATAAGAATATATCCTCTAATAAATCCATGATTAAAAGAGGAAAGGGAAATCATAAGAAAAGCTTCTACAAATTATTAAAGGGGTTCAAATTGAGAAAATAAAAGAAATATAAAAAGATTATATAATAAAAGTTCACAAATGATACTAAATATATTCTAGTATTATTGCAATTATCCAGCAAATAAATCCTACAAAGAAAAGTTCAAAATATAAATCAAATTCAAACCTGAATAGAAAAACAAAAAATAGAAAAAGGTAAAATAAATAAAAACATTACCTGGCCGTGGCCCAACACCCCTATACCTATCTGACGCCATATGCAGCCCACAAAAGCCCAGCACCGAGCCCAGCTAGTTTCCATCTGTGACTGACGAGTGGGGTCACGTAAGGACCGCGGGTTGAGAAGAAAGAAACACCAGGGGGTTATGCGCAAAACAACATGTCGTCGTCACCGTCACGCACACAGGCAGCTCGCTGGCGGAGCTTGTCGCCGCCCAATGCCTTCATCGCCGTCATTGCGTCAAGATACTCGCCGTCGTTGCCAGGAGGGGATAAGAAGGCCACCGCGACGCATCGTATCAATCCCTATCCCCAATTCCTCCTTATCCTCTTAGATATGAACGAGACCGAACCCTAGCTCGCCGGAGCCACTACTCGCCGTCGAACCATTCTGAGCCATCATGGAGAAGCACCAGCCTTCGTAGATCCTCTAAGTAGAAGCGTGCATCAAGGGGAGCACTGGAGCGGGTGAATTTGGTCGATTTCCTTCGCGGCAGTTCTGCGGAATCCTCGTTGGGGAGCTCGATTCCGACCGCGCCTGTCACATCCCAAATTTTAGATTTGGTTCTGCATATCATTCATGTCATTGCATCATGATCATCCATGCAAAATTTTAGTTTGAAAATATTCTGGCGAAGCAATACTTTCAAAGCCCTATTTTGTTTTGCTAAAATGCTCCTACAAGGGATCATACTAGGTTTGTATTTTCCCCCTTTTTGTAAGCTAGTGGTGTTGATACAAATGATCCTATGATGATCCTCTGGTTTTTACAAAAATTTAGAGACAAGAATCACCCATTTTGGAGTTCGTATGGAAAAGT
This sequence comes from Avena atlantica, assembly GCA_910589765.1. NCBI lineage: Eukaryota > Viridiplantae > Streptophyta > Magnoliopsida > Poales > Poaceae > Avena > Avena atlantica. The sequence goes on from OU342735.1 coordinate 109,774,685, forward strand.
TGTATTAGAATCTCTAAAACAGAAAAAAATAAAAAGAACAAAAAAAACTAACCTACCCCCCCACCGGCCGAGCCACCCCGGCCCGGCCCACCTAAACCCGGCTAACCGCCGCTCACCACCGCCCCCGCGCAGCGTATAGCAGCTGGGCCGGCCCAGCTGCCCGGGCGCCCGCAGCCGCTGATAGGCATGGCCCGCCTGTCATCCCCGCCCCGCCGTGACCGGCGCGGACTCCGCCACCGCCGCCGCGATTCTCGGCCGAATCGGCCGCTAATCGCCTCGCCCCCTCCCCAAACTCTCGGGCCACATAAGCCACGTCGCCGTCCCTCTTTTCCCCCTCCTCGCACGCCCTACATCGCACCCAACCCCCGGCGATTGCTCGCCGGAGTTCTCCGTCACCGCCGCCGTTTGAGCTCGGTGAGCCTCGCCGCCGCCTCGCGCCGCTTCTACCTCGCCTCGCCCGCGCCTCCCCGCGAGCTCGCCGCCGCCACTAACCGCCCTACATAAGCCACACCGCCGCCCTCGCCGACGCCGCCGCCGACGCTACCTCGCCCGCCTACTAGCGCCGCCGCCCCGGGAAGCTCTGCCGCCTCCTACCCGACCCCGTAAGCCGAACCGCCGCTGCCAGGGTCGCCGAAGCCGCCGCCACCGACGCCGTCCGCCACCGCCGGTGAGTCTCCCCACGCGCACGCCTCCCTGGCCGCTCGATCTACGATGAACGGCCCAGATCGGCCGTGGACTAGTCAGCCTGGGCGCTGACTGGTCAAACCGCCACGTCAGCGCCACGTAGGCACAGTCAACAGTCAGGGTTGATTGTTTAATTTTAAATCAATATATTTGACAGATTTTAGGTAAAACTTGTAAAATTCATAGAAAATAATCTACTGGGCCAAAATTGCAAATAAAATATGTGTAGATTCAGTAACTCGTGTAGAATCTTGCTGTACCATTGTTTTACACTTTTACAGCAAGATTTTGTCCAGAATAATTAAATGAATTAATGGACTTTTTTGAGTAATTAATTCGTAGAAAAAGATCTGTAACTCCAAAAATTGCAAATAATATGTCCCTGGATTCATTAGAACAAGGGGAATCTCAAAGTGAATTAAAAGGATAGGCTTACAGTAATAAATTTTGCAGAATATATTTAATGGATTTCTGCAGTATTTTAATTACTCAGGGAGTTATATAAATCCTTTTTGAGAAATTCCAATTGGTACTGTTCCTATTTAGTAATGCCTACAGAGTATAATTTTTCCAAGATTTTACAAACAGTTTGTTAACAGGAGTGAATTATTTGGGTTCTAGCTCTAGTATTGAGCATTATAAATTGCATACTAGTTTTCCTTGCGCTAAAAATATTTTCCACGCATGAATTCAGTAGATTTACTAAATAAGATTATGTGATGCTTCTGTAGCATCAATCCACTTGTCATGCATGCATCTTGCATCATCTTTGTTTGCATATGCTTGTGGATGTTTTGTTTATGATTGCAATTGTATCGTGTAGATTGTGACGAGTGCAACGCTTGCTCATGTCTGGATTGTTCTTCCGACCTCTACAACCAAGGCAAGTAGATGGTACCTTGTTCATGATGCTATCCTACTATTTTCATTGCATTGTCGTGTATTTTGTAGATGCATGTGTAGGACGATACTATCGCTATGCTATGTCCTATTATGTGGTAGGGTTTTCCTTGTAGATGAACCACCGTTGGTAGATGTGCTTAGCCATGCTATGATGAACGAGGGTTGGGTTACATCACTGAAAGTTGTTTCTAAATGTGTTGGTTTGCGAAAACTAAAACAACTTAATCAATGAATCTCCTAGGTGTGATGGGATTGATAATTTTTGGTGGTATCATTGCGGAAAGTCACCCAGGTATCAAGAGAAAATGATTGGCTTCTTTATTCTGTAGCTTACGTGTACAACCATGTGCCAATAATGGAATGGGCGGTTGATTGGACTTAGTAGGTTGTGGTAACTCGAACCCGCGTATCCAGAGATGTAGAATTTTGGTAGGTTGGACCGGTGCGCGTCGGGATTGGGGAGCTACTTCCCGAACGGTCTCTTCTTGGACTTCTCCCTATCATCACCCAAAATGAGATTGATGGTATGAGCTGGGCTGGCCAAGTCATATGGGTAAAGTGTACTAACCCCTGCAGGGTGTATAATCTAATCGATTAGCCGTGTCCCCGGTTATGGATGTCTGAGTTGCTTGATATTGATTCCACGACATGTTTCTCGCTCATTCTAATTTCATAATTTCTTTAATATTGTTGGGTTAACTTAATTGGGATCTTTTCAAAGAAAATCAAAAACTGTTTATGAAAGTAGGACAAAGGTATTTGCAAATGCAAGCTAGCCACAGCTCCACCTGACAGATATGCATGTAGTTGTTAGCACTATTGTCTCCTTTAATAGCTCTACTTGCCATACATTCCATGTATTGACCCTTCGGGGCTGCTACGTTTCATGTTGCAGGATATTCCGATTCTGAGTAATCGATATCGGCCATGGTACTCCACTCGGCACTTGTTCACTTGTGGGCAATTCGAAGAATGGATGATTTGCTTTATTTATGTTGCTACCTGAATAATTTGAGCTAGCCTTGAGCTAAGCTTTTATTGTAATAATGGTACTCTGGATCTTCGTTATTTATGATACATGGATATTTTGCTATGTTATTCATCTTATTCTATTGTGGGCCAATGAACCGATCCAGGGATTGGCATGTCACATAGAAGCCACGGTCTTTTCAGAACCATGGTGTTACAAGATGGTATCAGAGCCCGTGTGTCGACTGTAGGATCGTGACCTAGGTTTGGAATAGGAAGCCATAGAATTATTAAAGCCTATATTAACTCTGTCTTTCATCTTATGTCTTTCACTCTCGTAAATTCTACCATATGCTATTCTCACACTTTCCTCTTTTAATTGATAGATGGGAGAAGTCAGGACTGAGTATGCAACCATTGAGTCACCAAGGCCCTTTGCAAGACAGTTAGCACAGCTCTCGCAGTCATTGGGATTGCCACTGCCCATGTTCAAGGGAAGGAGGCTGTACACCTATGGATATGGCGAGGATGCATGGGAGATCACCACCTTCATATTCAGAGATGCCACCTTGCCAAACCCTGTGCATCTGATCTACACCAAGACATACTGGAACTGGGGACTTGGAATAAACTTGGCCATGCATGAAGCCCTGTCTCGCCAGTGCCATCTTGTCCGACACCTACTGCTAGCAGACTCACCCTACCGTGACTATGGGAGGCGTGATGAATATGGGAACATTGTGGTTACCCCAGGCGACATGAACAACATGCCGCCCCGTCGGAGGCACATAGAGGACATGGAAAGGGAGAATGGAGCTCTAGCTGAGAAAGTGATGATGGTAAAGGAGATTGCAGATTTTGCCAGCAATGGTATGGTGGTCCAAGGACAGGAGATTGACACCTTGCATGAAGCTGTGGGAGTTCTGGAAAATGCCCTGATAGTCAGGGATGCAACCATAGCTCATCTTAATGGGACTGTGCAGGATAACACCCAGACCATACAACAGTTGCAAGGGACCGTCCAGGAAAGGGATCAAACTATTGAAGATATGGCAGCCCAGATTGCCGCTCTCCAAGAAGAGCTGAATCCACCCTCTGATGATGACAATGGAGATGGTGGCAACAATTATGATGATGATGACAGTGGAAACGATGATGATGAGGAGGAGGACGAGGATGATGATGATGGAGACGATGATGGTGGAGGAGATGAAGCTGTTGCAGTTGCAGCAAAGAGTGAAGAAGAAGAGGAGGATCCAGAAGAGGTGGAGTTTGAGATTTCAAGTGGTGACTCAGGAGAGGTGTACACTCCGCCGCCATGGTTGGTTCATGGACAGAAACGCCAACGCATCAGTGCAAGGACCTACCGCAACCTCTTCAAGAAGTAGATAGAAGTCCACCAATTAGTCTTCGTTAGGTAAAATCGTTAGGACTAGTCTCAATCGATGTAAAACTTAGTTACTGTTTGTTTTAAGAGTGTTTAGTTGCTTATTTGTGTACTCCAATATCCCAGGATTATTTGTGCGAATTTTATGGAAGAGTTATGGCAAGTTTGGTTAATATCTGAGTTATTCCAGTTGCAGTTTTCTGCTGATACAGCAGTACTGTACGATTTTTCATATTTCACTGGTATCTGGGAAAAATCTGAAAAATATAGGGATGGTTCTAAACTCTCTGTACTGTATGCACAAAAATCAGCAAAAATTCCTAATGAGTTTAAGTTAGGTAGAAAAATTCGTGAACACTGCTGGACTGTTCTGGCAGATTACTGTTTTTAATGCTTTGTTGATCAACTATTTAGATAACCATGGCCAACTCTTCTAAAACTATTTCAGTAGATATATACTGCTAGGATAATCCCTGGGATGTCGCTGGATCACTTGTTTGTTGATGTGTTGCTTTCTTGATATTGTCTACTATTGTTTTGTTGTTGTTTGATCATAATGCATGGATAGAATCCTGTTTTCGTAGTTGATTCTTTCTAAGCTTCCCTGTGCTGAACCGCAGATGCATCCCCGCCGTCAACCCACTGAGTTGGAGCAGCTCATGGCAGCTCAGGCATAGCTGACCCAAGTTATGACCCAGTTCATAGAAGCTCAGAACAACAACAACAACAACAACAACAACAACAACAACAACAACAACAATGGGAACAACCAGCCTCAGGGAGATGCTCTCACCAGGTTTCTGAGGCTAAGGCCAGCTAAGTTCTCTACTGCAACGGAACCAATGGTTGCTCTCGACTGGTTGCGTTCAGTCAACAAGGATCTGGTAACTATTGGGTTCACTGATGCTGAGAAGGTGAGGTTTGCCGCTCACCTACTAGAGGGACCAGCCGCTTCTTGGTGGGACACTTTTCAGATCATCCACCCCCTGGACACTATGACTTGGGCAATGTTTGAGGAAGGTTTCAGGACCAACCACGTGTCTTCAGGAGTTCTGAGCCTGAAGAGGAAGGAATTTCGCAACTTGCTCCAAACCAACCGCACTGTGGCTGAGTACATTGAGGAGTTCAACAACCTGTCTCGTTATGCACCTGAGGATGTTGACACTGATGCAAAAAGGAGGGAGAGATTCCTGGATGGCCTCAGTGATGAGCTTTCAGTGCAGCTGCTGGTGGTTTATTGTCCCACTTTCCAGGAGCTTATGGACAAGGCCAGGATCTTGGAAGGGAATCGCAAGAAGGTGGAAAACTACAAGAGAAAGAGCAGCAATCACCACTCTGGTTCTCACCACAAGTCTCGCACTTCTTATGATGGATACTCCAAGCATGGAGGGAGTGACCATGGACACCATGGGAGCCATGACCGCCACCACCATGGAGGCGATGGGCATCGCCATGATAACCACAAGAGCAACCACCACAGCCACAAGGGAGGACACTCTCACCACTCTGGAGGACACAGTGGACACCGTGATCGCAGCTTTGTGAAGAAGGATCTGAGTGAGGTGACATGCTTCAAGTGTGGTCAGAAGGGGCATTATGCAGGAAACTGTCCGAAGAAGAAGGTGCTGAAGCCAACCAACAACCAGAAGGCCACAGTGAACCACATGAATGTGGAGGAGATCCCAGATGAGCCTGACCTTGTGATTGGTAAGTTTCCAATCAACACTCACCCTGCACTTATACTTTTCGATACTGGTGCATCGCATTCATTCATATCAAGGGCATTTGTGGATAAGTATAAGTTACCTATGGAGTCTATTAGAGTGAGTTCACCTGGAGGGGATATGATAGCTAGCGCGGGATTCCGCGACTTAACTGTGAGGATTGGAGCACACAATTTCATTGCACATCTGGTAGTGTTGGAATCACAAGGGTTAGATGTTATTCTGGGTATGGATTGGATGTCTATGCATGGGGGACACATAGATTGTGCACGGCGAGCTGCTTCACTCAAAACCCCGGATGGTAAGAGAATTAGGTTCAAGTCGGCTGTGCGACCTGGAAGGAGAAAGCTAAATTCTCTTAAGGGGGTTAGCATGGATACTGTGCCTGTGATTAAGGATTACCCCGACGTGTTTCCGGAAGAGCTGCCAGGGATGCCACCTGACAGGGAAGTGGAGTTTCTCATCGATCTAATGCCGGGAACAGGACCTATAGCAAAGAGACCATATAAGATGGATGTGGATGAGCTGAAGGAATTGAAGAAGCAGCTGAAAGAGCAATTGGATAAGGGATTCATTCAGCCTAGTTCGTCGTCATGGGGTGCACCTGTTCTGTTTGTGGAGAAGAAAGACAGCAACAAGAGATTAGTGGTGGACTATCGCTCGCTGAATGAAGTAACCATCAAGAACAAATACCCACTTCCGAACATAAATGATTTGTTTGATCAACTAGAAGGAGCAAAGGTGTTTAGCAAAATTGATCTGCGATCGGGTTATTTCCAATTGAAGATCCGGGAGGAGGACATACCAAAAACCGCTTTCACTACTAGGTATGGTTTATATGAGTATACAGTTATGTCTTTTGGACTAACGAATGCCCCAGCATATTTCATGACCATGACGAACAAGGTATTTATGGAGTACTGGGACAAGTTCGTGGTGGTGTTTAATGATGACATACTGATATATTCGAAGGATGATGCTGAGCATGAGAAACATCTGCGACTGATTATGGAGAAGCTGAGGGGACACAAGCTGTATGCCAAATTCAGCAAGTGTGAATTCTGGCTTAACACTGTAGGATTTCTTGGACACGTGGTGTCAGGAGAAGGAGTCGCTGTTGATCCAAGCAAAGTGACTGCAGTGACTGAGTGGGAAGCACCCAAGAATGTGGGTGATATTCGTAGCTTTTTGGGACTTGCGGGATATTACAGGAGGTTCATTGAAAACTTCTCCAAGATTGCGAAGCCGATGACAGAACTTCTGAAGAAGGAGAGGAAGTTTGAATGGACAGATGCTTGTGAAGCCAGCTTTCAGGAACTGAAGCATCGACTAGTGACCGCACCTGTGCTGTGTTTACCAGATCTTCAGAAGGATTTCCAAGTGTACTGTGATGCTTCTCGACAGGGACTTGGGAGTGTGCTGATGCAGGATGGGAGAGTGGTGTCATATGCCTCGCGGCAACTTAAACACCATGAGAGGAATTATCCCACGCATGATTTGGAATTAGCATCAGTGGTTCATGCACTCAAGGTATGGAGGCACTACTTAATGGGGAAACACTGCGATGTGTACACCGACCACAAAAGTCTGAAGTACATATTCACACAGAAGGAACTGAACATGAGGCAAAGAAGATGGTTGGAACTTATCAAGGATTATGATATGAATCTGCAATACCACCCAGGAAAGGCCAATGTAGTAGAAGATGCTCTGAGCCGGAAGGTTTATGCCAATGGATTGACAATTGGGGAATTGCCCGAGGATTTTTGCAAGCAATTCAAGGACCTTAGACTGGAGGTAGTGTCTGAAGGATACTTGGCAGCAATAGAAGTCCAACCGACGCTACAGGACAGGATCAGGAAGGCTTAGGTAGGGGACAAGGAAATAGAAGAGATAAAGGAAAACATGAAGGAGAATCGAGAAAAGGATATTCGCGAGGATGAGCATGGTACCTTGTGGTATGGAGATCGTTTGTGTGTGCCCAGCGACCCGGAGATAAGGAAGTTGATTCTGCAGGAAGCTCATAACTCGCCATACTCCATACATCCGGGCAATACAAAGATGTATATGGATTTGAAGAGCAGATTTTGGTGGAATAACATGAAGGAAGACATCGCCAAGCATATTTCCCTATGTGATGTGTGTAGCCGAGTGAAGGCGGAGCACCAGAAGCCAGCAGGACTACTGCATCCATTGTCTGTGCCGGAATGGAAATGGGATAGAGTGGGAATGGATTTTATCACAGGATTGCCCAGGACCAGGTCAGGATATGACTCCATTTGGGTAGTGGTCGACCATTTGACCAAGGTAGCCCACTTTATACCAGTGAAGACGACCTACACGAGTGCAAAGTTGGCCAAGATCTACATGGACAAAATTGTGTGCCTACATGGAGTTCCTAAGAGTATTGTATCTGACAGAGGCACCCAATTTACCTCACACTTTTGGCGCCAGCTGCACGAGACACTTGAGACTAGGTTGGAGTTTAGCACAACGTTCCACCCCCAGAATGATGGACAGACCGAGAGGGTGAATCAGATTTTGGAAGACATGCTGAGAGCTTGCGCTTTGGCTCATGGTTCTAGTTGGGATGAGAATTTGCTGTATGCTGAGTTTTCCTACAACAACAGCTATCAAACCAGCATCAAGACGTCACCGTTCGATGTGCTGTATGGGAAGCGGTGCCGGACACCATTGTTATGGGATGGAGTAGGAGAACGTCAGTTGTTTGGACCTGATTTGATCAAGGACGCTGAGGAGAAGGTCGCCTTGATTAGGGACAGGCTAAAGGTAGCACAATCAAGGCAGAAGAGCTACGCTGACGCCAAGCGCAAGGAAGTGGTGTATGAGATAGGTGATAGATCATACCTCAGAGTGTCGCCACTACGTGGAATCAAGAGATTTGGAATCAAGGGTAAGGTGGCACCTCGGTTTATTGGACCATATCGGGTCTCAGCGCACAAAGGAGAAGTTGCTTATCAGTTGGAGTTGCCAGAGGCTCTGTCCGCTGTTCACAATGTGTTCCACGTGTCCCAGCTGAAGAAGTGTCATCCGGAGATGGTGGATACACCATTGAGAGACACTGTGCCACTAGAGGAGGTTCAACTTGAGAATGACTTGACCTATGAGGAGAAGCCAGTCAAGATTCTTGACACAGCAGAGAGAATTACCCGTACCAAGACGATCAGGTTTTGCAAGGCGCAATGGAGCCACCACACCGAAGAGGAAGCCACTTGGGAGCGTGAGGATGACATCCGGGAGGACTACCCACACCTATTTGCTAGCTGCGCCAAATCTCGGGGACGAGATTCATCTTAAGGGGGTTAGTCTTGTCACATCCCAAATTTTAGATTTGGTTATGCATATCATTCATGTCATTGCATCATGATCATCCATGCAAAATTTCAGTTTGAAAAGATTCTGGCGAAGCAATACTTTCAAAGCCCTATTTTGTTTTGCTAAAATGCTCCTACAAGGGATCATACTAGGTTTGTATTTTCCCCCTTTTTGGAAGCTAGTGGTGTTGATACAAATGATCCTATGATGATCCTCTGGTTTTACAAAAAATTAGAGACAAGAATCACCCATTTTGGAGTTCGTATGGAAAAGTTGTATTAGAATCTCTAAAACAGAAAAAAATAAAAAGAACAAAAAAAAATAATCTACCCCCCAACGGCCGAGCCACCCCGGCCCGGCCCACCTAAACCCGGCTAACCGCCGCTCACCACCGCCCCCGCGCAGCGCATAGCAGCTGGGCCGGCCCAGCTACCCGCGCGCCCGCAGCCGCTGATAGGCGGGGCCCGCCTATCATCCCCACCCCGCCGTGACCGGCGCGGACTCCGCCACCGCCGCCGCGATTCTCGGCCAAATCGGCCGCTAACCGCCTCGCCCCCTCCCCAAACTATCGGGCCACATAAGCCACGCCTCCGTCCCTCTTTTCCCCCTCCTCGCACTCCCTACATCGCACCCAACCCCCGGCGGTTGCTCGCCGGAATTCTCCGCTGCCGCCACTGTTTGAGCTCGATGAGCCTCGCCGCCGCCTCGCCCCGCTTCTCCCTCGCCTCGCCCGCGCCTCCCCGCGAGCTCGCCGCCGCCACTGACCCCCCTCTTTTTTCCTTCCGCGCAGGAGCCCCGCGCCACACCGCCGCCCTCGCCGACGCCGCCGCCGCCCCTAGCTGGACGCCGCCGACGCCACCTCGCCCGCCTACTAGCGCCGCCGCCTCCTACCCGACCCCGTACGCCGAACCGCCGCCGCCAGGGTCGCCGGAGCCGCCGCCGTCCGCCGCCGCCGGTGAGTCTCCCCACGCGCGCGCCTCCCTGGCCGCTCGATCTACGATGAACGGCCCAGATCGGCCGTGGACTAGTCAGCCCGGGCGCTGACTGGTCAAACCGCCACGTCAGCGCCACGTAGGCACAATCAACAGTCAGGGTTGACTGTTTAATTTTAAATCAATATATTTGATAGATTTTAGGTAAAACTTGTAAAATTCGTAGAAAATAATCTACTGGGCCAAAAATTGCAAATAAAATATGTGTAGATTCAGTAACTCGTGTAGAATCTTGCTGTACCATTGTGTTACACTTTTACAGCAAGATTTTGTCCAGAATAATTAAATGAGTTAATGGCCTTTTGGAGTAATTAATTCGTAGAAAAAGATCTGTAACTCCAAAAATTACAAATAATATGTCCCTGGATTCATTAGAACAAGGGGAATCTCAAAGTGAATTAAAAGGATATGCTTACAGTAATAAATTTTGCAGAATCTATTTAATGGATTTCTGCAGTATTTTAATTACTCAGGGAGTTATATAAATCCTTTTTGAGAAATTCCAATTGGTACTGTTCATATTTAGTAATGCCTACACAGTAGAATTTTCACAAGATTTTACAAACAGTATGTTCACTTGTGGGCAATTCGAAGAATGGAGGATTTGCTTTATTTATGTTGCCACCTGAATAATTTGAGCTAGCCTTGAGCTAAGCTTTTATTGTAATAATGGTACTCTGGATCTTCGTTATTTATGATACACGGATATTTTGCTATGTTATTCATCTTATTCAATTGTGGGCCAATAAACCGATCCAGGGATTGGCATGTCACATAGAAGCCACGGTCTTTTCAGAACCGTGGTGTTACAGCGCATGTCCTCGTCGACCACTCTATCGTCATCAGGGTAAGCATACGCACCTCTGGACCCTAGTTTCGTTTACGGATTCGCATCGTAGGTCTAGTTTTTTTGAGCACCGCCGCTGGCCGCCGTAGTAGCTCGTCGCCGATGACCCTCCGATGACCATTTCCTAGAGGCGCTGCCACTATTGGTTCAGTAGGTTGCACTTGTTCGAACTAGCCCTATTTCGCTTGCTGGGGTGCAATAGATCGTCGCTGGTGACCACTCACCGACGGCGGCGGTGATGCTGACGCCATCATGACGTCATGGTTGCACCACGTCAGCTGTTTTACTGGTCTTGGTTCTGCGTGGCAAATGACGTGGCCCAGGGCCCACATGTCATCGACAGTGAGTAGACGGGAAGTCACTAGCAAATACATTTCTTTTATCTGAGAGCTTAGGTGGACCATGGCCCACAGGTCAGTGACTGGGGCTAGCTCTGAGTACGGTGTAAAAAGTATTTTCTGTTAAGAGTTAAAATAAGATGTTATAATTCAATTAATAATATTCCAGAAATTCAATAAATGATTAAATCTTGTTTAATTAATAACTTTTGATTTACAATTCAGAAAAATATGTATAATATATGAAAATTTTCAGAAAAATAAAATCTACAACTTAAACTTATTATCAAATATTATTAGGATAATTTAAATAACTACTATTTAATAAAAGTTTTATAAGTAATAAAACTTTGATAATTCATATTTATAATAATAAATATTAATAATAGTAATAAAATACCAAATTTTTTAGAAAAATAAGAATTCTAATATAAAACTATAATCATGTATTATTATTTCACTTAATCAAATATTTATCATTAAGTAATTATAAAGTAATAAGAATTATAAAAATTCTATCTTATTATTTATAAATCATAAAAAAATATAATAATAAATATTATATGTCAAAATGATCACAAAAATATTGTTTACATGTTAAAAATTTAATAATCTCCTTTTGGAAATAAAAAATATTTTAATAACTCAAATTTAAACTTATTTACTTCATTAATAATTCTTATAAAGATAAATAACATTTATTAATATTTCTAAAATGAGTCAAATAAGTCTAATAACTAGTATTAGTTTAAAAAATGAATAATAGAATATCATAATAATTTCAAACATTATGAATGTTCTTATCTTAGAAGAATCTACAACTTTAAATGAAAATTATCTCTAAGAATTCCACTAATAATGAATCCTTCAAGAACAACATGAAAACAATCAAATCCTTTCTAAATCATATTAATTACCAAATTACCAAAAATTACTATAACACCATATAAATCCATAAGTAATTGAATAACATTATGTTGGATTTACAAACTATATTCACTTATCTATAAAAGGTAAATAATATGACTCCATACTCAAATCAGGAAATCATTACTCAAGTAACAGAATAAACATTCCTAAGTAACTTAAAGATCATATTTCAGATATACAAGATACAAGTATACTATCAAAACTATCTATACTTTAAAGTTAACTTTAGTCTGCAAAATCTTAACAAAACACTATAAGCATTATAATAGGTTTTATAGTTAACTTTGGTCTGAGATAGTTAAACTATAAAACAACTCAAGCCAAACCATTTAAGCAAACAAATAACATCAACCACCACTAACTAACCACAAAGTTTGTTTAGACCTTAGAAATGAAACCTTTTCTTCGAAGGTTATCCTTTTTGCCACTTTAAATAAGAAACCTTGTATAAGTATTCCTAATTAGTATGCCATAAGTATGTACACTTTATTCCTACATATGTGATGTTTGCAACCACTCATAAACTCTCATAAAAGTTCAACGATGAAACTTATCTAAAATAACCACACATTCCAAAGTAACCATTTTCGAAATCCAAACCCTAGGACCACGTTATTCCCGAGATTTGTGCTTAGAACGTGCATCACACTACTTATGCATAAAAGCATATTGCTTCTTTAAACATTAGTCCTTACCGGACCAATGATGCTGATTTCAGATTTTGGATCTTATACATTGACTCGAAGACCGTGAGTGCATAGTCTTGCAATCACAAAAGGCAAGTTCACACTTGCTCATGTCCTTTGATTATTTTCTGTAAAGTATTTTACAAATCCAGTGTTGTCGTCACCTGCATTTGAAAAAGGTCCGAAAACACTACTTTCATAATAATATGATTATTGGTTATTTACCATGAGGTAATAACCTACTATAAAAGATCCAGTGGTAAAGGAACATATTAACTAGGACTTAACAACCAATGTCGCCAGTGATTCTTGCACCGTATATCACGCGTTAACCATGAGATTTGGAATGGGACGGAGAATTCAGTTGTATCTTCTTCCTCTCGCATGAAGCCGGATGTGCAGGTCGTGGCTGTTATCCTCGTAGCGTGCATATTAATTGGTAATTCGTAGAGGATATGCAGCATATGGGTGGGAACCCTCAATGTCCCACGATAGTTCTGGCATCTAACGGTTTGTACAAACCATTATCGTAATACTTTATGTGGGCATGGTGTACACCAAGGAGGCATGCAGGTTCGCGAAGGGGGCAGTGATTGGCTTGGATCATCTTTTGGGCCCCACATCATGGAATTGTGGACGGGAATAAGCTGCCCGGTTGTGCAACAAAGAGTTGAAATCTCATGGGTAAAGTAAATGCACCTCTGTAGAGTGTAAGAACTGTAACTTGTTACTGCCTGTTCCGGGAAGGAGTTGCGAACGCGGCGGGAAAGGAACCCCATGAAGGTTCTAGTAAACCCGTGAAGGCTGACGGACATAGCTTTTCAAAATAAAAGCAACCTTTGAAGAAATATTTATAAAAACTTGCATTGCCTACGACCTACGGTCTGTGGCTGTAGTTATAGTGCATCAAACACTCCTTTTCTAGTGAATTTGCTGAGTACGCTCGTACTCAAAGTATCTTCTTAACCCTTGCTAGATTCTGCCATTAAAAAGTTGACTACATCAAGATATGCTCCAGAACTTGTCAAGACCAGCTAAAAGCTCTTCGATGAAGACCAGGAAGACCACATAAATCTCAACTCAAGTGAATACGAAGTTACTGACTAGATAGTAATACAATCTCTAGCTAAAGAACCTACCTCTGTAGTACATTGCAATAGCGGCAATGCCAATTCCTTAGTTAAATACTAATTTTAATATTATAATAATTTTGCGTTATTTATCTTTGATTCTTCTTCATAAAAGAAGTTATCTGTCTCTCTTTAACCTAGAGTGTTCTCTGGATCTTATGTGAAGAGTGCGTTGTAACCTTTAAGCCATGTATTGGACCCGCTGTGTTTCTGTTGTGCCATTCTGAGGGATGTAATACTAGTGAATGGTGTTTCATTGGTGTTATGTCAACGACTATAGTGTACTACATCATGCAGTGGTATGCTGGGTCACCGCAGTTGGTATCAGAGCATATGCTTTGACCTTAGGTTGGAAACCTAGTAAATGGGTAGAACCTGTAGAACACATCCTAGCAATTATGAAGAGTTCTCTAGTGATATGAGGGATATTCACTTGAGAATAATCCTATTATGTACTAGTGTGATAACTCTTTTAGATGATTGCAATTCCAATCATTACCTAAGAGTTTTAACTCTATGTGACTGATGATAATTTCTTATCCACAGTTCCACATGGCACCTCTATATCCACCCCGGAATGTTCAAGTGATGAACAGGACGTTGGATGACTACGGAGGGGATTGGACAGACAATCTACGACAACTTCTATGGAGTTTTGAGTGTGAATCAAGACTCCTGGTCAAGATTTACAGTTACTACGATGGGCAGGTATTATATAAATACCGTGTCATGATCATGTTACCCAAGAAGTTAGGACTGAAGGGGAAATGCCAGCAGGAGAGGCAAGGTGCATGGCATCTGCATATTAGATTGCCATAGCAGCAGCCATAACCATGATCCGAGGGCATAAATCCCAAGCTTTAGAAGGCAGTACTCACACCATTATACCACATGAAATCGCAAACTCAGAGCATGAGTTAGATCACTCTACCTTAGTCCAAGCTGAACCTACTCTAGCTATAGAATATATGGATCGTTATCAGTCTTTGCTAAACACTTATCATAACACTCACCAAGTCTTAGTTCAGGAGTTGGATACGGTCATTGAGGATTTTACTGATCCTGATAAAGCAATGGCTCGTAGGAAGAAGTTAGATAAAGAAGCTAGGCATCCCAAATATATACCTTCAGGAGAGGTGTTTGAGGAAACTGAGTTCGATGACCCAAACTCCGAAAATTATGCCTATTACCAGAATGACTTCAAGCCACCTGAAGACTTATGGACCAAGTACAATTCCGAACAACAAGAATGGAATAAAGTTATTCCAAATAAACCTGAGACTAACAAATATGGATGGGAAATAGAATATCAGGGTAAAACCATAGGGAATCCGATACCTTGTGATACATGTATTGAAGAAGAGACCAACTGTAACCATAAAGAGCCTTATGGACCATATGAGGGTGATACTAATCCAATCAACTTAGAAGAGTATCCCAATAGCTACTACACCAATTTGTATGACTGGATCCAAGAACAAGTTAAGGAACCAACTTACTATAAGGAAGCGTTGCCAGAAAACCCGAACTATTCGGTGGAAGATTACGCCAACTCTAGTCATTTTTCAATGACTAATCTCAGTCTCGGTACTTCTAATCAAGATTACGCACCTCCTGGATGCTCCTATGCTCTAGAAGGCAGTCGTAGGACTTCACGTCATCATGGACGGAACTCCAGGAATCACTAGAGGAAGATGGAAGTGAGAGAGAAACAACATCCCAAGGGATGAGGGCCTAAATATTGTATATAGAGGGTAATGCATATTGTAGTTTGGAGAGTTTGCTGAAATAACTGAGGATATATCCACAGAGAACAAGAAGTTCTTGTAAGAAGGATATGTAAATAGGTATGAAGCAAACCGTGGGAACATCCAGTACATTTGTAAATTATCTAAAACCTATGTATAATAGATGATATCTGTTTGGTTGTTTATTAACTTTTGGATCTTATTGATTTTTTGATTGACTAGATCTGTACATGAAGTTTAATTAGGTGTGCAAATGCATGATGTAACACCCAGTTATTACTTGATGTTATAGACCTAGATAGGAATGGGAATCCGCGTAAGGGAGCGACGAATTTTAAAGATCAAAAAGGAAGACTTACGGGAATGAAAAAGCAAGATATAAGGAGTGTAACACCACTTGGAGGTTGGGTAAAACATAAATTATTCCTAGCCGTACCCAAGAAAGAAGTTGATTATAGAAGATGTAGGGAGCCACAAGAAATATTGAACTTAAAGATCAATAAATGTGGGTAATACTACTAAGAAGTAATGGAATAATTATACCAAGTTCATGGTAGTATCATGAATAAGTACAAATAGTTAGCTTTGGAACCAAAATGGCATTCAAGATCTGACAGTACCGAGTGAATGCGAGAAGTATGTGGGGAAACCATAGGGAAATACACACACCCTAGGAAGATTCGCAGCCGGTAATAATCCGCAACTGATATTTGATCCATAGCTAGTAACTAATCCCCAGTTGGTATTTCATCCGCAGCTGGTATTTGGTTGAAATAGTGAACCAAATCTTATTAAAAGTTGCATAAAGAGCATTAAATTTGGCCTAAGTTAAGTAAGACCTAAGAAAGTTAACAGATTGGGAGATGATCACTTGGAAAGATGCTTTGCAAATTCTAGTTTATTCAGCAAGAATGCCCCAATAGTAAGTACGACATTTGGTGCTGAAAGATTTACTTCGGAGATCCACAACTATGTGGATGCACCGTATAATCTTTCATTGGACCTTAAACCGGTAAAATATAAACTGAACAGTAACCAACATTTTAGTTCAAGAATCAATAGCTTCTATTTATGGAATTTCAAAACTATTAGTAAAACTTAAGGGGGGGAGTAAACATTAGGAATGAGAGTTGAATAAAATACTATAGAAAATAGAGAAAAGTTATTTAAAAATATATCTTAAGGAGGTTTAAACTTGAGGATGATAAAGGATACATTTAACAATCAAATTTATAAAGGAAACAACTTTTAAGTAAGCCTTAAGAATCCTAATTAAACAAGTTTCGAGAATGAACAATTCCCAATGGGTATGGACAAATTGAGTTCAAATCCAATCTTAAAAAGGAATACCAGTATCAACTATATAATGACAGGAATAGTGAGATAGTTTATTGGCTATTAAAATGCATATATAGGAATTTAAAAACTTATGGTAGTGAGAACCTACAAACTATACTTATTAAAATAGTAATGAAGTTTGATGATCCAAGTAAAAGAATTGAATGAGGAAATCTAATCAGGATATGGAATACACCAATTAATTACATTAAAGATTATCATACTAGAGAGTGTAGTAACCACTAAAAAAATAATTTCTCGCTCCGAAACATGAGAGTTTGTGAACTTCGAGGACGAAGTTTATTTTAAGGGGAAGAGTCTGTAACATCCCAGCATTAGAGTCTAATAACAAGCTGAACCCAGATATGTGCATTGCATTCATGCATAGAAAATCCAAGTAATTTTCGCGCTTTTAAATAAAACTTGTCAAAGGGATTGAAGCTTCTCTTAACTTGATGGAATTGAAGTAGATCATCAAGTTAACTGCGATAAGTTCCAATATGACCTTTGCTAAAATCTTATTTGGTTAAACATGATTTGGTCTAAGGGAAGATTATTTATAATAAATGTCACTCATAATACATTACTTAAAATATTCATATATGGTCCTTAAGGGATCATACCATACTATTCATCATACCAATTTATGAATACTAAGTTAAGATTACCGCCATAATAAAAAAAATTGCAATGATTAGTGCTGACCTATCTTATTTTTATCTATTCCTATTATAAGTATCATAGTAACACATAACCTTGAACTCTTAAATGAGTTGGAGTTGTAAAGAGACCAAGTCAGGATCATCCACAATATGTCTTTCTTTTCATATCAATCTTAATGGAATCTATTTTGATATCTGTTGTTCATTAATTTTGAGTAATCAACCATTGATTCACAAACTCTTTAACTACCAATCTTTGATCTATTATTTCTTGATCCAATCATAACATCTACTTAAATCTTTTAAAGAGGGCATAGTTCATAAATAACTTTAATCCAATATGAGATACTAAGAAGATAATTTCCAGACAATTAAAGGTAGGATTGCTAAAGCACTGCTTAGACAACTAAGAACTTCAATACTAAATGATTAAGGTATTATAATGTTAATGTTTTGGCCACCAACATAAAATTCTTATATTTAGTAAGGTAATACTGGTAGGTAGAACATGAGTGGAACCTTAGAAAAGCTAAGTGATTCTAGAGAAGCCTTTGTAAACCATATAAATATAATTTAGGGATTGAAGTGTAAGTCAGAAGAGTTAAGTGAATATAGGATGATATTATACAATTAAAGCTAGTATAGCATAGAGTTATAGAAGTGGTGTTATTCATCCTAAAGGATAGCCAACTTTAGAGAAAGGTAGTTGGATGCATATAACTATTAGAGATACAATAGTAAAGAATGATTAAGGAAGATTTTGAGCAGATTTTTAAGGAACTGTTTGTTGGATGGAAAGTTATCAACAGTAGAGTAGTAACTACAACCAAGCAAGGATATGAGGAAGTTATGAAATAATTTTGTATCAAACTCATTTGAATCATCCATGAGTGTAGAAGCTTAATTAGTGAACGAGAATATTTCTATGAACTAAAAACTCATCATATTAATTATAATGATAGACAGGAAAAAGGTAGTATATCTAGGAAAGGAAATCCTTAATAAGAAGTCTAGAGTCATGAATTATGGAAGATAATAATTCTTGGTAAACAATCAAACCTAAATCTTAAAATCAAGTATAATATCCATTTTATATTAAGAATTCTCCATCTTATGTTCATATCACTTTATAGGAACATTTTCCTATAGCAAATCACATAAGCACATCTCTGTTTATTCCAATTATCATAATTATATGTGCTTAGGAGTATCTTTATCAATTCCTTTCTAGGAAACATTCTAATTATAACTTTCTATTATAAAAGGTAATGTCATCAAATATCATAAACATAAGACAATATGTTTATTCATTAAACCTTGACTCATATCCATAAAGGAATCTAAGTATACAAAAAACCCTAAACCTAGGGTAAATATTTATAATTCAAAACCTTAAACTTATTTATCATGTTAGAAGATATACATGTTATCTTCCAAATTAATGGGAGTAGTAATAACCATATCAATGTCTTTTATATTTCATACATCAAATAATGGTATAGAATCATCATATATATAAAGGTTTCTATTCAAACTATGAACCAAGTGGAGTTAAGTTTATAAACAAATAAGAATATATCCTCTAATAAATCCATGATTAAAAGAGGAAAGGGAAATCATAAGAAAAGCTTCTACAAATTATTAAAGGGGTTCAAATTGAGAAAATAAAAGAAATATAAAAAGATTATATAATAAAAGTTCACAAATGATACTAAATGTATTCTAGTATTATTGCAATTATCCAGCAAATAAATCCTACAAAGAAAAGTTCAAAATATAAATCAAATTCAAACCTGAATAGGAAAAACAAAAAATAGAAAAAGGTAAAATAAATAAAAACATTACCTGGCCGTGGCCCAACACCCCTATAGCTATCTGACGCCATATGCAGCCCACAAAAGCCCAGCACCGAGCCCAGCTCGTTTCCATCTGTGACTGGCGAGTGGGGTCACGTAAGGACCGCGGGTTGAGAAGAAAGAAACACCAGGGGGTTATGCGCAAAAAAAATGTCGTCGTCACCGTCACGCACACAGGCAGCTCGCTGGCGGAGCTTGTCGCCGCCGATGCTGTCATTGCGTCAAGATACTCGCCGCCGTTGCCAGGAGGGGATAAGAAGGCCACCGCGACGCATCGTCTCAATCCCTATCCCCAATTCCTCCTTATCCTCTCAGATACGAACGAGACCGAACCCTAGCTCGTCGGAGCCACTCCTCGTCGTCGAACCACGCCTCCCCACACCATTCTGAGCCGTCATGGAGAAGCGCCAGCCTCCGTAGATCCTCTGAGTAGAAGCGTCCATCAAGGGGATCACTGGAGCGGGTGAATTTGGTCGATTTCCTTCGCGGCAGTTCGGAGGAATCCTCGTCGGGGAGCTCGATTCCGACCGTGCCTGTCCTCGTCGACCACTCTATCGTCATCAGGGTAAGCATACGCACCTCTGGACCCTAGTTTCATTTGTGGATTCGCATCGTAGGTCTAGTTTTGTTGAGCACCACCGCTAGCCGCCGCAGTAGCTCGTCGCCGATGACCCTCCGATGACCATTTCCTAGCGGCGCTGCCACTATTGGTTCAGTAGGTTGCACTTGTTCGAACTAGCCCTATTTCGCTTGCTGGGGTGCAGTAGATCGTCACCGGTGACCACTCACCGACGGCGGTGGTGATGCTGACACCATCATGACGTCATGGTTGCACCACGTCAGCTGTTTGACTGGTCTTGGTTCTGCGTGGCAAATGACGTGGCCCAGGGCCCACATGTCATCGATAGTGGGTAGATGGGAAGTCAGTAGCAAATACATTTCTTTTATATGAGAGCTTAGGTGGACCATGGCCCATAGGTAAGTGACTTGGGCTAGCTTTGAGTACGGTGTAAAAAGTATTTTCTGTTAAGAGTTAAAATAAGATGTTATAATTCAATTAATACTATTCCAGAAATTCAATAAATGATTAAATCTTGTTTAATTAATAACTTTTGATTTACAATTCAGAAAAGTATGTATAATATATGAAAAATTTTCAGAAAAATAAAATCTACAACTTAAACTTATTATCAAATATTATTAGGATAATTTAAATAACTACTATTTAATAAAAGTTCTATAAGTAATAAAACTTTGATAATTCATATTTTATAATAATAAATATTAATAATAGTAATAAAATACCAAAAAAATTAGAAAAATAAGAATTCTAATATAAAACTATAATCATGTATTATTATTTCACTTAATCAAATATTTATCATTAAGTAATTATAAAGTAATAAGAATTATAAAAATTCTATCTTATTATTTATAAATCATATAAAATATAATAATAAATATTATATGTCAAAATGATCACAAAAATATTGTTTACATGTTCAAAAGTTAATAATCTCCTTTTGGAAATAAAAAAATATTTTAATAACTCAAATTTAAACCTATTTACTTCATTAATAATTCTTATAAAGATAAATAACATTTATTAATATTTCTAAAATGAGTCAAATAAGTCTAATAACTAGTATTAGTTTTAAAAAATGAATAATAGAATATCATAATAATTTCAAACATTATGAATGTTCTTGTCTTAGAAGAATCTACAACTTTAAATGAAAATTATCTCTAAGAAGAATTCCACTAATAATGAATCCTTCAAGAATAACATGAAAACAATCAAATCCTTTCTAAATCATATCAATTACCAAATTACCAAAAATTACTATAACACCATATAAATCCATAAGTAATTGAATAACATTATGTTGGATTTACAAACTATACTCACTTATCTATAAAAGAAAATAATATTACTCCATACTCAAATGAGGAAATCATTACTCAAGTAACAGAATAGACATTCCTAAGTAACTTAAAGATCATATTTCAGATATACAAGATACAAGTATACTATCAAAACTATCTATACTTTAAAGTTAACTTTAGTCTGCAAAATCTTAACAAAACACTATAAGCATTATTATAGGTTTTATAGTTAACTTTGGCCTGAGATAGTTAAACTATAAAACAACTCAAGCCAAAACATTTAAGCAAACAAATAACATCAACCACCACTAACTAACCACAAAGTTTGTTTAGACCTTAGAAATGTAACCTTTTCTTCGAAGGTTATCCTTTTTGCCACTTTAAATAAGAAACCTTGTATAAGTAATCCTAATTAGTATGTCATAAGTATGTACACTTTATTCCTACATATGTGATGTTTGCAACCACTCATAAACTCTCATGAAAGTTCAACGATGAAACTTATCTAAAAGAACCACACATTCCAAAGTAACCATTTTCGAAATCCAAACCCTAGGACCACGTTATTCCCGAGATTTGTGCTTAGAACGTGCATCACACTACTTATGCATAAAAGCATATTCCTTCTTTAAACATTAGTCCTTACCGGACCAATGATGCTGATTTCAGATTTTGGATCTTATACATTGACTCGAAGACCGTGAGTGCATAGTCTTGCAATCACAAAAGGCAAGTTCACACTTGCTCATGTCCTTTGATTATTTTCTGTAAATTATTTTACAAATCCAGTGTTGTCGTCACCTGCATTTGAAAAATGTCCGAAAACACTACTTTCATAATAATATGATTATCGGTTATTTACCATGAGGTAATAACCTACTATAAAAGTTCTGGTGGTAAAGGAACATATTAACTAGGACTTAACAACCAATGTCGCCAGTGATTCTTGCGCCGTATATCACGCGTTAACCATGAGATTTGGAATGGGACAGAGAAGTCAGTTGTATCTTCTTCCTCTCGCATGAAGCCGGATGTGCAGGTCGTGGCTGTTATCCTCGTAGCGTGCATATTAATTGGTAATTCGTAGAGGATATGCAGCATATGGGTGGGAACCCTCAACGTCCCACGATAGTTCTGGCATCTAACGGTTTGTACAAACCATTATCGTAATACTTTATGTGGGCATGGTATACACCAAGGAGGCATGCGGGGTCGCGAAGGGGGCAGTGATTGGCTTGGATCATCTTCTGGGCCCCACATCATGGAATTGTGGACGGGAATAAGCTGCCCAGTTGTGCAACAAAGAGTTGATCTCTCATGGGTAAAGTAAACGCACCTCTGCAGAGTGTAAGAACTGTAACTTGTTACTCCCTGTTCTGGGAAGGAGCTGCGAACACGGCGGGAAAGGAACCCCATGAAGGTTCTAGTAAACCCGTGAAGGTTGACGGACATAGCTTTTCAAAATAAAAGCAACCTTTGAAGAAATATTTATAAAAACTTGCATTGCCTACGACCTACAGTCTGTGGCTATAGTTATAGTGCATCAAACACTCCTTTTCTAGTGAATTTGCTGAGTACGCTCGTACTCAAAGTATCTTCTTAACCCTTGATAGATTCTGAAGCCATTAAAAAGATGACTACATCAAGATATGCTCCAGAACTTGTCAAGACCATCTAAAAGCTCTTTGATGAAGACCAGGAAGACCACATAAATCTCAACTCAAGTGAAGACGAAGTTACTGACTAGATAGTAATACAATCTCTAGCCAAAGAACCTACCTCTGTAGTACATTGCAATAGCGGCAATGCCAATTCCTTAGTTAAATACTAATTTTAATAGTATAATAATTTTGCGTTATTTATCTTTGATTCTTCTTCGTAAAAGAAGTTCTCTTTCTCTCTTTAACCTAGAGTGTTCTCTGGATCTTATGTGAAGAGTGCGTTGTAACCTTTAAGCCATGTATTGGACCCGATGTGTTTCTGTTGTGCCATTCTGAGGGATGTAATACTAGTGAACGGTGTTTCATTGGTGTTATGTCAATGACTATAGTGTACTACATCATGAAGTGGTATGCTGGGTCACCGCAAGGGGGGGGGGGTCTGAAGTTCTTCCCGGTACCCTGCCGGAGGGGAGATCATCCCGGAGGCCATCTCTCTGGTATGATGTGTGAGTAGTTCCACCTTGTACTATGGGTCCATGTAGTAGCTAGATGGTTGTATCTCCTCCTTTGTGCTTTCATTTATAGATCTTGTGAGCTCCGTTCATGATCAAGATCTAATCTATTTGTAATCATGCATGTTGTGTTTGCAAGGATCCGATGGATATTGAGATTATTATGTTGATTTAATTAATGGTTTTGTCTTTATGATTCTATCATGTCTGTGTTGTTTGTGATCTTGCATGCTCTCTGTTGTTAGTAGCTATCTTGGCCAAGTAGTTGCTAGTGACTCCAAGAGGGGGGGTATTAATACTCGATAGTGGGTTCATGCCTCTAGTTTCCAAGGGAAGTGACAATAATCTCTTCGGTTGTAGATGTGGTGTTGCTACTAGGGAGAAAACAACAGTCTCTTGTTCACGGAATATGTGGACTGTTTACCTTACACACTTTGCTTAGAGCAGTTGTCTGTTGCTTGCAACTTAATACTGGAGGGGGTTCAGATGATAACCTAAAGGTGGAATTCTAGTCATAGATGCAGTTGGATGGCGGTCTATGTATCTCGTTGTATTGACCAATCGAATCTCATAGGATCTTTCTGACTAGTAATTGCACTGTTATGCCTTGCTCAGTTACTGTCAATTGCCCTGCTGTAATTTGTTTACCCTTCATGCCATGTTGTTTATCTAAGGAGAGCACCTCTAGTGAACTATGGACCCCGGTCCAATCTTTACCATTGATACATCTTCCGCTGTTATTTGTTTACTTGCTGCAAACCACCATTACCTTCCACACCATACGTTTAATCCTTTGTTACAGCAAACCGGTGAGCTTGACAACCTCACTGATTTGTTGGGACAAAGTCTTGAGTTTGTGTTGTGCAGGTCTCCACATTGTTTGCAACACATGTGTCACGTTTCCTTCCTCCTTCTGGTTCGATAACCTCGGTCTCAACTGAGGGAAAACTTGCTGCTTGCTCTTCACACCCTACGCTTGGGGTTACCAACAAAGTGCCACGTCGAGCACCATCAAGTCTTTCTGGTGTCGTTGCTGGGGAGAAGAGAAAGAAGCTCCCTCGTCAACAAGGCACCATCAAGTGTTTACAAAGATCTTAGGGAAAGTGGTGTCTAGTGATTATCTTGTTATTGAATGTGTAGGAAAAGGACAAATTACACTTGGAAGATCCCTACTGAAACTCCTTGGAGCAATAATAGATGTGGGAAAAGGCATTATGCATTTTTATTCTCCCACAAGCAATCATACATTCCCTAAATATAAGAGTAAAGGTAAGAAAGGTAGAGGAAAGAAATTTGATGTTAATGCTTCTTCATTTGAAAATACTTGATTCTTGCTTCTTCTGCCTAACTTAAAGGCGTTAAAGAAAAGTACTTCTTGGGAGATAACCCAATAGTTTTCTTCAGTCTTGGAAGTTATTACTTCTGTAATAACCTATCATTATCCTTTTTATTTGATTTTTGTGCCAAGAATAACCTCTAATGAGAGAGAAGTAAGATTTGGGGAAGTTGTTGTCCCGAGACAGAATTTTGTGCTTCACTGTAAACATTCGTGAAAAAACTCTGTATGTCGGATTGAGCTATAATTTTCTGAGTAAATGCCCCAGGTTGTTTTAACTTTGGTTAGTTCAACACTTCTCTATTTGAGCAACATAAGGACTTCGAAAAAATCGGTGTTTACCTGCTGGTCTGTTTTGACAGATTTCTGCCATTATTTGCATTTGCCTCTATCGGTTTCTTTTTGAGTTCTTCTTGATCACTTGATATTTTTAAAGGAATTGCTACAGTAGCTTGTATTTTTAATGAAAGTTTTTCTATGTTGAAACTAAACCCAAGGTTTATTATCTTGAATGCGCTAATGTTTCTAGTGAAGATTGTGTGAAGTTTTGTATGAAGGAAATTTTCTAGTGTAGGGGAAGAATGATGTGATGAGATGAAGAATGGACAAAATCTCAAGCTTGGGGATGCCACCCCGTGTAACCCCAAGAAATATTCAAGAGGTACAAGCGTCAAAGCTTTGGGATGCCCAAGGCATCCCCTTCTTCGTCAATAAAAATCTCAGGTCTATTTCTAGACACTTCATTTTTATTGTTTCATGCATTGTTGTGTTGTTCTTGGAGCGTCTTAGTTTTTGTTTGCTTAGTTTGCTTGAAAAAAGTAGTTGGACCCCCGCTTTCGCTGTGTTTTTTCAAATAAGTTGATTGGTGTTGGAAAAGAGTAGAAAGTTTCATGCTTAAGTGGTACAAAAGGGAGCTTGTTTTTACTATGACTTAGCCTTTATCATGTCATGCTAGATGTTGTTTTGACCTTATGCTTAGTGATTATTGTTATAGCATGACTTGTTCCAAACAATTAAGATTGCTTAATGTGCCTGCAAAAATCATGCGTTGTTTTAGCATGCAAAAGCATAATATTGTGGTATTCTCCTTTGATGATTTGTTTGGGTTGACTTGGCACATGCTCACACCATGTTATGACTATGAGCCAGTCACCTTAGCCTCTATGATCATTTAGTTTTTGACTTGTGGTACCACTTTATGCTTTGATTGATAATGTTTTGTCGCTCTGCATGATTATGTCCATTATTGCTCTCTTAGTTGGTCGCTCCCAGTATTTTGCTAGCCTCCACTTATATTGAGTAAGCTCTACTCATGCATCCAACTCCCAAGAAACCAAGTTATTCCAAAGAGTACACTATAAATTCCTATGCATGGTGTGTTACACCATTCCAAGTATATTCGTGTTTTATCAATCTTCCAAATTAAACCTATTATGTGAAAATTAGTGATTAAAGATCTCACAAACTTGATGGCATACTTTATTTTTCTTGCCCCTAATAAACTTGAACCATTCTGTCATCTTTGTTGTATATGCTTGCACTTATAAGTTGGGAATTAGAAGAACCGTGCTGTCACGGGGAACGCTTTCAAGACCTGTAAATATCTACCCAGTTGATATGATGCTCTTTTGTTTATGGATGTCGGCGGTGTGAAATAAAAGGGGAGCGTGTAAGTTCATGGAGTTATGCATGTGTGTTAGAGAAACGCCTGGGCCGCTATCCTAAGCCATGCCTAATCATGGTGGAAACTTGCAACATCACCATAGTGAGCAATCCATGAAGCATCCTCAGAAAAAATATAGAAAAAAAGAGAGAGAGAAAAAGAAAAAATATGCACCATGCTCATGGTAAATAAAAGGATTTCTAAGATGCTCACTGTTTGTTGCCTTGTCATTTTGATATGGGATAGCTCCTGTGTCATGGGGCAAGGGGTACCCCATTGGCGGTTCTCTATGATACACATATACTTACAATGACAAGAACTTGCTTATGAATAAAGTTGAGTAGCATGGGGAACGACCCTTGTACTCAAGGGACATGAGATTGCCAACTTATGATTTGGCAAGCATATAATCCATATTTTTTTCACTTTAACCTTAATCACTTCAAGATGCTTATGATAGGGGCAATGTGAGATGAAAGCTAACAAGTACCATAATTTTTGGAAGCTCTTTATGAAACTTGAAATCCCTGCTTCCCTGTGAAGGGCCTTTCTTCCTACTTTTATATTGAGTCTCCACCTTATTTCTTTATGCACCAATTAAGAGAGCATAGTTGCCATTCTTAGTTTTATGTGCATTGTCCCAAAACTTATTGATTCATAATGTTGATATTGCCTGTTCTTGAACTATTTGTATCTAGTCACCCTTATGAACTTTGAAGGTGTCCTATGCATTTATGTTTTGCTACTCCATGAGGGAAAAGCATTTATGTTTTTCTATGTTTTCTATATGTGAAACAAACAAACGTCTTTCAATGCTTTGTTATTCATGATATTTGTTTGTATCTTTTCATGTCGTAACATAGTTGCTTTGTCTTATTGTTAGAACTTCATCTTTCATGCTCATGTTTAGAGTACTTTGATCCCATCTTTCAATGCTTTGCAAATGGTTTGATCAAAATTGCGATGGTGTATGTCACCTAAAAATTATTCTTTTTATCACTTATCTACTCAAGGACGAGCAAGATTTAAGCTTGGGGATGCTTGATACATCGTAAATATATCTATAATTTTTGATGTTCCATGCTTGTTTAGTATCAACTTTGTTATGCTTTGTCTAAACTTTGAGATATTTTTATACATTTTCTGGTACTAACCTATTAACAAGATGCCGTAGTGCCAGTTGCCTGTTTTCTGCTATTTTTGGTTTCATAAAAGCTAGTAAGTAAATATTCTCGGAATTGGACGGGACAAAAGCCAAAGTCAATATTTTACCACAACGAACATAGAGACCGAAAGGCAACCGAAGGAGGGCCATGAGGCCACCACAACCTAGGGTGTCACGGCCCCCTAAGGCGCACCGCCACCTGGTGTGGACGCCTTGGGTGCCCCCTGCCTCGCCTCTTCGCCTATAAAAGCCCCCCGATGCAGAAACCCTAAGCACCCGATCAGATCTCCATGAAACAGTCCGTAGCCGCCGCCACCATTGTGACATACCTAAAATTCATATTTCAAAGCTCATCCATATCATCCTTGCATCCATCATCATTTAGGGTTTTCTCAAAACATTTAAGAAAACAGAAACTTTTGGTGTCATGATTTTATGTGGACAGACTTATTTTAAATGGTCAACACCACTTGTAAGTTTGACTGTTGTAAACCAGGAAGGTTGCCTTCTATGAGCATAGGATTTAAGAGTAAATTTAAAACCATGTTTTCAAATAGACATGGGTTCCAAAAACCATTTTCAAAATTTTAAACCAAGTGTCTTGCCTCTGATATTTTGATCCCCAAGCTTGACCAATCCTTTACAAAGCTACCCCATGGCTATATGACCATTTTTGAGACTACTGCTCACTACAAAATCCCAGGAAAAAATTTGAATTCAAATTGAACTTGATTTCATTTGAAAAACTATCCAGAAAATCGGAATAGAAAAAGAAAAGAATTAAACAATGTAAAAAGGCCACGCACCAGGTTTTTGGCCCAGCCTTGAATCGAGTCCAACAAGCCCACCCGGGAGTTCTCTTTTCCTTCCACACGCGCAAGCACACTCCCTCAGCCAATGACGACAGGGCCCCACTCCCACTCTGCACACTTCGCTGACGAGCGGGCCACCTCCACGTCAGCATCGTCTTCCCCCCCTGATTCCGCGCACGACCTCGCCGCTGCCCGTTGCAGCGCTGATCTCGCGAGCTTAATGGGCATTGAATCAGCGAGCGTTACCTGTCGAGCCTCGGGCTATAAGATCCCCACCTCCCCACGACCATTTTACCCCAGTCAATTTTGCCTTCACGCCACCAGGCTGTCCACGACTCGCACAACTCCGCCGCTGCTCCGACGACTTCGCCGGCAAATTCCGGTGAGTCTCGTGTTCCCCTCTGCCTCTCATTCATACTATAGTGTCCAGTGAGTCTCGGCGCATCTACTGACACACCACACATACCTTCGCATGACCTGTAGCTTCAGCAACGTCGACGACTGGCCGCCACCGTCTTCGGCATCAACTCCGACGACCTCCCGTGGTAAGTCCAGACCGCCCCACGTCTTGTCTTTCACGCACACGTGTTCTCCATGATCTTCTACACCTGACCACACCCTCTGTTTGCCTCCTAGTGATCGACAACCTCGCCAACGACGACGACCGACCGTGCCGACGTCTGCCTCTACTCCGACGAGCAATTATCGCCGTATCTGCGCGCCCCTTGACCAACCAGAGCCACCTCGAGCTTCAGCACACCACCGCGGTTCTGGTAAGCACCTTCTTGTTTCCCCAGACGATCTAGAGTGCCGGCGCCACCGTAGTCAGACGCGCCGCCGCCGGTCAACACCGCCAGCGCCGCCCGTTTTTGGTTAATAGATTATAGCCGTCAGATCTGAATCCTACGCATAGAAACAGTTCACTTAACGAAGAGGTATGGACAGATCTGAGCCGCGCAACGTTAGTTAGATCCAACGGCTGCAGAGCTCGATCCGGTGCGAACCGGTACGCGCCAGTGACGCTGCGACACGTGGCTAGGGTTAATTCAAAAACAGAAATTTGAATCAGATTTAGATCCAAACTTTAAACTGCTATAACTTTTGAATGCCACGTTAGAATTTTACAAACTTTATATCGTTGGATTCAGTGAAACAAGACCTTTCTGAATATCCAATTTGTTTAACAAATAGTAACAGTTAAAATGACTTTATTTGTAGAACATGTTTAGGGCTATTTTAAGTATAGATTTATTTTGGTAAATTGTATTGGAGCCAAATAAGTTTAGTTGGCAAACTTGTGACTTGTTAAGTTTCTGTAAACATGTGCATGCTTGGTAGTGTTTTCAAAAATCACCACTTAGTAAATTCTTGCATGCATGCATTCATATTATTTTTGATTGAATATAATTGTGTGTAATTGTATGCTATAATTTTGTGTAGATTTTGCTAGTGATTGTGATTGTGAAGAGTGCTACTCTCCCCACTACCAAGGCAAGTGATATTTTCATGAATATTTCTATCCTATGTTTTGTACTAGCATTAGATATTTGCTAAGTATTGCATGCTATTTTTGCCTAATGCTAAGTTGGGAAATCCTAAGTAGTGTAGAATTGTAGAATTGCTAAGGAATTTTCCTAAGTTAAGTTATCTTGCCATGCTTAGCCTAACTATTTAGCAAACAAGGGTTGGTGGAAATCTATACACTCTATGATGAAAATATTTCTAAGTCATGAGACTTATGCTTTTCTAATAAAACAACTAAGTCAAATGAACCTCCTGGGTGGAATGGAAGGATTGGGTTATGTTGAGTGGTTACACAAGGCCATGGACTTGGGTTGTGTATCTCACTTGTGGTATGCCACCCAGGCACAAAGGGATTTGGAGGCCAAGTGTTGAGAAAGCTTACAGTGCAACCACTTGGCAATATGGGCTCTGCCTTGATCATATAGGTTGCTAGAACTTAGTCATTTGGACAGTTGGTGGTAGTCGGGTTGATAGGTAGGAGCGCGTCCATTTGACTAAGGAAAGGCTTCTGAAAGGTCCTGTCTTGGGAAACCAAGTCTGGTGGGGAAAGTGCACAACCTCTGCAGATGGAAAACCTAAGTACTTAGCCTAGTCCAAGGCAATGGACAATTTGAGCATCAAGACATGGAAGCTACAAGAATCTCATCACTCCAACTTCTAAGTAAAAATTGGTGGGTGAACAAGGGTGAAGGACCCCAATGTCTATTGGTGGTTTCTTGGGAATGTTTTGACAAAGAAAAATGATTTCAACTAATAGTTAAAACTTATTTTCAAGCAAAGCAAGCCAAGCTACACTTAGCCAAAATGCATATAGTAATATAGTCCACTTAAAATATACTAAGGTATCACTTGCCAATACTATTCCAAAGTATTGACCCTCTGTGGCTGTAACTTGTGATGTTGCAGGTTACTCCGATGATGAATAGGAGTCATGAGTCTACACTCAACATGCTTGCCTGTGGCACATGAAGATGAAGACTTATGTTTATTTACTTATTCCTTAAACTCTTGTATTAGGCCTATGGCCCTGAGTTGTAAAAGACTATGTTTTATCTATGGAATGAATGTAATAAACGACCTTTGTATCTGTGTACTTCATCTTAAACTGTGGATGCTAGCATTGATCCAGGGACTAGCATTGCAATCACAGGGATCCTTTCCTTTATAAAGGAGGGGTCTAACAGATGGTATCAGAGCACTGTGTTGCCTGTAGGATTATGACCCTAGGATTGGAAAACCACTAAGGAAAAGTTTTCAACTACTTCTACAATTGTCTATTCTTCTCGTAAAACTTTTCTAATCTTTTCATTCTCAACTCCCTTTGTAGATGAACTCCATCAACGAAGCCGTGAAGAAAGGACCACTCATGACCATGACCTTGGAGTGTGAAACTGAGTTTCCCAATATTCTCAAGGACCTCATGGTGGGAATGGAAGCACATGGTGCAGCTGTGTACAAGGGCTTTCCAGTGATGGATGAAGGAGTGGAGTATTGGTGGGTGAAACTTCACTTGTACAAGAACAAGGAACACAACCACAAAGAAAGGGGATTCTGCATGTACACCAACACTACAATGCACACCACATTCTTTGAGTGAGCCAGAGATGCAGCTTGGAGGACTATCAAAGAACTAAGTGCTAGAGTCAAGTGCAGAATGATCAACCTCCAAAAAGACTTAGAAAAAGAGAAGGAACTTACCCAAGAGTTGGAAGCCACCAACCAAGAGTTAAGAGGAGATGTTATAGACTTAGTGATGGAATCAAGAGAACAAGATTGGTGGATTGCCTCTAGGAACATTGTGTTTGCTAATAGATCCAATGAGATAGGATTGTAAGGGCACTTCGTTAGTTGGACCACCACTTATCACCTTATTTTCCAAAAATGATACCTTAAATAAGTATGGACCTTGATTGATGTAATGGTTTCATGTATGCATGACTTGTGTGATTTGTGATTCCAAGGATGTGTATGTGATGATGTCTTTATTTGTCTTAAATTGTGTTGTTCTAACTTTTTCATTCTTATAAATAGATGCCTATTTCCATCAGCACTGTTGAGGAGTTCCAGGTTACCCGTTTTGGTCCCCGTATCATTGAGCTTACCACTTTGCTCGATCTCCCTCTTCCCACCATCACGGTGTACCCACTCACCAAGTTCGAGAGGAAGGACCTCTGGGGCTTCAAGGTGAACCAACCCGGACGCCAGACTGAGCCTACTATGGAGGCCATCGTCTTCAAGCTGATGCACGACGACAGGGAGAGAGGCATGGAGGTAGTCATGCAGGACCTGATAGGACGACTGTTAGGCCGTCACTCCCGACAGGTTAGGGGCACCCACTTTCATGTCTTCGGAAGACGTGATGTTGATGGAGAGTCCATCGACTTTGAGGACGACTCGAGGGACACGGCAGAGCCGATACGTCTCTACCTCCAGGACTTAGAGACTCTTCTCAGGCACGTAGACACGGACAGGACGAACGTCATGCTCGGAAATGACGAGCTTCAGGTGCAGCTTCGCGAGAAGGACAAGCTTTTTGCGCAGCAGGATGAGATGATCAAGGAAATGGAGACAAAGTTCGAGGCCTAGGACCGCAAGTTCAAGAGTCAGGATAAACGCGTCCAGGATAGGAACAAGAAGATCCGGGACATGACCGAGGAACTGAAGTCCAAGGATTTCGAGCTAGAGCATCAGCAGATGGTTATTGAGAGGCTTCGCTCCCAGAAGAGGGATCTCAAGGCCAAGGTCGATTCCTTGACCACTACGATTGAGGAGAACAAGACCGCGATGGAGAACGCAGGTCTTACCTTCGTCGAGGAGGAGATTGATGCTGATGAGTAGACTTGACTACTCGTTTACCTTTCATATTCATACTTGTTATTGTGAACTTATTATTGGACCATCCGACATGTGGATGGCTTGCCACTTGTGTGTTTTATTTAATGAACTTATCATCTGGTTGTTGAACTTTTATTCTTATGTTGCATGTTATGTGATTTGCTTGTGATGTATTGTGCATAAAACATCTATGGGTATCTCATTCTTATCTATTTGAACAAACCACAGATGCCTCCCCGTCGCGCAAACCCCAACCCCAACAACATCACCCCGGAAATGCAAAAAATGATGAACGCGCAAACACAGCTTATGCAGATGATGACAACATTCATCCAAAACCAGAATAACAACAACAACAACCCCAATAACAATAACAACAACAATAACAACAACAACAACAACAACAACAACAACAACAACAACAACAACAAACCTCCGGGTTTTGATATGCTCACCAGATTTCTACGATTGAGGCCAGCAAAGTTTTTGGGAACAACTGATCCCATGGTGGCCAATGACTGGCTACGTTCCGTGAACAAGGACTTAGTGACCGTGGGCTGCACGGATGCTGAAAAAGTCAGGTTCGCGGCACATCTGTTGGAAGGACCAGCCACCACATGGTGGGATAACTTCCAAATCACCACACCTATTGATGAAGTGACTTGGGCTATCTTTGAAGATGGCTTTCGCACTGCTCACATCTCATCAGGAATGATGAGCCTGAAAAAGAAAGAGTTTCACAACTTAAAGCAGCGCCACCGCAGCGTGGCTGAATACATAGAAGAGTTCAACAATCTGGCACGCTATGCACCGGATGAAGTTGACACAGATGCCAAAATAAAGGAAAAGTTTCTGGAGGGCTTGAATGATGAGCTGAATCTGCAGTTGTCTGTGGCATATGTTCCAACTTATCAGTCCTTGTGTGACAAGGCTGCTATTTTGGAGAGTAAAATGAAGCAAGTCGAGAGTAGGAAGAGGAAATACTCCGACAAGCAAAGCTCGGGATCGTCTCACAAACGATCTCACTATGATGACAGTGGCAGCTCAGGATCCCATAAGCATGGGAAATTCAGCAAGCACCACAACCACAACCGTCATGACAACAAGCATCACCGCAGTCATGACAAGGACAAGTACAAGAACCACAAGGGTGGACATAAGAGCCACTATAGTGGAAATGGTAGTGGAAGTGGAAGCCAACCTCCTAAAAAGGACATCAGTCAGGTTGAGTGCTTCAAATGCAAGAAGCTGGGGCATTATGCTAATGAGTGCCCTGAGAAGAAAGTTGAAGGACCTAACAAGCCAAATCCTTTTCAGAAAGGACAGGTTAACCACATCAATGTGGAGGAGGTCTATGAAGAGCCTGATGCCGTTGCTGGTAAGTTCAGACTCAATTCCATTCCAACATTTGTACTCTTTGACACTGGTGCATGTCATACATTCATATCAAAAGCATTTGTTGATAGAAATGGGTTTGCATCTGAAAACATTGGGTGTCCAATAAAAGTTAGTTCTCCGGGTGGAGATATGATAGTAAGCCTTGGCTGCCAGAATCTCGTCATAGAGTTCGGAAAGCATAAGTTTCCAGTAAGCCTGATAATCCTAGATTCCCAAGGACTAGACGTAATTCTGGGAATGGATTGGATGGCTAAGTATGAAGGAGTATTAGATTGTGCCAATCGTACAGTTACACTCACAACCCCAGAAGGAAAAAGAATAAAATTCAAGTCAAACTTTGAATCCAAAGGAAGTAAGCTGAATTCTCTTAAGGGGGTTAGCATGGACAGTGTGCCAATTGTATGTGAGTATCCGGATGTGTTTCCGGAAGAGTTGCCAGGAATGCCACCAGATAGAGATGTGGAATTTCTGATAGATTTGGTACCAGGTTCTGGACCTATAGCAAAAAGACCGTACAAAATGTCAGTTGATGAACTGAAAGAGCTCAAGAAACAACTAGGGGAACAGTTGCAGAAAGGGTTTATTCAACCAAGTTCTTCATCTTGGGGAGCCCCAGTATTGTTCGTGGAGAAGAAGGATAGAACACAAAGACTATGTATTGACTACCGTTCTCTCAACGAGGTAACCATCAAGAACAAATATCCTTTGCCAAGAATCAACGACTTGTTTGATCAGTTAGAAGGAGCATGTGTGTTCTCGAAGATTGATCTTCGGTCAGGATATTTTCAACTCAATATAAGAGAACAAGACATACCAAAAACAGCATTCACCACAAGGTATGGATTGTATGAGTACACTGTGATGCCTTTTGGTTTAACCAACGCTCCAGCATACTTCATGAATATGATGAACAAGGTGTTCATGGAATTTCTTGACAAGTTTGTTGTCGTTTTCATCGATGACATCTTAGTCTACTCCAAGAGCAAGGAAGAACATGAAAGACACCTACGCTTGGTACTTGAGAAACTGAGGGAACATAAACTTTATGCCAAATTCAGCAAGTGTGAGTTCTGGTTAGAGGAAGTTGGTTTTCTTGGTCATGTTATGACAAGGGATGGTGTGGCAGTTGATCCTGCCAAAGTTTCAGCTGTGACAGAATGGGAATCACCCAAGAATGTGAAAGAAGTTCGTAGTTTCCTCGGCTTAGCAGGTTACTACAGAAGGTTC
Source organism: Avena atlantica (assembly GCA_910589765.1). NCBI lineage: Eukaryota > Viridiplantae > Streptophyta > Magnoliopsida > Poales > Poaceae > Avena > Avena atlantica. The sequence goes on from OU342735.1 coordinate 109,810,235, forward strand.
ATTGAAAATTTCTCAAAGGTTGCTAAGCCAATGACAGAATTGTTAAAAAAGGTAAAGAAATTTGCTTGGTCTGAAGGTTGTGAAGTCAGCTTCCAAGAATTGAAGAAGAGACTTGTAACAGCACCAGTTTTATGTCTGCCAGATTTGGAAAAGGATTTCCAAGTATATTGTGATGCTTCTCATCAAGGTTTGGGTGTCGTACTTATGCAAGACGGTAAAGTCGTAGCCTATGCTTCGAGACAACTCAAAACTCATGAAGTAAACTATCCTACTCATGATTTGGAGTTGGCCTCTGTCGTCCATGCACTCAAAACGTGGAGACATTACCTTTTGGGAAAACGTTGTGAAGTATTCACCGATCATAAGAGTTTGAAGTATATCTTCACCCAGAAGGAAATCAACATGAGACAAAGGAGATGGCTAGAACTTATCAAAGATTACGACTTAAGTTTGCAATACCACCCCGGTAAAGCAAATGTAGTAGCAGATGCTCTAAGTCGTAAGACGTTTGTAAATGGCCTTACCAAAGGTGAATTGCCGGATGACTTGTGTAAGCAATTCAAAGAACTCAGATTGGAAATTGTGCCTGAGGGACATCTCATGTCTTTGGATGTTCAACCCACTTTGTTGGACAAGATCCGAGAAGCTCAGAAGACTGATAAGGAAATTGAAAAGATTAAGGAGAATATTAGTCTAGGGAAAGCTAAGAGTTTCCATATAGACGAACAAGGTACTTTATGGCACGGGAAACGTATATGTGTTCCACAAGACCCGGAGTTGCGGAAACTGATCTTACGAGAAGGTCACAACTCTCTGTATTCTATTCACCCGGGAAACACCAAGATGTACATGGATATGAAAGAAAGATTTTGGTGGAACAATCTAAAAAGGGACATCGCCGAGCATATTGCTTTGTGTGATGTGTGTAGCAGAGTAAAATCGGAACATCAGAAAACAGCGGGTTTGCTTCAACCACTGCCTATTCCTGAATGGAAGTGGGAAAATATTGGTATGGATTTCATTACCGGATTACCAAGGACAAGGTCAGGGTATGATTCCATATGGGTAGTAGTGGATCGCCTAACTAAAGTGGCTCATTTTATACCCGTGAAAACAACTTATACAAGTGCCAAGTTAGCCAAGATCTACATGAGCAGAATTGTATGCCTTCACGGTGTGCCTAAGAGTATAGTGTCTGATAGAGGAACTCAGTTTACTTCTCATTTTTGGAGACAGCTTCATGAATCTTTGGGAACAAGGTTGGAATTCAGCACTGCTTTTCATCCTCAAACTGATGGACAAACAGAAAGGACTAACCAAATTCTTGAAGACATGTTGAGGGCATGTGCCCTAGACTACGGAGCAAGTTGGGATGAAAGTTTGCCTTACGCAGAGTTCTCTTACAATAACAGCCATCAATCTAGTATTGGAATGGCACCATTTGAGTTACTCTACGGAAGGAAGTGTACCACCCCGTTGTTATGGAATGGTGTGGGAGAAAGAAGTTTATTTGGACCTGATCTTATCAAAGACGCCGAGGAGAAAGTCAAATTGGTTAAGGACAGGCTGAAGATAGCACAATCCCGACAGAAAAGCTACGCGGATTCTAAGAGTAGAGAAGTCACCTACGAAGTTGGGGATAGAGCTTATCTTAGAGTATCACCACTTCGTGGAGTGAAAAGATTTGGAGTCAAAGGAAATTTGGCACCAAGATATGTTGGGCCATTCAAGATTCTAAGTAGCAAGGGAGAAGTTGCATATGAAGTTGAATTGCCAGAGTCTCTGTCAGCTGTCCATAATGTGTTTCATGTGAGTCAACTTAAGAAATGCCACCCAGAAATGGAAGAATCTTCTGAAGGGATTCGCGGCATAGTAAATCAAATTTTTCTACGGATGCGAACATAGGGAAAGCCAAGATCTAATCTAGGAGATGCAATCAACGAGAGAGATTGGATTAGATCTTCATACCCTTGAAGATTCGCACAGCGGAACGTTCGTCGGAACGTGGGTGATGTAGTCGTACTCGCTTCTCCTCCTCGCGATCCGATCCGATCTAGCACCACAAGTGGCGGTGCCTCCGTGAGATGCACACGTGCAGCACCTCGACGTCTCCTCCTTCCTCGGACCAGCAAGTATGGTGGAGAGATAGATTGGATCTACAACACGACGGCGTGGTGTATATGGTGGAGAATTTCTGCCGCGCCTACAAACAGTCGGGAGGGAGAGAGGAAAGCTAGCAAGGCGGATAGGGTTTGGAGGAGAGGTGTAGGGGTTTGGTGCACCCCCACCCCTCTTTATATAGAGGGGGGGCGCAGCCCTAGCCCCTCGCCCAAGCCCAAAGGATAAGGAGTGGGCGGCATGGACTCTCCCCTCTTCTAGAAACCCTATCTCTAGTTTAAACGATTTAAACTCTCTAGGATCGGCTGGGCCCTATGGGGCCTTGTGCCCCTGGCCCAATGCGGCCAGGACACTCCCTCATAGGCCCATGCCCCCTCCCGGAAGGTGGGGCACGTTGGTCCCCTTCCGGAAGGTTCTAGAATCTTCCGGTACAATACCGATTAACCCGGAACAATTCCGAACTCCAAAAACTGCACTGCCTTATATGAATCTTATTCTCCGGACCATTTCGGAACCTCTCGTGATGTCCCGGATCCCATCCGAGACTCCAAACAAAAATTCATAAACCAATTATCCAATCTATCCTAGCGTCAAGACACATTAAGTGTGTGACCCTGCGGGTTCGAGAATATGCAGACATGATCTTCTATCAATAATCAACAGCGGGGTCTGGGCACCCATATTGACTCCCACACATTCATCGATGATCATATCGGATGAACCACGATGCCAGGATTCAATCAATTCCATATATATATTCCCTTCGTCTCGCGATATTTTACTTGCCCGAGATTCGATCGTCGGTACCGTCATACCTAGTTCAATCTCGTTCACAGCAAGTACTTTACTCATTCCGTAATCCGATATCACTTTGTGATTAACTCCTTAACCACATGCTTGCAAGCGGTGTTGATATCGATTACCGAGTGGGCCCGAAGTATATCTCTCCGACTTGGGAGGGACAAATTCCATCTCGATACATACAACCCAACAGATACTTTCCGATCACCTGAGAGACACCTTTATGATCACCCTCTCATAGGATGACGTTTGATGACCTCAAAGCTTTCTTCCGATACCAGGGAGTTGTATTATCTCATGGTCTAAGGAATACAATATTTGACATAAGAAAAGCTTCACAAAGACGAACACGATGACACGATCTAATTGCTTTGCTTAGTTTGGGTCTGTCCATCATATCATTCTCCAATGAAATGATCTCATTATCAATTGACAACTCATGTCTATGGTTAGGAAACCTTAACCATCATTGATCAATGAGCTAGTCCTTAGAGGCGTACCAGGGACACGGTGTTGTTCACAAACCACACAAATATTAATGTTTCCTCTTAATACAATTCTAGCATGGAATATAAACTTTATCATGAACATGAATTATAATAATAACATCTTTATTATTGCCTCTAGGGCATAATTCCAACAGTCTCCCACTTGCACTAGAGTCAATAATCTAGTTTACATCTGGTAACAATCTCACACCCATGGCACTGAGGTGTTGATCATGTTTTACACGTGGAAGAGGTTTAGTCAATGGATCTGCGACCTTCAGATCTGTATGTACTTTGCTAATCTTCAGATCTCCATCTGCAATATAATCTCGGATTATATGAAACTTGCGGTTGATATGCTTGGTCTTTGGATGATATCTTGGTTCCTTAGCGAGTGCTATGGCGCCAGTGTTGTCACACAATATCTCCAGTGGGTCCAATGCACTTGGAACCACGCCAAGCTCAGTGATGATGTTTCTGATCCAAACTCCTTCACTTGACGCTTCTGCAGCAGCCATGTATTCCACTTCTACTGTAGATCCCGCGATCACGCTTTGCTTGCAGCTTCTCCAGCTCACAGCTCCTCCAATCAAAATATAAACGTATCCTGTCTGAGATTTGGAATCATCCTTGTCGGTGTCAAAACTAGCGTCGACGTAACCTTTTACGACAAGCTGTTCATCACCCCCATAGACTAAGAACATTTCTTTAGTCCTATTTAGGTACTTTAGGATGTTCTTCACGGCTGTCCAGTGTTCCACTCCTGGATCACTTTGATATCTGCTCGTCAAACTAAGAGCATTGGACACATCCGGTCTAGTACACAGCATGGCATACATGATAGAACCTATGGCCGAGGCATAAGGCACTTTGCTCATAGCTTCCCTATCATTTACCGTAGCTGGACACTGAGCCTTGCTCAATATCTTACCTGACAACATAGGCACTGAACCTTTCTTTGCCTTATCCATTCTGAACCTTTTCAGAACTTTGTCTAGGTATGTACTCTGGCTTAAAGCTATCAGGCGTCTTTGTCTATCTCTATAGATTTTGATGCCCAATATATAAGCAGCTTCACCTAGGTCTTTCATTGAAAAACACTTGTTCAAATAACTCTTCACATCGTTAAGCATGTTGATGTCATTTCCGATAATCAATATGTCATCCACATATAGTACCAGAAACGTCACCGAGCTCCCACTCACTTTCTTGTAGATACAAGCTTCGTAGCAATTTGGAACAAATACAAAGCTCTTGATCACTTGATCAAAACGAAGGTTCCAACTCCGAGATGCTTGCTTCAGTCCATAAATGGAACGCTGAAGTTTGCATACTTTACTAGCATCCTTAGGATTGACAAAACCTTCGGGTTGCATCATATACAACTCTTCATCAATGTTGCCATTAAGGAACGCAGTCTTGACATCCATCTGCCATATTTCATAATCATGAAACGCAGCAATTGCTAATAAAATCCGAATGGACTTAAACATCGCTACGGGAGAGAAAGTCTCATCGTAGTCAACACCTTGAACTTGTCGAAAACCTTTCGCGACAAGCCGTGCTTTATGGACGGTAACATTACCATCCGCGTCCGTTTTCTTCTTGAAGATCCATTTGCACTCAACGGCCTTTTGGTCGCTAGGAGGGTCCACCAAAGTCCATACTTGGTTTTCGCTCATGGATCCCAATTCGGATTTCATGGCTTCTAGCCATTTCTCAGAGTCTGGGCTCATCATCGCTTCCTCATAGTTCGTAGGTTCACTGTCTTCTACTAACAAGACAGTCAAGACAGGGTTGCCGTACCACTCAGGAGGGGCACGCGACCTTGTCGACCTGCGACGTTCAGTAGAAGCATCGTCCGAAGCTTCATGATCCTTGTCATTAGCTTCCTCTATTGTTGGTGCAGGCGGCACTGGAACAATTTCAGGTGCTGCGCTACTCTCCAATTCAAGAGAAGGTTCAATAACCTCGTCTAGCTCTACTTTCCTCCCACTCACTTCTTTCGAGAGAAACTCCTTCTCAAGAAAGGAACCGTTCTTTGCGACAAACACTTTGCCTTCGGTTCTATGATAGAAGGTATACCCAATAGTTTCCTTAGGGTATCCTATGAAGACGCATTTCTCCGCTTTGGGTTTGAGCTTGTCCGGCATCAACTTCTTGACGTAAGCTTCGCATCCCCAAACTTTAAGAAACGACAACTTAGGTTTAGCACCAAACCACAGTTCATACGGTGTCGTCTCAACGGATTTAGATGGTGCCCTATTTAAAGTGAATGCAGCGGTTTCTAATGCATAACCCCAAAATGATAACGGCAAATCAGTAAGAGACATCATTGATCGGACCATATCTAATAGGGTTCGATTCCGGCGTTCAGACACACCATTGCGTTGTGGTGTTCCGGGTGGCGTGAGTTGTGAAACGATTCCACTTGCTTTAAGATGCGTGAGAAAATCATAACTCAAATATTCACCTCCACGATCGGATCGTAGAAACTTAATCTTTCTGTTACGATGGTTCTCCACTTCATTCTGAAATTCCTTGAACTTTTCAAATGTTTCAGATTTATGTTTCATTAAATAGATATACCCATATCTACTTAAGTCATCGGTAAAAGTGAGGAAATAGCGATATCCACCGCGCGTCGAAACACTCATCGGTCCGCATACATCGGTATGTATGATTTCCAACAAGTCCGTTGCTCGCTCAATCATACCGGAGAACGGGGTTTTGATCATCTTGCCCATGAGGCATGGTTCGCATGTGTCAAATGATTCAAAATCAAGAGACTCCAAAAGTCCATCAGAATGGAGTTTCTTCATGCGCTTTACACCAATATGACCTAGACGACAGTGCCACAAATAAGTAGTATTATCACTATCTACTTTGCATCTCTTAGCCTCAATGTTATGGATGTGTGTTTCATCCCTTTCGAGATTTAGAAGAAATAAACCATTTACAAGAGGTGCATGACCATAAAAGATGTTACTCATATAAATAGAACAACCATTATTCTCCGATTTAAATGAATAACCGTCTTGCAATAAACACGATCCAGAAATAATGTTCATGCTCAACGCAGGCACATAATAACACTTATTAAGGTTTAAAACTAATCCCGAAGGTAAAACTGAGGAGAGCGTGCCGACGGCCATCACATCAACTCTTGATCCGTTGCCAACGCGCATCGTCACCTCATCACTCGCAAGCCGCCGTTTATTTCGTAGCTCCTGTTTCGAGTTACAAATATTAGCAACTGAACCGGTATCAAATACCCAGGCACTACAACGAGGGCTAGTAAGGAAAACATCAATAACATGTATATCAAATATACCTTTGATGGTGCCAGCCTTCTTGTCCGCTAAGTACTTCGGACAGTTGCGCTTCCAGTGACCCTTGTCCTTGCAATAGAAGCACTCAGTGTCGGGCTTAGGACCAAACTTGAGCTTCTTCTCAGCAGGGGCATTGCGCTTGCCGCCGCCCTTATTGAAGGGCTTCTTTGCTCCCTTACCTTTCTTAAAGGAGGGCTTGTTGACCATCAACACATGATTATCCTTTTTGATGTCCACCTCCGCAGCCTTCAGCTTTGCGAAGAGCTCGGTGATCGTATCAGTGGAGCCAATCTGATTATGAGTCACTACAAAACTTTTGTAGCTGGGAGGGAGTGATTGCAGAACCCTGTCAATCTTGAGATCCTCTGGAATCGTGCATTCCAGTTGCTCAAGGCGTTGAGTGTAACCCGACATCTTTATGGCGTGCTCACTAACGTAACTCCCTTCCTCCATCTTGCAGTTAAAGAACTTCTCAGAGATCTCATATCTCTCAGAACGAGCTTGAGTCTGAAACATGGTTTTCAGCTCCTCGAGAATCTCAAAGGGACCGGGATAGGTTTCAAAACGATTTTGAAGTTCCGGTTCCATAGCAAACAACATGGTGCTCTTAATCACACCATAATCATCTTTGCGCGACTGATAGACAGCTTTCTCATCAGCCGGCGCAGTTGCAGCAGGGGGGTCACCTAACGCTTTCCCAAGGACATAGTCCTTTTGTTCGCCAGACAGAATGATTCTTAGATTGCGGAACCAATTGGTGAAGTTAGACCCATTGTTTCTAAGCTTTTCCTTCTCAGCAAAAACGTTGAAGTTGAAGTTGGATTTGGCCATGTGATCTACAGTATTTGCAAGTACAATTTAGACTATGTTCATGATAAATAGTTCAACTTAATCAAATTACTAGATGAACTCCCACTAAATTCAACATCCCTCAAGTTGTTTAGTGAACACGATCCAAATTCACCACACCTAATCCGATCATCACGAGAAGAGATGTGGTTTCAATGGTGGACAACAAAGTGTCGATCATATCATTCATATGACTCATGCTTAACCTTTCGGTTCTTGTGTTCCGAGGCCATGTCTGTACATGCTAGGCTCGTCAAGCTAGACCCAAGTATTTCCGCGTGTGCAAAACTGGCTTGCACCCGTTGTATGTGAGCGTAGAGTCTATATCACCCGATCATCACGTGATGCTTGGACACGACGAACTTTCGCAGCGGTGCATACTTGGGGAGAACACAGTTTTTATCTTGATCTTTAAGTGAGGAATCATCTTATAATGCTACCGTCGCGATCTAAGCATAATAAGATACATAAAGGATAAACATCACATGCATATAACTTTATGTGACATGGTATAGCCAATCTTCGTGCAATGATCTCCATCTTGTGCGTTCCGGCATGATCTCCATCACTCCACCATGATTGCCTTCACCACGAATAGCAACTACAACTATTGCTAACTACTTAGCGATAAAGTAAAGCTATTACATGGCGTATAAGAAGTTGACTCGCAGGTCATACACAATTATAAAGACAACCATATGGCTCCTGCCGGTTGTGTACTCATCGACATGCAAATCGTGAAACATTAGAAAACATGATCATCGCATACATTATACACATCACATCTTGGGCCATACCATATCACAGAAAACACTCCCTGCAAAAACAAGTTAGACGCCTCTACTTTGTTGTTGCATGTTTTACGTGGCTTATGGGAGTAGATGCTAAGAACGATTCTTACCTACGGAAAGCCACAACGGTGATATTATGGTTGCCAAACTCCGGTGTTAATCCCATGACAACTATAGTGAGATAAACTGACATCCACCAGCCGCACGTGTGGAACAAGCCACACGTCAAGTGCGGAGCCGGTCTCGCGAACGACGTCGCGTAAGGTTGGCCTGGACCGCTTCAATCTCACTATCCCGCGTCATAAGAAGAACACAAACAAGAGTCTTGCAACAGAAAACATCAACGCCCGCAACAACCATGTTGCGTTCTACTCGTGAAACACATCTACGCATAGATCAAGCTCTGATACCACTGAAGGGATTCGCGGCATAGTAAATCAAATTTTTCTACGGATGCGAACAGAGGGAAAGCCAAGATCTAATCTAGGAGATGCAATCAACGAGAGAGATTGGATTAGATCTTCATACCCTTGAAGATTCGCACAGCGGAACGTTCGTCGGAACGTGGGTGATGTAGTCGTACTCGCTTCTCCTCCTCGCGATCCGATCCGATCTAGCACCACAAGTGGCGGTGCCTCCGTGAGATGCACACGTGCAGCACCTCGACGTCTCCTCCTTCCTCGGACCAGCAAGTATGGTGGAGAGATAGATTGGATCTACAACACGACGGCGTGGTGTATATGGTGGAGAATTTCTGCCGCAGGGCTTCGCCTACAAACAGTCGGGAGGGAGAGAGGAAAGCTAGCAAGGCGGCTAGGGTTTGGAGGAGAGGTGTAGGGGTTTGGTGCTCCCCCACCCCTCTTTATATATAGGGGGGCGCAGCCCTAGCCCCTCCCCCAAGCCAAAAGGATAAGGAGTGGGGGGCATGGACTCTCCCCTCTTCTAGAAACCCTATCTCTAGTTTAAACGATTTAAACTCTCTAGGATCGGCTGGGCCCTATGGGGCCTTGTGCCCCTGGCCCAATGCGGCCAGGACACTCCCTCATAGGCCCATGCCCCCTCCCGGAAGGTGGGACCACGTTGGTCCCCTTCCGGAAGGTTCTAGAAGCTTCCGGTACAATACCGATTAACCCGGAACAATTCCGAACTCTAAAAACTGCACTGCCTTATATGAATCTTATTCTCCGGACCATTCCGGAACCTCTCGTGATGTCCCGGATCCCATCCGAGACTCCAAACAAAAATTCATAAACCAATTATCCAATCTATCCTAGCGTCAAGACACGTTAAGTGTGTGACCCTGCGGGTTCGAGAATATGCAGACATGATCTTCTATCAATAATCAACAGCGGGGTCTGGGCACCCATATTGACTCCCACACATTCATCGATGATCATATCGGATGAACCACGATGCCAGGATTCAATCAATCCCATATATATATTCCCTTCGTCTCGCGATATTTTACTTGCCCGAGATTCGATCGTCGGTACCGTCATACCTAGTTCAATCTCGTTCACAGCAAGTACTTTACTCGTTCCGTAATCCGATATCACTTTGTGATTAACTCCTTAACCACATGCTTGCAAGCGGTGTTGATATCGATTACCGAGTGGGCCCGAAGTATATCTCTCCGACTTGGGAGGGACAAATTCCATCTCGATAGATACAACCCAACAGATACTTTCCGATCACCTGAGAGACACCTTTATGATCACCCTCTCATAGGATGACGTTTGATGACCTCAAAGCTTTCTTCCGATACTAGGGAGTTGTATTATCTCATGGTCTAAGGAATAAAATATTTGACATAAGAAAAGCTTCGCAAAGACGAACACGATGACACGATCTAATTGCTTTGCTTAGTTTGGGTATGTCCATCATATCATTCTCCAATGAAATGATCTCATTATCAATTGACAACTCATGTCTATGGTTAGGAAACCTTAACCATCATTGATCAATGAGCTAGTCCTTAGAGGCGTACCAGGGACACGGTGTTGTTCACAAACCACACAAGTATTAATGTTTCCGCTTAATACAATTCTAGCATGGAATATAAACTTTATCATGAACATGAATTATAATAATAACATCTTTATTATTGCCTCTAGGGCATAATTCCAACATCTTCTCTGAAGGATACCATACCGTTGGAAGAGGTTCAACTAGAAAGTGACCTCACCTATGAGGAAAAGCCTGTCAAGATTCTTGAGACCGCAGAAAGAGTCACAAGGACAAAAACTATCAAGTTTTGCAAGGTGCAATGGAACCATCACTCCGAAGAAGAAGCAACATGGGAAAGAGAAGATGATCTTCGGAAAGACCACCCTCACCTATTTGCTAGCCAATCCGAATCTCGAGGGCGAGATGATTCATCTTAAGGGGGTTAGATTTGTGACATCCCTAAAATTCATATTTCAAAGCTCATCCATATCACCCTTGCATCCATCATCATTTAGGGTTTTCTCAAAACATTTCAGAAAACAGAAACTTTTGGTGTCATGATTTTATGTGGACAGACTTATTTTAAATGGTCAACACCACTTGTAAGTTTGACTGTTGTAAACCAGGAAGGTTGCCTTCTATGAGCATAGGATTTAAGAGTAAATTTAAAACCAAGTTTTCAAATAGACATGGGTTCCAAAAACCATTTTCAAAATTTTAAACCAAGTGTCTTGCCTCTGATATTTTGATCCCCAAGCTTGACCAATCCTTTACAAAGCTACCCCATGGCTATATGACCATTTTTGAGACTACTGCTCACTACAAAATCCCAGGAAAAAATTTGAATTCAAATTGAACTTGATTTCATTTGAAAAACTATCCAGAAAATCAGAATAGAAAAAGAAAAGAATTAAACAATGTAAAAAGGCCACGCGCCAGGTTTTTGGCCCAGCCTTGAATCGAGCCCAACAAGCCCACCCGGGAGTTCTCTTTTCCTTCCACACGCGCAAGCACACTCCCTCAGCCAATGACGACAGGGCCCCACTCCCACTCTGCACACTTCGCTGACGAGCGGGCCACCTCCACGTCAGCATCGTCTTCCCCCCTGATTCCGCGCACGACCTCGCCGCTGCCCGTTGCAGCGCTGATCTCGCGAGCTTAATGGGCATTGAATTAGCGAGCGTTACCTGTCGAGCCTCGGGCTATAAGATCCCCACCTCCCCACGACCATTTTCCCCCAGTCAATTTTGCCTTCACGCCACCAGGCTGTCCACGACTCGCACAACTCCGCCGCTGCTCCGACGACTGCGCCGGCAAATTTCGGTGAGTCTCGTGTTCCCCTCTGCCTCTCATTCATACTATCGTGTTTAGTGAGTCTCGGCGCATCTACTGACACACCCCACATACCTTCGCATGACCTGTAGCTTCAGCAACGTCGACGACTGGCCGCCACCGTCTTCGGCATCAACTCCGACGACCTCCCGTGGTAAGTCCAGACCGCCCCACGTCTTGTCTTTCACGCACACGTGTTCTCCATGATCTTCTACACCTGGCCACACCCTCTGTTTGCCTCCTAGTGATCGACAACCTCGCCAACGACAACGACCGACCGTGCCGACGTCTGCCTCTACTCCGACGAGCAATTATCGCCATATCTGTGCGCCCCTTGACCAACCAGAGCCACCTCGAGCTTCAGCACGCCACCGCGGTTCTGGTAAGCACCTTCTTGTTTCCCCGGACGATCTAGAGCGCCGGCGCCACCGTAGTCAGACGCGCCTCCGCCTGTCAACACCGCCAGCGCCGCCCGTTTTTGGTTAATAGATTATAGCCGTCAGATCTGAATCCTACGCATAGAAACAGTTCACTTAACGAAGAGGTATGGACAGATCTGAGCCGCGCAACGTTAGTTAGATCCAACGGCTGCAGAGCTCGATCCGGTGCGAATCGGTACGCGCCAGTGACGCTGCGACACGTGGCTAGGGTTAATTCAAAAACAGAAATTTGAATCAGATTTAGATCCAAACTTTAAACTGCTATAACTTTTGAATGCCATGTTAGAATTTTACAAACTTTATACCGTTGGATTCAGTGAAACAAGACCTTTCTGAATATCCAATTTGTTTAACAAATAGTAACCGTTAAAATGACTTTATTTGTAGAACATGTTTAGGGCTATTTTAAGTATAGATTTATTTTGGTAAATTGTATTGGAGCCAAATAAGTTTAGTTGGCAAACTTGTGACTTGTTAAGTTTCTGTAAACATGTGCATGCTTGGTAGTGTTTTCAAAAATCACCACTTAGTAAATTCTTGCATGCATGCATTCATATTATTTTTGATTGAATATAATTGTGTGTAATTGTATGCTATAATTTTGTGTGGATTTTGCTAGTGATTGTGATTGTGAAGAGTGCTACTCTCCCCACTACCAAGGCAAGTGATATTTTCATGAATATTTCTATCCTATGTTTTGTACTAGCATTAGATATTTGCTAAGTATTGCATGTTATTTTTGCCTAATGCTAAGTTGGGAAATCCTAAGTAGTGTAGAATTGTAGAATTGCTAAGGAATTTTCCTAAGTTAAGTTATCTTGCCATGCTTAGCCTAACTATTTAGCAAACAAGGGTTGGTGGAAATCTATACACTCTATGATGAAAATATTTCTAAGTCATGAGACTTATGCTTTTCTAATAAAACAACTAAGTCAAATGAACCTCCTAGGTGGAATGGAAGGATTGGGTTATGTTGAGTGGTTACACAAGGCCATGGACTTGGGTTGTGTATCTCACTTGTGGTATGCCACCCAGGCACAATGGGATTTGGAGGCCAAGTGTTGAGAAAGCTTACAGTGCAACCACTTGGCAATATGGGCTCTGCCTTGATCATATAGGTTGCTAGAACTTAGTCATTTGGACAGTTGGTGGTAGTCGGGTTGATAGGTAGGAGCGCGTCCATTTGACTAAGGAAAGGCTTCTGAAAGGTCCTGTCTTGGGAAACCAAGTCTGGTGGGGAAAGTGCACAACCTCTGCAGATGGAAAACCTAAGTACTTAGCCTAGTCCAAGGCAATGGACAATTTGAGCATCAAGACATGGAAGCTACAAGAATCTCATCACTCCAACTTCTAAGTAAAAATTGGTGGGTGAACAAGGGTGAAGGACCCCAATGTCTATTGGTGGTTTCTTGGGAATGTTTTGACAAAGAAAAATGATTTCAACTAATAGGTAAAACTTATTTTCAAGCAAAGCAAGCCAAGCTACACTTAGCCAAAATGCATATAGTAATATAGTCCACTTAAAATATACTAAGGTATCACTTGCCAATACTATTCCAAAGTATTGACCCTCTGTGGCTGTAACTTGTGATGTTGCAGGTTACTCCGATGATGAATAGGAGTCATGAGTCTACACTCAACATGCTTGCCTGTGGCACATGAAGATGAAGACTTATGTTTATTTACTTATTCCTTAAACTCTTGTATTAGGCCTATGTTGTAAAAGACTATGTTTTATCTCTGGAATGAATGTAATAAATGACCTTTGTATCTGTGTACTTCATCTTAAACTGTGGATGCTAGCATTGATCCAGGGACTAGCATTGCAATCACAGGGATCCTTTCCTTTATAAAGGAGGGGTATAACAACCATCGTCCCTAGATCGGGGGGATCTGAAGCTCTTCCCGGCACCCTCTAGAGGGGAGAGATCATCCCGAGGGCCTTCTTCATCACCATGCCAGCCTCCGGTATGATGTGTGAGTAGTTCACCCTTTGACTCTGGGTCCATATAGTAGCTAGATGGTTGTTTCTCCTCCTTTGTTCTATCATGTTTAAATCTTGTGAGCTCCATTCATGATCAATATCATCTATTTGTAATCATACATGTTGTGTTTGCGGGGATCCGATGGATATTGAGATACTATGTTAGATTGATTATTGATTCTATCATGTCTTATTGATTATTGATTTTATCATGTCTATGTTGTTTGTGATCTTGCATGCTCTCCGTTGCTAGTAGCTATCTTGGCCAATTAGAGGCTAGTGACTCCAAGAGGGAGTCTTTATGATCGATAGTGGGTTCATGCCTCTAGTAATGTGGGGAAGTGACATGAATCTCTAAGGTTGTAGATGTGTTGTTGCTACTAGGGAGAAAACAACAATCTTTTGTTCATGTAACAATTGTATTGTTTACTTTACACACATTGCTTAATGAAATTATCCATTGCTTGCAACTTAATACTGGAGGGGGTTCAGATGATAACCTGAAGCTATATTATTAGTCATAGATGCAGTTGGATTACGGTCTATGAATATTGTTGTAATGCCCAACCAAATCTCATAGGAATCATGATGTCTAGTATTGCATTATTATGCCTTGCTTAATCCTGTCAATTGCCCCGCTGTAATTTGTTCACCCAACATGTTATCTATCTTAAGGAGAACACCTCTAGTGAACTGTGGACCCCGGTCCAATCTTTACCATTGTTACATCATCTACTATTACCGTTTACTTTCTACCAGCAACTACTGCCTTCCACACTATACGTTTAATCCTTTGTTTTCAACAAACTAGTGAGATTGATAACCTCACTGTAAGTTGGGGCAAAGTCCTAAGTTTGTGTTGTGCAGGATTCCAAGTTGTTAGCAACACCTTGGAGTTGTTTCCTTGGTCCTACTGGTTCGATAACCTTGGTTTCATAACTGAGGAAAAACTTGTTGTTGTGCTCATCATACCTTCCTCTTGGGGTCTCCCAATGAAGCTCTGCAATTGACTGAGCCACATCAACCTCGTATGGGTAGCTCTTTAGGGTGTCCCCCATGTACTTGCTTTGGGTCAGGGAAAGCATCATGTCCTAGGCCCCATCAACATTCTGATGGAAGTATGTTAATTGATTTGGCAACAAGGGTCGAAGTGCATGTGGAAACTTTGGTGCACCCCTGTAGGGTTAAATCGTTTTGAAAAGCCATGTCAGCGGTTATGGACGACTTGGAGCATAGTTCTTGATCATAGACAACTATAACTAAAGTTTACTGTTATAATTTGACTAAACCCTAAACCCTAAACCCTAAACCCTTCTATCTGATATGACTAGTAATTTGGATAACCAGCATGAAAAGAATGAACAAAACTACCAACTGTGTGAGTTTCATGAGCTTGACTTCCTTGTTTGGTCTCGAGGGGGAAATACCAGGATGGGTATGATTGGCGGTAGTATCAGGTTGGTTCCGAATAGGTCTTTCTCATCTCTATCTAATAGCTGACAGTTGTACCGAGTCTCTATAGGTTGTTTAGTGCATGTTGCGCTGCCGCTTCAGTCCACCATACCTATGTAGGCGAGGACCGCCAAATTCTAAGACTCGCCGTGTACTGGCCTCAGTACTGATAGCTCTCTTTTTTCCTTTGCCCTTTTTCGGCGCCCCTTTTGTTTAGCAGGTTTGATCTTGACGTCGTTAGCAGGGTTACCCTTCTGGCTTGGCCTGGGCAGGGTTATGGACGCCATTGGTTATTCTTCAGGGCTCTTAGATCAATTTGCATCTTGTCCGTACTTGGACGCTATATCGTTTTCAAGGATATTTGGATCTTTGTATTGTATATCTGTATTCTTGACTCATTGAGTCATGTTGTATTGATGTAACCTGAGAGCGCTTCGTCGGGAAACCCCAAGAGAAAGGTGTGATGCAACATAGTAGCAAGTCTTCCCTCAGTAAGAAATCGAGGTTATCGAACCAGTAGGAGGAAGGAAACGTCCCAAAGGTGTTGTAAGCAACGTGGAAACCTGCACAACACAAACTCAAGACTTTTCCCCAACGAACAGTGAGGTTGTCAATCTCACTGGTTGCTATAAAAAGATTAACTATATGGTGTGGAAGGTGATGATGGTTTGCAGCAAGTAAACAGTAACAGTGGAAGATGTATAAATGGTAAAGATTGGACCGGTATCCATAGTTCACTAGAGGTGTTCTCCTTAGATAGTCAAACATGGCATGCTGGGTAAATAAATTACAGCACGGCAATTGAAAGGACTGAGCAAGGCATAACAATGCAATACTAGACATAAAGATCCTATGAGATTCGATTGGGCAATACAACAATATACATAGACCGCCATCCAACTGCATCTATGACTAGAAGTCTACCTTTGGGTTATCATCCGAACCCCCTCCAGTATTAAGTTGCAAGCACCACACAACTGCTTTAAGCAAAGTGTGTAAGCTAAACAATCCACTTGTTCCATGAACAAGAGACCATTGTTTTATCCCTAGTGGCAATAGCACATCTACAACCGTAGAGATTTCTGTCACTTCCCTTGATTAAGTAGAGGCATGAACCCACTATCGAGCATAAATAACCCCTCTTGGAGTCACTAGTGACTACTTGGCCAAGATAGCTACTAACAACGGAGAGCATGCAAGATCACAAACAACACAGACATGATAGAATCAATAAGACAAAACCATTAATCAATATGACATAGTTATCTCAATATCCATCGGATCCCCGCAAACACAACATGCATGATTACAAATAGATGAGACCTTGATCATGAACGGAGCTCACAAGATCTAGACATGAAAGCACAAAGGAGGAGATACAACCATCTAGCTACTACATGGACCCGTAGTCCAAGGTGGAACTACTCACGCTTCATACCGGAGGCTGGCATGATGAAGAAGAAGGCACCCGGGATGATCTCCCCTCTGGTAGGGTGTTGTGAAGAGCTTCAGATCCCCCTGATCTAGGGACGATGGTGGCGGTGTCTACAGACGGTTTCGTGGAATATTGATCGGGGTGCTTAGAGTTTAGGCATCAGGGGCTTCTTATAGGCGAATAGGAGCGGCAGGGGCGGGCAGGGGGCCCACACCCTGCCTAGGCGTGGGCCCACCCTAGGCCGCGCCTGGGGGGGTGCAGCCACCTTGTGGCGCCCCCCCGTCTCTCCTCTAGAATCCGTGTTCTCCTCAGTGAAATATTGATTTTGGCTTTTGTCCCGTCCAATTCCGAGAATATTTCCTTACTAGCTTTTTTGGATCCAAAAACAGCAGAAAACAGGCAACTGGCACTGTGGCAACTTGTTAGTAGGTTAGTACCAAAAAAACATATGAAAAGCACCTCAAAGTGTGGACAAAGCAAAGTAGATACTAAACAAGAATGGAACATCAAAAATTATAGATACGTTTCTGACATATCAAGCATCCCCAAGCTTAACTCCTGCTCATCCTCGAGTAGGTAAGTGATAAAAGAATAATTTTTGAGGTGACATGCACCATCAAAACCAAGATCAAACCATTTGCAAGCATTGAAAGCTGGGATCAAAGAACTCTAAACATGTGCATGAAATATGGAGTTCTAACAATAAGACAAAGTAACTATGCATGCAACATGAAAGGCTACAAACAAAGATCATGAATAACATGCATTGAAAAACGTTTGTTTGTTTCACATACAGAAATCATGGCATAGTGGCATTCAGCTTGTCCCTCATAGAGTAGAAAATAGATGCATAGGACACCTTCAAAGTTCATAAGAGTGACTAGATACAAATATCACAAGAACAAGCAATATCAACAATATGCATCAATCAATAAGTTTTAGGACACTGCACATAGAACTAAGAATGGAAACTATGCTCTCTTAACTGGTGCCTAAAGGTAGAAGGTGGAGACTCAATAGAATAGTGGAAGAAAGGCCCTTCATAAAGGGAAGCAGGGATTTCAAGTTTCAAAAAGAGCTTCCAAAAATTATGGTACTTGTTAGCTTTCAACCCTCATTGCCCCTATCATAAGCATCTTGAAGTGATTAAGGTTAAAGTGAACAAACTATGGAGTATATGCTTGACCAAGTATAAGTTGGCAATCTCATGTCCCTTGAATACGAGGGCCGCACCTCATGCTACTCAACTTCAGTCACCTGTAAGTTCTTGTCATAGTAAGTACATGTGTATCATAGAGAACCGCCAACGGGGTACCCCTTGCACATGGTATAGGAGCTTTCCCATAACCAAAATGACAAGGCAAGCAGAAAATGAGCATATCACCGATCTTTTTATTTGCTATTTGCATAGGTTTTTATTGAGGATGCTTCACAGATTGCTCATCATGGTTAGGCATGGCTTAGGCTAGCGTCCCAGGCGTTTCTCTAACACAAAATACATAACTCCATGGACTTACAAGCTCCCTTTTTATTTCACACCGGCGACATCCATAGACAAAAGAGCATGATATCAACTGTGTACAAAGTACAAGTGTAATGTTGAAAACGTTACCCATGAAAACATGGTTCTGCTAATTCCAACGTATAAGTGCCATCAAGTTCGTGAGAGCTTTAATCACAATGGTTCAAGTTTATTAAGGGCAAGGAATATAAAGTGTGCCATCAAGTTCGTGAGAGCTTTAATCACTAAATTTTCACATAACAAAATACTTTTTAATTGGAAGATAGCTGAAAACAAGAATATACTTGGAATGGTGTAACACAACATGCATAGGAATTTATAGTGGACACTTTGGAATAACTTGGTTTCTTGGGAGTTGGAAGCATGAGTAGAGCTTACTCATACAAGTGGAGGCTAGCAAAATACTGGGAGCAACCAACTAAGAGAGCAATAATGGCCATAATCATGCAGAGCGACAAAAGATTACTAATCAAAGCATAGAGTGGTACTACAAGTCAAGGACTAAATGATAATAGAGGCTATGGTGACTTGTTCATAGTCATAACATGGTGTGAGCATGTGCCAAGTCAACCCAAACAAATCATCAAAGGAGAATACGACAATACTATGCTTTTGTATGCTAAAACAACGCATGATTCCTTCAAGGCACACTAAGCAATCCCAATTGTTTGGAATAAGTCATGATACAACAATAATTACTAATCATAAGGTCAAAACAACACCTAGAATGTCATGCTAAATTCTAAGTCACAGTCAATGCAAGCTCCTCTTGCACTTTCAAGCAAGAACTTTCTGCTCCTTTCCAACACCAATCAACTTATTTGAAACAACACAGCGAGAACAGGGGTCCAAACTACTTTATTCAAGAAAACTAAACAACTAAGCAAAGCAAACAAAACTAAGATGCTCCAAGAACAACACAACAGTGCATGAAACAATAAAAACAAAGTGTCTAGAAAGATCTGAGCTTTTTATTGATGAAGAAGGGGATGCCTTGGGCATCCCCAAGCTTTGACACTTGTACCTCTTGGATATTTCTTGGTGTGACACCAAGGTGGAATCCAAAAGCTTGATATTTTGTCCATTCTTCATCTCATTACATCATTCTCTCTCTACACATGAAATTTTTTCCTTCATACAAAACTTCACACAATCTTCATTAGCAACATTAGTGTATTCAAAAGATAATAGACCCTTGGGTTTGGCATTAGAACAGAAAAAAATTTCACTAAAAACACAAGCTACTGTAGCAACTCCTTAAAAAATCTCAATTTCCCAAAAAGAACTCAAAAAGGAATCAATAAGAAGCAAATGCAAATAATGGCAGAAATCTGTCAAAACATACCAGCAGGTAGAAACCGATTTTTTATAAGACCTTATGTTTCTCAAATCAAAAAGTGTTGAACTAATGAAAGTTATCTAACATACTGGGGGATTTATTCGTAAATTTTGAGCTCAATCTGACTTACAGACACTCCTCACGAATTTTTATGGTGGAGGACAGAAATCTGTTTCGGGACAGCAACTCCCCAAATCTTACTTCCCTCTCATTAGAGGTCATTCTTGGCACAAAAAGCAAACAAAAACGATAAGTAGAGGACATTACTGAAGTAATAACTCCCAATACTCAAGAAAACTCTTGGGTTATCTCCCAACAAGTACATTTCTTTAACGTCTTTAAGTTAGGCACGAGAAGCAAGAAATCAAGTATTTTCAAATAAAGAAGCATTAACATCAAACTTTGCTTAAAAGGAGGAGCAAAAAGCAACTGATCTCTCCTCATAGGGAAGTGTCCAATACCTTTCTTGAATGGAAATTTATATTTAATGGTGCCTTCTTTTATATCAATGATGGCACCAACAGTTCTAAGAAAAGGTCTTCCCATAGTAATAGGACAAGAAGCATTGTATTCAACATCCAAAACATAGAAATCAATGATGTCTACACACTTCTATTCTTGTAGACAGTTGTTGGGCCTCCAAGTGCAGAGGTTTGTAGAATAGCAGCAAGTTTCCCTTAAGTGGATTACCCAAGGTTTATCGAACTCAGGGAGGAAGTGGTCCAAGGTATTCCCTCTCAAGCAATCCTGCAATCAAGATACAAGAAGTCTCTTGTGTCCCCAACATACCCAATACACTTGTTAGGTGTATAGGTGCACTAGTTCGGTGAAGAGATAGTGAAACGTAAGTGGTAACGGTGCCATAAAATAGCTTCTGACTTGTTGCCGTGGGGTAACATGTGGCAAACTGAAATAAAGAAATCAGCAAGCAAACATGCAACAGATCTAGATGCAAATGGTGTTTCAATGTTTAGAAACAAGGCCTAAGGATCATACTTTCACTAGTGAACACTCTCTCATATAAATATCCTCTCTTCATGATACTACTCTTAACTACTCTCCGGTTGGACACTCTAATCCACGATAGGGCCTTCCCTAATCTAGATAACCCCACACTGTCACCTTGAGCGCTAGAAGGTTCCAACAAACACCACAATTTCATAGAGACTTCCAACTCCAAATATAACTCATAACAAATATTCAATCTAGACAAAGTGCCACACACGGTATGCATGTTGTCACTTTCACACACGTGGGGAAAATCATAGATCTATTAAAGCACAAAGAGTATTTATGTAGACTCAAACCTAAGTGCCACCATGGCGTGCACGCTGTCACTTTCACACACATGGGGAGAGCAGAGATCTATTGAAGCACTTGAGTAGCAAGGTAGATCTACTAGAATACAAAGCTCATGACCACAACAAGATCATGCATAGAGAGAGAGATGAACACATAGCTACCAGTAGAGACCTTAGCCTTGAGGAAGAAATAGTCCCTCCTCATCATGGGAATCAGCAACGGCGATGGAGATGGTGGTGGATATCGATGGAGATGGATCTAGGGGCACTTCCCCGTCCCGACAGGGTGCCGGAACAGAGAATTTTTGTCCCCCGAATCTCCCTTTCAGTGGCGGCAGCATTACAGAGGTTTTTCTGGAAGTATGATGGATTATTTATGTTTTTCTCCCCGGGGTCTTCTTATAGGCGAAGAGGCGAGGCTGGGAGGCGGCCGAAGGGGCCACACCCTGCCTAGGTGCGGGTCCACCCTATCCCGCGCCTGGGGTGTGTGGTGGCCCTCTGGCACCACTCCGTCTCCCCTTCTGGCTTTGTGACGCCCACGGTAAAATATTGACTTTGGCTTTTGTCCCGTCCAATTCTGAGAATATTGATTTTTTGCCTTTCTGGAACCAAAAACAGAAGAAAATAGGCAACTAATACTGTGGCAACTTTTTAATAGGTTAGTTCTAGAAAGTGTATAAAAATACCTCAAAGTGTAGACAAAACATAGCAAAGTGGATACTAAACAAGCATGGAACATCAAAAATTATAGATACGTTTCCGACGTATCAAGCATCCCCAAGCTTAACTCCTGCTCGTCCTCGAGTAGGTATGTGATAAAAGAATAATTTTTGAGGTGACATACACCATCAAAACCAAGATCAAACCATTTGCAAGCATTGAAAGCTGGGATCAAAGAACTCTAAACATGTGCATGAAAGATGGAGTTATAACAATAGGACATAGTAACTATGCATGCAACATGAAAGGCTACAAACAAAGATCATGAATAACATGCATTGACAAACGTTTGTTTGTTTCACATATAGAAAACATGGCATAGTGGCATTCAGCTTGTACCTCATAGAGTAGCAAATAGATGCAAAGGACACCTTCAAAGTTCACAAGGGTGACTAGAAACAAGTAGCACAAGAACACATAATATCACAATATGCATCAATCAATAAGTTTTGGGACACTGCACAGAGAATGGCAACTATGCTCTCTTAATGGTGCCTAAAGTAGAAGGTGGACACTCAAATAATGGTGGAAGAAAGGCCCTTCTCAAGGGAAGCGGGGATTTCAAGTTTCAAAAAGAGCTTCCAAAAATTATGATACTTGTTAGCTTTCAGCCCTCATTGCCCCTATCATAATCATCTTGAAGTGATTAAGGTTAAAGTGAACAAATATGGAGTATATGCTTGACAAAGTATAAGTTGGCAATCTCAAGTCCCCTGAATATGAGGGCCACACCTCATGCTACTCAACTTCAGTCACCTGTAAGTTCTTGTCATAGTAAGTACATGTGTATCATAGAGAACCGCCAACGGGGTACCCCTTGCACATGGTACAGGAGCTATCCCATAACCAAAATGACAAGGCAAGCAGACAATGAGCATCTCAGCGATCTTTTTATTTACCATGTGCATAGCTTTTTATTAAGGATGCTTCATAGATAGTTCATTATGGTGATGCTGCAAGTTTCCACCATGATTAGGCACGGCTTAGGCTAGCGGCCTAGGCTTTTATCTAACACAAAATACATACTCCATGGACTTACAAGTTCCCTCTTTATTTCACACCGGTAACATCCATAGACAAAAGATCATGATATCAACTGAGTACAAAGTAAAAGTGCAATGTTGAAAACGTTCCCCGTGACAGCACGGTTCTGCTAATTCCAACGTATAAGTGCAAGCATATACAACATAGATGACACAATGGTTCAAGTTTATTAGGGGCAAAGAATATAAAGTGTGCCATCAAGTTCGTGAGGGCTTTAATCACTAAGTTTTCACATAACAAAATAGTTTTTAATTGGAAGATAGCTGAAAACAAGAATATACTTGGAATGGTGTAACACACCATGCATAGGAGTTTATAGTGGACACTTTGGAATAACTTGGTTTCTTGGGAGTTGGAAGCATGAGTAGAGCTTACTCATACAAGTGGAGGCTAACAAAAGACTGGGAGCAACCAACTAAGAGAGCAATAATGGCCATAATCATGCAGAGCAACAAAGCATTACTAATCAAAGCATAGAGTGGTACTACAAGTCAATGACTAAATGATCATAGAGGCTATGGTGACTTGTTCATAGTCATAACATGGTGTGAGCATGTGCCAAGTCAACCCAAACAAAGCATCAAAGGAGAATACCACAATACTATGCTTTTGTATGCTAAAATAATGCATAATTCTTTCAAGGCACACTAAGCACTCTCAATGACTTGTAGCAAGTCATGCTATAGCAATAATCACTAAGCATAAGGTCAATACAACACCTAGCATGACAAGATAAAGTCTAGGCCACAATCAAAGTAAGCTCACTTTTGCACCACTGTAAGCATGAAACTTTCTACTCTTTTCCAACACCAATCAACTTATTTGAAACAACTCACAAAGATAATAATCAATAAATATCAGTGAGCTTGTCTCACAAATCCACAAAGAATAACTAAAAAGTTTTAAGCTAAAAGTGCAAGAAAACTAAGGCTAAACACAGTGCTAGCAAAAGAGAACACTCAGAAGACAATAAGTATGAAAACTAGAGTGTTCTAAGCAATGAAAACAAAGTGTGTCTCTATCCAAAAGAAGTGTGTTGTGGTCAACCAACTTATTGCAACAATAAAACCAAAATAAAACTAAAAACAAAAACAAAGACTCTCGAAGAACAACATAACTGTGCATGAAACAATAAAAACGAAGTGTTTAGAAAGACCTGGGATTTTTATTGATGAAGAACGGGATGCCTTGGGCATTCCCAAGCTTTGATGCTTGTATCTCTTGAATATTTCTTGGGGTGACACGGGGTAGAATCCCCAAGATTGAGATTTTGTCCATTCTTCATCTCATTACATCATTCTTTCTCTACACCTGCAAATTTTCCTTCATACAAAACTTCACACAATCTTCATTAGCAACATTAGTGTATTCAAAAGATAATATACCCTTGGGTTTATCTTTAGAACAGCAAAAAAAATCGGTAGAAACACAATCTACTGTAGCAATTCCCTCAAAAAGCTCTATTTTCCAAAGAGAACTCAAAAAGAAATCAATAAAGAGGCAAATGCAAATAATGGCAGAAATCTATCAAAACAGACCAGCAGGTAAAAAACGATTTTTTTGGAAGACCTTATATTGCTCAAATCAAAAAGTGTTGAACTAAATAAAGTTATCTAACATACTGGGGGATTTATTCGTAAATTTTCAGCTCAATCTGAGTTACAGAGACTCCTCACAAATTTTTTTGGTGGAGGCCAGAAATCTGTTTCGGGACAGCAACTCCCCAAATCTTACTTCCCTCTCATTAGAGGTCATTCTTGGCACAAAAAGCAAACAAAAAGGATAAGGAGAGGTCATTACTGAAGTAATAACTTCCAAGACTCAAGGAAACTATTGGGTTATCTCCCAACAATTACTTTTCTTTAACGCCTTTAAGTTAGGCTTGATAGTTTGAGAAGATGCTCTAATAAGAAATATGAGTTGAATTAAAAGAGAGCATCAAGAACCAAATTCAAAACACATTTAAGTCTAACCCACTTCCTATGCATAGGAATCTTGTAAAGAAACAAGTCATGAAAGCACAAAGCACCAAGCATAGGAATGCAAAACAAGTGCAACTTCAAGACTTTCAACATAAAGAGGGGAAACTTAATATTATCGAGATGCATAAAACCATGTTTCCCTCTCTCATAATAACTTTCATTAGCAACATGGACGAAATTAACAATATAACTATCACATAAAATATTCTTATCATGAGACACATGCATAAATAATTATTACTCTCCACATAAGCATAGTCACTCTTATTAATTGTAGTGGGAGCAAATTCAACAAAATAGCTATCATTACTATTCTCATCACCATAATCATCAAATATAGGAGGCATATTGAAGTTACAATTAATTTCCTCCTAAATAGTAGGTGGACTGAAAATATCATATTCATCATTGTAATCATCATATATTGGAGGTTTGGTATCATCATAAGCAATAGAATAGCTATCTTCCAAAGCTGGGGGACTAAAAAGATCATTTTCATCAAAACTAGCTTCCCCAAGCTTAGACTTTCCATAGCATTAGCAATAATGGTATCCAAAGAATTCATACTAATAACATTGCTATTAGTATGCAAATAAAGTTCCATAGGTTTTTCAATTTTCTCTTCAAACACTTCATGTCCTAACTCAAGATAAATGCTATAGAGCTCTCTAATTTTAGTTGTTGTTTTCCATTAAGCCTAACTAGTGAAAACAAGAAACAAAAAGACAAAACTGCAGAATCTAAAGGAAATAACTTCGAGCACTCACACACCAAGAGCATGTGAGTACCTTTTACCTTACTCCCCGGCAACGGCGCCAGAAAATACTTTGATGGAGCTTGACGTCAGCAACGGCGCCAGTAAGTAGCTTGATGTCTACGCACTTCTATTCTTGTAGATAGTAGTTGGGCCTCCAAGTGCAGAGGTTTGTAGAACAACAACAAGTTTGCCTTAATTGAATTACCCAAGGTTTATCGAACTCAGGGACGAAGTGGTCAAAGGTATTCCCTCTCAAGCAATCATGCAATCAAGATACAAGAAGTCTCTTGTGTCCCCAACACATCCAATACACTTGCCAGGTGTATAGGTGCACTAGTTCGGCGAAGAGATAGTGAAATACAAGTGGTAATGGTGCCAGAAAATAGCTTCTGACTTGTTTCCGTGGGGTAACGTGTGGCAAACTGAAATATAGAAAGCAGCAAGCAAACATGCAACAGATATAGATGCAAATGGTGTTTCAATGTTTAGAAACAAGGCCTATTGATCATACTTTCACTAGTGAACACTCTCTCATATAAATATCCTCTCTTCATGATACTACTCTTAACTACTCTCCAGTTGGACACTATAATCCACGGTAGGGCCTTCCCCAATCTAGATAACCCCACACTGTCACCTTGAGCGCTAGAAGGTTCCAACAAACACCACAATTTCATAGAGACATCCAACTCCAAATATAACTCATAAAAAATATTCAATCTAGCCAAAGTGCCACAGAGGGTATGCACGCTGTCACTTTCACACACGTGGGGAAAAGCATAGATTTATTAAAGCACAAAGAGTATTTATGTAGACTCAAACCTAAGTGCCACCATGGCATGCAAGCTATAACTTTCACACACATGGGGACAGCAGAGATCTATTGAAGCACTTGAGTACCAAGGTAGATCTACTAGATTACAAAGCTCATGACCATAACAAGATCATGCATAGAGAGGGAGATGAACACATAGCTACCGGTAGAGACCTTAGCCTTGAGGAAGAACTACTCCCTCCTCATCATGGGAATCAGCAACGGTGATTGAGATGGTGGAGATCGATGTAGATGGTCCAAGGGCATTTCCCCGTCCCGGCAGGGTGCCGGAACAGAGACTTTCTGTCCCTCGAATCTCCCTATCGGTGGCGGCAGCGCTACAGAGGTTTTTCTGGAAGTATGATGGATTATTCAGGGTTTTCTCACCGGGGGATTCTTATAGGCGAAGAGGCGATGCTGGGAGGCGGACGGAGGGGCCTGCCCAGGGCGGGTCCACCCTAGCTCGCGCCTGGGGGGTGTGGTGGCCCTCTGGCACCTCTCCGTCTCCCCTTCTGGCTTCGTGATGCCCACGGTAAAATATTGACTTTGGCTTTTGTCCCGTCCAATTCTGAGAATATTGATTTTCTGCCTTTCTCGAACCAAAAACAGAAGAAAACATGCAATTGGCACTGTGGCAACTTGTTAATTGGTTAGTTCTAGAAAGTATATAAAAATACATCAAAGTGTAGACAAAACATAGCAAAGTGGATACTAAACAAGCATGGAACATAAAAACTTATCGATATGTTTCTGACGTATCAATCAATAGGGACATAAGCATTGTTAACTTATACATCGGAAATGTATCTATAATTTTTGATTCTCCATGCTTGTTTTATATCATTTGTCTTATGTTTTGTATACACTTTGAGGTATTTTTATATCTTTTCTGGAACTAACTTATTAACAAGTTGTCATAGTGCCAGTTTCCTATTTTCTTCTGTTTTTGGTTCCAGAAAGGTAGAAAATCAATATTCTCGGAATTGGACGGGACAAAAGCCAAAGTCAATATTTTAACGTGGGCATCATGAAGTCTAGAGGGGAGACGGAGAGGCGAGCCAGGGACACCACACCCCCTAGGAGCGGGTGGGCCCTACCCCGTGCCTAGGTAGGGTGTAGGCCCTCCGGCTGCCTCCCAGCCTCGCCTCCTGTGCCTATAAGAATCCCCCGGGGAGAAAACCCTAAATAATCCATCATACTTCCAAAAAAACTCCATAGCGCCGCCGCCGCTAAAGGGGAGATTCGGGGGGCAGAAAGTCTCTATTCCGGCAACCTGCCGGAACGGGGAAGTGCCCCCGGAGCCATCTCCATCAATCTACATCGCCATCTTCATCACCGTTGCTGATTCCCATGATGAGGAGGGAGTACTTCTTCCTCGAGGCTAAGGGCTCTACCGGTAGCTATGTGTTCATCTCTCTCTCTCTATGCATGATCTTGTGGTCATGAGCTTTGTAATCAAGTAGATCTATCTTGCTACTTAAGTGCTTTATTAGATCTCTGCTCTCCCCATGTGTGTGAAAGTGACAGCGTGCACGCCATGGTGGCACTTAGGTTTGAGTCTACATAATACTCTTTATGCTTTAACAGATATATGCTTTTCCCCATATGTGTGAAAGTGACAGCGTGCATACCGTTTGTGGCACTTTGGCTAGATTGAATATTTGTTATGAGTTATATTTGGAGTTGTATGTCTCTATGAAACTGTGGTGTTTGTTGGAACCATCTAGCGCTCAAGGTGACAGTGTGGGGTTATCTAGATTGGGGAAGGCGGACTTTGAGGAGTGCTGTTATAGCCCTATCAATGATTAGAGTGTCCAACCGGAGAGTAGTTAAGAGTAGTATCATGAAGAGAGGATATTTATATGAGAGAGTGTTCACTAGTGAAAGTATGATCCCTAGGCCTTGTTTCTAAACATTGAAACACCGTTTGCTACTAGATCTGTTGCATGTTTTCTTGCTTTAGTCTTTACCTCACCGTCAAGCTATTTTCTAGCACCATTACCACTTATATTTCACTATCTCTTCGCCGAACTAGTGCACCTATACACCTGACAAGTGTATTGGGTGTGTTGGGGACACAAGAGACTTCTTGTATGTTGATTTCAGGGTTGCTTGAGAGGGAATACCTTTGACCACTTCCTCCCTGAGTTCGATAAACCTTGGGTAATCCACTTAAGGGAAACTTGTTGTTGTTCTACAAACCTCTGCACTTGGAGGCCCAACAATTGTCTACAAGAATAGAAGTGCGTAGACATCAAGCTCTTTTCTAGCGCCGTTGCGGGGAGGTAAGGTAAAAGGTACTCACATCCTCTGGTGTGAGTTCTTGAAGTTATTTCCTTTAGATTCTACAATTTTTTCTTTTTGTTTCTTGTTTTCACTAGTTAGGCTTAATGGAAAACAACAACAAAATTAGAGAGCTTTATAGTGTTTATCTTGAGTTAGGACATGAAGTGTTTGAAGAGAAAATTAAAAAACCTATGGAGCTTTATTTGCATGCTAATAGCAATGTTATTAGTATGAATTTTTTGAACACCATTGTTGCTAATGCTATGGAAAAGCCTAAGCTTGGGGAAGCTACTTTTGATGAAAATGATCTTGTTAGTCTCCCAAGCACGGAGGAGGAAATTTACTTTGATGATACTTTGCCTCCAATATATGATGATGACAATGATGAATATGATATTTTTAGTCCACCTACTATTGATGAGGAAGTTAATTGTTATTACAATATGCCTCCTATATTTGATGATTATGGTGATGAGAATGATAGTGATAGCTATTTTGTTGAATTTGCTCCCACTACAATTAATAAGAATGACTATGCTTATGTGGAGAGTAATAATCCTTTTATGCATGTGGCTCATGATAAAAATGTTTTATATGATAGTTATATTGTTAATTTTATTCATGATGCTAATGAAAGTTATTATGAGAGAGGGAAACATGGTTTTATGCATCTCAATAATATTAAGTTTCCCCTTTTTATGTTGAAAGTCTTGAAGTTGCACTTGTTTTGCTTTCCTATGCTTGTTGCTTTGTGCTTTCATGACTTGTTTCTTTACAAGATTCCTATGCATAGGAAGTGGTAGACTTAAATGTGTTTTGAATTTGGTTCTTGATGCTCTCTTTTACTTCAATTCATATTTCTTATGTGAGCATCTCCTCAAACTATCAAGCCTAACTTAAAGGCGTTAAAGAAAAGTACTTGTTGGGATATAATCCAAGAGTTTTCTTGAGTCTTGGAGGTTATTACTTCTGTAATGACCTCTCCTTATCCTTTTTGTTTGCTTTTTGTGCCAAGAATGACCTCTAATGAGAGGGAAGTAAGATTTGGGGAGTTGCTGTCCTGAAACAAATTTCTGTCCTCCACCATAAAAATTCGTCAGGAATCTCTGTAAGTCGGATTGAGCGGAAAATTTACGAATAAATCCCCCAGTATGTTAGCTAACTTTCTTTAGTTCAACACTTTTTGATTTGAGCAACAGAAGGTCTTAAACAAAATAGGTTTCTACCTGGTGGTCTTGTTTGACAGATTTCTGCCACTATTTGCATATGCTTCTTATTGATTCCTTTTGGGGTTCTTTTTGGGAAATTGAGATTTTTGAAGGAGTTGCTACAGTATCTTGTGTCTTTAGTGAAATTTTTGCTGTTTTGAAACTAAACCCAAAGGTCTATTATCTTTTGAATACACTAATGTTGCTAATGAAGATTGTGTGAAGTTTTGTATGAAAGAAAATTTACAGGTGTAGAGAAAGAATGATGTAATGAGATGAAGAATGGACAAAAGCTCAATATTGGGGATGCCACCCCGTGTCACCCCAAGAAATATTCAAGAGGTACAAGCGTCAAAGCTTGGGGATGCCCAAGGCATCCCCTTCTTCATCAATAAAAAGCTCAGGTCTTTCTAGACACTTCGTTTTTATTGTTTCATGCACAGTTGTGTTGTTCTTGGAGAGTCTTAGTTTTTGTTTGGTTTTCTTAGTTTGCTTGATTAAGTTGGTTTGATTACACCACACTTCTTTTGGAGAGAGACACACTCTGTTTCCATTGCCTAGAACACTCTTGTTTTCACTCTTATTGTTTTGTGAGTGTTCACTTTTGCTAGCACTGCGTTCAACCTTAGTTTTCCTGTGCTTTCCGCTTAGAACTTTTTAGTTCTTCTTTGTGGATTTGTGATACAAGATCACTGATCTTTATTGATTATTATCTTTGTGAGTTGTGTCAAATAAGTTGCTTGGTGTTGGAAAGGAGTAGGAAGTTATTGCTTGAAAGTGCAAGAGGAGCTTGCATTGACTGTGACTTAGACTTTAGCATGACATGATAGGTATTGTTTTGACCTTATGCTTAGTGATTATTTCTGTAGCATGTCTTGTTCCAAACAATTGGGATTATTTAGTGTGCCTTGAAAAAATCATGCGTTGTTTTAGCATACAAAAGCATAGTATTGTGGTATTCTCCTTTGATGCTTTATTTGGGTTGACTTGGCACATGCTCACACCATGTTATGACTATGAACAAGTCACCATAGCCTCTATGATCATTTAGTCCTTGACTTGTAGTACAACTCTATGCTTTGATTAGTAATGCTTTGTCGCTCTGCATGATTATGGCTATTATTGCTCTCTTAGTTGGTTGCTCCCAGTGTTTTGCTAGCCTCCACTTGTATGAGTAAGTTCAACTCATGCTTCCAACTCCCAAGAAACCAAGTTATTCCAAAGTGTCCACTATAAACTCCTATGCATGGTGTGTTACACCATTCCAAGTATATTCTTGTTTTCAGCTATCTTCCAATTAAAAAGTATTTTGTAATGTGAAAACTTAGTGATTAAAGCCCTCACAGACTTGATGGAACACTTTATATTATTTGCCCCTAATAAACTTGAACCATTGTGTCATTTATGTTGTATATGCTTGCACTTATACGTTGGAATTAGCAGAACCGTGTTGTCATGAGGAACGTTTTCAACATTGCACTTGTACTTTGTACTCAGTTGATATCATGATCTTTTGTCTATGGATGTCACCGGTGTGAAATAAAGAGGGAACTTGTAAGTCCATGGAGTATGGATTTTGTGTTAGAGAAATGCCTGGGCCGCTATCCTAAGCCATGCCTAATCATGGTGGAAACTTGCAGCATCACCATAGTGAGCTATCTATGAAGAATCCTCAATAAAAATTTATGCACATAGTAAATAAAAAGATCGCTGAGATGCTCATTGTCTGCTTGCCTTGTCATTTTGGTTATGGGATATCTCCTCTACCATGTTCAAGGGGTACCCCGTTGGTGGTTCTCTATGATATCCATATACTTACAATGACAAGAACTTACAGGTGACTAAAGTTGAGTAGCATGAGGTGTGGCCCTCGTATTCAAGGGACTTGAGATTGCCAACTTATACTTTTTCAAGCATGTACTCCATAGTTTGTTCACTTTAACCTTAACCACTTCAAGATGCTTATGATAGGGGCAATGAGGGCTAAAATCTAACAAGTACCATAATTATTGGAAGCTCTTTTTGAAACTTGAAATCTCTGCTTCCCTTTGTGAAGGGCCTTTCTTCCACCATTATTTGAGTCTCCACCTTCTACCTTTAGGCACCATTAAGAGAGCATAGTTGTCATTCTATGTGCAGTGTCCCAAAGCTTATTGATTGATGCATATTATGATATTACTTGTTCTTGTGCTACTTGTTTCTAGTCACCCTTGTGAACTTTGAAGGTGTCATATGCATCTATTTGCTACTCTATGAAGGACAAGTTGATTGCCACTATGCCATGTTTTGTGTATGTGAAACAAACAAACGTTTTTCCATGCATGTTATTCATGATCTTTGTTTGTAGACTTTCATGTTGCATGCATAGTTACTTAGTCTTACTGTTACAACTCCATCTTTCATGATCATGTTTAGAGTTCTTTGATCCCAGCTTTTAATGCTTGCAATTGGTTTGATCTTGATTGTGATGGTGCATGTCACCTCAAAAATTATTCTTTTATCACATACCTACTCGAGGACGAGCAGGTGTTAAGCTTGGGGATGCTTGATATGTCGGAAACGTATCAATTTTTGATGCTCCATGCTTGTTTTATATCATTTGTCTTATGTTTTGTCTACACTTTGAGGTATTTTTATATCTTTTCTGGAACTAACTTATTAACAAGTTGCCACAGTGCCAGTTGCATGTTTTTCTTCTGTTTTTGGTTCTAGAAAGGCAAAAAATCAATATTCTCGGAATTGGACGGGACAAAAGCCAAAGTCAATATTTTACCGTGGGCATCACGAAGTCCAGAGGGGAGACGAAGAGGCGATCCAGGGCCACCACACCCCCCTAGGCACGGGTGGGCCCTACCCCGTGCCTGGGTAGGGTGTGGGCCCTCCAGCCGCCTCCCAGCCTCGCCTCCTACGCCTATAAGAAGCCCTCGGGGAGAAAAACCTAAATAATCCATCATACTTCCAGAAAAACCTAGCGCCGCCGCCACCGAAGGGGATATTCGGGGGACAGAAAGTCTCTGTTCCGGCACCCTGCCGGGACGGGGAAGTGCCCCCGGAGCCGTCTCCATCAATCTCCATCGCCATCTTCATCACCTTTGATGATTCCCATGATGAGGAGGGAGTAGTTCTTCCTCGAGGCTAAGGGATCTACCGGTAGTTATGTGTTCATCTCTCTCTATGCATGATCTTGTGGTCATGAGCTTTGTAATCAAGTAGATCTATCTTGCTACTTAAGTGCTTTATTAGATCTCTGCTCTCCCCATGTGTGTGAAAGTGACAGCGTGCACGCCATGGTGGCACTTAGGTTTGAGTCTACATAATACTCTTTATGCTTTAACAGATCTATGCTTTTCCCCATATGTGTGAAAGTGACAGCGTGCATACCGTTTGTGGCACTTTGGCTAGATTGAATATTTGTTATGAGTTATATTTGGAGTTGGATGTCTCTATGAAATTGTGGTGTTTGTTGGAACCATCTAGCGCTCAAGGTGACAGTGTGGGGTTATCAAGATTGGGGAAGGCGGACTTTGAGGAGTGTTGTTATAGCCCTACCGATGATTAGAGTGTCCAACCGGAGAGTAGTTAAGAGTAGTATCATGAAGAGAGTATATTTATATGAGAGAGTGTTCACTAGTGAAAGTATGATCCCTAGGCCTTGTTTCTAAACATTGAAACACTGTTTGCTACTATATATGTTGCATGTTTGCTTGCTTTAGTATTTACCTCACCTTCAAGCTATTTTCTAGCACCATTACCACTTTTATTTCATTATCGCTTCGCCGAACTAGTGCACCTATACACCTGACAAGTGTATTGGGTGTGTTGGGGACACAAGAGACTTCTTTTATCTTGATTTCAGGGTTTCTTGAGAGAGAATACCTTTGACCACTTCCTCCCTGAGTTCGATAAACCTTGGGTAATCCACTTAAGGGAAACTTGTTGTTGTTCTACAAACCTCTGCACTTGGAGGCCCAACAATTGTCTACAAGAATAGAAGTGTGTAGACATCATTAACCATAATGAGAACATCATTAATACTCCCCATGAGTTTCTTCTTAGCATTATCATTAAGTGGGACATCCAAATAACAACCTTCCAAAGGTGGCAAATCAAGCATTTCATAAATCTTCCTAGTAATAATAGAGACACTAGAACCAAGATCGCATGAAGCTTTGAGATCAAAGTCATTTTCTTGCATATTAATAATGGGTTCCCAACTATGTTCTACTTTCCTAGGAATAGAAGCTTTGTGTTTTAACTTCTCTACCTTAATTTTAACAAGAGAATCTGTAATGTGTTTGGCGAAAGCAACATGCATATCACTAGCATCAGGACTTCTAGCAAGCTTTTGCAGGAACATAATCACTTTAGAAATATTGGAAACATCAAGATCAAAATCAAACTTAGCATCACTAGTAGTAGACTCATTAGGCTTAGGCATTGTAGGAGGAGGAATAGGGACTTCTTGTGTTTTAGTGGCATCCATATTGGTGGTGATGGTACACACACTATTGTTTCTATCAATTTCAGCTCCCCTTTCCCAGTTAGCATGAAGTTGGGCTAACAGTCTAACATTTTCATCAATAGTAACTTGTATGGCATGAGTAGCAGCAAAGGTACTTTCCATGGTTTCAGGTTTAGCAGCCATTTTATTAATCAAAGAGGACTGTGCTTCAGACA
Organism: Avena atlantica; assembly: GCA_910589765.1. Taxonomy (NCBI): domain Eukaryota; kingdom Viridiplantae; phylum Streptophyta; class Magnoliopsida; order Poales; family Poaceae; genus Avena; species Avena atlantica. Next base: position 109,844,854 of record OU342735.1, read on the forward strand.
AAGAGGAGATATTTTTCTCAGCACTCAATTTTTTTGACTATAAACTAGGAATTTCTCAATTCAAATTCTCAAGATGATGACTAATATTTTTCAAGATAGCAGATTGTTCTTCCATAGTTTTAGTGAATATCTTGTTTTGCTCATATTGCATCTGCATAAAGTTTTTAGTGGATCTTTCAACTTCTAGAATCCTATCTTCACTAGGAATTCCAAATCTACCATGATAAGTATTTCCATTATCAGGAGGATAAGGCCTATAGTTATTACCATAGGTATTGTTGCCAAAATTATTGTTTCTAATGAAATTAACATCAACTTGCTCTTCTTGAGCAACCAAATAGGCTAAGGGAACAATATTTGGATCTAAAGGAGCTTTCCCATTAACAATCATAGCCATAATAACATCAATCTTATTAATCAAAGAGGAGGTTTCTTCAATAGAATTTACCTTCTTACCATGTGGAGATCTCTCAGTGTGCCATTCAGAATAATTGACCATCATGTTATCAAGGAGTTTTGTTGCAGCACCCAAGGTGATGGTCATAAAGGTACCTCCAGCAGCTGAATCCAACAGGTTTCTTGAAGAGAAGTTCAAACTTGCATAAAAAGTCTGGATAATCATCCAAGCAGTAAGTCCATGAGTGGGACAATTCTTAACTAAAGATTTTATTCTTTCCCAAGCTTAAGCAACATGTTCATTATCAAGTTGTTTAAATTTCATAATATCACTTCTCATAGATATAATCTTAGCAGGAGGGTAGTACTTTCCAATAAAAGCATCTTTGCACTTAATCCAAGAATCAATACTATTTCTAGGCAAGGATAGCAACCATTCTTTAGCTTTTCCTCTCAAGGAGAAAGGAAACAACTTGAGCTTAATAATATCTCCATCTACATATACTTTTGCATCTCACAAAGTTCAACAAAGTTATTGAGATGGGCAGCAGCATCATCAGAACTAGCACCAGAAAATTGCTCTCTTGTCACAAGATTCAACAAAGCAGGCTTAATTTCATAAAAGGTAGCATCGGGAGCAGGTGGAGCAATAGGAGTGCTAAGGAAATCATTGTTGTTTGTGCTAGTGAAGTCACACAACTTGGTGTTCTCAGCAGAGTTCATTTTGGCAAAAGTGCAGCAAGCCAAAAACAACAGCAGCATCTAGAGTAGGAACTAATTTTTTATGTTTTTCATAAGAGAAAGCAAACCAAACTAAACTATTTTGGAGTTTTTGATAAAAAAAGGCAAACAAAACCAAGCAAAAGAAAGTAAGCAAACAAAAAAAAGTAAAGAGAAAGGTTGAGGAGGACTCCCCATGTGAAGACGTCCTTAGCCACCCTGGCAACGGCGCCAGAAAACTTGTTGATGGCGCCTGAGAGCGCTTCGTCGGGAAACCCCAAGAGCAAGGTGTGATGCAGCACAGCAGCAAGTCTTCCCTTAGTAAGAAACCGAGGTTATCGAACCAGTAGGAGGAAGGAAACGTCTCAATGGTGTTGCAAGCAACATGGAAACCTGCACAACACAAACTCAAGACTTTGCCCCAACTAACAGTGAGGTTGTCAATCTCACCGGTTGCTATAACAAAGGATTAATTGTATGGTGTGGAAGGTGATGATGGTTTGCAGCAAGTAAACAGTAACAATGGAATATGTATCAATGGTAAAGATTGGTCTGGGCTCCATAGTTCACTAGATGTGTTCTCCATAGATAAACAAACATGGCATGCTGGGTAAACAAATTACAGCAGGGCAATTGACAGGACTGAGCAAGGCATAACAATGCAATACTAGACATAAAGATCTTACGAGATTCGATTGGGCAATACAGCAATATACATAGATCGCCATCCGACTGCATCTATGACTAGAAGTCCACCTTTGGGTTATCATCCGAACCCCCTCCAGTATTAAGTTGCAAGCACCACACAACTTATTTAAGCAAAGTGTGTAAGCTAAACAATCCACTTGTTCCATGAACAAGAGACTGTTGTTTTCTCCCTAGTGGCAACAGCACATCTACAACCGTAGAGATTTCTATCACTTCCCTTGATTAAGTAGAGTCATGAACCCACTATCGAGCATAAATACCCCCTCTTGGAGTCACTAGAGACTACTTGGCCAGGATAGCTACTAACAACGGAGAGCATGCAAGATCACAAACAACACAGACATGATAGAATCAATAAGACAAAACAATTAATCAATCTGACATAGTAATCTCAATATCCATCGGATCCCCGTAAACACAACATGCATGATTACAAATAGATGATATCTTGATCATGAACGGAGCTCACAAGATCTAGACATGAAAGCACAAAGGAGGAGATACAACCATCTAGATACTACATGGACCCGTAGTCCAAGGTGGAACTACTCACGCTTCATACCGGAGGCTGGCATGATGAAGAAGGCATCTAGGATGATTTCCCCTTCGGCAGGGTGCCGGGAAGAGCTTCGGATCCCCCCTATCTAGGGACGATGGTGGCGGTGGCTACAAACGGTTTCGTGGAATATTGATTGGGTACTTAGGGTTTAGGCATCGGGAGCTTCTTATAGGCAAAGAGGCGAGGCAGGGGGCGGAAAGGGGACCCACACCCTTCCCAGGCGCAGGCCCACCCTAGGCTGCGCCGAGGGGGTGCAGTCGCCCTGTGGCGCCCCTCCGTCTCTCCTCTGGACTTTGTGTTCTCCTCGCTGAAATATTGATTTTGGCTTTTGTCCCGTCCAATTCCGAGAATATTTCCTTACTAGATTTTCTGGAACCAAAAAACAGCAGAAAATAGGCAACTGGCACTGTGGCAACTTGTTAATAGGTTAGTACCAGAAAACATATGAAAAGCACCTCAAAGTGTGGACAAAGAAAACCAAAGTAGATACTAAACAAGCATGGAACATCAAAAATTATAGATACGTTTCCGACGAATCATGTATATATTTGTTCTGTGGGTTATTGTATAATGATATTACTTCCTTTTCCACCAACACGCAAGTTCCTGGTGGGCACCTTTGAATCGTTTCTATCCAGGTTTGGCGGGAATCGCTAAAACTTGCATAGAGCCGATATGAGGGTGTTACAGAGTGGTATCAGAGATCAGCGATTGCGATACCCCACCGGTCCAGCCTGTAGGATAACCTAGCTAACGGTCGATGTAGAGTGTCAAAACTATTTTGCAAAATCGGTTGGATAGATCCGATTAGGTCTGCTTTTACTCCTTACCCATGTGTTATTCTCTTCTATCCTACGCGTGTTTTGAATCTGCCCTCTTATCTTTTCTTCGAGTCCAGGAATTCTCGTGTTTGGGTTTTCGTCGTACCTTCAGGATTTCTCTTATTCTTGTAATAGTGCTTCGACATCTGGTCTTCATGTTATCTGAGGAATCTTCCTCTGTTGTATCTTTCAGTGGACCAAAATTCACTAAAAAAATTATTTGTATCTTTTGGTGTTTTCCTTCACGAAGACGTCATGTACATCAAATCCGATGAAGAGCCTGCATCACTCCTTTATTTCTGAACATCGCTTGTCAAGATCTTCAGCCTAAATCCGAGAATGGGTTGCACGCTTTTTTTATTGAATGTGTGGATTAATAGTTTGGGTGCGTGATAGATTGGCCCCCATGTCGACTACTCATTCTATTCGCTCTTGTACATTAAAGTGGATTAAAATGCACCTTTTCTCTCCTCTCATGGAATTTAGGGGTGTACTTATCTTTGGTGCCTTTACCTTCGTCCTTTGTTTATCCAGAGTGTTCTCTTTACGAACGTGAGCAACACCCCTTGTTGGTGGTGTCGTAGATTTCAAGATGAAGAAAGAACCATTGTTAGTGGTGTCGCAAGGGTGTACATAAAATGAGAAGATTCAGATCGTTGGCCTTCTTCCCCGGACCATGAGGCGGATCTCGAGGGCGAGATCCATTGTTAGTGGTGTCGAATTGTAGCACCCCGGGTAAAACCACTACTATAAAATCAAATGTCTTATCTTCGTGCATCATCATGACATCAACATGCATCTATTTGCCTAAAAGTATTTTGCTAAAAGCCTATTTTGTTTTCTAGATATTCCCCTCTTTGTTCAAACCATCGGTCCGTCCAGATCTTTTATTCGTATAAAACTATTTATAAATGTTTGTTTTGAAACGAAAGAAATAAAAAAACTATTTATCGGGGAGACGGTCCAGCCGGCCGGCCGAAAGGCCCAACCGGCCATACCACCTACTACCCAAATCAAAACCTAGACTACCACTGAAACCCTAACCCTAGATCCCTTTGCCCTACCCCCTCAACCCCAGGAGCCGCCACCCACCAAACACCCACCCCGCCGCCGCCGGTACACAACTTCATCACACACACACACACACACACACACACACACGCAGAAACACGGGCCTACACGCACACTGACCCGGTCCAACCCAACCCCGCTAACTCCCCAGCAGCCACACCCAGCGCGCCGAACCTCGCTCCCTCCTCACGCGACACAACACGCACCGACATGCTGCTACCCGCCCACACTGCTGGCGTGCATATCTCCCCTGGCACGTCTCCCAATTGATCCTGGCCCCACCCAGTGCCGCTCGCCCGCTTGCCCTCTACCTCGTGTTCTCCTCACGCGATTCCCAACCCCTCAGCCTCCTCCCGCATCGCTCGCCGCCGTCGCCCTACGACCATGCGACGGTCGCCCGTGCTAGGTCCTCCTCGCACGCCCTGTCCGCCGTCGTCGCCGCAGACGCCCGCCCCGCGACCTCGCCCCTCCACCATCATCTGTAGTGGTTGTCCCCACCGAGCTCGTTGCCCTGTCGAGCCTGACCACGCCCCCTCGCTGCATCTCGTCGCTGTGCGCCTTCCTCCTCCCGTTCTGCCACCGCCGCCTTCCCGTCGTCAGCGAGCGACACCGCCCCGTTGACCCTGCGAGCTCCTCCTCCCTACTCGTCACCCACGCCTCCTCTCGGCCTCGTTGGCCTGGCCGCTGCCATCGCCAGCCCCGTTGCCACCTGAGCTCGCCTCCCCGAGCTTCCCCGCCTCTGGTCGTCCCCATGCCTCCTCGTTGTCGGCCTCCTACCGCTGCCCAGCATATCCCTGTGCTCGAGCCCGTCTCCGAACAGCATAGTGCGAACGCCCTCTACCTCAACCTTGCATGTCCACAGTGTTGTTTTTCTTTTTGTTTTCCCTCTGGTGACCAGCGCCTCCGACGTACGCTAATCCTCTGCAGGATCTGCTCGATAGCATCGGTTCCTTGCATCGGCTCTATTTGTTGGCTTCTTCTCGTGTCTGCCCTCATCTGGCCCAGGCCCCTGCATCTACCCTTTGGCACCAGAATCCCGTTTTGGCTTGCTTTATCACAGCCTCGTGAAACTGTTTTTTTGAAGTGGTAATGAGATGGGCGACATAGAGATGTAGTATGCCAATGATGTTGTGTGGGTTTAGAGCATCTCTAGCAGATCCCTCAAACCGCAAACCCCATATCTGTCTATCCACGCCACGCCAAACGCGTTTTGGAGGTCGAAAAACGGCCGCGCGGTCCAGAAGCGCCAAATGCGGCCCGCATAATAGCATATACCCGAATACGCTGTTATGCGGGCCACGTTTGGCGCGTCTGGACTGCGCGACTTTTTTTCAGCCCGCAAACAAAACCGAATGCAAAGGGTTTTGCAAAATAACACAATCTAAATTATTACACAAATTGACACAACAAATACAACAATAATCCAAGTTTTACATGAATGTTTAATGTCATACATTACAAACAATACAAATTGGAATACATGTTTTCGAACAATATGAATCAAATGGTACAACAGCAAATGAAGCAAACAACAAATGGTTGGAAACACACATAAATCCGATTTGTTGTTCCTTTGCCAATGGTGGTGAACAAGATCTTCCTGGAGCTGTTTTGCATCCTTGTCATTCTCAATCAGACGGTATGTTTCAAGGAAAGCTTGCACAGTATTTGGATTTCTTCCAGGTATGACCCGGGTGCCAACATTATCAAAGAAATAGTCACACATGAGCAAGGTGTGGCCGAGGGCGCGGTTCTGCGAGATGAACAACCTCCCCATGGTCGAGCCCTTCCGCTTCTTCGGCCGCACGTCTGTTACCGCCGCCACGAGTATCACCGCCGTTTGCTCTAGCTCGTCGTCGATCAGCTCCTCCAAGTCCGAGTCATTGAAGGAGGACGAATCCTCCAACAAAAATAGCATGCACGAGTCCATCTGCAAAGGCGCAAAAACCATCAGAGCAGCGGCGCGGCAGATCCGCTGATGGGACGAGTTTGGGAAGAAGCCTACCGGCAGCGGCGAGGCGTGTGCAGCGGCGGCGATACCGGCCGAATGGTGCCCGATTCACGCGCCTTGGCGGGTAGAGCGGACGTGGCGGGCCCGCGCGCGTGCTTCTACTTATCGGAATCGGAGGGGAAGGGCGGGGGAGGCTGGGATCAGCAGCGGCACGCGGCGGCGGCGGTGGACGGGAGGAAGAGGAGAAGGGGAGAGCTGAAACTTGCTTCGCGCCAACAGGCGGAAATCGATGGAGGCCGGCCTTGCACAGCCCCTCCGACCCGGGAACTTGGGGGCCACGCGGCGCAAATCGGGGCGGCCGGGATTGTTTTTTTTGGAAATAGGGGTACTATGCAGGATCTGAACGGTGCCTTTTTTGCCCTCCGAACTAGAAATCGGCGGTTATTATGCGGATGGGGGTCGGATGAGGGGATCTTCTAGAGATGCTCTTAGTTGTGGGGAAGATGAGGAGAAAGTGGTGTTGTTGCATGCCTACCGTAGCGGTAAAGATCGACCAAGATGGCGAGTTGTACAAGGATCACGCCAAGATCGACCTCGAGGAACCATCGGCGCCGAGCCTGGTGCTTTATCCATCACGGATCCAAACTCCCAAGACCTCCTTCATGGAACGCCGAGACCCCCGGATCTGATGCCCCGGAGCCGTACCCAAAGACCGATCCTCGATCTGAATATCATACCACCGAAGACCGATCTCCCCGTACCCGAATCCAAGACCTTCGCCCCTAAATGTGTGACCCTCTTTTCCGAGACCAATATTTTCATAATACATATAATATACTTGTTGCATTTAAATCGACATGCTTGCATACATATCTGGTGGTTTGGGGTTATTTTGTCGACTCGTCTAATAATTAATATGAAGACCATATACGAGATTTTCTAGTCTTATAATGGCTCCATTTAAATTTGTGTAGCGAATTGATGCCATGTTTTGCCTTGTTAATACAATATTTAAATTGCAGGATATCTAAATAACATGAACCATCTAATTAATTGTGAAAACCCCGGTTCCGCATAATATTGCCTAATTGCATCGCATCTTTGCCATGTCATACATCATACATGCATCATGCCCGATCTTCTGTCGTAGTATTAAATAGAGCATCGAGTGTTTCTTCTAGTGCTTCGCTTCTTCACGGATTAGTCCAATGAGTTGATGCGAGTGTTGACCCGATCTTTGGATGATTCTTCGGCAGTGTTTTTCAGGCGAGCATTCTCCCCCTTTCTACCTATTTTATATTTATAGTATTTACTTCCTCCTATTGATTTATTGCTATCTGTGTTGCGATGCTTTAGATTCTGTACCCCTTTATATATTCCTGGAGCCTTTATATTGCCTTGGACACCTCCTATTGCCTATTATTTGGGTAGACAGCTGTCCTTGCGAGTCGTAGTCGCTTGCTTAGGTGCTGCTTCGCGTCGTCGATGTTCCACTGATGTTGAGGTTGGCATATTCTTAATGGTTGAGATGATCATGGCTTCAATTACAGTTTAATAAGTAATATTGAAAGTAGGTATAATAAATGCAGAGGCACAGAGGGGTAACAGATGAGATCTTGTTGTTATTACGCCCCCTATGTCCATCTAGGACCCGAGTTCTTAACACCTGTTCCGAGACGAGCGCGCTAACCACATGTGGGGTGTATAAACATCCCTATCGGCTTAGTATATGATTTCAAAGTACTATTCTGGGGGCCACAACACTGGTTCGGGCTTTATGCGTTACTACTATACTTATGCCATGTATGAGATGTTTATTACCTGTTGCTTGATGAGCGTTTATTACTGTTGCGTAGGTGCGGCACTCCGTCAGGGGAATATTTTGTCTATGACCTCTGCTTCCATGCAAGTCCATGCAACCTCAGGGTCCATACGAGGAGGATTAGCTATATCTCATATTGGTAGCTCTTTCGGGTGGCCCCCATGTACTTTCTTTGGGTTAGGGAAAGCGTCGTGTCCTAGGCTCCGCCGACATACCGATGGAAGTATGTTAATTGATCTGGCAACAAAGGTCGAAGTGCGTGTGGAAACTTTGATGCACCCATGTAGGGTTAAATATTTTTGAAAAGCCGTATCCGCGGTTATGGACGACTTAGAGCATAGTTCTCGATCATATACAACTATAACTAAAGTTTACTGTTATAATTTGACTTATATCTGATATGACCAGTAAGTTGGATAACCACCATGAAAAGAATGAATAAAAATGCTAACTGTGTGAGTTTCCTCGGCTTGACTTCCTTGTTTGGTCTCGAGGGGGAAATACCAGGATGGATATGATTGGTGGTAGTATCAGGTTGGTTCCGAATAGGTCTTTCTCATCTCTTTCTGATAGCCGATAGTTGTACCGAGTCTCTATAGGTTGTTTAGTGGATGCTTCACTGCCGCTTCAGTCCACCATACCTATGTAGGCAAGGACCGCCGAATTCTAAGACTCGCCGTGTATTGGCCTCAATACTGACCGCTCGCTTTTTCCTTTGCCCTTTGTCGGCGCCCATTTTGTTTAGCAGGTTTGAGCTCGATGTCTTTAGCAGGGTTACCCTTCTGGCTTGGCCTGGGCAGGGTTATGGATGCCATTGGTTATTCTTCAGGGCTCTTAGCTCAATTTTCATCCTATCCATACTTGGACGCTGTATCGTTTTCAAGGTGATTTGGATCTTTGTATTGTATATATGTACTCTTGACTCATTGAGTCGTGTTGTATATATTTGTTCTGTGGGTTCCATCGTGGACTTTGTGTAATGATATTACTTCGTTTTCCACCCACACGCAAGTGCCTGGTGGGCACCTTTGAATCGTTTCTATGCGGGTTTGGCGGGAATCGCTAAAACTTGCATAGGGCCGATCTAAGGGTGTTACACCTTCTCTCTGCTTTGCTCGCTGAACCATGCCTCGCTCGCTCACTTTGCCGCCTATCGTGTTGTCCTCGATCGCCAGTTCACCTTGCGTCGCTGGGCTCCTGGGTGGTAGTACTGTTGTGGGCTGATACTACCGGCCCAGGTCGAGTTCCAGCCCCCCCCCAACGGGCTGATTTCCTTCTCCCCTATAAAAAGCTCTCTCTCTCTCTCCTTTTTATTAATTACCTCTTCTTCCTCTTTGCAAATCTTGCCCCATTTTCTTACTCTTTGAAGCTTGATTACTCTCTTTTCCCCCAATGATTCTTACTCATATTTGAAGGGAAGATAGAGGAGATCTAGATCCCAATTTGTGAGTGAATCTTTGGGATCTAGATCTTGGGAGATTTTGTGTTTCTCTTTGATTCTTCCTCTCTTGTTCCCCCAATTGCTTTAGTAGATTTGTTGGAACTTGAGAGTGAAGGATAGGAGCATCTTTGTGATGTTCTTGTCACTTGTATTCGGTGCATCGGTTTGAGTTCTCCTCAGCGGATTTGGTTGGTGATATTTATTGAAGCTTGTCCCTCTTGGGTTCTTGGAACCCTAGACGCTTGTGTGGCCTTTGTGGTGTGTTCTTGGGCCTCCAATTATGTTGTGGAGATATCCTCAAGTTTGTGGCATTGGTGGTGTTTGTTGGGAGCCTCCAATTAAGTTGTGGAGATTGCCCCAATCTTTGTACGGGTTTGGTGACCGCTCTCAAGTGTCCCATAGTGGATCGGGTGTTTGCCGTGCGGCGGGTGTTCGGGAGAATAGGGTGAGGCCTCTTGTGACGTTGGTGGTCTTAGTACCGCCCACCCCTCTAACGATACATACTTCCATTATGGAAGGAACTCGATAAAATATCGTCGTCCCCGCGTGCCTTGGTTATCTCTATAACCGAGCTCTTTACTTATGCACTTTACATTGTGATAGCCTTCGTGCTTGAAGTACTCTCTCTTTCTATTACATTATTGCTTGTCTTGCTTAAGATAAGTTGTTGGTGCACATAGGTGAACCTTAGTATATTTAGGCTTTGTACTTAACAAAAGAAAACACTAATTTTATTTCGCCTTTGTTAAGCCCATCTCGTAAAAAAAATTATCTGCCTATTCACCCCCCCCCCCCCTCTAGGCGGCATCCGTGATCTTTCACCCGCGACCTCGCTGGCGTCCAGCCATGGAGATCATCGCCAAGAGCTTGATTGGCCACTTGGGTTGCAAGCTCCCTTGTCCGATCCTCCACCTCCCCTTCCCCCTCATCCTCCGACGCTAGACAAGAGAAACATGTCCTCGACAAATTGGCCGGAGAGGAAGAGAGGGTAGGAGCTAAGGTCAGCCGGCGGCGGCGGAGCGCCGCCCGGGTCGCCTCCAACGGCTCTCTCATATCATCTCCCTTATCAAAAATATCCAATAAAGATAGAAAGGAGCGACATTCATCTTGCTCTTATAATGACTAATAGAAAGGAGTAGGTTGGTCATAAGCTTTTTGGACTTCCGAGATAGTGTTGTCATTGGTCACATGCTACAACGATAACTGTCACTAGTAGAAAACAGGCCATCCGTTCGCGCCCCCTCAGAGCATTAGTCCCGGTTGCGCCACGAATCGGGACTAATGCTGGCACGCGTCCCGGTTCGAGCGGGCACGGGGCCCGGAGGCATGCATCCCGGTTGGTAAGGGTACATACGTCCCGGTTTGTAACACAAACCGGGACTAAAGGTTGGGCGTCAGCCACGTGGCGTGGCACACACCTTTAGTCCCGGTTTGTGTTACAAACCGGGACGTATGCTCTCGCCCTCTATAAATGCAACGCCCCAGCCCTCTGCCTTCACTCTGTTTTTTCTTGGTGGAAGGTGTGAGGGGTGTGCTAGTTTTTTTCCCCTATGCATGCATTCAAGGTGTTTGATGAAATGTTTGAGTGAATGATCCCGTTCAATTTCTCATAAAACAAAAATATAGAAGGTGTCCGAGACGCCCTTGAGCTTTCTCCTCTTTATTTTCCTCGATCGAGGTTAGCAATCTTATCTTTTCTCTGTCATTGATACAATGCATGTGTCGATGTGAATTGGTCATTTCACTATTTATGATGTCTTGTTTTTTGATAAACTTACTTATATGATGCAGATGAACGGTCGGGAATGGATGTACGATGACCGGCGCGTAGCCGGGTATATGAAAGGCGTGGATAAATTTATCAATCTGGCTACGGCAAACAAAGAGAATGGTTTTATACGTTGTCCATATGTTCAATGTCGGAACAACAAGGAGTACTCTTCCTCGAAAATCATTCGCGGCCACCTGATTATGAAAGGTTTCATGCCCAACTATAATTGCTGGACCAAGCACGGGGAAACAGGGGTTATGATGGAAGATGGTGAAGAAGAAGATGATGATAACAACTATCATCATATGTTTCCTGAATACAGTGATACTGCAATGGAAGACAATGGAGAGGAAGGAGGTGAAGAACGGGCATCAGATGAGCCGGCTGATGAACTTGGTAGGGTCATTTCTGATGCAAAGCGAGACTGTGAAACAGAAAATGAGAAGTTTAAGTTAGAGGGCATGTTAGAAGATCACAAGAAATTGTTGTACCCAAATTGTGAAGATGGCAGCACAAAGCTCGGTACCACACTGGAATTGTTGCGATGGAAGGCAGAGTGTGGTCTAACTGACTCCTCATTTGAAAAGATGCTGAAAATAATGAAGCCAAAGTTTCCAAAACATAACGAACTACCCGAGAGTACCTATGAAGCAAAGAAGACTCTTTGTCCTCTAGGATTATATGTGCAAAAGATACATGCATGCATTAATGGCTGCACCCTCTACCGCGGTAAGGAGTATGAGAATTTAGATAAATGCCCGGTATGCAATGCATTGCGCTATAAAATCAGACGAGATGACCCTGGTGATGTTGAGGGAGAGCCCCTCCGGAAGAGGGTTCCTGCTAAGGTTATGTGGTATGCTCCTATAATACCAAGGTTGAAACGCACGTTCAGAAACAAAGAGCATGCCAGGTTGTTGCGATGGCACAAAGAAGACCGTAAGAAAGACGGGAAGTTGAGACACACTGCTGATGGGTCACAGTGGAGAAAAATCGAGAGAGACTTCCCAGACTTTGCAGGTGACACAAGGCACTTATGGTTTGGTCTAAGTACGGATGGCATGAATCCTTTTGGGGAGCAGAGCTACAGTCACAGCACCTGGCCCGTGACTCTATGTATCTACAACCTGCCTCCTTGGTTTTGCATGAAGCATAAGTTCATTATGATGCCAGTGCTCATCCAAGGCCCGAAGAAACCGGGAAACGACATTGATGTGTACCTTAGGCCATTAGTTGAAGAACTCTTACAGTTGTGGGGCAAACCAGGTGTACGTGCGTGGGATGAGAACAAACAGGAGCCATTTGATCTACGAGGATTGTTATTCGCAACCATCAATGATTTGCCTGCTCTTAGTAACCTTTCAGGACAAACAAACAAGGGATAAAAGGCATGCACACACTGTTTAGATAAGACTGAAGGTACATATTTGCATAAATGCAAGAAGGTTGTGTACCTGGCGAATCGACGATTTCTTCCGACCAATCATCCCGTAAGAAAGAAAGGCAAGCATTTCAAAGGTGAGGCAGATCACCGGAAGAAGCCTGAACTCCCTGCTGGTGATGATGTATTTGGTATGGTCAAGGACATAGAAGTAATCTTTGGAAAGGGTCCCGGCGGTCAATCAGTTCCGAACGACGTCGCTACAGGACACGCACCCATGTGGAAGAAGAAATCTATATTTTGGGAGCTGCCATATTGGAAAGTCCTGCGTGTCCGCTCTTCAATCGACGTGATGCACGTGACGAAGAATCTTTGCGTGAACCTGCTAGGATTCCTAGGCGTGTATGGGAAGACAAAAGATACACCAGAAGAACGGGAGGACCAACAAATTATGAAAGACCCAAAGAACATGCATACACAGAACAAGACGGATAAAGGGCGTCACTTAAGTCGTGCCAGCTATGCTCTTACCAAAGCAGAGAAGGAAATCTTTTTTGAAGTCCTTTACAGTATCAAGGTGCCATCGGGCTTCTCATATAATATAAAGGGGATAATAAATATGGCAGAGAAAAAGTTCCAAAACCTGAAGTCTCATGACTGTCACGTGATTATGACGTAGTTGCTTCTGATTGCATTGAGGGGGCTTCTACCGAAAATTTTTCGAGTACCCATTGTGAAGCTGTGTGCATTCCTCAATGCAATATCTCAGAAGGTAATCAATCCAGATATTCTGCCAAGGTTACAGAAGGATGTGGTACAACGTCTTGTTAGTTTTGAATTGGTGTTCCCACCATCCTTCTTCAATATTATGACGCATCTCCTAGTTCACCTAGTGGAAGAGATTTCCATTATCGGTCGGTATTTCTGCACAATATGTTCCCCTTTGAGAGGTTCATGGGAGTCTTAAAGAAATATGTTCATAACCGTGCTAGACCAGAAGGAAGCATCTCCAAGGGATATGGAACAGAGGAGGTCATTGAGTTTTGTGTTGACTTTATTCCTGACCTTAAGCCGATTGGTGTTTCTGACTCGCGGCATGAGGGAAGACTAAGTGGAAAAGGCACGCTGGGAAAGAAAGCAATGATATGTAGGGACGGGGATTCTTTCACTAAATCAAACTACATACTTCTACATAATTCCACCTTGGCAGCTCCGTATATCGAGGAACACAAGAATATTGTACGCTCCAAAAACCCGGGGAAGCCCGAATCATGGATTATAGATGAACACATGAAGTCTTTCGGTGGTTTGATGCAGACACATCTCTTGAATGACACCAATGTTGGAGATCAGCTATACTTGTTGGCCGCGTCACCATCTTCTACTGTATTGAATTTCCAAGGGTACGAAATAAATGGGAATACATTCTACACGATCTCCCAAGATAAAAAGAGCACCAACCAAAATAGTGGTGTCCGCTTTGATGCAATAGAAGAGAATGGACAAAAGGACACATATTATGGTTACATAGAGGAGATATGGGAACTAGACTATGGAGTCTCTTTTAAGGTCCCTTTGTTTCACTGCAAATGGGTCAACCTGAATGGGGAAGGGGTAAAGATAGACCAGTTGTACGGAATGACAACAGTGGATCTCAACAATCTTGGTTATAGAGATGAACCATTCGTCCTAGCCAATGATGTGTCTCAGGTTTTCTATGTGAAGGACATGTCCTCCAGACCGAAAAAAGAAAAAATATGCAAACGAATACATCATATGATGAGCCAAAGCATCACATAGTTCTTTCAGGGAAAAGAAACATCGTGGGCATCGAGGACAAGACAGACATGTCAGAAGATTATAATAAGTTTGATGAAATTCCGCCCTTCATAGTGAAAACTGACCCAAGCATTCCGTTAAGTAAATAAGATGCTCCATGGTTACGTCCGAAGCGATCATAAGGAAGGACATATGCCAAGAAGTTCATGCTCATATTATGTAAATCTAGTTCATGTCTTTCGCGGTTTGTGGCTTTACCGAAGGATATCTTTCGCGGTTTGTGGCTTGACCGGGACTATATATAGGGGGGCCTTTAGTCCCGGTTTTGTAGTCTCAGTTTTTAATATTAATAAATGTCTTGAGTGTTAGTCCTGTTTTGTGGTTGGACCGGGATATGAAGAAGTTGTCCCGATTCGTACTTAACATTAAGATCTGATCTCCAAACGCGAGCGGTCACATATTAGGGAGTGCCTCTATGACCAGTTTCTTGGAGATGCCGGAGGACTGGGATCCGGCGGCATCTCCCTGAAACTGGTCGTAGTGGTGTCCCTGCTCTCGAAAACCATCTTGCAGCTTGTAACTTCTCTAACTAGATCAATACACCTTGGAGCTAACTAATTTCACATATTAGGGAGTGTCTCTATGACCAGTTTCTCGGAGATGCCGGAGGACTGGGATCCGGCGGCATCTCCCTGAAACTGGCCGTAGTAGTATCCCTGCTCTCGAAAACCATCTTGCAGCTTGTAACTTCTCTAAGTAGATCAATACGCCCGGGAGCTAACTAATTTCACATATTAGGGAGTGCCTCTATGACCAGTTTCTCGGAGATGCCGGAGGACTGGGCTCCGTCGGAATCTCCCTGAAACTGGCCGTAGTGGTGTCCCTGTTCTCGAAAACCATCTTGGAGATGCCTCAAACTGGCTGGAGGACTGGACTCACAAGGATGCCTATTTATAGTACAAGCAGCTCGGCATAGTGTCGACACTTACGAAATAATGTCGACACTCACCCCTATTATTAGTGTTGAATCATGTTTTGTCCCGGTTGGTGTCTCCAACCGGGACTAAAGGTTCATCTTTAGTCCCGGTTGGTGACACCATCCGGGACAAGGTACACGCCGCATGACATAATGTCGACACTCACCCCTATCATTAGTGCTGCCTGGCCCAGCCTGCCAAAATCCCTCCAACCGGGACTAAAGATGAACCTTTAGTATACTGAAAATCCGAACAATGAAAATCCTTCGCGTGGTTTCATATTATGTGACATACTTGAAAGGAAAAATACCAGACTTGGTATATTGATCATGTCTCGAAAAAACCTTCACAAAATGACCTATCATGTTCGAGGTTTCATGGCTTTCGGTCCAAATGACCAATGTTATGTGCTGAATCACGGCATAGTTTGTGATGTTGTGCCCATATTATGCATGCGTGTAGACATTGGTATGGAGAACAATGTTGCTGGAGGAAATTTTCCTTTTTGTCGCACGGAAAAGCCCTTTTCCATTTTCCGAGTGCAAAAAATGGGTCGTTTTGTGAAGTAACCACCAAAATACCGTTTCAGAATGCTACCGTCCCATTTTCCTAAAATACTAGACCACCTTACATGGACTATCTCCCAACTGGGACATCTCAAACCATTTCGTCCATCCCGGGTAAAAAGGACAAATGTCTGCCGAATCGGTAGGAAGTGGGTCCGGTTTGTACTACAGGTACATGATTTATCGCCCGTGATTTTTTGAAAAAATCATTTTTAGACTCGCAATATGTGGTTTCTTCAGAGATCCAATGCAAGTTCTAACGATGCTCATCCCCTATTTTCATGCACGCCGGTTCGACCATAGTTAGAAATTCAGATAATTCAAAACGGGCATAATAAATTCAAAAAAAATCCGAACAATGAAAATCCTTCGCGTGGTGTCATATTATGTGACATAGTTGAAAGAAAAAATACCAGACTTGGTATATTGATCATGTCTCGAAAAAACCTTCACAAAATGACCTATCATGTTCGAGGTTTCGTGGCTTTCGGTCCAAATGACCGATGTTATGTGCTAAATCACGGCATAGTTTGTGATGTTGTGCCCATATTATGCATATGTGTGGACATTGGTATGGAGAACAATGTTGCAGGAGGAAGTTTTCCTTTTTGTCGCACGGAAAAGCCCTTTTCCATTTTCCGAGCGCAAAAAACAGGTCGTTTTATGAAGTAACCACCAAAATGCCGTTTCAGAATGCTACCGTACCATTTTCCTAAAATACTAGACCACCTTACATGTACTATCTCCCAACTGGGACATCTCAAACCTTTTCGTCCATTCCGGGTAAAAAGGACAAATGTCTGCCGAATCGGTAGGAAATGGGTCCGGTTTGTACTACAGGTACATGATCTATCGCCCGTGATTTTTTGAAAAAATCATTTTTAGACTCGCAATATGTGGTTTCTTACGAGATCCAATGCAAATTCTAACGATGCTCGTCCCCTATCTTCATGCACGTCGGTTCGACCATAGTTAGAAATTTAGATAATTCAAAACGGGCATAATAAATTCAAAAAAAATCCGAACAATGAAAATCCTTCATGTGCTGTCATATTATGTTACATAGTTGAAAGGAAAAATACCAGACTTGGTATATTGATCATGTCTCGAAAAAACCTTCACAAAATGACCTATCATGTTTGAGGTTTCATGGCTTTCGGTCCAAATGACCAATGTTATATGCTGAATCACGGCATAGTTTGTGATGTTGTGCCCATATTATGCGTGCGTGTAGACATTGGTATGGAGAACAATGTTGCAGGAGGAAGTTTTCCTTTTTGTCGCACGAAAAAACCCTTTTCCATTTTCCGAGCGCAAAAAACGGGTCATTTTGTGAAGTAACCACCAAAATGCCGTTTCAGAATGCTACCATCCCATTTTCCTCAAATACTAGACCACCTTACATGGACTATCTCCCAAACAGGACATGTCAAACCTTTTCGTCCATCCCGGGTAAAAAGGACAAATGTCTGCCGAATCGGTAGGAAGTGGGTCCGGTTTGTACTACAGGTACATGATCTATCGCCCTTGATTTTTTTTAAAAATCATTTTTAAACTCGCAATATGTGGTTTCTTCAGAGATCCAATGGAAGTAACGATGCTCGTCCCCTATCTTCATGCGCGCCGGTTTGACCATAGTTAGAAATTCAGATAATTCAAAATGGGCATAATAAATTCAAAAAAAATCCGAACAATGAAAATCCTTCGCGTGGTGTCATATTATGTGGCATAGTTGAAAGGAAAAATACCAGACTTGGTATATTGATCATGTCTCGAAAAACCCTTCACAAAATGACCTATCATGTTCGAGGTTTCATGGCTTTCGGTCCAAATGACCGATGTTATATGCTGAATCACGGCATAGTTTGTGATGTTGTGCCCATATTATGCATGCATGTAGAAATTGGTATGGAGAACAATGTTGCAGGAGAAAGTTTTCCTTTTTGTCGCACGGAAAAGCCCTTTTCCATTTTCCGAGCGCAAAAAACGGTTTATTTTGTGAAGTAACCACCAAAATGCCGTTTCAGAATGCTACCGTCCCATTTTCCTAAAATACTAGACCACCTTACATGGACTATCTCCCAACCGGGACATCTCAAACCTTTTCGTCCATCCCGGGTAAAAAGGACAAATGTGTGCCGAATCGGTAGGAAGTGGGTCCGATTTGTACTATAGGTACATGATCTATCGCCCGTGATTTTTTTAAAAAATCATTTTTAAACTCGCAATATGTGGTTTCTTCAGAGATCCAATGCAAGTTCTAACGATGCTCGTCCCCTATCTTCATGCACGCCGGTTCGACCATAGTTAGAAATTCAGATAATTCAAAACGGGCATAATAAATTCAAAAAATTCCGAACAATGAAAATCCTTCGCGTGGTGTCATATTATGTGACATAGTTGAAAGGAAAAATACCAGACTTGGTATATTGATCATGTCTCGAAAAACCCTTCACAAATGACCTATCATGTTCGACGTTTCATGGCTTTCGGTCCAAATGGCCGATGTTATGTGCTGAATCACGGCATCGTTTGTGATGTTGTGCCCATATTATGAATGCGTGTGGACATTGGTATGGAGAACAATGTTGCAGGAGGAAGTTTTCATTTTTGTCGCACGGAAAAGCCCTTTTCCATTTTCCAAGCGCAAAAAACGGGTCGTTTTGTGAAGTAACTACCAAAATGCCGTTTCAGAATGCTACCGTCCCATTTTCCTAAAATACTAGACCACCTTACATGGAATATCTCCCAACCGGGACATCTCAAACCATTTCGTCCATCCCGGGTAAAAAGGACAAATGTCTGCCGAATCGGTAGGAAGTGGGTCCGGTTTGTACTACAGGTACATGATCTATCGCCCGTGATTTTTTGAAAAAATCATTTTTAGACTCGCAATATGTGGTTTCTTCAGAGATCCAATGCAAGTTCTAAATGAGCCAATTTTCTTCCCGCCATTTTTTCCTAGCATTTCTTCCGCCAGTTTTTCCCGCCAGTTCTTCCCTCCAGTTATCTTCCTAGCATTTCTCCTGCCAGTTTTTCCCGCCAGTTCTTCCCAGGGAGGCGGAGGCGCTTTGCGCCTCGAACTACCCCTACCCGCCGAGATACTGTGTCCCCGTCGGCTGGATGCTGAGCACCGGAGGCGTGCCGATTCCTCCTGTCCCTCTAGGTGTGGCGCGTCGGATGGCCATCACGAACCACTACTACTTCGAGCTCACGCCGGAGCAGCGAAGGAATCCCAGATGGCATCACGACTATTTCCCGACTTGGGAAGCCTTCTTCATGGATTGGCGTGAGAGGGCGCTCGCCAGGCACGAGTAGGATGGCCCACCTCCTCCGAACTTCAACGAGGCCGGTCGTCGGTTGTGGTGGCGCGGTCGGACTCTCCTAAGCGTCATGGCCTACGACACGGCCGCCGACACTAGCCCCCGCCTGCGCTACCCTCAAGTCCAGCCCACTCGTACTCAGCCTTCAAGGTTTAACTACGGCGACACCGACGACGACAGCGACGACGGCCGCGGCGAGTACGACGACTACAGTGGCGAGTATTACAGGTGTAGACAGGAGCATGACTGAATCACTCCAACATTGCAAAACAAGTTCGGCCGATTGTGGCTTAATCTGGCCATGTATCTTAATTTTTAGTTCTTCTATGTAACTTTGTGTTAGTTGCGTTATGTACTTTAATTCCAGTTCTATCCTAATAAAATTTTCTTTCCGCCCATTATTTCTCGTCTTTTTTTCCCGCCCATTAATATATAAAAAATATAAGTTAATTCAAATCCAAATTAAAACATAGAAAATTATTTTGAATTATTTAAAAATAGAAAATGGTTTTGAATTATTTATTCAAATTGAGACACTTTTTATGTTTAAAGTTTTTCTAAATTCCAAATTAATATTCAAAAAATATAAGTTAATTCATTTTTAATTTTAAATGGTTCATAGTTTAAATGGTTACATTAATTATTTTTTAAAAATAGAAAATGGTTTTGAATTATTTATTCAAATCCAGACACTTTTTATGTTTAAAGTTTTTCTAAATTCCAAATTAATATTCAAAAAATATAAGTTATTTCATTATTAATTTTAAATGGTTCATAGTTTAAATGGTTACATTAATTATTTTTTAAAAACAGAAAATGGTTTTGAATTAGTTATTCAAATCCAGACACTTTTTATGTTTAAAGTTTTTCTAAATTCCAAATTAATATTCAAAAAATATAAGTTAATTTATTATTAATTTTAAATGGTTCATAGTTGAAATGGTTACATTAATTATTTTTTAAAAATAGAAAATGGTTTTGAATTAGTTATTCAAATTCAAACACTTTTTATGTTTAAATTTTTTCTAAATTCCAAATTAATATTCAAAAAATATAAGTTAATTCATTTTTAATTTTAAATGGTTCATATTTTAAATGGTTACATTAATTATTTTTAAAAACAGAAAATGGTTTTGAATTAGTTATTCAAATTCAAACACTTTTTATGTTTAAAGTTTTTCTAAATTCCAAAGTAATTATTATTTAAAAAAATTACAAATTTAAACCCCAAAATAAAAAATAAGGCGGGAACAGAGAGAAAATTGCTGAATTTTTTTGAAAACAGGGTCATATGTCCCGGTTGGAGCCACCAACCGGGACTAAAGACCCCTGCGCGCGCCAACCCTTGGTCTGCTAAAAATAGTGGAGTATACGTCTCGGTTGGTGGTTCCAACCGGGACGTATGACCCTTTAGTCCCGGTTGGAGCCACCAACCGGGACAAAAGGTCATTTGGTTATAACTGATGCACCTCCTCTTCTTCTTCCCCATCTCACTTCACTGCTTCTCACCGATGCGCGCACAGGAACCGCCCCCGATGCCGGCAGGCTACCCGAGCTCGCCGCCACCCGCGCGTTCCGTCCTCCACCACCGCTGCCTCCGTCTGCGCGCGCCCCGGCTACTTTTCCCCCTCGCGCGTGACCTCAATCGCCTGGATTGGAAGCTCCGTCCGCCGTCTGTCTCCGTCGATTCCGGCGTCTCCCGAGCTTGCCCGGCCTCGCCACCACCTCTGCCGTGTTCCTGGTGAGCTGCTGATCCTCACGTTGCTCTTCTTTCTCTCCCTCTCCTGCTGTACTATTCTCCACGCGTGTTCCCGACGCCGTCGCCGCTCGAGATCGACGGAGGCGACGCTCCGGTGACCAAGAAGGAGCGGCGCCGCCACTCTCTTTCTCCCTGCATCGCCCTCTCTCTAACGCGCCCATCCGCGCGTCCAGGCGTGCCCGCTATCGCCATCGCTGCCGCTGCCTGGGAGCTCACCGCCAGCGTGACATCGTGTTGACATCACTCATGCGTCACCTTGCTCGCGTGGCAGCTGATGTGGCCTAGGGCCCATCAGTCAGCCTTAGTGGGTAGGCTCCGCTGTGGTATAAAAAGTATCTGATGCGTGTGTTGACACTGGGGCCCTTCTGTCAGTCTCACTGGCTAGGGGTCGCCCCGGTGTAAAAACTATTTGCCTTTTTTTTAATTCCAGAAAATGAGTTAATATTGTGAAATCAATAACTTATTGTTTATAAGTCAGAAAAATACAAATAATATATCAAATTGTTCAGAAAAATGAAACCTATCTATTTAACCTATAATCATGCATTGTTCAACAACTTAAATGACAAGTATAATTAAAAGAACAAATGCACCCCTCTCATATGTTCCGGAGTTTCCCCGAGTTAGGGTTTTCACCCCTCGGAACCCCGATTAAATCGTCGAGCATGTCTTAGGGTTACATTCCAATGCAAATTAACTTGTCATATCATCATCCTTGTTTGAGAATTCCGCCTATCCCTCCTCCCCGACCGCCACAGCGCCTCCGTCTCCGTCCATCGCCACGCGCTCTAGCCGCCCCTTCCCTTTTAGTGTGTATGTATATATTGTGTATGTATATATAGTTTGTATGTATATATTTTTATTATTGTGTATGTATATATTAGGGTTTCTGTGAATTAGGGTTTATCCATTTTGACTTATCCGTTTTTCCACCTATGCAGAAAATATGGACCCACACGACAGAGACAAAGAAAAGGAAGAGTTGATCCAAGGTGTGATCCGCGGGGAAGAAAATTTAGATGTATCGACGTTTCTGAACAACTCCGGTGAGGGTGATCCTCCTTTTGCCGGAAGAGACGACTTGTTTGAGGTTGAAGGTGATGCCTTCCGCGAGGGAGAAGGCGATGACTTGTGTAATCGAGAAGACGACCGCTCTGGCGAGGTGCATGTAATATAATTAATTCATTAATTAATCATCTACTATCTATATAGAAATAGTAACGACGATCTTTCTTCTTTTAGCCCTTCGGATCGAACAAATCTACTGAAAAGAGCGGACGAGGCCCAACCAAAAAGTTGGAAGACCATGAGAGGTTCAGGATCGAAGATATCGCTAAAGACGGCAAACCGACGGCTCCCGAACTTGTCGCAATCAAATTTGTGGCACAATGCGGAGTAATCGTTAGGGACTTAATCCCGATCACCATTCAAAATTGGAATAGGCCTGCTGATGCGGAAGAAGAGGGAACATGTTTTTTTGTCCCTAACAAGGCCAAAGATTTACTGTGGAAGAGGCTCATGGTTAATTTCAAACTACCGAAGATAGAGCTGGATCCAAATGCGTAGGATCCAGTTGAGGACGCCTTAGAACATGGGAGAGCCATGGAGGCTAAGGTCAGGGAGTGGGCTATGAAGAAGATGGCCCAGTGTTTCACCAACTGGAAGAAAAGATTACACCTTGACTATGTCGTGAAAGAGAAGACTCCAGATTTCAAGAAGATTCAGTTTGAGAAGATAAAACCATTCTGGGCTGAGTTTGTAAATTACAAGACATCAGAAAAAGCTAAGAAAATGTTTGCAACGAATAAGCTGAATGCTGCTTACAAGAAGTATCACCATACAATGGGGCAAGGTGGCTACAGGGCTGACATTCCTAAGTGGGAGAAACTTGAGAATGAACTATGTGCTAAAAAGATCACCCCAGAGACAGACGATTGGGTAAAACATGCAAGGAATTGGTTTTACGAGCATAGGGGCACGTTGGACTCGGAATGGATGTGTATATATAACATACGGCATAAAGAAGACCCCTTGCCAATCGAGAGGATGAGAAAAGCAGTAAAGGCTGTTAAAGATGGGGACTTCATTCCCGATAGAGAGAATGATGAGCTCACACTCGCCCTTGGAAATAAGGAACATGATGGACGAACACGAGGCACAAGCGACTCCATACCACGGAGGACTGGGTTTCCCGAAGAGAGGAAGAAATATCCTGATAGAAGCCGTCTAAGGAGAAAGGACAAGGCGGAAGTTGAAGCAGATATTCAGAAAGAGCAAATGCTTATAATTGAAGAACGAATAAAGCAACAACAAGATGAAATTAACGCACTTAAAGAGCAAAGTACTACCGGCCCATCTCAGCAGCACACTGCATTCGATGCTACCGGCCTATCGAATAATCGAAAAAGCAGTGTGGCTTCCACCGAGGTCCCGGGTGATGACAATGGCGATGACGATGGTGCACCGACGATGGCTCCTGTTGGCTACCCAGTGGATGATATCACAGAGATGACACACTGCGAGCTACATGTCAAAGTTGTGAACATATCAATGAAGGTGGCGGTCGGCTATGCCTTACCAATTGGACCCACACCAACTTACCACTGTCATCCGGTTCTAGAGGGATACGCTGTTGTCGGGGTGGATGAAATCATGCCCACCTTTGAAGTTTTGGATCTTCACTACCCTGCAGGTGAAGGGGATGTGACTGTACTGGGAGACGCAACAAACGTCACCATTCTATGGCCAAAGGAATGTATCGTGCTTTGAAATCACACGCCAAGGCCATCTTCGCCGCCGCCTCACCCGTCTCCAGCGAGGTCGTCGCCGCCGCGGCAGCCGTCTTCGTCGCCTCACCCGGCTCCGTCGCCTCACCAATCTCCGGCGCAGCCATCGCCGCGGGAACCATCGCCGGCGCCTCAGGATAAAAAGCATAAGCGTACCGCTACTCTGCGTCGTGGTAAGCGATCGCCAAAACATAAACAAGAGCCTCTTCCAAAAGTACCAAAGGTTCCTCCCAAGAGATCTTATGACTGTACTGAAGAGGAGACTGCGGCGATTGTTGATGCGGAAACGACAACGTTTTTCGCTAAGCTGAGGCGGCCAAAAGAGCCAGAGTTCCCCAGCACCAAAGAAGAAAAAGCCAAAGTGTTGAAAATGCTAAAGACTCTTCATCAACCCCAGTCAAAGCTGTCATCAGACTATGAACGTTCTATTCTCAAGTCACATGCGGCACAAAAAGCCTCGAAGATCAGTACTGATGCAAGCGAGAAATCTGTTGCCCAGCTCGGAGAACAAGCAAAACAGTCTTCCGCCCCTCTCAAGGTGATTTCCCAAACCAATGTGGGGTCGAGCAAATATGGGGCCGAAGAGCAGTATGATCCAGAGGTAGTTGCACAATACGGAGAAGCTGCCGCTGCTCAAGGTATGAGTATTGCCCAGTACCTATCACAGTTAGAGTACTTCCCCCTGAGTGAAGTAGCATACAAATACCAGTACGGCAAACCTCTCGTGAAACCTGAGGAGGTAAATAATCTTCCAACAAAAATGCGAAGATTGCATAACTGGTACATGCATGCCACAAAAGGCCGAGGCTAACTGGATAGTGTTGAGGGTTACAAAAAAGCATCATGGGAAAGAAAAGGATGACATGATATCCATTGAATTTGATGAACTATTTCAATTATTCAATCAAGACGCCTTGGACAAATCGATCATCAGTGCCTATTGTCTGTAAGTACTAATTCTGTAATTAATTTAGTCTCCAGCTATCTCACCTTGTTTATTGCATATATATTATCATAATGTAATATGCAGAATGAAGATTCTTGAATGCAGCAGAGGACAAATCTATGACATTGGCTTCATTGACCCATATTGGGTTTATAAAGCTAATCTCAAAACAAGCCCCCAGAAGGATAATATAGTACACGCGTTAAGGTTTCAAGAATCCAGAAGGGAAATACTTTTTCCTTACAACTTCGAGTGTGTGTTATTGTCTTCTATACACTTTCTATTTCGCTTACTCGATGTTAAGTATATAATTGATTAGTTATGCATTCGCAGCTTCCACTATATTCTGTTAATCATTCAACTTGACAAAGGGCGTGTACTAGTCATGGACTCGAAACATAAACCCCTTGAGCAGTGGAAGGACATGCAGATGCTTCTCCAGCGGTAATTCTAATCATTACGACACTATATAGGCAACGTTCGTGAATTTTATGATATCAAGTAATTAATAACTTATTTTATTTGTTTTCTTCGCCGGGCAGCGCTTGGAAACGGTTCACCAACAAGGCTAGGGGTGTTTGGAAAGCGGAGCTTACATTTGAAGCACTAGATGTAAGCACCACTAGCTATATCCGCGCATCTCTTTGATTCTAGTTTTGATACAGTTATTATCATGCTTGATTATTATTTTGATTAAACTATGTTCTCGTAAAGTGTCTGACACAGGGATCAGGTAACAATCTATGTGGATACTATGTTTGCGAGTTCATCCGGCAGACGTGCGATGAGAAGGGCATAAATTTAGAGCAACTCCACGTACGTAAACAATTTCTATAGTTTTTAATTACAATCAAATTGTGTTTAGTATCATTCATATAGGCTGACTCCTTTTTTAAATCAGATCGAACGTCTACGGGACGGTCTTCTGCCAAAGGATCGCGTACGAGCAATTCAGGAGGAATTGGCGGGATTCTTGGATGCAGAAGTCCTAAACCCAAAAGGGAAATACTATTCGGCTATGTATAGACAATAGGGATTGTAAAAAGAGCAACTTTTGTATTTAGTGCATGAACTCGATCCGTGTATCGAATGTAATTTGTCATGATGATCTTGTGTAATATGATGGTTACTTTATTGATGAGTGCAAAACACTGAATAAACAATAAAACAATCTAAATGAATTCTCTGTCGCGGCACAAAAAGTGGCGAAAATGCTGCCGTGGCAACAAAATGTGCCAAAATGAATTTTCTGCCGCGGCAGAGAAATGTGTCAAATCTCTGCCGCGGCAGAAGGTTATTTGTCTCGGTTTGTGTTACGAACCGGGACGGTTGCTCCACCACCCCCCCCCCCCTGACGCCGCCACGTGTACCGCCATTTGTCCCGGTTGGTGGGACAACCGGGACTAAAGGTTGGGGCTTTAGTCCCGATTGCCCCGTCCCGGTTGGGTAACCGGGACTAATGCCCCTTACCAACCGGGACCAATGGGGCGTTTTCTACTAGTGTGTTGTACTCCCTTCGTTTTAAAATATAAGATGTTTTAGATTTATGAGAGAAATGTATTTAGATTTTTTTAGTGTGTAGATTCACTCTAAATCTAAATAACCATATATACTAAAAAAAAATTTAGATACATTTACTTAACAAAGCTAAAACATCTTATATTTCGAAACAGAGTGAGTAGCTCTATCTATAAGAACCGATCAGTGAGAACCAGACCGGAATAAACTGACACGGAGTTGACCAGAACCTAATTTGATTTAGATCTAAAAAGAACCAATCTCGGTGCATTTGGTGATAAGCCTCTGTCGACCGAATCACCAAAGAAAACTGCATTTTGGGGCGCGCCTTGGCACGTGGCCCCCAACCTTCCAAACTGGTAAATGGCTGGTAAAATGCTATTGTAATCCATGGGTAAAGCACTATGTTAACCATCATTAGTTTGACATATCTTGCAACACAAATCAATAAAAACCAAAGCTTAGTAACAAAAGTTGTTGTATTGATAAGTACTACTAACCTGATAACAAGATGTATAAGAATATAGGGAAATACATTTGACTGCATCGATGTACTTTATAGAACAAAGGATCCCTAGGTGAACATGAACGAAGAGTCTGATCTATCTATTGGACAGGTCTCTAGTATTTCCAAAATAAAAAGAACCATAGAATCCAGAAAACACATAGAAAAACGATCTTGCAGTTACAGATAACTGGATAACTTCTGGACAAAACATTTACAAAGGCCTATCCCGCAACACCCACATAGAAGCTCGGGTGCAAGCAAGGGAGGAGGCAGGATCATAACTTTATGGGGGCAGACAAGCTAATCCTCAATTAGGGTGAGCCAACTAAGCAATTTTTCTCCTAAATCGGTCTTAAACACATGTTTTTACCCTGTTGTAGCATGCAATAGGGGGCCAAGGCCCCCCGCTGGCCCCAGGGGCGGAGCTGGATGGAGCCCAAAACGGATGCTAAACAGCCTTAATGATGCTAATTATTTCTATTTTTCATATTTTCAGTGTCGAAAATTAGCACCGCTCTTTGCAGTGCAGCCGTCCGGCCGGTGCTACGGCACCGGTAGCACCACGCACGGATCCGCCCCTGGCTGGCCCCCTAGATCGACCCCTGGGTGAAAGGCAAACCTAGTTTATATGTACATGATGATACATAACAACCTTCATAGTCATGGACACTGCAACATCATAGATCAGGGTTTGTTCAATGCCAAAGAAAACCGTAACAGGAAATTGGAAATTCGTAAAAAAGAGGTACAAACCTGACGGAATGTCAGACCAAGTTCTTGTGCCAAGCTTTCTTCCACAACACGACTAGGATATTGATTTGTTGTGAAATGCTCATGTAGGCTCTGCAAATATAAAGTAATCGCGGATCAATCAAAATTATGATAGTAATAATGTAATATTACTGGTTAATATGTTTATTCGGCCCGTTATGGATAAACTCTAAAATATCTAATATAGAAAGAAAGGATGCCACCGTACCTAATTAATTATTGGCCCACATTTTTCTTTCTAGCCTTTATCACTTTTGCTTCGGTCCCCCACCCCTCCCCCTCCCTCTTTCAATTTTTGACAAACAAAAACTCGATTCCGATTGTTTAAAGGATCGTACGAATCCATCCGAACTCCGTATGATCCTCTTAGACGTATACTCACCATATACGTATGCTCATATGCATGTGGAAGGCGAAAATCAGAAGTTATATAACAACAACAACAAAAATAAAATATGACATACAAAGACGTAGATCACGATAATAGGAGGTGGGATCAGCCGGTCGGAACGTAGATTATACCCAGTTCGACCGAGTACACATATACAGAGATAGGCGTGATCTCGATATGGGTTTCGACCGGTTAAAAAAATAAAACGGCCCATGTAGCTTAAGTTTAGGGGTGGGGGACCGAAGCACACCTCAGCCTTTATTAGTGCTTCCGTTAGGGTAAGCAACTTTGTGGAGCAGTTTGCAGAGTGAATTTATTACTCTTGGTCACAAGTCATGTCCCCTCTATTTTTTAGAGTTCTTGTGATCAAAAGAATTTGATTCACTTTGTTTCCCATTGTGCTTTTCGGGTGTGCTTTTCTCAGGTAAATCTTCACCATGATTCGAATCAAATGGTGCTTCCCTGTGAGCCTCCTTTTGATTTTAGCACGATAAGGAAATATGCAATTATATAAGAAAGTGAAACACGTACATGTATGCAAAAGTAGTAGCAAAGGTGCACTTAATAATCGAGTTACTAAATTCTGCCCAATGGAAAAACTGAAGGCAGCGTATTAGCTTATATATTATTACACAATAACTAAATTCAAGACAGCAGACCAGCTATGTATCTGGTACTATATTATCAGGCTATCCATGTATATCTATGCTTACATTCTAATTTATAGTCGAGCATTCCCATGACAGTTTTAAAAATTTCTGAAAAAGCTAATCACTCTCCGAGTTAACAGAAAGGCGAACAAACATATCAAAAGCTTTCATCAAGGACAAACATTATCAGAATAGTTGCTAAGATATACACACATGCAAGTTGAGGGTTTACATCATATAGTTCATTGTTGTCGAAAAAATGAACATGTCGTCCCCCTTAAACTCGTAAAACCACATATTGGTCAGAGCCATGGGAGTCAGATGTGAAGTCTGATGTACTTTGGTTCTCTTTGATATCATTATCTGAATTAGGATCTGCTGGATCAAAGTCATCATCCTCTCGACTCCTTAGAAGGTAATCCAAGGTCATTCAACTTCATCTTTCTCCTTCACATGTTCCGAATTATCAGCAGAGGTGATAAAATTTGAGTCGTCAGATTTTGAGGGTTAAATGTGGTAAGAGGAACCTATTTTTATGTAAATATTTTTTTGAAACGATGAAAAAATATTTTTTTGAAACGAATTTTTATGTAAATATGAGAAACCTACAGGGAAGGTATAATATGACCAACATAACACTACGTGGTAGCCAAAAAGGGATGCATGAGAGGTCTGCATCTGGATATATGGGAACGAGACGAAAATTAAAACAATGATAGCTCTATCACCCTTGCAAATAACACCAATTAAGCAGAGAAATGTATTACGGAAAGTAGCAGTATCATGGTCCTAAAGAAAAGTAGCTTACTCTTACTCTTACTCGTTTGGTTGATTGTTTTGTAAATTGTTGGTAAAATGTATAGATTGAACTGCTTTAAATGAAGAATCTCGCAGGAGGTAAATTATCTTATAAATCCAAACACCTTTGTATCTGGTTCCAATATTCATCACACAATGAGCACCACAAAATATACTAAATAGTTATATGATCGATTCAAAAACCAATAAGACATGATATTTTGCGATGCCCCATTCACATGTTGGAGTTACCTCTAATCTCGTCAGCTAGATTAGTCTGAACATTAGGTTCAGTTTTTACAGTTTTTAGCTAAGAATAAACTGACACGTGAGCCTGTTCACCGTCAGGTCTTTGTAGCTAGGTTTAGTGCGCCGCTATGGACGGATCATGGGATGGCATGATCGACTCGGTCATAGCGGCGATTGTGGCGCACGTCAGAGGGTCGTGGGATGGCACGGCCACCAACTCTGCACAATCCACGTTTTTCTGTCTTAGTGGTTAAGGACTCGATATAAGAGGAATAACAGAAACCAAGAAAAGCTGCATTGCAGTACGCAGCACAAACCACATGTGTTCTCTCTCGTTTGATCCAATTAGTTCATAGCGAGTGCGTGAGAGGATCTGCAACGACAAGTGGTATTAGAGCCATGTCGAAGATGCCACCATCAGCATCGAAGAGGGGGAAGGGGAACCAGGGTGAGGGGAGCGGCTCTGCGCCGCCGGCGGCCGAGAGGCTTCGTACCTCTCTTTCCCCTGCACCGTGGCGAGGCCGCAGCCCTCCTCGACGCGGCGGCAGTGAGATCGTCGTGAGGGAGCACGTGGTTCGGGAGAACGCGTGCTCGATGCAATTCCCCGTCCTCACCCACACGAACTATGCGGAATGGGCGATGGTGATGCGGGTGCAGCTCCAAGCTGCGCGCCTGTGGGATGTGAAAGAATTCGGAGCAGAAGATGATCACGACGATCGTGCTGCACTGGCGGCACTGCTGCACGCGGTGCCCCCGGAGCTCGTGCGCACCCTGTGCATGAAGGACAGCGCCAAGACGGCGTGGGAAACCCTCAAGACCATGAGGCTCGGTGTAACACCCTCAGAATCGGCCCTATGCAAGTTTTAGCGAAACTTGCCAAACCCGCATAGAAACGATTCAAAGGTGCCCACCAGGCACTTTCGTGCGGGTGGAAAACAAAGTAATAACATTACACAACAGTCCTCGATGGGACCCACAGAACAGATATATATACAACAGCGACTCAAAGAGTCAAGAATACAAATATACGATACAAGATCCAAATCACCTTGAAAACGATGGGGCGTCCGACTACGGACAAGATGCAAATGGGGCTAAGAGCCCTGAAGAATAACCAATGGCGTCCATAACCCTGCCCAGGCCAAGCCGGAAGGGCAACCCTGCTAACGGCGTCGATCTCAAAACCTGCTTAAACAAAAGGGGTGCCGACAAAGGGCAAAGGAAAAAGAAGGAGCGTCAGTACTGAGGCCAGTACACGGCGAGGCTAGAATTCGGCGGTCCTCGCCTACATAGGTATGGTGGACTGAAGCGGCAGCGGCAGCATGCACTAAACAACCTATAGAGACTCGATACAACTGGCGGATATCAGAGAGGGATAAGAATGACCTAACCGGATCCAACCTGAAGCTATCACCAAACAAACCCATCCTGGTGTTCCCCCTCGAGACCAAACGAGGAAGTCAACCGAGGAACTCACACAGTTGGCAGTTTTACTTATTCAGTTATCGTTGCAGCAATTACTAGTCAGGTTTAGATAATCGTCCTGATAAAGTAAGCAGTGGGCACTTTTAGTTAGTCATTCCGTTATAGTGGCATCACTTACTAGTCAGATTCAATTAACATGAGATAACCCAAAACCCAGCAGTTGTTGGTTCTTTTACTTAGCCATTCCGTTGTAGTGAAGCTGATTACTAATCAAATCGAAACAAGTCAATTTATCACAATAAACTTTAGTTATAGTTGTCTATGATCAAGCACTGTGCTCCAAGTCGTCCATAACCGCGGACACGGCTTCTCGAAAAGATTTAACCCTGCAGGGGTGCACCAAAGTATCCACAGGCACTTCGACCCTTTTTGCCAGATCAGTTAACATACACCCATCGGTATGTCGGCAGGGCCTAAGTCACGACGTTCCCAGACACAAAGCAAGTACATGGGGGCCACCCCACCGAGTCGACACCCGCAACGGAGTCGGCCGGTCTCCGAGACGGTCTCAGGGTTTGGGTATACGGCTGTGCACGACAGCAAATCCCCAAACGGGGACTGTCGGCACCGCGGAATCGTGTCCCGATCCTAAACAGTACAGTGTGCAGTACCTCGCACAATCGTAAATAAAGCAGTAAAGCATGGCATAAGTACAGGATAGTAATAAAGCCCCAAACTACTTGTGGCCCCCAGTACAATACTTTGAAATCAGGTAATTATCAATGGGGGGCCCATATCTCCCCACCTGTGGTTAGCGCGCTCGATCTCGGAACAGGTGTCAAGAACTCGGGTCCTACGGGACACAAGTGGGCGGTCGGAAACCATATCTTAACTATCACCCACCGATGCCTCTGCTTAATTCAATTTTAGTTGTTAAACAAGAATTAAAGTGATACAATAATTAAAGCCATGATCATCTCCAACGTCAACATGCGGCAATTCTCCAACAAAGGTGGTACTTGACGACAAGCAAAACACTTGAGCAAGCGACTACGACATGCGGGTCCAACTATCTACCAATCAACAAGTAATAGGATGTGTCCAAGGCTATATATGGTTGCAAGGGATATCACGGGTACGAAACTAGAGCAACGCAACACAGATAGCAAAGATCAACAGGAGGGAAGTAAATACTATAAAAGTAAGATAGGTAGAAAGAGGGAGATGCTCGCCTGAAAACATTGCCGAAGGGTCCATCCGAAGATCGGGGCGAAGCTCACATCAACTCAACGGCCTTATCCGCGAAGAACCAAACCACTAGAAGAAACACCGGATGCAATATTTAATTCAACGGCAGAAGATCGGCATGATGCAGGTATGATGCATGACATGGCAAGGTGCGATGCAATGAGGTCATATTAAGTGGGACCGGGGTCCCGGCAATTAGTTAAATGATTCAAGTTGTTTAGCTACCCCGCAATTTAAGTGGTTTTAGCATGGCAAAAGATAGCACCGGTTCGCTACACAAATTTAAATGAGGCCGATATAAGGCTAGATTTGCCCGCATATGGGCCCCATATTTAATTATTAGGTGAATCGGCATAAGGCCCCCAAACCACAGATATGCATGCGAGATGAATGATTAAATATGCAACAAGTTGTTATGTTATAAAATAGGGTTCGAGGAAAGGGGTCACACATCAGAGGGGGTTCGACGATCTTGGGTTCCGGGGTTCGGGGCCGGGTCTCGGGGTCCAGGGTTCGACGGGTTCGGTCTCGGCGGAAGCGTTCTCGGATTACTGGGGTAGATCTTGGCGTTCCGCGAGGAAGCAGGGCTTGGGTCGGTGTCGGGGCACCGGACTCGCCCTGGTCGGTGTCGTTCTTGTCGTCGCAACGATCTTGTCGGGTCCGCGTGGACGGTCATGGCGTTCGGGATGAAGCACTTGTCGTTCTGCGGGGAAGGGCTTGGTGGTTCTGACTTCACTTGTCGGTGCCGGACTCGGTTGCGGTAGATCTTGGCCAGGTCGAAGTTCTTGCCGGAGGTTCGTCTAGGGTCAACAGTTCGGTACGGTCTTCATGTGGTAGATCTTGGCGTGTTGGCGTCACCGGATCCATGTCGGAGATCTTGAGGCACCAGCTTTGGTTCCATATTGGCGTACTCGGGTTGTAGGTCGATGGGCGGTGTCAGTCTTGGACTTCGGCGCCGGTCGATCTTGGCAAGGTCCTCGGGTTCATGTAGATCTTGCAACCGGCGCTAGCGTTCATGGTCTTCGGATTACATCAAACGTTGGTCTTGGCAGGGTACGAGTTCGGGGTACTCTTCCCGGGTACATCTCCGAAGAAGATCTTGGGGTGCTGGGACAACAACACGGAGATAAACACTGCTCTAGTCGACGGAGCGGTTCATCGGCCGCATCATGGACGTCCAGCACAGGGACAGGTCTGAGGGAGACCTACACCGGCGAGAGGCGACGCATGCGTGGTTGGTGGAGCCGACGCTGGAGGTGAGGAGCCCGCGGACGGAGAAGGCAGAGGCTACACGGGCGAGGGACTCGACGGCGCGGGCAGGGAGATGGGATGGCCGAGGAGGAAGGACGGGGAGGCGGGGTCCCGCGGTCGGTGGCATCGTCGGCTCCGGGAGAGGCCTGGTGGCGGCGGACGGGGCCTGCGGGCAGGTCAGCAACGAGGAGGTGGTCGAGGTCGATCTTGGCAGAGACACAGAGGAGGCTCGAGCCGCGCGGCTGCAGAGGTCGAACAGGAGGGTCGCCGGGGCGCTCGGGCGGCGGCGGCGGCCGGAAGACGGGAGAGAGAGAAGCAAGCTCGGTGGCGGCGGCGGCCGTGGAGCTCGATGGGGTGGAGGGCGCCCTCGCCTGCGCTTGCTTGCAGGGGAAGGGAGGCCGAGGAGGCTCGGGAGGCGCGCGCCAGGCGGCGCTCGAGGAGGGGGAGCTATGGCGGCGCCTGGGGCGACCGGGCCCGGGAAGAGGGGCGAGGGCGAGGCGGCCGCCGGAGGGCGTCGGTGCGGCCAGCGGCCGCGGCCGGAGGAGCTGCAGGAGGGGAGGTGGAGAGCCCGAAGCGGCGGGGCGGGGTCCGGCGGTGGCCGGCCGGGGCGGCGGGGTAGCGGAGGCGGTCCGAGGCGGAGCTCCGCGAGGCGCTGGCGGCGGCGGGCAGAAGCTGGCGGCGGCGCACGCACGGGAGGACGAGAGGGGGAGCCCCGGGGCGGCGGCGCGGGCGGCGCAGGGGCCTGGGGCGGAGGCGGGAGGTGGGCGAGCTGGGGAAGAGAGACGCGGCGCGGGGAGGCTTGCTGCGAGGAAGAAGAGAGAGGAGGAGGGGGGCGGGGACAG
Organism: Avena atlantica; assembly: GCA_910589765.1. Taxonomy (NCBI): domain Eukaryota; kingdom Viridiplantae; phylum Streptophyta; class Magnoliopsida; order Poales; family Poaceae; genus Avena; species Avena atlantica. The sequence continues at coordinate 109,879,282 of OU342735.1, forward strand.
GGTGCCAGGCGTGGGACCGGGGGGACACGCGGGGCAGGGGTGGGGGTTGGGGCGCGTCGGTGGTTCCAGGGGGCAGGGCGGGGCCCAGGGTGCAGGCGGAGAGTGGACTGGGGGCGTGGGTGGTGGGTGTGTGCGTGTGTTGTGTGTGTGCTGGCGTGTGTGGTGAGGAGAGAGGGTGAGAGGAGAGAGAGGAGGGGTGAGGGATGACGTGGCATGGTCTGGTTGGGTGAGGGATAGGGAGAGGGTGAGGTGGCGCAAGGGGAGTGGCCAGGGTGAGGTGGAGGGTTGGGTGTGGGTAGATAACTGGGTAGGTTTAGAATTTAGGTGGACCGTTTCAAAAATGGGGTGGTCGTTCGGGTCTATCCGGCCCGTTCGACTGCCCCGCAAAACAATATAACAATTTTATTTAATTCTAAAACGCATCGTTTTGCAAAACATAGCCGACAACAAAATAATCCGGAGGCCCGGAGTTTTGCGTTTGAATTAAGTTGGGGCGTTTGGAAAACAAAAATAGGTTTTCGAAATTAGTTTTAGGCAAACAGTGCATGATGATGACGATGCAATGCACAAATTCAACGCGATTTTCTAGTAGTGGTTTTGCGGGATGCCACACTCGGGTGCGAACGCATCCGGGAGGCAAAGGCGCAGACGCGGCGTCGAGAGTTCGAGGAACTGCAGTTCCGAGCTGGTGAGTCTATTGAGGATTTTGCAATTCGCTTGAACTCCATTGTCAATGATCTGGAGCTGCTCGGTGATCCGTACGATGAGTACAAGGCCTTCCTCAAGTATCTTCGGGTGGTTGATGGTGGCTCAGATCAATGTAGATCTTCGTTAGGAGTCCCCAAGAGGAAGGTGTGATCAGCACATCAGCAAGTCTTTCCTCAGTAAGAAACCAAGGTTATCGAACCAGTAGGAGTAAGGAAACGACTCAAAGGTGTTGCTAGCAACTTGGAAACCTGCACAACACAAACTCAAGATTTTGCCGCAATGAACAGTGAGGTTGTCAATCTCACCGGTTTGCTGAAAACAAATGATTAACTGTATGGTGTGAAAGGTAATGGTGTTTGCAGAAAGTAAACAGTAACAGTGGAAGATGTATCAATGGTAAAGATTGGACCAGGGTTCATAGTTCACTAGTGGTGTTATCGATAAACAAGCATGGCATGCTGGGTAAAAAAATTATAGCAGGGCAATTGATAGGACTGAGTAAGGCATAATAATGCAATACTAGACATTCATGATCCTATGAGATTTGATTGGGCAATACAACAAGATACATAGACCGCCATCCAACTGCATCTATGACTATTAATCCACCTTCAGGTTATCATTCGAACCCGCTCCAGTATTAAGTTGCAAGCAACGGATAACTGCTTTAAGAAAAGTGTGTAAGGTAAACAATCCACTTGTTCTATGAACAAGAGACCATTGTTTTCTCCCTAGTAGCAACAGCACATCTACAACCTTAGAGATTTCTGTCACTTCCCTTAGATTAAATAGAGGCATGAACCCACTATCGAGCATAAATACTCCCTCTTGGAGTCACTAGCATCTACTTGGCCAAGATAGCTACTAGAAACGGAGAGCATGCAAGATCACAAACAACACAGACATGCTAGAATCAATAAGACAAAACCATGAATGAATCTAACATAGTAATCTCAATATCCATCGGATCCCCTGATGATGGGCGTGTTGTCAACGCCTCGTTGGGAGACCCCAGGAGCAAGGTGTGATGAGCACAGCAGCAAGTTTTCCCTCAGTAAGAAACCAAGGTTATCGAACCAGTAGGAGGAAGGAAACGACTCAAAGGTGTTGCTAGAAACTTGGAGAACTGCACAACACAAACTCAAGACTTTGCCCCAACGAATAGTGAGGTTGCCAATCTCACCGGTTTTCTATAACAAAGTATTAATTAACTATATAGTGTGGAAGGTAATGGTGGTTTGCAATAAATAAACAGTAACTATGGAAGATGTATCAATGGTAAAGATTGGACCGGGGTCCATAGTTCACTAGAGGTGTTCTCCTTAGATAAACAAACACGGCATGCTGGGTAAACAAATTACAGCAGAGCAATTGACAGGACTAAGTAAGGCATAACAATGCAATACTAGACATTCATGATCCTACGAGATTCGATTGGGCAATACAACAAGATACATAGACCGCCATCCAACTACATCTATGACTGAAAATCCACCTTAGGGTTATCATCCGAACCCCCTCCAGTATTAAGTTGCAAGCAACAGTTAACTGCTTTAAGCAAAGTGTGTAAGGTAAACAATCCACTTGTTCCATGAACAAGAGACCGTTGTTTTCTCCCTAGTGGCAACAACACACCTACAACCTTAGAGATTTATGTCACTTCCCTTAGATTAAATAGAGGCATGAACCCACTATCGAGCATAAATACCCCATCTTGGAGTGCGTCAGGTGGGGCCAACTGGGCGGGGGCTGTGCGCACCGCGGGTCAACGCGGCGGCTGCATGCGAGCGAGCAACGGGGCAGGCGCGCGACGCAAGCGCGGCAGTGGGGCCGGGTGGGGCCAGCAGCCAGGTACTGCAGCGAGCGAGGCTAGCGGCAGCGCGCGTGCGCGCGCGAGCGAGGCGACCAGGCAGCGCGAGCGAGCAGGCCCAGCGAGCAAGCGCGCGGGATGTGAGGCATCCGATCTGGCGGCGGCCGCAGGCGCGCAGGTCAACGCGGCGGATGCAGCCACAGTGCGCGCGTAGTGGGGCCAGCCCAAACGGAGACAAGGCGGGGGAAAATGGGTAGGTCGAGCGGGATGATGCGGCTGGGCCAGGGAGACGACGTTCCTGGGCCAGCCGGTAGTACCGGCCCATCCGGGCGGTACTACCGGGCCAGTCAGGTAGTGCTTGAAGCGGGTACCGGGTGATACTGAAGATGGGCTGCGCGCGCCAGGCCCGAGCGGTACTGGGCTGCGGTAGTACCGCTCGGCCCAGCCAAGATTTTTCCTTATCCTTTTTCAGAATTAAATCGGCAAATATTCAAACGGTTGTAACTTTTGAATGGTAGCTCCGATTGACCCGATTCCAATTGCGTTGGAAAGAGGACGACATGCGATACCCTATAAAAAGTGAAAATATTGGATACCACCAAGTGCGAATACTTCATGTATTTTATAGTGTGATACCTCACTTGGTGAGAATCCAAAAAACCTCCAAGAACAAACTCGTAACAAGATATAAAGGGAAGATCCGATATTGATGAACAAGAGCTTGTTATGGAGATTAACACAAGCTCTATATCCTCACATGGATAAGACCAAATAACAACCAAATACGATGATGCAAATATGCAAAGGTTTGAGCTCTTTCTGAATGATGTGACCGAGTTACTCATTCGAGAGCCCCTCTTGATAGTACGGTTATCTATCCTAAACCCGGTCTCCCACTAAAAACATGAGACCGGCAAAAGGGAAAACCTATCAAGATTATACCTTTGCCTTGAGCATTCCACTTGAGCTCGATGTAGACGATCTTGCCCTTCTCAAGATGGAACGCCTTTATTGATTCTTCATCATCGATCCATGATCACCGAGGATGGCAAGCATCAAACATGAGATCTTCTATGGATGGCGCATTTTGAGCTTGCACAACACATCTTCTTCTCATTTCATCGACCTTGAAGCCAACACATGCTCCAAGCGATGCCAATGGACAAATCCTATAAGTGCAACTTAATACACACATTAGTCTATAAAGATTGTCATTAATTACCAAAACCACACATGGGGGCCCAACATGTTCTTTCAATCTCCCCCATTTTGGTAATTGATGACAATCCTTTTAAGAGGGTTTATATAAGGAGTCTTAATGAAAAAAATGGTAACACCAATATCAAATACTACATAAGTATGTTATATTGGTACCACCACCATATATAGAGCAAACTCCCCCACAATCTATGCATGTGTGATGAACTTGAATTTCATTGCATATATTGCCAATCATTATCATTGGTGGAGTTTCCTCTATATATACCACATGCTAAGAAACAACAAAGATGCAAGAGCATGAAAGGCAAATGCTTAGAAACAAACTCAAAGCATAAACCATTTCCCTTAAACCCTCTAAAACTTCTCCCCCATTAGCATCGATTGCCAAAATGGGTGACAAGTTCTAGTAGGCAAATATAGTAATATTTCCTCCAAAGATGTGCCTTCACACATATCCAATGATGAATACTTGGGAGGGAGTAGGACTATCTCGAGGACCCGAAGATTGCCAAAGGAATAAAATAAAATGACGCATCACAGATGACGCAAGCAATCACAAGATCCGACAAATCAATTGAAAACAACAAATGATTCCAAATGGAAACAACAAGATATTATGATATGAGCAAAAGAGTGCTTTAAATAACAAATAGAGAAGCTCCCCAAGATTTGTGCACAATTCAAAATAAATGCATTGGAATACATAATGCACAAATATGGAATCCTTGCTCCCCCATAAGCATTTAAAACACAACGATGATGCAAATATGCAAAGGTTTGAGCTATTTCTGTACGATGTGACCGAGTTACTCATTCGAGAGCCCCTCTTGATAGTGTGGTTATGTATCCTAAACCCGGTCTCCCACTAACAACATGAGACCGGCAAAAGGGAAAACCTATCAAGATTATACCTTTGCCTTGAGCATTCCACTTGAGCTCGATGTAGACGATCTTTCCCTTCTCAAGATGGAACGCCTTTCTTGATTCTTCATCATCGATCCATGATCACCGAGGATGGCAAGCATCAAACATGAGATCTTCTATAGATGGCGCATTTTGAGCTTGCACAACACATCTTCTTCTCATTTCATCGACCTTGAAGCCAACGCATGCTCCAAGAGATGCCAATGGACAAAACCTATAAGTGCAACTTAATACACATATTAGTCTATAAAGATTGTCATTAATTACCAAAACCACACACATGGGGGCCCAACATGTTCTTTCACCATTGTTTTCTCTCTAGTGGCAACAACACATCTACAACCGAAGATATTTCTGCCACTCCCCTTGGAAACTAGAGGCATGAACCCACTATCGAGCATAAATACCCCCTCTTGGAGTCACTAGCAACTAGTTGGCCAAGATAGCTACTAACAACGAAGAGCATGCAAGATCACAAACAAAATAGACATGATAGAATTATAAAGACAAAACCATTAATCAAACCAACATAATAATCTCAATATCCATCGGATCCCCTCAAACACAACATGCATGATTACAAATAGATTAGATCTTGATCATGAATGGAGATCACAAGATCTATACATGAAAGCACAAAGGAGGAGATACAACCATCTAGCTACTACATGGACCCACAGTCCAAGGTGGAACTACTCACGCATCATACCGGAGAGAAGGCCTCCGGGATGATCTCCCCTCCGGCAGGGTGCCGGGACGAACTTCAGATCCCCCCAATCTAGGGACGATGGTGGCGGCGGCTACAGACGGTTTCGTGGATATTTGATCGGGTACTCAGGGTTTCTGCATCGGGGGCTTCTTATAGGCGAAGGGGGAGACCGAGGAGGCGGCCAGGGGCTGCAAACCCTAGCCCACCCACGCCTAGGGTGGGTATGCCCTCCTGGCTGGCCCCTCCGGCTCTCCTCTAGACTTCTTGTTCCCAAGGAAAGTAATTAACTTTGATGTTTGTCCTGTCCAATTCCGAGAATATTTCTTTACTAACTTTTCTGAAACCAAAAAAAGCAAAAAACAGGCATCTGGCACTGTTGCAACTTGTTAGTAGGTTAGTACCAGAAAATATGTAAAAATCACCTCAAAGTGTAGACAAGTAAAGCAAAGTAGATACTAAACAAGCATGGAGCATCAAAAATTATAGATACGTTTCCGACGTATCAAGAAGCGGCAACTACGGGCAGATCACTGGATCACCAGTGTTCATAGTGGAATACTCCACGACATAAGAGAGGGAAAGCTTTGGAGACTCCACTATCGTGTCATCCACGGCAGGTGGCTCTGTCGCGCCATCCGCAGCAGGTGGCTCTGCAGCGCGAACTGATGCAGGTGGATCTCCTCCATCGCTGCGATCGGAGAGCCCAGCCACGCCAATGCCCACATAGGCCCAGATCGCTACACCTCCCAGCCACGACTCCAACCTGGACACGGACTTCTGGTGGCCTACACCGCTATCGCAGAGTTGGGGACCTATATGACACCACTGCTCTGATTCAGGCATTGGAGGAGGGAGGAGCTTGCCTCCTTACGACAGAACATCCCTTCAGCGCGGATGATGCACTGCAGGATGAGAATTGGCGTGAGGCAATGCGTGAGGAATTGCGCTCCATTATCTACAACAACACTTGGCAACTTACTGCTCTGCTCGGTGGTCACCGCGCCATCGGCCTAAAGTGGGTGTTCAAGGTTAAGAAGGATCCAGCCGATGAGATGGTGAAGTACAAAGCGACGCTCGTTGCAAAGGGATATGCACCGCGATAGGGGGTGGATTTCGAGGAAGTCTTCGCTCCTGTTGCAAGGATGGAGAAAATGCGTGTTTTGCTAGCTCTGGCAGCGCACAATGGTTGGCGCGTACATCACATGGACGTGAAGTCAGATTTCCTCAATGGTGAGCTATCAGAGGAAGTGTACGTGGTCTAGCCACCGGGCTTCATCGATGATCAGCAACCGCGTCAAGTTCCGAAGCTAAACAAAGCTCTCTATGGGCTTCGTCAGGCACACAGAGCATGGTATGCAAAACTCGATGGATCTCTGATCTCTCTTGGCTTTTCCCACAGTCCACTCGAGCATGCAGTGTACAGGCGTGAGAATTCCACTGGATTCTTACTAGTGGGAGTGTACATTGATGATCTAATTATCACGGGCATGAAGGAAGAAGAGATTCAGACGTTCAAGGCAGAGATGCATCATCTGTTCGAGATGATCGATCTGGGTCTTCTCTCCTACTACCTAGGGATTGAGGTGAGACGGAAAGATGGCGTGATTACTCTTGACAAAAGAGCTATGCATCCAAGATCCTGGAGCACGCAGGGATGGAGAGTTGCAACCCCTGTCAGACCCCTATGGAGGTTCGACTGAAACAGTCGAAGCAAGATGGAGCGGAAGTAGTGGATGCGACGCTTTATCGGAGTGTCGTTGGATGCTTACGGTACCTGGTAAACACCAGACCTGACATCACACACGCCGTGGGCATCGTCATCCGCTTTATGGAGGCTCCAATCACTCAACACTGGGGCGCCATCAAATAGATTCTGAGGTACTTACAAGGAACTCTGAATTTTGGCTGTTGTTACAAGGCTGGGAAAGATGCTGAACTGGTGGGATACAGTGACAACGACTTCGCCGGCGATGAGAATGATAGGAAGAACACAACTGGCATTGTGTTTTTTCTAGGGGAAAATCTGGTCACCTGGTCTTTACAGACGCAGCAGACAGTGGATTTGTCATCGTGTGAGGCAGAGTATGTCACGGCGTCATCCGCGGCATGTCAGGGCATCTGTCTAAATCGACTCATAGCTGATCTGGCCGGAGGTACACAACGCAAGTTTCTGCTGAAGATTGACAACAAGTCTGCCATTGCTCTCTGCAAGAACCCCGTGCAGCATGGAAGCAACAAACATATTGATACAAAGAAGCACCAATGGACAGCTTGCAGACATGCTGACAAAAGCACTTGGACGAGTCAAGTTCATCGAAATGCGTCAGTTGTTGGGTATGCGAGAAATTGGAGCTTGATGACGAGATTAAGGGGGTGATTTGTTGGAGTTACCTCTAATCTCGTCAACGAAGAATAAACTGACACGTGAGCCTGTTCACCGTTAGGTCTTTGTAGCTAGGTTTAGTGCGCCGCTATGGACGGATCATGGGATGGCATGATCGACTCGGTCATAGCGGCGATTTTGGCGTGCGTCGGATGGTCGTGGGATGGCACGGCCACCAACTCTGCACGATCTATGTTTTTCTGTTTTAGTGGTTAAGGACTCGATATAAGAGGAATAACAGAAACCAAGAAAAGCTGCATTGCAGTACGCAGCACAAACACATGTGTTCTCTCGTTTGATCCAATTCAGTTCATAGCGAGTACGTGAGAGGATCTGCAACAATATCACATAGTCATCAGAGAAAATTGCAGTTCGCCGGTGTGGTTGTTCACTATGTCTGTTGTGGACGCTAATAAGATGGATGCTGCCGGTCGGATGGCAAGAAGACCATGATGTTTGTATTAGAGAAGAAGATGGCAAGAGTCCTTTAGGAAAGTATAGGATTAGAAAAGAATCCAATTGTATTAGAAAAGGTCTAGATCTAATCGTATTAGGAGAGGTCAAGGGCATGAACATCCATTATATAAGGATGATATGTATCCATGTTTGAGACAGGCATGAACAATCAATCTAATCTCCCCCTCACAATTCTCTCTTCTCAATCTATGTCTACCCAAACCCTAGCAGCCACGTCCTCTAACTATCTTCAGCACTGTAGTTATCCTATTGTGGATCTAAGTCCACAATATTTGGTATCAGAGCCGACCATCATGGATTTTGTTGCTAAGAAGATGTCACGACGGATACTCTGCGTGATGTTTCAACATGTTCTCTACCCTATCACCGAGATTTTGTTTCATCAAGTCTTTGATCCGTATGGAGTGGTGGAGACCATTGGAATTTTCCCAGGAAGATCAAGGATCATGGCCTTCATCAAATATGGCCAATATCACGATGTTGCAGAGCTTTTCAAAGCTTGCAGGGCTAGAACATATACGATGGTTGTTGTCAACTTGGTATCGAGTTACTACCGGTATCGTTTAACAAATCAGTTGCTACAAGTTTGGCAGAAAAGCAACAAGTAGCAACAATGACAGAGGTATTGTAGCAAGAAAAAAAGTTGGAGCAGCGCAGCTGAGCACAGTTGCCACAACAACCGTGGGAGTGGGCATGGACGAAGTAACAACAATGGTTCTAGCAGCGGCGGTGATGCAACAAGAAGGCGCACCCGAAGCGTCACAAGAAACTGAGCCCGTGCTGACGCGAGAACCGATGAGCCGGCAAGTGCAGAGTCCTCTGCAGCGGCAGAGTCAAATCTGTGTGCGAAACCCTCAAGTGTCGTGCATGGGTCGAGCGTTGGAAATGTGGATGGAATTAATCCAAGACATGCATGTGCAGAGGGCGGCTCAAACATGAGTTTGATTCTAGGTGTTTGCATGCAAACAAGAAAAGATAATCTGGTACATGCAATGTTTAGAATCTATCTTTTAGATTGGAAAGAAAAGCACGATATTTATTCTACATGCATGAGAACGAACTTAGAGAAGATTCGTGCTGGCTCTAGCTATTCCTATTTTCTTACAGAAAAAATCGCTTCCATAAACCATCGAATAGATTCAGGTGGTTTGCATGGTGTCCACCATATGAACTAGTCTGCAGAAAAAGCAAACGTCTAGCCATGGCTGGTGCACTTTGTTTTCATATCAAAGCCAACATGGAGATCAATTTGCAGATCATTCCAGAAGATACTTTTGGATACAATAGTACATATGTTCAGTTCAAGCACCTAGCAGATCATGAAGACCTAGAGATAGATAAGTGCTTCATGAGAGGATTGGGCAAGAGTGCTAGCAAAACTGGGAGTTCGAACCATGCTATCACATCAGTGTGGGGATATGGAGGACTTCAACCCTGGCCGCCACCTTGCAGCTTAATGACAAGCTGCTTGTCCGGGAGGGGTGTAGTGTTGTGGATGTTAGTAAGATGGATACTGCCGGTCGGACGGCAAGAAGACCAGGATGTTCGTATTAGAGCAGGAGACTGCAAGACTCCATTAGAAAAGTATAGGATTAGAAAAGAGTCCAATTATAGTAGGAAAGGTCTAGATCTAATCGTATTAGGAGATGTCAAGGGTCTGAACATCCACTATATAATGATGGTATGTATCCACGTTTGAGACATGCAAGAACAATCAATCTAATCTCTCCCTCGCAATTCTCTCTTCTCAACCTATGTCTACCCAAACCCTAGCAGCCATGCCGTCTGGTTATCTTTAGCACGGTAGTTATCCCGTTGTGGATCTATGTCCACAACATTGTCTAACTAAACAAAAATTAGATTTTACTAGCCAGGTTTTGGATGTAAGAAACCTTAATTCAAATCCTCCTCCCCTTAGGGAGCCCCGCTGTACTCCGCATAATTTCCTAACTCTGCAACATATCCTAAATCACCAACTTGGCAATATAATTAATATGTTATTATCTTGATTAAATTGTATAACCTATGTAAACCTGCATGAATAATGTTAAGTTTACCTTGTCAACGTATATGACACTCGCACCACCACCCGCAACCAATGTCCAAATGTGAATTTTTGTTTAGAAGGGTGAATATTAGTGATGCACTTGTCTGGAAGAATGAAAAATATTGTACTATATGTATCTACATTAAATATTAAATAAATCATGCCATATTACGGTGCAATTTAACTTTTAGGACAACTATAGACTCTAAAATATTTATAAGTAGATAACTTAAGAAATTAAATGAAAAGAAGAAAATTCGAGTATACATTTTCATCTAGTTCATGGATATAACTTGTTGAGGGGCTCATGACGCTTCTGAAAGGTAGAGGACACTCGAGGCTACCTAACCTGTGAACTAAAAACAATAATCAAAATTATATGTTCAAAAAAACATACTACTTCATAAACTAGATTTGGAAGTATAGAAGTTCTTGAAAGCATCTTATCATCCAGTTCATCTCTCATGTCTAGAGGGTATGGTTCCTCATTTACATGGGGGAATGGATTCAACTCCAAATGAGAAATCCATGTCTACAGAAATTCAAAGAGACATGCTTATCCTTTTAGTTGAAAACTAACATATGTGCCTCATATTTATCCTTGAAAACCAAACAAAAAGTTTATACTAAGAACCAATGGATGATAATTACTTGGTTAAAGAAATGATGATATAATATACAATAAGAAATTCTGATCCACTAATACTTACATATAATATGGCATTATATTTCTAAAAATAATTAGAGAACTAAAATAAGAATGCCCTTGTTTACCTACTCTCGTCATAAGTGGATGCGTAGGAAATTTCAGTGAGGTTAGTCATAAACATCAACATAAGAAAAGAGCAAGAGTAAGGAAAAATTAAATCTGCCTCTTGGCTCAAATTATCTCTTTGATCGGTAGCAAGATGAATCAAGCCAATCAAGTACTCATCCAAAAAACAGATTCGTTGCAAAAGATGGGTCAAGATCTGCATCACGAGATCACAAACTTCTTATGATCTACATTTTGACAGGGGAATAATAATTAATGGAACAACTCATCTCAAAATAGGGAGTGTAGCTCGGAATCTCACCTAAATCAGCATGATTGTATGTCCAACCACGACGATGCAACTACCTAGCCATGACCCGTTACTGTGGCATGCACTATTGTCAACACTCATTTAAATATACAAACATATCATATATAGTAACAACTCGAAGCAAGGGCATTGGATACAATAGTGAAATGCATCCTAGTATTACATGGAGGGAATTTGGAGCCAATGTTATAGGAATAAAAACATATAGAGAGCATTTTACTTACCTAAAGTTTTTAATTTTCAAAAATAATATGCCCTTAAAATAGAAGCCACACTTTAAGTTCTGTATCTAATGAATTTATCAAAATATGACCCTGCAATTGATGATGCATTACATGAATCATATGCCGTTAAGAATTTAAACCTATCGATACGATATCACTTGACCAATGTCCCTCTAATCATGTTGAAAACTGACAAAGATTTATCCTTGCATGCAACGTGAATAGAACCTTCAAAAAAAATCTCAACCTTCACAAAGTATAGCTCAGTGTGCTAATACTACGTGAAAGGATCATTAATTAGTATTTCTCTACAAAATAACAATCTCAACAATTTTGACTGAAAATATTGATGTTAATTTGTGGATTAAAAAAATTCCAGATGCTCATGTTTTGGACAAGAAAAATATCTAAATGCTCATGTAGTGAAACATGTGTTTTTGCCACGAGTACATGTTTGCATGCAGACGTATCTTATGGAAGTGACTAAAATTGAATATTTTTTCCATAAACATACCGCCTCTTTCCTAATTCATTTCCTCTGGTTTCTCGAAGTACAAGTGTTGCACCCAGATACCTTGCAATAACTACAGTATCAGCAATCTTCAAAAATATAGGCTGATTTCCTGTTGACTCGGTTGTATCTAATATTTAAAAGTTCCAAAAATGTGGGTGTGCCCGTGATATGTGGAAGTTCCAAAGATGTGGGTGTAAACATTATCAAGCCAGAGAAGTTGAATACGTGAGAACTCGGAAAATGGATGACATTTCTATGATGTGGCAAAGCAGTTCATACATGTGAGAACACGTCAAGGTTACAACTTTTTTCCACACATAGGATGAGTTGTTGCTCATTCTATCTTTCCCAGTAGCCATTGATACAAGCGCAAAGGAAGGGCATACCAGCAGTGGCCATTAGGAGAGATGATGAAGGGGTGAGAGACGAGATTACCTCGCCCCAAATACACTTTGGTCGTCCTTTATGTCCTGGATGAGGGCCTTCTTGTTTGTATTGTTTGAAAGGTAATGCGGTAGCGGAATCCCCTACGACCATTTATCTAATGAAATAATGAGAAACCAAATTTGTATTCATGAGGATTTGAACCTGGGTGGTTGGGTTGTACATCCTCCTTCTGTGTCCCTGTGGATGACTCACTCCTCCTTCGTTCCTCAACCTCCTCGTAGGCCTTTCCAGTAGGAGAAGGCCATCAGTGGCGCCAACTACTCCTCTCCACTTTATCCTACCTCCTTGCTGAGCCAAGTGAGGACATAAGTAAGGAGGATGAGGGTGGATGGCGGTGGGGCAATAGTGGAGGCTGAGTTGCCAGTTATGGGAGAGAGGGGATGACGAGTGGTAAGTGGAAGGCGTAATGGGGGCTGTGACCACATGAGTGATTGGGATAGGGTTTTCTCTTCCCTTTGGGCTGTATTTTTCATAGGACACGGTGAAAAGGGGAGAACATACATGATTTACGAGGCACGACCTAACTGCCTATAAATTCTAATTATTATGGTAAGCCCCAAGACCCCTAACAATTATACCTTGCGGACCACTTGCTCCTCCTCTGTTTCTCAGCCTCCTCGTTCGCCTTTATAGAAGGAGAAGGAGGGATTGGGATGAGTATGTGAGGGTCCGTCGTCACGACCACGGCGTTGCCATGACTGTGTTGGGCGTCCTCTATCGTGGAAGTTGCTTCCACGGTATCCGTCGTTGCTGCAGTTGCCGTCATTGCGGCGGTCGGCGTAGCCAGCCGCGACCATGTCGGGTCCATCGCGATCGTTGTAGACGCGCGATCTTCTCTTGCTATGGCGTTCGCGTCGCCGTCCGTAGTCGTCTTCCTCCTCCGAGTGTGCTCGGTGGACAGAGTCCTCGCCGTCGGCCCACCTGTTGGCGATGTCCATGAGGTGGTCGAGTGTCTTGGGCTTGACGCGCCCAAGTTCTTCTTTGAAGTCCTGGAGTTTGACGTCGTCCTTGAAGGCGTCGATAGCTCTCTCCTCAGAGATGTGCGCCGCGGAGTTCTTGGTATTGGACCAGCGCAGTATGTACGAGCGAATGGATTCGCCCGTTCGTTGGGTGCAGGCCCGCAGCTTCTCGATCGAGGCAGGCCTCTTGCTGGTGCCCTTGAAGTTTCGGACGAAACTGTACGCCAGCTCCTCCCAGCTTCGGATGGATCCTGAGGATAGGCTGCTAAGCCAGATCCGAGCTGTGCCTGTCAGCTGCAGCTGAAGGCATTGCATGGCAGTTTCCTTGTTTCCGCCGTGTAGCTTGACGGACGACAAGTGGTCGCTGAGCCACGCCTTGGGGTCCTGTGTGCCGTCAAACTTCGGAGTGTCCGAAGGAAGCTTAAAGTTTCGCGGCATCCGTGTCCGCCGGACAGATCTGCTGAAGCATCAGGCTCCGCAGAGTTCTACTTCGTCATCCTCCTCCTCGGATTCAGACGAGCATACGCGCTTGGCGCGTGCCTTGTCGATCTTGCGCTGAGTTAGCTCGCTTCGAGCGTCGTAGTCGCGGCTGCGACGGCGCGAGCTCTTGTGCCTTCGAGGAAGGTCGTGCTCTTCGTCTTCGGATGAGTGCGTGGGGCTGCGGTTGAACCTGACCCCAGCCTTCTTCTTTGGCTCCACAGGAGCTTCTCCGTGGAGCGCAGCTCCAACGAGTCCGAGTCCGGTAAGTGCGGACTTATGCATGGCCCTTTTTGGGTCCCCTTCCGGAGGTGGATGGGACGCGAGGTACGCAGTGGCCACCATGATTGCGGCTTGCGGTGTCTTTGGGATGACGTTGTCGTCGGCATCCATCTCCATAAAGAACGCGTTGAGGGCCCGAGTCACCTCTCGACGCTCCTTGGGGTCCATGTTCTCCATCTGAGAACGGTTCTTGTTGCCATGATTGCCATGCGAGCTGGAGCCGATGCCCATGGCGGAGAGCGCAGCTCGCCGCGCACTGGACTCCGAGGCTGCTTGCTTGCGCTTGTCAAGCACCTCTTGCATCTTCACCTGCTTCTTGTGCTCCTCGATTAGGAGCATGTGGTATGCCATCAGCAGGTCCCGTGAGGGGCCCACGAGCAGGATCTTGTTGCCTGCTATGGCTTTGCGTGCTTGAGCCTACCCATCCTCGCTGAGGTGGATGACCCGATCATTGTCGTCCCCGTTGGGTGGGGGACTGGCTTCTTCTGTTCCCGCCGTTTCTACCCTGCGGGTTGGGTGGTGGATTGTGTTCCTGATCTTGGATGACTGCGGCGCACTGGTAGCGCTCGTAGATCGGGTTGCTGCTACCGCAGCTTTCGGATCCAGAACCGTATGTCCCTTCATTCGATGGTGGATCGCACAGATCTGAGTTTCAGCAGCTGTTGTCATAGGACTCATCTATCGATGGTGATGTGCGTAGCACGGGGTGTGGAGCCCATAAAGCAGGCCTGATCGATGGCAGGGGCACCCGCTCTGAGAGGTGGAGACTGCCGGTCTGCCCCACCTAGAAGCAGAAGCTCCCGAACAAGATCTCGAGTCCGTCGCCAACGGGCTCGAAGTCCTTTAGGGTGGTTGGCGAGTGGGCGGTGAAGTCGAAGGCGCCAAAGAGGAGATGACTCTCCGTCGCCACGGAGTTGTAGATCGCTTTGGTTGGGACCGTCACGATCGCACAATTAGCGTCCCCAGTTCCCACAGACGGCGCCAATTTACGATGTTTAATCTCGTCAATGCTCATTGTTATGGACTTGGGTTTTGGAGAAGATGGGGATGCTAGAGATCGCGGAACGGTTAGCAAACAAGCAACACGGGGACACGAGGTTTAGCCAGGTTCAGACCCCCGGAGGGAAAACCCTACTCCTGCTTGTCTGCTCTGATTATGGTGGAACCGAAGGTTACAGGGTGCGCAGATGCAATCTGGCGTGGAGGTGTGTATGCGGTGGTGTGCGAGAGATTGTAAGAGAGCCTCCTAGTCGTGCCCTCCTGGCCTTTATATAGAGATAGGCAGGTCCCAGGCACAGATCGAGTCGGTTACAGGTTTTAGGGTTTACCCCTTTGAATTTTCTATCTACTCTAGTTTTGCTTTCCAAGGATCCGAAGGTGTCGTGGGCCCTGGCCACCCGAAAATCTTCATGGGCTGGCGCATGTTCTCGTGGGCCTTCCTTGGGCCGGACTAGGTATGCTAAGGTCGTGTACCCGTAGGGTATAACCATGTCAGTATGGAACAACAACGTGCGAAGGAGAAGGCTATCGGTAGCCGCCAGCCCCTCCTCTCCAATCTCTCATGCCTCCTTGTTGAGTCGCATGGGGACTCGAGTAGGGAGGAAGGTGTGTATGGCAAGGAGGCAACGATAGAGTCCGAGCCACCAGTGATGGGAGAGAGGGGGATGATGAGTGGGAAGGGGAGAGCCATGATGGGGTTGTGACCGTGGGAGTGATTGGTGGCTAGGGTTTCACTTCCCTTTGGGCCGTCTTTTTATACGACACAATGAAATGGAAGAATAGACGAGATTTACTAGGAGGCAAGATCTAACTACCTATAAATTCTTGTTGGAACATCACCTTTGATTTTGACAAGGTAGTGTTGGGGTTCCGGTGCAGAAAACAAAAAATTTACTACGTGTGAAACCCTAATTTCCCAAGATCTATCTACTAGTAATGCAGTAATGGGGAAGACAATAGTAACGTACCCTTGAAGACCTAGAGAACGTTACACTCATGCAGAAGTGTGACTGATGTAGTCGTACCCGTCCGACCTTAAGGTCGCGAAGCTTCTTTCACGTCACCCCTTGTCCAGGTCCTCACATGATGGCCTGGGTAGCTCCAAGTGTAGCCCCATCAAGTTTCCACACACATACAGTGCAACACAACGAATCTTTCGGATCCCCCGGAGGTTGCGGAAGTAGACCTCCTGGCTGGAATCCTAGCAGCGCAACAGTGTGCCATAGAAGAGAAGGCCTTGCGTGTGCAGTCCTAATGTGGGACCGCGCACTAGCAAAAGCAACTTTAAAGAGAGAGGGATTTTCTAACCAAAGAGAATATCTGAAATTGGTGTGTTTTATCTCACCCATGGACACCTCTTTATATAGGGGAATGTAGGTGTCCCCTCCCTCTTAGGTGCCCATATGGGACTAAAAGTGGTAAAGGATAAAGGAAAAACGTCCTCCCAGCCGGATGGGACAGAAGATAAAGCAGCCCAGCAGCAACCCATAGCATAGGGGCCAGTCGGGTGGGCCTGGCGTGCCCCCGTGACCAAGCAGCGACATCAACCTAGGTGGGATTCCCGCACGCGCCTATGGCCTGCCAGGGGGTGGCGAAGACAGAAGGCCCCGGGTGGGCCGACCGCGGCCCAGCGAACGCCCGCGCAGTGGCCAGTGGCAGCGGCGGCCTGCCCCTGGGCCAGCTCGCCTTGCGCATCCCGCGAGAGGTACATGTTGTGTGCTATGCTGTGCTGTAGGAACTATCCTTCGCCCACGCACGTGGGCTCTGTTCAAAACAGCCCAGTTTGCTGGTTTTATTTTCCCTTATGCTGCGGTTTCTTCTTAGGTCAAATCCTCCGGGGTTTTGGCCTAATAAAAAAGTTGACTTTATAAATATTAATTTAAATATTATTTAAAATATATTAATTCACAATTAACATATAATAAATATATATTATAAATTTCCATTTATCCAAAACACCTTTCGGTCCATTTCCTTCTTTCTTTCTCCGAACAACTTCGGATCTTCGGAACGATTTCGGTTTCTCTCTCTTTCGTGATTCCTTCTTACATGTAGATATCTAAGCGTCATAATTCTCTTAAGCGTGTGTCCCTACAGTTCGAGAATATCATAGACATAATTTATATCAATGATCAACAGTAGGACCGAGATGCCCATGATGACCTCTATGCACTCCACGAGTCTCCATCGTGTTAAATCTTAAACAATGTGGCATATTCCTTTTATCTCTCGATACTTGCATTATATGAGATTTGATCATCGACATCACCATGTTGGATTCAAACTCTTTACTGATAAATGCTACTTTAATCATACCGATAAGTGATATCCCCGTGACCTAGTCACATGTTGCGCAATATATTAGATATAACTTATCCGAGTGGGCCCAGAGTATCTTTCATCACGCGGATGTACAAATCCCTCTCTTGACACATACACCTCAACCAGCCCCTCTGAGTACTTGATCACACCTTTATAATCATCATTTCACGGAGTGAAGTTTGATGCATTCTAAGCACTCTCGGGTGACAATGATTAATTATGGTCTCACGGTCTAAGGAACAAGTCACTATCTTTCTAACAATTGCAACTATAAACTTTGTGATATGATCATGTTACAATAATCATCTGTGGAACTTTTCACCATCTTATTCTCCAATAAGATGGCTTCATTGTCATGCCAACACGCCAACATGATCATGAAATCTTGACCATCCATTGACCAATGAACTAGTTAAATAGAGGCTACTAGGGACCTAGGTTTGTTTACATATCACACCTATATAAATGTTTCCCTTTGGTATAGTTATAGCATGATATAAAACTATTATGAACTAATGAAATATGATAATAAACTCATTTATTATTTTTCTCTAGGGCACATTTCCTTTAGGTAGAATGTTCTACGATTTGCTTTCCTTAGGATTGTTTTGCGAATTTTGTGACTCTATTTGAATTGTTAAATTTCTAGGAACCACTTATGAATGCCTTATCCGTGGTATGAAAACTGAGTGGAAGCATTGTATCGAAGCAAACATATTAATTTTGGACAATTTGAACTTCAATCAATGAATAAGAAACTAAAGAACAACAAACAAATGGAGATCGAACAAAAGCTAGAGCTAGCAACCTGAAAGATTGTCGAAGCAACGAAGAAGATGGAGATAAAAAAGAGATAATTGAATAAGAGGCGAATATAATTAAATAAGATAATTTGCAAATAGAGCTACATTTTGCCGATATACTTCGTGAACACGAGGTCAAGACCGATGGAACTAGGTTGAAGATGAAGAAGATCAAAAGATATGTCATCTAGAAGGAAAATTGACTATATTATGCATTCAATAATCTTGTCATCCTAGTCACATTTTAATCACATTTTTATGATTATATCTAGATTCATCAAGTAGTATTTGTATAAAGGTTTCAACAAGTTTAAAGCATTTTAGAGTTTGTTTCTGAAATAAATGAAGTACAAAAACCGAAATCTGTGTTTAGCTTTGCACACAGTTTGGAGAGTTAGTAAAAACACCAAGAACTGTCAAGAGGAGTTTGCAAATTGATTTGAATGATCCAAAGGTTAGATCGTGTGCTAGAGTTAATCTAAGGGCGTTTAGGCACCGCAATATAAATATCCCAAACTCTCATGTTTGAATGGAGTACATTCCAACCCTCTCAGACGAGGAGACATGAGAACACTAGCGGCGTGATTGGCAGCCTAGGGTGATTTTGGAGCTCTAGGGGGACAAGCACCGGGAAGCATGGCCACATAGAAACGATACTTGAGCTACATTGTGGACTTTATTTGGTACCTCGGGTGGCATCGTTTGTAACGTTGTTATAACTTTGATTGGTTGGATGCATCTAGTTTGGTGGCCCATCAATAACCACACTAACCAAATGCTAAACACACCTACCTCACACCACAAAAGCTAGCAGCCATGGGCGATGGCGACGCAGAGGCCACCGGGAAGTAGAAAGTTGTGGGGAGAGAGGCCATCTATGGGTGCCGCTGCGGGAGTACGACGTCCCGCGGCGTGCAGTGGAGGTGCTCCGCTTACTAGACGCAGTTTAAAAAATCTTCAACTTTGACCATGATTTTGACTTGATGCAATTCATGAACCCGATGGCAATGGTCGCAACAGAACCCCATCATCGAAGTGCATATTTTCATGTAGAGCTTCCTATGAAACGAAGCATGTGATGTTGATTACAAGAGGATAGAGAAGAGTTTGTCTGAGAGAGGAGAGAGAAAAAGTTCATCTTCAACATCAGGTACTTAGAGAGAGCACTATAGATGAGCTTCCCAACCTGCACCAAAACAAAAAACTTGCAACATCAAAGTGATGCGAGACGGAGATATCAAGCTACTTCTTAAAGTGAACTTTTAATGGTTGATTATGTGCGACAAACTTAGAGAGAGAGCTACAAATGAACTTCTCAACCTACACCAAAACGAAAAACTTGTAACATCAAAGTGGTGCGAAACGGCAAAATCAAGCTGCTTCTTAAAGGAAACTTTGAATGGTTGATTATGTGGGACAAATATGATGAAAATGGTTCAAAAAACTTCAACTTTGACCTTAAATTTGAGAAGATACAGTTGATAAATCTTGGTGCCAATGGTCATAATAGAACCTCATCATCGATGGGAATCCTTTTCACGTAGAGCTTGATTTAATTTGGAGCATTGTTATGCTACTTAGAAGTGCTTGAGATCAACACGTTTAGAGAGGAGAGAGAAAACTAATCAAGCTAACCTCCTTGCGTCGGTGGGAACAAAAAGCACACGCATAGCTTTTTCATGGGAAAATTGCCAAATCGGCTATTGTCGCTGGGACCGGCTGCGGCGTTCTTGGATGCACGCTGAACACAACCAACCAACCAATCGCATGTTTCATTCAGCGGGCCAATTTCTAACCCATGCGGTCTATCAATCACGTCTTTACTCACTGTGTCGTCTTCTAAAATGAGTATCTTCAAAAAAAATCTTCTAAAATGGGTATGTTTTTTTAACGGGATAGGTTTCGAAGGAGCTAGAGAGTTGCATTAAAACCAAGCGGTGGTACAAAGTACAAGAAGGACCCCCATAAAAATAAAAATACAACCAGATCCTGAAAACAAGCACAGAGGACCTTAAATACTTTTCTAAAAATTCGATCAAGTCCCCGTGCCTCACCGCAGAGCTTCAGGGATGGATGCCGACGCCGACCTCTTCACTGGGACGAAACCACTTGGGAGGAGGAGGGCACAGAGTGCCGATGCCGCACCATCAGGGGAGGGACTCCACACACATAGCTTGCATAGATGCTTCCTTTGTGTCAGAGGATGCCAATCTTGGGCATCGAAGATAAGTGGCCTACCCAGGCTCACTATGGTTGAGTTCGAATGAAGAAGGGGCGGCTGCCTTCCAGCCGGATGTGGACGACGAGTTTGTCGTCGTAGTTTCGTCCCAGCGCGTCGCAGCATGCACGCAACAAAGAAGTGACCTAAGTCGAAGCCCCAAACCAGTGGCAGGAGGCCCTCCATCTCTCTCTTCCTCGCCACCACGACCGGCCAAAAGGGAGAAGGCAACACATTTTCCACCGGTAGGACAATGGAGGCGTTTATTGAGCAGGGGATCCGCCGTCGTCTGCTTCCACCACGAAAGTAGGAGCTCCGACAACTACCAGCTTCCACCACGCCAGAGCAGAGCACTGGTAAGAAATCCCACAAGTCCTTCAGATCGCATCGTCTTCCCGCTGCCCTTCTCCTTCTCGCCTCCATGGTCGGCCAGGATAAGAAGCAGCAAGACGACATAGCCGCATGGAAGGACACCACAAATGGCCTTATTTCGGAGATCCTCAAGTCTAGGTACGCCACCGAAAGCTCTGACCTCAAGAGCTACGCCAGTGGAGAACCACCTCGAGATGCCCAGGATTTGGCCAAGAAAATCCTGAGCCCTACTCCAAACACCGGCATATAGTCGAGACCTACACCTAGTATGTACACTACTGATGCCAGAGCCTCTCCTTCGCCTCCCTCGATCGGCGGCGCTGGCAAGATCGGCCTTGGATCAGCCCGGCGCCCGCGAGAGTTTCCTGGATAACTGTAGCAGGAGGGCAATGAGAGCCTTATCCGCTCTTGGTGTCAGATCGACCTACGATTGCACTTTTCATCAAAATGGTATGTTAGTATCATGTGAGCCATGGTACCACTAGATATTTTCTCCTAATTTATTTCGGAATTTTTTGAACTTGCAAATTTGAATTCTGACACGTGGTATAGACCTGCACAAGGATCCTTATTCTTCTGATGACGTGGGATCCGTCCGATAGACCTGGACTCATATGTCCGAGCGGGCTCCACCCAAGCCGCTCTGTTCTCTATAGACTACACACGCTGGACTCAGATGAACACTGGATCAAGAGCCTGTCTTCTTTGCTTTTTAATCGATTCAACACCGGAGGGGAGATGGCCGTAGCTACTAATTGTGGCGCCGCGTTCTTGTTCAACCACCCCCCAAAATCCCAAAATGCGCGTCGATTCTCGATCCAAGTTCCTGCCGGCAGATCGGCTCTGCACATTCCGCTCGCCATGTCGTCCGCCGCCGTGCCGGAGGAGCCACCGCGCCCCGTGCGCTTCGGCATCATGGGCTGCGGCTCCATCGCGCGCAAGCTCTCGCGCGCCATGCTTCTGGTCGGCCCCGACGCCGACGTGGCCGCCGTCGCCAGCCGCTCCGGGGACAAGGCGCGCCTCTTCGCCGCGGACAACGGCCTCCCCGCCGGCACGCGCCTCCACGGCTCCTACGAGGCGCTCCTCGACGACCCGGACATCGACGCCATCTACCTCCCGCTCCCCACCAGCCTCCACCTCAAGTGGGCCACCGCCGCCGCCGAGCGGGGCAGGCACCTGCTCCTCGAGAAGCCCACCGCGCTCTGCGCCGCCGAGCTCGACCCCATCCTCGCCGCCTGCGAGGCCAGCGGCGTCCAATTCATGGACTCCACCATGTGGATGCACAACCCCCGCACTGCAAAGATGCGCCAGCTCCTCGCTGATCAGGAGACTATCGGCGACGTCAGAGTTGTAAGTCTTCCAAAAATTCTTGCTACATTTGCATTTGGTTCGAACTGGAATCGTTTAGTCATTATCGAATGTAGGTTTTCCATTCGAATCGTGTTGCACACCTTTATTAATTTCCTTTCCTGGCTATAAATAATAATTGCGCTTTCTAGGTATAGAATGTTTTATTGCTGATGTGATTTTCTCTTATGTGTGTGTTCTGTCCTAGATGGAGACCACTTCACCATTAATTTGTCAATTAGCTGTGATGTTTCCTTGATCTATTCATGTTGCTCAAGCGTCAAAAGATTCTCTAGTGAACTCTTAGTGTATCTAATCTAATTGTAGTTTGTCATTGTATCCACCACTGGCTAGTTGCCTCTTCATTGATTAAAAACTTTTACTGCGCTGTGAGATGATTTTGGCTTTTGCACAATCTGACATATTTTCAGCTAGATCAGAAAAGGAATAGTTTCAAAACCTATGTCGGGATGCCACTTGGTACTAATCGCGTATGTCTATGACTACACAATGTTCTTACACTCTTGTAGCTTTTTCTGTTGAATTTATATGAAATTCGAACTGATACAAAGACATAGTTCATTATCCACCAGAGGAGAAACTGTTTATTAACAAAAAACGAACACTATAATGAAAAAATAAATCACCATATAATTTGAGAGGATGCTCACACACCAAAGGCTAAAGAAAGACAAAATGTCAGTACCCGAAGACATGAAAAGATGGAGAAGCTTAAGCAAACTATCTTTACATATACTTACCAAATTAACCATGGTCGACATGCAATGTACCATCATTGTTGTTGATGCTCTGTTTGAGCTTCTAATTCCTGCAAAACTATCTGCCCCATTGAATCCCTAACCAATAAATCAACAAAACTCTTATTAAGCAAGGCATGTCATCTTTCGATATCTCGAATTCCTAGGTTACCACAGTGAACATCAGCGATATTTTGTTGCTTACAATTGGAACTACCAAAAGACCTCAAGGAACTTGTCATTGTGTACGTCCAACCAAGAAATTGGCAAAATGGTTGTTAGTACGACATCCATCCAAGTTTCCATGTCTCCCTATTTAGTTTACAGGAAGGAACAGCGATGTCTTGCTTCTTGCAACTTGGACTATACTCTTGAAAGAGTTGTAGAGTTTGTATGTTCTGCTTCTTCCTCTGAAACTCCTTGGAGGTCCTTAACATGACCACCAATGCACGATTATTGCTGTTTAACCACCACCTGCTTCTTTATTGTCTGTCACATCTTGCACTCTCATAATCACTGTAGTCTAAATACACCACCCTTCTAATTTGGTCATATGTGCTAGTTTTACTATCTCTTCATCGAGAAATCTGTGAGAATACTTCAAAGTTTTAGTTCTAGACATTATTATAACTATCGATTAATTCATCGCTCTTCCAATCTAGTTTTTTTGGCCCTTATAGCGATGTATGTTCCATATAATACTCTATCTATCCACATAATCTGACATACAGTTATGTCCACTAATTTATTGTTCCCAGTCAGTTTCCAATGGACTGAACGGGGTTTGGTGCCCTATCACAGCTGTTCACGCGGCCAGCCTATGAGATGCTTCCTTATGGATGTAGTGTTGCTTTGATAAAATTTGCTATGCTTCAAGGTCTCACCTACACCTGAATCTGACATGTTATTGCCTTGATAAAAAATGTGCACAAGTTACCCTGCCGAAATCTACATTATTGAAGTTTGTATGGATCATATTATTCTCATTTAGTCAGGTATGGCTGCATCCATTTGTAGACATGACTTCGTTTTCTCAGTACCAATGCAAATGGCAACACATGAGATGCAATGTTCCCGGGTTGTTTGAGGCACCCAATCAACATCTAAATTTTGATAACTATTTACATGTGTACTTCTCATTTTACTATGAAGTTTTAAATGGTAAAAATTTCAATTTAGTACTAAATGTCTTAAGAGTAACAAAAAAAGGGAAATGCAATTGAGAGAAACAGGCCAAAGAAAACACATATTTTTTGTTTCCTGTAACACACTTCAAGTTTGAAGTTAGATTTTTTTGGTGCTATAACACTCCAAAGAAATTTTCATGTTAGAAGCCCCGGATGAAGCCAGATTGCAAGCTTACACCCTTGAGCCCATGTGTCTGGGTTGCGTTGGCACCTGATATGTGTTTTTTTTTTTTGCATAATATACACTTCTAGAGGATCTGGACAAAACATTCTACAACACTTAAAATATGCCAATGGTTCTTTTTAACTCTCACCTGTCTACAATCTTTGCTATATTCTGTCTGAATTTTCCAATCTTAATGTTTGAACTGGGACCTGGCAATGGCAGGTACTACCACATAGTAGCCGGGAATTGTACTTTTGCCAAAAGACTTCACCACATGTGCTCTGGAAAAACCCCATTACCATCCAGAACTCGAACTAGCTGACAGGGGGGATTTTTTTCAGCTGGGCTTGGGAGGTATCAAACATGCAAACAGTTCTCCAAAGTGACCCTTTGCTGGTTCTTTCTAATTGCTTGTTCAACATGGACACTGGTCATTGGCTCAGAAAAGTCAACCAAAACAAGATGTGATGAAGTCAACACCAAGCTGATTAAATACAGAAAATTCCTAAAGATAGATCAGCATATAGATATAAATTAATTAGCAAAGCATAAATTTATGTTTGAGTTTGTTGTTTGAGCAATAAATTGGTGACGGCTACTAGAAGGGAAGTGGTTCAACTTGGTAATGTTGTACAGCTTTGGGTTCAGATATAACATGTTGATACTGCTGGAAATGTTGAAACTGGTATTAAAAGGTAAAAGTCGTAAAACTGAGGTTGACTTTGTCTTCCACAGTGGCTCAAAGCCTCAAACCTCTCATTATGAGTTGGGAAGGAGAAGACAATGGAAGAGTGGAAATGGTGTTATCTTGTCAAAGCCTTGCTGTTTTACGGTGTATTGCCAAATTTCAACTGTCATAATGCGCTGCATCTGGTGTTATACATTATAACTCGAGCAAAAAACGTTGATCGAAAGCTTGTCTAGAATTTACAGCTGTGGAAGAACAAAAGTGCATACTGCTGATTCCATTTGCAAATTTTGTCAAATTGTTGCCTGTCAGTAGTAAACTCTTGGCAGGGCATATATATAGAACATCAATGTGATTTTTGGTTTTTGTGTTCGAGGAAAAAAAATCTTGGTTTACCGCAGGGAAAAAAATTCAGATCATGGAAAAAAGACTCAGAAATGGCTGCAGTCACGGGAACTGAGAGCACACACATATATATTCACATTCTGCATGTGCCGAGTGTTCCACCACTACAGTTACTATTCTTGATATAACCTCACAACTTTTGGTGTCCACTTAATTTGAACACTTGTACAATTTCCAGAGTTTAACAGTTAGTGTAAATAATTGTTTTCTTATGTTGCTTCAGATAAACAGCATTGTCAGCTTCCGAGCAAACGAAGATTTCCTCCAGAATGACATCAGGGTAAAGCCAGACCTTGATGCCCTGGGTGCACTTGGTGATATCGGGTGGTACTGCATCCGTTCAATCTTGTGGGCTGTTGACTACGAGCTGCCCAAGAACGTGATTGCTCACTGTCACCCAGTTAAGAACGAAGCTGGTGTGCTCCTTGCTTGTGGCGCATCGCTCTACTGGGCTGATGGCAAGGTCGCCACCTTCCACTGTTCTTTCCTTACCAACCTTACCATGGATGTCACCATTGTCGGCACAAATGGTACTATTCATGTTACCGACTTGGTCATTCCGTATGATGAAAAGTTTGGTCCATTCAACGTAGACTCCAAGACGAACTTCACCGAACTCACTACTGGATGGGATCCACATCCGAGCAAGCATGTTGTCACGACAGACCTACCGCAGGAGGCCCTGATGGTCCAGGAGTTCTGTAGGCTGGTGCGGAGCATCAAAGATGCCGGTGGCAAGCCTGAGGCGAAGTGGCCAGCCATCACCCGAAAGACACAGGTTGTGGTAGATGCGGTGAAAACTTCTATTGACAATGGATGTGAGTCGGTCGATGTTGCCAGCTAGATACTGCACATAAGTTTGCTTATTTGCTCAAACCATGCTTCTATGTTGCACAAAACTGCTTGCTGAAATAATTTGGATGGTTCTTGTCATATTCGAGACATTATTGCAATGATCAAGCTAGACGTCACTAAAATTTCGCTCTGTAAGTTATGGGGTATATGGATACTTTGAGTGGTCTATAAATGGTGTTGCCTATGTCTACCCGACAATTGTAGGAAGGCGCACCGGTCTCTCCCAGAAAGCTGTTTAATAACACTCAGATTCTGTTTTGCTGAATGAGGACAGAACTTATAGAAAACCCGTTTAGAATTTAGTAGTTTCAAGAATCACAATATAGTGTTTCAAGCAAAGAAATGGGAAATGGCTTAAGGACGCGCTAAAGCTAAAATTGAGGCTGGACATCGTTTTATGCTAAAGTTATGGCTGTGGTTCCATGAAAAGAAAAGCCCCACCAACTAATGTTAAGTGCTATTTTCACGAGAGAGAAAAAAAAGGCGCCGCCCCAAAGAAAAAAGCACCCACCTCCCACCTCTGTCTTCTTTGTAGATCTGTTTTCCCTTCTCCAGCCGGTGATCTATGGGTGGAGTTGAGAATGCTTGTCCTTGTAATATTTGTCTTGATGGTTCTGTCTTGTGATTTATACTCTCAGATTTTCATTGACGCCGAGCAGGTTGTTCAGTTGCTTTTCCATGAAATAATGGTGTCGGTACTCTCGTCGATGTTATTTGATTACTTTAGTGGTTACATCTGCACGTAGTCTTGATATTGTGGCTAAAATTAAAATTATGAGAGAACCCTTAGTTGGTATTTACGGGAATACTATTTTGCGGCCCGAAAGTTCGCAGGCGAAGGCAACGTGGGGCCCGAGTTGCGTGTAATCACCGCGATTCGAAAAGTTCAATGGGTAATTACCGAGAGGGGCATTTCGAGTGAATGGTGGCCAAACCAAATATTTTTAAATCTTAGCCGTTATGTCAGGATATTCCGTTACATTAGTACCTGCCGTGCCCCTGCTGTGGCCCTTCTAAGTCACCGTCCACGTGCCGCACAGGCAAATCCATTTCTGTACTTTCCTAACCCCCGACACTGAATCCGGCGGCGGCGACGGTCCTTTTTCTCCCTGCCCCTACACTGAATCCGGTTCGGTGGCGACGGTCGTTTTTCTGTACTTTCCCCGCCCCCTTCCCCTCCACCCCCCCCACACACACACACTGAATCCGGAGGCGGCATGTCAAGCGAGGCCAAGGTGGTAGCTACGTCGGCGACTGATTCGGCTTCGTCGGAGCCAGCGTCTCGGGCACAACGCCAGACAAGTGAAGCAACGGCCGGGTCTGCAGCCCAGGTTAGCGAGGATGTCAGTCAGAAGTCTGCTAACAGGGTACCTACGAGCAGCGGGTTGAAGAGAAAAGCTAGGCCGGCGGCGGAGTGTTCGGCTGCAGTGCGGGGTCGTGCAACCCAGATCTCGAAGAAAACCACCCGGGAGAAGTTATCTATGCCTTGTCTTGCAAATAGATTAGTTACTGCAAAATAGTGTCGAATGAACTGAAAGGTCCCCTTTTTAATCAAATTAGGAACAACTTCGATGTAACGGACCTATATGAGTTCACGGTTCATGTCCGCAAGTACACTTCAAAACTAGATTATGGTTGCGAGAGGGTTGTGTTCGGGCAGGATATGCGTCTGCTTGTCAACTACAAAGAGGTTGTGTCTGTTTCGCAGCTAATAGATATGCTTAATTCTAGAATTCCTTGGAGATACAGACAGAGGGCAAAATTGGTGTAGCGTAACATGAGTGATACCTATGTGCAAATTGAGCACTCCCATGAGCTTCAAATGCTTTGGGAGTGCTGTGCAGCTGATCGTCAGGTGAAAGTTGAAGTGATGATTGATGATATGTATGCAGATACTGGAGATCTTGCTGCCAGAGCTTCTGCTGCTCGAGTTTACGAACCACCAGATGCTGATCAAGCTAAGTTCAATATACACCTGGAGGTGGATTCATACACATCAAAACTTGATGGCAGAGTTAGTAAGCAAATTTCGTCATGTACTCTGGAGATAGCCGTCGATTCCAAAAACATAACTCTTGTTGAACTGAGAAAGATGATTTGTAAGGAAATCATTATTGGCCCTAATAAGATGGCACGACTCCGATGGTGGCATCATAAGAAGCAGGAGTTCATAGATGTTTTGGATACCGATGATCTGATGCAGATTATGCGACGAAAGAAGCAAACCAGGAGGGTGTTCTTCCTAGCTGCCATTTCTGATGTTGTTAGGCAGGTTGTAGTGGATACAGAGGCCCCTGTTGTGGCTAAAAAGAACGAGGCGGTAGACGTTGATCAGATCTGATGAGAGCTGCTACCCAGGGCTTGCCAGATAGACCGCAGGGCTCCCCTGCCTGTATTTGTAACAAAGATTGTTGTTGCTTTGAAACTGTGTTGATGTGGTCGTATTTGTTCAGAGATTGCAATCCGATGTTCTGTGAGCTGTTGAGATTTTCTGTCATATCACTTGATGAAAGCATCGTTGTTGTAATAAGACACAAGTACATTATAGTTGACATGATTGTGTTTGCTGAGATGATGTGATAAATTTGTTTCTGAGATTATGATTGTTGAGAGATTGTAATATAATGTGCTGTGAGCTGTTGGGATTTTGGGACATATCATTCATTGAAACCATCACCGAACAAGGTGATATATAAGTACCTTGTAGTTGACATGATTATGATGTAATATAATGCTCTGTGAGATCAATAAAAACTTACTAAGTAGGAGACATTGATCTATTGGACGCATAGGTCTAGGATTTAGGAATAAGGGTTAAGGGATTAGTACAATAAACAGTTTATTAGACCCTAAACCATAAACCATAATCCTATATTGTTCGGTACATAATATTATGTATGTTGCTATAAGTCAAACAAATTGGGAAGGAGGAAGTACATGATTAATATTACAAATTAAAATGAAGGAAGAGAAAAATTATTAGATATGAGATAATAATCCAACCACGGGACATTGTATCAATTAAACCATTGTAGCATGCCAATTTAGTCAATGCTGCAACATTGACGCACTTCACTTTCCCCACTCCTTCTCTCTCCTCTCACTACCCTCCTCTCTCTCTCCTCACCATCGCCGACACGTCGCTGCGACCGCATTCTCCATGCCACCCTGGAACGACGAGGACGACCAGTCGAGCAGCGATAGCTTTCTCTTCGACATCGAGTCTTCCCTCCCCAATGTGAGTTCCTCTGTTTTCTCGGCAATGGTTAGGCATTGGTAATTACCTCGACCCAAGCCTTGAAATGTGCATGCAATCATGTTTATTTCTAGCTTTTCGTTCTCTTATAGGTAGCACTCACGATCTACGACCCCGATTGGGAGGGCCTAGATCTCGATTGGGAAGTACCGACCATGGGCTAAAACTGAGGAAATATGTTGCATTTGAAGGCAGTAACACTGTAAGACGGTTTTTGGGATGTACAAATCAGGTTTGCTTTCGTTATGTACAATGGCGACATGAAGAAAATTGTGTAGTTGAAAGGACTATATCTTCCCATGCCGTTTTTGGTGATAATGACAATCCCATTTGTGATCTAACGGTGTGCTTGAGTTTCAGGAAAAATGCTGTTGATGTTTCCTTAATCTATGTGGATGCGCTCTTTGGGATCTCATGAAGACGGCGGCTTGTAGTTTTCTTCTAGTTTCTCTCCTTTTATTGTTTTAGGTCGCCGTACTATTAAGAGGGGGTCCATCTCGGAAGGATGTGGGAAATCACTTGTTCTTGCACAAACCCCATATGCACCGCCACAGCCATCCTACTTTCCCGTAAGAGAGCGAGTTTCTGTTCTGTTGAAGCCATCTTTGTCTGATCTGGCGCCGGAAGTTCCGCTCAGGTCTTTTCTGTGGGACGATCTGACCTTTGTTCTGATCCTAGTTCCGCTAGAACTTACGGTGAGCTCCCAGAACTCTCTGTTTTGGTATGCTCTATTTGCCGGAAGTTCCACGAGAAGTTGCATCGGAAGTTTTCCTGCCAGAAAGTTCCTGAGAAGAACTTCCGCGTAGCCACCGGAACTTCCGGTCAGACTTGGTTCGCGACCCAGAAGTTCCGCCCCTAGTTCCGCTCCAAGTTCCGCTGAAGGGTCAGTACCCTTCTGTATGAAGTGGTCTATTTGCCGGAACTTGGGCCGGAACTTGCATTGGAAGTTCTGCCGGAACTTCCGATCGAACTTTTGGAGCGGGCGTCAACGGGCTAATGACCGTTGGAGCCGTGCTGGGCGAAACTTCCGGCCCCTCACCAGAAGTTCCGGTGAAGTCACGTGGGCTGTAACGGTTTAGTGCGGAGGGGGCCTATTTAAGCCGCCCTCCTTCTTCCTCCCACCTACTTCGAATTTTTCTCTCTCCTCCATTAATGCTTGAGCTTCACCTCACTAGATCTATCTCTCTAGCCACTCAAATGACTTGATCTTTTGAGAGGTGAGGGAGGTGACCTAGATCTACACTTCCACCAAAGAAGATTTGTTTTCCCCCACCCATCCTTTGTGGATCTTGTTGCTCTTGGGTTTCTTGAAACCCTAGACGGTGTAGGGCATCCTCGGAGCTAAGGCTTGTGTTGTAAATCTTCGAGGTGTCGTTGAGGGCCTCCAATTGAGTTGTGGAGCATCCCCCTCAACCTTGGTGTAAAGGTTTCGGTTGGCGCCTTCAAGGTCATTGGTTAGTGGATTGTGAGGCCTCCTTTGTGGGGGAGCTCACCGGAGAAGAAGGTGAGGCCTTTGTGGCGCTCGGGTGACCTTGTGTGGCCCCGACACCTCTCCAACATAGACGTAGCTCCTTGGGAGTGAACTACGGGAATTATATCTCCGTGTCCCCGCTCCAGTTACTTTGTTCCCTTCCTTTACTTCTTGTCCTTTACCGTTCTTGTGGTTGTTGTATGTTATCTTGCATTTAGGTTGTTCACCTAGTTGCACATCTAGATAACTTTCCTTCTCGTTAAGCCTAAAAGTGAGAAAAAATTAAAATTGGGTAGTCGCCTATTCACCCCCCCTCTAGTCGTATCAAGTTGGTACTTTCAATTGGTATCAGAGCCAAGGCTCTTATTTCGGGCTTTACCGCCTAAGAGACAATGGACGACGAAGGGGGTAGTGAAACCAAAAACACCAAGAGCTTGGCCACTATGGATGACCTAAAGAAATTGGAGTCATCCATGATGTCCAAGTTCGAGGAAATGATGACTATCTTGCAGTCTCTCAAGCCAAACCCCATGGTTGCACTTGACACACCCCAAAACACTGAGCTTCCTCCCACCGTTACGGTGACCGCCCCCGGGGTGACTCCCACGGCCGTCACCACTCACTTGGGACTTGGCTTTGTTGCTCAAACATCTACCAAGGTTTCAAGTGAGAACACCGAGGAGCCCGAGAACTCAACTTCCAAAGAGGAAAATGGAGGAAAGGACTACTCGGCGGTACCCCCACCGCCAAAGTATACTCCGGATCCACCCATTCCCATGCCACAGATCATTCCTTAAGGAGCACCACCTATGCTAGATACTTCAAATTTCGCCAATTGGCAATATCTAATGCGCTCACATATTTCCAGCTCTTCTATTGAGTTAATGAGGATTGTGGAGGATGGGTTCTCTCCATATGACCCAAGTAAGTTGACACGAGGTGAAGTGGTGGACAAGCAACTTAGTGCCACAGCTTTGGGGATGATTCAAAAGGCTTTGACTCCAAAGGAATTTGCTCACATTCGCCAATTCGACACCGCCAAGGGAGCAGATCAACTCACCGAGCTCTTTGTTGGAAATGCAAGCATCCAAAGCTCCAAGTTTGATGAAGTCAACAACGAGTGCGATGGTTTCGCAATGCAAGATGATGAGACTCCCGAAGACATGTATAGGCGGCTTAAGGTCCTTTGTTGCACTATGAGGGATCTTGGGGCCACCTATGTTGATGACAAGTTCATGAAGAGGAAGTTAATTCAAGCTCTCCTTCCGTTTGAAGAACAAAATCTCAACTCTATCAAAGGAAGAACCAACTTTCATCTAATGACCTCCCAAGAAGTCTTGAGTGAAGTTATTGCCATGACCATTGCCAAGAAGAATGCGGAGTCCGCCCGTGCTAGGGTCATTGGGTCAACCAAAGTGAATCTTGCTTTGAAGGCCAAGGCTATTGAAGTTGATGATGATGATACGTCAAGTGAGTGGTCTCAAGAGGATCTTAAGTGTGCCTTCAACGAACATCTTGCTCTCGCTTCGAGGGCCTTTTGGAAAAAGTCCGGGATCAAGTCAAGGTCAAGGGAAAACTCAAGATTCAACTCAGCCAACAAGTCTCCCAGGGCAAGGTCATGCTACAACTGTAACGACAAGAGTCACTACGTGGCCAAGTGTCCCTTTGAGAACCGAGAAGACAATGGTGGTCGTCTCATTCGCAAGATCAAGTCAAGATCTCCTCATCCCTGAACAAGAACTATGCCGTCAAGAACGTTGCCAACAAGGAACGAGCAATAGTGGTCCATGAAGAATACCTCTCGGGCACGGATGAAGATGATGATGATGAAGTCCATGGTGGAGATATTGTGGGAGTTCCTGCTATTGCCACTACCTATACTCCACGTCTATCCCTCTTCGACTCGCCAAATGAAAATGTCATCTCCTCCAACCAAAAGTGTTTCATGGCCAAGGCCACCGAGGTAACATCAAAACCCACTCCTAAACCTATCTCTAGTGAGCCTTCCTCTCTTGATCTTGTTGGTCTAGAGGTGAAGAAAGAGATGATTGACATGTGTGAATTTTTTGCTACCTTGGATGAAGAAACTAAAACTTGCTTTGAGTCCTTGCTTGCACAACTTGACAATGTTAGGGATGCTTTAGATGAAAAGGAGGAACTTCTTTACTTGCTAAGTAAAAATGAAAGAGATGTCGCCGATGAAATTGCTTCTCTCACTCAAAGTCTTGAGGATGAACAAAATATGAGAATTAATCTTGAAGAAAGTGTGTCTAAGCTTGTAGATGATCATAACAACACCATGTTATCTCTAATTAAAGAACGTGATCATGCTCTTGCTTTGGTTAAGGTGCTTAAGAAAGAAAAAGCTGAGTTTATGGGTGGTCATGATAGGACTCGAGAAGATCTTGAGAAACTCAAAGAGGAACACAAAGCCTTGGAGAGAAAATTATCAAATCTTTTCGAAGCCCATGAACATCTTCAAACGCAATTAACTTGTGAACATGCTAAGTCTTCCACTGTGCAAATTATAGACTTGTCTAGCACTCCTAACCCTTGTTGTAAGCATGAGCATCTCATTGAGGAGGTCAAGGTGTTGAAGGATCAACTTGCCAAGACTAAGAAGAAGAAGAGAAAGAACAAGGGCATGTCTCAAGGGCCTTCTAATGACCCAATCATCTTGCTAAAGTGATAACTTTGCCGGAAAGAACAATCCCTCTTATATTCTTTGAAAATCATATGATAGTCATGTATATGCTAGATATGTGGGAACTTCTTACACGCATGATTATCATTGGGCTATTTGGGTGCCAAAGGCTCTTGTTACTAACAAAAGGGAACCCATTGCAAAATGGGTACCTAAAACCAAAGCTTGATTTTCTTGTAGGACTATGCTTCCGGTGGGGCAAAATGGGTGCTTGATAGTGGTGCCACGAGTCATATGACCGGAAGCAAGTCTATCATGTCGGAGATGAGGCAAAATATTGCCAACACCATGGTCTCCTACGGTGATAAAACAAGTTCTCAGGTTTTGGGTTTTGGCAAAGTGGTGGTAACCCCGGATGTATCCTTGGTTGACGTCATGCTTGTCAAAACTCTTGGTTACAATTTGTGGCATCCCGCTAAAACCACTACTAGAAAATCGCGTTGTTTTTGTGCATTGTATCATCATGACCGCGTGCTCATGTCATCATGCCACATTGCATTTGAGCATCGCCATCATGTTGCATTTGCTTGCATAAAACTATTTGCGGAAAAACCCATTCTTGTTTTCTAAACGCCCCGTCTATGTTCCAAACGCAAAACCCGGGTCTACGGATTATTTTGTTTTGTCTGCTGTCGGTTTGCAAAAGCCCTGTCTAAACAAATAAAATATTTAATTATTTTAGTGGGGGCAGCCAAACCGGGCCGATCCGACCCAGTTGGCCACCCCCAGAATAAAATCGGTCCATCAGAATCCTAAAACTATCCAACCTAATCTACCCACCCCTCTGGTGTAACTACCTCGGTGAACTACGCTCCTAGATACAAGCCTGGATGAGTGGTAGTGGTTGAAATAGTACGGTGGGGCCCCAAAAGCCACTCACTGGTAGTCCTTTCAGACGTCCCAACCACTACCCTCTCAACGGGACCTGTACGGGCGGCGTAGTCGGCAGGCGAAGGGATCAACTACGTACACAAGTGGGTATGTACGCAAGCCACCATACAAGAGTACATCAGAGCCATACCATCTAGAAAGAAAGGAAATATAGCAACGCCATACGGCAAGATTCAAATGACCTAGATAAACCTATATTTTAGGATACTTCCTCATACAACACACATCAGAGTATCATGCGGAAGCGGCAAACAAAATCCGAGTACGGATAAGAAGCAAATCGGCATAAGATGCCATAGAAAATAAGCACATCCCAACTACAGGTCTCACGGATCCCCGATCCTGGAATCTCTACACCGAACGATCGTTGACCACATCATCAGCTTCTTCCACCCAGTATCCGTCCTGAGGAGGTACCTGTCCATCTGAACCAATAATTTATCGTGTGAGACCCTAAGGGTACTCAGCAAGTCTTAATGCCGCTAAAGGGGACACAACCTGGGGTGACGCAATTGCAGCGAAAGATAAACCCTAGCAATTCTACAGATAAACGCTAACCATCCGCCTAACCAATGATAGACGGATGTCCGTGAATTAAGAACAACAGTTATAATGGTAATCTCATCCGATCCATCCTCCTCCCTGCTTACCAACAAGGAAGCGGACGAACAACCTCCCATCCGTTGGCAATTTTATTAATCATTCCATGAGTGTTGCACTATTTACTAGTCAAGTTACTTAGTCAGATTAAAGCGGTACTTTAGTTATGCTTGTCTATGATCGAGAAACTGTGCTCCAAGTCGTCCATATCCGCGGACACGGCTTTCAGAAAGTTTTACCCGGCCGGGGTGCACCAATAGCAACACACGCTCGATCAACCTCGGAAAAACCAAATCAAAACCCAACGAGGCTTTCACGACTGAACAATCACAAGATTCAGAAATATTTCAGGGGGCCACCCCTTTGAGTAGATCCCGCAACGGAGTAAGCAAGCTCCGAGACGGACTCAAGGTTGCGCCAATGGCTGTAAGCGACTGGGAACCCGAAAGTGTGGCTGGGCTTGTCGATACCGCGTAATCACTCCGCATACCTAAACAGTACAGGTGCTATCTGTCGCACAATCGTAAATAAAGCGGTAAAACATGGCATAAGTACAGGATCGTAAATAAAACCTCAAACTAGTTTGTGGCCCCAAGAAATAAGACGGAATCAAGCTCTGGCTCAGGGGGGTCCCATATACCTCCCGGATGTGGATAGCGCGATAAATCAAGGAACAGGAATCAAGTACTCGGGGTCTTACGGGACACAAGTGAGCAGGAAAAACCAAATAGCAGATGTTGCTCACCGGTGCCACTTTCTTTAGTTATCCCAGAACTACTCAGGTTAAGTTGTTTAGGTACCTCATTATCCAACAGACGCTCACATACCCTACACATGCTGTTCTACGACTCGCATGGCTCAAACAACTCCTACAGTAGAGGCTCATGGGATGGAGGAACAAGCTTGGTGGGGTTTAAAAGTAAAGGCTATGCATACTTGGGATTCAATTTAATGCAATCGCGACTCGATGATGCAAGAATAAGGTAGAGGCAATAGGTACTGTATGTATGCAAGCATGTGGAAGTGCTTGCCTGGTATCTCAGTTGAAGCAAGGGACGGATCTGGGTAGTGCTCCTGGTTCTCTTGATACAACCCCTGCTCAGTGTCTATCCGAGAAAAACCAAACAAACAAGGCCAACATGAATATAGAGCACAAGCATATGAATAAGATGCGTCAAGCAAACAATCATGCCATGATGAATGATGCACATTTTACATGGCAAGTAAGGTAGCATGGCATGATGAGGTGTGGAAGACAAGTAGTAACATTTTTAATGGGGTTTTGGAATCACATTTGTTGCCATAACAGTTGTTGTTCACTATATATTTATATGATGCATTCTGCAATTCAAGTTATGGATAGCATAAACAGAAAGGTCTCGTCGAGCTGATCATTTTAGACACATCATTTGCTAAATTTGGATTTAGGAATCAAAAGTTATGAATTATTTAAATTCTAGTGGCAATTGGGTAATTTAAATAAACTTGGAATTTTACTTGTGCAAAAGACAAAATGGATGGCATATTTGGAATCCTCTCATCTTGCTGATATCCAAACATATATTATTTGCCCAATTTGGATTTAGTATGGAAAAGTTATTTGAAACTGAATTGAATTTAAATTTTGAAATTAATTAAACAGGATTTGAATTTTTAAAACAGGCTCTGGGACGTTTTATACCTATCCAAAACTAGTCTGGGTCGCAGACAGGTGGGGCCAGGGGTTCTGTGGCCCACGCGCCAGCGGCTGAGGGAACAGAGGACCGCGGGTTGATTAGGAAAAAGCCAGGGAGTCTTTTTAGAAAAACTGCATCGACGCTGACAACGGGGCCAAGGGGACTGCGGGTGAGGCGTTGGGAAGAGGAGGGGCTAAAGTAGAAAAGCGTCCAGGGGGGGTTCGATTGTCTGACGAAACTGAATCTCGCCCGCGAAACTGGCTAGCTGACACGATCTTGCGATGTAGATGCCGACTAATCTGCTAGGAGAACCTGGATGCCGCAAACACGAAAATTGTAGAGGGATGTACCGGCTACACATTTTGCTAAGGGTCCATCGACGGGGGAGGGCTGGAACGGACGGGGCGATGCGAAGAACAGAGGGTGCGCTCGGGGTTCGTCTGCGTCTGCTGCCGTGCGCGCGCGCGCGGCGAGCGCGGCGTGCGCTAGAGCGGCCGATGCTAGCGAGGCAGAGACGGCGCTAGCTAGAGGGAGGAGGGTCGGGCGGCAGCTCACCGAGGGAGGTGCTGGCGACGGCGAGACGACGGCGAGGGGAGGGTGAACAGCGGCGAGCGCGAGCGACGGCGCGGCACTCTCGGACGCGAACGGTCTGGTGACGCGGCGGTTCGTGGCGGCCCCGGGCTCCTCCTGCTGCAGTCCCGACGAGGCGCCAGCGGTACCCCTCCTCCTCCTCGAAGCTTCCTTCGCTGGCTTCGACGGATTGGGGACAGAGAGCGAAGGGGAAGGAAGAGGGTGGCGGCGCGGGGTGCAGAGAGGGGAGGCTAGGGTTGAGGGGGAGGCTGCGCGGTTTAGGCTAAGAAGAGGCAGGGCTCACGTGCCGTGCGCGCTGCTGACGCGGACGACGGCGAGGGACGGCCAACTGCTCCCGCCGTTTGCTTTCCGTCGCGCGCAGGGAGAGAAGGGGTGGCGACGGGGAATAAAAACAGGACGACGGCGCCGTGAGAGGAGGGTTATCGGGCCAGGGGGACGAGTTGGGCCGGGGGAGTCTGCCTGTTGGGTTGCTACTGGGCTGCCGCGGCTGGGTGGGCTGCCAGGTTCTCTCTCCCTTTTTATCTTTCTTTCTCTTTTGTTTTGTTTGCTTTGTTTGTTTTCAATCTAATGCAAAAATCAAACCAGCTACTGATTTCAAAAATATTTGGACTTGGTTACCAGGAGGTTTGAAAAAGAGGGAGACCTGTCTAAGAGGAGAGAAAGAAGGGAAACTTGGGTTGTGATTAGAATGGGTGTGGTGTAGGTATTAGCTAGGATGGTTAAGGCATGGGGTAGTCTTAGGGTTTTACTAAGAGGGGTATGGATAGAGGGAGGTGGTACTTAAGTTGATCAAACATGCTTGGACAAGATCACATAAAACCAAACAAACAAAAAGGAAGAGAGAAGAGGTGATGGGGTTGTCCTTTACCCACACATGATCACATGTGTAAGCATGGAGCAAGGTGATGAGGGTTTAACTCAAAGGGGAGAGGAGAGGGAGAGAGCTAGGGTTACACTGCCAAAACAAGATCAAGCAAGGAAGGAGTGATCCACTTAGAATTCAAGCAAAAACCAAATACTAGAAAAGGTGGCACTTGCATGGCCCATGCAACATGATTAATGCCAAATGGTTATATTGTGAAAACAACATTATTTCATGTGGCTTTAATCCTTGCATTCCCAAAAGGTGGGCATAGGCCAAGCAAAGATTATGGGTGGGTTCCAACCAACTTATCATGAGCCAGAGCTAAAACAACAAAATGCCAAGCTCAGAATAGTTGGATGGTGGAATTATAGGGTGGTGAAAGAAAAGGTGGTGGAGTCAACAAGAGAGATGCCCTCAACTCAACTTGGGCATATAACAATGTATCAAGAGCCAAATACAATATCAAGAGGCAAATACAATTAATCATGCACATGAGATAAGAACCAAACAAGAAAGGGTTTTATATGATGCTCAAATGCAAGGTGGTATGATGGTATGAGCATGATATGATGATGATGCAACAATTATATGTTGGCAGTGGCCCATTTTATTATTATAACATGTAACATTACAGGGGTTAGACAACTGGGATGCTACAACTCTCCCCCACTAAACAGGAATCTCGCCCCGAGATTCTAGGAAGAAAAAGAAGAAGAAACAAAGAGAGAAGGATGGTTGGCACGGAGTTCATCTTCACGCTCCCATGTGGCTTCATCAACAGAATGGTGTGACCACTGCACCTTGCAAAACTTGATGGACTTGTTGCGCGTCCTTCGTTCTGCGGTCTCAAGGATTTTGGTGGGGTGTTCTTGATAAGACAGATCTTCTTGGAGGTCGATTAGCTCATGGTCCACGGTCTTGCCGGGGTCTTTGAAGTACTTCTTGAGCTGAGAGATGTGGAAAACATCATGGACTTTGAGTTTTTCCGGAAGCTCAAGTGCATAAGCAACTTCTCCTCTTCTACCACGTATCTTGAAAGGACCGATGTATCTAGGAGCCAACTTTCCTTTGATACCGAAGCGGTGTGTTCCTCTCATGGGAGTGACACGAAGGTAGACGAGATCACCAGGGGCATATACCATATCCGTGTGTTTCCTGTCATAGTTGCTCTTCTGACGACTTTGAGCAATCTTCAGGTTCTCCAGAATGATATGCACCTTCTCCTCTGCTTGAGTTACAATGTCAGGGCCAAACCAGATTCTTTCTCCTGCACCTGACCAACCAATCGGAGTTCTGCACTTGCGACCATAGAGAGCCTCGAATGGTGCCATCTTCAGACTCTTCTGGAAGCTGTTGTTGTAGGAGAATTCAGCATATGGAAGGCATTCCTCCCACTTCATGCCAAACGAGATGACGCAAGCTCTAAGCATATCCTCCAGAATCTGATTGATTCTCTCCACTTGTCCTTGCGACTGAGGGTGGTAAGCAGTGCTGAAGTTCAACTTTGTTCCCAAAGCTTTTTGGAAACTCTCCCAGAACTTTGAGGTGAAGATGCTCCCACGGTCTGAACTGATTTCAAGTGGAACCCCATACAAAGAGACAATCCTGTTGATATAGAGCTCAGCCAACTGAATTCCAGAAATTGTTTCTTTGACTGGGAAGAAATGAGCCACTTTAGAAAGCCTGTCGATGACAACAAAGATTGCATTGTTGCCCTTCTGCGATCTTGGAAACCCAGTGATGAAGTCCATCTCTACTTTCTCCCATTTCCATTCCGGAGGTTTCAATGGCTGTAGAAGACCAAATGGTTTCTGATGGACAGCCTTCACTCTGCGGCAGACATCACATTCTGAGACATACTTGGCACAATACCGTTTCAACCCAGGCCACCAGTATTGTGTTTTCAAGTCCATGTACATCTTTGTGCTGCCAGGATGGATAGATAGAACCGAATCATGTGCCTCCTTGAGAACTTGGTCTCTC
Source organism: Avena atlantica (assembly GCA_910589765.1). Taxonomy (NCBI): domain Eukaryota; kingdom Viridiplantae; phylum Streptophyta; class Magnoliopsida; order Poales; family Poaceae; genus Avena; species Avena atlantica. The sequence continues at coordinate 109,919,706 of OU342735.1, forward strand.
AGACCCGGGTAGTTTGGAACAAACATCCGGTGGTCGAAGAAGAGCGTGCCTTGATCATCAACGTGGAAGGACTCATACTTCGGAAGCCCAATTCTAGAGATGAGCTTTCTGGTGTGCGGATCACCAAGCTGCCGAGAGCGAATCTTTTCTTCCAAGAGAGGGGTAGCCAGAAGGTTCAGGAGATGCCCTTGTTCCACAACTTCAAGGTTGAGCTGACGGAATTCCTCGCACAAGAGAGGCTGCTGTTCTTCTATCATGAGGTTGTTGACATAAGCTTTTCGGCTAAGCGCATCAGCCATGACGTTTGCTTTGCCTGGAGTGTAGTTGATGGTCACATCAAAGTCATTGATTGCTTCAATCCATCTCCTCTGCCGAAGGTTGAGATCAGGTTGAGTGAAGATATACTTCAAACTCTTGTGGTCCGAGAAGATCTCACAACGGTTACCAAGCAAGTAGTGCCTCCAAAGCTTCAAAGCAAAGACAACTGCTGCTAGCTCGAGGTCATGTGTGGGATAGTTGATCTCATGCGTCTTCAACTGACGAGAGGCATAAGCAACCACCTGTTTCTCTTGCATCAGGACCGCACCCAATCCTTGCAAAGAGGCGTCGCAGAATATCTGGAAAGGCTTAGATGTATCCGGAGGAACCAAGACTGGCGTGGAAGTGAGCTTCTCTTTGAGTGTCTCAAAACTTTCTTGACAAGCAGGAGTCCATAGGTACTTCTTGCCTTTCTTGAGGAGATCGGTAAGAGGCTTTGCTATCTTCGAGAAGTTCTGAACAAAGCGACGACAATAGCTAGCCAAGCCGAGAAAACTCCGCACTTCCTTGACATTAGCAGGAGGAAGCCATTCAACTATTGTCTTCACGGTTTCCGGGTTGACTGCAATGCCCTTGGCAGAGATAACATGACCCAAGTATGTTACTTCAGGCAGCCAAAACTCACACTTAGAGAACTTTGCATACAAGCGGTTCTCACGAAGTTTGTTCAGGACACACCGCAGGTGTTCTTCATGCTCCTCCTTGGACTTGGAATAGACCAGAATGTCATCCAGATATACCACAACAAACTTGTCCAGGTACTCCATGAAAACGGAGTTCATCAGCCTCGAGAAGGTAGCAGGTGCGTTGGTGAGACCGAAAGACATGACCGTGTACTCATACAGGCCATAGCGGGTGGTGAAAGCTGTTTTGGGCACATCTTCCTTGCGAATCTTGATTTGGTGATAACCACTTCTCAAGTCCAGCTTAGAGAACACCACAGCTCCTGCTAGCTGATCAAATAGATCATTTATCCGTGGAAGAGGATATTTGTTCTTGATAGTTTTAGCATTGAGAGCCCGGTAATCAACACATAGCCTATCGGTTCTGTCACGCTTCTTCACAAAGATTGTTGGGCTGCCCCAAGAAGAAGTGCTGTGTTGAATGAAACCCAACTTCTCTTGTTCATCAAGTTGTCGTTTGAGTTCAGCCAACTCAGAAGGACCCATTTTATATGGCCTCTTGGAGATAGGAGCCGTTCCAGGTTCAAGCTCAATCACGAATTCAACCTCGCGATCCGGAGGCATACCTGGCAACTCTTCAGGAAAAACATCTGGGAACTCACAGACCACTGGTACACCCTGAATAGCTTCCATAGCATCATTATTCAGAGCCGCCAAGGAATAGAGCTGGACAGCAGGAGTCAGACTTGGAGAAAAGACTATATGGCCTTCAGGAATCTTCAGAGATACTGAGCGTTCAGCACAATCAATCACAGCTGCATTTGCTGTCAACCAATCCATGCCCAGGATGACATCAATGTCAGAGTTGCCCAGAACAATCAAAGAAGCCAAGAATGAAGAGCCACCAATCTCAACTTTATTGCCATGGCTGATTTGAGCAGCTGCCATTGTTGCTCCAGGAGAAAGAACCATTAACCGCTTTTGGAGAGGAACCAATGCTAACCCATTCTCGTCTGCAAACGTGTGCGACACAAAAGTGTAGGGTTCGCAGCATAGAAAACAAAAATTTTCCTACGATGTGAACTATATACCAAGATCCATCTACTAGATACAAACAACGGGCGGATGTATATCCGTAGAGAACATACCCTTGAAGACCGACAAAGCTTAACGAGTTCAACTCGTGGTTGATGTAGACGATCTCTTGCCGATCTCAAGATCGAGAGGAAGTCCTAGCGCCGCAAATCAGCAGCGCATCCGTGCTCGCACACACGTTCGAGGCACCGAGCAACCTCCGCCTCCTCGCTCCAGCGATGCAGCGGAAGCACAACTCTTTCTTGTCGAATAGCCACCGGGAACATGTATCTCGCTAGTCCGAGACCATGGGGGATAAATTCTAGAGGGGGAGAGAGATCCTTCACGAGGAGGTGTGGTGTGAGAGGAGGAGAGGGGGGCCTTTTATAGGGGAGAGGGGGGGCACCCAAGGGGCATGGCGCCTAGCCATGGGGCTGCCCCCACCTCTTCCACATTCATGTGGGTGGAGCTCCCACTCAAAATGAAAAGCCTCTACTCCCATTAAAAAGCCTCCACTCAAAAATCCACTCACATGCATTAAATTTCCACCAAATTTAATGCAAGCTCTCATTTAAATAAAACTCTTTTATTTATTTATTCAGAATTTTGTTAATTACTTTAATTAACAAACATTCACATAAAACCCCTTGCTAGTATTCCATTTCACATGCAGAACCAGTTTCAGCAATTTCAACCGAAACAGTTTCGGTGTCTAGTGAAATAAATTCCTGCGCTTTCCTTTTCTTTTCGGCATGAAACTTTTGCTCCAATTGGATGTCGGTGTCTCTTAAGTGTGTCACCCTACGGTTCGTGAATAATGCGGACATGATCGAGACCCCTCTCGGATCAATAATCAGAAGCGGGATCTGGAGACCCATACTGACTCCCACACATTCAACGATGACTTTCTTGTGATCGTCGGAACCTTTTACGCTAGTATCTTAATCCCTTTGTTTCACGATATATTACATGTCCGAGATTCGATCATCGGTATCTCCATACCTAGTTTGATCTCGTTACCGACATGCACTCTTTTCTCGTTCCTGTGATATAACATTCTAGTGATCAAATCACTTGCTTGCAAGCTAATCAATGTGATATCACCGAGAGGGCCCAGAGTATATCTATCCGTCATCGGGATGAACAAATTCCACTCTTGATCCATGAGCCTCAACATAACACTTTATTAGTTCTGAATCCATCTTTATAATCACCCTGTTACGGTGTGACGTTTGATGTTATCAAGAAACTCTTCCGGTGTTAGTGATTGACATGATCTCATGGTCTAAGGATTAGGATCACTTCGTAAGTTGTTATAGCAATATAAACTCAATGACTTTGATCGTAATGCTATACTTCGTATGAGTGTTCATCACACCATTACACTAATGTTGTGATCCCGTTATTAACAACATCCAATGTCCATGATCAGGAAACCTTGATCATCTTGTTAATCAACGAGCTAGTTTATGAGAGAGGCATAACTAGGAACTTTCTGTTTGTTTATTAAACACACATGTATTAATGTTTCCGTATTAATACAATTATAGCATGCAAAATAAACATCTATCATATACTTGGAATACACATAATAAACACTTTATTATTGCCTCTCAGGGCATATTCCCTTCAGTCTCCCACTTGCACTAGAGACAATAATCTAGTTACATAGTGATAAATCTAACACCCATTGAGTTCTGGTGTTGATCATGTTTTGCTCTAGGGAGAGTTTTAGTCAACGGATCTGCTACATTGAGATCCGTATGTACTTTACAAATCTTTATATCTCCATCCTTGACATGCTCGCGGATGGAGTGAAACCGGCGCTTAATATGCTTGGAATGCTTGTGAGACCTTGGCTCTTTGGCATTGGCAATGGCACCATTGTTGTCACAATAGATCACCATTGGGTCCAACGCGTTTGCCACAACTCCTAGTTCGGATATGAACTCCTTCATCCAAACTGCTTCCTGAGCCGCTTCTGAAGCAGCAACATATTCGGCCTCCGTTGTTGATCCCGCTACTACAGGTTGTTTGGAACTCCTCCAACTAACCGCTCCGCCATTCATGAGAAATACGTATCCGGATTGAGACTTAGAGTCATCCGGATCGGTGTCAAAGCTAGCATCGACATAACACTTAGCGACGAGCTCTTCTTCACCTCCGTATACAAGAAACATATCCTTAGTTCTTCGTAAGTACTTAAGGATATTCTTGACCGCTATCCAGTGTTCCGAACCTGGATCCGATTGGTACCTACTAGTCAAACTAATAGCATGTGCCACATCCGGTCTTGTACATAGCATGGCGTACATTATAGAGCCTATGGCTGAAGCATAGGGGACTTTGTCCATTATCTCTCTTTCTTCCGCCGAAGCCGGACTTTGAGTCTTACTCAATGTCTTGCCTTGCAACATAGGTAAGAACCCCTTCTTACTTCCGTCCATTTTAAACTTCTTTAAAATCTTATCAAGGTATGTACTTTGCGATAGCCCTATTAGGCGCCTAGATCTATCTCTATAGATCTTTATGCCTAATATGTATGACGCTTCACCTAGGTCCTTCATTGAAAATTTGCTGTTTAGATAACTTTTAACACTGTTTAAAAGATCTATATCATTTCCGAATAATATGTCATCCACATATAATATCAGAAATGCCACATTGCTCCCACTCACTTTCTTGTAAATACAAGCTTCTCCATAAGTTTGGACAAATCCAAACTCTTTGATCACCTCATCAAAGCGGAGATTCCAACTTCGTGATGCTTGCTTCAATCCATAGATGGATCGCTGAAGCTTGCACACCTTGTTAGCATCCTTAGGATCGACAAAACCCTTTGGTTGTATCATATACAACTCTTCTTCAATATTCCCATTGAGAAACGCGGTTTTGACATCCATCTGCCATATTTCATAATCGAAATATGCAGCAATTGCTAACATAATCCTAACTGACTTTAGCATCGCTACGGGAGAGAAAGTCTCATCGTAGTCAACTCCTTGAATTTGTCGAAACCCCTTTGCGACAAGTCGAGCTTTATAGACGGTCACATTACCATCAGCATCAGTTTTCCTTTTGAAAATCCATTTGTTCTCCACGGCCTTTCGGTCGTGAGGTAATTCCACCAAGTTCCAAACTTGATTTTCATACATGGATTCCATCTCGGATTTCATGGCTTCTAACCATTTGTTGGAATCTGGGCTCATCATCGCTTCTTCATACGTCACAGGGTCATCATTTTCATCAACCATGAAATTCATGACAGGATTTCCGTACAGCTCGGGAGCTGCACGCGTCCTGTTTGACCTGTGAGGTTCGGTAGTACTCTCTTTTGGAGTTTCATGATCATTATCATTAGTTCCCTCTTCAACAGGTGGAGCCAACTCCGGAACAACTTTCGGCGCTGCGCTACTCGCCATACTTTGAAGAGAAGGTTCCACAACCTCTTCGAGTTCTACCTTCCGACTACTCACACCTTTCGTGAGAAACTCTTTCTCTAGAAAGGATCCATTCTTGGCAACAAAAACCTTGCCCTCGGATCTGTGATAGAAGGAATACCCAATAGTTTCTTTAGGGTATCCTATGAAGACGCATTTTTCCGCTTTGGGTTCGAGTTTATCCGGTTGAAGTTTCTTCACATAAACATCGCATCCCCAAACTTTAAGAAATGACAGCTTAGGTTTGTTTCCAAACCACAATTCATACGGTGTCTTTTCAACGGATTTAGATGGTGCCCGATTTAAAGTGAATGCAGCAGTTTCTAGTGCATAACCCCAAAATGACAACGGCAAGTCTGTCAGAGACATCATAGATCGAATCATATCTAATAAAGTACGATTACGACGTTCCGACACACCATTTCGCTGTGGTGTTCCGGCAGGTGTGAGTTGTGAAACAATTCCACACTCTTTCATGTGAGTGCTAAACTCGTAACTTAGATACTCACCTCCACGGTCGGACCGTAGAAATTTGATCTTTCTATTACGATGATTTTCCACTTCATTCTGAAATTCCTTGAACTTTTCGAAGGTTTCAGACTTGTGTTTCATCAAGTACATATAACCGTATCTACTCAAATCATCCGTGAAAGTAACAAAATAACGATATCCACCTCGCGCCGACACACTCATTGGACCACATACATCAGAATGTATGATTTCCAATAAATCTGTCGCCCGTTCCATTGAACCGGAAAACGGCGTTCTAGTCATCTTGCCCATAAGGCATGGCTCACATGTATCAAATGATTCATAATCAAGTGATTCCAAAAGTCCATCCGAATGGAGCTTCTTCATGCGTTTAACGCCAATATGACCTAGACGGCAGTGCCACATATATGCGGATATATCATCATTAAGTTTAATCCTTTTAGCATCAACATTATGAATATGTGTAACATTATCATCGAGGTCTAATAGAAATAAACCATTCATCATCGGTGCATGACCATAAAAGATTTCATTCATATAAATGGAACAACCATTGTTCTCGGATTTAAATGAATAACCACTTCGCATCAAACATGATCCAGATACAATGTTCATGCTCAGTGCAGGCACCAGATAACATTTATTCAAGTTTATAACTAACCCGACGGTAAGTGGAGAGGCAGCGTTCCGACGGCGATCACATCAACACTTGATCCATTGCCGACACGCATCTTGACCTCACCCCTTGCTAGCGGTCGCTTGTTCCGCAGCCCCTGATTCGAGTTACAAATATTAGCAACTGAACCGGTATCAAATACCCAGGTGCTACTGCGAGCACTAGTCAAGTACACATCAATAACATGTATATCATATATACCTTTGTTTGCCTTGCCGGCCTTCTTGTCTGCCAGATACTTGGGGCAGTTGCGCTTCCAATGGCCAGTCCCCTTACAATAGTAGCACTCGGAATCAGACTTAGGTCCAACTCGGGGTTTCTTTTCAGGCGCGGCAACCGGCTTGCCGCCCTTACTTCCCTTCCGTTTTCCCTTCTTGTCTTTCTTGAAACCAGTGTTCCTATTGATCATCAACACTTGATGTTCCTTTTTGATCTCCACTTCTGCAGTTTTAAGCATTGACAGAAGCTCGGGGAGAGACTTCTTCATGCCTTGCATATTATAGTTCATCACAAAGCTCTTATAGCTAGGTGGCAGAGACTGCAGAACACGATGGATGCCTAAGTCAATGGGAATCGATATTCCCAAGGACACAAGCTTATCGGCGTAACCCGACATCTTGAGTACATGCTCACTAACGGAGCTGTGCTCTTCCATCATGCAGCTAAAGAACTTTTCTGAAGCGTTGTAGCTCTCTACAGCAGCATGTGTGTCGAAAATCATTTTCAACTCACCCATTGTATCAAATGCATTGCCGTTTTCGAAACGCTTTCGAAGTTCCGGCTCTAGCCCATACAATATGCCGCAATGAACTAAGTTGTGGTCCTCCTGACGAGTCTGATAGACATTCTTCTCCTCGTCAGGGGCATCATCAAAAGGTGGGGGGCCTAACGGCGCTTCTAGCACATATTGCTTTTGTGCAGCAGAGAGGAGAATCCTCAAATTCATGGCCCATTCAGTAAAGTTGCTACCGTTCGTTGCTAGTTTCTCTTTCTCCATGAACGCATTGAAATTAAAAGCAGGTGGTGCCATCTACAACAGAATTTGTAAAGTTTAGACTAAGTGTATGATAGATCGAGTTCAACTAATCTATATTACGAATGAACTCCCACTCAAAAGCGACATCCCTCGTGTCCTTTTGGTGATTACATGAACCAAATCCACTACACCAAGTCCGATCATCACGTGAGTCGGTATAGCTTCAAGGCGAGCATCAAATGGGCATCATATCAACTATATGACTCATGCTTAACCTTTCGGTCTGTGTTCCGAGGCCATGTCTGTACATGCTAGGCTCGCCAAGTTAGAACCTTAGTATTCGCATGTGTAACTGTTTTACACCCGAAATATGGTCGTGGATCCAAGAACACCCGATCATCACGTGATGTCTTGGAGCGACGAAAACATAATCGGTGCATACTAAAGGAAGAACACATTCTTATCTTGATATTTAAATGAGGGATCATCTTATTATGCTTAACAAAGCGCTAAACAAGCAATATAAGATGTAATCAAACATCATATGTTTATTAGTGAAATTATATGGTTCCCGCAGATGATCTCTATCATGTGCATCGTGGTATGATCACTATCATACCTATATGTGTAAATCCAAGGTCTATGGATTTACACGCTATGTGTGTTGTAAGAGTATCATCTCATACTTCTACTTACAACACTACCATATCATAACACTAGCCCAGCAACAATCTAAACTAGACGCCTCTAATTTATCCATTGCAAGTTTTACGTGGCTTAGGGCTTTCGAGATAGAACCGTTCTTACCTACGAACATGAACCACAACGAGGATAATCAAATTGTTGACAACTCGCTTGCAAAATAGATATTGACTATAGTAGGAGAGACAGACACCCGCTAGCCACTTATGCAAACTAGTTGCATGTCAAGCGTGGAACAGGTCTCATGTGCGAGGACATGTAAAGTTTGTCCGGGCCGCTTCATCCCACTATGCCACCAATATCCAAAATTACAACAAAGGAGCAACAACATGATCATCATCACCCACATACTCATATGTGTACTACCCGTGTAAAGTATCTACGCATAGATCCGGCTCTGATACCACTGTAGGGTTCGCAGCATAGAAAACAAAAAATTTCCTACGATGTGAACTATATACCAAGATCCATCTACTAGATACAAACAACGGGCGGATGTATATCCGTAGAGAACATACCCTTGAAGACCGACAAAGCTTAACGAGTTCAACTCGTGGTTGATGTAGACGATCTCTTGCCGATCTCAAGATCGAGAGGAAGTCCTAGCGCCGCAAATCAGCAGCGCATCCGTGCTCGCACACACGTTCGAGGCACCGAGCAACCTCCGCCTCCTCGCTCCAGCGATGCAGCGGAAGCACAACTCTTTCTTGCCGAATAGCCACCGGGAACATGTATCTCGCTAGTCCGAGACCATGGGGGATAAATTCTAGAGGGGGAGAGAGATCCTTCACGAGGAGGTGTGGTGTGAGAGGAGGAGAGGGGGGCCTTTTATAGGGGAGAGGGGGGGGCACCCAAGGGGCATGGCGCCCAGCCATGGGGCTGCCCCCACCTCTTCCACATTCATGTGGGTGGAGCTCCCACTCAAAATTAAAAGCCTCCACTCCCATTAAAAAGCCTCCACTCAAAAATCCACTCACATGCATTAAATTTCCACCAAATTTAATGCAAGCTCTCATTTAAATAAAACTCTTTTATTTATTTATTCAGAATTTTGTTAATTACTTTAATTAACAAACATTCACATAAAACCCCTTGCTAGTATTCCATTTCACATGCAGAACCAGTTTCAGCAATTTCAACCGAAACAGTTTCGGTGTCTAGTGAAATAAATTCCTGCGCTTTCCTTTTCTTTTCGGCATGAAACTTTTGCTCCAATTGGATGTCGGTGTCTCTTAAGTGTGTCACCCTACGGTTCGTGAATAATGCGGACATGATCGAGACCCCTCTCGGATCAATAATCAGAAGCGGGATCTAGAGACCCATACTGACTCCCACACATTCAACGATGACTTTCTTGTGATCGTCGGAACCTTTTACGCTAGTATCTTAATACCTTTGTTTCATGATATATTACATGTCCGAGATTCGATCATCGGTATCTCCATACCAAGTTTGATCTTGTTACCGACATGCACTCTTTTCTCGTTCCTGTGATATAACATTCTAGTGATCAAATCACTTGCTTGCAAGCTAATCAATGTGATATCACCGAGAGGGCCCAGAGTATATCTATCCGTCATCGGGATGAACAAATTCCACTCTTGATCCATGAGCCTCAACATAACACTTTATTAGTTCTGAATCCATCTTTATAATCACCCTGTTACGGTGTGACGTTTGATGTTATCAAGAAACTCTTCCGGTGTTAGTGATTGACATGATCTCATGGTCTAAGGATTAGGATCACTTCGTAAGTTGTTATAGCAATATAAACTCAATGACTTTGATCGTAATGCTATACTTCGGATGAGTGTTCATCACACCATTACACTAATGTTGTGATCCCGTTATTAACAACATCCAATGTCCATGATCAGGAAACCTTGATCATCTTGTTAATCAACGAGCTAGTTTATGAGAGAGGCATAACTAGGAACTTTCTGTTTGTTTATTAAACACACATGTATTAATGTTTCCGTATTAATACAATTATAGCATGCAAAATAAACATCTATCATATACTTGGAATACACATAATAAACACTTTATTATTGCCTCTCAGGGCATATTCCCTTCAAAAAGAATGCGATGCACCAGAATCAAAGAGAACTCGTGCAGGGACTGAGGTAACTGAAAGCATACCCATGACAACTCCAGGTGCGAGCTCAGCTTTAGAGGCGTTGACGCAGTTGGCGCGAACAACCGCAGACCCGGGCTTAGTGTTGATGTTGAGAGCCCGAGGCGGTGGTGCACGAACCGAAGGAGAGCTTGATGCAGATCTTGGCGGGGGTTGAGGGAGAGATTTGTTCTTCATTGGACAGTTCCAGTTGGGATGTCCATGATCTCCACATGTGTAACAAGCACCATGTGGACGTGGAGCAGAGTAGCCAGGGACTCCGCCAGGCGCTCCAGGGTAGTGGTTGTTGTAGCCCCTGGGAGCCGCAGTGGTGAAGTTTGGTGGCCTTGGCGCGAAACTTGCAGGTCTTGGTGGAGCCGGGAGCGACGGTGGGGTGTTAGGAACCCAGACACGCCGCTTAGGAGGAGCTGCCATAACCGAAGAGCTTGATGCATCCCTGTTATGTTTCTTGGACTCCTCAAACATCTGCCTGCTTGCCTCCTCTTGCAGTGCTGTGTGCTGTAGTTCCAGGAAGGTTGCCGGTCTTGCATGCGTGATTGCATACTTGATCGACGCATTGAGCCCTTGCCTGAACCTTTTCTGCTTCTTCTTGTCATCAGATACCTCATCACCACCATAACAAGACAGATTCATGAAGTTCCTGATATAGGTGTTGACGTTATCATTCCCTTGCTTCAGGTTGAGAAAAGCCTCCTTCATCCTTTCCATTTCAATCTCTGAGAGAAACTGCTCCTTGAAAGCTGCAGTGAACCTTTCCCAAGTTGGCTGGAAACCAGTGCAGCTTGCCTTCAAGTAGTTCTCCCACCAGAGAGCTGCATCTCCCTTGAGAAGGTGAGTAGCGCACTTGACCCACTCCTGTTCCGGAACATCAGCAGTCTCGAGCAACCTTGAGATCTCACGCAGCCAATCATCCGCGTCCAGAGGTCGGTCAGACACATCAAACTGACGAGGGTTGAACTTGAGGAAGCTCTTGATGTCTCCACGCCTGGGAGGTGGAGGAAGTGGAGCAAACTCGTTTCTTCTGACGCTCTCCTCAAAGCGCTGCTGGTTCTCTTGCATAGCTGCCAAAGCATTAGCAATGTTTGACAGCGCTGAGCCCAGTTCCGGAGGTATGTCCTCATCAGTCCGGCGTGGTGGAGCCATCCTGTCATTGATATAAAACTCAAGTCAGTACTATAATGGAGAATGATAATAAACCAAAATAGTACCAAGATGGAATTAACCAAGATTAAAGGATACAATTTACTGAGATGATATTAAAATATCAACAAAGTTCATAGCACCTAAAAGATATTAAGCATATCGCACACGACTGAAAAGGAGTGTGGTACACAAATATATCAAAGAAAAAAAAATTTCCACAAATTTCGGCATTACAATACCAATAGATGCGCAAAAATTACTTAACGAATCAAGATTAGTGACTCTACCGATTCAATATACAAAAGCGAATGAGAAGAGTAGTGGTATGGTCGCGACTCCATCCCACACTCAAATCATTACTCCGCACATGAACAAGTGGAACACATATCCTAACCCCTTCTTCTCACGACGAAACCTAAGATTGGTAACTACGGAAACGAACACCCCAACAAGATAGCGTCGGATACAAGAGGAAGATCGATTGCGTCGGTTTACAAAAGCCTGTCGGTATGGAATGTACCAACAGTTGATAACCAAAGGCAGATAAGATAACAACTTGGATGCAACAGATAGACAAGGAATTACACACACACACACACAACCTATGGTACTACGGAAACCCCGAACACGTGAATCCTAGTTTGAATCTTGAGATGAGGATTGAAAACGTTGCACTTCCTTACCAGAAAAGAGTGGTGGGAGGGTAAGAAGAAAAGTGGAAGCAGTCCTACTCTCGCGTTTTGTTCTTCCCTAATATACATAACTACCAAAATATTTGCTAGACTGACAACGACCGTTTGGCTGAAACCCTGAAGGTCGGGATGGCTCTGATACCAATTGTAACTACCTCGGTGAACTACGCTCCTAGATACAAGCCTGGATGAGTGGTAGTGGTTGAAATAGTACGGTGGGGCCCCAAAAGCCACTCACTGGTAGTCCTTTCAGACGTCCCAACCACTACCCTCTCAACGGGACCTGTACGGGCGGCGTAGTCGGCAGGCGAAGGGATCAACTACGTACACAAGTGGGTATGTACGCAAGCCACCATACAAGAGTACATCAGAGCCATACCATCTAGAAAGAAAGGAAATATAGCAACGCCATACGGCAAGATTCAAATGACCTAGATAGACCTATATTTTAGGATACTTCCTCATACAACACACATCAGAGTATCATGCGGAAGCGGCAAACAAAATCCGAGTACGGATAAGAAGCAAATCGGCATAAGATGCCATAGAAAATAAGCACATCCCAACTACAGGTCTCACGGATCCCCGATCCCGGAATCTCTACACCGAACGATCGTTGCCCACATCATCAGCTTCTTCCACCCAGTATCCGTCCTGAGGAGGTACCTGTCCATCTGAACCAATAATTTATCGTGTGAGACCCTAAGGGTACTCAGCAAGTCTTAATGCCGCTAAAGGGGACACAACCTGGGGTGACGCAATTGCAGCGAAAGATAAACCCTAGCAATTCTACAGATAAACGCTAACCATCCGCCTAACCAATGATAGACGGATGTCCGTGAATTAAGAACAACAGTTATAATGGTAATCTCATCCGATCCATCCTCCTCCCTGCTTACCAACAAGGAAGCGGACGAACAACCTCCCATCCGTTGGCAATTTTATTAATCATTCCATGAGTGTTGCACTATTTACTAGTCAAGTTACTTAGTCAGATTAAAGCGGTACTTTAGTTATGCTTGTCTATGATCGAGAAACTGTGCTCCAAGTCGTCCATATCCGCGGACACGGCTTTCAGAAAGTTTTACCCGGCCGTGGTGCACCAATAGCAACACACGCTCGATCAACCTCGGAAAAACCAAATCAAAACCCAACGAGGCTTTCACGACTGAACAATCACAAGATTCAGAAATATTTCAGGGGGCCACCCTTTGAGTAGATCCCGCAACGGAGTAAGCAAGCTCCGAGACGGACTCAAGGTTGCGCCAATGGCTGTAAGCGACTGGGAACCCGAAAGTGTGGCTGGGCTTGTCGATACCGCGTAATCACTCCGCATACCTAAACAGTACAGGTGCTATCTGTCGCACAATCGTAAATAAAGCGGTAAAACATGGCATAAGTACAGGATCGTAAATAAAACCTCAAACTAGTTTGTGGCCCCAAGAAATAAGACGGAATCAAGCTCTGGCTCAGGGGGGTCCCATATACCTCCCGGATGTGGATAGCGCGATAAATCAAGGAACAGGAATCAAGTACTCGGGGTCTTACGGGACACAAGTGAGCAGGAAAAACCAAATAGCAGATGTTGCTCACCGGTGCCACTTTCTTTAGTTATCCCAGAACTACTCAGGTTAAGTTGTTTAGGTACCTCATTATCCAACAGACGCTCACATACCCTACACATGCTGTTCTACGACTCGCATGGCTCAAACAACTCCTACAGTAGAGGCTCATGGGATGGAGGAACAAGCTTGGTGGGGTTTAAAAGTAAAGGCTATGCATACTTGGGATTCAATTTAATGCAATCGCGACTCGATGATGCAAGAATAAGGTAGAGGCAATAGGTACTGTATGTATGCAAGCATGTGGAAGTGCTTGCCTGGTATCTCAGTTGAAGCAAGGGACGGATCTGGGTAGTGCTCCTGGTTCTCTTGATACAACCCCTGCTCAGTGTCTATCCGAGAAAAACCAAACAAACAAGGCCAACATGAATATAGAGCACAAGCATATGAATAAGATGCGTCAAGCAAACAATCATGCCATGATGAATGATGCACATTTTACATGGCAAGTAAGGTAGCATGGCATGATGAGGTGTGGAAGACAAGTAGTAACATTTTTAATGGGGTTTTGGAATCACATTTGTTGCCATAACAGTTGTTGTTCACTATATATTTATATGATGCATGCTGCAATTCAAGTTATGGATAGCATAAACAGAAAGGTCTCGTCGAGCTGATCATTTTAGACACATCATTTGCTAAATTTGGATTTAGGAATCAAAAGTTATGAATTATTTAAATTCTAGTGGCAATTGGGTAATTTAAATAAACTTGGAATTTTACTTGTGCAAAAGACAAAATGGATGGCATATTTGGAATCCTCTCATCTTGCTGATATCCAAACATATATTATTTGCCCAATTTGGATTTAGTATGGAAAAGTTATTTGAAACTGAATTGAATTTAAATTTTGAAATTAATTAAACAGGATTTGAATTTTTAAAACAGGCTCTGGGACGTTTTATACCTATCCAAAACTAGTCTGGGTCGCAGACAGGTGGGGCCAGGGGTTCTGTGGCCCACGCGCCAGCGGCTGAGGGAACAGAGGACCGCGGGTTGATTAGGAAAAAGCCAGGGAGTCTTTTTAGAAAAACTGCATCGATGCTGACAACGGGGCCAAGGGGACTGCGGGTGAGGCGTTGGGAAGAGGAGGGGCTAAAGTAGAAAAGCGTCCAGGGGGGGGGGGGGGGGTTCGATTGTCTGACGAAACTGAATCTCGCCCGCGAAACTGGCTAGCTGACACGATCTTGCGATGTAGATGCCGACTAATCTGCTAGGAGAACCTGGATGCCGCAAACACGAAAATTGTAGAGGGATGTACCGGCTACACATTTTGCTAAGGGTCCATCGACGGGGGAGGGCTGGAACGGACGGGGCGATGCGAAGAACAGAGGGTGCGCTCGGGGTTCGTCTGCGTCTGCTGCCGTGCGCGCGCGCGCGGCGTGCGCCAGAGCGGCCGATGCTAGCGAGGCAGAGACGGCGCTAGCTAGAGGGAGGAGGGTCGGGCGGCAGCTCACCGAGGGAGGTGCTGGCGACGGCGAGACGACGGCGAGGGGAGGGTGAACAACGGCGAGCGCGAGCGACGGCGCGGCACTCTCGGACGCGAACGGTCTGGTGACGCGGCGGTTCGTGGCGGCCCCGGGATCCTCCTGCCGCAGTCCCGACGAGGCGCCAGCGGTACCCCTCCTCCTCCTCGAAGCTTCCTTCGCTGGCTTCGACGGATTGGGGACAGAGAGCG
Source organism: Avena atlantica (assembly GCA_910589765.1). Taxonomy (NCBI): domain Eukaryota; kingdom Viridiplantae; phylum Streptophyta; class Magnoliopsida; order Poales; family Poaceae; genus Avena; species Avena atlantica. Next base: position 109,935,279 of record OU342735.1, read on the forward strand.
AAGGGGAAGGAAGAGGGTGGCGGCGCGGGGTGCAGAGAGGGGAGGCTAGGGTTGAGGGGGAGGCTGCGCGGTTTGGGATAAGAAGAGGCAGGGCTCACGTGCCGTGCGCGCTGCTGACGCGGACGACGGCGAGGGACGGCCAACTGCTCCTGCCGTTTGCTTTCCGTCGCGCGCAGGGAGAGAAGGGGTGGCGACGGGGAAGAAAAACAGGACGACGGCGCCGTGAGAGGAGGGTTATCGGGCCAGGGGGACGAGTTGGGCCGGGGGAGTCTGCCTGTTGGGTTGCTACTGGGCTGCCGCGGCTGGGTGGGCTGCCAGGTTCTCTCTCCCTTTTTATCTTTCTTTCTCTTTTGTTTTGTTTGCTTTGTTTTTTTTCAATCTAATGCAAAAATCAAACCAGCTACTGATTTCAAAAATATTTGGACTTGGTTACCAGGAGGTTTGAAAAAGAGGGAGACCTGTCTAAGAGGAGAGAAAGAAGGGCAACTTGGGTTGTGATTAGAATGGGTGTGGTGTAGGTATTAGCTAGGATGGTTAAGGCATGGGGTAGTCTTAGGGTTTTACTAAGAGGGGTATGGATAGAGGGAGGTGGTACTTAAGTTGATCAAACATGCTTGGACAAGATCACATAAAACCAAACAAACAAAAAGGAAGAGAGGAGAGGTGATGGGGTTGTCCTTTACCCACACATGATCACATGTGTAAGCATGGAGCAAGGTGATGAGGGTTTAACTCAAAGGGGAGAGGAGAGGGAGAGAGCTAGGGTTACACTGCCAAAACAAGATCAAGCAAGGAAGGAGTGATCCACTTAGAATTCAAGCAAAAACTAAATACTAGAAAAGGTGGCACTTGCATGGCCCATGCAACATGATTAATGCCAAATGGTTATATTGTGAAAACAACATTATTTCATGTGGCTTTAATCCTTGCATTCCCAAAAGGTGGGCATAGGCCAAGCAAAGATTATGGGTGGGTTCCAACCAACTTATCATGAGCCAGAGCTAAAACAACAAAATGCCAAGCTCAGAATAGTTGGATGGTGGAATTATAGGGTGGTGAAAGAAAAGGTGGTGGAGTCAACAAGAGAGATGCCCTCAACTCAACTTGGGCATATAACAATGTATCAAGAGCCAAATACAATATCAAGAGGCAAATACAATTAATCATGCACATGAGATAAGAACCAAACAAGAAAGGGTTTTATATGATGCTCAAATGCAAGGTGGTATGATGGTATGAGCATGATATGATGATGATGCAACAATTATATGTTGGAAGTGGCCCATTTTATTATTATAACATGTAGCATTACAGGGGTTAGACAACTGGGATGCTACATCCGGCCACCTCACCCCACCCAATCATCTCTCGCCACCTCACCCTCATCCCAATCCCCACCCAACCAGACACCGCCACCTCACCCCCAAACCCCATCCCACTACTCCCTCCCCACAGCAGCCCACCCACCCCACACAACACCACACGCACGCCCCACCTGCTGCCCCCACCCGGCCACGTCGCCCCACAACCCACGCAACACCACGGGCACGCACGCACCCGACGCACACCACCCGACCGACCCCTCCTGGCCCACCTGCCCCACGACGAGCCCTGCTCCTCTTCCTCCCTGGCCGCTCTCTCTTCACCGCCCGTCCGCCGCGCCTCCCAACCCCGACCCTGCGTCTCTCTCCTCCCCTCTCCCTTCGCCGACCGCCTCCACCCGTCCTCCGGCGCCGCCTCCCGCTCCTCTGCGTCGCGCCCTCCTCTCGCCGGCCAAGCTCGCCCCGCCCTTCAACCTCTCCGGCGCCGGCCTGCCGCCACTCCGTCGGCCGCCTCCGCTCGCCGAGCTCCCCGCCATCCTCGCTTCCCCGGCCGCCGCCCCCCCTCTTCCACGGTGCCCTGCTCTCCGCGCTCCGGCCGCGTCGACCCCGCGCCGCCCGCGTCTGCCTGCGAGCCACCTCCGGCCACCCGCGGTCTCCTCGTCGCCCTGGCCCTGAGCCAGCCGCCGCCGTCTGGCCTCGACCCCGCCCTGCTTCCTCCTTCCCCGGCTCCTCCCGCGCGACCGCGCCAGGCGCCGCCGCCGGCGAGCCCGCCTCGGTCTCTCCTTCCCCGGCTCCTCCCGCGCGACCTCGTCCGCCGCCGCCGGCGAGCCCGCCTCGCCTTCCTCCCCCACCTCCGGCCGCCCGCGCTCGCCTCCGTTTCCCTCCTCGCCGCCGGCCGCCCTCCTCTGGTCCGCGAGGTTCCGCCGTCGTCGACCCTCCGTCGCCACCGTCCTTGCCGCGTCGGCCTTCCTTCCTGCCCGGCGTGGCCCTGCAGCAGCCGCCTCGGCCTCCCGAGCGCCGCCGCTAGCCATTCCTCCAAGCCCCCAACCGCCACCCCTTCGCTGTGTATGTCCCCTGCAGGTTTTTGGCCGTCAGAGTTTGTTCATCGCATATGTGGTGCTTTGTCACGTGGTTGTATCTGTTAATGGAGGAGTTAGAGTGGTGTGTGGATGTTGGCGATGTCGTGGTATTGCTCAAGACAGAAGCCGAGAGCTCCTTCAGGACCAAGACCCCGACAAGATCTATGATCGCCTAGGCTTTCTCGTTCACCAGACTAAAGGGGCGCGGACCCAAGATCGACACCGACTTAGAAGAATCCGATGAACCAGCGGTAATGGACCCGAGTTCGTCACCAACGCCACGACCTTCGACAAGGAACCGCCAAGATCGCCGATGCGAATAAGCCAAGTTCGTCTACCCCGGATACCCTGCGACAAGATCTACTTCACGGATCCGAAGACCCCGGAACCCGATCCACTCAAGTTCGCCACCGGCGACAAGATCGGCACCAACCAGGGCGAGTCCGATGCCCCGACGCCAGACCAAGTACTTCCTCCCGGAACGCCAAGATCTACTCTGTTATCCGAGAACGATCTCGCCGAGACCGAACCCCAGATCCGGACCCTGAGACCGAACCCCGAACCCCGGAACCCCAAGATCTGTCGAACCCTAATGTGTGACCTCGATCCGAGCCCCTATTTTATAAATGCCATCTATATACTTGTTGCATATTAAATTGTTCATCTTGCATGCATACTCGTCTGTGGTTGGGGGCCTTAGGCCGATTCACCTAAATTAAATATGGGGTCCAAATGCGGGCAAATCTAGTCTTATATTGGTCCCATTTAAATTTGTGTAGCGAACCGGTCATATGTTTTGCCATGTTAATACCACATTTAAAATGCGGGGTATCTAAACAACTAGAACCATATATTTAATGGTCGGGACCCCGGTTCCACTTAATATTGCCCAATTGCATCGCACCTTTGCCTGGCCTTACACCATGCATGCATCATGCCCGATCTTCTGCCGTAGTATTAAATATCGCATCCGGTGTTTATTCTAGTGTTTTGCTTCTTCGCGGATAAGGCCGTTGAGTTGATGTGAGCTTCGCCCCGATCTTCGGATGAACCTTCGGCAATGTTTTCAGGCGAGCATCTCCCCCTTTCTACCTATCTTACTTTTATAGTATTTATTCCCTCCTGTTGATCTATTGCTATCTGTGTTGCGATGCTCTAGTTTTCGTACCCGTGATATCCCTCGCAGCCTTATATTGCCTTGGACACCTCCTATTACCTGTTGTTTGGTAGATAGTTGGACTTGCGCGTCGTAGTCGCTTGCTCAAGTGCTGTTGCGTGTCGTCAAGTGCCACAGTTGTTGGTATATTTCCGCATGTTGATGTTGGAGATGATCATGGCTTTACTTATCGTTCACTTTAATTACTGTTTAACAACTAAAATTGAAGTAAGTAAGCAGAGGCACATGTGGGCAATAGATGTTATTTGGTTGTTAACCGTCCACTTGTGTCCCGTAGGACCCCGAGTACTTGATACCTGTTCCTTGATTATTCGCGCTATCCACATCCGGGAGGATTATGGGACCCCCCTGAGCCAGAGCTTGATTCATTCTTATTTCTTGGGGCCACAAACTAGTTTGAGGTTTTATTTACGATCCTGTACTTATGCCATGCTTTACTGCTTTATTTACGATTGTGCGAGGAGCACACTGTACTGTTTAGGTAAGCGGAATGTTTTCGTGGTATCGACAATCCCAGTTTTGGGTTCCCAGTCGTTTACAACCATTGTCGCAAACCTTGAGTCCGTCTCGGAGTCAGCTAGCTTCGTTGCGGGTCTACTCAATGGGGTGGCCCCCTGAAATATTTCTGAATCATGTGATTGCTTTGTCGTGAAGGCCTCGTTGGGTTTTGATTTGGTTTTTCCGAGGTTGATCGAGTGTGTGTTGCTATTTGTGCACCCCGGCCGGGTAAAACTTTCTGAAAGCCGTGTCCGCGGTTATGGACGACTTGGAGCACAGTATCTCGATCATAGACAACTATAACTAAAGTAGTTCTATAGATTTGACTTTATAATGACTAGTAATCAGCTTCACTACAATGGAATGGCTAAATAAAACTGCCAACAACTGCTTGTTTGGGTGGTCGCTTGCTACCATTGTACCTGACTAGTAAGTATTGCAACTATAATGGAATGGCTAAATAAAAGTACCAACAACTGTTGGGTTTGGGGTTATCTCATGCTAATTGTATCTGACTAGTAAGTGTTGCAACTACAATGGAATGGTTAACTAAAATTGCCCACTGCTTATTGTATCAGGACGATCATCTATATTTGACTAGTAATTGCTGCAACGATAACTGAATAAATAAAACTGCCAACGGTGTGAGTTCCTCGGTTGACTTCCTCATTTGGTCTCGAGGGGGAAACACCAGGGTGGGTTTGTTTGATGGTAGCATCAGGTTGGTTCCGAATAGGTCTTTCTTACCCCTCTCTGATAGCCGACAGTTATATCGAGTCTCTATAGGTTGTTTAGTGCATGCTGCCGCTGCCGCCTCAGTCCACCATACCTGTGTAGGCGAGGACCGCCGAATTCTAGTCTCGCCGTGTAATGGCCTCAGTACTGACCGCTCTCTCTTTTTCCTTTGCCCTTTGTCGGCACCCCTTTTGTTTAAGCAGGTTTTGGGATCGACGTCGTTAGCAGGGTTACCCTTCTGGCTTGGCCTGGGAAGGGTTATGGACGCCATTGGTTATTCTTCAGGGCTCTTAGCCCCATTTGCATCTTGTCCGTAGCTGGACGCTCTATCGTTTTCAAGGTGATTTGGATCTTTGTTCTGTATATCTGTATTCTTGACTCATGGAGTCGTGTTGTATATATATCTGTTCTGTGGGTCCCATCGAGGACTGTTGTGTAATGTTATTACTTCGTTTTCCACCCGCACGAAAGTGCCTGGTGGGCACCTTTTGAATCGTTTCTATGCGGGTTTGGCGGGAATCGCTGAAACTTGCATAGGGTCGATTCTGAGGGTGTTACAGAGTGGTATCAGAGCTCAGCAGTTGCGATACCCCACAAGTCCAGCCTGTAGGATAACCTAGCTAACGGCCGAAGTAGAGTGTCAAAAACTATTTTAAAAATCGGTTGGATAGTTCTGATTAGGTCTGATTTTACTCCTTACCCCTCTGCTGCTCTCCTCTCATCTCTGCGTGTTTTGAATCCGCTCTCTTCTCTTTCTTCGAGTCCAGGAATTCTCGTGGTTGGGTTTTCGTCGTACCTTCAGGGTTTCGCTTCCTCCTTTGGATAACGGTGTTCTACCATCCGGTATTCATGCTGTCTGAGGAATCCGTCTACGGTGGTACCATTCTTTGTTCCTTGTTTGTGCCTTCCGGTGTTCTCCGACGCGACGACATCATCTACGCCAGATCCGATGCAGAGTCTGCATCACTCCTTTGTTTTTGAACCTCGATTGTCGAGATCTTCAGTCTAATTCCGAGAGTTGGTTGCATAATCTGCCTATTCGTGTGCCGAGTAATGGTTTGGGTGCGCGATGGACTGATCACCATCCGACTACTCTTATCATTCGCTCTTGCACATTGAATGGTGAATCTTTGCAGTTATACTCCTTCCGCGGAAGTTAGAGGTGGCTTTATTTGCTGATACCTCTACCTTCGACCTTTTGTCCCCGGAGTGTTCTCTCGACGATCACGTACAACGACCTCTTGTTAGTGATGTCGCGAGGATCTACACGAAGCGAGAAGACGCAGATCGTCGACCTCCCTTCCGGTACCATGAGGCGGATCTCGAGGGCGAGATCCATTGTTAGTGGTGTCGAATTGTGGCATCCCGCTAAAACCACTACTAGAAAATCACGTTGTTTTTATGAATTGTATCATCATGACCGCGTGCTCATGTCATCATGCCACATTGCATTTGAGCATCGCCATCATGTTGCATTTGCTTGCATAAAACTATTTGCGGAAAAACCCATTCTTGTTTTCTAAACGCCCCGTCTATGTTCCAAACGCAAAACCCGGGTCTCCGGATTATTTTGTTTTGTATGCTGTCGGTTTGCAAAAGCCCTGTCTAAACAAATAAAATATTTAATTATTTTAGTGGGCGCAGCCAAACCGGGCCGATCCGACCCAGTTGGCCACCCCCAGAATAAAATCGGTCCATCAGAATCCTAAAACTACCCAACCTAATCTACCCACCCCTCCGTCCACCTCACCCCACCCAATCATCTCTCGCCACCTCACCCTCATCCCAATCCCCACCCAACCAGACACCGCCACCTCACCCCCAAACCCCATCCCACTACTCCCTCCCCACAACAGCCCACCCACCCCACACAACACCACACGCACGCCCCACCTGCTGCCTCCACCCGGCCACGTCGCCCCACAACCCACGCAACACCACGGGCACGCACGCACCCGACGCACATCACCCGACCGACCCCCCTGGCCCACCTGCCCCACGACGCGCCCTGCTCCTCTTCCTCCCTGGCCACTCTCTCTTCATCGCCCGTCCGCCGCGCCTACCAACCCCGACCCCGCGTCTCTCTCCCTCCCTCTCCCTTCGCCGGCCGCCTCCACCCGTCCTCCGGCGCCGCCTCCCGCTCCTCTATGCCGTGCCCTCCTCTCGCCGGCCAAGCTCGCCCCGCCCTTCAACCTCTCCGGCGCCGGCCTGCCGCCACTCCGCCGGCCTCCTCCGCTTGCCGAGCTCCCCGCCGTCCTCGCGTCCCCGGCCGCCGCCCCCCCTCTTCCCCGGTGCCCTGCTCTCCGTGCTCCGGCCCCGTCGACCCCGCGCTGCCCGCGTCTGCCTGCGAGCCACCTCCGGCCACCCGCGGTCTCCTCGTCGCCCTGGCCCCGAGCCAGCCGCCGCCGTCTCGCCTCGACCCCGCCCTGCTTCCTCCTTCCCCGGCTCCTCCCGCGCGACCGCGCCAGGCGCCGCCGCCGGCGAGCCCGCCTCGGTCTCTCCTTCCCCGGCTCCTCCCGCGCGACCTCGCCCGCCGCCGCCGGCGAGCCCGCCTCGCCTTCCTCCCCCACCTCCGGCCGCCCGCGCTCGCCTCCGTTTCCCTCCTCGCCGTCGGCCGCCCTCCTCTGGTCCGCGAGGTTCCGCCGTCGTCGACCCTCCGTCGCCACCGTCCTTGCCGCGTCGGCCTTCCTTCCTGCCCGGCGTGGCCCTGCAGCAGCCGCCTCGGCCTCCCGAGCGCCGCCGCTAGCCATTCCTCCAAGCCCCCAACCGCCACCCCTTTGCTGTGTATGTCCCCTACAGGTTTTTGGCCGTCAGAGTTTGTTCATCGCATATGTGGTGCTTTGTCACGTGGTTGTATCTGTTAATGGAGGAGTTAGAGTGGTGTGTGGATGTTGGCGATGTCGTGGTATTGCTCAAGACAGAAGCCGAGAGCTCCTTCAGGACCAAGACCCCGACAAGATCTATGATCGCCTAGGCTTTCTTGTTCACCAGACTAAAGGGGCGCGGACCCAAGATCGACACCGACTTAGAAGAATCCGATGAACCAGCGGTAATGGACCCGAGTTCGTCACCAACGCCACGACCTTCGACAAGGAACCGCCAAGATCGCCGATGAGAATACGCCAAGTTCGTCTACCCCGGATACCCTGCGACAAGATCTACTTCACGGATCCGAAGACCCCGGAAACCGATCCACTCAAGTTCACCACCGACGACAAGATCGGCACCAACCAGGGCGAGTCCGATGCCCTGACGCCAGACCAAGTACTTCCTCCCGGAACGCCAAGATCTACTTTGTTATCCGAGAACGATCCCGCCGAGACCGAACCGCAGATCCGGACCCTGAGACCGAACCCCGAACCCCGGAACCCCAAGATCTGTCGAACCCTAATGTGTGACCTCGATCCGAGCCCCTATTTTATAAATGCCATCTATATACTTGTTGCATATTAAATTGTTCATCTTGCATGCATACTCGTCTGTGGTTGGGGGCCTTAGGCCGATTCACCTAAATTAAATATGGGGTCCAAATGCGGGCAAATCTAGTCTTATATTGGTCCCATTTAAATTTGTGTAGCGAACCGGTCATATGTTTTGCCATGTTAATACCACATTTAAAATGCGGGGTATCTAAACAACTAGAACCATATATTTAATGGTCGGGACCCCGGTTCCACTTAATATTGCCCAATTGCATCGCACCTTTGCCCGGCCTTACACCATGCATGCATCATGCCCGATCTTATGCCGTAGTATTAAATATTGCATCCGGTGTTTATTCTAGTGTTTTGCTTCTTCGCGGATAAGGCCGTTGAGTTGATGTGAGCTTCGCCCCGATCTTCGGATGAACCTTCGGCAATGTTTTCAGGCGAGCATCTCCCCCTTTCTACCTATCTTACTTTTATAGTATTTATTCTCTCCTGTTGATCTATTGCTATCTGTGTTGCGATGCTCTAGTTTTCGTACCCGTGATATCCCTCGCAGCCTTATATTGTCTTGGACACCTCCTATTACCTGTTGTTTGGTAGATAGTTGGACTTGCGCGTCGTAGTCGCTTGCTCAAGTGCTATTGCGTGTCGTCAAGTGCCACAGTTGTTGGTGTATTGCCGCATGTTGATGTTGGAGATGATCATGGCTTTACTTATCGTTCACTTTAATTACTGTTTAACAACTAAAATTGAAGTAAGTAAGCAGAGGCACAGGTGGGCAATAGATGTTATTTGGTTGTTAACCGTCCACTTGTGTCCCGTAGGACCCCGAGTACTTGATACCTGTTCCTTGATTATTCGCGCTATCCACATCCGGGAGGATTATGGGACCCCCCTAAGCCAGAGCTTGATTCATTCTTATTTCTTGGGGCCACAAACTAGTTTGAGGTTTTATTTACGATCCTGTACTTATGCCATGCTTTACTGCTTTATTTACGATTGTGCGAGGAGCACACTGTACTGTTTAGGTAAGCGGAATGTTTTCGCGGTATCGACAATCCCAGTTTTGGGTTCCCAGTCGTTTACAGCCATTGTCGCAAACCTTGAGTCCGTCTCAGAGTCAGCTAGCTTCGTTGCGGGTCTACTCAATGGGGTGGCCCCCTGAAATATTTCTGAATCCTGTGATTGCTTTGTCGTGAAGGCCTCGTTGGGTTTTGATTTGGTTTTTCCGAGGTTGATCGAGTGTGTGTTGCTATTTGTGCACCCCGGCCGGGTAAAACTTTCTGAAAGCCGTGTCCGCGGTTATGGACGACTTGGAGCACAGTATCTCGATCATAGACAACTATAACTAAAGAAGTGCTATAAATTTGACTTTATAATGACTAGTAATCAGCTTCACTACAATGGAATGGCTAAATAAAACTGCCAACAACTGCTTGTTTGGGTGGTCGCTTGCTACCATTGTACCTGACTAGTAAGTATTGCAACTATAATGTAATGGCTAAATAAAAGTACCAACAACTGCTGGGTTTGGGGTTATCTCATGCTAATTGTATCTGACTAGTAAGTGTTGCAACTACAATGGAATGGTTAACTAAAATTGCCCACTGCTTATTGTATCAGGACGATCATCTATATTTGACTAGTAATTGCTGCAACGATAACTGAATAAATAAAATTGCCAATGGTGTGAGTTCCTCGGTTGACTTCCTCGTTTGGTCTCGAGGGGGAAACACCAGGGTGGGTTTGTTTGATGGTAGCATCAGGTTGGTTCCGAATAGGTCTTTCTTACCCCTCTCTGATAGCCGACAGTTATATCGAGTCTCTATAGGTTGTTTAGTGCATGTTGCCGCTGCCGCCTCAGTCCACCATACCTGTGTAGGCGAGGACCGCCGAATTCTAGTCTCGCCGTGTACTGGCCTCAGTACTGACCGCTCTCTCTTTTTCCTTTGCCCTTTGTCGGCACCCCTTTTGTTTAAGCAGGTTTTGGGATCGACGTCGTTAGCAGGGTTACCCTTCCGGCTTGGCCTGGGCAGGGTTATGGACGCCATTGGTTATTCTTTAGGGCTCTTAGCCCCATTTGCATCTTGTCCGTAGCTGGACGCTCTATCGTTTTCAAGGTGATTTGGATCTTTGTTCTGTATATCTGTATTCTTGACTCATGGAGTCGTGTTGTATATATATATCTGTTCTGTGGGTCCCATCGAGGACTGTTGTGTAATGTTATTACTTCGTTTTCCACCCGCACGAAAGTGCCTGGTGGGCACCTTTTGAATCGTTTCTATGCGGGTTTGGCGGGAATCGCTGAAACTTGCATAGGGTCGATTCTGAGGGTGTTACACAATTTACTCTCAGTTCGTGCACTTGCTCTTATGGGTCTTTCTTCTTTATTTAATGCTCATTCCGTGGTCCTCATGTGGAGAAAGTCTCTCAAGGTGGCTTTCGTAGGATATATAGAGCATGATTTGTATGTGGTGGACTTTTCAAGGACCACTACTCCTCATGCTCTATGTCTCTATGCTAAAGCCGACAAGGGCTGGTTGTGGCATCGCCGCCTAGCCCATGTTAACATGAGAACTTTGCAAAGACTTCACTCCGAGGGCCACATCCTTCGACTTAATGATGTCTCTTTTGCCAAAGATCGTGTTTGCAGGGCTTGTATTGAAGGGAAGATGCATGAAACTCCTCACAAAGCGCTCAATCAAATCACCACAGAGAGATGTTTGGAGCTCTTGCATATGGACCTTTTTGGTCCACCCTCTCATGATAGTCTTGGAGGCAAGAAGTATTGCTTGGTTATTGTGGATGAAGGGGTTCGCAGCATAGAAAACAAAAATTTTCCTACGATAGGAACATCTAAGTACCAAGATCTATCTACTAGATACAAGCAACGGGTGGATATACATACATAGAATACATACCCTCGAAGACCGAATAGCGTTAACGAGGTTGTACTCGTGGATGATGTAGACGAACGCTTGCCGATCTCAAGATCGTGATGAAGTCCATCTGGTCCAGCCGGTCCAGCACGATCAAGTCCAGCACCTCAAAGCAGTGGTGCATACATGATCGCACACACGTACGGGTACCCCGACAACCTCCGCGCCCTCGCTCCAGCGAAGCAGCGGAAGCAACAAATCCTTCCAGAAAAATCCACCGGGAACATGTATCTCGCTGATCCGAGACCATGGGGAAATTCTAAGGGGGGAGAGAGATCCTTCGCGAGGAGGTGTGATTTGAGAGCAGGAGAGGGGGGCCTTTTATAGGGGAGAGGGGGGCACCCAAAGGGCATGGCGCCTAGCCATGGGGCTGCCCCCACCTCTTCCACATTCATGTGGGTGGAGCTCCCACTCAAAATGAAAAGCCTCCACTCCCATTAAAAAGCCTCCACTCAAAAATCCACTCACATGCATTAAATTTCCACCAAATTTAATGCAAGCTCGCATTTAAATAAAACTCTTTTATTTATTTATTCAGAATTTTGTTAATTACTTTAATTAACAAACATTCACATAAAACCCCTTACAACATTTCAATTTCACATGCAGAACCAGTTTTAGCAATTTCAACCGAAATAGTTTCGGTGTCTAGTGAAATAAATTCCTGCGCTTTCCTTTTTCTTTCTCTGGCATATCATTTGCTCCGAATGGTGTCGGTATCCCTTAATTGTGTCACCCTACGGTTCGCGAATAATGCAGACATGATCGAGACCCCTCTCCGATCAATAATCAGCAGCGGGACCTGGAGATCCGTACTGACTCCCACACATTCAACGATGACTTCTGTGATCGTGTGAACCTTTTACGCTAGTATCTTAATCCATTTGTTTCACGATATATTACATGTCCGAGATTCGATCATCGGTATCTCCATACCTAGTTTGATCTCGTTACCGACATGTACTCTTTTCTCGTTCCCGTGATATAACATTCTAGTGATCAAATCACTTGCTTGCAAGCTAATCAATGTGATATCACCGAGAGGGCCCAGAGCATATCTATCCGTCATCGGGATGAACAAATTCCACTCTCGATCCATGGGTCTCAACATAATACTTTAGTAGTTCTGAAGCCATCTTTATAATCACCCAGTTACGGTGTGACGTTTGATGTCATCGAGAAACTCTTCCGGTGTTGGTAATTGACATGATCTCATGGTCTAAGGATTAGGATCACTTCGTAAGTTGTTATAGAAATATAAACTCAATGACTTTGATCGTAATGCTATACTTCGGATGAATGTTCATCACATCATTACACTAATGTTGTGACCTCGTTATTAACAACATCCAATGTCCATGATCAGGAAACTTTGATCATCATGTTAATCAACGAGCTAGTTTATAAGAGAGGCATAACTAGGAACTTCCTTTTTGTTTATTAAACACACATGTATTAACGTTTCCGTATTAATACAATTATAGCATGTAAAATAAACATTTATCATAAATAAGGAATATGATAATAACCACTTTATTATTGCCTCTCGGGCATATTCCCTTCAGTCTCCCACTTGCACTAGAGATAATAATCTAGTTTAAAAACTTTGTGTTTTGAACACCTATGGCTTTCTGGTGTTCCATATACGCAACTGCAAGTGGTTAACATAATCTACGGATCTGACACTTTCAGGTCCGTGTGTATTTGCATGTCTTTGCGTCTTCACGCATCACTCATTCTCCAATGAGATGACATTGTATAAATTTGGTCTTTCGGTGAGACCTTTAGTTCCTTGGGGTTAAACCATGTCGATACTATTGTCATACAATATATCTTTAGTGTTAGCCCGTTGCGAACCACACCTTAGTTTGATTTCAAACTAATTGACACAAATTCCCTCCTTTGCTGCTACTATAGCAGTCATATACTTAGCCCTTTCGTTGTAGCGTTCGTCACAATGTCTTAACTATGGATTTCATCCAAATCCATCATGGAATCTCCTTTCCATTACATTGTGCCACCCATAGGTTAAATTGAGATAAACTTAATTTGTATCTTGTGACAAAACTAGTATCAATGTAACGCTTTACAATGAACTATTTGTAATTGTTTGTCACGTCTACACAAATATATTCTTAGTTCTTCCAAAAGATCATAAGAATATCCTTACTATCGTCCAATGATAATTTTATGATTCATTCTGGTATATGCTCATAACACTTAGAGCATAGGACATATCTGGATGTGTACATATCATGGTATGATTGATCAAAACATTCTCATGATTTCACTCATCAAGTGTCAAAGCACTTGAATCTTGTTTCACTTATCAAGTGTCAATACACTTGAATCTTGATTCAATTCTTTTCCATGAGACAAGAACCGTTACTTGTTGTTTCTATATTGAACTCCTTCAATATCTCATATATGTACGTTTGGCACAACCATATTAGCGTCACGGTCTATCCACTATAGACATTCACGCTAAATATTCGGGTTTTGCCTAAGTATTTCATCGAAATGAAATTCTTAACCTTTGTCAATAAAATATACATCATTTCTAATCAACAAGATGTCCTCCACATAATGTATTAGAAATATGTCTTAGCGCTCCCACTTAATTTCTTGCAAATGCAAGCATCTTCATCGTCTCTTGATGAAAAACTCCTTTTTCATCATGGTGAAGATTCCAACTCCGTGATGCTTACTTCAACCATTGAAGTTTGCATGCCCTTTTAGCATCCTTTGAATTTAGCAAAACCCTTTGGACCGTGTCTTGTACACGTCCTAGGTAACCATTCTATTAGAAGAATTTTGTTTTGTTTATTCATCTACCATATAACAAATTATATGTAGTGGTTGCTACTTTAATCCGTCCAGACTAAATATTGCTATGAAAGATCCAACCTTGTCATAGTTAATTCCTTTGAACATTGTCATAAAATACTTTACGACATGTTGACTATTTCATAGATGTGAAACATCCATGTCTGTTTCTTTATAGATCCAAATACGACCGATAGGTTTTTACACCTTTCCGGAGGGTCTTCCAAGTTCAAAACTTGGTTTCTCGTGTATGGAACTATCACGGATTTTATGGATTCAAGCCATTTGACGGAGTCAGGGCCCATCATCGCTTCTTTGTATGTAGTCGGTTCATCATTGTCAAACAATAATGATTTACTCTCAAATCTCAGCATTTGATTTGTTTATGCGACCGACTTGGTTCAATAAGAACTTAGATCTCCGTGACCACAAACTTTGAGGCACATAAGCTATAAGCATTATGGCAGCCTCCGGAACCATTTACGGCGCTGCGCAACTCAGCACATTTAGCTAAGGTTCGTTAACCTTATCAAAGTTCTATTGTCCTTCCACTTAACATTTATGAAAAATTCCTTCTTCAAGAAACTTCATGTTTCAAGCGACAAACCCTTTTGTCCTTGGTGTTATGAAGGAATAACCAATTGTTATTCGAAATAACCTACAAAGACATGCTCATCCGACTTTGGTTGTAAACATCTTACTTATGTTTAGCATACCAAAATTTAAGAAATGACAACTTGGGTTTTACCCCAAACCATAACTCATATGGTGTCATTTCAACGGATCAAGATGGATCTCTTTTCAGTGTAAAAGCGGTAGTCTCTAAAGCTTTAATCTTTTTAAAACATAATGGCAGTTTTATAAATAACACCTTTGATCCAACCGTGTCAAACAAGGTTTCATTACAAATCTCAAACACTCCATACTCCTATGGTGTTTCGGGAAATGTAAATCTAGGTGTTTTGCTAAACTTGCAACTCAAATAAATCCCTTTATGATAAATCATAATTCATTTATTTTTCTTGTTACACTTGTAACTCAAATAAATCCCTTATGATAAAATCATAAACCATTTATTTTCTTGTCACAATGATTTTCACTTCATCTTGAAAGTCTTTGAACATTTTGAAATATTTCACAGTTCTTTATCATTAAGTGAATATTCACTCAAATTTCCGGAGAAAGTATATGAAGTTGAAATCCATCGCTTACGACTATACATAATGGACTACATACATCGATATGTATAAATTCCAATATTTTAGTCGTTCGTTCTTCTTTGGCCTTTGAACGAAGTTTTAATTATCCCGAGGAAAGTCTCACAAGCGTCACTTGATCAAATCAAAGACTCCAAAAATCCATGAAAATGGAGTTTCTTCATGTTTTCTTTCCAATATAATTTAAACGGCGATGTCACTTCGTAAGTGATCTTCCAATCATTTGTCTTGCGACATTTTAGCATTAGGCTTTATGGATGTGATTTTTTCAACTAGATTTGTAAATCATCCATCTTATATGGAATACGGTATTTATTTGAACAACCTTTGTTCTCATAATACCTGATTCAAATAACAATTATTAAAACAAATCTTGAAGTCAAGCCTTGATGTCAACAAGACATACAAACAACGGTTTGTTTGTTTGTTTTCGATGAACATCATCACATATTCTCTTGCAAGTTACTTAGGCCATTGTGGTTCATGAATTGCGTCGTTCTGTATGAAATTTCATACTAACCAATTCGGTATCCAATACCCAAGAACCACATTGTTTAACAAGCAAAGAATACATCCATAACATGTATATCATATATATACCTAAATTGGATATTTCCGAAAAAATTCTTTTCTGCCAAATATATTTTATAGATTCTCTTTCAGCATTTCCTTTTTACTTTTTTTAAAAGAATCTATCAACACCAAAGTGGCGTCATATACATGACACATAGTCCAAAGCGTGTATATTCAAATAATAATACCTTTGGACTTGCACTTTGAAGTAGATCACCATCATCAAAATGATCGGTATTCTTTCAAAATCCATTCTTTAGTAATCTTTTAGTGTAGTAAACACTTTACATACATCTTCTATTCATCCTTATCATGACGACTTTCATGATCAAGCTACTGTAGCTTATAAGGAGAATCGTGAGTATAACATTACTTTCCAAAACCCTTTTTGGATGATTAGGATGTCTAGCATCTCCAACCTTCGCAAATTCTCATCCAATATGAGAACATATATTATACTCTATCATATTGCAACAAAAACATTGTTTCAGATATCGTTATATCTGTCACACATGATGGTTTCTGAAACAATTCTTTCATCTCCTAGATAAACTTGATTAAAACAATCAAGAATCATGGAGGCAAACATGATACTTAAGATACTAACACTGGAATTGTTACTCTCGATTTAATACTAACTATTAAATTTCACGGAGTAAATAGAGTTTGCTGAAAGTTTGCAATAGGACTTTAAACTTTAGATTGACACTCAACACAATACGATACCAGTTCGTAAAGTATATATATCCAGAATTCTATAGTTCTATTATCTCAATTACAACTATGCATAAGGTGGTGAACGAATGCCAATGACTACAACAAATTATGAAAATTCACTTTGATTTAATTTATGATAAATTGAGTTCTACTAATCCAAATTAGAAATGAACTCCCACTCAAAAACGACATCCCTCGTGTCTTTTTGGTGATTACATGAACCAAATCCACTACACCAAGTCCGATCATCACGTGAGTCGGTGTAGCTTCAAAGGCGAGCATCAAATGGGCATCATATCTACTATATGACTCATGCTTTACCTTTCAGTCCGTGTTCCGAGGCCATGTTTGTACATGCTAGGCTCGCCAAGTTAGAACCTTAGTATTCGCGTGTGTAACTGTCTTACACCCGAGATATGCTCGTGGATTCAAGTACACCCGATCATCACGTGATGTCTTGAAGCGACGAAACATTGTCGATGCATAATTAAGGAAGAACACATTTTTATCTTGATATCTAAATGAGGGATCATCTTATTATGCTAATAAAACGCCAAACAAGAAATATAAGATGCAATCAAAACATCACATGTTTATTAGTGAAATGATATGGTTCCCGCATATGATCTCCATCATGTGCACCGTGGTATGATCTCTATCGTACCTTTATGTGTAAGGCCAAGGTCTATGGAACTTACACGCTATGTGTGTTGTAAGAGTATCATCTCATACTTCTACTTACAACATCACCATATCATAACACTAGCCCAGAAACAATCTAAACTAGATGCCTCTAATTTATCCATTGCAAATTTTACGTGGCTTAGGGCTTTCGAGATAGAACCATTCTGACCTACAAACATGAACCACAACGAGGATAACCAAATTGTTGACAACTCGTTGCAAATTAGATATTGACTATAGTAGGAGAGACAGACACCCGCTAGCCACTTATGCAAAACTAGTTGCATGTCAAGCGTGGAACAGGTCTCATGTGCGAGGACATGTAAAGTTTGTCCGGGCCGCTTCATCCCACTATGCCACCAATATCCAAAGTACAACTAAGAAGCAATAAAATGATCATCATTGCCCACATACTCATATGTGTACTACCCGTGCAAAGTATCTACGCATAGATCCGGCTCTGATACCACTGAAGGGGTTCGCAGCATAGAAAACAAAAATTTTCCTACGATGGGAACATCTAAGTACCAAGATCTATCTACTAGATACAAGCAACGGGTGGATATACATCCATAGAATACATACCCTCGAAGACCGAATAGCGTTAACAAGGTTGTACTCGTGGATGATGTAGACGAACGCTTGCCGATCTCAAGATCGTGATGAAGTCCATCTGGTCCAGCCGGTCCAGCACGATCAAGTCCAGCACCTCAAAGCAGTGGTGCATCCGTGATCGCACAGACGTACGGGTACCCCGACAACCTCCGCGCCCTCGCTCCAGCGAAGCAGCGGAAGCAACAAATCCTTCCAGAAAAAGCCACCGGGAACATGTATCTCGCTGATCCGAGACCATGGGGAAATTCTAAGGGTGGAGAGAGATCCTTCGCGAGGAGGTGTGCTTTGAGAGGAGAAGAGGGGGGCCTTTTATAGGGGAGAGGGGGCACCCAAAGGGCATGGCGCCCAGCCATGGGGCTGCCCCCACCTCTTCCACATTCATGTGGGTGGAGCTCCCACTCAAAATGAAAAGCCTCCACTCCCATTAAAAAGCCTCCACTCAAAAATCCACTCACATGCATTAAATTTCCACCAAATTTAATGCAAGCTCGCATTTAAATAAAACTCTTTTATTTATTTATTCAGAATTTTGTTAATTACTTTAATTAACAAACATTCACATAAAACCCCTTACAACATTTCAATTTCACATGCAGAACCAGTTTTAGCAATTTCAACCGAAACAGTTTCGATGTCTAGTGAAATAAATTCCCGCGCTTTCCTTTTTCTTTCTCTAGCATATCATTTGCTCCGAATGGTGTCGGTATCCCTTAAGTGTGTCACCCTACGGTTCGCGAATAATGCAGACATGATCGAGACCCCTCTCCGATCAATAATCAGCAGCGGGACCTGGAGATCCGTACTGACTCCCACACATTCAACGATGACCTCTGTTATCGTGTGAACCTTTTACGCTAGTATCTTAATCCCTTTGTTTCACGATATATTACATGTCCGAGATTCGATCATCGGTATCTCCATACCTAGTTTGATCTCGTTACCGACATGTACTCTTTTCTTGTTCCCGTGATATAACATTCTAGTGATCAAATCACTTGCTTGCAAGCTAATCAATGTGATATCACCGAGAGGGCCCAGAGCATATCTATCCGTCATCGGGATGAACAAATTCCACTCTCGATCCATGGGTCTCAACATAATACTTTAGTAGTTCTGAAGCCATCTTTATAATCACCCAATTACGGTGTGACGTTTGATGTTATCGAGAAACTCTTCCGGTGTTAGTGATTGACATGATCTCATGGTCTAAGGATTAGGATCACTTCGTAAGTTGTTATAGCAATATAAACTCAATGACTTTGATGGTAATGCTATACTTCGGATGAATGTTCATCACATCATTACACTAATGTTGTGACCTCGTTATTAACAACATCCAATGTCCATGATCAGGAAACTTTGATCATCATGTTAATCAACGAGCTAGTTTATAAGAGAGGCATAACTAGGAACTTACTTTTTGTTTATTAAACACACATGTATTAACGTTTCCGTATTAATACAATTATAGCATGTAAAATAAACATTTATCATAAATAAGGAATACGATAATAACAACTTTATTATTGCCTCTCGGGCATATTCCCTTCAGTGGATGATTTCTCAAGATTCACTTGGGTGTTCTTTTCTAAGTACAAGAGTGAGACTCAACAAACCGTCATCAATTTTGCTAATGAGGTTCAATGGAAACACAATGCAACCATTCTCTCAATTCGTAGCGACAATGGCACCGAGTTCAAGAACTATACCTTGGATGAGTTTCTTAGTGATGAAGGAATCAAGCATCAATACTCCACTCCCTATACCCCTCAACAAAATGGAGTTGCCAAAAGGAAGAATCACACTTTGATGGATGCGGCTCGGTCCATGCTAGCTGAATTCAAGTCTCCATACAACTTTTGGGCCGAGGCCATCTCCACCGCTTGCCATGCAACTAACCGGATCTATCTCCGCAAGAAAAAGAACAAGACCCCCTATGAACTCCTCACTGGGAAAAAGCCAAATGCTAGCTACTTTCGGGTGTTTGGTTGCAAGTGATACATTCTCAAGAAAGGAGTTCGTTTGTCCAAGTTTGAATCCAAGGCTCAAGTAGTAATTTTCATTGGTTACTCAAATCAGTCCCATGCTTATAGAGTCTACAACAAAGCCAATGGAAGAGTTGAAGAGACGAGCAATGTGAAGTTTGATGAAAATCATGAGTCCCTTGTTAGGCAAGACGATGTTTGTGATCCAAGTGATGAAATTCCTCCTAAGGCCATAAGAAGAATGGTGTGGGTTTCCACCTCCCCATTGAGGATCCCCTTGTGGATGAAGGAGAAGGACCAAGCTCTACTCAAGTGGAGCCCTCACTCTCACAAGATCATCTTGCCTCCCAAGGACCTACCATTTTGGCTCAAGCTCCCTCAAGATCTTCCGAAGCTTCCCATGCTCATGACTCTCCAAGCTCTAAAGATCAAGATCTTTATCAAGAACATCAACCTCCCCAAGATGGGGCTCCTTCTCAAGGAACCTCCCAAGGTCAAGCTCTTCATCAACTACATCATCCTCCCCAAGATGGGGCTCCTCCTCAAGGTCACGGCTCTCCTCAAGGTCAAGTTCATCAAGATCAAGGGCAAGTCAATGATACTCAAGACTCCACTCCAAATGATGACTCCTCCCCCAAAGTGGAGATTGATGAAGATGATCCTCGTGTTCGTGCTTATAGTTAAGGCGAGGGCTCAAATGGTGGCAATGACCAAGTGGTAGCTCAAGAATCTCGTGTTGAAGCACAAGCCCGCCGTCAAGCCTATCGTCTCGCCAAGCTCGTTCGAGATGGCCATATCCTTGATAATGTTTATGGAGATTTCAATAAAGGTTCCAATACTAGAAGGCAACTAGCCTCCTTTAGCTCTCACCATGCTTTTATCTCCCTTGTGGAACCATAGAAAGTTTTCGAGGCTCTTGAATATGATGATTGGCTTGATGTTATGAATGAAGAACTTCACAACTTCAAGAGGAACAATGTGTGGACATTGGTTGAGCGGCCCAAATATTGTCAAAACGTCATTGGAACCAAGTGGGTTTTCAAGAACAAGTGTGATGCGAATGGAATTGTTATGCGCAACAAGGCAAGGTTAGTTGCCCAAGTATACTCACAAGTTGAGGGCATTGACTACGGTGAGACTTATGCCCCCACTGCTCGCCTTGAATCCATTCGTATGCTTCTTGCTTTTGCTACTCATCATAACTTCAAATTGCATCAAATGGATATTAAGAGTGCTTTTCTTAATGGTCCTTTGAAAGAGTTGGTATACGTCAAGCAACCTCCGGGCTTTGAGGATCCACTTTTCCCGAACCATGTCTACAAGCTCAATAAGGCACTCTATTGTCTCAAACAAGCCCCACGTGCATGGTATGATTGCCTTAGGGAGCTCTTGTTAGACCGTGGCTTCGAAGTGGGCCTCATTGATCCCACTCTTTTTACTAAGAAAGTTGGAGGCCACTTGTTCGTATGCCAAATCTATGTTGATGATATTATCTTTGGGTCTATTAACAAAACTTTTAATGAGGATTTTGCCAAGCTCATGACCGGTCGCTTTGAGATGTCCATGATGGGGGAGTTGAAGTTTTTCCTTGGGTTTGAAGTCAAGCAATTGAGGAAAGGGACTTTCATCAACCAAGCCAAATACATCTAAGACATGCTCAAGAAGTTCAAGTTTGATCAAGTCAAAGGTGCCAAGACTCCTATGACAACTAAGGTTAATCTTGATCTCGATCCCAAGGGTAAGGAGGTGGATCAAAAACTCTATCGCTCTATGATTGGTTCTTTGCTCTATCTTTGTGCATCCCGACCGGATATTATGTTGAGTGTGGGTATGTGTGCAAGATTCCAAGCCTCACCAAAAGAAAGCCACATGGTGGCGGTCAAGAGAATCTTTCGATATTTAGTTCATACCCAAAACTTTGGGTTGTGGTACCCCAAGGGAGCCAGCTTTGACCTTATTGGATACATGGACTCGGATTGGGCTGGTGACAAAGTGGGAAGAAAGTCAACCTCCTGAGCTTGTCAGTTTCTTGGAAGATCGTTGGTTTGTTGGTCCTCGAAGAAGAAAAACTGTGTGTCTATGTCTACTGCCAAAGCTGAGTACATCTCCGCCGCAAGTTGTTGTGCTCAATTGCTATGGATGAAGCAAACTTTGAAGGATCTCGAACTTTCATTTGACAAGGTGCCTCTTATTTGTGACAATGAGAGTGCCATTGCTATTGCTCACAACCCCGTGCAACACAATCGGACTAAGAACATTGAGATTCGTCATCATTTCATTCGGGACTATGTTGCTAGAGGAGATATTTCTTTGGAGTATGTTCCCACCAAGGAAAATCTTGCGGATCTTTTCACGAAGCCTCTTGATGAAGCAAGGTTCCGAGAGTTAAGGCATGAGCTAAATATCATTGATTCGAGCAATGTTGCTTGAGTATCTTGGACACCTACCCGTGTTTCAATGTGTATCTTGTTTGGATGTAGGCATGGATTTAGGGGGAGTGTAGTTCCTTTTATGAACAAACACTACCCCTATTATGCGCACATTAAAGTTTTCATACTCTATAGTCTCTAAAGGAGACCATTTGAGCTTCATGATGTGTGTTGGTAATGAAACCAAGATATATCTTCGCGGTGTCAAGCCATTTCCTCTTATATAAGGTGGCCTCGGCCACCGACCCGTTCTTATTTAAGTGTTTGATCTTTTTTTGTGTTTTTCCTGGTTTTTGTTGGCTTTGGTTCTTCACAGTTTGAGATCTCTATCCTAAGCCTTTCCTTTCCTAAAGCCCTCTCTATTCCCTGCACAAGTTCTTCCCTGTTTTCTTCCAAACCCGAGGAAGTCTTTCTGGAGTCATCGGAACTTCCGGTCAGCTGCCGGAACTTCCGGTCAGCTCGTTGTTCATCTGAACCACCTGCTGACCTGGAATTTTTCAGCCTGACCCGGAACTTCCAGTTCACCGGAACTTCCGGTCCCTGACCAGAACTTCCGGTGGTGTTCTCTGTCCTATATAAGGTGGGCCCTGGGGGAAAACGGGATCTTCTTTCTTTTTACCCCGACCCCTCTTATATTTGGAGCAGCCGCCGGCAAGGACTCCTCCACGAAGGTGCTCCAACCCCTTCACCTCCGGCCATCCCTCCGCAGATCTGCTCCGTGGGAACCTTCCCCACCTCGATCTCCCGCCATGGACTCCGGTATTTGCCCTCAACTCCCTCCATTAATGGAGATCTAGCTCTCTCACCATTGCTTGAGTTAGGGCTCACCGTGTCTAGGCTAGTTCTTTGGCTAGAACTTGTTGGGAGATCTTGGTAGGCCTAGGGAATCATGCTAGAGTAGATTGGTCCAATACATTCTTGGAAATTTTTGTACTTGTGGCTTGTAGATCTAAATCTAGTGAACTGCCTGCTTTGAACCGCCGTTCGTGGTCTCACCGGAACTTCCGGTGAGCCACGACCGGAACTTCCGGTGGACCATTTTCACCAGAAGTTCCGGCGCTTCAGCGGAAGTTCCGGCGACAATGCAATTTCTTCCTGACTATATTTTTCCAATCTATTTTTTGTTTCTGCTTCCGAACTTGTGCACTTACCCCACCTTCCCTCCCTATTATTTTGCTTTCTTCTCAGGGTAAGGTGGTTCCTGCAAAGGCAAGCGTCTCCGTCGACCTTCCTCTGATATTACTCTTGAGATTGATGAAGAAGATGTTGAGGTAGTGCGTCCAACCACTAAGACTAGCCGTCAGAAGGCTGCTGTTGCTCGTCGTGCTGCTGCTGAAGGGAAGAGACATGTTCTTGCCTCTCAGAAGACCACTGCTGCTGGGCCTGACAAATCCAAGGCCAAAATCTCCAAATGGACTCAGAAGGCCTACTATGAATTCAGGTGTAATGATCCCTACCTCATTCCTCGTGACCGTCTCTGCTTGGATCCTCTCTTCCACAACTGCCGTCAGGAACAAATCTTTGCTGAGATCTATGCAACAAAGACTAAGTTTGTGGTTGCTCCTCAGAAGTACATCAATGTGTCTCACATGGAAGAGAAACATGCATATTTTGGCGAGGCTCTAGATATTTGCAGGAGGTTTGGGCTGATTCCCCTCATGGAGCACCGTCAGAACTTTGATGAGGCTGCTATCGCTCAGTTCTATACTACCCTTCATTTGAACATGAGCTCCTCTACTGAAGGTGTGATGAAGTGGATGACTAAGGGCGTGCTTCTTACCGCCAATTGGTCCGAGTTTGCTGGGATTCTTGGCTATCCCATTCAGCCTGGCAAAGGGGCAAATGGTTGGCGTGTTCATACCGCCCAAGCTGCTGATCCTAAGGTCCTGGAGCCTCTCTACATTGAAGGTTGGGGCACTGTTGGTTTTGTGAATCATCTGCTGCCAGTTTATGACATCATGCGCAGGGTGTACTTGAACACCATTTCTCCCAAGGCTGGCAACTTTGATCAGTTTCATTCCTATCAGGTTGATCTCATGCATCAGACTTGTCTCTGCCATGACACTGACAGACCAATGGATGTTATGCACTTTATCTACACTGAGATGTGGCAGGCTATTGTTGACAATCTCTCTTGCCCCTATGCTCCCTATGTTCAGACTCTCATCAATCACAAGTGGATTTAAGTGACTGGTACTCGTTACTCTGAAGACAACATCACCATTCATGAGGAGAAGAAGCTGCGAGTGAGTAAACACCAAAAGCCTCGTTCTCAAGAAGAAAGGGAAGAAGCACTCCAGAAGGCTCGAGATGAAGCTGGTGGTCCCTCCTCTGCTCCTGGTGGCTCTAGTGTTGGTGGTCCTTCTCTCCAGAGGCAGCCCTCTTGGGCAAAGAAGCTGCTTGGGAAGGTGAAGAAGACTTTCTGCTTTCTCCATGACCGCGAGTATCAGGCATATGTCGACCAGCGTCACAGTGTTCAGAGATAGAAGGCCATCATGAATTCTCTCAACATTCCTTGCTCTCCGGTCACTAGCTTTGTCACTGCTCCCAGGGATGATTGGATTCACGACAACTGCCGTTGGTCTAAGGATGAATCTGAGGAGGAGGTCACTGGTCCGCCTCCTGCATGGGATTCTTGGGTCCCTGAGCGCGCTCCTCCTCCCTTTCATGGTTGGGGCGATTAGAGTGATCTTCTCTTCCTTTTTGGTGTCTCGATGCCAAAGGGGGATAAAGATGTCTATTAGGTTGTCTACGGGGATTTGCATGGGTTGAGTCGCGAGCCTGTTCTTGCCTTTGATATTTTCTAGCTCGCGAACTCTCTAGTTAATTTATGTGCTTGTGGACCTCTTTATATCTGTGAACTTATGTGTTCTTGTGGACATGTTATGTTTGAGACTATGTGGTATCTATGGTATCTATGTGATATCTTATACATGCCGAGTATGTGGTATTCTTGTTGTCATCTTATGGGCATTTGCATATGGTGGTGGAGCCTCATAGCTCTTATTGTTATTATTACTCTTTTTGTCTCCACCACATTTGGTTGGTGCCTGGTATGATCTCTATCCTTTCTTGTACCTTGCACTTGTGATATCTTTGAAATTGAAAGGGGGAGCCTCCTTGTATGTGTGCCAGTCTTGTTCTTAGAGCTTTTTATCTACCTTGCACACATATAGGGGGAGCTCGTCCCATCCATTGCAAAGATTGCTTCTATACCATGCAAATCTTTGGGATTGTCATCTAACACGAAAAAGAGGGAGATTGAAAGGACTATATCTTCCCATGCCATTTTTATGAAAATACCATTTGTGATCTAACGGTGTGCTTGAGTTTCAGGAAAAATGTTGTTGATGTTTCCTTAATCTGTGTGGATGCTCTCATTGGGATCTCATGAAGACGGCGGCCTGTAGTTTTCTTCTAGTTTCTTTCCTTTTATTGTTTTAGGTCGCTGTACTATTAAGAGGGGGTCCATCTCGGAAGGCTGTGGGAAATCACTTGTTCTTGCACAAACCCCATATGCACCGCCACAGCCATCCTACTTTCCCATGAGAGAGCGAGTTTCTGTCCAGTTGAAGCCATCTTTGTCTGATCGGAACTTCCGGCCTGGCGCCGGAAGTTCCGCTCAGGTCTTTTCTGCGGGACGATCTGACCTTTGTTCCGATCCTAGTTCCGCTGAAACTTCCGGTGAGCTCCCAGAACTCTCTGTTTTGGTATGCTCTATTTGCCGGAAGTTCCACCGGAAGATGCATCGGAAATTTTCCTGCCAGAAATTTCCTGAGTGGAACTTTCGCCCAGCCACCGGAACTTCCGGTCATACTTGGTTCGCGACCCAGAAGTTCCGCCCCTAGTTCCGCTCCAAGTTCCGCTGAAGGGTCAGTACCCTTCTGTATGAAGTCGTATATTTGCCGGAACTTGGGCCGAAACTTGCATCGGAAGTTCCTCCAGAACTTCTGATCAGTTTGACCGGAACTTCCGGTCGAACTTTTGGGGCGAGCGTCAACGGGCTGATGACCGTTGGATCCATGCTGGGCGGAACTTCCGGCCCCTGACCGGAAGTTCCGGTGAAGTCGTGTGGGCTGTAACGGTTCAGTGTGGAGGGGCCTATTTAAGGCGCCCTCCTTCTTCCTCCCACCTACTTCGAATTTTTCTCTCTCCTCCATTAATGCTTGAGCTTCACCTCACTAGATCTCTCTCTCTAGCCACTCAAATGACTTGATCTTTTGAGAGTGAGGGAGGTGACCTAGATCTACACTTCCACCAAAGAAGATTTGTTTTCCCCCACCCATTCTTTGTGGATCTTGTTGCTCTTGGGTTTCTTGAAACCCTAGACGGTGTAGGGCATCCTCGGAGCTAAGGCTTGTGTTGTAAATCTTTGAGGTGTCGTTGAGGGCCTCCAATTGAGTTGTGGAGCTTCCCCCTCAACCTTGGTGTAAAGGTTTTGGTTGGAGCCTTCAAGGTCACCGGTTAGTGGATTCTGAGGCCTACTTTGTGGGGGAGCTCACCGGAGAAGAAGGTGAGGCCTTTGTGGCGCTCGGGTGACCTTGTGTGGCCCCGACACCTCTCTAACATAGACGTAGCTCCTTGGGAGTGAACTACACGAATTATATCTCCATGTCCCCACTCCGGTTACTTCGTTCCCTCCCCGCTACGGTGTAGGGCTTCCTCGGAGCTAAGGCTTGTGTTATAATGTTGGGAATATGCCCTAGAGGCAATCATGTATGATGATATTTCCCATTGTATTCATAAAGATATTAAATAGTCCTTGTATAAACATCTGATGTGTATCATTGAATCTGTGATTCGGTTGTGGAACTATGCATTCATGTTGTTTGTACTAAATATCCTTGGTCATTGAGGTTATGCTGGACACACAACTTAGACCAATGTGAAAGTTGGCTTGATGACTCGGTTCCACTTGTCATGGGCATGGAGATGCTATTCCAACTTACATAGATTCGGCTAAAGAGTTTAGCGAGTCGGATTGACCCATATTGAGATACAACGAACAAGTTGTCATTTGTATATCTCAATCAATGTAATCCTTAGACCTGAGGTTATTGCATAATCCGAGTTGAGGATCACCGACTTAGGTTCTGTCAAACGCTGATCCGTAACTGGGCAGTTCTAAAGGCAGAGTTCGGGTCGACTGAGAATCAATCTGCGTGATGTGAATAACCAAGATGGGATTTTGCCCCTCCACTTGGAGAGATATTCTCTGGGCCCTCTCGTGAGATATGATTTGGAAAGCATGGCCATGCACGACTCGGTTAAGTGTTAACCGAGGCGATCGACTAAGAGTTAGTCGGGTGAATCACTTATCTCGGATCGAGAAGAGAGTCAGACTATTTAAGGGATGACATATGTTCGCCTATAGTCTGACACGGTATATTGTATTGGATCTCTGAATAAACAGCATATTGTGAGTCTAAAAATCATTTTTTTAAAAATAATGGGTATCGGATCATGTTCCTGTAGTTCAAATCGGACCCACTTCCTACCGATTCGGCAATAATTTGTCTTTTTCGCCAGGGGTGGACGGAAAGGTTTGAGATACCCAGGTTGGGATATTTGTCCATGTAAGTTGGCCTATTATTTTTGAAAAATGGGGTGCTACCATTTTGCAAAATTTCATTTGGTGATCGCTTCACAAAACGACCCGTTTTTTACACTGGGAAAATGAAAAAGAAGTTTTTTGTGCGATGAAAAGGAAAACTTCCTCCGACAACATTGTTTGGCATTCCAAGATACACATGTGCGCAACGTATCATGTCTATGCGACGATTTTCAGTGTGCACTATGGAGTGAGTGACCCTTTGGTGGAGATCATCAGCCGCGTCCACCACCACCACCTCATCTCCCTCCTCGGCTACTGCATCTCCGAGGACCACCGCCTCCTCGTCTATGATTTCTTCGCCAACGACACCATGCACCACAAGCTCCACGGTATGACTTTTGACACGACACCGCCAGGCACCAGCTCCAGTTCATCATTCTGGAATTGGATGCTGTAAAATGCAATGCTATCTTTATTAAACGGGCTTTAAGATGTAGAAACGAGTTATGAAATGAGTACCATCCCTATGGATTTAACAAGGCATGCATGGGACAGTTATACATGGGTTGTTCTAGTAGTACTAATAGCATACATGGGTTGTTCTAGTAGTACTAATAGCATTCATGAACTATTGTTAATGGAAGAAAGTTTTAATGATGTAGTACATTATTCCATCAATTCTAAAACATGATTTGTTCTGTTCTATTTTAATGATGTAGTACACTAGTCTGTTTAGTTTCATTCACGTGTGTAGTCAAGCTAAGTGGAAACATTGGTCAGTTGTGTTTTCTTGTTCAATTATGTTCTGTCAACTCATGGATGGATGCTTTCATAACTTCCTGTATAGTTTGTGTATAAGTTTTGTATTGTCCTATCATTCAACTCTTCGTGGTATTCCTTCATATTGATCGGTCATAAATTTTCCTCTTCATAGGAACCATTTCCTTGGAAGTAAGACGTTTCTATCATTATAATAATGTTCATGTGTTGTGGTAGAAATACCAAGCAGTGGTAGACTGGTACTAATAGGGACACTATGAAATTTGACTTGCAGATCCCCAGATTGGTAATTGATCCATCCTTTAGTTTACATTGGTAGGTACTGAGCCTTATATTTTGGTATAGTTATTCTATGGGAAATTAATATGTTGGTAGTTGTAACATTTAGCTCTAGATTTATCATTGTATAACATCTGCTGGGCCTGATTTGTGTTCATCAGGGAATAAAATAGGCTACTTCTTGTTAGGTTTGCTTTAGTGATTACAGTAATGTCATTGTGATTGCAGTACTTTCCATTGCCTTGTTGATAGTTTCAGTTGATCATATCTTTGAGCTTGTATGCCTTGAAGATTCAGCTGATTACTTTGCATTGTGTAGGCAAGCTGACAACATGGTCTTTGCGTTGCTCTCCCCCAACACATGCTTGGTGTAAATCTCAAGACTGTCTTCACCGACTTCTAGAAGGCATTGAATTGCTGATTTGCTTGTGTGTGTTCTTGCATTATACTATCTGTTTAGACTGATTACCACATATAATATACTTTTTGCCATGAACAAAACCTTTATTTTAAACTGTGCATGGAACAGATATAACATCTGCTATTTTTGTTTTGAGGTAGTCCTTGATGGTAGTGAGATCAATCTTGTCTCTCTGCTGTTTTGATCAAACAGGTTAGATTACTTCTATATGATTTTCTTATAGTGGAAATAATTTTACTTTCTGCGAGATTATAAATTGTGAGAATGGATGTATGTTTCTGCTTGTTGTGCATAAAGGTGTTCAGATATTTCTGTGATAGAGATTTTAGATTTTGAATTTGTATATCTTTTATTTATGATTATTTTTGTGTTGGTGTTGTTGTAAAATGCTACTCATACATCATTCTTGATTGTAATTTTGGACATACTGATAGCCAAACTAGGAGACAATGTCGTGATTAAGGCTTGTCATTTCTGAATGCTGGCGGGAGCGCATGATGGACTTCTACACGGACGAGCTCCTTCAATGACCAGCGTCAACGACGACATGTACCATATCTTCTTCAAATACAACTTTTCAATGCGTAAGTCCTGGTCTGTCCCACTCTTCCTCTTGTATATGATGGTGACCTCCATGGCTATGTTATCTCGACACTTTAGTTAATCCACTGCTCTTGTGATTTTTCAATTCCATGTCAGGAAATATACCTACCTATTTTATCCTTGGTCAGTATCAATTGTGGTAGCTCTCATCACGTACTATTTCTGGCTTGGAGTTCATAAGTATGGTATTGTACACTCATCAAGCGTGTCTGTTGTGTGCATGTGTGTTGCTGGACCTGGTAGAGTACTCTCAGGCTATTGCCTATATTATAGAATACTGAAAGTACTTGTTTACATTTGGTTGCAAGATTGATTTGTTGTACTAAAATTATGTCTTTCATTGAGACTAAAAGTGTAGTTGTTCCTTGTTTATAGGAGCTCCAGCCCTAAAAGATATGAAGTCAGTGAAGTCGTGAAGAGTAGCCATTGAACAGTAGCCACTTGTAATAGTTCGACATCTGGGTTGTACTAGAGTGTGTAAAATTGTAATAGCCTAGTTGTTTTGAATAGTTGCATGTGTTCTTTTTTATGTGTATCAAATATTGATTATGTATGGGATCTCAAACTTGTGAATAGAAACCCATGACTGAAATGACTGTTATTTTAGACCCTTCTTACGTGTGAGGTAACATTTTGAGATGAACATGACAAGTCAAACCTATCTGAAAAGTGGAGCCAGGTCATAAAAAGGCTGAATTTGAATTTAAATGGACTATAAACAGGCTATGTCCCATAAAATAAGAACACTGAGTTTGAATTTAAATGGACTGAAATAGGGTATGGCCCATAAAATTAGAAGGATAAAATGTTTGGTATGGCCTATGTAGCTGATAAGAACAAGCAAGAAAAAAACATAAACATGCTGAATTGTTGAGCTTGGCCCAAATAAATGGCTGAAGTGGACCGGGCTGATTCCTTGTCACGTTGGGTTGGCCACGTAGGATCTGACCTAGCGAGGCCAGTTTGCCCGTGACGATATCAGATCGTCATAATGGTTATGACGATCCAATATCGTCATAGATGGTTATGATGATTTCATTGAAATCGTCGTTATAGTTCATTTGCGACGCCCAACTTTCGACGATCTTAAAATCGTCATAGAATCGTCATAAATGGGCTATTGTGACGATTCTGTGATGAAAATAGAGGGTCATATATAGCCAGATTCCTTGTAGTGATTTTGGGGTTATTGTCTAGAAACAACGGCGTTCACACTAAACAGAGTACCATCAAAATCGGTAGAGAAGACACCGCATGAGATGTGGACAGGCAAAAAGCCGAGTTTGTCTTTTCTTAAGATTTGGGGTTGTGAAGCATTGGTCAAGCGACTACAGTCGGACAAGCTTACAACCAAGTCGGACAAGTGTATTTTCGTGGGGTATCCGAGGGAAACCTTGGGTTACTACTTCTACAACCGAGAAGTGGGCAAAGTGTTTGTCGCTCAGAACGGTGTCTTCCTTGAGAAAGAGTTTCTCAGTCCGGGAGTAAGTGGGAGCACGGTGCGGCTCGAAGAAACTAAAGAGGAACCGACTAGAAGCGAGTCGGAAAAAACCTTAGAGGTTGAGCCGGTCGTGGCAGCTGAGCCGGCAGCAGCACCTGCACTACGAAGATTGGCAAGATTACAAAGTGTTCGTGATGTGTTACTATTAGACAGTGATGAGCCGGTAAATTATTCGGAAGCAATGGTGGGATCTGATTCCGATTCATGGCTTGGAGCCATGAGATCCGAGTTAAAGTCCATGGATGAAAATCAAGTTTGGAACTTGGTTGATCTGCCATACGGTGCAAGACACGTCGAGTGCAAATGGGTCTTTAAGAAGAAAACTGATATGGATGGAAATTTTTCCGTCTATAAAGCACGCCTTGTCGCGAAGGGGTTCCGACAAGTTCAAGGAGTTGATTACGACGAGACTTTATCGCCCGTAGCGATGCTTAAATCAGTTCGGATCATGTTAGCTATAGCAGCCTATTTCGACTATGAGATATGGCAGATGGATGTCAAAATGGCTTTCCTTAACGGAAATTTAACCAAGGACGTGTATATGATACAACCCGAGGGTTTTGTCGATCCGGCTAATGCTGACAAGGTGTGCAAACTTCAGAAATCCATTTATGGGTTGAAGCAAGCATCTCGGAGTTGGAATATTCGCTTTGATGATGTAGTTAAATCGTTTGGTTTCATCAAGAGTGATCATGATTCTTGTTTATACAAGAAGTTTAGTGGGAGCAAAGTAAACTTTCTAACCTTATATGTGGATGACATATTACTGATAGGAAATGATGTCCAGATGTTGCAAGAAACCAAGGAATCATTGGAAATGAGTTTCTCAATGAAAGACTTGGGTGAGGCAATATACATCCTCGGAATCCGGATCTATAGAGATAGATCAATAAGGCTCATTGGATTGAGTCAGAGTACTTATTTGGACAAAGTGTTGAAGAAGTTCAACATGGAATCGTCTAAGAAGGGGTTCTTACCGATGTCCCATGGTGTAAAACTTAGCAAGACTCAGTGTCCTTCGACAACTGATGAGCGAAGTCGGATGAGTGCGATTCCATATGCTTCTGCAGTCAGATCCATCATGTATGCCATGATTTTTACTAGGCCGGATGTTTCCTATGCTCCAAGTGTTGTGAGCAGATACCAGGCTGATCCTGGAGAGATCCACTGGACAGCGGCTAAAAATATCCTAAAGTACTTGAGAAGGACTAAGGATATGTTTTTGTGTCACATCCCAAATTTTAGACTTGGTTCTGCATATCATTCATAGCATTGCATCATGCTTTTCCTTACAAAACCGCCGATCGAAAAGAATCGACGGAACGCTATTTTCAAATCCTATTCTATTTTGCTACGAGGCTCCTGCGGGAGGCTTTAGTAGGACTTGCGTTGTCCACCCTTGTAGCTTAGTGGTTTCGCTCAACCTTTGACCCTAGATTGTTCCCCTCGACTTTACAAAACCGTAGGAGCAAGAATCGCTCGATTCGAAGCTCGTACGGAGAAGTTACGGCCGTTTGTTTAAAAAGACGAAAAACGGTCCAAATTCTGGGCCGATTTCCGAGTTCGTGTCCGACTTCGCGCCGAATCAGCCTAGGATTCCGCGTGGGGCCCACAAAAGGACCCCACCTGGCCGAGCCGCCACAACCCCGCCGCCTCGATCTCGGGAACCGCCCCTGCCCGCGATCACCCCGCTGCCTCGGCCTCCGCGCCAACCTCGCCGCCCCTTCCCCGCGCGACCCCGCCGCCTAGGGCCCCGCACCACGCCGCCTCCTGCAGCGCCTGCGCCGCACCGGCGCCTCGCCGCCAGCGCGCGCGCCGCCTGCCGCTTGCGCTGCTGCGCCGCTTGCTACCGCGCTGCTCGCTGCAGTTGCTGCCGCCGCCGCCTGCTGCTGTGCCGCTCGCTGCGCGCGCTGCGCGCACTGCTGCGTGCGCTGCTGCACGCCTGCTACGCGCTGCCGCTGCAGCGCTGCGCCGCCTCGCTGCTGCGCGCTAGCACGCCCTCGCGCGCGCGCTGTTCCGCACGTACGCACGCCGTCTTGCGCGCGCGTTGATTTCCTTGACCCGTGCGCTGATCGTCTCCCTCTCGCGCAGGTAGCACCATCGCCGGAATCGATCGCCGCGCCGTCCGGAACTCGCCGCCGTCCGCTTCGCCGTTCGTTCCCGGTAAGCCTGCAGCCACCGTAGGATCTCAGATCAGTGGTTCAGATCAGTGGTTCAGATCAGTCGTTGACCGGTCAGACTCAGGCGTTGACTAGTCAGACGCCCAGTCAGCGCCCAGTCAGCAGACACGTTGACCAGTCAACAGACACAGTTGACTGGTTAATTTCGTTAATCGTTTTAGTTGACAGATTTCGGTAGAAAGTTGTAAATTGTGTAGAAATTAAACCTCTTGGCCAAAAATTGCAAATAAAATATGTGTAGATTCAATGAGTCGTGTAGAATCTCGCTGTACCTTTGGTTCAGGCTTTTGCAGCAAGGTTTAGTACAGTTTAATCAAACTAGTTAGTGACCTTTTCGGAGTAATAAATTCGTAGAAAAAGATCCGTAGCTCCAAAAATCGCATGTGATATGTCCCTGGATTCAGTGGAACGAGGGGAATCTCATCGTGAATTAAAAAGATAGGCTTACAGTAAAAACTTCTGCAGAAACTGTCTAGTGGCTTTCTGCAGTGTTTTAATTACTCGGTGAGTTTTATAATTCCTTTTTGAGTAATTCCAATTGGTACTGTTTCTATTCAGCGATGCCTATGCGGTAGAATTTTCCCAAGATTTTACAAATAGTATACTACTGGTAGTGAATTATTTGAGTTCTAGCTCTAGTTCTGGGCGCTACTTTTTGCTAAATAGTTTTCCTTGCGCCAAAACTATTTTCCATGCATGCAATCAGTAGTGTTATTGATTAGGATTATGTGGTGCAGCTGTAGCACCAATTCTTTTGCCTTGCATACCTTCATGCATCATATCTGTTGCATATGCTTGTGGATTGTTTGTTTATGAATGCAATTGTATCGTGTAGATTGTGACGAGTGCAACGCTTGCTCGTGTGTGGATTGTTCTTCCGACCGCTACAACCAAGGCAAGTAGATGCTACTTTGTTCATGATATCGTCCTACTATTTTCATTGTATTGTCGTGTATTTTGTAGATGCATGTGTAGGATGATACTATCGCTATGCTATGTCCTATTATGTGGTAGGGCTTTCCTTATAGATGAACCACCGTTAGTAGATGTGCTTAGCCATGCTATGTTGAACGAGGGCTGGGTTACATCATTGAGACTTGTTTCTAAAAGTATTGGTTTGTGAAAACTAAAACAACTTAATCAATGAATCTCCTGGGTGTGATGGTATTGATAATTTTTGGTGGTTTCATTGCGGAAAGGCACCCAGGTATCAAGAGAGAATGATTGGCTTCTTTATTGTGTAGCTTACGTGTACAACCATGTGCCAATAATGGAATGGGCGGTTGGTTGGACTTAGTAGGTTGTGGTAACTCGAACCCGCGTATCCAGAGATGTAGAATTTTGGTAGGTTGGACCGGTGCTCGTCGGGATTGAGGAGCTACTTTCCGAACAGTCTCTTCTTGGTCTTCTCCCTATCATCACACAAAATGAGAGTGATGGTACGAGCTGGGCTGGCCAAGTCACATGGGTAATGTGTACTAACCTCTGTAGGGTGTTTAATCTAATCGATTAGCCGTGTCCCCAGTTATGGACAACTGAGTTGCTTGATATTGATTCGATGACATGTTTCTCGCTCATTCTAATTTCATAATTGCTTTAATATTGTTGGGTTAAATTAATTGGGATCTTTTCAAAGAAAACCAAAAACTGTTTATGAAAGTAGGACAAAGTTATTTGCAAATGCAAGCCAGACACAGCTCCACTTGCCAAATATGCATGTAGATGTTAGTACTATTGTCTCCTTTACTAGCTCTACTTGCCATACATTCCATGTATTGACCCTTCGGGGCTGCTACGTTTCATGTTGCAGATTATTCCGATTCTGAGTAATCGATATAGGCCACGGTACTCCACTCGGCACTTGTTCACTTGTGGGCAATTTGAAGAATGGAGGATTTACTTTATTTATATTGCTACCTGAATAATTTGAGCTAGCTTTGGGCTAAGCTTTTATTGTAATAATGGTACTCTGGATCTTCGTTATCTATGATACACGGATATTTTGCTATGTTATTCATCTTATTCTATTGTGGGCCAATGAACCGATCCAGGGATTGGCATGTCACATAGAAGCCACGGTTTTTTCAGAACCGCGGTGTTACAGGATGGTATCAGAGCCCGTGTGTCGACTGTAGGATCGTGACCTAGGATTGGATTAGGAAGCCATAGAATTACTAAAGCCTATATTAACTCTGTCTTTCATCTTATGCCTTTCACCCTCGTAAATTCTTACCATATGCTATTCTCACACTTTCCTCTTTTACTTGATAGATGGGAGAAGTCAGGACTGAGTATGCAACCATGGAGTCACCAAGGCCCTCTGCAAGGCAGTTAGCTCAGCTCTCGCAGTCATTGGGATTGCCACTGCCATGTTCAAGGGAAGAAAGCTGTACACCTATGGATATGGAGAGGATGCATGGGAGATCACTACCTTCATATTCAGGGATGCTGCCTTGCCAAATCCAGTGCATTTGATCTACACCAAGACATATTGCAACTGGGGACTTGGAATCAACTTGGCCATACATGAAGCCCTGTCTCGCCAGTGCCATAATGTCCGACACCTACTGCCAGCAGATTCACCCTACCGTGAATATGGGAGGCGTGATGAAGATGGGCACATTGTGGTTACTCTATGCGATAGGAACAACATGTCGCCCCGTCGGAGGCACATAGAGGACATGGAAAAGGAGAATGGAGCGCTAGCTGAGAAGGTGATGATGATAAAGGAGATTGCAGACTTTGCTAGCAATGGTATAGTGGTTCAAGGACAGGAGATTGACACCTTGCATGAAGCTGTGGGAGTTCTGGAGAATGCCCTGATAGCCAGAGATGCAACCATAGCTCATCTTCATGGTACTGTGCAGGAGAACACCCAGAACGTACAACAGTTGCAAGGGACCGTCCAGGAAAGGGATCAAACTATTGAAGCTACGACAGCCCAGATTGCCGCTCTCCAAGCATAGCTAAATCCACCCTCTGATGATGACAATGGAGATGATAGCAACAATGGGGATGATGATGATAGTGGGGACGATGATGATGAGGACGAGGATGATGATGATGGAGACGATGATGGTGGAGGAGATGAAACTGTTGCAGTTGCAGCTGAGAGTGAAGAAGAAGAGGACGATCCAGAAGAGGTGGAGTTTGAGATATCAAGTGATGATTCAGGAGAAGTGTACACTCTGCCGCCATGGTTGTACCGCGAGCCGAAGCGCCAACGCATGAACGCAAGGACCTACTGCAACCTCTTCAAAAAGTAGATAGAAGTCCACCAATTAGTCCACGTTAGGCAAATTCGTTAGGATTATTCTCGATCGATGTGAAGCTTAGTTCGTGTTAGTTTAAGAGTGTTTAGTTGCTTATTTGTGTACTCCAATATCCCAGGATTTATTTATGCGAATTTTATGAAAGAGTTATGGCAATTTTGGTTACTATCTGTGTTATTTTCGCTGCAGTTTTTCTGCTGATACAGCAATACTGCGCGATTTTTCATATTTTTATGGTAACTCGGAAAAATCTGACAAAAATTGGGCTGATGCGAAACTCTCTGTACTATATGTGAAAAAATCAGCTAATTTTTCTGACGAGTTTAAGTCAAGC
This sequence comes from Avena atlantica, assembly GCA_910589765.1. Lineage (NCBI taxonomy): Eukaryota > Viridiplantae > Streptophyta > Magnoliopsida > Poales > Poaceae > Avena > Avena atlantica. The sequence continues at coordinate 109,972,427 of OU342735.1, forward strand.
GGAAAAATTCGTGAACGCTGCTGGACTGTTCTGGCAGATTGCCGTTTTTGCTGTTTAGTTGATCAACTGTTTAGTTAACCATTGCCAACTCTTGCAAAACTATTTCAGTAGGTATATACTGCTAGGATAACCCCTGGGATGTTTCTGTATCACTTGTTTATTGATGTGTTGCTTGCTTGTGATTGTCTGCTATTGTTTGTTGTTGTTTGATCATATGCATGGGTAGAATCCTATTGTCGTAGTGGATTATTTCTAAACTTACCTGTGCTGAACCGCAGATGCCTCCCCGCCGTCACCCCACTGAGTTGGAGCAGCTCATGGCAGCTCAGGCACAGCTGACCCAAGTGATGACTCAGTTCATGGCAAATCAGAACAACAACAATGGAAACAATCAGCCTCAGGGAGATGCTCTCACCAGATTTCTGAGGTTAAGGCCAGCTAAGTTCTCTACTGCAACGGAACCAATGGTTGCTCTCGACTGGTTGCGTTCAGTCAACAAGGATCTGGTAATTGTCGGATGCACTGATGCTGAGAAGGTGAGGTTTACCGCTCACCTACTAGAGGGACCAGCCGCTTCTTGGTGGGACACTTTTCAGATCACCCACCCGCTGGATACCGTGACTTGGGCTATGTTTGAGAAAGGTTTCAGGACCAACCACGTGTCTTCAGGAGTTCTTAGCCTGAAGAGGAAGGAGTTCCGCAACTTGCGCCAAACCAATCGCACTGTGGCCGAGTATATTGAGGAGTTCAACAACCTGTCCCGTTATGCGCCTGAGGATGTTGACACTGATGCAAAAAGGAGGGAGAGATTCCTGGATGGCCTCAGTGATGATCTTTCAGTACAACTACTTGTGGTTTACTGCCCCACTTTCCAGGAGCTTATGGACAAGGCCAGGATCTTGGAAGGGAAGCACAAGCAGGTGGAAAACCGCAAGAGAAAGAGCAACAATCACCACTCTGGTTCGCATCACAAGTCTCGCACTTCATATGATGGATACTCCAAGCATGGAGGGAGCGACCATGGGAGCCATGATCGCCACCACCATGGAGGCGATGGGCATCGTCATGACAACCATAGGAGCACCCACCACAGCCACAAGGGAGGACACTCTCACCACTCTGGAGGACACGGTGGACATGACCGCAACCGTGATCGCAGCTTTGTGAAGAAGGAACTGAGTGAAGTGACATGCTTCAAGTGTAAGCAGAAGGGGCACTATGCTGACAACTGTCCGGAGAGGAAAGGACTGAAGCCAACCAACGGCGAGAAGGCCACAGTGAACCACATGAATGTGGAGGAGATTCCGGATGAGCCTGACCTTGTGATTGGTAAGTTCCCAATCAACACTTACCCTGCACTTATACTTTTCGATACTGGTGCATCGCATTCATTCATATCAAGGGCATTTGTGGATAAGTATAAGTTACCTACTGAGTCTATGAAAAGGTCTATTAGAGTGAGTTCACCTAGAGGAGATATGATAGCTAGCGCGGGATGCCGCAACTTGACTGTGAGGATTGGAACACACAACTTCATTGCACATTTGGTAGTGTTGGATTCACAGGGATTAGACTTTATTCTGGGTATGGATTGGATGTCTATGCATGGGGGACACATAGATTGTGCACAGCGAGCTGTTTCACTCAAAACCCCGGATGGTAAGAGGATTAGATTCAAGTCGGTTGCACGACCGAGAAGATGTAAGTTGAATTCTCTTAAGGGGGTTAGCATGGATACTGTGCCAGTGATTAGGGATTACCCCGACGTGTTTCCGGAAGAGCTGCCAGGGATGCCACCTGACAGGGATGTAGAGTTTCTTATCGACCTGATGCCGGGAACAGGACCTATTGCAAAGAAACCATATAAGATGGATGTGGATGAGCTGAAGGAATTGAAGAAGCAGTTGAAAGAGCAGCTGGAAAAGGGATTCATTCAGCCTAGTTCGTCGTCATGGAGAGCACCTGTTCTGTTTGTGGAGAAGAAAGATAGAAGCAAGAGATTAGTGGTGGACTATCGCTCGCTGAATGAAGTAACCATCAAGAACAAGTACCCTCTGCCGAATATAAATGATTTGTTTGATCAATTGGAAGGAGCGAAGGTGTTCAGCAAGATTGATCTGCGATCAGGCTACTTTCAATTGAAGATCCGGGAGCAGGACGTACCAAAAACCGCCTTCACCACTAGGTATGGTTTATATGAGTATACAGTTATGTCTTTTGGACTAACGAATGCCCCGGCATACTTCATGACCATGATGAACAAGGTATTTATGGAGTACTTGGACAAGTTCGTGGTAGTGTTCATTGATGACATACTGATATATTCCAAGGAAGATGCTGAGCATGAAAAGCATCTGCGACTGATTATGGAGAAGCTGAGGGAACACCAGCTGTATGCCAAATTCAGCAAGTGTGAATTCTGAATTAACACTGTTGGATTTCTTGGACACGTAGTGTCAGGGGAAGGAATTGCTGTTGATCCAAGCAAAGTGACTGCAGTAACTGAGTGGGAAGCACCCAAGAATGCGGGAGAGATTCGAAGCTTTTTGGGACTTGCTGGATACTACAGAAGATTCATTGAAAACTTCTCCAAGATTGCTAAGCCGATGACTGAACTTCTGAAGAAGGAGAGGAAGTTTGAATGGTCAGACGTATGCGAAGCCAGCTTTCAGGAACTGAAGCGTCGACTAGTGACTGCGCCTGTTCTGTGTTTACCAGATCTTCAGAAGGATTTCCAAGTGTACTGTGATGCTTCTCGACAGGGACTTGGGAGTGTGCTGATGCAAGATGGGAGAGTGTTATCATATGCCTCGCGACAACTCAAACACCATGAGCGGAATTACCCCACACATGACTTGGAGTTAGCGTCAGTGGTTCATGCGCTCAAGGTATGGAGGCATTACTTAATGGGAAAACACTGTGATGTGTACACCGACCACAAGAGCCTGAAGTACATATTTACACAGAAGGAACTGAACATGAGACAAAGGAGGTGGTTTGAACTTATCAAGGACTATGATATGAATCTACAATACCACCCAGGAAAGGCCAATGTAGTAGCAGATGCTCTGAGTCGGAAGGTTTATGCCAATGGATTGACAATTGGTGAATTGCCTAAGGATTTGTGCAAGCAATTCAAGGACCTTAGACTGGAAGTAGTGTCTGAAGGATACTTGGCAACAATGGAAGTCCAACCAATGTTACAGGACAGGATCATGAAGGCTCAGGTAGGAGACAAGGAAATAGAGGAGATAAAGGAAAAGATGAAGGAGAATCGGGAAAAGGATATTCGCGAGGATGAGCATGGTACCTTGTGGTATGGAGATCGTTTGTGTGTGCCCAGCGACCCAGAGATAAGGGAGTTGATTCTACAGGAGGCTCATAACTTGCCATACTCAATACATCCGGGCAACACAAAGATGTACATGGATTTGAAGAGCAGATTTTGGTGGAACAACATGAAGGGAGATATCGCCAAGCATATTGCCCTATGTGATGTGTGCAGCCGAGTGAAGGCGAAACACCAGAAGCCAGCAGGACTGCTACAGCCGCTGCCCGTGCTAGATTGGAAGTGGGATAGAGTGGGAATGGATTTTATCACAGGACTGCCCAGGACCAGGTCAGGATATGACTCCATTTGGGTAGGGTCGACCATTTAACCAAGGTAGCCCACTTTATACCGGTAAAGACGACTTATACGAGTGCAAAGTTGGCCAAGATTTACATGGACAGGATTGTGTGCCTACACGGAGTTCCCAAGAGTATCGTATCTGATAGAGGCACCCAATTTACCTCACACTTCTGGCGCCAACTGCACGAGTCACTTGGTACTAGATTGGAGTTTAGCACAGCGTTTCACCCACAGAACGATGGACAGACCGAGAGGGTGAATCATATTTTGGAGGACATGCTGAGAGCTTGCGCTTTGGCTCATGGTTCTAGTTGGGATGAGAATTTACCATATGTGGAGTTTTCCTACAACAACAGCTATCAAACCAGCATCAAGACGTCACTGTTCGACGTACTGTATGGGAAACGGTGTCGGACACCATTGCTATGGGATGGAGTAGGAGAACGTCAGTTGTTTGGACCTGATTTGATCAAGGACGCTGAGGAGAAGGTCACCTTGATTAGGGACAGGCTGAAGGTAGCACAATCAAGGCAGAAAAGCTACGCTGACGCCAAGCGCAAGGAATTGGTGTATGAGATAGGTGATAGAGCATACCTCAGAGTGTCGCCACTTTGTGGAATCAAGAGATTTGGAATTAAGGGTAAGCTGGCACCTCGATTTATTGGACCGTACAGGGTCTTAGCACGCAAAGGAGAAGTTGCTTATCAGTTGGAGTTGCCAGAGGCTCTGTCCGCTGTTCACAATGTGTTCCACGTGTCCCAGCTGAAGAAGTGCCATCCAGAGATGGTGGATACACCATTGAGAGACACTGTACCGCTAGAGGAGGTTCAGCTTGAGAAAGACTTGACCTATGAGGAGAAGCCGGTCAAGATTCTGGAGGCAGCAGAGAGGATTATCCGTACCAAGACGATCAGGTTTTGCAAGGTACAGTGGAGCCACCACACCGAAGAGGAAGCCACTTGGGAGCGTGAGGATGACATCCGAGACGACTACCCACACCTATTTGCTAGCCGCGCCAAATCTCGAGGACGAGATTCATCTTAAGGGGGTTAGTCTTGTCACATCCCAAATTTTAGACTTGGTTCTGCATATCATTCATAGCATTGCATCATGATTTTCCTTACAAAACCGTCGATCGAAAAGAATCGACGGAACGCTATTTTCAAATCCCTATTCTATTTTGCTACGAGGCTCCTGCGGGAGGCTTTAGTAGGACTTGCGTTTTCCACCCTTGTAGCTTAGTGGTTTCGCTCAACCTTTGACCCTAGATTGTTCCCCTCGACTTTACAAAACCGTAGGAGCAAGAATCACTCGATTCGGAGCTCGTACGGAGAAGTTACGGCCGTTTGTTTAAAAATACGGAAAACGGTCCGAATTCCGGGCCGATTTCCGAGTTCGTGTCCGACTTCGCGCCGAATCAGCCTAGGATTCCGCGTGGGGCCCACAAAAAGGACCCCACCTGGCCGAGCCGCCATAACCCCGCCGCCTCGATCTCGGGAACCGCCCCCTGCCCGCGATCGCCCCGCCGCCTCGGCCTCCGCGCCAACCTCGCCGCCCCTTCCCCGCGCGACCCCGCCACCTAGGGCCCCGCACCGCGCCGCCTCCTGCAGCGCCTGCGCCGCACCCGCGCCTCACCGCCAGCACGCGCGCCGCCTGCCGCTTGCGCTGCTGCGCCGCTTGCGCTGCTGCGCCGCTTGCTGCCGCGCTGCACGCTGCAGCTGCTGCCGCCGCCTGCTGCTGCGCCGCTCGTTGCGCACGCTGCGCGCACTGCTGCATGCGCTGCTGCACGCCTGCTACGCGCTGCCGCTGCAGCGCTGCGCCGCCTCGCTGCTGCGCCGCCTCGCTGCTGCGCGCTAGCACGCCCTCGCGCGCGTGCTGTTCCTCACGTACGAGCGCCGTCTCGCGCGCGCGTCGATTTTCTTGACCCGTGCGCTGATCGTCTCCCTCTCGCGCAGGTAGCACCATCGCCGGAATCGATCGCCGCGCCGTCCGGAACTCGCCGCCGTCCGCTTCGCCGTTCGTTCCCGGTAAGCCTCCAGCCACCGTAGGATCTCAGATCAGTGGTTCAGATCAGTCGTTGACCGGTCAGACTCGGGCGTTGACTAGTCAGACGCCCAGTCAGCAGACACGTTGACCAGTCAACAAACACAGTTGACTGGTTAATTTCGTTAATCGTTTTAGTTGACAGATTTCGGTAGAAATTTGTAAATTGCGTAGAAATTAAACCGCTTGGCCAAAAATTGCAAATAAAATATGTGTAGATTCAGTGAGTCGTGTAGAATCTCGCTGTACCTTTGATTCAGGCTTTTGCAGCAAGGTTTAGTACAGTTTAATCAAACTAGTTAGTGACCTTTTCGGAGTAATAAATTCGTAGAAAAAGATCCGTAGCTCCAAAAATCGCGTGTGATATGTCCCTGGATTCAGTGGAACGAGGGGAATTAAAAAGATAGGCTTACAGTAAAAACTTCTGCAGAAACTGTCTAGTGGTTTTCTGCAGTATTTTAATTACTCGGGGAGTTTTATAATTCCTTTTTGAGTAATTCCAATTGGTACTGTTTCTATTCAGCGATGCCTATGCGGTAGAATTTTCCCAAGATTTTACAAACAGTATACTACCGGTAGTGAATTATTTGAGTTCTAGCTCTAGTTCTGGGCGCTACTTTTTGCTAAATAGTTTTCCTTGCGCCAAAACTATTTTCCATGCATGCAATCAGTAGTGTTATTAATTAGGATTATGTGGTGCAGCTGTAGCACCAATTATTTTGCCTTGCATACCTTCATGCATCATATCTGTTGCATATGCTTGTGGATTGTTTGTTTATGAATGCAATTGTATCGTGTAGATTGTGACGAGTGCAACGCTTGCTCGTGTGTGGATTGTTCTTCCGACCGCTACAACCAAGGCAAGTAGATGCCACTTTGTTCATGATATCGTCCTACTATTTTCATTGCATTGTCGTGTATTTTGTAGATGCATGTGTAGGATGATACTATCGCTATGCTATGTCCTATTATGTGGCAGGGCTTTCCTTGTAGATGAACCACCGTTAGTAGATGTGCTTGGCCATGCTATGTTGAACGAGGGCTGGGTTACATCATTGAGACTTGTTTCTAAAAGTATTGGTTTGTGAAAACTAAAACAACTTAATCAATGAATCTCCTGGGTGTGATGGTATTGATAATTTTTGGTGGTTTCATTGCGGAAAGGCACCCAGGTATCAAGAGAGAATGATTGGCTTCTTTATTGTGTAGCTTACGTGTACAACCATGTGCCAATAATGGAATGGGCGGTTGGTTGGACTTAGTAGGTTGTGGTAACTCGAACCCGCGTATCCAGAGATGTAGAATTTTGGTAGGTTGGACCGGTGCTCGTCGGGATTGAGGAGCTACTTTCCGAACAGTCTCTTCTTGGTCTTCTCCCTATCATCACACAAAATGAGAGTGATGGTACGAGCTGGGCTGGCCAAGTCACATGGGTAAAGTGTACTAACCTCTGCAGGGTGTTTAATCTAATCGATTAGCCGTGTCCCCAGTTATGGACAACTGAGTTGCTTGATATTGATTCAATGACATGTTTCTCGCTCATTCTAATTTCATAATTGTTTTAATATTGTTGGGTTAACTTAATTGGGATCTTTTCAAAGAAAACCAAAAACTGTTTATGAAAGTAGGACAAAGTTATTTGCAAATGCAAGCCAGACACAGCTCCACTTGCCAAATATGCATGTAGATGTTAGTACTATTGTCTCCTTTACTAGCTCTACTTTCCATACATTCCATGTATTGACCCTTCGGGGCTGCTACGTTTCATGTTGCAGGTTATTCCGATTCTGAGTAATCGATATAGGCCACGGTACTCCACTCGGCACTTGTTCACTTGTGGGCAATTTGAAGAATGGATGATTTACTTTATTTATATTGCTACCTGAATAATTTGAGCTAGCTTTGGGCTAAGCTTTTATTGTAATAATGGTACTCTGGATCTTCGTTATCTATGATACACGGATATTTTGCTATGTTATTCATCTTATTCTATTGTGGGCCAATGAACCGATCCAGGGATTGGCATGTCACATAGAAGCCACGGTCTTTTCAGAACTGCGGTGTTACATTTTGGTTTATGGCGGTGAAGATGAACTCAGTGTAAAGGGTTACACGGATGCGAGTTATCTTACCGACTCTGATGATTCTCGTTCATAATCCGGATATAGGTTTATTATAAACGGAGGTGCTATGAGATGGAAGAGTTCCAAGAAAGAGACTGTGTCTGCATCTACAACAGAGGCTGAAGGGGCGGAGTAAACCTGTTTTTATTTTCTTCGAAACTCGTTCCCTCTTCCTCCGCGTGTAGAAAAGGGAGGAATAAATCAATCAAATTACGAGAAGCCTCATAAAGCGCTTCTTTAGGGGTTAAACTTCCATTAGTCATTTCTAAAAAAAGTATCTCGTGTTTTTCATTTCCATTTCCACAAGAAAAAATACTATAATTCACATTTCGATCCCCTTGTTTTTCACTAAAAAATTCGGAAGAGGAAAACGACAGCAGCTAAAGTGATAAATAAACAACTGCTCTCCAAGCTTAGGTTTGAGCGTTGGTTTTGATGACAGTGAAGAAAGCTCGCCCAAAAGACGTACGTGGAACCAATGATATAAAAAAAGAATCAAATATGAGGAGGGTGCATTGGTAAACGGTATTGCCGCCTCAGAGGCAGCAAAGGAAGCTGTTTGGATGAGGAATTTCCTCATGGATCTTGGTGTGGTTCAGGGCTCGTCCAATCCGTTAGACGTGTATTGTGACAACAATGGTGCTATTGCTCAAGCCAAGGAACCTAGACGACACCAGAAGAACAAGCACATACTCATGTGGTACCACCTGATTTGCCAGTTCGTGGATTAGGGTGATATCAAGTTATGCAAGGTACACATGGATGCAAATATTGCGGATCCGCTGACAAAACCGTTACCACAGCCGAAGCATGAGGCACACCTAAGGGCCATGGGCATTAGATGCTTAGACATGTGATGTCGGAAGATTGACTCTAGTGCAAGTGGGAGACTGTTGGGAATATGCCCTAGAGGCAATCATGTATGATGATATTTCCCATTGTATTCATAAAGATATTAAGTAGTCCTTGTATAAACATCTAATGTGTATCATTGAATATGTGATTTGGTTGTGGAACTATGCATTCATGTTGTTTGTACTAAATATCCTTGGTCATTGAGGTTGTGCTGGACACACAACTTAGACCAATGTGAAAGTTGGCTTGATGACTCGGTTCCACTTGTCATGGGCATGGAGATGCTATTCAGATAAAGAGTTTAGCAAGTCGGATTGACCCATATTGAGGTACAGCGAACAAGTTGTCATTTGTATATCTCAATCAATGTAATCCTTAGACCTGAGGTTATTGCATAATCCGAGTTGAGGATCACCGACTTAGGTTCTGTCCAACGCTGATCCGTAACTGGGAAGTTATAAAGGCAGACTTCGGGTCGACTGAGAATCAAGCTGCGTGATGTGAATAACCAAGATGGGATTTTGCCCCTCCACTTGGAGAGATATTCTCTGGGCCCTCTCGTGAGATATGATTTGGAAAGCATGGCCATGCACGACTCGGTTAAGTATTAACCGAGGCGATCGACTAAGAGTTAGTCGGGTGAATCACTTAACTCGGATCGAGAAGAGAGTCAGACTATTTAAGGGATGACATATATTCGCCTATAGTCTGACACGGTATATTGTGAGGCAAAAGGGACTCGGACGCAAGTCACATTGGAAAGGCAAGTCGTCATGACTCTTTGGTACTTGGGAGTCGGCACGTTCTGCTAGGATCCGCTGCCGACTGATCGATTGTGAGTTGGACTCCAATCGTGTCCGAGTAGCCATAAGCCTGTCGGGTCACACAATTAAGAGCGGGAGCAAGTTCGGATTGGATCTGAACTAGAAATCTGGTTGACTTGGACCCGAGCGTGATTTGGACTGAGTTAGTGAGTCAGACTTATAGGGACTAATATTATATCGGCTTTAGTGAATGGGCCGCGCGAGCAGAGCCCATGTTCACTCCCTATATATAGTGGAGCACCATAACCCAGAAAGGTTAATCGTTGATCGGTTAGGTCATTCCATGTGTTGGAAACCCTAGCTCCACAACAATCATGCCATCGTACCGAACCTAGCAGTTCACCGCCGGTGCTCCTCCTTGCACGTGTGGATACCAACAGAGGTGTTGTATGATCAGCACCAGGACGATCGGATCGAAAAGGACTGCACTTCATCAACTAACGTGCTTCATCAGTAATCCGGAACTGCGTGTCTAGTGGTAAACCTCGTGGCCTTCTACCTCAGCTGGATCTTGGGATCACCATGTTAGAGGATTTTTTTGTTTTATCTCCGTGTGGCCCAACATGTAAAGCTTCGAGGTGTCGTTAAGGGCCTCCAATTGAGTTGTGGAGCTTTCCCCTCAACCTTGGTGTAAAGGTTTTGGTTGGAGCCTTCAAGGTCACCGGTTAGTGGATTGTGAGGCCTCCTTTGTGGGGGAGCTCACCGGAGAAGAAGGTGAGGCCTTTGTGGCGCCCGGGTAACCTTGTGTGGCCCCGACACCTCTCCAACATAGACGTAGCTCCTTGGGAGTGAACTACGGGAATTATATCTCCGTGTCCCTGCTCCGCTTATTTCGTTCCCTTCCTTTACTTCTTGCCCTTTACCGTTCTTGTGGTTGTTGTATGTTATCTTGCATTTGGGTTGTTCACCTAGTTGCACATCTAGATAACTTTCCTTCTCGTTAAGCCTAAAAGTGAGAAACAAATTAAAATTGGGTAGTCGCCTATTCACCCCCTCTAATCGTATCAAGTCGGTACTTTCAGTAGTGTTATGTTGATAATTAGGTCCCGTGTTTTTCTAGGTTAGCCCGGTGTGTAAAGCAGTAGAGTGGGTGGATCTTGAGTGGCTAGACGCACTTAAGAAATTTTTGGCCCAGCTGTGGGATATGTATGAGCTCGAAAGGTCGGGGAGATTTATACATGCCCGTGATACAGCTGCAAAAAATTACAAGCTCTTGGTAGGAAATAAGGAGCTGGAACAGGAAATCAAGCATTTGCGGTCAGAACTAAATGACACAATCAATGGGAGCTTGGTGGTGGGAACTACACAGAAGATTCAAAAGGCGGAAAAGGAGAGGGATCAGCTCATGGAAGAGAATAAGAAGCTAGAGTACTGCATTGCGGAGCTATTGAAGGATCTGAAGAAGGAGCACGAGGTGAACAAGGACAAGCTACAGACGATCAAGGAAATTTTAGATAAATAATTTGTGCCGTGGCAATATGTGAAACTAGTTAACTGTAAGACTTGCAGTTGTGATATCTTGACTAATCCAAACTCAATCCTTGAGCAAAATAACCTTTCAGAAAAAAGCATAGTTTGCATAGAGAGAGGTCCACGTTTACAAAATCACTACTACACATGGATAAAACACGATTTGGTCTGTGAGAACACATAGTTTGTAAACTAACTTTAGAGGAACTTATAGTTTGCACTAAGCCTGGTGCAGAGATGGTCGTGTTCCTTTGTGAGAAGATCCAGTTCGAGGGTTCGTTCGATCAGGTCCGCTTTGGTTTTTACCTGCTCCCTCAATACTTGGACTTGCACCTCCCGCTGGTTCAAGCGCTCCATCTGGGAAGCGACAAGCTTATCAGTAAGCTTAAGATTATCCACCATGAGATCCTTGATGATGTCCTTCTTCGCACGCGCCGAGGCAATACTTTCTCGTGAAGTTCCTTCCAACCGGCGATGTCCACCTTCAGACTATGGCACTTGTCATAAAGGATGGTGACTTCTTTTCTCAGGCGGTCATGGGACACTTTCTGAAAATTCTGCTTCTCCAGTTGGATAGCCATCTTGTCCTTTAGCCAGGTCGGCAGTTTTGGGTTGAGCTTTCGCCTCTTCTGCTGCAACAAAAATATGTGGTTAGTTTCCACAATTTAAACAATTAAATAGTGTCAAAGTCATAATTTGAAGGACAGAGCAATCAAGGATTGTACAAATTTAAGAGAATCAACTAGTGGCACAGTCCTAATTCTAGAGATAATGTCAGAGAAATATAGGCTTTTTCCCAATTCAACTAGATAAACTAGTGGCATACTTCTAATTTATATGACTGAGCAATATACCCTTTTTCCAATTCAATAGGATAAAGTAGTGGCATAGTCCTAATTTCAATTTCAGAGCAATATAGCCTTTTTCCCCAATTCAACAGGATAAAGTAGTGGCACAATCCTAATTTCCATTTCAGAACAATATAGCCTTTTTTCCCAATTCAAAAGGATAAAGTAGTGGCACATTCCTAATTTCAATTTCAGAGCAATAAAGCCTATTTTTCCAATTCAACAGGATAAAGTAGTGGCACAGTCCTAATTTCAATTTCAGAGCAATAAAGCCTATTTTTTCCAATTCAATAGGATAAAGTAGTGGCACGGTCCTAATTTCAATTTCAAAGCAACGTGGGACTATATCCAACTAAGGGTGCTGTGGGTTTCTCCAATGTAACCAAATAGTAGTGGCATAGTCATAATCTAATTCCAAGCTTAGATACATAATGGAAAGAAAGGATGATGACCATTCATGAGAACACAAACCCATAATTAAGTTGACAGGAAAGTAAGATAAACATAGAAATAAGGAGTTGCTCCAAGATTGCTTAATTGCACGATATGTATAAATTACAAAAGCAGCGGAGCATGAACTGAGATTCTTGCCCCCACCCCCACCCCTACTCTGAATCTTAATTGGGAATTGCCATTGGCTCCCCGTTCTCCTTGTTTGGACTCTTGGGCACGGTGAGACCTCGGCCCATGTCTTCCTTCATCTGTCTCAATGCATCGGGCAACAGTCCCTATCATTGTAGGCTTCAATGGTAGCCTTTGCTTCGATGATGCATTCTTTGCGTGTCTCGGTGGCTTCGTCTAGCAGGAGGACGCATCTATCCTGGATATTCTTCTTGTCACGCAAGAGCTTCGTAATTAAGTTGAAAGCAAGGTCTTGTTTGGACAAGCTGTGTGCGATCAACTTCTGCAGCTCGTCGATCACCCTATGCAACTCGTCGCACTCTGCTTCGAGCCTCCCGATGGTAAGTGAAAAATCAAGCGCGATCTCCTTCTGCAGAGACAAACGCCTTCGAAGGAGATCATTAGCCTGGGTTAGGGAGCGTGCACCGTGCAGTTGGTTGTCTATCTTGGCATTGATCATGGCCACCTTGTCACGGCAATCGGCCTTCGCTTTCTGCATCGTTCATGTTATTTAAAATAGGCACTCTATAATTGTACTGCATGTTTCAGGGAAGTATAATATTCAAGTCACAAACCCCCAAATGTGTCTACGAAGATTGAGCATGGTCCCTACTTGGAGGCTACTTGCGGGCAAACACGATAATATTTCCACATTTAAAATCTCAAAAATAAAAGCAAATGCATGTCGGGATTTCCTACCTCGATGAGCCGGGGAACAGTGCCGAACGGGTCTTGCGACGCCGCGACCATCGTGCTGGTATCAGGATCCACGACTGTTCTGGAATATGTAGCAGAGTGAGAAGAAGAAGGAGGAGAATAAGAAGACTGTACCGGGAGGTGCCCTGGCCTGCTGCAACATTCAGCGCCGCCGCCGCCATCGTGCTGCTTTCAGGGTCCACAGCCGCCCTGGAATATGTAGCATAGTACCGGGAGGAGCCCTCACCTGCTGCAACATGCATCCCCGCCACCATCGTGCTGCTTTCAGGGTCCACGGACGCCCTGGAATATGTAGCATAATAATAATAATAATAAGTAGACGTAGAAGAAGAATAAGAAAAATATTAATAATAAGAAGAATGTACCGGGAGGAGCCCTGGCCTGCTGCAACATGCAGCGTCGCCGCTGCCATCGTGCTGCTTTCAGGGTCCACAGCCGCCTTGGAATATGTATAATAGTAATAAGAAGAAGAGTAAGTAGACATAGAAGAAGAAGAAGACTGTACCGGGAGGAGCCTTGGCCTGCTGCACATGCAGCTCCGCCGCCGCCATCGTGCTGGTTTCAGGGTCCACGACTGCCCTGGATAATATAGCATAATAATAAGAAGAAGAACCTGGACCGCTGCAACATGTAGCGCCGCTGCCGTCATCGTGCTGCTTTCAGGGTCCACGGCCGCCCTGGAATATGTAGCATAATAATAATAATAATAATAATAATAATAATAATAAGAAGTAGACATAGAAGAAGAAGAAAACAAAGAAGAAGAACAAGGCTGTACCGGGAGCGGCAGGATCCCCAGCATGCTGGAACATTCAACACCATTGCTAGGAGAGATTGGGTCTCTATGCGAGGGGGGGGGGACTGAGCAGCTGGTTGAGCAGTAAGTCCAAGGAGGCGATTTTTCTCCATTCTCTCCGCGTGCACGGTCGATCTACTTCTGCCTTTGCCTATCCTCCAGGGAGCCATGGCTAATGCAGATGCATGAAGGTGGGGGAAGGAGGATGAAGAAAGTGATGTGCGGGGGAGAATGGTCAAAGAGTCCAGTCCGTGGGACAGTCTTATACAAGACCAAAGTTTACTCCGGTGCTATCTCAACCTACATCCACCGTTCATTTGTTAAGCGATGGCCTATGTCGCTTCCTTCTCAAAGAAGCTTGACTGGCAGAACCAGGGAATAAAACCCCAAAGTCCACACGATGGGACTCGATTGGACTGGCTTTAATGAGATGGACGGTTCAACGGGGGCTTCGGCGCGCGCCGCCTAGTTTCCCGTGTATAGGGGTGGGACTACGAGGGAGGAAGTAATTATGGGCTGCACGTCCAGCATGCAAGAATGCTCAAGGGGTTTTCACGACACGCACAACTTCTGCACGGACAGAACATGATGGAACGTTCAACTCCACATCGACAGGCACGCACATGACACTTCCCGACGCTGCCACACGACACATTTTGTGGTTTGTTACGTGACAACACTCCCAGTACGTAGATATTTTATGATGTAGCACAATTTTTACGTGACTAGACTATGAGATGCTCCTGGAGCCCCAGGACCGGCACCCAACTCTGCGTACCCGCCATCGCGCATTTCCGAACAACTTCCTCGTGCAGCATGGAACCGTGCCGTGGCAGTGGCAGATCCTTGTCGGTGGCTGACCGTCCTGCGTCACCTGCTCGTCGCGGTATCATTCGTGCATGACGACACCCATCTGAGGCACCACGACGTGTGTAGTTGTGCCTGTATCCATCGACATTGGCGCTCGAGGACAGCGCAATGTTGAAGCTTGTCGTACCCACCACACCTGAGAAGCACGTTGCACTGGCAGCTAAGACGGGGGAGCGCCGGAGGAAAGCATGCGAGACCACCATGAAGAAGGGCAGGAGGAATAGAGGAGCCAGCGACGAGGACGACTCCGACTCGGGCAACGAGGAGGCGTTCATGGAGCAGTTGGAGGCATAAGAGGAGGAGATTGACGTTGACCCGTGGGACTATGAGGAGGAGGAGGACTCTGACGAGGAGAGGGCGCGTATATACGAGGAGGGAGTTTCCGACGAGTCATCGGAGGACACCTCCACCGCCACCGACAATGATGACAATGAATAATGTTCTGTTGTTAGTATTGTTATTATTACATATTTAACTGCCACGGCCTGCATTGTAATTGTTGTAACTACCATGTCGTATGTAATAATACTGGGATGTTGCTACTATAACAATTTCGTGTGGCCGTTGGATCAAAGAGGATCAACGGTTGGCTGGCACGATCCGCGTGACAACTCTCTAACCAATCAGGGCGTGCTGGTTTCTGCGTGAGATATAGTAAGGGATTTTCTGAGTATTCGTGAGTAGCATAGAGGGCAAATCTGAGTAAACATGGCTTCCAACCCTAGACCCCCCCTCGCCACCCAGAACATGGAACCACTCCATGTATTGAGCCCAAATCCGGCACCTAGCTCCCTCTCGGCACCACAAGCGACTTCTCCAACTAGAAATTTCGTGGTGCTTTGGAAAAATCTTGACTTTCCATTTTCTGGACCCAAAAAATTGGCGTTTTCCCAAAGGAGGTGCAATATTAGGGCGTACCCATGGGCCCGAGGAAATTTCCACGCATGCTACACCATGGTGCATGGACATTCCCGGGAGGTGGGTATTTATCTCGTGGTGCAGGCATGTACTGTATTTTTTCCGAGTTACGGCCCGGTAAATGAGGTTTCTAACTGTATGTCCCTATAAGAAACTCAATTTTCGGGAAAAAATGGTTTGGGGTGCCCCATGTGGTACCTAAGCTGGATGCATGCCAGAGTCCAAGATTGCACCAACCATCGCGTTGCCGCACCAGCCGGCGGGTTTCGCCGTTTTCTTGGGCAGCACCAAAAAAAATCTGAAAAAACAAAAAAACATGAAAACAGCTCCTGGAGCCCTTGCATGTGACCCACTGCCCTTATAAAATCATAGGCAGGGCATATCAGGTCATTTGGCACCCAAGGCACCACCAGGATGTCTATCGAGTGTGAGTAAACATGGCTTCCAACCCTAGACCCCCCCTCGCTGCCCAGAACATGGAACCACTCCATGGATTGATCCCAAACCCGGCACCTAGCTACCTCTCGGCATCGCAAGCGACTTCTCCAACTAGATATTTCGTGGTGCTTTGGAGAAATCTCGACTTTCCATTTTCTAGACCCAAAAAACTGATGTTTTGCCGAAAGAAGGTGCAAGATTAGGGCGCGCCCATGGGCCCGAGGAAATTTCCACGCATGCTACACCATGGTGCATGGCCATTCCTTGGGAGGTGGGTATTTATCTCGTGGTCTAGGCATGTACTGTATTTTTTCCGAGTCACGACCTAGTAAATGCGGTTTCTAACTATAGGTATCCTATAAGACACTCAATTTTTGGGAAAATGGTTTGGGGTGCCCCATGGGGTACCTAGCCTGGATGCATGCCTGGGTCCAATATTGCACCAACCGTCGTGTTGCTGCGCCCACTAGCGGGTTTCGCTGTTATCTTGGGCAGCACCAAACAAAATCTGAAAAAAAAACAAAAAAAACATGAAAACGGCTCCTGGAGCGCTTGCATGTGACCCACTGCCCTCATAAAATCATAGGCAGGGCATACCAGGTCATTTTGCACCCAAGACACCACCAGGATGTCTATCGAGTGTGAGTAAACATGGCTTCCAACCCTAGATCCCTCCCCTCTCTACCGAGAACATGGAAACACTCCATGGATTGAGCCCAAACCCGTCACCTAGCTCCCTCTCGGCATCGCAAGAGACTTCTGCAACTAGATATTTCATGGTGCTTTGGAGAAATCTCGATTTTCCATTTTCTGGACCCGAAAAACCGGCGTTTTCCCGAAGCAGGTGCAAGATTAGGGCGCGCCCATAGGCCCGAGGCAATTTCCACGCATGCTACACCATGGTGCATGGCCATTCCCAGGAGGTGGGTATTTATCTCATGGTACATGCATGTACTGTATTTTTTCCGAGTTACGGCCCGGTAAATGCGGTTTCTAACTGTATGTACCCTATAAGACACTCTCAATTTTTGGGAAAAATGGTTTGGGGTGCCCCATGGGGTACCTAGGCTAGATGCATGCATGGGTCCAAGATTGCACCGACCGTCGTGTTGCCGCGCCAGCCGGCGGGTTTTGCCGTTTCCTTAGGCAGCACCAAACAAAATCTAAAAAAACGTGAAAACGGCTCCTGCAGCTCTTGCATGTGACCCACTGCCCTCATAAAATCATAGGCAGGGCATGCCATGTCATTTGGCACCCAAGGAACCACCAGGATGTCTATCGAGTCTGACAACTGTCTGGCCAAAGAGGACCCATGGGCCCGAGGCAATTTCCACGCATGCTACATCAAAGAGGATCAACGGTTGGCTAGCACGATCCGCGTGACAACTGTCTGACCAATCAAGGCGTGCTGGTTTCTGCGTGAGCTATAGTAAGGGCTTTTCTGAGTATTCGTGACTAGCATAGAGGGCAAATCTAAGTAAACATGGCTTCCAACCCTAGACCCCCCTCGTTGCCCAGAACATGGAACCACTCCATGGATTGAGCCCAAACCTGGCATCTAGCTCCCTCTCGGCATCGCAAGCGACTTCTCTCACTAGAGATTTCGTGGTGCTTTGGAGAAATCTTGACTTTCCATTTTCTAGACCTGAAAAACCGATGTTTTCCCAAAGGAGGTGCAAGATTAGGGCGCGCCCATGGGACCGAGGCAATTTCCACGCATGCTACACCATGGTGCATGGCCATTCCCAGGAGGTGGGTATTTATGTCGTGGTGCAGGCATGTACTGTATTTTTTCTGACTTACGGCCCGATAAATGCGGTTTCTAACTGTATGTACCTTATAAGACACTCCCAATTTTCGGGAAAATGGGTGCCCCATGGGGTACATAGGCTGGATGCATGCCTGGGTCCAAGATTGCACCGACCGTTGCGTTGCCGCGCCCGCCGGCGGATTTCTCCGTTTTCTTGGGCAGCACCAAACAAAATCTAAAAAAACAAAAAAAAACATGAAAACGGCACCTGGAGCCCTTGCGTGTGACCCACTTCCCTCATAAAATCATAGGCAGGGCATACCAGGTCATTTGGCACCCAAGGCACCACCAGGATGTCTATCGAGTGTGAGTAAAAATGGTTTCCAATTCTAGATCCCCCTCCCTGCCCAGAACATGGATCCACTCCATGGATTGAGCCCAAACCTGACACCTAGCTCCTTATCGGCATCGCAAGCAACTTCTCCAACTAAATATTTCGTTGTGCTTTGGAGAAATATCGACTTCCCATTTTCTGGACCCGAGAAACCGGCGTTTTCCCAAAGGAGGTGCAAGATTAGGGCGCTCCCATGGGCCCGAGGTAATTTCCATGCATGCTACACCATGGTGCATGGCCATTCCCAGGAGGTGGGTATTTATCTCGTGGTGCAGGCATGTAATTTTCGAGTTACGGCCCGTTAAATGCGGTTTCTAACTGTATGTACCCTATAAGACACTCTCAATTTTCGGGGAAAAATGGTTTGGGTTGACCCATGGGGTACCTAGGCTGGATGCATGCCTGGATCCAAGATTGCACCGACCGTCGCATTGCCGCGCCCGCCGGCGTGTTTCGCCGTTTTCTTGGGAAGCACCAAACAAAATCTGAAAAAACAAAAAAACGTGAAAACGGCTCCTGGAGCCCTTGGATGTGACCCACTGCCCTCATAAAATCATAGGCAGGGCATTACATGTCATTTAGCACCCAAGACACCACCAGGATGTCTATCGAGTGTGACAACTGTCTGACGAAAGAGGTCCCATGGGCCCGAGGCAATTTCCACGCATGCTACATCAAAGAGGGTCAACGGTTGGCTATCACGATCCGCGTGACAACTGTCTGAACAATCAGGGCATGCTGGTTTCTGTGTAAGCTATAGTAAGGGATTTTTTGAGTATTCGTGACTAGCATAGAGGGAAAATCTGAGTAAACATGGCTTCCAACCCTAGATCCCCCCTCGCTGCCCAGAACATGGAACCACTTCATGGACTGAGCCCAAACCCGACACCTAGCTTCCTCTTGGCATCACAAGCGACTTCCCCAACTAGATATTTCATGGTGCTTTGGAGAAATCTCGACTTTCCATTTTCTAGAATCGAGAAACCGGCGTTTTCCCAAAGGACGTGCAAGATTAGGGAGCGCCCATGGGCCCGAGGAAATTTCCATGCATGCTACACCATGATGCATGGCCATTCCCGGGAGGTGGGTACTTATCTCGTGGTACAAACATGTACTGTATTTTTTCGAGTTACGACCCGGTAAATGCGGTTTCTAACTGTATGTAACCTATAAGACACTCTCAATTTTCGTGGAAAAATGGTTTGGGGTTCCCCATGGGGTACCTAGGCTGGATGAATGCCTCGGTCCAAGATTGCACCGACCGTCGCGTTGCCGCGCCTGCCCGCGGGTTTCGCCATTTTCTTGTGCAGCACCAAACAAAATCCGAAAAAATACAAAAAAAACGTGATAACGAGTCCTGTAGCCCTTGCATGTGACCCACTGCCCTCATAAAATCATAGGTAGGGCCTACCATGTCATTTGGCACCCAAGGTACCACCAGGATGTCTATCGAGTGTGAGTAAACATGGCTTCCAACCCTAGACCCCCCCTCCCTGCCCAGAACATGGAACTACTCCATGGATTGATCCCAACCTCGGCACCTAGCTCCCTCTCGGCATCGCAAGTGACTTCTCCAACTAGAGATTTCGTGGTGCTTTCGAGAAATCCCGACTTTCCATTTTCTGGACCCGAAAAACCGCCGTTTTGCCCAAAGTAGGTGCAAGATTAGGGCACGCCCATGGGCCCGAGGCAATTTCCACACATGCTACACCATGGTGCATGGCCATTCCCGGGAGGTGGGTATTTATCTCTTGGTGTAGGCATGTACTGTATTTTTTCCGAGTTACGGCCCGGTAAATACGGTTTCTAACTGTATGTACCAATAAGACACTCTCAATTTTCGGGGAAAAATGGTTTGGGGTGCCCCATGGGGTACCTAGGCTAGATGCATGCCTGGGTCCAAGATTGCACCGGCCGTCGCGTTGCCGCCCCCGCCGACCGGTTTCTCCGTTTTATTGGATAGCACCAAACAAAATCTAAAAAAACAAAAAAAAAGTGAAAACGGCTCCTAGAGCCCTTGCATGTGAGTCACTTCCCTCATAGAATCATAGGAAGGGCATACCAGGTCATTTGGTGCCCAAGGCACCACCAGGATGTCTATCGAGTGTGAGTAAACATGGCTTCCAACCCTAGATCCCCCCTCGTTGCCCAAAACATGGAACCACTCCATGGATTGAGCCCAAACCCGGCACCTAGCTCCCTCTCGGCATCACAAGCGACTTCTCCAACTAGAGATTTCATGTTGCTTTGGAGAAATCTCGACTTTCCATTTTCTAGACCTGAAAAACCGGCGTTTCCCAAAGGAGGTGCAAGATTTGGGCGCGCCCATGGGCCCGAGGCAATTTCCACTCATGCTACGCCATGGTGCATGGGCATTCCTCGGAGGTGGGTACTTATCTAGTGGTGCAGGAATGTACTGTATTTTTTCGAAGTAACGGCCCGGTAAATGCGGTTTCTAACTGTATGTACCCTATAAGACACTCTCAATTTTCGGGGAAAAAGGGTTTGGGGTGCCCTATGGGGTACCTAGGCTAGATGCATGCCTGGGTAGAAGATTGCATCGACCATTGCGTTGCCGCGCCAGCCAGCGGGCATTTTCTTGGGCAGCACCAAACAAAATATGAAAAAAAACAAAAAAACGTGAAAATGGCTCCTAGAGCCCTTGCATTTGACCCACTGCCCTCATAAAATCATAGACAGGGCATACCAGGTCATTTGGCACCCAAGGCACCACCAGGATGTCTATCGAGTGTCAGTAAACATGGCTTCAAACCCTAGACCCCCCTCGTTGCCCAGAACATTGAACCACTCCATGGATTGAGCCCAAACTCGACACCTAGCTCCCTCTTGGCATCAAAAGTGACTTCTCCAACTAGAGATTTCGTGGTGCTTTGGAGAAATCTCGACTTTCCATTTTCTGGACCCGAACAACCGGCGTTTTCCCAAAGGAGGTGCAATATTAGGGCGCGCCCATGGGACCGAGGCAATTTCCACGCATGCTACACCATGGTGCATGGCCATTCCCGCGAGGTGGGTATTTATCTCGTGGTGCAGGCATGTACTGTATTTTTTCCGAGTTACGACCCGGTAAATGCGATTTCTAACTGTATGTACCCTATAAGACACTCTCAATTTTCAGGGAAAATGCTTTGAGGTGCCCCATGGGGTACCTAGGATTGATGCATGACTGGGTCCAAGATTGCACTGATCGTCGCATTGCCGTGCCCGCCGGCGGGTTTCACTGTTTTCTTGGGCAGCACGAAACAAAATCTAAAAAAACAAAAAAACGTTAAAACGGCTCCTGGAGCCCTTGCATGTGACCCACTGCCTTCAAAAAATCATAGGCAGGGCATACCAGGTCATTTGGCACCCAAGGCACCGCCAGGATGTCTATCGAGTGTGAGTAAACATGGCTTCCAACCCTAGATCCCCCCTCGTTGCCCAGAACATGGAACCACTCCATGGCTTGAGCCGAAACCCGGCACCTAGCTCCCTCTCGGCATCGCAAGAGACTTCTCCAACTAGAGATTTCGTGGTGCTTTGGAGAAATCTGGACTTTAAATTTTCTGGACCCGAAAGACCGTCGTTTTGTTGGGGATATACTTTCTGGGTATACCCACATGACTCGCTGACCAGGGTGGCCCACCAACGGGTTAGAGCGTCCCAGTTAGAGAAAGAGGAGGATCTAGTTCCAGCTACGACAAGGCCCAGAAGAGTTACCGACTTAGGCATGTAGTATTACTTGTAGTCCAAGCTGTACATAGTTACTGACTCTGTAACGTAGCCGGATAGGTCTCTCCTATAACCCTAGGACCCAGTGACTATATAAATCGGCCCTATGGGAGCCTTTAGGGCACAACTCAATAAACAACCACAACCAACTCGCACAGGCGAACCTCTCTTGTAATCCGCTGTAACATCCGGCTTACGTCGATATATTACTGGGTTTCTAGCAGGATTAGGATACGATCACCGCAGTCAGATCTGAACCTGGGTAAACTTGTGCTCACCGCTCCTGGAACATCCGACGTCTCACACCCCATCCTTCCAACGCCACTAGGACCCCCTATGGCATACTTGTCGACAATCGGACGACATTTTGTGCCCACCGTGGGGCATGTGACCTTTGGAGCATCGTTCCAGGCGGAATCTGCGCGTACAGGAATCGGCAAAATAATCGCCATGGGTCGCGTGGTCTATGCGAGTGATGTCCCTCTTGTCCTTCTCGACGATACCTGGATTACGGCTTCGAAACCCGTGACAACCTACACAATCATGTCCATCGGCGAGATCGATATCTATCTTGGTTTTTCTGAACCCGCCCAACCCACCCTAGAGGTGATGACCATGGCGGAAGAAAAATCCGGATCTACTTTGTCCGTAGAGGCGGAAGAGTTCAAGGTCCCAGAGAAAATCGAACCCACCCAGCCCACTCCTTTAGTGGAAGAAGAGGTGGAAGAAAAATCCGGATCTGATCTCCCTGATGAGATTGGATACACGGATGAGGAATATATCCGCTATGGCTCTATCATACCGGACGTCGTAGCAGAAAAACTACCCTTGAAGCATAGGATAAAGGAGATGATGAAGCGCCCCTACATCGATTACAAAGCAATCACCGACATCACAGAGAACTTTGAGATGGAGGAGGCAAAAATCCAGCTGTGCCACTACTTTAAGAACATGAACAAGAAGAAGCACTGTTTCGTGTACCACATAAGCACTGGATCCGACTCTGTCGATGCTGGAGCTAGTAGCGACTCGGTCCTAGAAGGCAATCGAAGAAAACGCTGACTCACCTGGCTCCCCTCAGGAGTCAATCACGTCGCAGGAACTTTGAGACTTCGACAAAGAGATGGAGGAGTATGAAAAAGAGCACATCTCCAAGCAAACGCAAGGTGAGCCAGAAAATCCTCCTAGTCCATATGATAGCATGGATGAAAGCATAGATTCCTCCGAGGTCCACAAGCCAACCATGATGGAAAGTAGTGACGAAAGTTTATCCCCCGGTACCAGAACGAAAGACGTCTTTGCCACTGGTACACACGTTAAAGCTATTGGGGCATCAAATAATAAGAAGAAGAACAAGAATCCGAAACCGGCAGAGTCAGACATCGATGAAACCAACAAAGAAAAAGTTGATGAAGAGATCGAGATGGAGAATCAGGATGGAGATCTGATTAATACCACCCTGATCGACCCTCCTGTGGATGGACACATCGTCACCAAGGGTGCACGTGAAATTTGCGGAGATGCTCTCACAATTCCAATCCCAACGGCTTCGGATCTTACACCGGAGGCGCTGGAGAAAAGGGCCGAGGACCTGGAAAATCACCGCTTGTTTCTACTTGAAGAGGCCGCACGCTTCGTCGAGATGAGGCATCAATTAGACAGTGATCCTGCCAGGTATCAGTCAGATTTTAAGCAACATCAAAACAAGACAAGGGAGGTCCATTTATTGCTAACAAGAATCCGGATATCCACAAAGATCTATTCGACGGAAAAGAAGGAGAGAAGATCCGAGTCTACAGCAGGCCGTTGGAAAACGCTGCTGCAGGTCGATCCATCCTCGCCAACAATCCGTCTCCGTAGCAGGTCTAGCAGTGTGTCGTGTTGCTGGACAAAGGATTAAAGCAGCAGAAAACGGCCGCGTCATTTAGTGGCAAGCTGGCCTCAAAATCCGAGTTTTGCCCACACTGACACTGACCAAAGCGCTGACATAAGACTTCGCAGGTATACGACTCAATGCTATCGTACCCGTGGAGAAGAAGAGAATTCAAGAACTAGCTCAAACGACCACTCTCGCCGGCCGGCACGTGACTGGGCAATAGTTATTCTGGTTGCGTCCGAAGACGCCATCAGGGCAATGGTTCCTCATCAGGACCATCGTTGGCAAAACAATCTCTATAGAGAAGACCCGGAAACATGCCGCCAGCGAGAGGAGCAAGATCGGCTAAGGATGCCACCACCGAACCATCCGACTGGCAATGCCGGATGAAGAGATGATCCGGATCGTCCTGAATCAAGTAGGGATGGTGCCCGAAGAAACAGACATCGAATTCATCATAATGAGGCTCCACCTCTACCACCACGTAATCCAGCCGGAAATAATCCACCAGGGCCATCATCGCCTCCAAGCAGCGACCACGAAGGATCCAGACGCAGCCATGGGAGCCACAGGGGCGGAGGCGACAATGGTGAGAGGAGCAGCAGAAATCCGACTCCACCGCGCAGAAGCCACGAGCCTCCAAGGCGTAGATCTCTCTCGCCAAAAAATGCTCGCCATCGCATTGAATCAAACATAGAAGCGCGGCGGTACGAGGAAGAAGACGTGTATGTGGGACCCAAGTGCTTTGGACCACGCATACGTCAGACCAAATTTCCGGTTGACTTTGGTATTGCCCAAACACATTCAGCCCTACGATGGCGCAGCACAGCCAGATACCTGGCTACAGGATTTCTTCTAGGCCTGCTGCATCGCCAAAGGAGGCAACAGCCTGGTCACGGTCCGATATCTCCCGCTTATGCTAAGGAAGACGACTCGATCATGGCTCAATGAACTGCTAGAGAATTCAATTCACAACTGGTATGATATGCAAAGTGCGTTCTTCTCAAACTTCGAGGGAACTTACAGGAGGCCATGCACAGTCGGAGACCTGCAGCGTTGCACACAAAGACCCGGCGAAACTTGTCGGGATTACCTCAGACGCTGGATCGGCACGAAGAACTCCTGCGAAGGAGTAAACGAGCAAACTGCGATAGAAGCTTTTATTTGAAGGACTTCCAGTCTGACTTTTACGTCACAGACTGAAGCGTGACCACGTCACAGATTTGGGAGAAATGATAGAAACGACAAGCAAATATGCTGACGTCGATGATGACTCAGAAGGGTTGCTAAATATTTTGGTCAATCCCAATGCGGCCAAACAGCCAAAACAAACTCAGAAGCGCAAGAACACCTCGGACGAAAAGCCGGCTCCGGACAACACAACTGTGAACGCAACATTTGGATCCGGAGGACGAGGAGGGCACGGAGGCGGCTGAGTTAGAGGCTGAGCAACTTCCCGAATCTAGGGCAGAGGATACCAGCAACCCGAAAGAACCTATACCTGGGCCGACATTGCCAATAATCCCTGTGTCCACCACTTGGATAGTAACATAGGATCTACCCACACAAATATCGAGTGTCGTTTCAATGACGACATCAAGAAAGACGAATCCGCTGGCTACATAGCCAAGCGAAGAAAAGGGAAGAAAAATTCCGAGAAAGGAAAGGAACCCAAGGAAGATTCCAACATGGAAGAAGCGGAAGCCGCTGTAGAGCCCAAGTCGGATGGAAAGAAGACTTTTCCGACCAAGAAAGACGCATATGTCTTCTTCCTTGGATCCCAACCTGCTAAATAAAAGAAGGCGGTTCTTCGTGAGCTTAATGCCACGGTTCCGGCTGTTCCACAGTTCCTGGACTGGTCAGAGGTAACCATCACCTTTGATCGTTTAGATCACCCAAGGAAAACACATCGTCAGGGAAAGTATCCTCTGGTCGTCAATCCTCTTATTGATGGCTACGAGTTCTCTAAAACACTCATGGACGGTGGGAGCAGCATCAATATCCTCTACATCGAGACGCTCCACCGCATGAAGCTACATGAGAGCCAGTTGAGTTACAACAGTGTAACTTTCCATGGCATTTTACCAGGGAGACAGGTGAATTCTTTGGGTGAGATTACTCTGGATGTGACATTCGGAACCCGAGACAATTACCGGACCGAGCCACTCTCTTTTGAGGTGGTACCATTCAAAAGTTCTTACCACACCATCTTCGGACGTCCGGCTTACTGGGCGTTCATGGCCCGTCCCTATTACATCTACAACATGATCAAACTTCTAGGTCCAAAGGGCATAATCACCGTATGAGGAAATCCGAGGAAGGTGCGAGAGTGCGACGTAGGATCTGCTGCCTTCGCCGAAGCCGTGCTGCATGCGTAGGAGTACCATGATATCAAGAAGACCATCAATCCGTCTGAGATTCCCGCTACGAAGAACGAGGTGTTGAAGCCAAGTTTGCAGTTCAAGACGTCGGAAGAGACGAAGAAAACGTTGCTAAAGGAAGATGATCCCTCCAAGACAACGAACATAGGGGTAGGCTTATGCCACGCATAGGAAAGCACACTCGTCGAGTTCCTCAAAGCTAATAGTGATATCTTCGCATGGTAGCCATCTGACATGACCGGAGTACCTAGGGAACTTGCCGAGCATTCTCTTAATGTGTACCCTGATGCTAAACCCGTCAAACAGTCCTTACGATGGTTTGGTGATGAAAAGCGCAAAGCAATAGCCAAGGAATTAGCCCACCTAGAGTTAGCGGATTTTCTAACAGAGGTCATCCATACAGATTGGGTGGAAAATCCTGTACTCGTCCCTAAAAAGGACACCATTGATTTAAGGATGTGTGTTGATTATACCGCTTTGAACAAGGCATGCCCAAAAGATCTGTTTCCTTTGCCAAGAATCGATCAAGTTATCGACTCAACGACAGGGTCGGAATTACTCTGTTTTCTCGACGCATATTCCGGATATCACCAAATACCGATGAAAAAGTCAGATCAAATTAAGACATCTTTTGTCACTCCTTTTGGAACCTTCTACTATAAAACTATGCCTTTTGGCTTAAAAACTTAGGAGCAACATATCAACATACTATGCAACGTTGTCTCAATGACCAAAATGGATGCAATGTCCATGTATACGTAGACGACATAGCAGTTATGTCCAAGAAGAAGGAAACTTTAATTTCCGACTTGGACGAAATGTTTGCTAGTCTACGAAAATTCAATATGATGCTAAATCCGAAGAAGTGTTTCTTTGGTATTCCAGCCGGAAAATTGTTAGGTTTCATCGTCTCTGAGCGAGGCATAGAGGTGAACCGGGACAAAATCAAGGCTATCTTAAACATTACCAGGCTGACTCGCCTGAAGGACGTACAGAGCCTCACTGGTTGCATTGCAGCGGTGAGACGGTTCGTTAGCCGTCTCGGTGAAAGAGCCGCACCTTTATACAAACTCTTGAAGAAAACCGACAAATTTGCCTGGACTCAGGAAGCCGAAACTGCTCTGCAAAGTTTGAAAGATCTACTTTCAAACCCACCAGTTCTCGCAGCGCCAGAACCTCAGGAACCTATGTTACTCTACATTACAGCGACCAACAAGGTCATAAGTGTGGTAATAGTAGTTGAGCGCGAGGAAGAAGGCCACGAGCATAAGGTGCAACGGCCAGCCTATTATCTGAGTGAGGTCCTGACAGAATCAAAACAACGGTATCCACATCACCAAAAGCTAGCCTATGGAGTGTTCTTGGATCCAGAAAGCTACGCCACTATTTTCAAGAGCACAAGATCACAGTGGTGAGCACCGCTCCCCTGCGAGATATAATCAATAACCGCGACACCGCAAGACGTGTCGCAAAGTGGGGAATAAAGCTTGCAGCTTTCAGCATTGAGTACAAACCACGTACAGCAATCAAGTCCCAAATTCTTGCCGACTTTGTTGTTGATTGGACATAAACGGCAGAAAACACATACCCTCCAGACTCGGAATTTTGGACCCTTCACTTCAACAGATCAAAAGCACAAGGAGGCTCGGGGGCTGGCGTGATGCTCAAATCGCCCCAAGGAGATAAGTTGTTCTATGTGTTGCAAATACACTTCACGGTAACCAAAAATATTGCCGAGTATGAAGCATTGCTACATGGAATACGCATGGCCAAAAACATTGGCATATCAAGACTCATGTGTTACGGATACTCGGATTTAGTTGCTCAGCAAGTATCGGATATCTGCAATGCAAACAAGCACATGGCAGCATACAAAGCTGTTGTGGATGAACTATCTAAATCTTTCGAGGGTTTTAAGGTTCAACACATGCCTCGAGCAGAAAATGAGGAAGCAGATGCACTATCAAGGATAGGCTCTACGCAGAAACAAGTCCCGGATGGAGCTTTTCTAGAGCATTTAAGGGTCCCCTCCATAGTCGGAGTTGATGAGGACTATCCGACAAAATCCGACTCACCTTTAATAGAATTTGTGGCTATAATTCCCAGCTGGACAAAACCCTATCTGGATTTCTTGATAGACGGAAAACTACCCGAAGACGAAGTCTTGAGCCAACAGATTGTCCGACGAGCAAAAGCATACACTATAATAAATGGTGAGCTCTATAAACAGAGTGTTTCTGGCGTGTTTCAGAGATGTATTTCCTTGGAAGAAGGAGTGGAAATCTTAAGAGAAATCCATGAAGTCAAGTGTGGCCATCACGCTGCAGCCAGATCCTTAGTGGCAAAAGCTTTTCGACACGGATTCTTTTGGCTTATAGCTAAGGCGGATGCAACGTGAAAAGGCTGCCAAAAGTACGCTCATCAGGCACATGTTCCGGCTGAACAGCTGCGAACAATCCCTATTACATGGCTGTTCGCGGTCTGGGGGCTTGATATGGTAGGGCCGTTTCGCACGGCAAAATGTGGATTTACTCACCTCCTAGTGATGGTGGATAAATTTACAAAATGGATTAAGGCTAAACCCATAACAAGTTGCGATGGAGCCACATCCAGAAGGTTCGTCGAGGATGTAATCATCATATTCGAATATCCGCATAGTATAATTACTGACAACGAGAGCAAATTTTCCATGGGTGAACTTGCCAAATTCTGTGAAGAACAAGGGATCTAACTCGATATTGCATCAGTCGCACATCCACAAGCTAATGGACAAGTCGAAAGAACTAATGGCCTTATTTTACAAGGAATCCTACCTCGCCTGGAGGCACCGCTTTGTCAGGCTGCGGGGGCTTGGCGGAAGAATTACCGTATGTGATATGGAGCTTATGTACAACTCCTAATAGGTCAACCAGCTATACTCCTTTCTTCTTGGTCTATGGTGCAGAAGCAGTTCTTCCAAGTGATCTGATTCATCAGGCTCCATGAGTCAAAGCATATATGGAAGAAGATGCGGAACTTTCTCGACAAGACGATCTCGATATAATTGAAGAAGTACACATTGTTGCTAAGCAAAGATCTACAACCTATTAGCAGAAGTTGCGCAAGTATCATAGTCAGAGAGTCCAAAACCGTTCCTTCAAAAAAGGCGATTTGGTTCTCCGACTTGTGCAAAAGAGAAAGCACAAAATTTCCCCAATATGGGAAGAACCTTTTATGATTAGCAGAGTTCTGCATAATGGGTCATATTATTTAACCGACATGAGACCAGTCAAGGAAAGACCAGATAATCGGAAGAGAAAGAGAGCTGGTGGCAGCATAGACCCGGATGAAATAGACCGTCCATGGAATATTTCATAGCTACGTCCCTTCTATTCTTAGTTATATTTCCTTGTAATCATATATGTGGTGACTCCTTGATGGCGCCAGAGAACTTGACATGGAGCACTTCATTGGAAACCCCAATAGAAAGGTGTGATGAGCATAGCAGCAAGTCTTCCCTCAGTAGAGACCAAGGTTATCAAACCAGAAGGAGGAAGGAAAAATCAAACATGTGTTGCAAGCAACCCGGAGACATACACAACACAAACTCAAGACTTTGCCCCAATAAATCAATGAGGTTGTCAAGCTCACCGGTTTGCTGTAAAAAAGGATTAAATGTATGGTGTGGAAGGTAATGGTTTGCAGCAAGTAAACAAGTAACAGTGGAAGATGTATCAATGGTAAAGATTGGACCGGGGTCCATAGTTCACTAGAGGTGCTCTCCTTAGATAAACAATATGGCATGAAGGGTAAACAAATTAAAGCAGGGCAATTGACAGGAACTGAGCAATGCATAACAATGCAATTACTAGTCAGAAAGATCCTATGAGATTCGTTTGGGCAATACAACAAGATACATAGATAGCCATCCAACTAAATCTATGACTAGAAGTCCACCTTCAGGTTATCATCCGAACCCCCTCCAGCATTAAGTTGCAAGCAACAGACAACTTCTTTAAGCAAAGTGTGTAAGGTAAACAGTGCCCATGTTCCATGAACAAGAGACCGTTGTTTTCTCCCTAGTAGCAACAACACATCTACAACCGAAGAGATTTCTGTCACTTCCCATGGAAACTAGAGGCATGAAACCACTATCGAGCATAAATACCCCCTCTTGGAGTCACTAGAAACTACTTGGACAAGATAGCTACTAACAACGGAGAGCATGCAAGATCACAAACAACACAGACATGATATAATCATCAAGACAAAACCATTAATCAAACCAACATAATAATCTCAATATCCATCGGATCCCTGCAAACACAACAAGCCTGGTTACAAATAGATTAGATCTTGACCATGAACGGAGATCACAAGATCTATACATGAAAGCACAAAGGAGGAGATACAACCATCTAGCTACTACATGGACCCATAGTCCAAGGTGGAACTACTTGTAGGGTTCGCAGCATAGAAAACAAAAATTTTCCTACGATGGGAACATCTAAGTACCAAGATCTATCTACTAGATACAAGCAACGGGTGGCTATACATCCATAGAATACATACCCTCGAAGACCGAATAGCGTTAACAAGGTTGTACTCGTGGATGATGTAGACGAACACTTGCCGATCTCAAGATCGTGATGAAGTCCATCTGGTCCAGCCGGTCCAGCACGATCAAGTCCAGCACCTCAAAGCAGTGGTGCATCCGTGATCGCACACACGTACGAGTACCCCGACAAACTCCGTGCCCTCGCTCCAGCGAAGCAGCGGAAGCAACAAATCCTTCCAGAAAAAGCCACCGGGAACATGTATCTCGCTGATCCGAGACCATGGGGAAATTCTAAAGGGGGGAGAGAGATCCTTCACGAGGAGGTGTGTGAGACAAGTGAGAGGAGGGGGTCCTTTTATAGGGGAGGGGGGTAGCCCAAGGGGGCATGGACGCCGGCCATGGAGGATGCCCCCACCTCTCCCTCATTCATGTGGTGGAAGCTCCACTCACATAAAAACCTCTCCATTCACAATTCCACTCATATGCATTAATTTTCCACCAAAATTAATGCAAGCTCTCATTTAAATAAAACTCTTTTATTTATTTATTCAGAATTTTGTTAATCACTTTAATTAAAAAAAATTCACATAAAACCCCTTGCTAGTATTCCATTTCACATGCAGAACCAGTTTCAGCAATTTCAACCGAAACAGTTCCGGTGTCTAGTGAAATAAATTCCTGCGCTTTCCTTTTTCTTTTTCTGGCATATCATTTGCTCCGAATGGTGTTGGCATCCCTTAAGTGTGTCACCCTACGGTTCACGAATAATGCGGACATGATCGAGACCCTTCTCCGATCAATAATCAGTAGCGGGACCTGGAGATCCATACTGACTCCCACACATTCAACGATGACTTCTGTGATCGTGTGAACCTTTTACGCTAGTATCTTAATCCCTTTGTTTCACGATATATTACATGTCCGAGATTCGATCATCGGTATCTCCATACCTAGTTTTATCTCGTTACCAACATGCACTCTTTTCTCGTTCCCGTGATATAACATTCTAGTGATCAAATCACTTGCTTGCAAGGTAATCAATGTGATATCACCGAGAGGGCCCAAAGCATATCTATCCGTCATCGGGATTAACAAATTGCACTCTCGATCCATGGGTCTCAACATAACACTTTAGTAGTTCTGAAGCCATCTTATAATCACCCAGTTACGGTGTGATGTTTGATGTCATCGAGAAACTCTTCTGGTGTTAGTGATTGACATGATCTCATGGTCTAAGGATTAGGATCACTCCGTAAGTTGTTATAGCAATATAAACTCAATGACTTTGATCGTAATGCTATACTTCAGATGAATGTTCATCACATCATTACACTAATGTTGTGACCTCGTTATTAACAACATCCAATGTCCATGATCAGGAAACTTTGATCATCATGTTAATTAACGAGCTAGTTTATAAGAGAGGCATAACTAGGAACTTCCTTTTTCTTTATTAAACACACATGTATTAATGTTTCCGTATTAATACAATTATAGCATGTAAAATAAACATTTATCATAAATAAGGAATACGATAATAACCACTTTATTATTGCCTCTCGGGCATATTCCCTTCAGTCTCCCACTTGCACTAGAGACAATAATCTAGTTTGAAAACTTTGCATATTGAACACCTATGGCTTTCTGGTGTTCCATATACGCAACTGCTAGTGGTTAACATAATCTACGGATCTGATGCTTTCAGGTCCGTGTGTATTTGCATGTCTTTGCGTCTCCACGCATCACTCATTCTCCAATGAGATGGCATTGTAAAAATTTGGTCTTTTGGTGAGACCTTTAGTTCCTTGGGGTTAAACCATTTCGATACTATTGTCATACAATATATCTTTAATGTAAGCCCGTTGTGAACCACACCTTAGTTTGATAACAAACTACTTGACACAAATTCCCTCCTTTGCTGCTACTATAGCAGTCATATACTTAGCCTTTTGTTGTAGTATTCGTCACAATGTCTTAACTTTGGAATACATCCAAATCCATCATGAAAACTCCTTTCCATTTCATTGTGCCACTCATAGTTTAAATTGAGATAAAATTAATTTGTATCTTGTGACAAAACTAGTATCAATGTAACGCTTTACAATGAACTATTTGTAATTCTTTGTCACCTCTACACAAATATATTCTTAGTTCTTCCAAAAGATCATAAGAATATCCTTACTATAGTCCAATGATCATTTTATGATTCATTCTGGTATATGCTCATAACACTTAGAGCATAGGACATATCTAGATGTGTACATATCATGGTATGATTGATCAAAACATTCTCGTGATTTCACTCATCAAGTGTCAAAGAACTTGAATCTTGTTTCACTTATCAAGTGTTGATACACTTGAATCTTGATTCAATTCCTTTCCATGCGACAAGAACCGTTTCTAGTCGTTTCTATATTGAACTCCTTCAATATCTCATATATGTACGTTTGGCACAACCATATTAGCGTCCAGTCTATCCACTATAGACATTCATGCTAAATATTCGGGTTTTGCCTAAGTCTTTCATCGAAATGAAATTCTTAACCTTTGTCAATAAAAGATACATCATTTCTAATCAACAAGATGTCCTCCACATAATGTATTAGAAATATGTCTTAGCGCTCCCACTTAATTTTTTGCAAATGCAAGCATCTTCATCGTCTCCTGATGAAAAACTCCTTTTTCATTATGGTGAAGATTCCAACTCCGTGATGCTTACTTCAACCGTTAAAGTTTGCATGCCCCTTTTAGCATCCTTTGAATTAACAAAACCCTTTGGATCGTATCATGTACACATCCTAGGTAACCATTCTATTAAAAGAACTTTGTTTTGTTTATTCATCTACCATATAACAAATTATATCTAGTGGTTGCTACTTTAATCCGTCCAGACTAAATATCGCTATGAAAGATCAAATCTTGTCATAGTCAACTCCTTGAACATTGTCGTAAAATACTTTACGACATGTCGACTATTTCATAGATGTGCAACATCCATGTCTGTTTCTTTATAGATCCAAATACGGCCGATAGGTTTTTACACCTTTCCGGAGGGTCTTCCAAGTTCAAAACTTGATTTCTCGTGTATGGAACTATCACGGATTTTATGGTTTCAAGCCATTTGACGGAGTCAGGGACCATCATCGCTTCTTTGCATATAGTCGGTTCATCATTGTCAAACAATAATGATTTACTCTCAAATCTTAATCATTTGATTGTTTATCCGACCTTCTTGGTTCAATAGGAACTTTAGACCTCCGTGACCGCAACCTTTGAGGCACGTAATCCATGAGCATTCTGGCTACCTCCGGAACATTTTCCGGTGCTGCGCAACTCAGCACATATAGCTAAGGTTCGTTAACCTTATCAAAGTTCTATTGTCCTCCCACTTAACATTTATGAAAAATTCCTTCTTCAAGAAACTTCACGTTTCAAGCGACAAACCCTTTTGTCCTTGGTGTTATGGAGGAATAACCAATTGTTATTAGAAATAACCTACAAAGACATGCTCATCCGACTTTGGTTGTAAACATCTTACTTATGTTTAGCATACCAAAATTTAAGAAATGACAACTTGGGTTTTACCCCAAACCATAACTTCCATGGTGTCATTTCAACGGATCAAGATGGAGCTCTTTTCAGTGTAAAAGCTGAAGTCTCTAAAGCTTTAATCTTTTTAAAACATAATGGTAGTTTTATAAATAACACCTTTGATCCAACCATGTCAAACAAGGTTTCATTACAAATCTCAAACACTCCATATTCCTATGGTATTTTGGGAGATGTAATCTAGGTGTTTTGCTAAACTTGTAACTCAAATAAATCCATTTTATGATAAAATCATAATTCATTTATTTTTCTTGTTACACTTGTAACTCAAACAAATCCCTTATGATAAAATCATAAACCATTTATTTTCTTGTTACAATGATTTTCCACTTCATCTTGAAAGTGTTTGAAACGTTTTTCAAATATTTCATACTTCTTTCTCATTAAGTGAACATTCACTCAAATTTTCGGAGAAAGCATATGAAGTTGAAACCCATCGCTTAAGACTACACATAATGGAATACATACATCAATATGTATAAATTCCAATAATTTAGTCGTTCGTTCTTCTTTGGCCTTTGAACGAAGATTTAATTATCCCGAGGAAAGTCTCACAAGCGTCACTTGATCAAATCAAAGACTCCAAAATTCCATGACAATGGAGTTTCTTCATGTTTTATTTCCAATATAATTTAAACAGCGATGTCACTTCGTAAGTGATCTTCCAATCATTTTTCTTGCGACATTTTAGCATTAGACTTTATGGATGTGATTTCTCCAACTAGATTTGTAAATCATCCATCTTATATGGAATACAATAATTATTTGAACAACCTTTGTTCTCATAATACCTGATTCAAATAACAATTATTAAAACAAATCTTGAAGTCAAGCTTTGATGTCAACGAGAAATACAAACAACGGTTTGTTTGTTTTCGATGAACATCATCACATATTCTCTTGCTGGTTATTTAGGCCATTGTGGTTTATGAATTGTGTCATTCCGTATGAAATTTCATACCAACCAATTCGGTATCCAATACCCAAAAACCACATTGTTTAACAAGCAAAGAATACAACCATAACATGTATATCATCCATATACCTAAATTGGATATTTCCAATCTTTTCCTTTCTGCCAAATATATTTTATAGATTCTGTTTCAGCATTTCCTTTTCCTTTTTAAAAGAATTTATCAATCATCAAAAGTGGCGCCATATACATGACACATAGTCCGAAACGTGTATATTAAAAATAATAATACCTTTGGACTAGCACTTTGAAGTAGATCACCATCATCAAAATGATCGGTATTCTTTCAAAATCCATTCTTTAGTAATCTTTTAGAGTAGTAAACACTTTACATACATATTCTATTCATCCTTATCATGATGACTTTCATGATCAAGCTACTGTAGCTTATAAAGATGAATCGTGAGTATAACATTACTTTCCAAAACCCTTTTGGATGATTAGGATGTCTAGCATCTCCAACCTTCGTAAATTCTCATCCAATATGAGAACATATATTATACTCTATCATATTGCAACCAAAACATTGTTTCAGATATCGTTATATCTGCCACACATGATGGTTTCTGAAACAATTCTTTCAGCTCCTAGATAAACTTGATATTAAAACAATCAAGAATCGTGGAGGCAAACATGATACTTAAGATACTAACACTGGAATTGTTACTCTCGATTTAATACCAATTATTAAATTTCACGGAGTAAACAGAGTTTGCTGAAAGTTTGCAATAGGACTTTAAACTTTAGATTGACACTCATCACAATACGATACCAGTTCGTAAAGTATATATCCAGAATTCTATAGTTCTATTATCTCAATTACAACTATGCATAAGGTGGTGAACGAATGCCAATGACTACAACAAATTATGCAAATTCACTTTGATTTAATTTATGATAAATTGAGTTCTACTAATCCAAATTAGAAATGAACTCCCACTCAAAAACGACATCCCTCGTGTCTTTTGGGTGATTACATGAACCAAATCCACTACACCAAGTCCGATCATCACGTGAGTCGGCGTAGCTTCAAAGGCGAGCATCAAATGGGCATCATATCTACTATATGACTCATGCTTAACCTTTCGGTCCGTGTTCTGAGGCCATGTCTGTACATGCTAGGCTCGCCAAGTAAGAACCTTAGTATTCGCGTGTGTAACTGTCTTACACCCGAGATATGCTCGTGGATTCAAGTACACCCGATCATCACGTGATGTCTTGAAGCGACGAAACATTGTCGGTGCATACTTAAGGAAGAACACATTTTTATCTTGATATATAAATGAGGGATCATATTATTATGCTAATAAAACGTCAAACAAGCAATATAAGATGCAATCAAACATCACATGTTAATTAGTGGAATGATATGGTTCCCGCATATGATCTCTATCATGTGCATCGTGGTATGATCACTTTCATACCTTTATGTGTAAATCCAAGGTCTATGGAGTTTACACGTTATGTGTGTTGTAAGAGTATCATCTCATACTTCTACTTACAACATCACCATATCATAACACTAGCCAAGCAACAATCTAAACTAGACGCCTCTAATTTATCCATTGCAAGTTTTACGTGGCTTAGGGCTTTCGAAGATAGAACCGTTCTTACCTACGAACATGAACCACAACGAGGATAACCAAATTGTTGACAACTCGTTGCAAATTAGATATTGACTATAGTAGGAGATACAGACACCCGCTAGCCACGTATGCAAAACTAGTTGCATGTCAAGCGTGGAACAGGTCTCATGTGCGAGGACATGTAAAGTTTGTCCGGGCCGCTTCATCCCACTATGCAACCAATATCCAAAGTACAACTAAGAAGCAATTAAATGATCATCATCACCCACATACTCATATGTGTACTACCCGTGCAAAGCATCTACGCATAGATCCGGCTCTGATACCACTGTAGGGTTTGCAGCATAGAAAACAAAAATTTTCCTACGATGGGAACATCTAAGTACCAAGATCTATCTACTAGATACAAGCAACGGGTGGATATACATCCATAGAATACATACCCTCGAAGACCGAATAGCGTTAACGAGGTTGTACTCGTGAATTATGTAGACGAACGCTTGTCGATCTCAAGATCGTGATGAAGTCCATCTGGTCCAGCCGGTCCAGCACGATCAAGTCTAGCACCTCAAAGCAGTGGTGCATCTGTGATCGCACACACGTACGGGTACCCCGACAACCTCCACGCCCTCGCTCCAGCGAAGAAGCGGAAGCAACAAATCCTTCCAAAAAAAGCCACTGGGAACATGTATCTCGCTGATCCGAGACCATGGGGAAATTCTAAAGGGGGGGAGAGAGATCCTTCGCGAGGAGGTGTGTGAGACATGTGAGAGGAGGGGGTCCTTTTATAGGGGAGGGGGCAGCCCAAGGGGGCATGGACGCCGGCCATGGAGGGTGCCCCCACCTCTCCCTCATTCATGTGGTGGAAGCTCCACTCACATAAAAACCTCTCCACTCACAATTCCACTCATATGCATTAATTTTCCACCAAAATTAATGCAAGCTCTCATTTAAATAAAACTCTTTTATTTATTTATTCAGAATTTTGTTAATTACTTTAATTAACAAACATTCACATAAAACCCCTTGCTAGTATTCCATTTCACATGCAGAACCAGTTTCAGCAATTTCAACCGAAACAGTTTCGGTGTCTAGTGAAATAAATTCCTGCGCTTTCCTTTTTCTTTTTCTGGCATATCATTTGCTCCGAATGGTGTCGGCATCCCTTAAGTGTGTCACCCTACGGTTCGCGAATAATGCGGACATTATCGAGACCCTTCTCCG
Organism: Avena atlantica; assembly: GCA_910589765.1. Lineage (NCBI taxonomy): Eukaryota > Viridiplantae > Streptophyta > Magnoliopsida > Poales > Poaceae > Avena > Avena atlantica. The sequence continues at coordinate 110,010,643 of OU342735.1, forward strand.
ATCAATAATCAGTAGCGGGACCTGGAGATCCATACTGACTCCCACACATTCAACAATGACTTCTGTGATCGTGTGAACCTTTTACGCTAGTATCTTAATCTCTTTGTTTCACGATATATTACATGTCCGAGATTTGATCATCGGTATCTCCATACCTAGTTTTATCTCGTTACCGACATGCACTCTTTTCTCGTTCCCGTGATATAACATTCTAGTGATCAAATCACTTTCTTGCAAGCTAATCAATGTGATATCACCGAGTGGGCGCAGAGCATATCTATCCGTCATCGGGATGAACAAATTCCACTCTCGATCCATGGGTCTCAACATAACACTTTAGTAGTTCTAAAGCCATCTTATAATCACCCAGTTACGGTGTGACGTTTGATGTCATCGAGAAACTCTTCTGGTGTTAGTGATTGACATGATATCATGGTCTAAGGATTAGGATCACTCCGTAAGTTGTTATAGCAATATAAACTCAATGACTTTGATCTTAATGCTATACTTCGGATGAATGTTCATCACATCATTACACTAATGTTGTGACCTCGTTATTAACAACATCCAATGCCCATGATCAGGAAACTTTGATCATCATGTTAATCAACGAGCTAGTTTATAAGAGAAGCATAACTAGGAACTTCCTTTTTGTTTATTAAACACACATGTATTAATGTTTCCGTATTAATACAATTATAGCATGTAACATAAACATTTATCATAAATAAGGAATACGATAATAACCACTTTATTATTGCCTCTCGGGCATATTCCCTTCACTACTCACGCATCATACCGGAGAGAAGGACTCCGAGATGATGTCCCCTCCGGCAGGGTGCTAGGAAGAACTTCAGATCCCCCCGATCTAGGGACGATGGTGGCAGCGGCTATAGACAGTTTCGTGGTGATTTGATCGGGTGCTTAGGGTTTCTGCATCGGGGGCTTCTTATAGGCGATGGGGGATGCCGAGGCGCCGACTAGGGGGGGTCAAACCCTAGCCAGGCGCGGGGTGGGGCTCACCCGCGCCTGGGGTGGGTCTCTCCACCCTGGATGCCCCCTCCGGCTCCCCTCTAGACTTCTTGTTCCCCACGGAAAGTAATTGACTTTGACGTTTATCCCGTCCAATTCCGAGAATATTTCTTTACTAACTTTTCTGAAACAAAAACAACAGAAAACAGGCATCTGGCACTGTTGCAACTTGTTAGTAGGTTAGTACGAGAAAACATGTAAAAAGCACCTCAAAGTGTAGACACGTAAAGCAAAGTAGATACTAAACAAGCATGGAGCATCAAAAATTATAGATACGTTTCCGACGTATTAACATGTACATGTTCAAAGTGAAATAAAGTGTTGGTTTCCTCATATTTTATCTTTGATAAGTTTTTTCCATCTTATTTCTAAAAGAGCATGTATTTTTTTCAAAAATCCTAGAATGCTTGAAAGTACTTTATGCTCATGTTCGTTCTGGTTATGATTTTTGAATATCTGAAAAATGTTACCTTAGGGTACAAAATTTAATTTATTGACTATACTTAGGTTTTTTATCTGATTGCTGAGACGCGGGCATTTTCTGAGTAATGAGTGGTTGGTACCGGAAGTCGGCTTTGTTTCCGAGTTTAAACTGGTTTAGCAATTGCGCTCCGTTGCTCAGCAAAGTTTCCGTGCTAAAGGTTGGCCAGCCCATGAAAGGGACGAGGCAGAGAGCCAGATAAAACGACAAGTATAGGTATAAAAACACAAAGTGCTTCAGAAGTTTTCAAGCACATACATAAAAATATATAAAAAAAAGTGTCACGATAGTAAAAGCATCAGTTTTTACAAGACCGACACAAAATAAAAATATTGTTTTCATCATTACATTGCCATAAGTTCAGAATAATGCATAAAATGCTTATGCTGCAGATTTAGGTGGTGGTGATGAAGCAGGTGGGGCGCTGGAGTCGACAGCATTTTCACCCTCAATCTCAGACTCGGAAGCTGCAAGACTAGCTTCTGGATCTTGGGGCGAGGGAGGCACGGCGACGGATCCGAAGAACGGCGTCGAATAGTTGTTCATCTCCGCCACACGACAAGCATAACCTGCACATGACTCTTGGATGGCCTTGATGTCTTGCGGGTTACCCTCATCATCCTCCTCCTCCTCGGCAATGCCCTTGGTGACGTGCCAGATTTCCATCTCTTTGTGGTGGCTCATCACCATGGTCAGAGCTGTCTGGGCAGCAGTCCGAGCGTAGATCTTCCAGTCTTTGATAAGCTTCGGAATCTCCTTGAACTTGTCCCTCACCTCATGCTCAGACAGTTCGTGCAAGTCGTAAAGCTTGATGGACTCACCAGCCTCTTCAAGAGTTTGGCGGAAGTCGTAAAAGATATCTCTGACGAGCTTAATGCGCTCAAGGAGAGGTTTGGAGGTAGGAGAGTCGGAAAGATTCAGGAGGGCTGGGAAAGAACCAAAAAGTCAAAATTCGACTGAAAAGAAAGTTGAAAAAACTCAAAAGAAAGAAAGATTCGAAAATCTTACCTAGCACAGAGTGATTCCATTGAGCATGCTCCTTGCGGAGGCTATTCAGTTCACTAGTTGTGGACTGGGCAAGATACCTCTGAATATCGAAGTCCTTCTTGAGATCAGCTAGTTCTTTATCTCGGAGGGCTAAGAGCTTCTCGAGCCTCACGGTCTCGTGATTGCTTGACTCTAGGACTGCAGCTATGGATTTCTCCGATTCTAAAGTTAGCTTCTCAAGCTTGTCCCGGAGCTCAGCATTCTCTATCTCCAAGACCTTGAAGTTTTCGGCTTGCTCCACCATCTTGCTGGACTGACACAATAGCTCTACAAAGACAAAATATCAGTCGGAAAAAATAAGTTTGACTATGACAAATAAAACAACTGACAAAGAAGAAATCGAAAAAGTTTACCTTCTGCTTTATCTTTCTCAACCTTCAACTTTGAATTCTCAAAGCACAAAGCCTTGATTTCTTTGCGCTTATTGCTAATGTTCTTGATCAATTCCTGGTTGGAAGGTGCAATTTTCTGTAAGTATAGAGACGGAATACCATCAAACGGCTACTAAGAATCGGGCTGCAAATCTAACTAAGTAAATTACAGCATGAGCCTTGGGGGCTACACTACATCGTTCTTTTGCAACCTAAAAGCATCAACTCGGATCCAACGACGTTTATCCTACTTTATGCTTGGGGGATAGAGGATATGATAATAAATGTAAATAAGAATCGGAAACATACAATGTGTTCCAGGTGCATCTTTTCAAATCCGAGTTTTGTGCTGTGAAACACCTTCTCGGTAAGGGTGAGGCAAAGTCTTCCGACGGTGGCTGATGGTGCTTGATGTGGAGCACTTCATTGGAAACCCCAAGAGCAAGGTGTGATGAGCACAGCAGAAAGTCTTCCCTCAATAGAGACCGAGGTTATCGAACTAGAAGGAGGAAGGAAATGTCACACAGGTGTTGCAAGCAACGCGGAGACTTGCACAACACAAACTCAAGACTTTGCCCCAACGAATCAGTGAGGTTGTCAAGATCATCGGTTTGCTATAACAAAGGATTAAACATATGGTGTGGAAGGTAATGGTGGTTTGCAGCAAGTAAACAAGTAACAGCGGAAGATGTATCAATTGTAAAGATTGGACCGGGGTCCATAGTTCATTAGAGGTGCTCTCTTTAGACAAACAACATGGCATGAAGGGTAAACAAATTATAGCAGGGTAATTGACATGAACTAAGCAAGGCATAACAATGCAATTACTAGTCAGAAAGATCCTATGCGATTCGTTTGGGCAATACAACAAGATACATAGACCGCCATCCAACCGCATCTATGACTAGAAGTCCACCTTCAGGTTATCATCTGAACCCCCTCCAGTATTAAGTTGCAAGCAACATACAACTGATTTAAGCAAAGTGTGTAAGGTAAATAGTCCACATGTTCCATGAACAAGAGACCATTGTTTTCTCCCTGGTAGCAACATCACATCTACAACCGAAGAGATTATTGTCACTTCCCTTGGAAACTAGAGGCATGAACCCACTATCGAGCATAAATACCCCCTCTTGGAGTCACTAGCAACTACTTGGCCAAGATAGCTATTAACAACGGAGAGCATGCAAGTTCACAAACAACACAGACATGATAGAATCATAAAGACAAAACCATTAATCAAACCAACATAATAATCTCAAGATCCATCGGATCCCCGCAAACACAACATGCATGATTACAAATAGATTAGATCTTGATGATGAACGGAGCTCACAAGATCTATACATGAAAGCACAAAGGAGGAGATACAACCATCTAGCTACTGCATGGACCCATAGTCCAAGGTGGAATTACTCACGCATCATACCGGGGAGAAGGCCTCCAGGATGATCTCCCCTCCGGCAGGGTGCTGGGAAGAACTTCAGATCCCCCCGATCTAGGGACGACGATGGCGGTGGCTATAGAAGGTTTCGTGGAGATTTGATCGGGTACTTCTTATAGGCGAATGGGGAGGACAAGGCGGTGGACAGGGGCCCCACACCCTGCCTAGACGCGGGGCAGGGGCCACCCGCGCCTAGGGGGGTGCGGGCGCCCTGGCACGCCCCTCCGGCTCCCCTCTGGACTTCTTCTTCTCCACGGAAAGTTATTGAATTTGACGTTTGTCCCGTCCAATTCCGAAAATATTTCTTTACTAACTTTTCTAGAACCAAAAACAGCAGAAAACAGGCAACTGACACTATGGCAACTTGTTAATAGGTTAGTACCAGAAAACATGTAAAAAGCACCTCAAAGTGTAGACAAAGCAAAGCAAAGTAGATACTAAACAAGCATGGAGCATCAAATATTATAGATACATTTCTGACGTATCAGTGGCAAGCTGAGGCCACGGTCGACGTGAGTGCCGAACAGCACCCTCTCGCCGTCGAGCGGGGCGGGAGCGGCGTGCCCTGAGGCACTCCGCCATGCACCGGCGACGATGAATCCTTCGTCCTCCATGTCTTGGAGTTCCGAGTTGTCTATGTCACTGGGGATCCAAAGGCCCCGCATCTTCCTTTCTTCCGCCACTGACAAACTCGCCGCCGCTCCTGAGGTCGAGGTAGAAGCCATGGATCTTGGAGGAAAAGGACTGGTGGGGGAAGGAGAGATTTTTTCTCATGGTGCATAGATGGGAATTGGTGCGGAGCGCTCGAGGAATACGAGGAAGCAATGAATGAATCGATGGAGAGGTGAATATGAGAGAAAGGGTTTTCTCCCCTCTTTATTTATCTCTACGTCAAGATTCGGGCGATAAACACGCGCGATTAGCGCCACGCGTATAGGAGAGAGGGAGTTAGCTTCCTTGCAACTCTTCCGCCCCCTCGATTTTCACGCAGGCATTGAAGTGACGTTCTGTTCCGTAAGGAATGGACCCACCAACGGTCATGCTGATGGAAATCCTGTCAGTGATAGGACCTTGTCTAAAAAGTTGTCAGTCCGCACGCCGCTGAAAAATCCTCCTTATGTGTCAAACCAAGCAGGCAAAAGACTAAGGTCAGAGAAAAATATATCCGACTCGGTTGACTCGGAATCCTACATTAATGAACGAAGTTTTCGGGAACCCTTCAAGATTCCAAAGACGGAAAAACCATGAAGCTAGACGATTTATCCGACTTTGGATCTTGGAGACTTCCGGGGGCTACTGTTGGGGATATACTTTCTGGGTATACCCATAGGACTCGCTGACTTGGGTGGCCCACCAATGGGTTAGAGCTTTGCTTCACGGGTGGCCCAGTCAGAGAAATAGGAGGAGCCAGTTCCGTCTACGACAAGGCCCAGAAGAGGTACCGACTTAGGCCTGTAGTATTACTTGTAGTCCAAGTTGTACATAGTTACCAACTCTGTAACGTAGTCGGATAGGTCTCTCCTGTAACCCTAGGCCCCAGTGACTATATAAACCAGCCCTATGGGAGCCTTTAGGGTACAACTCAATGCATAACCACAACCAACTCGCATAGGCAAACCTCTCTTGTAATCCGCTGTAACATACGGCTTACACCGATATATTACTGGGTTGCTAGCAGGAGTAGCATCTGATCACCGCAGTCGGATATGAACCTGGGTAAACTTGTGGTCACCGCTCCTAGAACATCCGACGTCTCACACCCCACCCTTCCAACACTACTAGGACCCCCTATGGCGTACTTGTCGACAATTCGACGACACGTTTTCCCAAAGGAGGTGCAAGATTAGGGCGTGCCCATGGGCCCGAGGAAATTTCCATGCATGCTACACCATGGTGCATGGACATTCCCGGGAGGTGGGTATTTATCTCGTGGTGCAGGCATGTACTGTATTTTTTCCGAGTTACATCCCAGTAAATGCGGTTTCTAACTGTATGTACCCTATAAGACACTCTCAGTTTTCGAGGGAAAATGGTTTGGGGTACCTAGGCAAGGTGCATGCCTGGGTCCAAGATTGCACCGACCGTCGTGTTGCCGCGCCCGTCGGCGGGTTTCGCCTTTTCTTGGGCAGCACCAAAAAAATCTAAAAAAACAAAAAACGTGAAAATGGCTCTTGGAGCCCTTGCATGTGACCCACTGCCCTTATAAAATCATAGGCAGGGCATACCAGGTCATTTGGCACCCAAGGCACCACCAGGATGTCTATCAAGTGTGAGTAAACATGGCTTCCAACCCTAGATCCCCCCTCGCTGCCCAGAACATGGAACCACTCCATGGATTGATCCCAAACCCGGCACCTAGCTCCGTCTCGGCATCACAAGTGACTTCTCCAACTAGAGATTTCGTGGTACTTTGGAGAAATCTCGACTTCCTATTTTATGGACCCGAAAAACCGGTGTTTTCCCAAAAGGAGGTGCAAGATTAGAGCCTTCTAGAAGCCCCCCCCCCCACAAGGCCAAGTTGATTCTGCGTCCCAATTGTTAGGCACCATTGGATTGGGGAGAATGGATGATAAGGATCGTCCTTTGCAATAGCGATCCACGAGTAGGAATTTCTGTGCCCCTATTGGCCCTAGCAACCACCAGTGGGCCTACCTCCTTGACTTTATAAACGCGACCATGTGGCCGAAGCTCAAATCCCGTTTGTTCCCTGCAACTCGCGTCAGCACTAGCATTGAATCCTACCTGAAGAAACGGCGCCTCGCGATGGAGAGGCCCCGTATCAGCTTGCGAGGCCGAGTTATTCGCCTAGTACAACATACTCGTGCTGCCACTTGCGAGGCTACCAGCCGGTTATGAGCTCAGCTACGTCGGGGTGCCCGTGGCGCCGCTCCTGCGCGGCATCGCGCTGTCGAGGCAGATCGAGGAGCGTCGCCGCCAGTTGCTGGAGCGAAAGAGGGCAATGTACCGATACGCGCGGACCAGCGCGTACTGGCCAAGGTGATTCAATAAGGAGCAGGAGGCATTGATTTGGATTTGTAGAGCTCGCCGTTTGGAGATCCACCCGGATCTGCACAACCCCGAAGGAAGGCAGCGCTTCTGGGTAGTGTCTGGGCGTACGCCCTCCACCGTTATCGATGCTAGGCGCCGTGTAACACTCGTCAAGAGGAACGCCGCCGGGCTCGTCCTCATCGATTCAGACTCGTAAGAGGTGGACGACGACGCGGAGGACGTCGTGCACGACGAAGACAGCGGGAGCGGCATAGTTGATTAGGGTCACTTGAGCCTAAATTTAATCTATGTACGGTAGCTTTAATTACCTGTTCGGATAGAATGGCCATGTTGTAAGAGCGTGTACAACGTTGTTTGAGTCTAGCCTTTTTCCTCTTATAGAGCATCAATGCCCCAACATTTCCGATGCGACGTCGCTGACAAAGATGAGGCGAGGCTGATGGGACGATACGCTGTCTCTACTCCTAGCACTTGATGGCACAGTCATAACTTTAGTGTGTGATGGGGATACGCCTACTGGGGTATACTCAGCGGGACGTTTCCGACTGGCCCAAGGGCTGGCGAGTGGGCCTGCAGAACAGCGAGTGGATCAAAGCCCAGCAAGGTACCAGGCGAATGGAAGTTGAAGGCCCAGGCGAGTAGATAGGCCCATTCGGTCTAGGTTAAACGATTACCGAAGCTGTAACCGAATCGGTTGAGATATGTAAACCCTAGGGGAGGTGAGCCTATATAAACCTCCCTATGGGGTGAGTAGAGACACGTTCCCTCATACACCCAAGAAACTCGCCGCCTAGCCGCCGAGTTCGCCCATTGTAAACACCTCCATAATACAATCTAGCAGGAGTAGGTCTTTACCCTCCGGGGGGCCGAACCTGGGTAAAACCCTGTGTCTTTGCCCTCATCTCGCACCGCAGATGGCTGGCCGCCCTTGCCCCTCGTTCTACTACTCGCTGCCGATTGCAGCATCTGCCGTGGCCATTCCCACGACAGTGGCGCCCACCGTGGGGCCTGGCCGGTCTGGCCGGTGTTCTGCGGCGAGATCCAATCTGCCCATCAACGAGACGGTCGCCACCGGCCGTATGATAGCGATCGGCGAGATGCTTCAGATCTTGCCGAGCAGCTACGTCCCGGCGGCGCGACCTGTCACGCACAGCGTAATCCTGCCAATCGGCACGATCAGCCTCTTCGTCGGCCTCACCGACGTCATCACCTCGGAGGACTCGGCTCGCATCCGCGAGTCGCCACCACGCGATCGGCTCTCTGAGAGCCAGGTTCGCACGATCCACCGCCTCGCCTCCGAGTACAACTCGGCCCACAGCAACGTGGCCGGGAACTCAGCGGCCGCAGAAGATGCGACCCTCACCGACGACGCCGACTCGGCGACCCCGGCGTCACTCGCCGGATCCATCACCGCGGCCTCGTCCGCGGGCTCCATCGCCCAGGTCTCCAACGCGGGAGATTTCGAGGACCCCTCCATCCTCGGGATCTTCGAATTCGACTCCGGGTCGGAAAATTCCGCCGACCTCCACGACGGAACCGGTCGCCATGCCGCGACCTACATGGCCACCGGCGCCGATCCGCCGGAGGATCCTTTCTCCACCCCAATCCCTCCTAACGCCACGGCAATGGAGGTCGAGGAACTCCGCCTGAAATTGGCGGAGGCAGTACGCAAAGAGCAGGCCGAGCGCGAAAAATTTCGCCTCGAGCAAGTGACGGCGCAGGAACTGTCACGCTACCACCAGCAGCGGATCAGGTCACTCCTGAACCCCACCGTTCAGGGGCGCGCCCTGAACTTCGGCGACGAAAACGACCCGGCTCGCATAGCCGAGCGCGCGATCTGCGAGAACGCGCCACCAGGAGGAAGCGCCCGACCCCCGCCAGGATCGACGGCGATGGGTGCCCCACCACCACCCAACCGCACCCCTCCCAGGGTCCAGCCGCGGATAGTCGTCTCCTCACGGGAGCGAGACGCGAACGGCCTCCCACTGTTCTCCACCCCGATGGACAACCTCGTGGCAGGCCGAGCAGCAGCCGATAGCATCACGGCCACCGGCGACGGCGCCTTACAAATCCAGTACGTCAAGGCCCTGCTCGCAAAGGCCGTGGAGCAGCAAAGAGCGGGCGCCGACTCGCAAGGGCGAGTATACTCGCGCTCCTCGGGAAGCAGGGCGGCCTCAAGCGGCCGCCCAGCGGCGGCAAACACCCTCAATTGCCCGCCACCAGAGCCACTGCAGCTCCAACGCCGACCCGTGAACGCGGCACTCTCCACCAACGATCCCAGGACGGCGACCAACTTCGTCGCCGCTAATGGACAACCCATCGACGCCCGCACTCACATCATCAACAACCAAAACTGGCGCGCACGCCAGCCCGACGACTTGCGGCACACCCTAACTAATCGCCGCGATGGCGAGCCTATGGGGTCACTCAGTCGACTAGGGCCTAAGTGCTTCGGACCAATGATCCGAGGCGAAAAGTACCCGCCAAACTTCAAGGCGCCAAAGGAGATAGAAAAATACGACTCCTCGTACGACCCCGCAGTCTGGCTTGACACATACCTCATGGCAAAGGGGATCGCGGGTCACACCGACCTACTCGCCGCCCGTTACCTCCCACTGATGATGGAGGGGACGTGCAGGCAATGGATCAACACGCTCCCCCAGGACAGTATCGACTCCTGGGAGGAAATGCGAGACGCCTTCGTCAGGCACTTCGAGTGCTCCTACACCCGCGCCACCACCATCGAGGACCTGGAACGATGCGTCCAGGGACCTCGCGAGTCGACTCGCAACTGGGTCCAACGGTGGCAAGAGCTCTGGTACAACGCGGTCGGCATCCACCCGGACACCGCGATCCATTGCTTCAAGACCTCGTGCCGCTACGAGCCTCTAGTCGCCAAGCTCAAGCGACACGCCCGCACACTCGACAACATCCCCGACCTCCTCGAGATCGCCAAACGGTACGCCGAGGAGGACCCCAACCAAGAAATCGACGATGAGTCAGGAGGGCAACTCCGCACGGGCGGCAACGACGGCGGACGCCGAACCGAACTACGCTACAGCGGCACCCGCCTCACAGGCAAGCGCCGCAACGACGGGCGAGTCGACTTCGTCGCCAATGCTGGGCACGCACAACGCGAGCCCAAGAGCTACCGCCGCGACGAAGGGCAACGGCGCGATGGCGGCAATTACAAGAACAAGCCAAGGTTCGATCCCGCGGCACTCCTTAACCAACCATGTGCGTTCCACAGCAGGGAAGGAAAGCCCGCAACGCACACCACCGCCGACTGCCACACCCTCAGGGAAATCGAGAAGGCACGGCACGCGCGGGAAGACACCGACAACGACCCGCCAAATGGCGGAAAATTCGGCAAAGTATCCGGCTCGCTCCACACCTTCACGGGCTTCAACACGAAGCGTGAGAAGAAGGTCATCGCCCGCGCCGTCGCCGTCAACGCGGTGGCCCAAACAGACGTCCCCCAGTTCCTGAACTGGTCGGAACAACCCATCACCTGGAGCCGGCAAGACCACTCGCCATGCATCGAGTACCCAGGACGAGTCGCCCTGGTGGTCAAGCCCAAGGTTGGCGACTACTGGCTCCCCAAGACACTGATGGACGGCGGCAGCTCCATCAACATCCTCTACCTCGACACCTTCAGGCGGCTGCGGCTCCCGCAGTCGATGATCGAGACAACCCACACTACGTTCCACGGCATCGTCCCCGGTCAGAAGGCGTACCCGATCGGCAAAGTCACGCTGTCAGTCACTTTCGGCAGTCCGGCAAACTTCCGCACCGAGCAGATCGTCTTCGAGCTGGTGCCCTTCGACAGCCCCTACCACTGCGTCCTGGGGCGCCAGGCGTTTGCTAAATTCATGGCAGCGCCCCACTACGCGTACAACGCAATGAAGCTCCCCGGGCCGTGCGGCGTCATCACCATCCACGGCGACCCCGACATGGCCGCCGAATGCGAGGCCAAAGGAGCCGAACTCGCCGACGCCGTCATCGCGGCAGAAACTAATCACGCCGACGAGCTCGCCAAATACGCGAGCGGGGTTAACAATGACGATCCCACGATACTCAAGAAGCCAAACTCAGAGGGCGCAAACACCTCAACCTTTGAGGCCACGACGCACACTCGCACCGTCGAGCTGGTCCCAGGCGACTCCAGCCAGACGGTGACGATCGGGACAGGCATGAGCCCAGCATAGGAAGGCGCGCTCATCGAGTTCCTCCGTGAGAACAGGGACATCTTCGCATGGAAACCCTCCGACATGCCTGGTGTCCCTAGGGAGCTCGATGAGCACAAATTAAACGCCGACCCCAAAGTGCGACCCGTCAAGCAGTCGCTACGGCCCTTCAACGAAGAACGCCGTCGAGCAATCGCTGAGGAAGTGCAGCGTCTACTCGCTGCCGGCTTCATCCGGCCAATCAAATACTCCAAGTGGCTGGCAAACCCAGTCCTGGTCGAGAAGAAAAACGGGACCTGGAGAATGTGTATCGACTACACAAACCTGAACAGCGCCTGCCCAAAGGAGCAGTTCGTCCTCCCACGGATCGATCAGATAATCGATTCAACCGCAGGTTCGGAGTCGCTATGTTTCCTCGACGCCTACTCCGGGTACAACCAGATCAAAATGGCTGTCGAGGATGAGGAGAAGACGGCGTTCATCACGCCATTCGGAGCCTTCTGCTACACCTCCATGACCTTCGGCCTCAAGAACGCCGGGGCAACCTACCAGCGGTGCATGCAAGAATGCCTCGCGAGCCAAATTGGCCGCAACATCCACGTCTACATCGACGACGTGGTCGTGAAATCCGCTCGCCAAGGCGACCTACTCGCCGACCTAGCGGAGACCTTCGCCAATCTGCGGAGGTACAAGATAAAGCTCAACTCAGGCAAGTGCACCTTCGGTGTACCCGCCGGGCAACTACTGGGGTACGTCGTCTCCAAACGAGGGATCGAGGCAAACTCAACGAAGATCGACACGATCGCCCGGCTCGGCAAACCCGAGTGCCTGCGCGACGTCCAGAAGCTGGCAGGGCGTGTAGCGGCTCTCAGTCGCTTCATCCCCCGCCTGGGCGAAAAGGCGATGCCCCTATACCGCCTGATGCGCAAGAACCCCACCTTCCAGTGGGACAAGGAGGCGGACGACGCGCTCCGCGACCTTAAAAAGGTGCTACTCGCCGCACCACTACTCGCCGCACCCGCTGACAAAGAGCCTATGCTGGTTTACGTCGCGGCGTCCGAGCGCGTCGTCAGTGCCGTAATGGTTGTCGAACGACCAGAGGAAGGAAAGGAGCGCCCGGTCCAGCGGCCGGTGTACTACATCAGCGAGGTCCTCACCGAGTCGCGCCAGCGATACCCACAGTATCAAAAGCTGGTATACGCGGTCTTCAGGGCTCAGCGGCGCCTGCCGCACTACTTCCAGGAGCACCCGATCACGGTCGTCTCCTCAGCACCACTACAAGACATCATCCGCAATCGCGAGGCGACCGGGCGGGTCGCCAAGTGGGCCGTCGAGATCGGCGTCCACAACATTAAATACGAGCCACGAAGGGCGATTAAGTCACAGGCACTGGCAGACTTCATCGCCGACTGGGAGGAGGCCCAGCAGCCAGAGAAGCCGCCGTACCTCCATTACTGGAGCCTGCACTTCGACGGGTCCAAGAACGCGGACGGTGCAGGAGCGGGGATAGTGCTGACTTCACCAAAGGGCGACAAGCTCCGCTACATCCTCCGCCTCGAATTCACGCCCTGCACCAACAACATGGCTGAATACGAGGCCCTACTCCACGGCATGCGAGCCGCAAAGGAGATGAGCGTCAATCGCCTTCGATGCTACGGAGACTCCGACCTCGTTGCGGGACAAGTCGCCGGCACCTGCGACGCCATCTCCCCCACCATGGCGGCGTATCGCCAAGAGGTGGATAAGTTGGGCGGCCACTTCACCGGTTACTCTGTCGAGTGGATCGACAGGCGGAAAAACGAGGAGGCCGACGCCCTCTCTCGAATCGGGTCGGCTCGACTCGCACCACCCGCCGGCGTGTTCCTCGACACAATCTCCAAACCATCAGTCTCTCCCCCGAGGGAGATCGACATCGGAGTCCCACTCCAACCAGAGGCAGCCTTGGTCGCACTCATCACCGAGCCAGACAACTGGACCAAGCCCTACATCGTCTACCTGGAAATCGGCACCCTGCCAGCAGACGAGACAAACGCTCGAATGATTGCTCGCCGATGCAAGTCCTACACCATCATCGACGGCGAGCTACACAAGCGCAGCGTCACCGGCGTCTTCCAACGTTGCGTCCAACCGACTGAAGTACGCAAAATCCTCAACGACATCCACTCAGGCGACTGCGGCCACCACGCCGCCGCGCGCTCCCTGGTCGCCAAGGCTATGCGACACGGCTTCTACTGGCCCACCGCACACGCCGACGCCGTCGATATCGTCCAGCGATGCGCCGGGTGCCAGAAGTACGCCAACCAGACGCACGTACCAAGTTCGGCGCTCAAAACAATCCCCATCACCTGGCCATTCGCTGTGTGGGGCATGGACATGGTAGGCCCCTTCAAGAAGGCCCCCTCTGGCTACACCCACTTGCTAGACGCCGTCGACAAATTCACGAAGTGGGTGGAGGCCAAGCCAGTCCGGAAATGCGACGGGAAGACCGCCACTAAGTTCCTACGCGAGCTCATATACCGCTACGGGTTCCCCAACAGCATCATCACGGACAACGGCACAAACTTCGCCAAGGGAGCAATGGCCGAATTCTGCGAAGAGCACCACATCCGGCTCGACCTCGCGTCAGTCGCACACCCGGAGTCCAACGGCCAGGCGGAACGAGCCAACCAAAGCATCCTCCACGGCCTGAAGCCGCGACTCCAAGTACCACTCGAGCGCACCGCTGGATGCTGGGTCGAAGAGCTACCCTCCGTCATCTGGGGAATCCGCACCTCGGTCAACAGGTCGACGGGATTCACTCCCTTCTTCATGGTCTACGGCGCCGAAGCAGTCATGCCCACCGACCTCGAACACGACTCGCCGCGGGTCGTCCACTATACGGAGGCCGCAAACGAGCTGGCCCGCCAAGATGGGCTCGACCAACTCGACGAAGCACGCGACCTCGCTCGATCGTGTACCGCCATTTATCAGCAAGGGCTCCGCCGCTACCACAGCCGACGGGTGAAAACCCGCACCTTCCAGGAAGGCGACCTGGTGTTACGACTCATCCAGGACAAGAAGGGCATGCACAAGCTCTCCCCTCCGTGGGAAGGCCCGTTCGCTATCGGGCGCGTACTCGGCAACGACGCCTACTACCTCATCGACGTTCGCGGGGACGGCGAACTCGACGTCAAGCGGCCATGGAATGTAAATCTCCTCCGGAAGTTCTACTCCTAGAACCCCACACATGTACTCTCCAGTCGCTATGAAATAAAAGAAACGGTTACTGCAAATTGCGTCTACTCTCCATGCCTTGTGCCACTCGCACTCGTAATAAACAGCGTCATGCTAAAATGCAGAAGTCAACCTTTGGTACAGCGACCGGCACGGCTAAGTAGTGCGATGTAAGAGCACTGAGTCATTTCAGGTCTTGCGTCATCCACGAAAAACGCCAAACCGGAGCCCCATTGGATTCGCCTAGCTCGACTGGTTTTGCGAACCAAGACAACTGCCCTCGCTTCTCACGGCGACCTCGGTCCTCCGCATCCTCGGCGTAGCGACTCGAACGGCTAAGTACCACGCTCGGGGACTGAATACCAGTTCGTCACGATCGGTCAGGGAAAACGCCAAGTAAGAGAGCATGCCCAGGACTCGCCACGCGACTGACCCTCCGGGCCAGGCAGGAGTGACGCGCTCACACCAACGCGCTCAGTCCTCAACCACCCTCGAGTCGCGCCTTGAACTACCAAGTACCACGCTCGGGGACTCGGCCACCCGACCCCGTTCGCGTACGGGAAAACGGTAAAGTACAGAGCACTCAAGGGAGTCGCCTTGCGACTGGCTCTCCGAGCTCGGGCGAGTCGACTAAACTAACAAAACACATGATAACAACAAACATCATATACGAGGTGAACCCCACAAAAGGGCGGACGCGCTCGGGGACTCATCCAAAATTAATCCAAAACACACAAACAAATAGCAAAATGAACACAACGTTCCATTCAATCGCATATCGCATTGTCTTATATTACAAATTATGCCCGCATGGCAGAACTGCTGCTAACACATCAAGGCAAACTACCCTATTCTGCAGGCTTCGACGACGACGCGCCAGAATCCCGGCGCCTACGGATGAACGCGGTGTACGGATTTGACGGATACGTCGTCAGCTCACCCGCCATCGCCGAGCGGAAAGGTTGCTCAACCTTGAAGTCACGATGCGGCGGCTCGGGGTCGTTCGGCGCGACGACCGTTTCCTGGTAGGGAAGGAGGTCGCCCATCGCCCAGACACGCTCCGAGTACGCGGCGGCACGTTCCTGCAACTTGAGAACCTCAGACAGATCCACCGCGCCAGTCGACGAAGGATACCCACTCGTCACATCGTCGAGGTCGAAATCCTCGGGGAAGTGGGCGAGTCCAAGGCTCAGCGCTGTCGACGCTCCACGCCGAAACGCCGACCGCGTCATGAACTCTACGACCGCGGGCGCCTTCTCCAAATACTCCCACACCTCAACGAGGTCACTGGGAATAACCTCCGTGGGCGACATCTCTTGAAGGTAGGCGCGGATGCACGTCGCCGACAGCGTCGCCGAGTCGACGAGCATGCTTACGCACTCCCTCGCGTCAAGAGAGCTCGCTTCTTCTTGGCTACCAACAACACGACCTGCGAGAAGGAGACAATTATGAGCACCACGGAAACCACAAACAATACAACTGAAAGGAAGGGAAGACGGACTCACCAAGCAACGGGCGGGCGAGTCCCGTGATGAAGCTCTGAAGCGACGTATGATCGTCCTGAAGCCCAACAATGAGGGCTTCCGACACCTTGCGGTCTTCCTCCGCGGCCGCAATGGCGGCCTTAGCTCGCCCGTTCGCCGAGCTTGCTTCTTCTTTTGCCTCCCGCAGTTCGCGCTCGAGGTCGGCGACCCTCTGCTCAGCAGCACTTAACGCAGATCGCACCGCCACCAACTCACCAGCAGGGACAAGCTCCTGGCGAGCCACCTCCGCCTGCGCAGCAACAGCCTGAAGCTCCTTGTTTTCTTCTTGGATAGTGGTCAGCTCCTTCTCAGCACGCTGTTTCGCAGCCAATCGCTCCGCCGACTCCAGCTACAGACCCTGCACATCATCAAAGTCAGCGAACACGAAAATTACTCAGTGCCCACCCGCTAAAATTTAGCGAGTGCGCACTCGGGGACTGGCGATCACGAAAATTACTCAGTGCCCACCCGCTAAAATTTAGCGAGTGCGCACTCGGGGACTGGCGATCACGAAAATTACTCAGTGCCCACCCGCTAAAATTTAGCGAGTGCGCACTCGGGGACTGGCGATCACGAAAATTACTCAGTGCCCACCCGCTAAAATTTAGCGCGTGCGCACTCGGGGACTGGATGCGAAAGTACAAAACGAGAAACTATAAGAATCAAGCCGCTACTAAGCACCGACCTGATCCTCGGGGACTGGAGGTACCTGGATGGCTGCACCAAGCATGCCATGGAGTTGTATTGCGTCGACAGACGCAAGCAGCGCCGGCGTGTGCCCGCGACGTTGGTCGACTTCAGCGTCGGCGGTCCCTGGAGCGAGGCTCGGGGGCGCAGCCCCGCTTGCCGTGGCCGCCTTGGTTACGAAGCGGGGGAAGGTAGCGATCGAGGCACCCGCCCCAAAGGAGGTCGCCTCCTCTGGTCTAGGCAAGGAAACGCCATCCTTCGTAGACGCGGTTGTTTCCACTGCGGGTCCGGCCGGTGCGGCCGCCGGGTCGGCAGAGACAGCGACGATGTCGTCGCCCTTGGCCTTCTTGCTGCCTTCCGCTGAGACGGCGACTTCGTCCACTTTCCTCTTACGGTAAGGATCCTCCTCTCTAGCGGCGGAGGGTACCTTAGCCACGGTCGGGTGGCCCATCTTTTTCACTCCGGTCCTGCATATCAAATCAAATCAATAAAAGACAATCGAAGTGCTTATAGAAAATAGAGAAGGCCGAATGCACTCACTTGGCGACTGGAATGAAACGCAGCCCGGTACGAAGGCCGGCCGGTTTTTCCAATTCGGGGCCCAGCTGGCGACTAAGCCCCAGTTCCAGGACGTCGTGGGCCCAAGACACGGACTGCTTCTTCGTCGTTGAGGTCGCGGCTGGCGCCTCTGGGACGCCTTCGGCGGGGGCCTCCTCGCAAATTGGAGCCGCTGCGGCCGGAGCCTCCTTGCGGGGCGAGACCGCCACGTTCGGGACCTCCTTGCGAGGCGAAGTCGCCACGGCCGGAGCCTTCCCTAACCCAGAGACCGGCGCGAATGGCGGAGGCATTGAGGCCAGCGGCACTTCCAGAGATGGCGCATCTAGCGCGGTTGTCGCCGGGGCCGCGCCTTCACCGGCCGAGCTGTGAGCATCAGAACTGCTCGTTGAGTGCGGCGGCGAGGCCATCTTCGGCGGCTTCGTTTTCCTCCTCGGGGGGGGGGGGGGCCTCGCCTCCTTTTCCTTCTTCTTCTTCTTCGAAGGAGTGGCCTGGCGGCGCGAGGTCGTCTCTGGGAGCTCGTCGTCGTCGTGGCGCTCGAGGCTCCTGCTCGCTTCGATTTCGCGCTGACGTTGCCTGCGGGTCTTTCGGACCAGTGGGGCGATTTCCTCTTCGGACTCATCCTCGTCGTCCTTGTTGCCCCTGGCGGGTGGCGATTCGCTTCTATCCTGGGTAGATGGCCCCGGGCTCTCGTCGTCGGCGGGTGGGAGCCACCCTTCCACCACTTGGAACAACTGCGATGAATACGAAACAGAGTTAGAATTACCGCGACTGCATACGCTACGACTGCGAACAAGACAAAGAAATTACCGTCGGAACCGGACGCTTCGCGGTGTAGGGGGGGACCCCGGCCTGCGCATCCGCGTATACTGCCTGGGTGATCTTCTTCAACGCCGAGAGGTAGTCCTCCAGCTTCCACTCGTCGAGGCAGGCTTTCGTCGAGTCTCCCCGGCCCGTGTACTGGTACATGTAATGATCGCGTTGGGCGAGCGGGACGAGCCGCCGCCCAAGCCAACAATTGTACAAGTTTATTGTCTGGAGCCCCTTCTTCTTTAGACCACGGATGGTCTGGAGCATCTCATCGACGACCATCCGCTGGTCGTCGGGAAGCTTGCCGACCTGGAGATGGCGTGGCTCGGAGTGGTTGGCCGAGTACCGCGGGATCGCCGCCTCGTCCTCCGGAGTCGCCTCGGTCATGTAGAACCATGACTTTTTCCAGTCGCTCGCTGCTTTGGCCGGCAGCATCAGGTCGAAGAAGGAAGCTTTGGACTTGAGTTGGAATGTCAGGCCGCCCGCGGCTAGCATTGGGCCGCCCTCCTCCTCGCGGCTGATCCGTCCATGGAACAGATCTTGCCACAAGGGAAAGTAGGGCCGGCAGCCCAAGTAGCACTCGCAGAACGCCACGAAGATGGCGAGCTGCTCGATGCTGTGGGGACCCAGATCTGAGGGCTGGATCCCGTAGTAGGCGCAAAAACGCCGGAAGAACAAAGATGTGGGAAACCCTAACCCCCGCTCGAGATGACTGGTGAAGCAGACAAACTCTCTCTCTCGCGGGTTCGGGGTCGTTTCTCCGGCTGCGGGGATACGCCAATAGCCGGCTCGCAGGATTCCGGCCTCCTCGAAGGAGGCCAGCTGCGCCCTTGTGCATTTGGATCTGCCCCAAGGTTCGGTGGAGAGGGCCATGGCCGAAGAGGTTGGTTGGGGATCGAAGGATTTCGGGTCGATTGGATCGCGGAGCAAAGGAAGGGAGATGCGCGCACTCGGAAGAAATGGTGGGCGGTTGGCTCTGCGATAGCCTACCATTCCTCTTATATAGCAGGAGTTGCCCGCCAAATCAGGGGGCCGTTACCGCGCGATGATTACGCCAGAAGTTACTGTTGAGTTACCTTAACGGCTAGTTTGACCACGCCTGACGGTCCAACTCCAGCCACTCGGCTCGCTAAGTCACTCGCCGAGACCGCGTCTCGTTGGCTCGACTCGCCCAAGACGCGACTCGGTTCGCCGGATTTTTTCCTTTATACAGGAGCCCGCCGACGATTCGACTGGATGCCTACTTGAAGCCGTATACTCCGACTGCCAGCAGCCACTCACGCCTAATCAACGACGGCCTCGGGGACTACTGATGGGGATACGCCTACTGGGGTATACTCAGCGGGACGTTTCCGACTGGCCCAAGGGCTGGCGAGTGGGCCTGCAGAACAGCGAGTGGATCAAAGCCCAGCAAGGTACCAGGCCAATGGAAGTTGAAGGCCCAGGCGAGTAGATAGGCCCAGTCGGTCTAGGTTAAATGATTACCGAAGCTGTAACCGAATCGGTTGAGATATGTAAACCCTAGGGGAGGTGAGCCTATATAAACCTCCCTATGGGGTGAGTAGAGACACGTTCCCTCATACACCCAAGCAACTCGCCGCCTAGCCGCCGAGTTCGCCCATTGTAAACACCTCCATAATACAATCTAGCAGGAGTAGGTCTTTACCCTCCGGGGGGCCGAACCTGGGTAAAACCCTGTGTCTTTGCCCTCATCTCGCACCGCAGATGGCTGGCCGCCCTTGCCCCTCGTTCTACTACTCGCTGCCAATTGCAGCATCTGCCGTGGCCATTCCCACGACAGTGTGCGTCAGAGGAGAAGGAGATGCGCGTATCTGCAAAAGATCTGCTCCCCGCTTGCTAGTCCAGTCGGCGTCCTCGATATGGCTGCACACTGCAGAAGACCGACGAGGCAACACACAAACAACCCTCGATCAAAGAGCCTCCCATCTTCTCCATCTACTGCGCACCCGCAGAATCGGTTCTTGCAGGCCGCCTTCACTCTCCTCTAAGAAACCCCAACAATAATGAATCCTCCATCGCCCCCAGTTCATCTAGACTCAACAGCAGATTCGATGCATAAGATTTAGTATGGTGGATGGAGCAAGTTCGGAGACGACGCCTTCAAACAAATCGCTATGCGTATGGACACTACCAGCGCCGCCAGGCTGGCCGCATGCTCCAAGGAGTTGCGCTGCCAAGTCGCTGGTGGAAAAGGTAGTAGATGCCCCAACGACGGCTGCGGGACATTGGTCGCCTTCCACGACTTCCTCAACCACAAGATGGCATGCCCGCACGGTCCGTGCTACTGCCCTGCGCCTGGCTGCGAGTTCACTGCCCCGCCCACGGCACTCCTCGCCCACCTCGAAAAATCCCACTCGATGGAAGTGCACATTTTCCACTACGGTGTGGAACACAGTTACATCTCTCAGCCTTTGCTGGCACCAGACTCATGGAGAGTAGAGACCGTTGGATATAGGGACGATAGTACAGTGTTTGCCGTGTGATTTGACATGCTCCACTCTTCCCTCGCCATATCCGTCGAGTACGTCAGGTCGGCGACATGCCAGTTTCCGTGGTACATGGTGGAGTTGCACTTATATAAACCTTCAATGATGGGAGGGGACCAGGAGGAGTTCGCCGAATATAGCCTATTTTTTGAGCCAAAGAGAAGCGCGTCACTGGCTGCCGCAAGGATGACTAAAGATTTACGGAATTTTCTGATTAATAAAAATGATAGGTTCATCCTGGATTACTCATTCTTCATCCACAAGGTGGTAGATGACAGATATTACGGTCTTTATTCTGATGATTTTCCGTTCAAATTTGGGATTAGGTATTGATGTTGATTCTAGTCGACCAAGGTTTTAAGAGATGAAACAAGAACTGGTTCTATCTGTACTGCTATTGTGTTTCAGTGTCTGTATTGCTAAATTGTTTACTTTGAAATCCATCATACACACATTTCTTCTAATGAGAGGATGACATGTGGGTCCAGATGCGTGATTAAACGGCAGCGCAATCAAGTTCAGAACAGGGTAGCGGGAGCGAAGGAAAAAAATTCATCATGCTGGTCCAGAGCCATCAATCCTTCCATGCCAACACTACAGGAGACGAGGCAACTCCATGGCACGGCCATAATTTTGGTCGTTGAATTGTTACAAATCCATGATTATTGTTTATGGGTAATCAGTTTAAAAATTAACGACCTCGAATTAGGTCGATACCACACATCACATACCCGTTACAAGTACCTAATATAAATAAATTTCAATAAAAATTCAAGGAACGACGTTACTGTGTCACCTCCTCTCTGCTCCTCTTATTACTATTCAATCCCGCGCTGCACTAAACAATAGTTGATGAGGACAGAAACAAAAATGATCAAAATGCCAAGTAAAACTATTTTCAAGCTTACCTTTTGTTCGGAGAATCGTACAAAGACAAGATTGACAGGGATTTATTGTTTCTCCTGCAGTTAGCCAAAATATCCTCAAGGACATCCTCAATCACCCCAGCAACTTCTTCATATTCAAACTCAACTCCATTATTATCGTTTCCCTTTCGCTCCCGCTTACCCTTTTGTTTCTTTTCGCCCCTATCTCCGCCGGCACGTCCACATCCTCAGCCAATTGCTGCTTACCAACATTTCCCTCCACATGTGCATCACCGTTTGCCTTCACATGCAGCACTTCCTCCATGTCATCTCGTTGCGCTTCCTCCAGTTCTGCCTGAGAAGCCTCATCTTGTTCCTGCGTGATGTGAACGGGGACAAGGTCAGCATCTCCGAAATCACGTGGAACTGGGTATTTGCATAGCCTCTTGATATGGCCCAACCCTCCACACCGTTTGCACTTCCGCTTCCTTGCTCCTAGTCTTGAACCTTTTGCAGTGAAGGCTTCGGTTCTTTCCTTTCTAGGCCTCCCAGGTGGACTCCTAAGAACTGGTGGTTCGAGTTTGAACCCTGGATCGACTATCTCCCAATCATTTTCATGAGCAATAGGTGGTATGTTTTCTGCATAAGATGCAGCAAACTTGTCCACGGAGAAATAGTTATGAACATAGTTCTCTATTTCAGCACCTCTACCTCTCAGCTTTAAGATGAAGTGCAGTGCATGGTGGCATGGCATACAGTAACTTGCCACTTCCTGCATGAACAAGTCTTGTTACCATTGTCTACCATAAACCTCCATTCAGTTCCGTGCTTGTCCTGTGCATAAACCTCAGCCAATATATTGTAACTTCTAACCATCCTCGTCTTTATCCTTCCCATTGCCCTGGTTCCTGCATTCAGTAATAAAACCACCTTTGGAATTATTTTATGGCCTACAAATTATCTCGCACAAATTCTCTGCCCATCATATACTGTCTTATTGCATGTAACAAAATAACAATTGCAAGTGACTTCATGCTCCTAATCTTAGCATTGAACCTTTCTATCAGATTATTGCAAACAAAATCCACTTTTCTTAACTCACCAAACTTGCTTTTGGCCCATTACTTGTTATGATGTTCTTTGAGGTATTCTTTCAGCTTCGGCACGGTATACAAGTTCTGCATGTAAGTAGCATGCGTGCTTGGGGTGCACGTGTATGCTTATCGCCACAAGTTGTCTTCAATGGTCTTTCCTTTGAACTTCTTCGTGAAGCTAGTAGCGAGGTGCCGAATGCATTCCCTATGCTCAACCCCAGGAAACACATCATCAATAGCATTCTAAAGCCCCTTGCATGCACCAGTGTGTATAACCAAGCCTTCAGGGTGACCAATTACTGCACATAGTCTCTGCATGATCCATGTCCATCTTTCAGTCGATTCACCCTAAAGAACAACATAGGATACGGGAAAAGCCAATTATGCGTGTCCACAGCACAAGCAGTATCAAGCTGTCCCCTGAACTTCCTTGTTAAAGAAGTTGCATCTGTTCCCAAGTATGGCCTGCAGCCGTCTAGGAACCCCTTCCAGCATGCCTTTAGGCAAACAAAACATCTCCTGAAGCATTTCTTATCCGCCTGCTTATACTTGACCCCCCTTGAGACCTTTTCTATTCCTTTCACAACCTCGTAATCAATATCAACAATACTACCAGGTGATGTCTTCTCTACCTTATCTTTGAAACTATACAACATGTGAAAACTGTCAGTCCACTTGCCCTAGATGAAGTCTAGAGCCATCTCCTTCCCATCAAAGACTCTATGGTAAGGAATTAGAATGTTAAACTTTTCACTAAGCTTAGTTCTGAGTTCAGTAGGTCCAATACTACGATCCTGCCTCACCCAGTCAAGTACCTTAGCATCAATCCACTTGGTTGTCGCTGGTCTCACTTTATCACTTAAAGAAGTATTAGTGCAATTGTGTTTATTCGTGTTTACCTTGATCTGCATTTAATGGGAATAAAAATAAATCAGAGGACTCATCAGCAGAACAAATATGAGAAAGACCGAACCTAAATGTAGCTATTGCAACCTGAAATGGGTGTCCACCCTGCATTGGAGATGCATGCAATCTCCATTTACACACCTTACTTTCCCTACAATGCACCCTAAATCTCTTTCGGTCTCTCTTTTCAACGATAAATTTGAACCCAACTCTTATTGCATAGGTAGCAACGGCATATCTGCATTCCTCCATAGTATCAAAGAAAGTGCCCTCATCAATTGTAGGGTTGTCATTGTCAAAGTGTATCACTGGCATGTCCTCGTCTTCGTCATCATATCTGCATCCCATTTCCCCATCCTCACATTCCTCTTCCTCATCAGTCCCATAGTCAGGCTCATAGTTCGAATCAACCAAATATTCCCTAATCTCCATCCTATTAGGGTCAGCAGCCACATCTGGATATGCTTTCTCATCATCATCATCATCATCATCATCATCATCGAGCACAAAATCACCCTGACCGCCACACATGTCGATGTCTTCATGCTCAACGAAAGGCTGGTCGGTCGCGCTCGGTATCGAAAATAGAGCCAGCTCTGTTCGCGTTCCACACAGCCCGGTATCATTCAGGACAGTCTCTTCCCTAGTATCTTTGTTAACGATGTGCACAAACATTAGCACAATACCCGTGCTGAGGTGTTTACTCCACATCATGGACAGAGCCTCCTCAGTTCTAACATCGCAGAAAGTCTGCGAATTTGTGTCATAGTACCTGATTATGAATTCATCATGCTGGCCAATGGGAAACTTGCCAAATTTCATATGCAAGTCACTTAGAGTTATGTCCTCCGCGTCTACTATCAGCCGATAATCAAATCCACTAGTAACTGCGATTCTATCATCCGACAAGGTTTCAGTCTGACACCCATGCCGAATCTTCAAAAGAAATCTGGATGAAGCAGACTTCCTACGGTCACCAACATAGATCCTCTCCATCGACACGGGACTAGAAACGCTAATTGGGAGATGCAGAGATGGAATTGCAGTTCTTACCCTTCAGGGAGGATGTACAACACGTTCAATGGGTTCCAGAGCACCAAATCTTTGCACCCCGCATACTCTTCCCCTGTTTCATGCTCCTCCTTGTTCTCCAGCCTTGAAGGGTCCATCTCCTTGCTCTCCATCCGGGAAGGACCCATTTCCGTGTTCTATGGCCACGCAGGATCCATTTCCGTGCGGGATCCAGAAAGCCACCGTCGTTTTGCGACAACCTAGCGACCACCAAACGGTTTTTGTTCCCAGACGCGCCTGGGCAGCGACGGAGGCGAGGAGATAAGGCAAGGGGGCAAGGCATGGCGGGTAGGGGATGACGGGAGGACGATAGTCTAGGGGGAGGACGAGAGTGTTGCTGGAGGGGACGGAGTGGCGACGTGCATGATCAGAGTAGTGGAGCAGAGCGGAGCTACGAGCGAGCGACATAATATGGAAAATCACAGAATAATGGGGAGCACCAATCCTCGAACCTGGGATGCGCGCCATCAACGGTCAAGGTTGCGGGTCCCACCAGTCAGTAAAATGCCACGTCCTCTTCCCCTGTTTCTAATGGTGTTGTTACAATTCTACGATCGTAGTGGCATAGGCAAAATTTTTGGACACAACTAAGGACACACTCATAAATATACTTAAAATGGAACCCTGACCTGGTACATTGCCTGATCCGGTTGCTAGCCATGACCTGTATTTTTAATATCTTAGCACTCTTATGCTGAGCAAGGGAAATAAAGATTCAGCAGTTAGTCGAACTAGTTTCGAATAAGTAAGATACACTCTTAGGAAGCTTAGCTATGGCCCCGCCTAAGAAGAAGCCGTTGCCGCCCCGGCCGCCACCGAAGCTTGGCTATTTAGCACCTCTGAGGCAGGCCATGCGGCTGTACTACAAGGCCGGTCTTCCATTGCCATCCGAGATGGTTGATTTTACAGAATGTGTTGCATCTGCAGCGGCGGCGGTGGCAGCGCCGAATGCCGCCGCGGCGTTGAGAAGGGCCAACCGAACTTCATGGAGAATGCGCGTGGCAGCATTTTCATGTGCTCTGCACACGAGAAAGAAGGTACGTTCTGAAACGTTCCTTCGAGCTTGCCTCCGAGGAAACAAACCCCCGAACAGGGCGGCGCCAAGGTCAACAAACTCTCGCCTCCATGCCTTGGCATGGGCGACCTTACCATGGGGCAATCTGGGTGCACACCGTCAGCGGCAAAGACGATCCATCCTACGCACTGTCGGCGGCCACACCGCGGCAGCGTGCATCCATCTACACCCAGCTTGTTGGAGTGTTCAACAGATATAGACAATGACGGGCAACAGCTCAGCGCCAGAATTCAGGTTCAGATTCACAGGGTCCTGCGATCCCTGCCACGAGAAGCCGGAGTTCACCTTCAAAGAAATCGTTGCGGCGGCGCTGCTGTTCATACTGAACCGGGACTGGTTCAAGCGCGTCAACTAGTGCATGAACATTGCAGATCTCTTGAAGTTTGGCGGGAAGGAAAAATATCAGTTGTGGTTGAACGATCGCTAAACTTACGTCCTCTCAAGGAAATTGGCTAGCCAACTTTTATGGTGGAGATCTGCAGTTTCTTCAGTTTAGAACATTTAAGTTCAGAGACTAACTCTATAGAATGCCTTTTGTAGAGGCAATAGCCCCCTTTTGCGCAGCTATCCCATACTGTAGTATGGAACTAGTTCGGAAGTAACCAAATACTATCAAGATGTATATATTTATTCAATTACTACCGGCGGTTGAATTTAGTTTACTGTCATACTTATCCGAGGCAGAAAAGATTCAGACAGCATTTTATGAACTAATCTTGGATGGTTTATTCATGCAAGTTCCATGTAGAATCACACATCAGCTCGAACAAATATATGTAAAAATTGTTCGAGGCATACAAACCAGCAGCATTTCGTGCCTTTCGGATCGCTGACCAGCAGCATTTTCCTGGCAATGGTGACATTGATCATTGCTAGCCCACCCTCTTTTCCGGAGGCTAACCTTGGTTATGCACACAAATTCATTAGCCACACATACTACAAATTCATTAGCCACACAAAATACAAATCATTAGCCACACGTACTACAAAATCATTAGCCACACATACTACAAATTCAGTAGCCACACATTACAAATTCAGTAGCCACACATACTACAACAGATCAAACTATTACATAAAGCGTACCACATGCTCGACTCTCAAGTCAGCAATCTTTCAGATTCACTAAACCTTTGTCTTCACTCGAGGGAAATCAGAACCACCAGCCTGTCCACGCCCGGTCCCCCCACCGAAACAGTGCGCTCCGTCGCGGAATGGTGGTGGTCATGTGCCATCGATCCTTCCAGTCCAACACTGCAGGCGACGAGGACGCTTTCTGGACGCCTTGCCGGTGTCCTGAATGCCATGTACCGGATCCAGAGCCTCCTGCAGGTGGATGATCACCGGGTGCTTCCAGCAAAGCTTTCCTCTTACCCTGCTTGGAATCTCCACATTATACATCTTAGGAATGGTGTCTGGATCTTTCAGCCACACCTTTACCTCGATGATCCATCTGTCGCTCGGTGGCACAATCTCCACCAGCTCACCGCCAAGGCTACTGATGACCTACTTGAGGGCCTCCGGTTCCCAAGCATGCAAAGGGAGGCCGTCAAAGCCGAGTTTAGAGAAGAACCGGAGCTGCCCCAAGCGATCATCCCACCCATAGGTGCAATGCCAATGCAGGAAGCTCATTTTATCCCCACAGCACTCAAAAGAACGGGAAGAATGCAGAACACGCTCGTTGTCTGAGCTGTGGGTGAACCGAACGAAGAAATCGAATGGTAGCACGCATACCTCAATGTTGACCACTTTTCGTCTGATCCCAAAACGAGACCTGAAAGCTGACAACAAGTCTCCCGGCGACACGACAGGACGCGTGCCCAGCATGGTGGCCATGATAGCGTTGTCGTTGAACTCCTCTGCCAGGGCTACCATGCTTGGGGTGCGCGATAGTATGCAACCGCCCGAGGCCGTCGCCTGTTCTGATTGCTCGGCCGGACACGCTCCGCCGAGCGAGAAGGTCTAGGCAGTGGAGAGAGACTAGGCTGGGGACACGCTCCACCGAGCGACAAGGTCTAGGAAGCGGCCGACTAGGAAAAACGAGGCGAGGGCGATGGCGGCGAGCTTCGATTAAGGGTGTGGGAGGTTGACCGGCCATGGCGGGGACGCAAGGAAAGCAACGACGATCTCCGATCTGGAGACCAGTAGGCGGAGCTAAGCAAGGTAATGGAGAGGGGAATAATAGGGGAGAAGAGCAAAGCAGAGAAGAATATCTAGTCCTCACAGAGGTAAACCAGTCCACGACCGCAAAGGATAACGAGAAATACTGATGGTTCAATGCAAGAAGAGTTGACCTAATGGCGGGATTTGAGTTCAACCGGTTTTTGACTAGTTCAAACGATCATTTGGCCTCTAGATTTGTATTTACCCCCATTTGGCCCCTCTCGACAATTGTCGAAACTACTACAACCCTTCCACGAGATTACACGCAACTTGGACCCTGCGTTGCCTTGGCGTCTAAACTTTCGGGCTGCATGTTAAAATTCTCGGTATTTACATGCCTGTGATTTGGTTTTCATGTCAGTTTTGTCTAGATGTTTTCATAAAAGAGCAAGATTATATCATGGAAGAAGAATGAGTATGAAACCTTAAAGATTTACTAGTTTTTTAGACATTATTTTGTAATTGCTGAAGACAGCTCACGTATCTCTACCATGTACTATTCAAATATAACTAGATATTGGTTGTTAAAATAAGTTCTATTTTCACGAAAAACAAGTCCCGGATGTCCGTCGCTTATCAGCACTCAACTTGGGTCCTTTTCCCTAGTTAGTGCAACTCCAACTGTGCCTCGCAAACGGACTTAGCCTATATGTTTCTATCCTACCAGACAGAGGGCAAGGCTCTAAACGCTAAACCTAACTCGTTTGTTTTGTCTGATCGGACATAAGTCAAGACCCAACGGGGCACAACAAAATGGACTGAGGTCTCGAATTTGTCTATACGGTCCCCATTTTCAGCCAAAATTTGGGCTAACTTTGTCATGGACACAGACAACGCGTATGTCCGCGCATATCCTCCTCTAATCCTCGCAGGGGCCACATGTCAATGGCCGAGGGTGAGGAACCGCCACGGGACACCTACTTCCCTGATCATTCTTAATGGGACCCTTTGCCCCCATCGCTATCCAGTTCAATCACAATCCCCACTCCCGTAGAAACCCTAGCCAAACACCTACCCTAGAAGCTTCCATCGTCCACCATAATGGCGAGAGGTGGGAAGGGTTGTTTTAGGCCTGACCGCAACGACCATGAGATGGGGTCCTCTGGCGACGTCTGCCGTTGTTTCTTACGCGTGCCTCCCTATGCAGCGCCAAGGCCACCATGCATGCCTCCCATGCTGCGCTCCGAGCAGCGCGTCTATGTCTAGGTCGAGGTCGCGCGATAGTACAAGGTATTGGGTGATCCGATGTAGTGGCCGGATGTCCACTTGCTCCCATGTGTGGCATCTGAACCAGGCACGCATGTCAGTGCCTGCCATTTCGATGAGTGGCCCGTCCCTCCGCCGCGAGATCCTTTGGCGTCGGGCCTTCCTTCTGCCGGATCTACTGAGAGACCCAACGCACGCCGTCGATTCCCCACTGGAAACGGTGGTTCGAGGTTGAGCATGATGCTTGGCGGAATACCATTGAGGCCCACCTAGAGCGCCTCGATGATCGAGGAGTACGGGGAGCCGGAGCATCCACCGAAGGAGTGGATGGGGGTACGCATACCCCTACCAAGAACACGGACTCACCGCAGTTGCTGCCACCTTAGCCATGGGGCATCATCAAGGATGAGCTGGTGGAGGAGCCACCGAAGGTTCGAGCCGATGGAGGAGGGGCCGCCGATGACTGAGAAGGAGGAGCTCCAGGACAGCATCGAGCTCTCTAGGCAGGAAGAGCTCACCAAGTGGTATGGCCTGGATGAGGCTATCCATGAGTTGACGATGTTGGTAGGGGCACCACCGCCTGCTCCTGCTGCGCCACATCTGCCTCCACTGCTACAGGTCTTTATCTGCATCGACTACTAGGGCCTCCACCACCGACCGCCACAACCCCAGTAGCGCCGCCGCCTAGCTAGATTAACATGCTACATGGTGTTTTGTTATTTTTATGTCTTTTTTCCCTTTTTAGTTGAATAATGCTCCACATATGTATAATTAAATTTTATTTCTATTTTTTTTCAAATGTTTTCTTTTTGGTGTGTTATTGGGTGCAATCGGCACCCCAAACACACACACCAGGGACATGCACAAAGAGACTCCGCTCTCTCCTCCCATTCCCCTCTCTTCCCCCGTGAGTTTTGAGAGTCAACCGTTGAGTTCCGGCCCGATCCCGAGCCCTCTCCGGTGGCCTCGCTAGTCGGAGAGGGTGGAGGAGTGGCGCCAGAGTATACCTTAGGTGTAGTGTTAGGTCTTTGGACCCTGTGCCTCTAATATGGAGTAGAGTGTCGGATCGATCTGGCTAGATCTGGTACATCTGGCTGCGGTGGTGTCTGCTACTTCTCCGGTGGTTGGAGACGGCGGCGGCTTGCCTGAGGCCTAAGATCTCCGCTAATAAGGTCAGTTTCCTGGCTCTCTTCCTTCTAGGTGTTTTGCTTGCTTTCCCCTTTTCCTTGGCTGGCCGTGGAGGCGAGGAAGGGAGGGGGAATTTCTTGCAGTCCAACGATTTGGGGAGGCCTTCGGATGGATTAACCTGCTGGTGCATCGGTGCTGCACCGCACGGCTGCCGATGCAGACCTCTGCTCTGCTTCTCTGGAGGAAGGAGGCAAGATCCTGGGAGGCGCATCCCTCCAATAAGCGCTTGGTTGGTGCCTGCCAAGTGATGGTGGCTCAGATCAATGTAGAGCTTCGCTGGGAGTCCCCAAGAGGAAGGTGTGATGAGAACAGCAGCAAGTCTTCCCTTAGTAAGAAACCAAGGTTATAGAACTAGTAGGAGGAAGGAAACGACTCAAAGGTGTTGCTAGAAACTTGGAAACCTGCACAACACAAACTCAAGACTTTGCCCCAACGAACAGTGAGGTTGTCAATCTCACCGGTTTGCTGAAAACAAAGGGTTAACTGTATGGTGTGGAAGGTAATAGTGGTTTGCAGAAAGTAAACAGTAACACTGGAAGATGTATCAATGGTAAAGATTGGACCGGGGTCCATAGTTCACTAGAGGTGTTCTCCTTAAGATAAACAAACATGGCATGCTGGGTAAACAAATTACAGCAGGGCAATTGATAAGACTGAGCAAGGCAAAACAATGCAATACTAGACATTCATGATCCTATAAGATTTGATTGGGCAATACAACAAGATAAATAGACCGCCATCCAACTGCATCTATGACTAGTAATCCACCTTCAGGTTATCATCCAAACCCCCTATAGTATTAAGTTGCAAGCAACGGATAACTTCTTTAAGCAAAGTATGTAAGGTAAACAATTCACTTGTTCCATGAACAAGAGACCGTTGTTTTCTCCCTAGTAGAAACAACACATCTACAACCTTAGAGATTTCTGTCACTTCCCTTAGATTAAATAGAGGCATGAACCCACTATCGAGCATAAATACCCCTCTTGGAGTCACTAGCATCTACTTGGCCAAGATAGCTACTAGAAACGGAGAGCATGCAAGATCACAAACAACACAGACACGATAGAATCAATAAGACAAAACCATTAATCAGTCTGACATAGTAATCTCAATATCCATCGGATCCTCGCAAGCACAACATGCATGATTACAAATAGATGATCTTGATCATGAACGGAGCTCACAAGATCTAAACATGGTAGCACAAAGGAGGAGATACAACCATCTAGCTACTACATGGACCCGTAGTCCAAGGTGGAACTACTCATGCTTCATACCGGAGGCTGGCATGATGAAGAAGAAGGCCTGCGGGATGATCTCCCCTCCGACAGGGTGCCAGGAAGAACTTCAGATCTGCCCCCTATATAGGGACAAAGGTGGCGGCGACTACGGACTATTTCGTGGAAGATTGATCGGGTTCTTAGGGTTTTGGTATCGGGGGGGTCTTTTTAGGCGAAGAGGTGAGGCAGGGGGCAGCTAGGGCGGCTGCACCCCCTAGGCGCGGGCCCACCCAGACCGCACGGTCAGGGGGTGTGGCCCCCTGGTGGCTCTTCTCCGTCTAGTACTCTGGCTTCGTGTTCGCCACAGTAAAATATTGACTTTGGCTTTTGTCTGGTTCAATTCCGAGAATATTGATTTTCTGCCTTTTCTGGAACCAAAAACATAAGAAAACAGGCAACTGGCACTGTGGCATCTTATTAATAGGTTAGTCCAGAAAAACATATAAAAACACCTCAAAGTGTAGACAAAGCAAAGCAAAGTAGATACTAAACAGGCATGGAACATCAAAAATTATAGATATGTTTTCAACGTATCAAGCATCCCCAAGCTTAACTCCTGCTCATCCTCGAGTAGGTAAGTGATAAAAAGAATAATTTTTTAGGTGACATGCACCATCAAAATCAAGATCAAACAATTTGCAAGCATTGAAAGCTGGGGTCAAAGAACTCTAAACATGAGCATGAAAGATGGAGTTCTAACAATAAAACAAAGTAACTATGCATGCAACATGAAAGGTTACAAACAAAGATTCATGAATAACATGCATTGAAAAACGTTTGTTTGTTTCACATATATAAAACATGGCATAGTGGCATTCAGCTTGTCCCTCATGGAGTAGCAAATAGATGCATAGGACACCTTCAAACTTCATAAGAGTGACAAGATACAAATAGTTCAAGAACAAGCAATATCAACAATATGCATCAATCAATAAGTTTTGGGACAATGCACATAAAACTAAGAATGACAACTATGCTCTCTTAACTGGTGGCTAAGGATAGAAGGTGGAGACTCAATATAATGGTGGAAGAAAGGCCCTTCATAAAGGGAAGCAGGGATTTCAAGTCTCAAAAAGGGCTTCCAAAAATTATGGTACTTGTTAGCTTTCAGCTCTCATTGCCCCTATCATAAGCATCTTGAAGTGATTAAGGTTAAAGTGAACAAACTATGGTGTATATGCTTGACAAAGTATAAGTTGGCAATCTCATGTCCCTTGAATACGAGGGTCGCTCCTTATGCTACTCAAGTTTAGTTACTTGCAAGTTCTTGTCATAGTAAGTATATGTGTATCCTAGTGAATTGCCAACGGGGTACCTCTTGCATATGATACAGGAGTTATCCCATAATCAAAATGACAAGGCAAGCAGACAATGAGCATCTCAACAGTCTTCTTATTTACCATCGGAAAATGGTGATTTTTTCTCTCTTTCCTCTTTTCTCATATTTTTTTATTTTTCTCAATCTCTTTTTCTATCTCTTTTTTATAAGAAGAATGCTTCATAGATTTATCACTATGGTGATGCTGCAAGTTTCCACCATGATTAGGCATGGCTTAGGCTAGCGGCTCACGTATTTCTCTAACACACATACATAACACCATGGACTTACAAGCTCCCCTTTCATTTCACACTGATGACATCCATAGACAAAAGAGCATGATATCAACTGTGTACAAAGTACAAGTACAATGTTGAAAGCGTTCCCCGTGACAACATGGTTCTACTAATTCCGACGTATAAGTGCAAGCATATACAACATAGATGACACAATGGTTCAAGTTTAGGGGCAAGAAAAATAAAGTGTGCGATCAAGTTCGTGAGAGATTTAATCACTTAGTTTTCTCATAACAAAATTCTTTTTAATTGGAAGATAGATGAAAAAAAGAATATACTTGGAATGGTGTAACACACCATGCATAGGAACTTATAGTGGACACTTTGGAATAACTTAGTTTATTGGGAGTTGGATGCATGAGTAGAGCTTACTCGTACAAGTGGAGGCTAGCAAAAGACTGGGAGCGACCAACTAAGAGATTAATAATGGCCATAATCATGCGGAGCGACAAAACATTACTAATCAAAGCATAAAGTGGTACTACAAGTCAAAGACTAAATGATCATAGAGGCTATGGTGACTTGTTCATAGTCATAACATGGTGTGAGCATGTGTCAAGTCAACCAAAACAAAACATCAAAGTAGAATACCATAATACTATGCTTTTGTATGCTAAAACAATGCATGATTCCTTCAAGGCACATTAAACAATCCTATTCATTTGAAACAAGTCATGCTACATGAATAATCACTAATCATAAGGTCAAAACAACATCTAGCATGACATGATAAAGTCTAAGTCACAGTCAAAGCAAGCTCCTCTTGTACTACTCAAGCAAGAACTTTCTAATCCTCTCCAACACCAATCAACTTATTTGTAGCAACACAGCGAGAACGGGGGTCCAAACTAATTTATTCAAGCAAACTAAGCAAACAAAAACAAAAACTAAGACGCTCCAATAACAACACAACAGAGCATGAAACAATAAAAACGAAGTGTCTAGAAAGACCTGAGATTTTTATTGATGAAGAAGGGGATGCCTTGGGCATCCCCAAGCTTTGACGCTTATACCTCTTGAATATTTCTTGGGGTGACACGGGGTGGAATCCCCAAGCTTGAGCTTTTGTCCATTATTCATATTATTACATCATTCTTTCTCTACACCTGAAAAATTCTTTCATACAAAACTTCACACAATCTTCATTAGCAACATTAGTGTATTCAAAAGATAATAGACCCTTGGGGTTTAGCTTTATAACAGCAAAAATTTCACTAAAAATACAAGCTACTGTAGAAATTCCCTCAAAAATCTCAATTTCCCAAAAAGGAATCAATAAGAAGCAAATGCAAATAATGGCAGAAATCTGTCAAAACAGACTAGCAGGTAGAAACTGATTTTTTCGAAGACCTTCTGTTGCTCAAATCAAAAAGTGTTGAACTAACAAAAGTTATATAACATACTGGGGTATTTATTCAGAAAATATAATCTTAATCCGACTTACATATATTTTACACAAATTTTTACGGTGGAGAACAAAAATCTGTTTCGGGACAGCAACTCTCCAAATCTTACTTCTCTCTCATTAGAGGTTATTCTTGGCACAAAAATCAAATAAAAAGGATAAGGAGAGGTCATTACAGAGGTAATAACTTCCAAGACTCAAGAAAACTTTTGGGTTATCTCCTAATAAGTACTTTTCTTTAACGCCTTTAAGTTAGGCACAAGAAGCAAGAATCAAGTATTTTCAAATGAAGAAGCGTTAAGGTCAATACTCGAAATATCTTCAACTAGGAAAGGTATCTTATCCAAATGAGTTTTAGAGGATCCTTTATCATCTCTCTTAGGTTTACTACTTTCATCAAATGGGTTTTCACGAACAATCCAATCAAAATTCTTTTCTAAGGCTTCATGCATTCCTACAAGTTTAAAAGGTATGGGTATCTTAATTTCCTCTCCGGGTTTGGTTTTATCTAAAGTACCCACAACATCTACACATGAGCCTAGCATATTAAAATGTTCAAAGACCTTTTTGGCTTCCTTAGCAACATCAGTGAACTCTTTTAGTAAAGTTTCTAGGATAAATTCTCTCTTTTCAGCATCCTCTTCTTCTTTTAGTTTAAGAAACAAAATTTGCATCATGGGGTTAAGGTTAACAAACCTAGAATCCAACTTATGAACTAAATAAGCTGCAGTAATTTCATAATTAGGAGCAAGTTCTGCTAAGGATCTATCCTAAATATCCTCATGTTTGCTGACATGATTAAAGAATTCTTCAATATTTTATTTCCCAATTATAGAGCCAGTACCTATTGAAAGGTCTTTCAGGGTGAACTTGGGGATCAACATGGTGAGCTAGAGCAAGGTGACAACTAAAGCGGGAACTAATTTTTTGTGTTTTTTATAAGAGAAAGCAAACCAAACTAAACTAATTTTTTTGGAGTTTTTGATAAAAAGAGGCAAACAAAACCAAGCAAAAAAACTAAGCAGACCAAAAACAAAGTAAAGAGAAGGGTTGAGAAGGACTCCCCTTGTGAAGATGTCCTTAGCCTCCCCGGCAACGGCGCCAAAAAATCTTGATGGTGGCTCAGATCAATGTAGAGCTTCAATGGGAGTCCCCAAGAGGAAGGTGTGATGAGCACAGCAGAAAGTCTTCCCTCAGTAAGAAACCATGGTTATCGAACTAGTAGGAGGAAGGAAACGACTCAAAGGTGTTGCTAGAAACTTGGAAACCTGCACAACACAAACTCAAGACTTTGCCCCAACGAACAGTGAGGTTGTCAATCTCACCGGTTTGCTGAAAACAAAGGGTTAACTGTATGGTGTGGAAGGTAATAGTGGTTTGCAGAAAGTAAACAGTAACACTGGAAGATGTATCAATGGTAAAGATTGGACCGGGGTCCATAGTTCACTAGAGGTGTTCTCCTTAAGATAAACAAACATGGCATGCTGGGTAAACAAATTACAGCAGGGCAATTGATAAGACTGAGCAAGGCAAAACAATGCAATACTAGACATTCATGATCCTATAAGATTTGATTGGGCAATACAACAAGATAAATAGACCGCCATCCAACTACATCTATGACTAGTAATCCACCTTCAGGTTATCATCCAAACCCCCTATAGTATTAAGTTGCAAGCAACGGATAACTGCTTTAAGCAAAGTATGTAAGGTAAATAATTCACTTGTTCCATGAACAAGAGACCGTTGTTTTCTCCCTAGTATCAACAACACATCTACAACATTAGAGATTTCTGTCACTTCCCTTAGATTAAATAGAGGCATGAACCCACTATCGAGCATAAATACCCCCTCTTGGAGTCACTAGCATCTACTTGGCCAAGATAGCTATTGGGTGCAATCGGCACCCCAAACACACACACCAGGGACATGCACAAAGAGACTCCGCTCTCTCCTCCCATTCCCCTCTCTTCCCCCGTGAGTTTTGAGAGTCAACCGTTGAGTTCCGGCCCGATCCCGAGCCCTCTCCGGTGGCCTCGCTAGTCGGAGAGGGTGGAGGAGTGGCGCCAGAGTATACCTTAGGTGTAGTGTTAGGTCTTTGGACCCTGTGCCTCTAATATGGAGTAGAGTGTCGGATCGATCTGGCTAGATCTGGTACATCTGGCTGCGGTGGTGTCTGCTACTTCTCCGGTGGTTGGAGACGGCGGCGGCTTGCCTGAGGCCTAAGATCTCCGCTAATAAGGTCAGTTTCCTGGCTCTCTTCCTTCTAGGTGTTTTGCTTGCTTTCCCCTTTTCCTTGGCTGGCCGTGGAGGCGAGGAAGGAGGGGGAATTTCTTGCAGTCCAACGATTTGGGGAGGCCTTCGGATGGATTAACCTGCTGGTGCATCGGTGCTGCACCGCACGGCTGCCGATGCAGACCTCTGCTCTGCTTCTCTGGAGGAAGGAGGCAAGATCCTGGGAGGCGCATCCCTCCAATAAGCGCTTGGTTGGTGCCTGCCAAGTGATGGTGGCTCAGATCAATGTAGAGCTTCGCTGGGAGTCCCCAAGAGGAAGGTGTGATGAGCACAGCAGCAAGTCTTCCCTTAGTAAGAAACCAAGGTTATAGAACTAGTAGGAGGAAGGAAACGACTCAAAGGTGTTGCTAGAAACTTGGAAACCTGCACAACACAAACTCAAGACTTTGCCCCAACGAACAGTGAGGTTGTCAATCTCACCGGTTTGCTGAAAACAAAGGGTTAACTGTATGGTGTGGAAGGTAATAGTGGTTTGCAGAAAGTAAACAGTAACACTGGAAGATGTATCAATGGTAAAGATTGGACCGGGGTCCATAGTTCACTAGAGGTGTTCTCCTTAAGATAAACAAACATGGCATGCTGGGTAAACAAATTACAGCAGGGCAATTGATAAGACTGAGCAAGGCAAAACAATGCAATACTAGACATTCATGATCCTATAAGATTTGATTGGGCAATACAACAAGATAAATAGACCGCCATCCAACTGCATCTATGACTAGTAATCCACCTTCAGGTTATCATCCAAACCCCCTATAGTATTAAGTTGCAAGCAACGGATAACTTCTTTAAGCAAAGTATGTAAGGTAAACAATTCACTTGTTCCATGAACAAGAGACCGTTGTTTTCTCCCTAGTAGAAACAACACATCTACAACCTTAGAGATTTCTGTCACTTCCCTTAGATTAAATAGAGGCATGAACCCACTATCGAGCATAAATACCCCCTCTTGGAGTCACTAGCATCTACTTGGCCAAGATAGCTACTAGAAACGGAGAGCATGCAAGATCACAAACAACACAGACACGATAGAATCAATAAGACAAAACCATTAATCAGTCTGACATAGTAATCTCAATATCCATCGGATCCTCGCAAGCACAACATGCATGATTACAAATAGATGATCTTGATCATGAACGGAGCTCACAAGATCTAAACATGGTAGCACAAAGGAGGAGATACAACCATCTAGCTACTACATGGACCCGTAGTCCAAGGTGGAACTACTCATGCTTCATACCGGAGGCTGGCATGATGAAGAAGAAGGCCTGCGGGATGATCTCCCCTCCGACAGGGTGCCAGGAAGAACTTCAGATCTGCCCCCTATATAGGGACAAAGGTGGCGGCGACTACGGACTATTTCGTGGAAGATTGATCGGGTTCTTAGGGTTTTGGTATCGGGGGGGTCTTTTTAGGCGAAGAGGCGAGGCAGGGGGCAGCTAGGGCGGCTGCACCCCCTAGGCGCGGGCCCACCCAGACCGCACGGTCAGGGGGTGTGGCCCCCTGGTGGCTCTTCTCCGTCTAGTACTCTGGCTTCGTGTTCGCCACAGTAAAATATTGACTTTGGCTTTTGTCTGGTTCAATTCCGAGAATATTGATTTTCTGCCTTTTCTGGAACCAAAAACATAAGAAAACAGGCAACTGGCACTGTGGCATCTTATTAATAGGTTAGTCCAGAAAAACATATAAAAACACCTCAAAGTGTAGACAAAGCAAAGCAAAGTAGATACTAAACAGGCATGGAACATCAAAAATTATAGATATGTTTTCAACGTATCAAGCATCCCCAAGCTTAACTCCTGCTCATCCTCGAGTAGGTAAGTGATAAAAAGAATAATTTTTTAGGTGACATGCACCATCAAAATCAAGATCAAACAATTTGCAAGCATTGAAAGCTGGGATCAAAGAACTCTAAACATGAGCATGAAAGATGGAGTTCTAACAATAAAACAAAGTAACTATGCATGCAACATGAAAGGTTACAAACAAAGATTCATGAATAACATGCATTGAAAAACGTTTGTTTGTTTCACATATATAAAACATGGCATAGTGGCATTCAGCTTGTCCCTCATGGAGTAGCAAATAGATGCATAGGACACCTTCAAACTTCATAAGAGTGACAAGATACAAATAGTTCAAGAACAAGCAATATCAACAATATGCATCAATCAATAAGTTTTGGGACAATGCACATAAAACTAAGAATGACAACTATGCTCTCTTAACTGGTGGCTAAGGATAGAAGGTGGAGACTCAATATAATGGTGGAAGAAAGGCCCTTCATAAAGGGAAGCAGGGATTTCAAGTCTCAAAAAGGGCTTCCAAAAATTATGGTACTTGTTAGCTTTCAGCTCTCATTGCCCCTATCATAAGCATCTTGAAGTGATTAAGGTTAAAGTGAACAAACTATGGTGTATATGCTTGACAAAGTATAAGTTGGCAATCTCATGTCCCTTGAATACGAGGGTCGCTCCTTATGCTACTCAAGTTTAGTTACTTGCAAGTTCTTGTCATAGTAAGTATATGTGTATCCTAGTGAATTGCCAACGGGGTACCTCTTGCATATGATACAGGAGTTATCCCATAATCAAAATGACAAGGCAAGCAGACAATGAGCATCTCAACAGTCTTCTTATTTACCATCGGAAAATGGTGATTTTTTCTCTCTTTCCTCTTTTCTCATATTTTTTTATTTTTCTCAATCTCTTTTTCTATCTCTTTTTTATAAGAAGAATGCTTCATAGATTTATCACTATGGTGATGCTGCAAGTTTCCACCATGATTAGGCATGGCTTAGGCTAGCGGCTCACGTATTTCTCTAACACACATACATAACACCATGGACTTACAAGCTCCCCTTTCATTTCACACTGATGACATCCATAGACAAAAGAGCATGATATCAACTGTGTACAAAGTACAAGTACAATGTTGAAAGCGTTCCCCGTGACAACATGGTTCTACTAATTCCAACGTATAAGTGCAAGCATATACAACATAGATGACACAATGGTTCAAGTTTAGGGGCAAGAAAAATAAAGTGTGCGATCAAGTTCGTGAGAGATTTAATCACTTAGTTTTCTCATAACAAAATTCTTTTTAATTGGAAGATAGATGAAAAAAAGAATATACTTGGAATGGTGTAACACACCATGCATAGGAACTTATAGTGGACACTTTGGAATAACTTAGTTTCTTGGGAGTTGGATGCATGAGTAGAGCTTACTCGTACAAGTGGAGGCTAGCAAAAGACTGGGAGCGACCAACTAAGAGATTAATAATGGCCATAATCATGCGGAGCGACAAAACATTACTAATCAAAGCATAAAGTGGTACTACAAGTCAAAGACTAAATGATCATAGAGGCTATGGTGACTTGTTCATAGTCATAACATGGTGTGAGCATGTGTCAAGTCAACCAAAACAAAACATCAAAGTAGAATACCATAATACTATGCTTTTGTATGCTAAAACAATGCATGATTCCTTCAAGGCACATTAAACAATCCTATTCATTTGAAACAAGTCATGCTACATGAATAATCACTAATCATAAGGTCAAAACAACATCTAGCATGACATGATAAAGTCTAAGTCACAGTCAAAGCAAGCTCCTCTTGTACTACTCAAGCAAGAACTTTCTAATCCTCTCCAACACCAATCAACTTATTTGTAGCAACACAGCGAGAACGGGGGTCCAAACTAATTTATTCAAGCAAACTAAGCAAACAAAAACAAAAACTAAGACGCTCCAATAACAACACAACAGAGCATGAAACAATAAAAACGAAGTGTCTAGAAAGACCTGAGATTTTTATTGATGAAGAAGGGGATGCCTTGGGCATCCCCAAGCTTTGACGCTTATACCTCTTGAATATTTCTTGGGGTGACACGGGGTGGAATCCCCAAGCTTGAGCTTTTGTCCATTATTCATATTATTACATCATTCTTTCTCTACACCTGAAAAATTCTTTCATACAAAACTTCACACAATCTTCATTAGCAACATTAGTGTATTCAAAAGATAATAGACCCTTGGGGTTTAGCTTTATAACAGCAAAAATTTCACTAAAAATACAAGCTACTGTAGAAATTCCCTCAAAAATCTCAATTTCCCAAAAAGGAATCAATAAGAAGCAAATGCAAATAATGGCAGAAATCTGTCAAAACAGACTAGCAGGTAGAAACTGATTTTTTCGAAGACCTTCTGTTGCTCAAATCAAAAAGTGTTGAACTAACAAAAGTTATATAACATACTGGGGTATTTATTCAGAAAATATAATCTTAATCCGACTTACATATATTTTACACAAATTTTTACGGTGGAGAACAAAAATCTGTTTCGGGACAGCAACTCTCCAAATCTTACTTCTCTCTCATTAGAGGTTATTCTTGGCACAAAAATCAAATAAAAAGGATAAGGAGAGGTCATTACAGAGGTAATAACTTCCAAGGCTCAAGAAAACTTTTGGGTTATCTCCTAATAAGTACTTTTCTTTAACGCCTTTAAGTTAGGCACAAGAAGCAAGAATCAAGTATTTTCAAATGAAGAAGCATTAAGGTCAATACTCGAAATATCTTCAACTAGGAAAGGTATCTTATCCAAATGAGTTTTAGAGGATCCTTTATCATCTCTCTTAGGTTTACTACTTTCATCAAATGGGTTTTCACGAACAATCCAATCAAAATTCTTTTCTAAGGCTTCATGCATTCCTACAAGTTTAAAAGGTATGGGTATCTTAATTTCCTCTCCGGGTTTGGTTTTATCTAAAGTACCCACAACATATACACACGAGCCTAGCATATTAAAATGTTCAAAGACCTTTTTGGCTTCCTTAGCAACATCAGTGAACTCTTTTAGTAAAGTTTCTAGGATAAATTCTCTCTTTTCAGCATCCTCTTCTTCTTTTAGTTTAAGAAACAAAATTTGCATCATGGGGTTAAGGTTAACAAACCTAGAATCCAACTTATGAACTAAATAAGCTGCAGTAATTTCATAATTAGGAGCAAGTTCTGCTAAGGATCTATCCTAAATATCCTCATGTTTGCTGACATGATTAAAGAATTCTTCAATATTTTATTTCCCAATTATAGAGCCAGTACCTATTGAAAGGTCTTTCAGGGTGAACTTGGGGATCAACATGGTGAGCTAGAGCAAGGTGACAACTAAAGCGGGAACTAATTTTTTGTGTTTTTTATAAGAGAAAGCAAACCAAACTAAACTAATTTTTTTGGAGTTTTTGATAAAAAGAGGCAAACAAAACCAAGCAAAAGAAACTAAGCAGACCAAAAACAAAGTAAAGAGAAGGGTTGAGAAGGACTCCCCTTGTGAAGATGTCCTTAGCCTCCCCGGCAACGGCGCCAAAAAATCTTGATGGTGGCTCAGATCAATGTAGAGCTTCATTGGGAGTCCCCAAGAGGAACGTGTGATGAGCACAGCAGCAAGTCTTCCCTCAGTAAGAAACCATGGTTATCGAACTAGTAGGAGGAAGGAAACGACTCAAAGGTGTTGCTAGAAACTTGGAAACCTGCACAACACAAACTCAAGACTTTGCCCCAACGAACAGTGAGGTTGTCAATCTCACCGGTTTGCTGAAAACAAAGGGTTAACTGTATGGTGTGGAAGGTAATAGTGGTTTGCAGAAAGTAAACAGTAACACTGGAAGATGTATCAATGGTAAAGATTGGACCGGGGTCCATAGTTCACTAGAGGTGTTCTCCTTAAGATAAACAAACATGGCATGCTGGGTAAACAAATTACAGCAGGGCAATTGATAAGACTGAGCAAGGCAAAACAATGCAATACTAGACATTCATGATCCTATAAGATTTGATTGGGCAATACAACAAGATAAATAGACCGCCATCCAACTACATCTATGACTAGTAATCCACCTTCAGGTTATCATCCAAACCCCCTATAGTATTAAGTTGCAAGCAACGGATAACTGCTTTAAGCAAAGTATGTAAGGTAAATAATTCACTTGTTCCATGAACAAGAGACCGTTGTTTTCTCCCTAGTATCAACAACACATCTACAACATTAGAGATTTCTGTCACTTCCCTTAGATTAAATAGAGGCATGAACCCACTATCGAGCATAAATACCCCCTCTTGGAGTCACTAGCATCTACTTGGCCAAGATAGCTATTGGGTGCAATCGGCACCCCAAACACACACACCAGGGACATGCACAAAGAGACTCCGCTCTCTCCTCCCATTCCCCTCTCTTCCCCCGTGAGTTTTGAGAGTCAACCGTTGAGTTCCGGCCCGATCCCGAGCCCTCTCCGGTGGCCTCGCTAGTCGGAGAGGGTGGAGGAGTGGCGCCAGAGTATACCTTAGGTGTAGTGTTAGGTCTTTGGACCCTGTGCCTCTAATATGGAGTAGAGTGTCGGATCGATCTGGCTAGATCTGGTACATCTGGCTGCGGTGGTGTCTGCTACTTCTCCGGTGGTTGGAGACGGCGGCGGCTTGCCTGAGGCCTAAGATCTCCGCTAATAAGGTCAGTTTCCTGGCTCTCTTCCTTCTAGGTGTTTTGCTTGCTTTCCCCTTTTCCTTGGCTGGCCGTGGAGGCGAGGAAGGGAGGGGGAATTTCTTGCAGTCCAATGATTTGGGGAGGCCTTCGGATGGATTAACCTGCTGGTGCATCGGTGCTGCACCGCACGGCTGCCGATGCAGACCTCTGCTCTGCTTCTCTGGAGGAAGGAGGCAAGATCCTGGGAGGCGCATCCCTCCAATAAGCGCTTGGTTGGTGCCTGCCAAGTGATGGTGGCTCAGATCAATGTAGAGCTTCATTGGGAGTCCCCAAGAGGAAGGTGTGATGAGCACAGCAGCAAGTCTTCCCTCAGTAAGAAACCATGGTTATCGAACTAGTAGGAGGAAGGAAACGACTCAAAGGTGTTGCTAGAAACTTGGAAACCTGCACAACACAAACTCAAGACTTTGCCCCAACGAACAATGAGGTTGTCAATCTCACCGGTTTGCTGAAAACAAAGGGTTAACTGTATGGTGTGGAAGGTAATAGTGGTTTGCAGAAAGTAAACAGTAACACTGGAAGATGTATCAATGGTAAAGATTGGACCGGGGTCCATAGTTCACTAGAGGTGTTCTCCTTAAGATAAACAAACATGGCATGCTGGGTAAACAAATTACAGCAGGGCAATTGATAAGACTGAGCAAGGCAAAACAATGCAATACTAGACATTCATGATCCTATAAGATTTGATTGGGCAATACAACAAGATAAATAGACCGCCATCCAACTACATCTATGACTAGTAATCCACCTTCAGGTTATCATCCAAACCCCCTATAGTATTAAGTTGCAAGCAACGGATAACTGCTTTAAGCAAAGTATGTAAGGTAAATAATTCACTTGTTCCATGAACAAGAGACCGTTGTTTTCTCCCTAGTATCAACAACACATCTACAACATTAGAGATTTCTGTCACTTCCTTAGATTAAATAGAGGCATGAACCCACTATCGAGCATAAATACCCCCTCTTGGAGTCACTAGCATCTACTTGGCCAAGATAGCTATTGGGTGCAATCGGCACCCCGAACACACACACCAGGGACATGCACAAAGAGACTCCGCTCTCTCCTCCCATTCCCCTCTCTTCCCCGTGAGTTTTGAGAGTCAACCGTTGAGTTCCGGCCCGATCCCGAGCCCTCTCCGGTGGCCTCGCTAGTCGGAGAGGGTGGAGG
This sequence comes from Avena atlantica, assembly GCA_910589765.1. Lineage (NCBI taxonomy): Eukaryota > Viridiplantae > Streptophyta > Magnoliopsida > Poales > Poaceae > Avena > Avena atlantica. Next base: position 110,055,389 of record OU342735.1, read on the forward strand.
AGTGGCGCCAGAGTATACCTTAGGTGTAGTGTTAGGTCTTTGGACCCTGTGCCTCTAATATGGAGTAGAGTGTCGGATCGATCTGGCTAGATCTGGTACATCTGGCTGCGGTGGTGTCTGCTACTTCTCCGGTGGTTGGAGACGGCGGCGGCTTGCCTGAGGCCTAAGATCTCCGCTAATAAGGTCAGTTTCCTGGCTCTCTTCCTTCTAGGTGTTTTGCTTGCTTTCCCCTTTTCCTTGGCTGGCCGTGGAGGCGAGGAAGGGAGGGGGAATTTCTTGCAGTCCAACGATTTGGGGAGGCCTTCGGATGGATTAACCTGCTGGTGCATCGGTGCTGCACCGCACGGCTGCCGATGCAGACCTCTGCTCTGCTTCTCTGGAGGAAGGAGGCAAGATCCTGGGAGGCGCATCCCTCCAATAAGCGCTTGGTTGGTGCCTGCCAAGTGATGGTGGCTCAGATCAATGTAGAGCTTCATTGGGAGTCCCCAAGAGGAACGTGTGATGAGCACAGCAGCAAGTCTTCCCTCAGTAAGAAACCATGGTTATCGAACTAGTAGGAGGAAGGAAACGACTCAAAGGTGTTGCTAGAAACTTGGAAACCTGCACAACACAAACTCAAGACTTTGCCCCAACGAACAGTGAGGTTGTCAATCTCACCGGTTTGCTGAAAACAAAGGGTTAACTGTATGGTGTGGAAGGTAATAGTGGTTTGCAGAAAGTAAACAGTAACACTGGAAGATGTATCAATGGTAAAGATTGGACCGGGGTCCATAGTTCACTAGAGGTGTTCTCCTTAAGATAAACAAACATGGCATGCTGGGTAAACAAATTACAGCAGGGCAATTGATAAGACTGAGCAAGGCAAAACAATGCAATACTAGACATTCATGATCCTATAAGATTTGATTGGGCAATACAACAAGATAAATAGACCGCCATCCAACTACATCTATGACTAGTAATCCACCTTCAGGTTATCATCCAAACCCCCTATAGTATTAAGTTGCAAGCAACGGATAACTGCTTTAAGCAAAGTATGTAAGGTAAATAATTCACTTGTTCCATGAACAAGAGACCGTTGTTTTCTCCCTAGTATCAACAACACATCTACAACATTAGAGATTTCTGTCACTTCCCTTAGATTAAATAGAGGCATGAACCCACTATCGAGCATAAATACCCCCTCTTGGAGTCACTAGCATCTACTTGGCCAAGATAGCTATTGGGTGCAATCGGCACCCCAAACACACACACCAGGGACATGCACAAAGAGACTCCGCTCTCTCCTCCCATTCCCCTCTCTTCCCCCGTGAGTTTTGAGAGTCAACCGTTGAGTTCCGGCCCGATCCCGAGCCCTCTCCGGTGGCCTCGCTAGTCGGAGAGGGTGGAGGAGTGGCGCCAGAGTATACCTTAGGTGTAGTGTTAGGTCTTTGGACCCTGTGCCTCTAATATGGAGTAGAGTGTCGGATCGATCTGGCTAGATCTGGTACATCTGGCTGCGGTGGTGTCTGCTACTTCTCCGGTGGTTGGAGACGGCGGCGGCTTGCCTGAGGCCTAAGATCTCCGCTAATAAGGTCAGTTTCCTGGCTCTCTTCCTTCTAGGTGTTTTGCTTGCTTTCCCCTTTTCCTTGGCTGGCCGTGGAGGCGAGGAAGGGAGGGGGAATTTCTTGCAGTCCAATGATTTGGGGAGGCCTTCGGATGGATTAACCTGCTGGTGCATCGGTGCTGCACCGCACGGCTGCCGATGCAGACCTCTGCTCTGCTTCTCTGGAGGAAGGAGGCAAGATCCTGGGAGGCGCATCCCTCCAATAAGCGCTTGGTTGGTGCCTGCCAAGTGATGGTGGCTCAGATCAATGTAGAGCTTCGCTGGGAGTCCCCAAGAGGAAGGTGTGATGAGCACAGCAGCAAGTCTTCCCTTAGTAAGAAACCAAGGTTATAGAACTAGTAGGAGGAAGGAAACGACTCAAAGGTGTTGCTAGAAACTTGGAAACCTTCACAACACAAACTCAAGACTTTGCCCCAACGAACAGTGAGGTTGTCAATCTCACCGGTTTGCTGAAAACAAAGGGTTAACTGTATGGTGTGGAAGGTAATAGTGGTTTGCAGAAAGTAAAAAGTAACACTGGAAGATGTATCAATGGTAAAGATTGGACCGGGGTCCATAGTTCACTAGAGGTGTTCTCCTTAAGATAAACAAACATGGCATGCTGGGTAAACAAATTACAGCAGGGCAATTGATAAGACTGAGCAAGGCAAAACAATGCAATACTAGACATTCATGATCCTATAAGATTTGATTGGGCAATACAACAAGATAAATAGACCGCCATCCAACTACATCTATGACTAGTAATCCACCTTCAGGTTATCATCCAAACCCCCTATAGTATTAAGTTGCAAGCAACGGATAACTGCTTTAAGCAAAGTATGTAAGGTAAATAATTCACTTGTTCCATGAACAAGAGACCGTTGTTTTCTCCCTAGTATCAACAACACATCTACAACATTAGAGATTTCTGTCACTTCCCTTAGATTAAATAGAGGCATGAACCCACTATCGAGCATAAATACCCCCTCTTGGAGTCACTAGCATCTACTTGGCCAAGATAGCTACTAGAAACGGAGAGCATGCAAGATCACAAACAACACAGACACGATAGAATCAATAAGACAAAACCATTAATCAGTCTGACATAGTAAGCTCAATATCCATCGGATCCTCGCAAGCACAACATGCATGATTACAAATAGATGATCTTGATCATGAACGGAGCTCACAAGATCTAAACATGGTAGCACAAAGGAGGAGATACAACCATCTAGCTACTACATGGACCCGTAGTCCAAGGTGGAACTACTCATGCTTCATACCGGAGGCTGGCATGATGAAGAAGAAGGCCTCCAAGATGATCTCTGTCAACACCCGGGTTTTTAATCCCAGATGCCTGTTATGCCATACATCGCAATCCTAGGATTACCATTTTTGCGAGACATAACAGAATTGGATACCACAGTACATCATCCATTATAACCGTACATAAGGTCTTACACAAATAAGGATCTCATGATCCAGTTCTTAATACAACATCAAGCAGCGGAATATGTAATAATAATGGTAGCGTCGGCGAAGCTCCATCTTCGGGGTCACAGGCAATGCTGACGATATGAGATGATCCTAGTTGTCGTAACCTTCCTGGGGTCCATATTCCAGGTACTCCTCTTCATAGTCTGGCCATGGGAATATCCAGGGACAAAGCCATGAGTACTCTTTAAGTGCTCGCAAACTAGTACTAGCAGGTAAAGGTTTTTTTTTGGATAATAGGACACTAGGCTCTAGGGTTGTTTTGCAAAGGCCAGATTTATCTCTACTACTTTTTATGAAAGCACTAATGCTAGTTGAAGTTTTATAACACCTAAAGGGGAACTCGTATTTCATATCACAACCCTGTTGTGGTCAAGTCAAAGTCTCACTTCATTTCACAAGTCATTTTGAAAAGTCTGACGGGGGAACAGTATGGCCACTCCAACCGTCCATAACCGCGGACGCGGCTATTCGAATAGTTTGACACTCTGCAGAGATTGTACACTTTCACCACAACATTCGATACATCCGTCAGGAACAAATCCTGAATTCACCATACTCAGTATGCGGATAATCAATCCTAACCTTTCAATTACATGCCCTAGTATAAGCACCTCTCCTGTGAGTTTGGCCTCCCAACCATGACCAACTTTCATCTTGGGTACTGCACAGGTGGAAAATCCTCACAAGGTAGCCTCAGCTCAGACCTTGGCCGTGAGGGAACTAATACTAAGGTATATAAGTTTCCAGTCAAGCCCTACCCAATCTTTGGGTATTGTGGTTGTACGATAAAATTGGAATGGTATCGCATCTAGACAACCATTAGTTTTATAAAGGGCTAAGGTTCATGCCTCAACATTTTCATCACCAAAATCATCCGGTGTTTGGAAACACATGTCCAAAACATTTCAATAGAATGATCCATCATTCCAAGGTTTTCATAACCATTTTTCCACCAAGTATTCCCATCTAAAGTTGATCAAGTTTTATGCTTAGCACTAGCATCAACAAGCGGGGGTGAGTACTAATGAGGGGTGGTAAACTAGTGGAGTTTCAACTAAGCTCAATCTCATGCCTTGGGATGACATCAAGATTATCTAGTTTAGGCCAAATTTTATGCTCTTTATGCAACCTTCACATATCTTTCTAGTATCTACCATTCACTTAGGTAAAATCTATGTAAGAGCTTTGATAAAGAAATAAATTAAGAAGCTTGTAAGTAAAACTAGGATTGGTTTATCAAGTGGGTAGGATAACATATGCTTAAGGCATATAGTTGGCATGATAACAAGCAAGTATTTGCTTGCATAAATGCAAGTATAAGCTTGCTTAGGTATAGTATCAGCTTGCAAGGTTACTGGCTTGCTAAAGTAGAGTATCTTGCAAGTGTTAGCTTGCCTTGTGCAGAGCAGTGGTTGAAGTTCTCCTCGGCTTCTTCTTCGTAGAATCCTCCTTCCTCCTCGTATCCTTGGTCGGTACTAGCGTCTATAAATAAATACGATGTACACAATCACCAAGCAATACTTAACTACTTGCAATCATCACACACAAAGGTCCTATAGATGATCTAGCATCATCACTAACATTACAAGATTTGGGTTTGGTTTAATTCTTTTTATTTTTAGAAAAGTAATTTCTACTCATTGAAAAACTACTTAAGATTTAATATTCTCCAAACCAAACATGGGATCATGTTGAAACATGTCATCACCACATATTTTAGTTCATGGTAATGTGATTTAAAATGGTGTCACAATTTAATAAGGTTTTACCCTTTTATTTTAATTAATTAGAATGGCTAGAAATGCCTATGTAGTATTCTTTTATTACTTGAACAATATTTATATTAATGGCGCATAGCGCGCGTGGTCCGCGCGGCGGCGAACGAGCGTGTCTGCGGGGTTGCTGGGACGATGGTGATCAAGTATGCACGCGGCAAGGGCGACGCGCGGTCTGTGGGCGTCGGTCGAGCGTGGCGCACGGGGCGTGCTCTCGGCATGGTTGCTGGCGAGGTTGGCATGGTGCGTGCGCGTGGTCCAGTGGCTGGCAGCGTTAGAGCGGTGGACAGGGAGTGGCGGTGGGGTGTTGGCTTGCTCCCAGACATGCTGGCTAGGCTTGTTTCTCTTCCTAGCTTGCTGTCTCCACTGGGGTGGCATGGTTAGCTTCGGCTGTTCACCATTGATGACAATGCCAAGCTTACAGTGGTGCTAGTGCTTAGTTTAGCTTGCTAGATGATCTAATGAGATGGTTGTGAGCTAAAGAGGGAACAAGTTAGGCTCCAATCACTTCTCACTATAGTGTTTAGATTTTGTTTGATTTGTGTCTGCAACCTGTTTGATGAAATGGCCGCAAGAACTCAAGTTTTGAATTTTGAAAAGATTTTTGGTGGGTGTGCTAGGTTGGTGCTGGTGAGTCTGCAGATGCTTGGGTTTTGAATGTTGAGCTTGTTTGAGTGGTTTTTGAAAAAGTGGGATCTTCCCATATGATATAGATTCAATTTTGAATTGCCATTTAAACTATGCATTTGGAAGTTTCTGGATGATCACAAAGTGGGCCTTGATACTTTGTTATTAGTACATTCAAGGGGTGCAAGGATCCACAAAAGTTTCTGTTAGGTTTTGAAAGTTTGAGACAGCCAAAGTAGGCATGGGAGTTAAATTGGTCAAAATGACCATTCCCTTAATATATTTGGTTTGATTTACTTGTCTTTATGAAAAGTGTGGGAAATGTTTTAGATGATGTTTATTTCACCTAAGAAATATTTTACAAGCAATGAAACAAACAAACAAGGTGGTTCAAAAGAATTTCAAAATCCATGCATACACATATGCATGCCTTCATAATTTTATTTAGCAAAGTTTTTGTTAACTCTAAATTTTGATGATCCAAGCTTAGTATTTTTGGGATGTTACAATCTCCCCTTCGGCAGGGTGCCGGGAAGAACTCCAGATCCCCCTGTTGGGGATATGCTATATGGGTATCCTCATAGCATGTCTCCTATCCGGATAACCCGGGTGGCCCACAGTTGGTAGCATGGCCCATGTCCTGCTGGGCGGCCCAGTTAGATGGATCCAGAAGGGAGTCCCATGATGGACAAAGGAAGGCTACGGTGGAGTCACCAGCATACCCGGAGCCTTGGAGTACAAGACAAGCTAGACTAGTTATAGTCAGTGTAGGAATCTATATCCTGTCCGGCTAGGAATTTTTCCTGTAACCCTAGGACCTAGCGACTATATAAGTCGGGTCTATGGGAGCCTTTAGGGCACAATATCAGAAAACTTCACATAACCTCGCACAGCGAACCTATCTCTTTAACTCAGCGTATTGCCATTATAGTGATTTATAGCAGGAGTAGGATTCCGCCACCGTCGTGGGATCTGAACCTGGGTAAGCTCTGTTACCTCGTACCCGTCAACCGTCAGCCTTCCCCCACGTCTCTAAACACGCACTATGAGGACCCCTCCATGGCGTACTCGTCGGCAATACCACGACAGTTGGCGCCCACCGTGGGGGCAAGAGGCGCTTCAGGCTCTTCAGCGGGTGAGGACCAAGGTCTTCGCCGGAATCGGCGAAACCGTAGCCATCGGTCACGTTCTCTTCTCCGGCAACGTTCTGATCATCCCTCCCGACGAGTTCCGGATCCCGGCGAAGAAGAACCCTACGCGATGCTCGATCGTCCCCATCGGAGACATTCACCTCTTCATCGTCGAAACCGACTCGGGCACTAGTTCCCTGGGAGTCAGAGGAGCGACAAGACCCGCACGGACCGCCTACGGACAGGATACGTTCGTGGAAGGATCAATGTCGGGTCTCTCCTCAAAGTTTGCCGGCAAATATCAGAAAAATTCAAGTCCAACCCAAACCGCCCCTGTGCAGGATATAACGGTGGAAGACCGTTGCAAGTCCGCCGGCTTCGCCCATGCGTCTGGACAGCAGAGATCCAAGTTCGTCGGCGTGGTTACCATCTTCGATATGGCGCGCTGTGTTCAGAGAGAGGGTGAAAACCCCCGCGATTACCTTGCTAGGTGGCTCCGTATACGGGCCGATCTAGCGCACTACCCCAATGATGATGCTATGTATCACTTTGTGGAAGGATTGGACCAGGGAACGCTTCTCCGACATTCTCTAAGGCGGCAGCAGGCTTCAGGACGCCTCACCTTCGAAAGCATGGTGAATCAATACGCCAGACCTCATCCCTATGGAGAACCAATACGCCATTGTAACACCCTCATATCGGCCCTATGCAAGTTTTAGCGATTCCCGCCAAACTCGCATATAAACGATTCAAAGGCGCCCACCAGGCACTTGCGTGCGGGTGGAAAACGAAGTAATACCATTACACAATAGTTCACGATGAAACCCACAGAACAGATATATACAACACGACTCCATGAGTCAAGAATACAGATATACAATATAAAGATCCAAATCACCTTTTAAAACGATACAGCGTCCGAGTACGGACAAGATGCAAATTGAGATAAGAGCCCTGAAGAATAACCAATGGCGTCCATAACCCTGCCCAGACCAAGCCGGAAGGGTAACCCTGCTAACGACGTCGATCTCAAAACCTTCTTAACAAAAGGGGTGCCGACAAAGGGCGAAGGAAAAAGAGAGCGGTCAATAATGAGGCCAGTACACGGCGAGACTAGAATTCGGCGGTCCTCGCCTACATAGGTATGGTGGACTGAAGCGGCAGCGCAGCATGCACTAAACAACCTATGGAGACTCAATACAGCTGGCGGCTATCAGATAGGGATAAGAAATACCTATTCGAATCCAACCTGAAACTATCACCAAGCATACCCATCCTGGTATTTCCCCCTCGAGACCAAACGAGGAAGTCAACCAAGGAACTCACACAGTTGGCAGTTTTATTCATTCCATTGTAGTTGCGGCAATTACTAGTCAGACATAGATAGCATGAGTCATCCTGATATAATAAGCAGTGGGCAGTTTTAGTTAACCATTCTGTTGTAGTTGTAGTACTTACTAGTCAGATACATATAGCATGAGGCATCCCAAAACCCAGCAGTTGTTGGTACTTTTATTTAGCCATTCCGTTCTAGTTGCAATACTTACTAGTCAGATACAATGGTAACAGGTGACAACCCAAACCAGCAGTTGTTGGCACTTTTATTTAGCCATTCCATTATAGTGAAGTTGATTACTAGTCATTGCAAAGTCAAATTTATAGCACTACTTTAGTTATAGTTTTCTATGATCTAGATACTGTGCTCCAAGTCGTCCATAACCGCGGACACGGCTTTCAGAAAGTTTTACCCTGCAGGGGGCACGAATAGCAACACGCGCACGATCAACCTCGAGAAAAACCAAATGAAAACCCAACGAGGCATCACGATAGAGCAATTGCAAGATTCATATAATATTGTAGGGGGCCACCCCACCAAGCTACCCGCGACGAAATTGGCCGGCTCCGGAACGGACCCAGAGGTTTGCGTCAATGGATGTAAATGACTGGGAACCCGAAAGTGTGACTGGGCTTGTCGATACCGCGAAAACACTCCGCTTACCTAAACAGTACAGGCGCTCCACGTGTAATTGTAAATAAACAGTACAGCATGGCATAAGTACAGTATAGTAATAAATCCCCAAACTAGTTTGTGGCCCCAAGAAATAATATATGACTCAATCTCTGGCTAGGGGGATTCATGGTCCCACATGCGGATAGTGCGAATATTCAAAGAACAGGTATCAAGTACTCGGGGTCCTACGGGACACAAGTGGACGGTTAAAAACCAAATAGCATCTATTGCCCACCTGTGCCTCTACATTATTTACCTACTTTAATTTTAGTTATTAAACAATAATTAAAGCCATGATCATCTCCAACATAAAGCATATGGCATTTCTCCAACAACTGTGGTACTTGACAACACGCAACATCACTTGAGCAAGCGACTACGACACGCAAGTCCAACTATCTACCAAACAACAGGTAATAGGATGTGTCTAAGGCAATATAAGGCTGCAAGGGATACCACGGGTATGAAAACTAGAGCATCGCAACACAGATAGCAATAGATCAACCGGAGGAAATAAAGACTATAAAAGTAAGATAGGTAGAAAGGGGGAGAATGCTCGCCTGAAAAACATTGCCGAAGATACACCGGAGATCGGGTCGACACTCGCATCAACTCATCGGCCTAATCCGTGAATAAGCACAACACTAGCATAAACACCGGATGCACTATTTAATACTACGGCAAAAGATCGGGCATTATGCATGTATGATGTATGACATGACAAAGATACGATGCAATTAGTCAATATTAAGCGGAACTGGGGTCCCGACAATTATTTAATAGGTTCATGTTGTTTAGATACCCTGGAATTTAAATGTTGTAATAACAGGCAAAACATGTCACTGTTTCGCTACACCATTTTAAATGGGGCCAATATAAGACTAGAAAAATCCACATATGGTCTCCATATATAATTTAGGTGAATCATCTAGATACCCCAAACACTCACACTATGTATGCAAACATGTGTAATTAATATGCAACAATGTATATGGCATTTATAAAAATAGGGGAACGGAAAAAGGGTCACACATGGTGGTTGCGGAGATCTTGGGCTCCGAGAATCGGTCTTCAGGGTTGGGATTCGTGAAGGGGTCTTCGGATTCCGGAAGTGGATCTTGAGGCTTCCATGACGGTGTTCTTGGTGTGCCGATGGATCTAATGGCCAGGGGTCTCGGAGGGGTTCCGAGGATCGGTCTTCGGGTCCGGGAATGGGCCTTCGGGGTAGGAGTAACTGATGTAGTCGGTCTACAACTTGTCGTTCGTTCAAGCTTCAACACGCCACCGGAGATCATAGCCATAGAGGTAAACTGACATAGATCACAAGCAGCAATCTGGACCAAAGACCAAAGGAAGATTTTGACCATCTACAAGTGTAATACTACCCTCATGAAACAAACGTACAGAGACCTGAACAAGCAACCACTGGGCACGCGCGCTGGGACAGAGTAGGCAGGTACTGCAGCCAATGCTTGCGCTCGCAACGGAGCGGCCGTATGGTGCTGCAGCGACAGGGCAGCGAGGACGATCGGAGGGGCGGCTCGCGAGACGGTAGGGCTGGACGCAGGAGGCATGGCGGTAGGCGACGGACGAGGCAAGGGCCTATGAACACAGGGGCGCGCAGAGATGCCGGGAAGAGTGGACCGCGCGATGGTTGCTCCTAGGGACAGAGGCCAGCGAACTCACGCGAGCGGAGCTCCTGTCGGCGCGAGGTCGATGATTCTAGGGCTAGGGCGGCTAGAGGATGGCAAGGTCAAGAGGGGAGAGGGCGGCGGCAGAACACGCAGGAGGGTCGAGGTGGCGGCGACGGGGACCCAGCGGCGGAGAGAGGAAGCCCGCGGCGGTAGGACGGGCAGGAGGGCATGCGGACAGAAGGACCCGCGAGAGGGGTGAAAGGAGCAAGCCGGCGGCGATGGTGGGTGGCGAGGAGAGGAGCCGGCGGCAGGGTGCTTGGCGAGCGGGGATGGTTAGGCGGGGATGGTTATATAGAGGCAGCGTCAGATGGAGGAGGAAGACGCGAGGGGAGCGGGGCTTGGCGAGGAACGGGGTCGGGGGAAGAGAGAGGAGCGGGGGTGGGCTCGCGTGGCAGGTGGGTGGGTCCCGTGGGATGGACGAGGAGGTGGCGTCGGGTAGTAGGGCTGGCGGCAGCTATGAGGAGTGTGGCTGGGTCTAGGGTTTCCACTGGTTGGGCCTTTGGGCCTGACCGATTTAGGTTTAGGTAGTTTTTTTATTTATTTAAAATATTTTTTGTTTTATGTTCTTTTGTTTAAAATCATTTTGGTAAACATCTTTACACGATTTAAATAGTAAGAGATATAATTTGAATATAAACATGAGATTAAAGTAGAAAACAATATAGGGTTTTACTAAAATAGTTTAGAGATCAGTTATGCATGATGATGATGTTATGATGATGCAAAAAGTAGGGATAACATGCGATTTTCTAGTACTGGTTTGACGCGGGGTGTTACAGCCATGGTCATCAACCCCCTCATTGACGGCAATGAGTTCACCAAGTGTATGGTGGATAGTGGAAGCAGTATCAACATCATCTACCTGGATACACTGCAGAAGATGAACTTGACGGAGGCAAATCTAAGGCGGACTAACACCATCTTCCAGGGCGTAGTTCCTGGTCGGGAGGCTCGGTACCTTGGATGCATTACACTTCAGGTTGCCTTTGGCAATTTTAATAATTACCGCCAAGAGCGCATGACCTTTGAGGTGGTCCCCTTCAAGAGTGTGTACCACATCATATTTGGCCGCGACATATTCCACACCATCATGGCCAAGCCATGCTTCGTCTACAACAAACTCAAGATACCCGGACCAAACGGTGTCATCATCGTATCCGAAAGCTTTACCAAAGCTAGGGACTGCAAAATTGGAGAAGCAGCCTACACGGAAGCTGTCCTCTATAGCAAAGAATTCACGGAGATCCAGAGCAAGGTCGATGCCTCAGAGATGCCCGCGTCGAAGAAACAGATTTTTGACTCCGCCCCAGCATTCAAGGCCGCCATCGAAACAAAGCCGGTGGAACTTGTGGTAGGCGATGCCTCCAAGACCACCGCCATTGGGACAAACCTGGATCCCAAATAGGAAAGCGCGCTCATCGAGTTCCACCATGAGAATAGGGACATCTTTGCCTGGCAACCTGCCGACATGAAAGGTGTACCTAGGGAACTTGCCGAGCACAGCTTGAATATTGATCCTAAATGCAAACCAGTGAAGCAACATCTACGACTCTTTGGAGATGAGAAGAGACGCGCCATAGGCAAGGAGATAGCTAGGTTACTTAAGGCTAGTTTTATCCGAGAAGTCCTTCACACCCAATGGGTGGCCAGTCCTGTACTTGTACCCAAAAATGGAACCAAAGAATTAAGAATGTGCATTGATTACACCGCCTTGAACAAAACATGTCCCAAAGATCCGTTTGCTTTGCCTCGCATTGACCAAGTCATTGACTCGACGGCTGGCTTGAAACTTTTGTGTTTTCTTGATGCATACTCAGGATACCACCAGATCAAGATGAGGAAGTTGGACCAATTGGCCACTTCATTCACTACACCCTACGGCACGTTTTGCTATGTCGCGATGCCCTTTGGGCTGAAAAACGCAGGTGCTACGTACTAGCGGACAATGCAGCATTGCCTACACGATCAAATTGGTCGGAACGTTCATGCCTATGTGGACGATATAGCGGTGATGTCTAAAAAATCAAATGACTTAATCTCCTACTTAAAATAAACCTTTGATATCTCCAGAAATACAACATGATGCTTAACCATAAAAAGTGCGTTTTCAGGGTTCCAGCCGGCAAATTCTTGGGCTTCATCGTTTACCATCGTGGAATTGAGGTCAACCCGGAGAAAATCAAGGCCATCTTAAACATAAACCGTCCGACATGTCTAAAATACATACAACGACTAACAGGTTGTGTTACAGCAGTTAGTGAGTTCGTCAGCCGACTTGGAGAGAAGGCTCTGCCACTGTACAAGTTGCTGAAGAAGGCGGACAAATTCACGTGGACGGACGAAGCAGATGTAGCATTGAAGCAGGTCAAGGAGACACTTTCCTCAGCGCCTATCCTTGCAGCACCCAAGCCTGGAGAGCCCATGTTAATTTACATGACAGCCACCAACCGGGTAATCAGCGTCATCGTCGTGATTGAGCGGAAGGAACCAGGATATGAGCACGGAGTTCAACGACCAGTTTACTATGTAAGCGAGGTCTTAACGGAGTCCAAGCAGCGTTACCCGCACTACCAAAAGATAGCTTATGGAGTATTCCTTGCTTCTCGGAAGATGAGGCACTACTTTAAGGAGCACCCAGTCACAGTGGTGAGCAAGACTCCACTGTCCGACATCATAAACAACATCGACGCTACAGGAAGGGTCGCGAAGTGGAGCATTGAACTTGCCGCCTTCGAGATCACCTACAAGAGACGCGACGCTATCAAGTCACAAGCCTTGGCGGATTTTATTGCAGATTGGATGGAGATGCCAGATGCTACCCCATTGCTGGAGCCAGAATATTGGGTGATGCACTTTGATGGATCAAAGCTGCTCAACGGCTCGGGGGCTGGTGTATTGCTACAGTCACCAACTGGCGACAAGCTGCACTATGTTCTGCAAATCCACTTCGAGGCTACAAACAACATGGCGTAGTATAAAGCACTTGAAAGGATATGGATGTCGCCTAGAGGGGGTGAATAGGCGATTAAAACTTTTCCTAGAGTGGCTCAACAAAGGCGGAATAAAACTAGTGTTTACTTTGTTAAGCACAACCTAGAACAACTAAGGTTCACCTATGTGCACCAACAACTTATGCTAAGCAATACAAGCAACAAAGTGATAGCAAGATATATATCACTTCAAGCACGAAGGCTATCACAATGTAAAGAGCATAAGTAAAGAGCTCGGATATAGAGATAACCGAGGCACGCGGGGACACCGAAATTTTTCCGAGTTCCTCCCAACATGGAGTACGTCTTGTTTGGAGAGGGGGTGGTATCTAACCACCTACTCCACAAAATGCCTCCCTTATTCTCCGGTGAATCTCACCCCAATGGGATCGATCCATGCTTCCACTATCGGTGCACTTGTCGGTGGCAACCGGAACCTCTCACAAGGTTGGGGCACTTCTCCACAACTTAATTGGAGGCTCCCAACAAATGCCACCGAGGCCACAATGCCACCAAGGCCACAAAACGTCTAGGGTTCCAAGAACCCAAGAGGGACAAGCTCCAATGAGTAACACGAACCAAATCCTCTGAGGAGAACTCAAACCGATGCACCAAATGCAAATGGCAAGAACACCACAAAGGTGCTCAAATCCCTCTCTCCCAAATTCCACCAAAGCTACAATAGCTTATGGGGGAATAAGAGAGGAAGAACAATGGAGGAAATCCACAAAAGACTCCAAGATCTAGATCCCAATATGTTCCCCTCACTTAGAGGAGAGATTGATTGGTGGGATTGTAGATCTAGATCTCCTCTTTCAAATCTCTCAAGAATATGCAAGAATCATCAGAGGGATTGAGAGAAATCAAGCTCAAGAAGGTCAACAATGGAGGGGAAAACTTGCAAGAATGGTTGGGGAACCATTGGGGAAGAAGGCCCCTTAAATAGGTCCCCCGAAAATCCAACCGTTGAAGCCCAAAAATGCGAATCCCGGTACTACCAGACATTCCCGGTACTACCGGACATTCCCTGGGGATCCCAGGTCGCCAAATGCACCTTATTCAGTACCACCCGGTACTAAGGGGCGGTACTACCGGACCCTGGTCCGGTACTACCGGTCATCACTGAACGAAAACGGCCATAACTTTTGCATCCAGACTCCGATTTTGATGATCTTGGGCTCGTTTCGAAGAGGACAACAAGCTCTAAAAGATAATGCAAATAAACATCACAGTCCAGCAAGGGAGGATAGATACAAATGACGAAAGGTTTAACCTCTCTCAAAAAGACGAACCGATAAAACCTCCCACATTGAAAACATAAAAGAAAATGCATATGAAATCCGTTTTCGATGAACTAGAGCTTGTCATGGAGATTAACACAAGATCTAAATCCTCACATGAGTAAGAACTAAATAATGGAAGGTTTTACCTATCTCTAAAATACAAGCCAGTAAAACCTCCAAGATCAAAACGCAATAAGATATAAAAGGGAAATCCGTTTTTGATGACCTAGAGCTTGTTATGGAGATTACCAAAAGCTCTATCTCGTCACATGGATAAGACCAAATAACAACCAAATATGATGATGCAAGTATGCAAAGGTTTGAGCTATCTCCGAACGATGTGATCTAGTTACTCATTCGAGAGCCCCTCTTGATAGTACGGCTATCTATCCTAAACCCGGTCTCCCACTAACAACATGAGACCGGCAAAAGGGAAAACCTATAAAGATTATACCTTTTCCTTGAGCATTCTACATGAGTTCGATGTAGACGATCTGGCCCTTCTCAAGATTGAATGCCTTTATTGATTCTTCATTATCGATCCATGATCACTGAGGATGGCAAGCATCAAACATGAGATCTTCTATAGATGCCGCATTTTGAGCTTGCATAAGACATATTCTTCTCATTTCATCGACCTTGAAGCCAACACATGCTCCAAGCGATGCCAATGGACCATTCCTACAAGTACAACTCAATACACACATTAGTCCATAAAGATTGTCATTAATTACCAAAACCACACATGGGGGCCCACATGTTCTTTCAATCTCCCCCATTTTGGTAATTGATGACAATCCCTTTAAGATGGTTTATATAAGGAGTTTTAATGAACAAAATGGTAACACCGATATCAAATACTACATAAGTATGTGATATTGGTACCACCATATATAGAGAAAACTCCCCCACAATCTATGCATGTGTGATGAACTTGAATTTCATTGCATATATTGCCAATCATTATCATTGGTGGAGTTTCCACTATATATACCACATTCTAAGCAACGACAAAGATGCAAGAGCATGAGAGGCAAATGCACAAGAACAAACTCAATGAATAAACCAACTTCCCTTAAACCCTCTAAAACTTCTCCCCCATTGTCATCGATTGCAGAAATGGGTGACAAGTTCTAGAAGGTAAATATAATAATAATTCCACCAAAGGTGTGCCTTCGCACATATCCAATGATGAATACTTGGGAGGGAGTAGAACTATATCGAGGACCCGAAGATTGCCAAAATAAATAAAGTCAAATGATGCAAGCAATTACAAGGTCTCACAAACCAATTGAAAACAAAAAATGAGTTCAAATGGAACCTACAAGATATTATGATATGAGCAAGAGAGTGCTTTAAATAACAAATAGAGAAGGTCCCCAAGATTTGTGCACTATTCAACATAAATGCATTAGAATACATATTGCATAAATATGGAATCCTTGCTCCCCCATAATCATTTAAAACACAACGATGATGCAAATATGCAAAGGTTTGAGCTCTTTCTGTACGATGTGACCGAGTTACTCATTCGAGAGCCCCTCTTGATAGTGCGGTTATGTATCCTAAACCCGGTCTCCCACTAACAACATGAGACCGGCAAAAGGGAAAACCTATCAAGATTATAACTTTGCCTTGAGCATTCCACTTGAGCTCGATGTAGACGATCTTTCCCTTCTCAAGATGGAACGCCTTTCTTGATTCTTCATCATCGATCCATGATCACCGAGGATGGAAAGCATCAAACATGAGATCTTCTATAGATGGCGCATTTTGAGCTTGCACAACACATCTTCTTCTCATTTCATCGACCTTGAAGCCAACACATGCTCCAAGCGATGCCAATGGACCATTCCTACAAGTACAACTCAATACACACATTAGTCCATAAAGATTGTCATTAATTACCAAAACCACAAATGGGGGCCCACATGTTCTTTCAATATCCCCCATTTTGGTAATTGATGACAATCCCTTTAAGATGGTTTATATAAGGAGTTTTAATGAACAAAATGGTAACACCGATATCAAATACTACATAAGTATGTGATATTGGTACCACCATATATAGAGCAAACTCCCCCACAATCTGTGCATGTGTGATGAACTTGAATTTCATTGCATATATTGCCAATCATTATCATTGGTGGAGTTTCCACTATATATACCACATTCTAAGCAACGACAAAGATGCAAGAGCATGAGAGGCAAATGCACAAGAACAAACTCAATGCATAAACCAACTTCCCTTAAACCCTCTAAAACTTCTCCCCCATTGGCATCGATTGCAGAAATGGGTGACAAGTTCTAGAAGGCAAATATAATAATAATTCCTCCAAAGGTGTGCCTTCGCACATATCCAATGATGAATACTTGGGAGGGAGTAGAACTATATCGAGGACCCGAAGATTGCCAAAATAAATAAAGTCAAATGATGCAAGCAATTACAAGGTCCCACAAACCAATTGAAAACAAAAAATGAGTTCAAATGGAACCTACAAGATATTATGATATGAGCAAGAGAGTGCTTTAAATAACAAATAGAGAAGGTCCCCAAGATTTGTGCACTATTCAACATAAATGCATTAGAATACATATTGCACAAATATGGAATCCTTGCTCCCCCATAAGCATTTCAAGCACAACAAATGAGAGATCAAATAAATGCTTAAATAAAATAGAGAAGCTCCCCAAGATTTGTGTGCACTTTAGAATCGTTGTATTTCAATACAAAAATGCACAAATATGGAATCCTCACTTCCCCATAAACATTTAAGACGCAATAAATGAGAAAAAAGATAAATGAACATTATTAAATGAATTAGATGAGCTCCCCAAAGATAATGCACCAATTATGATAATTGCATTTGGGAACAAGGTGCATAATCATGGAATCCTCACTCATCCAAGTTCATTTAACAATACAAGGCATGAGAGAACAAATATGAGTGCCCAAATATGCAAACAAGAGGAACAAGCACTCGTAGGCAATTAAATTTGGAAGCCACCGAAGAATCAAAAGAAATAGAAAGGTAGTCTCCAAGGATTAAAAATCAACTAAAATTATCTCCTCATATGTGTATATGTCTCTAAATGGAAAACATCACAAAGACATATGCCAAAAAATAAATATGCACACATAAAGAAGATTATACAAGAAAGCACATGAAAGGCAAAAATGAAGTCATAACATATATGAATAAGATTTTTGCTTCAAAGCATGGCCAAAGGCTCACATATGTCTTATTGTACATTAATGGACTTCAAACACCAACACACTACATATATTACAACTTTCACCAAGGGAAGAGGAGAAAGTTGGAATATATGGAGAAAGGCAACAAGTATCACAATAAAAATTTAACTAGCAAAAATCTCACTATTGCACATGAGAGAAGTTGAGCAACAGATAGGCAATAAAATTGCTAGATTGACATATTTGGGATTGGAGGATCATATGCATGATTTTGTATAGTTCCAATTATATATACTCATCTCAACTTATACACATATACAATAGAGAGTTCTCTTAATACCATGGCTAGAGATACAACAATTACAAAAACATGAATTCATGCCAGAAGGCAACCGACAAATGGTTGGAATCAAGATATATGAGCATGAGAAAGAGATACTTGTTACCGAGATATAATTGGTAGGATGTAGAGGATATGAATTCATTGATCATCCTATAGCTTGCCTCCAATTTTCATTAACGCACCACTTCTTCAAGATTGAGAGACAAGCATCCAATATATCTCCAATGTACCTAAAACATATTTAAGTACAAAAATGGTCCCCAAAATTATTGGGTCCAAAGAAGTTAGTGCAACTACAATACATAGGTGAGACTCCACATAATTATGTGCATATTGATATGAAATTGAATTTCAAGCACAACTTAGCCGATGGGAATTGGTGGAGTTTCCCCTATATATTGGATTACAGAAATCAACCATGCCATAATATAAACATATAGTAAATATGCATGCATAAAGCTTTCAAGAACCAAAAAGGAGATACAATTTGAACAAAAACACCAAGTAAATAGATATTGCACACACAAGAGTGTGACATGACAAACGATGTCCAAATTGTATCAAAGAACCAATTCAACACATGAAAGATCACAAGTTCAACAAATGAACTAGGCTAAAACCAAAAGAGCAAAAGATAGATAGAAATAAAAATGCTCAAGGATTTATCTCATTCTAAAATGGTCAAATCATGAAACAAGGAATGAGACAAAACCAACTCCCAAAAAGAGCAAGTTTCCAATAAGAAACCAAACTCCCCAAACTTCTCATGATGGAACAAAGTACCAAAACGAAAAGATTGAGGTTCCAAGCACAAAAAACCCGATATGGATCAAAACAAAGAAGCATAAATATGAGTGTTCTAAATAATATAGGATAGCTCCCCCATGGATAGTGCATTATGTAGGATTTTCCTTTTGAATACAAAATGCACACAAATGGTATCATCACTACTACCTACATTAAATAAAACACAATAGGATACCAATAAAATAAGAAGATCCAAAAAGTAACAAGGAATACATGGGAGCACACAAAACATTTACTTGGCCAAAGATAGGACAATATTAAGCAAAGGCCAAAGTGAATATGATCAACAGATTCTACCATAAATTACTCATTGTCTAAGGACAAGAAATATTTGGAATAATTTTCCCAAGGTAGCTTGCATAGATATCCAAGATCATAGTCACAACAAGAAGCATATAACTAAATATAAGAATTGAGCATGATACTTCGAACAAGATTCTTGGTAGCTTCCAATAGTCACACAATCACTAATGATTAGATTAACTTGAAGCAAATGGTTTCCATGATGATATGGAGATCTATGAGGAAACACATACCAAGAAAAACTCTCATATACAAGATCCAAAATAAGATCAATAAAGGCATTCAAGCAAATTGGAACTTGTATGAGCAAATGTGTCACATAGGTGCTAGATAATTATCAATATCAATTCTAAGTGACACAACCTCGAATATTCACATTTTCTAGGATTGTAATATGCACTAAGCATATGACTCCCCCATAATGTGATACTACCATAAAACCAACACGTGGCAAAAAAATACAAATAGAGATAATTAATGGACATTGTAAAACTTACATTTATCATGAGAATTGTACCACATAGATACTAGACAATAATCCAATATAAATACTAGGTGGTATTACCATGTACACACAATTTTAGGATTGTGGAATGCCCAAGCATAACACTCCCCCAAAATGGGATAATCCATTAATCTCTCACAAGAGCCAAATAAGATATCAAATATAATCAAGAAAGGCTCCAATGCACGAAACACACATACATGGTGTGCCACCTAATCATATACAAATATGCTTGATACCTCAAGATAATTAAGTGGAAAGCACAACATGTACAAAAGCATGAAAGATACAAAACCAACACATGCACAAGGGGCGAGTAACTTTCAATGTAATGAGTTAAGCATATGTTACCGCAAGGAGGAATATTGGAAATATAATATAATCATGATAATACAAATGGCTTGGCTTGACAATAATAATTGATGAAGATCCCTCAATTCTTCATAATATAGCCAAGACTCCAATGCCCTCCAAAACACACCTATTGATCAAGTTTTGTCTTGTTTGTCCCCAACCAAGTTGGGTCCTAAGAGGTTAGTCACAATAGGTTTGGCAGCCAAAATGGTTCTTTTCTTGACACCACATTGAGCACCAACAAATTTGGCAAACACATTGCCAACCTCATCCTTACAAAGAGAATAAGAATCATCAATCAAGATAGGATGGGATGAGGAGTTACCAATAGTGCATGCGGAAGAAATGTGCCCCTTCTCACGGCATATGTAGCAAGTTCTACTCTTGTTATCTTTCTTCTTAGGTGAAGCCACAACTCGAGGAAGGGCTCGAGTAATGCTCTTAGGAAGAGGCCCATTAATGACTTGAGGTGGAACTTGAGGCCGCTTCCCTTGATGCTTCACACTAAGAGGCTTTTTCTTCAATGGGCAAGATCTAACATAGTGCCCTTCTTCCTTGCACTTGAAGCAAACAATGTTGGTCGGATTCTTGACTTGATTTTGGCCATTCTTCTTGTTGTCCTTGTGCTTCAACTTGATAGTGGACTTGTTCTTGACATTGGAGTTGAATCCAAGCCCACTCTTGTCATTGGGGGATTTTTGCACACTCAAGATTTTGTTGAGTGCGGCCTTCCCTTGATGACCCTTTTTCAAGTCATTCTTCAAAGAAGTGACTTGAGCCTTGAGCTCTTTGATTTCCTCTACATGGTTAGTTTCAACAAAAGTACTAGAGGAAGTAGATGCTACATTATTAGAGCAACAAGGCATGGAATGTAATTCATCACGAGATATAGCATGGTTGTGAGAGGATGAATTACAAGGACTAGCACATGTCTATATAAAATTTGGAGTAGATATAGTGCTAATGTCCTCATGAGGCCCACTAGATGTTACCTTTGACATGATGGCCTCATGAGCTAACTTTAGCCTACCATGGGAGACTGAAAGATCCTCATGCGAGCTCGAGAGCTTAACATGACTTTCTTCTAATTTCCCATAGTTGCTAGTTAGCAAAGCAAGTTGAGCCTTTAGCTCAACATTCTCCTTCAAAATAGATGCTTCACAAGAAATAGAGTTAGTAGCACAAGCATCATTATTATTAGCAAGAGGTGAGGGCAACTTGTCAAGCTCTTTTAAATATGAAGCTTTAAGTTGCTCATGTGACTCTGTGAGTTTGATGAGCTCCCTCTTAACGACCCGAGAGCCATTTTTGAGGTGCTTAAAATCCTCGACAAGTTTATCATAAGCAACTTCAAGTTCATCATTTTTAATCTTGAAGGAGTTAGCCATGGCAAGTTCTCTATCATGGTATTCCTTTACTCTAGATAATTCTAGAGTAAAAGTATCCTCAAGAGATTCTTTAGTGGTTTGTTATTCTTCAAGGGAGTCCTTAAGTTGTGCAACTTCATTAGCATACTCACGCTCAAGTGCAAACTTTTCATCAATTAAGTTTTCTTGCTCCTCAATAAGATCATTGCCTTCTATGGCACAATTCAAGATTTCAAGAAAGTTGGAGGAAGCAATTCTATTTTTGAAGAGAGCGCTATAGACAACCTCTCCCATTTTCTTAATAGAGGTAATATCATACTTACCTCTATAATCATCATTATCATTATCATTATCATTATCATTCTCAACCTCATCATCATCATCATCATCATGAGAAACAATGGGATTCAAAGAGGTTACCTTTGTTCCCTTAGCCATAAGGCACATGTGAGAACCGGAGGAAGGTGATGATGAGATTGCACTGGTAGCTCTCTTCAAGACCTTGTCTTGGCCCATAGAATCTTCATTTTCCTCTACATGGTTAGCAACACAAGAACTAGAGGAAATGGAAGCATTTTTATCATGGCAACAAGACAAGACAAGCATATCATCATGAGATTTATTCAAGTAATTTCTACATGATATGCAAGGACTATTAACACAAGCATGTAAGGAGTTTTGAGTGCTAGAAGTGTTAAGGTCCAAAGATAGATCATTGCAACTAGATAGGGATGAAGGATTACAAATAGTAATATCACTATTCATATTGCAATTTCTGTCACCACTCACCATATCATTACCTTGTGAAAAATCACATGTTGGTGAAGTGGTAGACGATGAGAACTCATCTCGACCGGAAGTGGAAGCAACACAATCATCCTCAATAATTTTGGACTTGCTATATTTATCTTGAAGCTTGGTCCATATCTCACGAGCGCTTGAATAAGGCATGGTAGAAGAAAGAACTACATTGCTCACAACATGCAAAAGAATTTTAGTAGCTAGAGCATCTATATGAGAGTTCAACTTCTCCTCTAAAGATTCATTTTGGGTATCCATAGGAGAAGAGAGACCCACATATAGATATCCCTCGATAATTAGGTGAATTTCCCGAAATAAATTAAGCATGCGAGTTTTCCAAACATCATAATGTGTGCCATCGAATGTGAGCGTGTCCTTGTGCACTAATCCTGTAGCCGACATCTTTACTCTCAATGCGGTGAAGCCTAAAATGAGAGACCGGGCTCTGATACCAATTGAAAGGATACGAATGTCGCCTAGAGGGGGGTGAATAGGCGATTAAAACTTTTCCTAGAGTGGCTCAACAAAGGCGGAATAAAACTAGTGTTTAATTTTTTAAGCACAACCTAGAACAACTAAGGTTCACCTATGTGCACCAACAACTTATGCTAAGCAATACAAGCAACAAAGTGATAGCAAGATATATATTACTTCAAGCACGAAGGCTATCACGATGTAAAGTGCATAAGTAAAGAGCTCGGATATAGAGATAACCAAGGCACGCGGGGACACCGAAATTTTACCGAGTTACTCCCAACATGGAGTACGTCTCGTTTGGAGAGGGGGTGGTATCTAACCACCTACGACACAAAAGGCCTCCCTTATTCTCCGGTGAATCTCACCCCAATGGGATCTATCCATGCTTCCACTATCGGTGCACTTGTCGGTGGAAACCGGAACCTCTCACAAGGTTGGGGCACTTCTCCACAACTTAATTGGAGGCTCCCAACAAATGCCACCAAGGCCACAATGCCACCAAGGCCACAAACCGTCTAGGGTTCCAAGAACCCAAGAGGGACAAGCTCCAATGAGTAACACGAACCAAATCCTCCGAGGAGAACTCAAACCGATGCACCAAATGCAAATGGCAAGAACACCACAAATGTGCTAAAATCCCTCTCTCCCAAATTCCACCAAAGCTATAAAAGCTTATGGGGGAATAAGAGAGGAAGAACAATGGAGGAAATCCACAAAAGACTCCAAGATCTAGATCCCAATATGTTCCCCTCAATTAGAGGAGAGATTGATTGGTGGGATTGGAGATCTAGATCTCCTCTTTAAAATCTCTCAAGAATATGCAAGAATCATCGGAGGGATTGAGAGAAAGCAAGCTCAATAAGGTCAACAATGGAGGGGAAAACTTGCAAGAATGGTTGGGGAACCATTGGGGAAGAAGGCCCCTTAAATAGGTCCCCCGAAAATCCAACCGTTGAAGCCCAAAAATGCGAATCCCGGTACTACCGGACATTCCCGGTACTACCGGACATTCCCTGGGGATCCCAGGTCACCAAACGCACCTTATTCAGTATCACCCGGTACTAAGGGGCGGTACTACCGGACCCTGGTCCGGTACTACCAGTCATCCCTGAACGAAAACGGCCATAACTTTTGCATCCGGACTCCGATTTTGATGATCTTGGGCTCGTTTCGAAGAGGACAACAAGATCTAAAAGATCATGCAAATAAACATCATAGTCCAGCAAGGGAGGATATATCAAAAAGACGAAAGGTTTAACCTCTCTCAAAAAGATGAACCGATAAAACCTCCCACATCGAAAACATAATAGATAATGCATATGAAATCCGTTTTCGATGAACTAGAGCTTGTCATGGAGATTAGCACAAGCTCTAAATCCTCACATGAGTAAGAACTAAATAATGGAAGGTTTTACCTATCTCTAAAATACAAACCGGTAAAACCTCCAAGATCAAAACGCAATAAGATATAAAAGGGAAATCCGTTTTTGATGACCTGGAGCTTGTTATGGAGATTACCACAAGCTCTATATCCTCACATGGATAAGACCAAATAACAACCAAATATGATGATGCAAGTATGCAAAGGTTTGAGCTCTCTCCAAACGATGTGATCGAGTTACTCATTCGAGAGCCCCTCTTGATAGTACGGCTATCTATCCTAAACCCGGTCTCCCACTAACAACATGAGACCGGCAAAAGGGAAAACCTATCAAGATTATACCTTTTCCTTGAGCATTCTACTTGAGTTAGATGTAGACGATCTTGCCCTTCTCAAGATTGAACGCCTTTCTTGATTCTTCATCATCGATCCATGATCACCGAGGATGGCAAGAATCAAACATGAGATCTTATATAGATGCCGCATTTTGAGCTTGCACAAGACATCTTCTTATCATTTCATCGACCTTGAAGCCAACACATGATCCAAGCAATGCCAATGGACCATTCGTACAAGTACAACTCAATACACACATTAGTCAATAAAGATTGTCATTAATTACCAAAACCACACATGGGGCCCACATGTTCTTTCAGCACTCATTCACGGATTACGCGTAGCCAAGGATATTGGCATCAAGCGCATAGTTTGTTGTGGAGATTCCGACTTGGTTGCCCAGCAGGTGGCTGGCACCTGGAATGCACGGAATCCTATTATGGTGGCATATCGAGACTAAGTGGACGAGATAGCCAGGTGCTTCTTGGGCTACGAAGTAAAGTATGTACCTAGGGAGCAAAACGAGGCGGCTGATCTGCTGTCTAAGCTTGGATCAGGGCGCAAATGAATTCCTCCTAGAGTTTTCCTAGAGAATCTACGGACACCATCCGTGAAGGGAGCGGACATCGACAACCCAGACAGAGTAGAATCTTTCGTCCACATGGTGGCAAAGGTCCCTCCGGCTTGGACAAAACCGTTCATGGAGTTTCTCGAACACGGAACTTTGCCCAACGACGAATGAAAGAACATGTTGGGCCCTCATGTGTGGTTTTGGTAATTAATGACAATCTTTATGGACTAATGTGTGTATTAAGTTTTACTTCTAGGAATTGTCCATTGTCATTGCTTGGAGCATGTGTTGACTTCAAGATAGATGAAATGAGAAGAAGATGTGTTGTGCAAGCTCAAAATGCACCATCTATAGAATATCTCATGTTTGATGCTTGCCATCCTCGGTGATCATGGATCGATGATGAGGAATCAAGAAAGGTTTCCATCTTGAGAAGGACAAGATCATATACATCAAGATCAAATGGATTGCTCAAGGCAAAGGTATAATATTTATAGGTTTTCCCTTTTGCCGGTCTCATGTTTGTTGGGAGACTGGGTTTAGGATAGATAACCGTACTATCAAGAGGGGCTCTCGAATGAGTAACTCGGTCACATCGTTCGGAGAGAGATCAAACCTTTGCATACTTGCATCATAATATTTGGTTGTTATTTGGTCTTATCCATGTGAGCATATAGATCTTGTGGTAATCTCCATAACAAGCTCTAGTTCATCAAAAACGGATTTCCCTTTTATATCTTATTGCGTTTTGATCTTGGAGGTTTTACCGGTTTGTATTTTAGAGATAGGTACAACCTTCCATTATTTGGTTCTTACTAATGTGAGGATTTAGATCTTGTGTTAATCTCCATGACAAGCTCTAGTTCATCGAAAACTGATTTCATATGCATTTTCTATTACATTTTTTATGTTGGAGGTTTTATCGGTTCGTCTTTTTGATAGAGGCTAAACCTTTCGTCATTTGTGCATGATCTTTTAGGGCTTGTTTTCCTCTTCGAAACGAGCCCAAGATCATCAAAATCGGAGTCCGGATGCAAAAGTTATGGCCGTTTTTGTTCAGGGATGACAGGTAGTACCGGACCAGGGTCCGGTACTACCGGAGGTCCGGTAGTACAGCCCCTTAGTACCGGTCGGTACTGAATAAGGTGCGTTTGGCGACCTGGGATCACCAGGGAATGTCCGGTAGTACCGAGAAAAAGTCCGGTAGTACCGGGATTCGCGTTTTTGGGCTTCAACGGTTGGATTTTGGGGGGACCTATTTAAGAGGCCTTCTTCCCCAATAGTTCCACAACCATTCTTGCAAGTTTTCCCCTCCATTGTTGACCTTCTTGAGCTTGCCTTCTCTCAATCCCTCCGATGATTCTTGCATATTCTTGAGGGATTTGAAAGAGGAGATCTAGATCTACAATCCCACCAATCAATCTCTCCTCTAAGTGAGGGAAACATATTGGGATCTAGATCTTGGAGTCTTTTGTAGATTTCCTCCATTGTTCTTCCTGTCTTATTCCCCCATAAGCTTTTGTAGCTTTGGTGGAATTTGGGAGAGAAGGATTTGAACACCTTTGTGGTGTTCTTGCCATTTGCATTTGGTGCATCGGTTTGTGTTCTACTCGGAGGATTTGGTTTGAGTGACTCATTGGAGCTTGTCCCTCTTGGGTTCTTGGAACACTAGACGGTTTTGTGGCCTTTGTGGCATTGTGGACTTTTGTGGCATTTGTTGGGAGCCTCCAATTAAGTTGTGGAGAAGTGCCCCAACCTTGTGAGAGGTTTCGGTTGCCAAGTGCACCGATAGTGGAAGCGTGGATTGATCCCGTTGGGGTGAGATTCACCGGAGAATAAGGGAGGCATTTTGTGGCGTTGGTGGTTTGATACCACCCCCACTCCAAACGATACGTACTCCATGTTGGGAGGAACTCGGTAAAATATCGGTGTTCCCGCGCGCCTCGGTTATCTCTATACCCGAGCTCTTTACTTATGCACTTTACATTGTGATGGCCTTCGTGCTTGAAGTAATATTTATGTTGCTATCACTTTGTTGCTTGTATTACTTGGCATAAGTTGTTGGTGCACATAGGTGAACCTTAGTTGTTCTAGGTTGTGCTTCACAAAGTAAACACTAGTTTTATTCCGCCTTTGTTGAGCCACTCTAGGAAAAGTTTTAATCGCCTATTCACCCCCTCCCCTCTAGGCGACATCAGTATCCTTTCAGTTGGTATCAGAGCCCGGTCTCTCATTTTAGGCTTCACCGCCTTGAGAGTAAAGATGTCGGCTACAGGATTAGTGCACAAGGACACGCTCACATTCGATGGCACAAATTATGATGTTTGGAAAATTCGCATGCTTAATTTATTTCGGGAAATTCACCCAATTATCAAGTGATATCTATATGTAGGTCTCTCTTCTCCTATGGATACACAAAACAAATCTTTAGAGGAGAAGTTGAACTCTCATATAGATGCTCTAGCTACTAAAATTCTTTTGCATGTTGTGAGCAATGTAGTTCTTTCTTCTACCATGCCTTATTCAAGCGCTCGTGAGATATGGACCAAGCTTCAAGATAAATATAGCAAGTCCAAAATTATTGAGGATGATTGTGTTGCTTCCACTTCCGGTCGAGATGAGTTCTCATCGTCTACCACTTCACCAACATGTGATTTTTCACAAGGTAATGATATGGTGAGTGGTGACAGAAATTGCAATATGGATAGTGATATTACTATTTGTAATCCTTCATCCCTATCTAGTTGCAATGATCTATCTTTGGACCTTAACACTTCTAGCACTCATAACTCCTTGCATGCTTGTGTTAATAGTCCTTGCATATCATGTAGAAATGACTTGAATAAATCTCATGATGATATGCTTGTCTTGTCTTGTTGCCATGATAAAAATGCTTTCATTTCCTCTAGTGCTTGTGTTGCTAACCATGTAGAGGAAAATGAAGATTCTATGGGCCAAGACAAGGTCTTGAAGAGAGCTACAAGTGTAATCTCATCATCACCTTCCTCCGGTTCTCACATGTGCCTTATGGCTAAGGGAACAAAGCTAACCTCTTTGAATCCCATTGTATCTCATGATGATGATGATGAGGTTGAGAATGATAGTGATGATTATAGAAGTAAGTATGATATTACCTCTATTAAGAAAATGGTAGAGGTTGTCTATAGCGCTCTCTTCAAAAATAAAATTGCTTCCTCCAACTCTTTTGAAATCTTGAATTGTGCCATAGAAGGCAATGATCTTATTGAGGAGCAAGAAAACTTAATTGATGAAAAGTTTGCACTTGAGCGTGAGTATGCTAATGAAGTTGCACAACTAAAGGACTCCCTTGAAGAAGAACAAACCACCAAAGAATCTCTTGAGGAGACTTTTACTCTAGAATTATCTAGAGTAAAGGAATACCATGATAGAGAACTTGCGGTGGATAACTCCTTCAAGATTAAAAATGATGAACTTGAAGTTGCTTATGCTAAACTTGTTGAGGATTTTAAGCACCTCGAAAATGGCTCTCGGGTCGTTAAGAGGGAGATCATCAAAATCACCGAAGAATCTCTTGAGGAGACTTTTACTCTAGAATTATCTAGAGTAAAGGAATACCATGATAGAGAACTTGCGGTGGCTAACTCCTTCAAGATTAAAAATGATGAACTTGAAGTTGCTTATGCTAAACTTGTTGAGGATTTTAAGCACCTCGAAAATGGCTCTCGGGTCGTTAAGAGGGAGCTCATCAAAATCACCGAGTCACATGAGCAACTTAAAGCTTCATATTTAAAAGAGCTTGACAAGTTGCCCTCACCTCTTGCTAATAATAATGATGCTTGTGCTACTAACTCTATTTCTTGTGAAGCATCTATTTTACAGGAGAATGTTGAGCTAAAGGCTCAACTTGCTTTGCTAACTATCAACTATGGGAAATTAGAAGAAATTCATGATAAGCTCTCGAGCTCGCATGAGGATCTTCTAGTCTCCCATGGTAGGCTAAAATTAGCTCATGAGGCCATCGTGTCAAAGGTAACATCTAGTGGGCCTCATGTGGACATTAGCACTATATCTACTCCAAATGTTATATTGCCATGTGCTAGTCCTTGTAATTCATCCTCTCACAACCATGATATATCTTGTGATGAATTACATCCCATGCCTTGTTGCTCTAACAATGTAGCATCTACTTCCTCTAGTGTTTTTGTTGAAACTAACCATGTAGAGGAAATCAAAAGGATCAAGGCTCAAGTCACTTCTTTGAAGAATGACTTGAAAAAGGGTCATCAAGGGAAGGTCGCACTCAACAAAATCTTAAGTGTGCAAAAATCCCCCAATGACAAGAGTGGGCTTGGATTCAACTCCAATATCTGTAACATCCCTAAAATCATGTTTCAAAATCCATGCATATCATCCATGCATCCATGATCATTTAGGGTTCCATTTTCAAAACCATTTCAAAACAGGAGCATATGTTGCTCATTATTTTATGTAAGTATGCTCTAGACTTAGTGCTATTTTCTAATGAGAACAGTACTTGTTTTGTTCAGTAATGTTTTGAATTCAAACTTAAGTACTTTCCAATGCTTGAGCAAAGTTTTCAAAACAAAGTGTGAAAATAAAACCAATATTATGCCTATGGTTTATATCACATTAAGG
Source organism: Avena atlantica (assembly GCA_910589765.1). Lineage (NCBI taxonomy): Eukaryota > Viridiplantae > Streptophyta > Magnoliopsida > Poales > Poaceae > Avena > Avena atlantica. The sequence continues at coordinate 110,085,063 of OU342735.1, forward strand.
CTTGGTTTTATTTTTATTTTCAAATGATCAAAGTGATTTTGAGTAAACAGTAGTGTTTGACACACATTTGAATACTAAGTTCACTGTTTAAAAATCTAGAGAAGATTTGAAATCAAACTTGTTTGAATTAGGGTTTGAAATCATTTCTAGAAATTCAAACAGAAAAAGAAAAGGAGTAAAGTAAAAAAATAAGCAAACAGCCAAACTGGCCCAACCCAGCCCAACTCGACCCATCTAGCCCAGCAACTCCCTCCCGCGAATTGTTTTCTTTCACTCACAACCACACCCACGGAGTCACTGACTGCCTGGATCCACCTCCTCTTCTTTCCTCTCGCTGACAACCGCGGCCCACACGGCATCATCGTCTCCACCCAGCGACTGGTTCATCCCCGAATCACTTGGCCATTTCTGGATTGATTCGCGGCTTCAATTCACGATCAATGCTCGAGTAACTCACGCCCGCATCCTTGCTACTTAAACCCCCTCTTCCCCCTCTCCATTTTCCCCCAAACCCCAAGCACAGAGCGCCCCCAGGCTGCGAGAATTCCTCGCCGCGACCTCGCTGCTCTGACGAACCGCAGCATCAATTCCGGCCAACCCCGACCACCCCTCTGCTCCTGGTTCACACGAGCAGGCTCCACTTCACCTTGCGCACCTCCCAGTACCACTAGCTCGCCCGCACGTGCCCCATAACGTCGGCAACGCAATCAACTGAGGGCCACCGTCTTCGGCTTCAACTCCGACGACCTCCAGTGGTAATTTATGACCGCCCCTTTCCCTCTCGTTGACACCCGCGTGACTAGCGTCGTCTTGCGCATCTGACCCACCACTCCTTTTGCCTTGGCATGATCTGCACCCTCGCCAACGTCGACGAACAGAAGCATCCATCGCCAGGGACTTCTCCGACGAGCAATCCACGACGACCCCGAGCGACCCTTAGCCAACCGAGCACACGTCTAGCATCTCCTCATCACGGCGATTCTGGTGAGAATCCTCACACCTCCCCGGGCGACCTAGCTCGCCGGCAAGCTTGCAGCCAGAGCGCGCCGCCGCCTGTCGCCGCCGCCAGCGCCGCCACTTGTTGGTCAGCTGCTTAGGGACGTTCGATTTAGATCCAGTGGACGCGATAGAACATAACCGAAGGGGTAAGTATAGATCTGAGCCACGCGTTTTAGTTAGATCTAACGGCTCGGAAGCGTGATCCTAAGCGAAGCGGTACCGGCCAACCAGGGACTGCCGCGTGGCATGTTCTTTGTTTTAAATTTCTGAATTAGATCTATTAGATGTTTGAATTTGTTTAATTCATAACTTTTGAATGCCACGTCCAAATTTGACAAATTTTATATCAATGGAATCAGGAGAGAAAATCCTTTCCATCTATGCAATGTGTTTAATGTTTTGCCTCTGTTAAAATGGTTGTTTTTACAGAAACATGTGTAGGCCTATTTTGTGTATAGTAATTATTTGGGAAATGATTTAATGTTCAAATAAAGTTTGTTTGGCAAGTTTTGAACTTGTTTATGAATCAGTACTATGCACTTATCTTGTTTGGTGTAGAAAATCATCACATGGCATTATGCATGCATCCATATATTTTTGCTTGTATCTATTATGTATGTGATTTTGGTGCTATTATTTTATGTGTAGATTTTGGTGCAAATAGTGATTGTGATTGTGAGGATCGTAGCTACTCTCCAAACTACCAAGGCAAGTGGTGCTTCATGATTTTATTCCTATGTTTTCAAATATGCATTAGAAATATTTTGCTAGTCTTGCATGGTTATTTTTGATCTATATGCTATGCTTGGGAAATCCTAGTAGTTGTAGAATTGCTAGAAATATTTCTAAGTCTTATCAATGCCATGCTTAGCCTAGCTAGTAGAAACCAAGGGTGGTTATATATTCATGCTATGAATAAATATTTCTAAGTCTTTGGACTATGTTTTTGCTTAATAAAACAACTAAGTAAATGAAACACCTGGGTGAAATGGAAAGAATGGGTTATGTTGAGTGGTTACACAAGGCCCATTTCTATGGTCTACCTTGTGTATCTCACTTGTGGAAAGCCACCCAGGAACAAAGGGATTTGAGATGCCATATGTTAAGAAGCTTCTAGTGCAGCCACTTGGCAATATGGGCTCTGCCTGGATCATATAGGTTGCAATAACTTAGCCATTTGGACAGTTGGTGGTAGTGGGATGATAGGTTGGAGCGCGTCCATTTGGTCTAAGGGAAGGCTTTTGAAAGGTCCTGTCTTGGTGAAAATCAAGTCTTGTGGGGAAAGTTCACAACCTCTGCAGATGGAAGAATCTAAGTACTTAGCCATGTCCCTGGTATTGGACAACTTGAGCATCAAGACATGGAAGCTATCAAGAATCTCCTCATACCAATTTCTAAGTAAAAACTTGTGGTTGAACAAGGGTGAAGGACCCCAATGTCTATTGGTGGTTCCTTGGGAAAGATTTTGACAAAGAAAAACTTAGTGTTTTCTACTAATAGGCAAAACCTATTCTGAGCAAAGCAAGCCTAAGCTACACTTAGCCAAAATGCATATAGTATTTAGTCCACCAATATTCTACTAAGGTATCACTTTCCAATACTATTCCAATGTATTGACCCACTGTGGCTGTAACTTGTGATGTTGCAGGATATTCTGATGATGATTAGGAGTCATGAGTCTACACTCAACATGCTTGCCTGTGGCACATGAAGATGAAGACTTATTTATCTTATTATATATTTGAACTCTTGTATTAGGCCTGTGGCCATGGAGTTTGTAAAAGACTATGTTTGTCTCTGGAATGATATGTAATAATGACCTTTGTTTCTGTGTACTTCATCTCAAACTGTGGATGCTAGCATTGATCCAGGGACTAGCATTGCAATCACAGGGATCCTTTCCTTTACAAAGGAGGGATCTTACAATATCAAGAAGAAGTCCACTATAAAGTTGAAGCACAAGTACAACAAGAAGAATGGCAAAGATCAAGTCAAGAATCCGGCCAATATTGTTTGCTTCAAGTGCAAGGAAGAAGGGCACCATGTTAGATCTTGCCCATTGAAGAAAAAGCCTCTTAGTGTGAAGCAACAAGGGAAGCGGCCTCAAGCTCCACCTCAAGTCATTAATGGGCCACTTCCTAAGAGGACTACTCAAGCTCTTCCTCGAGTTGTGGCTTCACCTAAAAAGAAAGATGGCAAGAGTAGAACTTGCTACATATGCCGCGAGAAGGGACACATTTCTTCCTCATGCACTATTGGTATCTCCTCATCCCATCCTATCTTGATTGATGATGCTTATTCACTTCGTAAGGATGAGATTGGCAATGTGTTTGCCAAATTTGTTGGTTCTCAATGTGGGTTCAAGAAAAGAACCATTTGGGTTTCCAAGCCTATTGTGACTAACCTCCTAGGACCCAACTTGGTTGGGGACCAACAAGCCAAAACTTGATCAATAGGTATTGTTGGAGGGCATTGGAGTCTTGGCTACATTATGAAGAATTGAGGGATCTTCATCAATTATTATTGTCAAGCCAAGCCATTTGGATTATCATGATTTTATTATATTTCCAATGTTCCTCCTTGCGGTAACATATGCTAAACTCTTTACATTGAAAGTTACTCGCCCCCTTGTGCATCTGTTGGTTTTGTATCTTCCATGTTTTTGTACATGTTGTGCTATCCACTTAATTATCTTGAAATCAAGATTATTTGTGTATGATTAGGTGGCACACCATGTATGTATGTTTCTTGTGTTTGAGCCTTGCTTGGTTATATTTGGTATCCTATTTGGCTCTTGTGAGAAATTAATGGATTATCCCATTTTGGGGGAGTGTTATGCTTGGGCATTCCACAATCCTAAAATTGTGTGTACATGAGGAATACAACCTAGTACTTATATTGGATTTCTTGTCTAGTCTCTATGTGGTATAATTCTCATGAGAAATTTAAGTTTTATAATGTCCATTAATTATCTCTATTTGTATCCTTTTGCCTCATGTTGTTTTTATGGTAGTATCACATTATGGGGGAGTCTTATGCTTAGTGCATATTACAATCCTAGAAAATGTGAATATTCGAGGTTGTGTCACTCAGAATTGATAATGATAATTATCTCGCTCATATGTGACACATGTTCTCATACAAGTCCCAATTTGCTTGAATGCCTTTATTGCTCATATTTTGGATCTTGTATGTGAGAATGATTCTTGGTATGTGTTTCCTCATATTTAGATATATATTCTCATGGAAACCATTTGCTTCAAGTTACTCTAATCACTAGTGATTGTGTGACTATTGGAAGCTACCAAGAATCTTGTTTGAAGTATCATGCTCAATTCTTATATTTAGTTATATGCTTCTTGTTGTGTGAATATGATCTTGGATATCCGTATGAATAGGGAAGATTTTTCTCAATTCTTCTTGTCCTTGGACAATTAGTACCAAATTTATGGTAGACTTTATTGATCATATTCACTTTGGCCTTTGCTTAATATTGTCCTATCTTTGGCCAAGAAAATGTTTTGTGTTTTCTCCGAAGCCTTCCTTGCTTCTTGTGGATCTTCTTATTTTATTGATATCCTCTTGTGTTTTACTTATTGTAGGTACTAGTGATGATCCCATTTGTGTGCATTTTGCATTTAACAGGAAAATCCTACATAATGCACTATCTATGGGGGAGCTCTCCTATGTTATTTAGAACACTCATATTTATGCTTCTTTGTTTGATCCATATCGTTTTTTATGTGCTTGGAACCTCAATCTTTTCATTTTGGTACTTGTGCCATCATGTGAAGTTTGCGGAGTTTGGTTTCTTGTTGGAACCTTGCTCTTTTTGGGAGTTGGTTTTGTCTCATTCCTTGTTTCTTGATTTGACCATTTTAGAATGAGATAAATCCTTGAGCATTTTTATTTCTATCTATCTTTTGCTCTTTTGGTCTTAGCCTAGTTCATTTGTTGAACTTGTGATCTTTCATGTGCTGAATTGGTTCTTTGATACAATTTGGACACCGCTTGTCTTGTCACACTCTTTTGTGTGCAATATCGTTTTTACTTGTTGTTTTTGTTCAAATTGTATCCCCTTTTTGGTTCTTGAAAGCTTTATGCATGCTTATTTAATATATGTTTGTATTATGGCATGCTTGGTTTCTTTGATCCAATATATAGGGGAAACTCCACCAATTCCCATCGGCTAAGTTGTGCATGAAATTCAATTTCATATCAATATGCACATAATTATGTGGAGTCTCTCCTATGTATTGTAGTTGCACTAACTACTTTGGACCCAATATGTTTGGGGACCATCTTGTACTTAATTGTGTTTTAGGTACAGTGGAGATATATTGGATGCTTGTCTCTCAATTTTGAAGAAGTGGTGCATACATGAAAATTGGAGACAAGATATAGGATGATCAATGAATTCATATCCTCTACATCCTACCAATTATATCTCGGTAACAAGTATCTCTTTCTCATGCTCATATATCTTGATTCCAACCGTTTGTCGGTTGCCTTCTAGCATGAATTAGTGTATTTGTAATTGTTGTAGTTCTAGCCATGGTTTTAAGAGGACTCTATATTGTATATGTGTTTAAGTTGAGATGAGTGCATATAATTGGGACTATACAAAATCATGCATATGATCCTCCAATCCCAAATATGTAAATCTAGCAATTTTATTGCCTATCATTTCATCAACTTCTCTCATGTGGAATAGTGAGATTTTTGCTAGTCTATTTTATCTTATGATACTTGTTGCCTTTCTCCATATATTCCAACTTTCTCCTTTTCCCTTGGTGATAGTTGTAATATATGGAGTGTGTTGGTATTTGAAGCTCATTAATGTACAATAAGATATATTTGAGCTTTTGGCCGTGCTTTGAAGCAAAAATCTTATTGGTATATGTTAAGACTTCATTTGTGCTTTCATGTGATTTCTTGTATATCTTATTTATGTGTGCATATGTCTTTTTTGTCATATGTCTTTGTGATGTTTTCCACTTAGAGACATATGGACATATGAGAAGATAATTTTAGTTGAATCTTATTCCTTGGATACCACCTTTTATTCCTTTTGATTTTTCGGTGGCTTCCAAATTTATTTGCCTATGAGTGCTTGTTCCTCTTGTTTGCATCTTCAGGCACACTTACTTGTTCTCTCATGCCTTGTATTGTTAAATGAATTTGGATGAGTGAGGATTCCATGATTATGCACCTTGTTTTCGAATATAATTATCATAATTGATGCATTATTTTTGGGGAGCTCATCTAATTCATTTAATAATGCTCATTTGTCTTCTTTCTCATTTATTGTGCCTTAAATGTTTATGGAGGAGTGAGGATTCCATATTTGTGCATTTTTGTATTTAAATACAATGATTATAAAGTATGCACAAATCTTGGGGAGCTTCTCTATTTGTTATTTGAAGCACTCTTTTGCTCATTTCATAACATCTTGTTGTTTCCATTTGGACTCATTCGTTGTTTTCATTTGGTTTGTCGGATCTTGTAAATTGCTTGCATCATTTGACTTTATTTTGGCAATCTTCGGATCCTCGATATAGTTCTACTCCCTCCCAAGTATTCATCATTGGATATGTGTGAAGGCACACCTTTGGAGGAATTATTACTATATTTGCCTTCTAGAACTTGTCACCCATTTCGGCAATCGATGCCAATGGGGGAGAAGTTTTAGAGGGTTTAAGGGAAGTTGGTTTATGCATTGAGTTTGTTCTTGTGCATTTGCCTCTCATGCTCTTGCATCTTTGTTGATGCTTAGCATGTGGTATATATAGAGGAAACTCCACCAATGATAATGATTGGCAATATATGCAATGAAATTCAAGTTCATCACACATGCATAGATTGTGGGGGAGTTTTCTCTATATATGATGGTGGTACCAATATCACATACTTTTGTAGTATTTTATATTGGTATTACCATTTCATTCAATAATATTCCTTATATAAACCCTCTTAAGGGGATTGTCATCAATTACCAAAATGGGGGAGATTGAAAGAACATGTTGGGCCCCCATGTGTGGTTTTGGTAATTAATGACAATCTTTATGGACTAATGTGTGTATTAAGTTTTACTTGTAGGAATTGTCCATTGGCATTGCTTGGAGCATGTGTTGACTTCAAGATAAATGAAATGAGAAGAATATGTGTTGTGCAAGCTCAAAATGCACCATCTATAGAATATCTCATGTTTGATGCTTGCCATCCTCGGTGATCATGGATCGATGATGAGGAATCAAGAAAGGTGTCCATCTTGATAAGTACAAGATCATCTACATCGATCTCAAATGGATTGCTCAAGGCAAAGATATAATATTGATAGGTTTTCCCTTTTGTCGATTTCATGTTTGTTGGGAGACCGGGTTTAGGATAGATAACCGTGCTATCAAGAGGGGCTATCGAATGAGTAACTCGGTCACATCGTTCGGAGAGAGATCAAACCTTTGCATACTTGCATCATAATATTTGGTTGTTATTTGGTCTTATCCATGTGAGGATATAGAGCTTGTGGTAATCTCCATAACAAGCTCTAGTTCATCAAAAACGGATTTCCCTTTTATATCTTATTGCGTTTTGATCTTGGAGGTTTTACCGGTTTGTATTTTAGAGATAGGTAAAACCTTCCATTATTTGGTTCTTACTAATGTGAAGATTTAGAGCTTGTGTTAATCTCCATGACAAGCTCTAGTTCATCGAAAACTGATTTCATATGCATTTTCTATTACATTTTTTATGTTGGAGGTTTTATCGGTTCGTCTTTTTGATAGAGGTTAAAACTTTCGTCATTTGGATCTATCCTCCCTTATTGGACTATAATGTTTCTTTGCATGATCTTTTAGGGCTTGTTTTCCTCTTCAAAACGAGCCCAAGATCATCAAAATCGGAGTCCGGATGCAAAAGTTATGGTCGTTTTTGTTCAGGGATGACAGGTAGTACCGGACCAGGGTCCGGTAGTACCGGAGGTCCGGTAGTACCGCCCCTTAGTACCGGTCGGTACTGAATAAGGTGCGTTTGGCGACCTGGGATCCCCAGGGAATGTCCGGTAGTACCGGGATTGTCCGGTAGTACCGGGAAAAAATCCGGTAGTACCGGGATTCGCATTTTTGGGCTTCAACGGTTGGATTTTGGGGGGACCTATTTAAGAGGCCTTCTTCCCCAATAGTTCCACAACCATTCTTGCAAGTTTTCCCCTCCATTGTTGACCTTCTTGAGCTTGCTTTATCTCAATCCCTCCGATGATTCTTGCATATTCTTGAGGGATTTGAAAGAGGAGATCTAGATCTACAATCCCACCAATCAATCTCTCCTCTAAGTGAGGGAAACATATTGGGATCTAGATCTTGGAGTCTTTTGTGGATTTCATCCATTGTTCTTCCTCTCTTATTCCCCCATAAGCTTTTGTAGCTTTGGTGGAATTTGGGAGAGAAGGATTTGAACACCTTTGTGGTGTTCTTGCCATTTGCATTTGGTGCATCGGTTTGTGTTCTCCTCGAAGGATTTGGTTTGGGTGACTCATTGGAGCTTGTCCCTCTTGGGTTCTTGGAACCCTAGATGGTTTTGTGGCCTTGGTGGAATTGTGGCCTTTTGTGGCATTTGTTGGGAGCCTCCAATTAAGTTGTGGAGAAGTGCCCCAACCTTGTGAGAGGTTCCGGTTGCCACCGACAAGTGCACCGATAGTGGAAGCGTGGATCGATCCCGTTGGGGTGAGATACACCGGAGAAAAAGGGAGGCATTTTGTGGCGTTGGTGGTTTGATACCACCCCCTCTCCAAACGAGACGTACTCCATGTTGGGAGGAACTCGTAAAATATCGGTGTCCCCGCGCGCCTCGGTTATCTCTATACCCGAGCTCTTTACTTATGCACTTTACATTGTGATGGTTTTCGTGCTTGAAGTAATATTTATCTTGCTATCACTTTGTTTCTTGTATTACTTGGCATAAGTTGTTGGTGCACATAGGTGAACCTTAGTTGTTCTAGGTTGTGCTTAACAAAGTAAAGACTAGTTTTATTCCGTCTTTGTTGAGCCACTCTAGGAAAAGTTTTAATCGCCTATTCACCCCCCTCTAGGCGACATTCGTATCCTTTCAACAAAGTCGAAAGACGACAAATAGTACGACGAGCAAAGGGTTATACCATAATCAATGGACAACTCTACAAAAGGAGCACTAATGGTGTATACCTCAAGTGTGTTTCCCAGCAAGAAGATATTGAAATCCTACGCGAAATCCATCTCGGAGATTGCGGGCATCACGCCGCTCCCCGATCTTTGGTCGCGAAAGCCTTCCAGCAAGGATTCTACTGTCTGACCATGAAGGCGGACACCGACAAGCTGGTTGAGACATGCATGGGATGCCAGTATTATGCCCGACAACCACATGTTCCTGCTGAAGAATTGCGAACAATACCAATAACTTGTCCGTTTGCAGTCTGGGGGCTGGACATGGTTGGTCCGTTGCAGAAGGCACCATGTGGGTTTACGCATCTGCTAGTAGCAGTTGATAAATTCACCAAATGGATAGAAGCTAAACCCATTAGAAAGCTCGATGGGGCAACTACCCTTAGGTTTGTCTGGGATCTAGTGGTGAGATTTGGCCTCCCACATAGCATAATCACCGACAACGGCAGTAACTTGTTGCTCGGAGAAGTGGAGGCTTATTGTTGGGACAAGGGCATCCGACTTGACCTTGCATCTGTGGCACATCCACAGTCCAATGGTCAGTTTGAGCGAGCAAATGGATTAATTTTGCAGGGAATCAAGCCACGTCTTGAGGCACCGCTACATAGAGCTGCTAGACCTGGGCAGAAGAATTGCCATCTGTGTTGTGGAGTTTACAAACTACACCCAACAGATCCACCGGCTACACCCCTTATTTCATGGTATATGGAGCAGAAGCCATCCTGCCTTCCGACATCCTTCATGATGCACCAAGAGTTGCCGCCTACGACGAAGATGACGCTGAAGAATCCAGACGCCTAGATGTGGACCTTCTCGAGGAGGAGCACATTTTGGCATGCCAAAGATCCGCCATCTACTAGCAGAAGCTACACAGCTACCATAGTTGACGCGTTCGGCATCGCTCGTTTAAAGAGGGGGATCTGGAGCTCCGAATTAAGCAGAAGAAGTCACACAAATTATCCCCGCCATGGGAAGGACCGTTCATCATAAGCAAGACGCTACTCAATGGGTCTTACTACCTCGTTGACAATCGTGAACTGAAGGACAGACCCAATGAGGATCATAAGCGTAAGCGACGTGACCCGTATGATGACTACCCGGAGCTTGATCGGCCATGGAACATAGCACATCTACGTCCTTTCTACACTTAGCATTTTTTATCTATTGTGTACCTCTTATATGATCAATGAAATAAAGCTCTCTGGTTCACTCATATTTCTGATTCTTTTACCTCCTTTAGTGTTCATTTTTGGATCGTATAAAACATTTATGCACAAGCTTTGCGATTGCACTTGTGAAAATTCCGCCTACGGGCGTTAGCTAAGTTTTCTGGTCCATGCGTTCTTTGTTGTTTCTATGTGGATTCTGGAGTAGTGAATTTCGGCATTTATTATCGGCGATTTTGTGCTTAGGTTATTGACGGTGCCATTGGGCATCATCACCTGAGAGCATGGTTCCGACAACAAGTCTTCCGACTCACGAAAGGTCAAGCATAAAAACCAAAGTAATGGATAATCCAGCACTTGCTTAAAAATATATACATGCTAGAACTAGTTCTTAAGTAGCAGGACATACATCATTGTTTTCCGCCTTAAGTTAATACATTGTTTTTCCGCATAACACATCCTAGAGGAAACAAATATTACAAGTTGTTTTTATTCCTCTGGCGCAGGCGACTTGGAAGCAACATCATCGGCAGCTGGAGAGTCACCTTCCTCGAAATCGGTAGTGTTGAGGGACTCGGAGGAGCTTTGGGCTTTGTCTTCAATGGTCTTCACGGGCACAAAGACGTTAACTTCGACCAACTCGGCGACTCTGGTGTCATAACCCGCGAGCGATGCAAGGATAGCTTCATGATCTATCTTTTGGCCTTCGTCGTCTACGTCGGGGATACCAGAGGTTACCGTGTCGATGTCGGCATTCTCATAGTGTGCCTTCACCATTGACAATGCCATCCTGGCGCCGGCCCGTGCACATGAAGATTTCTAGCTTGAGATACGCTCGGGGGCTCGACACAGGATCTCCAAGAACTTCGTCATAGAGTCCACTGCCTTGATGTTAATCTGGAGGGGCTTGGAAATTTCTTTGGTCTGCGCGATGGCGGTGTTGATAAAGTTGCCGGCAAGGATCATGCATTCCTTTGGCGGAGGAGGCGACCGGGTTAAGCCCATAGGAGCTGCAAATTTCCGACAAAGGATCGCATGAGTTCAATAAACACAACAAGTTCAGAGTATCTAGACTACAGAAATCCAAGACGGAGAATCACTTACTAAAGATGCTGATCTCAGCTTGCCGGAGAATCTCCGCCATGGAGTCCCGTTCTTGTTGGAGGAGCTTGTACGCTTCATGATGGCGTTGATTTTGCTTATCAGCAGCTTTCTTTTGCTCTTTCAAGACAACGATTTCCTCCTTCAAGCGGTCCATCTCCTCATTGGCGGAGTCCTGCATAGCTTTTATTGAGTCTTCATGCATCTTCAACATGTCTTTTCTCTCATATTTAAGGATCTTGTTTTTGCTATCTAGCTGCTGAATATGCCTGGATTTCTCAACAATATCCTTCGCCTTGGCAATGGTTTTTGCAAGTCGGAGAAATAACAGTACACAATGAGTAATCGGAGAATGTGGGCGCAAAACCAAGTCGGAATGCAAAAAGAAAGGAAAACAGACGCTTGCTCTTGGTGATATGTTCCTTCAAGAAGGCAGTTTTACCCTTTTCAGCTTGCAAGTCTGCGCGCATCTTCGGATACTTGTCGTTGGCCATGCCCCTCCGAGCATTCTCATTCTTTGGAAAGAAGAAAGTCAAAACGTTGTTTAGTCTACTTGGAGCATCTAGCCGGAAAATTTCCACCTAGACGCTCGGGGGCTACAGCGAGAGTTTTTAACTTAGCAATATGCTTAGTCTTTCTTTAAGCATCTAGTCAGAACTAATTCAGTTCTCGATTAGAAGCTTGGGGGCTACAGTATAAAGTTTTTTAACTCAGACGTATGCTTAGCTTTTCTTTAAGCATCTAGTCGGAACTAATTCAGTTACAACTAGACGCTTGGGGGCTACAGTACCGAAATTATAAATACTACGTATGCTACTCTTAAAGCATCTAGTCGGAATAATTCATTCAAACTACATGCTTGGGGGCTACAATGATAAGTTTTCTAGCTTAGTCACTCTTAGAGCATTCAGATGCAAAACCCTATGGTTTTCCATCTAAATCCTCGGGGGCTACAGTGGGATACTCATATGAAATGCAAAAGGCAAATAAAACTTACAAGTGCAATGATCTTGAGGTTAGTAGCACTCTCAGCTAGCAACTTGCCGAAGGATACACTGTTTCCTTGCAAGATTTCTGCTTGCCGGAGAAGCTCCTCGAGACCGCACGTCGGAGATGTCAGCGTCGCACCAGGAACCAGAGAAGTGCTACCCGGCGTAAGCGCCGGATAGACTATCTTAGGAACCCCTTATGGTCTTCTTGGGGGCGAGGGCACCGCCTTCGACAGATGTACCACCTTCCACCATCGCCTTACCGCTACCCATGGCATCCTTAGCCGAAGCTTCAGCCATTTGGTTAGCGACACTTTCATGCGTCGCCTGTTCACTGACAACAGCGAGCTCGGTGGAGGCACCTGTGTCCACTTCCATGACGAAAGGGCCAGATGCTTCTTTAGCATGAGAGCTTGTCGGAGCAGCCGAGGGTTGGACGATAGGGGTGGCAGGGGCGATGGCGGGAGATGCGTCGCGATGCAGCATATCCTTTATGGTTCTAGAAGCCCCCAAAGTTTTGGAGGTCTTCTTCAAGCTGGTTGTGGCTTTCTTCCTGAAACATGCAAAATGCATAAGTACGGGAATAAGATAGACAATGGACAATGTCAGAGAGAAATAAGCTTACACAAGAGGGGGTGCTTTAGCAAAGGGAATCCCGGTAACTTTTCTCTTCTCCGCCTCCAGGGCGGCAGTAGTCTTCTTGGAGGCTCCACCCTCCATCTTCTTTTTCTTGCCTCCATCGGCAGCATCAGAGGTGGAGCTCTTCCGCTTTCGCGCCAACGGAGCATCGTCGTCGGACACGATGGTGACTTCCTTCATCTTTGGATCATAGATTTGAGGAGCCATGTTGTCCTCATCTATGTCGATAAGCTGTTAAGTGAAAAACCACAATGTTAGATGGGATGGTAATGGCTAGACGTAAGAACTGGAGTATATGTCATACATGAAAAATAAAACAGGTACCTTTGGGCACTTGCTCTCTACGAACATGTCGTAGGTGATGGTGAAGCCACGTTTCCTATCCTTCATCTTGACGATGTCCTTGAGACGGAGCTTGATGGAGTCGCTCGAGAAGTTATCCACGGAGATACGGAGGCTATCCCTTCTATCGTTGGAATACTCATGCATCAACTTCAAGCGGTGCTGCAAAGGCTAGATCCGCCTGACGAACCAGCACATGGCTAGGTCCAATCCGGTCAAACCCGTATCTACGAACCACTCTATCCGTCTTATAGCATGGGAAGCGTCGATGTCGGAGGGAAGGGAGGCCTGGGATCTCCATGCCGGGGCTTCGGCGGCAGCTCCATCGATGAAGTCCGGGTACGTTACTTCTCGGCCGGCCAGAGGGATATCTGGGCCGTAGAAGTAAGTACGCTGCCAGTTCTTACATGACTCGTGGCCGATGATGTCGGGAAACCACCGGCCAGGCCGGATCTTGAAGCTAATAGTGCCACAATTTCTAAGTTCATCCTTGCTGGCTCCGGCTTCACGCTTGATGGTGAAGAAATATATGAAGAGATCTAGCCTAGGCCTAATCCCTAGGTAACCCTAGGACCTGGCGACTATATAAGTCGGGTCTATGGGAGCCTTTAGGGCAAAATCTCAGAGAACTTCACATAACCTCGCATAGCGAACCTATCTCTGTAACTCGGCGTATTGCCATTATAGTGATTTATAGCAGGAGTAGGGTTCCGCCACCGTCGTGGGATCTGAACCTGGGTAAGCTGTGTTACCTCGTACCCGTCAACCGTCCGCCTTCCCCCATATCTCTAAACATGCACTGTGAGGACCCCTCCATGGCGTACTCGTCGGCAATACCACGACACCCCCTCCCCCGATCTAGGGATGATGGTGGCGGCGGCTACAGACTGTTTCGTGGAAGATTGATCGGGTTCTTAGGGTTTTGATATCGGCGGGTCTTTATAGGCGAAGAGGCGAGGCAGGGGTAGCCAGGGCAGACGCACCCCCCAGGCGAGGGCCCACCTAGGCCGCGTGGCCAGGGGGTGTGGCCCCCCTGGTGGCTCTTCTCCGTCTCGTACTCTGACTTCGTGTTCGCCACAGTAAAATATTGACTTTGGCTTTTGTCCCGTCCAATTTCGAGAATATTGATTTTCTGTCTTTTCTGGAACCAAAAACTGAAGAAAACAGACAACTGGCACTGTGACATCTTGTTAATAGGTTAGTCTAGAAAAACATATAAAAATACCTCAAAGTGTAGACAAAGCAAAGCAAAGTAGATACTAAACAAGCATGGAACATAAAAAATTATAGATACGTTTTCAGTGTATCACCAAGACTAACGATGGCGCTGTACTCCGAACCTTTTTCCGGCTGGCTGAGGTAGCGAGGGGAGAAAGTGCGAAGGCCAGCTCTTCTTGGCCTCGTCTTGGTGGTGCGACCACCTTCTGCTGCAGCGACGACGAGCTCATCACGTGGTGGTCATGTCTGCCTCCGCTTTCTTTGGCCAAAACGACGGCCCTATAAGATGCCAAGATGGCGCTCTGCTCAACCTCCAAGATGGAGGCCACTCGCGGTGCTTCGGGCCGGAGCTCCCCCCTTCTCGCCGCCAAGTGATTCGTTCCCGGCGGAGTCAAGGTGGCCGGCGTCGGAAGCCCTTCTTCGATGGAGATGTAAGGACTTGATTGCTTTTTTAGATTTTTTCCAAGGTCCTTTATGCATTTGCTCATGACTGCTTGAGGGTCCTCTATATAATTATACCCATCGCTTTAATGGAATGTTTGCAGCTCGGGGTCTTTCCAGACCCCATCCTTGTTAAAAAAACAGACACACCAAGAACATGAGTGTGTTGCCTGTCCATGAGTTACCATAAACAGACTGGCACAAGCTTGTACCGATTGTCTCATATTTTGAACTTAGAAATTAAAATTATTTAGAAAATTGAAAAAAGAAATCAGTAAATTGTAAATGCTTCGTTATTTATTCCGAGAAAGTTTCATTCCCTTTTCAATGTTTTTAAGCGTCTTAATTTTTAATTTCGAAATTTGAAATAATCTGGTACACTGGATCCTAAATGGAGGGTAGATAAATAGCTCAAAGTCGCTCCATGACTTGACTTCGGTCAGTCACACAAGCTGAGTCCCGATTCTCGATCCAAATTCCTGCCGGCAGACCGCGTCTCCAAATTCCGGTCGCCATGTCGTCAGCCGCCACGCCGGAGGAGCCGCCACGCCCGGTGCGCTTCGGCATCATGGGCTGCGCCTCCATCGCGCGGAAGCTCGCGCGGGCCATGCTGCTGGTCGCCCCCACCGCCGACGTGGTCGCCGTGGCCAGCCGCTCCGGGGACAAGGCGCGCCTCTTCGCCGCGGACAACGGCCTTCCCGCCGGCACGCGGCTCTACGGCTCCTACGAGGCGCTCCTCGACGACCCGGACATCGACGCCATCTACCTCCCGCTCCCCACCAGCCTCCACCTCAAGTGGGCCACCGCCGCCGCCGCGCGGGGCAAGCACCTGCTCCTCGAGAAGCCCGCTGCACTCTGCGCCGCCGACCTCGACCCCATCCTCGCCGCCTGCGAGGCTAGCGGCGTCCAGTTCATGGACTGCACCATGTGGATGCACAACCCACGCACTGCCAAGATGCGCCAGCTCGTCGCTGATCATGACACCATCGGCGACGTCAGAATTGTAAGTTCTTGAAAATTTGGTGCTACATTTTTTAAAAACTCCCACCGATATATTAATAATCATGCATTAAAAAGACTCCTAAAAATAATAAAATTACAAATAGGTCCTTGAACCACCTAGCGACGACTACGGACACTAGCGCGAGCCAAAGGCGAGCTGCCGTCCTCGCTCCTCCATCACCGGAGCAGGGAAAAGCTTGTCGTAGTAGAGTTTGTTGTAGTAAATATACAGAAAGTCGGCGTGCTAAAACCCCAAATACCAGCCGACTAGAGCAGCAACCATCACCAATGATGACAACCGTAGTTCGGAAGAGACCGGCCTGAACCAACACCAACTTTTAACACGGAAATCGATTAGATCCACCTGACACACGACTCCACGCGCCTTCTGTCAGTGCTAGGTGCACCAACTGAGCGAGGATAGGGCAGGGAGGACCTTATTCTGACTTCAGGATGTAGCCGCTGCCTCATCATTCTGAAGTAGACACTTAAAAATAGGCTAAACAAAGATAAAAACCCTCCCGCCGGTGAGGAGCTGTGGTCCGCTACGCCTCCAAGGCCATAAGGCCACTGGAGGCGGAGCGGACTGACGGCGTCGCTGAAAACCCTAGATGGGTTTTAGGAGCTGTCCTCGATTGCCTCTCTTGGAGCCTCACGTCAGATACGGGTTCAACACGTGGATATTTGGTCCTACATTTGGATTGGTTCCAACTGGAATAGTTTATTCATTATTGTGGGAGTATAGGTTTTCTTTCGGATCTTAAGGTCTTAAGGCTGTATGCCCTTCGAATCATGTCGCGCGCTTTTATTAGTCTCATTTTGTCGTTTAGATAATAGTCGCAATTACGTTGTGCTCTTGATATATAGAAATATTTGATTGCTGATGTGATTTTCTATTATGTGTTTGTTCTGTCCTAGATGTGATCTAGATGGAGATCACGTTTCCATTAGTTTGTCGATAAGTTGTCAAATTGTCATATTGCCTTAATCTATTCATGTGCTCAAGGGTCAAAAGATTCCCTCGTGAACTCTTAGTATATCTAATCTAATTGGAGTTTGTCATCGCATCGAGCATGCGATCTATCTACATTATTGTAGTTTTATGGATCATATTATTCTCATTTAGTCAGGTACCGTTGCATCCATCCAGATACATGACTTTGTTGTCTTAGTACCAATGCAATTGGCAACGACATGAGATGCAATGTATCCTGGTTGTTTGAGGCACCAAATCAACGTCCAAATGTCCAATACTATTTACATGTGTATTTCTCATTTTACTCAGTTTTGAATGTCAAGTACAGTTCAGTACTAAATGTTTTAAGTTCTTAACAGTAACAGGAAAAGGGAAAATTTGGAGAAGTAAAATCTATAGGGAAATGTAAAAGAGAAAAAAGGGGCGAAGGAGTATCCCTTTTTTTTTCCTCTAACACAATTCGAGTTTGAAGTTGAAATTTTAGGGCTGCTACAACACTCCAAAGAAATCCTCATGTTAGAAGCCCTGGCTGAAGCCACATTGCCTGATTACACCCTTGAGCCCTGTGGTTTGATTGCATTTGCACCTGATATGTTTTGGTGCATAATATACACTTCTTGGGGCCATGGCAACAACATTCAGTGCCAAACGGCCCTAACAATATGTCAACATTTCTTTTTAACTCTCACCTGGCTACTTTCTTTGGTAATTTGTCTCTGAACTTTCAATCCGAATGCTAGAAGACTGGTACCAATGCTATTGCCAGGTGAATAGGTGATTACCACTCAGCAGCTTGGAATTTGTCTACCAAAAAACTTTGCCCTAGGTGCTCGGAAAAAATACATTACTGCGCAGAGCTTAACTGGCTGAGAGGGGGGATTTCTTTTCAATTGGGCTTGGGATGTATCAAACAGGCAAACAGTAAAAATGACGCTTTTCCGGTTCTTTGTAATTGCTTGTTCTACATGGACACTGGTCATTGCGACACTTGATAGCAACCAAACAATGAAACAAGTACATAACACTACAAAATATAGATCAGCATAGAGATATAAATAAATTAACAAAGCATAGAACTATGTTCATTTCGTTGTGTGATCAATAAATTGGTGACGGCTACTAGAAGGGAAGGGGGTTAACTTGGTAATGTTGTATAGCTTTGGGCTCAGATGTAATATGCTGATACAGCTTGAAATGTTGAAACTGGAATTAAAAGTTAAACCGAGGTTGAATTTTACTTTCTGTGGCTAAGATCTCTCATGTATGAGTTGGGGAAGGTGAATAGAATTGAATAGTGGAAAGGTGGTTATCTTGTCAAACCGTTGCTGTTTTACATGTAAATGCCAAATTTAACTTTCATAATGCGCATGCATCTGGTTTTGAAGTTACAACTCTATAAAACATCCTAGATAGATAGGTTGTAAGAAAAATTCCGGCTACGGAGTAACAAAATTGCATAGTACTTGTTCCATTTGTAAAGTTTGTCAAATTGTTGCTTGTCAGTACTTAAACTCTGGGCAGAACATATATGTAGCAACAGTGATGACATTCTTGGTTTTTGTGTTTGAAAAATTGTTCTTGGTTTCTTCTAGGGAGGAATTTTCGGATCATTAGAAACAGATTAGAAATGGCTGCAGTCACACGAACTTATATATATCACATATATGGATTCTGAAATACTTATGAGATGATCTATTCCCATTCTGTGTGTGTCAAGTTTTCTGCCACTATCGTGGGATGATCTATTTCTTGATATAACCTCACAATTTTTGGTCTCCCCGCTTACTTTGGACACCTATACAATTGCCAGAGTTTAACCTTTATGGTATTTTTTTGTCCTTATGTTGCTTCAGATAAACAGCATTGTCAGCTTTCAAGCAGACGAAGATTTCCTCCAGAATGACATCAGGGTAAAGCCGGACCTTGATGCCTTGGGTGCACTTGGCGATCTCGGGTGTTACTGCATCCGTGCAATCTTGTGGGCTGTTGACTATGAGCTGCCCAAGAATGTGATTGCTCTGCGTCACCCTGTTAAGAACCAAGCTGGTGTGCTCCTTGCTTGTGGCGCGTCACTCTACTGGGATGATGGCAAGGTCGCCACCTTCCACTGTTCTTTCCTTACCAACCTTACCATGGACATGACCGTCGTTGGCACAAATGGTACTATTCATGTTACCGACCTCCTCATCCCGTACGATGAAAAGTCTGGTCCATTCAGCTTAGACTCCAAGACGGATGTCAACGAACTCGCTACTGAATGGGCTCCACATCCAAGCAAGCATGTTGTCATGACGGACCTACCGCAGGAGGCCCTGATGGTCCAGGAGTTCTGTAGGCTGGTGCGGAACATTAGAGGTGTCAGTGGCAAGCCTGAGGGGAAGTGGCCGGCCATCACCCGAAAGACACAGATTGTGGTGGATGCAGTGAAAACTTCTATTGACAATGGATGTGAATCAGTCGATGTTGCCAGCTAGATACAACACATGAATTTGCTTATTTGCTCAGATCATACTTCTATGATGCACAAAACTACTTGCTGAAATAATTTGGATGATTCTTGGCATATTCAAGACAATATTGCAATGATGAAGCTAGACGTCACTAAAAAATCGCTGTGTAAGATATGCGGTATATGGATGTTTTTTTTTCTCGAAACGAGGAGCAATGCACACAGCCCTTTCTTATTGCAACATTCAGCGAAATGTTACAATCATGGATGAGATAAAGTTGAGATATGGATGAGATAAGGTTGAGATATGTATCAGCCATCTAAAGGACCCCTCCTCCCGCACCCGCGCGGCGGCGCCGCGCCGCGCCGGGCGGCGCCGCGCCGCGCCGGGCGGCCCTTCCTCCCCGCCAAGCTCTCCCTCCTGTGGTCTCTCCTCCCCGCCGCCGCCGTCCGGATCGTCGCCAGGCAAAGACCTAGGGGAGTGGCGGCGGCGGCGGCGTCCCTGATCGCGATCTGGCGGGAAGGCGGCGTCGTCCGTCCCGGCTGGTTTGGCGGTGGTGTTGCGGCGAGCGGCGCCGGTGATCATCGGCCCAGATGGCGACAGGCGGCGGCGGGGATCTGGGCCTAGCCGCGATCTGTCCCGTACGTTGGCCTCGACGCCGGCGCCCGGGTGACCCGGGCCTTGTCCGTGACACTAGGGCGCTTGGGGCATCTTCCCCCGGCACGGTGGTGGTGGCCTCCTGCTCCGTCGGAATGGTCGGCCGGATGGTCTTGCCGTCTTGCGGCGGATCCTGCTAGTTTCTAGCGAGTGGCGTGGGGGCTGCTGGCTCGGTTTCAATAAAGGTGGTGGTCCTGGATCCCTCTCAAGCCAAGACGATGATCTGCCGGATGTTGGTCTTCATTGATCTGGTTTCTGTGTCGTGTTTCGGAAGGCTCCGCTAGCGAACTCTATAAGTGCTATGATGCCGCGAGTTTGCTAGAAGGATTGAATTTGGTCGTACGCACCCATGTTTTACCCTGACCGTTTGGTTTCAGAGGGTGTGCTTCGAAGCTTTGTTGGCTGTTATTATCATGGGGCATGTTCTCGTTCCATGGTGCCGACGAAGAAAGTCATGGAGACCGAGATCTGTGGATAGACAATGGTGGTTCGAGTATGATGAGGAATTGGCTAGGTGACTTATGAATTGGAGCAGTGGCATGCAAGTGGGGGCGACTGCACAGGAGAGGTTCATGGTCCTACCTCTCAGGGTGAAAACCCAGGGTCTAGCCTTAATTGGATGTGTCTGGCAATGGTCTTGTTAAAGGTATTGTTTTGAGTGCACGGACTTTCTTCAGGGTGAAAACCTAGATCTTTGATCGGGCAATGACGGTGTTTGTGCACTATTTCCTTTTTGGAGGCTTCGTGTATGGAGAAGCTGGACTTCTGGTGTTGTCTTGGTGGTGGTAGTACTGCTGTTTTAATGAATGAGTCACTGTAGCGGGACTTTTTTTTTTGTAATTCTTCTTTCATTTTTTTGGCTGTGTGCATCCGTGTGGCCGCTAGGGCAATGCGTTGTTGCAGAGGCTGGGTGTGATTGGTATCATCTGATATTAATATATGCTCCTTTAAAAAAAAATCAACCATCTAAAAATAATAAACAATACAAAGCTATCTATTTTGTAATCTACTAGTATGTTGCCACCGGTAGCCTTGGAAAAAAAGCCTTGTACAACCATCAACCGTTCGTTGCATCCAGTATCTATAGAATAGAATCATGCTGATCTGCTGGGAGAATGTATGACCATAGTTATATCCAATACGGCGCTTGCAAAATTTTGTACCAATGTCATTTCTGGATGTTCATATGGACCAACATAAAGCAGAAACACTGATGCGTATTCTAGCTTTATTTCTCTTATCAATCCCATTTAGCCAATTCGCAAACATATTGGCAATATTAGTTGGTGGGGTTATACTATAAGTAAACAAAATCATAGGCCAAATGATATGGGCAAATTGACATATTAAAATAGATGTTCAACTGACTCCATTATACAACATTTTTGGCACCCATTTCATTTCCTTTTTTGGCAGGTTATCTTTTGTCAAAAAGGACTTTATTCTTAAAGAACCACATAAATATTTTTATCTTTAGTGATACTTTTTTACTTTCATAGATACTTACGTAAAAATCTTGTATGCTTGTTCATTTGGTCTAAATACATAGATTTAACATGAAAAAAGTACATGAAAGAGTTAGATTCCAAATAAATTTTACTATATCATCAGACAGATGAACCCTCGTTAGTCTCTGGTATAAGTTTAACCAACATATCTACTTGTTGCCGGTCAAACTTCTACTAAACCTATTACTTCAGTTTCTAAACCTCCCTGGTCCTAGACAACACACAATACTTCATTTTGACAACCAATATTTCTTCTTGGTACCATCGCTTTGCTAGAAGAATATCGATCTAAAAAAATCTAACCATTTTCTTACCCCTTTGGGTATCTCCATTGAAGAGAGCATGAACATCGGTAAACTAGTCAAGACTGGATTAATCAGAACTAAGCAATCCTCATAGGATATTAGTTTTCCTTGCCAACGATTTTTCACCAGATTTCACTCAGAGTTCCGTAATTTTCTATTGTGGATAGGTACACTGAGGTACCGAAAGGGAAGTGAGCCTGAATCATAGATTAAAATCTTCTAGCACTCATGCTCCATCTCTGTTGCCTTTCCACAACAAAAGATTTAACTTTATGAAAGTTAATCTTTAAACTTGAGAGTTGTTCAAAAAATACATAGTATTAGCTTCATGTTAATAGCCTTCTCCAAATCATTCTCCATAGACATTATGGTATCATCTGTATATTGTAAGATGTAAATCCCTCCCTCCCCAAACAAGGTATGAGGCTAGAAATTTGGCCATCCTCTTTTGCTCTAGCAATGAGAATATCAAGCATGTACATCACAATGTTTAAAAGTATTGGAGACAAAGGGTCACCTTTATGAATCCTTTTTGTTTGAAAATAATGTCCAATATCATCATTAACACTTATTACAACACTACCGCATTGCATAAATTGTTTGATTCATTCACATCGGATATGATCGAAACCCTTCATGCGTAGAACTTGTTGCAAGAAATGCCACTTAACTTTGGCATAAGCCTTTTCAAAATCACCCCATCCATCCTCTTTCGATGAAGTTCATTAATGGTTTCGTGTAGAACAACACCACCTTCAAGGATATGTTGTCTGGGCATAAAGGTAGTTTGGGTAGGTCTAATCACCTTATGAGTCAACTCCGCAATGCGATTAGTATTTACCTTAGTGAATAACTTGAAGCTAACATTAAGAAGACAAATTGGTCGGTGCTGCTGAATTTGTACAACATTTTCCTTTTTTGGTATTAACATAAATATTCGATAGTTTAGTTTAAACAAGGGTAATTCTCCAAAAAGTTTCATCAAGTCATTTTAATAACACTCCAAAAAGTTTGATAGAACTTAGCAGGGAACCCATCCAGTCCTGGATTTATTGTGTTAGCTTCTAACACTTTCTTCTCAATGAAGTTGGAAGTTAGTAGATAAATTTCTTCATTCGACAATTTCAGAATATGCTCTTCCCATTCCTCCATCAAACTAAACCATTACGAACAGGCTCGCTAAAGAGCTTTTTATAATATTTAGTAATAGAGACTTTTAAATTTTCCTCACCCATACTGGTTCCTTGATCTTGTTCAAGTTGGAAGATTTTATTTTCCTATTTTTGCCATTCACAATTAAGTGGAAATATTTCATATTGTTCCCTCCATCTTGAAACGTGTTTAACCATAGCACGATGAGCCCATTAGGTCTCTTCATCCCGTCTAAGCTTATTAATGATATCATTTTTTTTAATGTGTAATTTTTTGAATCATTCAGAGGATAAAGGACAGTAGTAATCATTTTTATTTATAGTCTCCACTTAAATTCTTCACCCATCCTTTTAAGAACCGGCTTAATTGTCTAATCTTGTTTTGTCAAATCTGAATGGGTCTATCACCAATACATACGGATTCCCAATCTGCTGCAATCATCTAAAAAACACCCTGTCGCATCCAGGACAATTCAAAAGAAAAACTAGAATTCTTCCCCCAAGAGTGCCGGATTTTTATAATCAATTAGTAACAACATATGGTCAGAAACAAAGCGAGTCAATGATCTTACCGAGACCAGAGGGAATTCTTATTTCCATCCCAAACTTGCGAGAATGCGATCCAATTGTTCATATGTTGGTTTCTCTCTATGATTCCTAATAGAGCAATTTCTCTAATGTCTAGACTCTCAATGATGGTATTAAAAATAAATGACCACCGAGAATTATAGTTATCATTATTTTTTTCTATGTTCGCGTAAAATATTAAAGTCACCTCCCAAAATATTGGAAGTGTCTTGGACTCACACACTGATGCATGTAAAAAGCATACATGAACTTTGTAGTTTGTTAACATGTTTATCCACATATTTGCATCATATATAATGTTATATCCATGTTTTACATTGATTTTTGGGGATTTACCAATGATTCCCTTTATTTTGGTTATAACCCTATAGGGGCAGAAAAACCATGTTTTTAATGTTTTTGATGTTTCAGGACCTTTACGAAGTCAAATGAACCTGAGCTTTTGGGGATGTCAAAAATTATCCACGAGAAGCATCTGGAGCGCAAGAACCTCACCTAGGTTTCCAGGAGTCCCAAAAGATACTGGGTAGCGCGCCTAGCCCAGGTGGGCGCTCCACCTACCCTCTTTTCCTCCTCGGTTGTTCTATCGCCTTGATTCTTTCGCCCACGAAGTTCTCTTGACCTAAAAATACCTATATAAGGACCCCCTGGGGATTCCTCGACATAGAGGAGGTGGATATAGAAAACACTAAGAATAGAGAGTCTACTGGCCGCTGTTGAAAGAAGATTGGAGGGGAACCACTGTCGGAATCGCCTCCGGCCGCCTCTCCTCCTTCACCAACGCCTCCTCATCACTCTCCATGATGAGAGGGGAGTAGTGCATCCCCTAGACTTTGGGTTCATGGTGGTAACTTGATCTAATCTCTCCATGTATGATCATTGTTGAAGTCCATATGATGTGCGTTGCATGAGTATGGATCTATCTATGTAATTCCTATGATGGATATTGTGTTATGAGATAATACTTGTTATTCATTTACCATTGTGTTGGATCATGTATGGTTTGTAACACTTTGGGAATATTCTATGATGCATGTAATGGTTTAGATCTATACATAATACCTTGTTTATCCATATCATGAGGTGATTGACACCACCAAGTGGGGGTAGATGAGAGAGATGTAATAATACTCACAACATATGAATCATTGCACTAGTGTTTAGAATGTTTTCCATTAAGAAGTATGATGCATGTAGGCAATGGGTGGCCGAGTGACAACAGCATATGTATTGAGTGACAACAATGCAGCCCAACATCCTTTATCTAGGGGTAAAAAGGGAGAAGTATGATGTGACAAACCAAATTCTAGCCTTATTGCAAGGATGACCTAGCAACACAAAGGAGTACTTCTTTCACCTATGTGTTTTATGACATGTAGCCACCATAAAAGTACCATTAAAACATTGCAATTGTGTGTACCTTTACTATCTATAACATGATAATCACCATATATGGAGAAGAGAGGATTAAGTGAACCCATGAACCCATGTCCATTGTTCCCATAATAGAAAGCCCTTGTATTGTCCTCTTGCATTGAAGAGGATTGGGACACTTTTACATTCTTGTTTTGTTGCATTAAATTTTCATCTATTAAATAAACCATCTTGTTCCTTAACTTGTTTAGTGCATAATCACTAATTGTGACACTTTAATTGTAAAGAATAGATAAATTTTCTTTACTGCTCCTGTGGATCGATACCCTACTTCCACACTGAGAGGTACTATGGTGATCCCCTGCACTTGGGGGTTATCAAGATACTTTTCTGGCGTCGTTGCCGGGGAGCGTAGTGCTTAAGTTTCTATTATTGTGTGCACTAGACTTTTGAACTGTTTTAGTTTGTTTTATATCTTGCAATCATATAAGATTGGGGATGTTTCTTTAACTTGTTTAGTTGTGAGTTTCTCATTAGATTTACTTTCAGTTTTTTACTTTCCTTATATCAAAAACACATAAAAATTATTATAAATTTTTACTATGGATGATATGGATGAACTTTCACCTGAGGACCTTAGGGAGTTAGATGAAGCTAATTATTTTTTCTCCCAAGAAAGAGTGCATGTGAAAAAACTTATTGATTTCTCAAATGAGATTGCTAAACAACTATGTGAGTTATATAATGTGTCTTGTTGCACAAAACAAAATGATAAGCATCTCTACTATCAATGCAAATGTAGTAATCACTCTATAATTGCCTCACATCATGAAAAGCATCATGATTACTTTGAAATGAGATTACTTGATCAATTTACTGCTTTCATTGGAGCTAGTGAGGTGGAATTCCTAATTAATAAAAAGTATGAAACTTGTGATGTAGCTCGTGATCTTAAAGAAGTAAGCTCTATGCTCCTTAAACATTGCAAAGAGATATTTTGTGATAATGTTTATGTTATTGATTATGTAAAGAATATTCTTGCTTCCATGGAAAGAACTAATATTTTGCAGGAATAAGATGAAAACATAAGCTTGTGGATACCCATGCACCCCAAAGAAGAGGAGAAGAATGAATAAGAATACGATATGGTCCAACCTAAGCTTGGGGATGTATGGGAACCTCTCCAAAATGATAGTAACACTCACACTCAAAACTCATTTGTCATTTATGAGAACCCATGCTATTATAATTGTTTAACTAAAAATTCTATGGTCATCTTTGATAACCCATGCTATAATAAACTAATAATGCTCCTTCACTTGCTACTAGTGATACTATTGATAATGAGGAGTGGTGCTTAGATATGCTATATGATAATACTTTAGATGATGGTCCTATGCTTATTGATAACCATCCATGTTTAACAAATGAAGATATAAATGATGAACTTGCTGCCCATGATGATGCTTGTAACATCTCAAAAATATTAATGAGGATATCAATTTCTAATCAACCAAAAATTAGGGTTAACAAAAGCTTTTAATATTAAACATTATATAAATGCTTGTGTGTTATGAATGTGTATGAATGCTTGTAATGCCATGTTTGTTTGTTGTAAATGATGATAATTGGTTTAAAGATCAAAACCATATCATCTAGGTCAAATCCAAACCAGATCAAAACAAAAGAAAATCAATATATGAAGCATATGACCTAATGGTCATTTTTGCAAAAGTTAACACTTAGCTCACTTTGAGCATCTCTAAGAAATGATTTCAAATAGAAAAAATTACCTTTATTTTCTCACCTTGGTAGGCCAAGTGAAACTGAACCCAAGTGAGATTTAAAACCTTGTAGAAACATTTTCAAATGCATTTGGGTGGCAATTCAAAATTGTATCTATCTTATGAATCAAGATAGTCATTTTTGGAAAACCACTAAAACCTTCACCACTTAGCAAACCCTTGCACACAGAGACTACCAAGCTTATGACCAGTACACCCACCAAAAAGATTTGGAAAATTCAAAGATTTAGTTCTTGCGGCCATTTAATCAAACACTTGGTGATCACAGTACAAGCTTACCAACTATTCACCGTTTTGATCAATCTTGTGATCATCTTGTGACCTCACCGAACCTCGACTACGTGCCCTTAACTCACCCCAGTACCAGCCCGTGCGTTGGAGCTCATCTCACTCGCCATTGTGACCAGTAGAATTCGTAACCGAGCTCACCCATGTCACCCCGACGTGGACACACTGCCACACGCCACGCCGTCCTCGCCCACGATGTCTAGGAGGTAGCCGTGACCTCACCGCCACTACCTGTGCACGCCTTGACCAACGACCGCCCGCGGAGACACCAGCGCAGTTGCGCCCGTTTAACACTCGACCATGCCGATCGCCGCGCCAGAGCGCCGAGCAATCCCGCATGACCACGCCACGCCTCGCTCCCTCCTTGCGCCAATAAGTTCGCCGCGACACCAGCAATCCCCCGACACGATCGTTTGACCCCGCGCGCTTCGTGACTACCGTACGCCGTGACGAACGCCGACGGTACCAAAACAGAGCATGGACGTTCCCGACCGACTGAGACCGCGCCTCGTCGTTCCACTGTGCGCATGACGATCGCCCTGAAGTACCGTGTCGACCTACACCTTCAGCCATGCCGATAGCTTCCTGTAACTACGCGCTGACGAGCCCGAGATATGCCGCACTGCCCCTCTCGCGAGTGTATAAATAGAGCCCTCCCCCTGCCTTAAAACATACACCATTCCACTCCTCTCTCACCCAGCAATCTCTCTGACCCGTCCCTGGAGCAAGATAAGCACCACATCGCCGGAATTTCACCGGAGCCCACCGCTGGAGTGGGGGAAAGGAGCGACGCAAGGAGCAGCCCTAGGAGCTGCCACGACCACCAGTCGAACCGCCGTTGTTGACTCGCTCATTCGCCCACCTCGCCAGACCTAGCTGGAGCCCTGGTAAGCCCCCGACGACCCCCGCCGTAGCGCTAGGGTTAGCTTCTCGCGCGCCCTGTCCGACAGAGACGACAATGCGGAGCCGTCGATCATGCTCTAATCATGCGATCTAGATTGAAGGATACCACTTCGCGTTAGATGAGCCGCTGACGTGTGGGACCAGCCCCGGTGCCGCTCGCCGCACACGCACTGTGTAGTTGGGCCAACCCGTTAGCATTCCCGCGCGAGCCCACAGATTCAAACTTAGATTTTTCCTTTTAATTCAAAATCCTATACTGTAGGTAACTTTGAAAATCAATTCAGAAAGATTTACTGGACCAAATTGAATGAATCAAATTTTGTTAGAAAGGATTTGAAAATATTTAATCACTCCCGTTGGATTCAAACAGTTTGCAATTATAGATCACCCATAGTAAAAATAACAAGACAGTAGATTTTACCACTTCAAACATTTTTCTAAAATTAACCATAAATACTTTTGAGTTGATTCCAACTCTCAAAAATCACATTGTCCATGATATATATGAATATGTAAAAATATATAATTTTACATGCAGTAGTCCTGAACCAAAATTAAAAGAATGACTTTATAGTCATTTCCAGTCACATGAATATTATTAAATGACATTATTAAACTTTGTAATTTAGGCCAACCACTTTAAATCACATTCCCAAGTATTGGAATATGTGGTGATGACATGTGTCAGTATGATCCCATATTTTAATTGGAGAATATTAAATCTTAAGTAGTTTGTCAATGAGTAGAAATTACTTTTCTAAAAATAAGGTAAATCAAATCCCATATTTTAATTGCTAGATCATCTAGTGTGGATCCTTATGTGATAAATAGAAGTAGTTAAGTATTGTTTGGTGATCATGTACCTCGTATTTATTTATAGATGCTAGTAACAATTCGGGCTACGAGGAGAAAGAATTATACGAAGAAGAAGAAGAGAACTACGACCACTTTACCGACCAAGGCAAGCTATTCTATGCAAGCAAACTAAGCTAAAGCATGCAAGCCTCACTATACATACTATTATGGTACCACCTTGAGTATACCAATCCCAAGTTTTACTTGCAAGCTTTATCTTTCTTTCTTTTAGTAAAGTTGCTCAAGTAGTTAATTAATTGGTGATTTGTGGAAAAATAGGAAAGATGCCCTCAAGAGCATAGAACTTGATGTAGGAAGTTACACTTGAAAGAGCATTTCCTATCCCTGTGATTTTGATGTTTGATAACAACACACCTATCGTTTTAATCATGCGCTAAGTGTATCCTAGGTTTTCTAGATATTGGCACAAATATTACCTTTCCCACAGTTGCCCTTGCCAAAGTCATCAGTGCTGACCGGTAGTACCGGAAGTACAACCGGTACTACCGCTTGGAACCGGTACTACCGCGCTCCTAGTACCGGTTGGATCCGAGCAAGTTGGGCAGGGCTCGTTTTTTCTCAGTACCACCCGGTACCGCGAAGTGGCACTACCGCTCCAACCGGTAGTACCGCTCGTGGCAAGCGGTACTACTTCTTGGACACGGTACTACCGCTCGGCAGTACCGGGCAGCACTGAGGAAGGACTAGCCCTTCCCTATCCGCTCAGTACCAACTGGTACTTGGGACCGGTAGTACCGTCCTGACCGGTAGTACCGCCTCTACCAACCGGTACTACCGCTTGGGGGTTGTACCTCTGGGCAGTACCGGGCAAGACTGTGGCTGGTTCGACCAAGTGGTGCTCATCTGGTACTTGGTCCGGTACTAGACCGGTAGTACCGCTTGCAACCGGTACTACCGCTTGAGTACCGATAGTACCGGTGCTTTTAATGCTCCAACGTCCAGATTTCTTCAAGGGGTATAAATACCCCTCCACCTACCTTGGGACAAGTTGCTCGTTGCATTGAAGACTACTCCATTCATTTGAGCCACCAAATCACCAAAATCTCCTCTCTCCACCATCCAAAGTCGTTGATCTTTGGAGAATCGAAGGAGGAGGCCTTGATCTACTAATTCACCAAAAGAGATCTTCATTTCCCCCTCATTCATTTGAGGTCCCCCATTGCTCTAGTGTTTTCTTGTAAACCCTAGTTCTAGATTTGGTTCTTACAAGATTGTCTTTGATTGTCTAGACATCTTTCTTGTATTTGGGAGCCTCCAATTAAGTTGTGGATGTGTGCCCCAAACTTGTAAAGGTGCCGGCTTCCACCTCGAAGGTTGCCGATATAGTGGAAGGTGGATCGATCCCGTTGGGGTGAGATTCATCGGAGAACAAGGGAGGCCTCTCGTGGCGTTGGTGGTTTGAGACCACCCCCTCTCCAAAACATAGACGTACTTCCCCTCAAAAGGAAGGAACTACGGGAAACAAATCCTTGTGTCTCCGCGTCCACTACTTTGGTTACTTCTATCCTTTACCGCACTTTACTTACTTGTTCTTGCTTAGTGTTGTGTTAGCTAGTGCTAGTTTGTCATATAGGTAAATTCAACTTAGTTGCATTATCTAGAGAATTTACCTTTCTTGTCAAACCTTAATTTGAAAAAATAAGAAAATTTGAAGTAGCACCTATTCAACCCCCCTCTAGGTGCCCATACGATCCTTTCAATTGGTATCAGAGCCTCAACTCTTTATTCGGGCTTTACCGCCTAAGAGTATATGGGTAGCAAAGAAGGGGTTGGTGATGGTGAGTCTATCCACTCGGTGACCATGGATGATCTCAATAACTTGGAAGCAAGATTGAGCTCCACCTTGGGCAACGATATCAAAAAATTGCACAAGCTACTTGAGCAACTTGTTAAAGATAAGGATGGCTCATCATCCCCTTCTCCTCAAGAGGATCCTCCATCTGTGGTACCCAAGGGTAATACTCCGGTATCACCCGAGGGTATGGCAGTGGGGGGTAAACAAGACAACACTAATTCCTCCACAAAAAATGATGGTGGGAAGGGTGAGCACCGTGATTCATGGTACTCTCCGACCCTCCAATCCCTCACCCTCATGTATACAATAGAGGTGACCCACCTAAGCTTGAAGCATATACTACTTTTGCTCAATGGCAATCTCTAATGAAAACTCATGTGCGCAGCTCTTGCATTGAACTTTGGAACATCATCGAACAAGGACTCTATATTGGGGATCCAAAGAACTTGACAAGAAGAGAAGTTATCAATAGTCAACTCAATTCCACTGCTTTGCACATGATTCAACAAGGTTTGGTACAAAGGATTATCCACACAATGAGCACCTCAGCATCCCCAAGGAAGCTTGGGATGCTCTCATGGTGTTGTTTGTTGGGAATGAGAGCATGAGAAGGAACCAGTATGATGCACTGAGAAATGAAGCCAAAGGCTTCTACATGAAGGAAGGTGAAGATCATGAAGACATGTACCGTAGGCTCAAGTCCACCGCCACTGCTTTCAAAAATGTGGGTGCCTCACATGTGGATGATGCTTGGATAAAAAGGAAATATGTGAGTGCACTCATGCCCTTTGAGCCCACCGACTTGAAGAGCCTACAAGGAAGACACAACTACCATCTCATGACCTCCAATGAAGTTACGCAAGAGATGGCATCTTTCAAGGTTGCCGCCAAGAATGCCAAAGATGCCCGTGCTCGTGCCCTTGGTATGAGCAATGTTGTCAATGTTGCTTTGAAGGCCAAAGTTGTGGACCATGGGGATGAAGATGATAGTGATGAAGGCCTCTCCATGGACCACCCATATGATGTCAAGATTGCTCATAGTCAATATATGTCCTTCTATGCAAATAACTTTTGGAAGAACCCCGCCAAGGCCAAGATGGAATGCAACGAAGAAGCAACCCAAATGGGAAAAGAGAAAATTCCACTAGATTGAGAACTTGCTTCAATTGTGGTGACCGCTATCACTTTGTGGCGAGTTGCCCCTATGAGAAGAGAGAAGATCATGGGGGTAAGCTTGTGTTGAAGAAGACTCTCAAAGCACCTTACAAGAAACCCTTCATCAAGAAGAATCCCATCAACAAGAAGTCGGGAAAAATTGTCTTGATCACTCATGAAGAACACTACTCCAACAATGAAGATGATGAAGATGAGGAAGAGGAAACTTCTAATGGTGTGGCGGCTCTAGCCACTACTTCTACTCCGACATTCTCACTCTTCGATTCTCCAAATGAGAATTCTCCCATCAAGAACGTCGCCTGCCTTATGGCAAGAGGAACAGAGGTATCCTCATCATCTCACTCCACTCCCTTAGCTCATGATGAAAGTGATGATGAAATGTCTCTTGATGTAAAAAGAGAATTAATTGCTTTCGATGAATTTATGACTAACCTATGAGGGGGTGCTAAGATACATTTTGGGAACATCTTAGATCAACTTTCCCACACACAAGAACTTCTAGATGTAAGGTGTAAACTTGGGCATGAACACATGATTGAGGTAGAGGCCTTAAACAATGCTCTAGAAGAAGAACAAGAGACTAGGATGTCCCTTGAACTAAAACTTGAAGGGCTTGATGAGGCCAATGACATTATTGTTAATAGACTCATCAAAGAATGCGATCATGCTATTGCTAAATGCAAAAGGGCTAAAAAGGACAAGATTGAGTTTGGTGTGGTTCATGAAAAACTTGCCGAGGACTTTAGGTTGCTTTACAAGGCACATAAGGCCTTGGAAAGTGAACTCTTGTTACTCACAAAGTCCCATGAAACACTTCAAACTTAATTGGCCAATATTCCTTCACCTAGTAACTTCATTCCATCTAGTAGTACGAATATTCTTGAAGAAAATACTAGGTTTAAGGGGGAGCTAGCCAAGTCCACATTTCCACAAGGTAACAAGTCCATTGATGATCTCTTGAGTAAGCAAAGGCCTTGTGGTGAGAAAGGGGGCATTGGTTTTGTCTCCAAGGCCAAGAATAAGAACCATAATAAGAAGGCCACATCCACACAAGAGAAGAACAAGGCCATTGTGGATAGTAAGACCACAAGTGGTAAAACTATGTATCATGATAATTTTGCGGGAAGTACTAACTCTCACTATGTTCTAATGCGTGATTTTAATGGTGATGTGTATGCACAATATGTTGGACCATTTGATGGTTATATTGCTTGGTCTATTTGGGTCCCCACGACCTTTGTTGCTAACAAAAGAGGACCCATTGAAAATGGGTACCTAAAAATTAGCTTGATCTTTTGTAGACTTATGCTTCCGGAGGGTCAAAGTGGGTGCTTGATAGTGGTTGCACTAGTCATATGACCGGAAGCTCGTCTATTGTAAAGGACTTAAAGCCAAATGATGATCAAATCACCGTGACATATGCTGACAAGTCAAAGTCTAAGGTAATGGGTTTCGGCAAGGTTGTGGTTGCTCACGACATTACACTCGTGAACATCATGCTTGTTGAAACCCTTGGATACAATTTACTTTCAGTCTGTGCTCTTGGAAAGATGGGCTTTTCCGTCTTTATTGATAATGATATTATGGTCCTCATGTGGAGCAAGTCTCTCAAGGTTGCTTTCGTTGGGTACGTCGAACATGACTTGTATGTGGTGGACTTTTCGGGGCAAACCACTACAAGTGCGATGTGCTTATTCGGAAAGGCCGATGTGGGGTGGTTATGGCATCACCGACTAGCCCATGTCAATATGAGAACTTTGCAAAGTATTCATAAGGAGGGCCATATTATTGGACTAAAAGAAAATGTTTCCTTTGCCAAAGATCGTGTTTGCAGGGCGTGTGCTCTAGGAAAAATGCATGATGCTCCCCACAAGCCAAAGAACCGCATCAAGTCAACCAAGATGTTGGAGCTCCTTCATGTGGATATCTTTGGTCCTCCATATCATGCAAGTCTTGGTGGGAAGAAATATTGTCTGGTGATTGTTGATGACTTTTCAAGATACTCCTGGGTATATTTCTTCAAGTTGAATAGTGAGACCCAAAAGACCTTCATCGACTTTATCAACATGGTTCAACGTCAATAAAATCTTCCGTTGTTGATTATAAGAAGTGACAACGGCACCGAGTTCAAGAACTACACCTTGAATGATTTCCTTAGTGATGAGGGGATAAAACACCAATATTCCACTGCATATACCCCTCAACAAAATGGTGTGGCCGAGAGGAAGAACCAGACTCTTATTGAGATGGCTAGGACCATGTTGGCGGAGTTTAAATCTCCATACAACTTTTGGGCCGAAGCCATCTCCACCGCTTGCCATGCGTCAAACTGGCTCTACCTCCGCAAAGAAATCAACAAGAGTCCATATGAAATTCTTACCAGTAACAAGCCCAACATATCTTACTTCCAGGTGTTCGGTTGTAAGTTTTTCTATCTCATAAAGGGTGTTCGTTTGTCCAAAATCGAGTCTAAAGCATTAGAGGGTATTTTTGTTGGCTATGGTCTCGAATCTCACACTTATAGAATCTATGATAAGCTCTACGGAGTCGTCATAGAATCTTGTGACAAGCTCAAATCGATGCTAGAAGAGTTCTTGATCAAGACCAAGGTCAATCTTTGCCTCTTAATGAAGAGAATGATTCCGGTGATGATCAAGGTCAAGTTGATGGTCAAGACGAGGACCAAAATGATGAAGAGGGTCCCCCAAGAAACAACGCAAAAATCGACGCTCGTCGTGAAGCTAGAAAGGAGAGAATGTTGAAATTAAGAGACCACTCTCTACAAAATGTGGTTGGCGACCTAAGGAAAGGCATTTCCACAAGAGCACAATTGAAGAGATTTAGTGAACACCAAGCACACATCTCCATGATTGAACCAAAGAAAGTGTGGGAAGCTCTTGAAGATTCGGATTGGTTGGAAGCTATGCACAAAGAGCTCAACAACTTTGAGAGAAACAAAGTATGGAAGTTAGTTGAGAAGCCAAAGGATTGCCGCAATGTTATTGGCATGAAGTGGATATTCAAGAACAAGCAAGATGAGCATGGAATTATAGTAAGGAACAAGGCTATATTGGTTGCGCAAGGGTTCTCTCAAATTGAAGGCATTGACTATGGAGAGACTTATGCACCCGTGGCTCGCCTTGAGTCCATTCATATCCTTCTTGCTTATGCGGCACATCATAAATTTAAGTTGCAACAAATGGATATAGAAAGTGCATTTCTTTATGGTCCATTAAATGAGTTGGTATATGTAAAGCAACCCCCGGGATTTTAGGATCCCAACTTCGCAAACCATGTCTACAAACTTGTTAAGGCTCTCTATGGGCTCAAGCAAGCCCCACGCACGTGGTATGAGCACCTTAGAGAGTTGTTGTTTGACCGTGGATTTGAGGTTGGGAAAATCAATCCCAGTCTTTTTACTAAGAAGGTCAATGGGGAGCTTTTTGTATTCCAAATATATGTTGATGATATTATCTTTGGATCATCTAACAAAGCTTTTAATGATGAATTCTCAAAGCTTGTGACTAGTAGGTTCCGGATGTCTTTGATGGGGGAGTTGAGAGTATTTCTTGGTTTTGAGATCAAGCAAGTTAGAGGAGGGACATTCTTCAATCAAGCCAAGAATACTCAAGATATGATAAAGAGATTCAAAATGCAAGATTTAAATGGAGCTCCTACTCCCATGGCTACAAAGACTCATCTAGAACAAAATCCAAATGGTAAAGATGTGGATCAAAAGGTATACCGGTCTATGATTAGTTCTTTGCTTTAACTTTGTGCATCTAGACCCGATGTTGTGTTGAGTGTAGGTGTGTGTGCAAGATATCAAGAGGCTCCTAAAGAAAGCCATTTAATGGCTGTCAAGAGAATCTTTCGATATTTAGTCCATACCCCATTTTATGGTCTTTTGTATCCTCGAGGGTCAACATTTTCTCTTTGTGGATACACGGATTTGGATTGGGCGGGTGATAAGGATGATAGAAAATCAACATCCGGGACTTGCCAATTCCTTGGTAGGTCCTTGGTATGTTGGTCTTCTAAGAAGCAAAATTGTATATCTCTCTCCACCGCCGAAGCCGAGTATGTGGAAGCTGCTAGTGCTTGCACCCAATTGCTATGGATGAGGCAAACTTTAAAGTAATACGGTGTCCATTGTAACAAAGTGCCTCTTATATGTGACAATGAAAGTGCCATCAAGATTTCCTACAATCCGGTGCATCACACAAGGACAAAGCATATTGAGATTCGCCATCACTTCATTAGAGATCATGTTGCTCGAGGTGATATTGATCTATCATATGTGTCAACCAAAGACCAACTTGTCGACATCTTCGCGAAGCCACTTGATGAAGCAAGGTTTTGCTACTTGAGGAATGAACTAAATATCATAGATTCAAGGAGCTTGACTTGATTATCTTGCATTCTCACCTATGGTTTGACCCGTATTTGGTTTAGGTGTAGGCATGGATATAGGGGGAGTGCGGTCCTAATTGATTGGACCATACCTCCCCCCATTATGCCCAAAGAAATCGAAATCATTCCTCTTAATATCATTTTGTGATATGTGAGCTTAAATGATGAGTTTTGGTAATGGAACCAAGATATATCTTCGTGGTGCCAAGCCGAGTATACTCAAATATGGTGGCCTAGGCCACCGCCCTCTCTCACTCGAGAGGTTGGTACTTACTCATGTTTGTCATTTTCAAGTTGTTGTTGGTTCTAAAGTCATGCACTCCCGGTTGGCTCTTCATATGTTTTTCCCTTATTTTAGAGTGCATGTGCTTCACACAGTTTGAATATCTCAACCCAAGCCCTTCTACTCCCTTGAAAAACCCTCATCCATTCCGCACAAGAACCCTTCCTTGAACCTTGGCTACGGAATCAGGTGGGACCGGTACTACCGGATTAGGGGCGGTACTACCGGACCTGGGTGGTTCCCAGGTCGTTTCCTGGAAACTACTCCAGGCGCGGTACTACCACCCGTATGCCCGGTACTACCGGTTTGTCAGCCGGTACTACCGCTTGCGAGCAGTACTACCGCTTGACGAACCGGTACTACCGGTCGGCGTTTTTCTAGTATATAATGGTCGCGCGTGGGGAGGCACCCTTCAGTTCCTTATTATTCTCCCCACCCTCCATGCATACCACCACCGCTGCCAGTGCCCTTGACGCCGCCGGAGCCTTGCCGCGCCCTCCTCTCCCCGGATCCTCCTTGGATTCGGACTCCTTGTAGGCTCCCGCTCCTTCTCCACCTCCATGGATCCCGGTACAACCGCCCCTTCTCTCTCACTTTTAATTTCCTCATTGGATCTAGGTCTTGCTTAGATTTGTGAAGAAATTGACGTGTCGTGAGGTTGTACTGCCATACATTCCTTGTTACTTAGTAGAATCGATGTTTTATAGATTGTTGAGGCCACTTTGGACCGTGCTCTACTCGGTTGATGTGCCTGTACCGCTCGACCGGTAGTACCGGAAACTTTTCCGGTACTACCGCTCGCCAGCGGTACTACCGGTTGCAAGTTCCGGTAGTACCGGTCCCAACTGCCCTCAACATGTCTTCTAAACCATGGATTCTTCTTTGTTCATTGATGGTTCTTGTGCCCTTACCCCCTTGCTATTCTCCCTCTTTCTATCACAGATGCAGGTGGTTCTCGGGGTGCGCGTAAGCGCTCCAAAGCTAGCCGTGAGATTGTTGAGGAAGAGACGGAGTCCGAGGAACAAGTTATGTCTCTGCCTAGCCATCGTGCGAACATTCCTGCTACTCGTGGTGGCTGTGGGGGTCGTGAGGGGGTCACCAAGCGCTCTGCTGGCCGTGGCAGCGCTCCCCTCCTCACCCCTTCCTCGGGGGGCACCAAGAGTTGCATCTCAGGATCATCAGGGCCAAGGAAACTGTCAGACATTTATGATTCTGAGTTCCGCTCTCTGAGGATTGACAATCCGTATGCCCGCAACCGTGATGAGGGTAGGGAAGACAACCTGTTTTACAATGACTTTCAAGAGCGCTTCTATCATGAGGTCCTTATGACAAATATCCAGATGGTTGTGCCTCAGCTGTGGATTGATATGGAGCACATCAAAAAGAACCTTGACTATTTTGCTGAAGCTAAGGAAATATGCTCTAACCTTGGCTTGTTCCCCATCATGGAGTTTGAGAATGACTATGAGCCTCTTCTCATTGCCCAGTTCTATGCCACTGCTGTAACATCCCTAAAATCATGATTCCAAAGTTTGCATATCAGTCATGCATGCATATAGAATTGAGGTCAATTTCAAAACTCATTTCAGAAAAACAAAAGCACTAGTGCTATCATTTTATGTGAGCAAGCTAAAATCAAGTGGCCACCCCCATTTGAGAGTTTGAATGTTTTAAACTTAGATTGCTTGTCTCCTTTGTTGAATGGATTGAGTGGGAAATTTAAACCAAGTTTTACAAAATGGAAATGGTTCAAAAACCATTTTTCAAACATTTGCAAATCTTGTGCCAAGCTCCTGATATTTTGTTCTTCCAAGAGTGACCAAGCCTTTGCAAAGTAGCCACATGGTTTTATGCCTATTTTTGAAACTTTTGCACACTGCAAAAACCCCAGAAAGATTTGAATTCAAAAAGAGTTTGAATTCATATCAAAACCATTCCTGAAAATCCAAACAGAAAAAAAAGGACAAAAGAAAAGAAAAGGGCCAGGCGCCAGGATTCTAGCCCAGCAACAGAACTGGCCCAACTAGCCCACCCGACCTTCCTCTCTCTCTCTCTCGCACGCGCAAGCACACCCAAGCAGTCGCTGACAACCAGACCCCACCTCCTCTATGCGCGTTTCGCTGACGAGCGGGCCCTCTCCACGTCACCCTCGTCTTCCCCAAATCACGCCCGACCCCGTCGCCGGCCGTTTCCTCCGCCCTTCACTGCCGCGATTGATTCTCGCTTAATTGCCATTGATTCCACGCTTAATCGCCGCTCCCCTCTCGCCTACAAAACCCCCTCTGCACCGTGGTCATTTTCCCCCACTCTCCTAGCTCACTCCGCCACCAGGATGCGCGCATTTGCCCTCGAAACCTCGCAGCAACGACGACTCCGGTGACTAATTCCGGTGAGCCTCGACTGCCCCCCTCTCTCTGGTTCAAACTGTCGTGTCCAGCTTGATCTTGCGCACCTCCTGATACTTTTCTTTTGCCTGCTCGTGACCCTGGTCGTCGATCCCGTTCACGACCGCAACCACCTGCGTCGTCGCTCGACTCCAGCGAGCAATAGCGGTAAGTCCCGTGCGCCCCTCGCTTTCCCTTTGTCACAGTTGATTCGCCAGTCACTTGTGCATCTTCTGAACCCTCTTCCTTGTGCTAGGGCGATGCCACACCTCGGCAACGACCTCGACTGCAAGCGACAGACGCCACCGCAACTCCGACGAGCCCCAGAGACCGTACCCGTGCACCCCTTGCCCAGCCACCACTACGTTGAGCTTCGCCTCGACCTTGCGGATCTAGTAAGCACGCCCTTTCCTCCCCGAGCGATCTAGAACATTAGCACCGCCGCTGTCAGAGCACTCCGCCGCTCGCCGTCGCTGCGTGCCACCAGGACATGGTCGCTTGATCGAGAGCCCTTGGATCTGGATCCAACGCATAGGATTAGCCACTTAATGAACCGTTATGTTTAGATATGAACCATGCATCGTTAGTTAGATCCTACGGCTCGCGAGCGTGATCCGGAGCGAATCGGTACGCGCCAGTAGGAACATGACGCGTGGCTAGGGTTAGATTCAAAAACAGTTTTGAAATCAGAATTTGATCCAAAATTGAAATAGCTATAACTTTTGATTTCCACGTTAGATTTTTGCAAATTTTATACCGTTGGAATCAGGGAGACAAGCCCTTTCTGTTTATGCAATGTGTTTAACAAAAAGTTTCTGTTAAAATGACTTTTTAAGCAGAAACTTGTTTAGGGCTATTTTGAGTATATAATTTGTTTAGTAAATGTTTTAGTGCTAAAAATGTTTGGATTAGCAAGTTTTTGACTTAGTTATGATTCAGTATCTTGCACTTGCTTGGTGGAGTTTTAAAAAAATCATCACTTTGCATTCTGGCATGCATGCATATATATTTTTGTTTGTATATGAATTGTGTGTAATTTTGTGCTACAATTTTTGTGTAGATTTTGCTAGTGACTGTGATTGTGAAGAGTGCTACTCTCCCCATTACCAAGGCATGTGGTACTTCATGAATATTTCAATACCTATATTTTGTACAAGCATTAGAATTATTTTGCTAAGTCTTGCATGTTACTATTTTACCAAATGCTATGTTGGGAAATCCTAAGTAGTGTAACATTGCTAGAAATTTCCTAAGTTAAGTTACTATGCCATGCTTAGCCTAGCTAGTAGAAAACAAGGGTTGGTAAAGTATATACATGCTATGATGAAAATATTTCTAAGTCTTTTGGACTTAAGTTTTTCCTAATAAAACAACTAAGTCAATGAACCCACTGGGTGGAATGGGACTTGAATGGTGGTTTTTTGTTGAGTGGTTACACAAGGCCCATGGACATGGTTTACCTTGTGTATCTCACTTGTGGTATGCCACCTAGGCACAAAGGGATTTTAAAGGCCAAGTGTTGAGAAGCTTATAGTGCAACCACTTGGCAATATGGGCTCTGCCTTGATCATATAGGTTGCTAGAACTTAACCATTTGGACAGTTGGTGGTAGTGGGAATGATAGGTTGGAGCGCGTCCATTTGGTCTAAGGGAAGGCTTCTGAAAGGTCCTGTCTTGGGAAACCAAGTCTGGTGGGGAAAGTGCACAACCTCTGCAGATGGAAAATCTAAGTACTTAGCCAAGTCCATGGCAATGGACAACTTGAGCATCAAGACATGGAAGCTATCAAGAATCTCATCATTCCAACTTCAAAAGTAAAACTTGTGGGTGAACAAGGGTGAAGGACCCCAATGTCTATTGGTGGTTTCTTGGGAAAGTTTTTGACAAAGAAAAACTTAGTGATTTCAACTAATAGGAAAAACCTATTTTGAGCAAAGCAAGCCAAGCTACACTTAGCCAAAATGCATATAGTAATATAGTCCACTTAAAATTTACTAAGGTATCACTTGCCAATACTATTCCAAAGTTTTGACCCACTGTGGCTGTAACTTGTGATGTTGCAGGTTACTCCGATGATGATTAGGTGTCATGAGTCTACACTCAACATGCTTGCCTGTGGCACATGAAGATGAAGACTTATGTTTATTTACTTATTCCAAAACTCTTGTATTAGGCCTGTGGCCTTGAGTTGTAAAAGACTATGTTTTATCTTTGGAATGGATGTAATAAATGACCTTTGTATCTGTGTACTTCATCTTAAACTGTGGATGCTAGCAATGATCCAGGGACTAGCATTGCAATCACAGGGATCCTTTTCCTTTACAAAGGAGGGATCTTACAGATGGTATCAGAGCACTGTGTTGCCTGTAGGATTATGACCCTAGGATTGGAAACCACTAAGGATTTTTTTAACTACTTCTACACTTGTCTATTCTTCTCGTAAGCCTTTCTAATCCTCTCATTCTCATCTCTATTTGTAGATGAACTCCATCAACAAAGCCGTAAAGAAAGGACCACTCATGACCATGACCTTGGAGTGTGAAACTGAGTTTCCCAAAATTCTCAAGGACCTCATGGTGGCAATGGAAATACATGGTGCAGCTGTGTACAAAGGCTTTCCAGTGATGGATGAAGGAGTTGAGTACTGGTTGGTGCAACTTCACTTGTACAAAAGCAAGGAAGACAACCACAAAGAAAGAGGATTCTGCATGTACACCAACACTGTGGTGCATACCACATTCTTTGAGTCAGCAAGAGAAGCAGCTTGGAGGAGTATCAAAGAACTTAGTGCTAGAGTCAAGTGCAGAATGCTCAACCTCCAAAAAGACTTAGAGAAAGAGAAAGAACATACCCAAGAGTTGGAAGCCACCAACCAAACCTTAAGAGGAGATATTATAGACTTAGTGATGGAATCATGTGAGCAAGATAGGCTGATTGCTTCTAGGAACATTGTGTTAGCCAACATATCCAGTGAGATAGGATTGTAAACGTACTTCGTTAGTTGGACCACCACCTATCACCTTATTTTCCAAAAATGATACCTTAAATAAGTTTGGACCTTGGTTGATGTAATGGATTCATGTATGCATGACTTGTGTGATTTTGTGTTCCAAGGATTTGTATGTGATGTTTGTCTTTGTTTTATCTTAAATAGTGTTGTTCTAACTTTCTATCTTATAAATAGATGCCTATTACCATCAGAACTGTTGAGGAGTTCCAGGTTACCCGCTTTGGTCCTCGTATCGTTGAGCTTACCACTTTGCTCAATCTCCCTCTTCCCACCATCATGGTGCATCCACTCACCAAGTTCGAGAGGAAGGACCTCTGGGGCTTCAAGGTGAACCAGCCCGGATGCCAGACAGAGCCTACTACGGAGGCCATCGTCTTCAAGCTTATGCACGATGACAGGGAGAGAGGCATGGAGGTAGTCATGCAGGACCTGATAGGACGTCGGCTAGGCCGTCACTCCCGACAGGTTAGAGGCACCCACTTCCATGTCTTCGGAAGACGTGATGAGGATGGAGAGTCCATCGACTTCGAGGATGACTCGAGGGACACAACAGAGCCGATACGTCTGTATCTCCAGGACTTAGAGTCTCTCATTAGGCACGTGGATACGGACAGGACCAATGTCATGCTTAGTAATGACGAGCTCCAGGTGCAGCTTCGCGAGAAGGACAAGCTTTTCGCGCAGCAGGACGAGATAGTCAAGGAAATGGAGGCAAAGTTCGAGACCCAGGACCGGAAGTTCAAGAGTCAGGAGAAACGTGTCCAGGATAGGAACAAGAAGATCCGGGACATGACTGAAGAACTGAAGTCCAAGGATTTCGAGCTAGAGCAGCAGCAGATGGTGATCGAGAGGCTTCATTCCCAGAAGAGGGCTCTCAAGGCCAAGATTGAGTCCTTGACCACTACTATTGAGGAGAACAAGACTGCGATGGAGAACGCAGGTCTTACCTTTGTCGAGGAGGAGATTGATGCTGATGAGTAGACTTGACTACTCGTTTATCTTCCATTATCGTACTTATTATTTGTGAACTTGTTATTGGACCATCCGACATGTGGATGGCTTGCCACTTGTGTGTTTTACTTTGAGAACTTGTTGTCTGGTTGTTGAACTTTTATCTTCTATTGCATGCTTGTGTTTGCTTATGTGATGTAATGTGCATGAAAACATCTATGGGTATCTCATTCTTATCTCTATTTGAACAAACCACAGATGCCTCCCCGTCGCGCAAACCCCAACCCCAACAACAACAACATAACTCCAGAAATGCAGCAAATGATGAATTCTCAAACACAACTCATGGAGATGATGACAACATTCATTCAGAACCAAAACAACAACAACAACAATAACAACAACAACCCCAATAACAACAACAATAACAACAACAACCCTCCGGGCTTTGATATGCTCACCAGATTTCTGCGTTTGAGGCCAGCTAAGTTCTCGGGGACGACTGATCCCATGGTGGCCAATGATTGGCTATGTTCTGTAAACAAGGACTTAGTAACCGTGGGCTGCACGGACGCTGAAAAGGTCAGATTTGCAGCACATCTGCTGGAAGGGCCAGCCGCCACTTGGTGGGACAACTTCCAAATCACCACTCCTATAAATGAGGTGACTTGGGCTATCTTTGAGGAAGGCTTTCGCACTGCTCATATCTCATCAGGAATAATGAGCCTGAAAAAGAAAGAGTTCCACAATCTGAAGCAGCGCCACCGCAGCGTGGCTGAATACATTGAAGAGTTCAACAATTTGGTATGTTATGCACCAGATGAGGTTGGCACAGATGCCAAAAGAGAGGAAAAATTTCTGGAAGGCTTGAATGATGAGCTGAATCTGCAGCTGGCTGTGGCATATGTTCCCACTTATCAGTCGCTCTGTGACAAGGCTGCCATATTGGAGAACAAAATGAAGCAAGTCGAGAGTAGGAAGAGAAAGCACTCCGACAAGCACAGCTCGGGATCGTCTCACAAACGATCTCACTATGATGACAGTGGAAGCTCAGGATCCCACAAGCATGGGAAATTCAACAAGCACTACAACCACAACCGTCATGACAACAAGCATCATCGCAGTCATGACAATGACAAGTACAAGAACCACAAGGGTGGACATAAGAGCCACCACAGTGGAAATGGTAGTGGAGGTGGAAGTCAGCCTGCTAAAAGGGACATCAGTCAGGTTGAATGCTTCAAATGCAAGAAGATGGG
The DNA here is from genome assembly GCA_910589765.1 of Avena atlantica. NCBI lineage: Eukaryota > Viridiplantae > Streptophyta > Magnoliopsida > Poales > Poaceae > Avena > Avena atlantica. The sequence continues at coordinate 110,129,307 of OU342735.1, forward strand.
ACACTATGCAAATGAGTGCCCCGAAAATAAAGTTGAAGGACCTGTCAAGCCCAATCCTTTCCAGAAAGGACAGGTGAACCACATCAATGTGGAGGAGGTCTATGAGGAGCCTGACGCTGTTGCTGGTAAGTTCAGACTCAATTCCATTCCAGCATTTGTACTCTTTGATACTGGTGCATCGCATTCATTCATATCAAAGGCATTTGTTGATAGAAATGGGTTTCCGTCGGAAAACATTGGGTGTCCAATAAAAGTTAGTTCTCCGGGTGGAGAAATGATAGTAAGTCTTGGATGCCAGGATCTAGTAATAGAATTTGGAAAACATAAGTTTCCAGTGAGTCTGATAGTCCTAGATTCCCAAGGACTGGACGTAATATTGGGAATGGATTGGATGGCTAAGCATGAAGGAGTACTAGATTGTGCTAATCGTACTGTTGCACTCACAACCCCGGAAAGAAAAAGGATTAAATTCAAGTCAAACTTTGAATCCAAAGGAATTAAGCTTAATTCTCTTAAGGGGGTTAGCATGGAGAGTGTGCCAATTGTGTGTGAGTATCCGGATGTATTTCCGGAAGAATTGCCAGGAATGCCACCAGATAGAGATGTGGAGTTTCTGATAGATTTGGTACCAGGTTCTGGACCAATAGCAAAGAGACCATACAAAATGTCAGTTGATGAACTGAAATAACTCAAGAAGCAACTAGGAGAACAGTTGCAGAAAGGATTTATTCAACCAAGTTCTTCATCTTGGGGAGCCCCAGTTTTGTTTGTGGAGAAGAAGGATAGGAGCCAAAGGTTATGCATAGATTACCGTTCACTCAACGAGGTAACTATCAAGAACAAATATCCTTTGCCAAGAATCAATGACTTGTTTGATCAGCTAGAAGGAGCCTGTGTGTTCTCAAAAATTGATCTCCGGCCAGGCTATTTTCAACTCAAGATAAGAGAGCAAGACATACCTAAAATAGCATTCACCACAAGGTATGGATTGTATGAGTATACCGTAATGCCTTTCGGCTTGACCAATGCTCTAGCATACTTCATGAATATGATGAACAAGGTGTTCATGGAATTTCTTGACAAGTTTGTGGTCATTTTCATCGATGACATCTTAGTCTACCCCAAGAGAAAAGAAGAGCATGAAGGACACTTGCGTTTGATACTCGAGAAGTTGAGAGAGCATAAACTTTATGCCAAATTCAGCAAGTGTGAGTTCTGGTTAGAAGAAGTTGGTTTTCTTGGTCAACTTATGACAAAGGATGGTGTAGCAGTTGATCCCGCTAAAGTTTCAGCTGTGACTGAATGGGAATCTCCCAAGAACGTGAAAGAAGTTCGAAGTTTCCTTGGCTTAGCAGGTTACTACAGAAGGTTCATAGAGAATTTCTCAAAGGTTGCTAAGCCAATGACTGAATTATTAAAGAAAGACAAGAAGTTTTCTTGGTCTGAAGGTTGTGAAGTCAGCTTTCAGGAGTTGAAGAAGAGACTTGTGACATCACCAGTTCTATGTCTACCGGATTTGGAAAAAGATTTTCAAGTATATTGTGATGCATCTCATCAAGGTTTGGGTGCTATACTTATGCAAGACGGTAAGGTTGTAGCTTATGCCTCGAGACAACTCAAAACTCATGAGGTGAACTATCCTACTCATGATTTGGAGTTAGCCTCTGTCGTCCATGCACTCAAAACATGGAGGCACTACCTTTTGGGAAAGCGTTGTGAAGTGTTCACAGATCACAAGAGTTTGAAGTATATCTTCACCCAGAAGGAAATCAATATGAGGCAAAGAAGATGGTTAGAGCTTATCAAGGATTATGACTTAAGTTTGCAATACCACCCCGGTAAAGCAAATGTTGTAGCAGATGCTCTAAGTCGTAAGGTATTTGTAAATGGCCTTACCAAAGGAGAATTGGCAGATGATTTGTGTACCCAATTCAGAGAGCTCAGATTGGAGATTGTGCCTGAAGGACATCTCATGTCTTTGGATGTTCAACCCACTTTGTTGGACAAGATTCGAGAAGTTCAGAAGACTGATAAGGAAATTGAAGAGATTAAGGAAAAGATTGGCCAAGGGAGAGCTAAAAATTTCCATGAAGACGAACAGGGTACTTTATGGCATGGGAAACGTATCTGTGTTCCACAAGATCCGGAGTTACGGAAACTGATTTTGCAGGAAGCACACAACTCTCCATATTCTATTCATCCGGGTAACACCAAAATGTACATGGACATGAAAGAAAGGTTTTGGTGGAACAATCTCAAGAGGGACATCGCCGAACATATGGCTTTGTGTGATGTGTGTAGTAGAGTAAAAGCGGAGCATCAGAAACCAGCAGGTTTGCTTCAACCACTACCTATTCCTGATTGGAAGTGGGATAAGATTGGTATGGATTTCATTACCGGATTACCAAGGACCAGATCAGGATATGATTCCATATGGGTAGTAGTAGATCGCCTAACTAAAGTGGCTCATTTCATACCCGTGAAGACAACTTATACAAGTGCCAAGTTAGCCAAAATCTACATGAGTAGAATTGTATGTCTACATGGTGTGCCCAAGAGTATTGTGTCTGATAGGGGAACTCAATTCACTTCCCATTTTTGGAGACAACTACATGAGTCATTGGGAACAAGGTTGGAATTCAGTACTGCTTTTCATCCTCAAACCGATGGACAAACAGAAAGGACTAATCAAATTCTGGAAGACATGTTGAGGGCATGTGCCCTAGACTATGGAGCAAGTTGGGATGAAAGTCTGCCTTACGCAGAATTTTCTTATAACAATAGCTATCATGCCAGCATTGAGATGGCACCATTTGAGTTTCTCTATGGAAGAAAGTGTACCACCCCATTGTTATGGAATGGTGTGGGAGAAAGAAGTTTATTTGGGCCAGATCTTATCAAAGAAGCCGAAGAGAAGGTCAAATTGGTTAAAGACAGGTTGAAGATAGCGCAGTCCCGACAGAAAAGCTACGCAGATCCTAAGCGTAGAGAAGTTACCTACGAAGTTGGTGATAGAGCCTATCTTAGAGTATCACCACTCCGTGGAGTGAAAAGATTCAGAGTCAAAGGAAAGTTGGCACCAAGATATGTTGGGCCATTCAAGATTCTGAGTCGCAAAGGAGAAGTTGCTTATGAAATTGAACTACCAGAATCTTTGTCAGCAGTCCATTATGTGTTTCATGTGAGTCAACTTAAGAAATGTCACCCAGAAATGGAAGAAACTTCTTTGAAGGATACTATACCTTTGGAGGAGGTTCAATTAGAAAGTGACCTCACATACGAGGAGAAGCCTATCAAGATTCTTGATACCGCAGAAAGAGTCACAAGGACAAAGACTATCAAGTTTTGCAAAGTGCAATGGAATCATCATACCGAAGAGGAAGCCACATGGGAAAGAGAAGATGATCTTCGGAAAGACCACCCTCACCTATTTGCTAGCCAATCCGAATATCGAGGGCGAGATTCACCTTAAGGGGGTTAGATTTGTAACATCCCTAAAATCATGATTCCAAAGTTTGCATATCATTCATGCATGCATATAGAATTGAGGTCAATTTCAAAACTCATTTCAGAAAAACAAAAGCACTAGTGCTATCATTTTATGTGAGAAAGCTAAAATCAAGTGGCCACCCCCATTTGAGAGTTTGAATGTTTTAAACTTAGATTGCTTGTATCCTTTGTTGAATGGATTGAGTGGGAAATTTAAACCAAGTTTTACAAAATGGAAATGGTTCAAAAACCATTTTTCAAACATTTGCAAATCTTGTGCCAAGCTCCTGATATTTTGTTCCTCCAAGAGTGACCAAGCCTTTGCAAAGTAGCAACATGGTTTTATGCCTATTTTTGAAACTTTTGCACACTGCAAAAACCCCAGAAAGATTTGAATTCAAAAAGAGTAAGAATTCATATCAAAACCATTCCTGAAAATCCAAACATAAAACGAAAAGGACAAAAGAAAAGAAAAGGGCCAGGCGCCAGGATTCTAGCCCAGCAATAGAACTGGCCCAACTAGCCCACCCGGCCTTCCTCTCTCTCTCTCGCACGCGCAAGCACACCCAAGCAGTCGCTGACGACCAGACCCCACCTCCTCTCTGCGCGTTTCGCTAACGAGCGGACCCTCTCCACGTCACCCTCGTCTTCCCCAAATCACGCCCGACCCCGTCGCCGGACGTTTCCTCCGCCCTTCACTGCCGCGATTGATTCTCGCTTAATTGCCATTGATTCCACGCTTAATCGCCGCTCCCCTCTCGCCTACAAAACCCCCTCTGCACCGCGGTCATTTCCCCCCACTCTCCTCGCTCACTCCGCCACCAGGCTGCGCGCATTTGCCCTCGAAACCTAGCAGCACCGACGACTCCGGCGACTAATTCCGGTGAGCCTCGACCGCCCCCCTCTCTCTGGTTCAAACTGTCGTGTCCAGCTTGATCTTGCGCACCTCCTGATACTTTTCTTTTGCCTGCTCGTGACCCAGGTCGTCGATCCCGTTCACGACCGCAACCACCTGCGCCGTCGCTCGACTTCGGCGAGCAATAGCGGTAAGTCCCGTGCGCCCCTCGCTTTCCCTTTGTCACCAGTTGATTCGCCAGTCACTTGCGCATCTTCTGAACCCTCTGCCTTGTTCTAGGGCGACGCCACACCTCGGCAACGACCTCGACTGCAAGCGACAGACGCCGCCGCAACTCCGACGAGCCCCAGAGACCGTACCCGTGCACCCCTTGCCCAGCCACCACTACGTTGAGCTTTGCCTCGACCTTGCGGATCTGGTAAGCACGCCCTTTCCTCCCCGAGCGATCTAGAACGTTAGCGCCGCCACTGTCAGAGCACTCCGCCGCTCGCCGTCGCCGCGCGCCGCCAGGACATGGTCGCTTGATCGAGAGCCCTTGGATCTGGATCCAACGCATAGGATTAGCCACTTAACGAACCGTTATGTTTAGATCTGAACCGTGCATTGTTAGTTAGATCCTACGGCTCGCGAGCGTGATCCGGAGTGAATCGGTACGCGCCAGTAGGAACATGACGCGTGGCTAGGGTTAGATTGAAAAACAGTTTTGAAATTAGAATTTGATCTAAAATTGAAATAGCTATAACTTTTGATTTCCACGTTAAATTTTTGCAAATTTTATACCGTTGGGATCAGGGAGACAAGCCCTTTCTGTTTATGCAATGTGTTTAACAAAAAGTTTCTGTTAAAATGACTTTTTAAGCAGAAACTTGTTTAGGGCTATTTTGAGTATATAATTTGTTTAGTAAATGTTTTAGTGCTAAAAATGTTTGGATTAGCAAGTTTTTGACTTAGTTATGATTCAGTATCTTGCACTTGCTTGGTGGAGTTTTAAAAAAATCATCACTTTGCATTCTTGCATGCATGCATATATATTTTTGTTTGTATATGAATTGTGTGTAATTTTGTGCTACAATTTTTGTGTAGATTTTGCTAGTGACTGTGATTGTGAAGAGTGCTACTCTCCCCATTACCAAGGCAAGTGGTACTTCATGAATATTTCAATCCCTATATTTTGTACAAGCATTAGAATTATTTTGCTAAGTCTTGCATGTTACTATTTTACCAAATGCTATGTTGGGAAATCCTAAGTAGTGTAGCATTGCTAGAAATTTCCTAAGTTAAGTTACTATGCCATGCTTAGCCTAGCTAGTAGCAAACAAGGGTTGGTAAAGTATATACATGCTATGATGAAAATATTTCTAAGTCTTTTGGACTTAAGTTTTTCCTAATAAAACAACTAAGTCAATGAACCCCCTGGGTGGAATGGGACTTGAATGGTGGTTTTTGGTTGAGTGGTTACACAAGGCCCATGGACATGGTTTACCTTGTGTATCTCACTTGTGGTATGCCACCCAGGCACAAAGGGATTTTAAAGGCCAAGTGTTGAGAAGCTTATAGTGCAACCACTTGGCAATATGGGCTCTGCCTTGATCATATAGGTTGCTAGAACTTAACCATTTGGACAGTTGGTGGTAGTGGGAATGATAGGTTGGAGCGCATCCATTTGGTCTAAGGGAAGGCTTCTGAAAGGTCCTGTCTTGGGAAACCAAGTCTGGTGGGGAAAGTGCACAACCTCTGCAGATGGAAAATCTAAGTACTTAGCCAAGTCCATGGCAATGGACAACTTGAGCATCAAGACATGGAAGCTATCAAGAATCTCATCATTCCAACTTCAAAAGTAAAACTTGTGGGTGAACAAGGGTGAAGGACCCCAATGTCTATTGGTGGTTTCTTGGGAAAGTTTTTGACAAAGAAAAACTTAGTGATTTCAACTAATAGGAAAAACCTATTTTGAGCAAAGCAAGCCAAGCTACACTTAGCCAAAATGCATATAGTAATATAGTCCACTTAAAATTTACTAAGGTATCACTTGCCAATACTATTCCAAAGTTTTGACCCACTGTGGCTGTAACTTGTGATGTTGCAGGTTACTCCGATGATGATTAGGTGTCATGAGTCTACACTCAACATGCTTGCCTGTGGCACATGAAGATGAAGACTTATGTTTATTTACTTATTCCAAAACTCTTGTATTAGGCCTGTGGCCTTGAGTTGTAAAAGACTATGTTTTATCTCTGGAATGGATGTAATAAATGACCTTTGTATCTGTGTACTTCATCTTAAATTGTGGATGCTAGCAATGATCCAGGGACTAGCATTGCAATCACAGGGATCCTTTTCCTTTACAAAGGAGGGATCTTACAACTTCTCATTTCTCCACTGGCCGCACTTGGAAAATTACTTGGATGACTCAAGGTGCAATTAAGGAGGCCACCCTTGCGGAATTTGCTAAAATTCTGGGGTATGAAGATCATGGTCGGTACACTCCTTGTGGTTTCCGCTTTCACTTGCGCGAGAACCCCGACAAGAAGGATGTTCTTGCACCTCTTTATATCCAGGGCCGTGGTATTCCAGGCAAGATCAAGGATCTTCTCCCCCATATGATATTCTCCACCGCATCTTCCGTGAGACTGTTGCTCCTCGTGCGGGCAATAAGGATGAGATTCATGGATTTTCTGTCGATTTGTTGTTCAACACCTTCCTCAACCGCGACTCTGGTATCACTCTCGATGTGATGGATTATATATGGAATGAGATGGTTGCTGCTGCTCACTCTCGGAGGGTTCCGCCTTTTGCTCCCTACATCATGGCTCTCATTGTTGCCAAGTGCCCTCCCATTGCCAGGACCCTATCCACTCGTCCTCTCATTGTGCATAGGCCCAATGCACTCAAGCTCAAGAAACATTCCAAGCCTCGCAATGTGAAGGGTAAGGAGGTGGATGAAGAAGGGAATGAGATTGAGGCTGATTCTGAGGATGCTGATAGTGGTCGTGATGCAGATTTTGTTGTCTCTCGGCGCAAGAATGCCCAGCCATCTTGGTCCAAGAGGATGGAGGCCAAGCTCAAGAAGATCTTTTGCTTCCAAGTTGACAATCAGAAGCGCATGTATGACGATCATGTGTATGCTAAGAAGGCTTGTGCTCGACAGAAGGAAATGATGGTAGCTCAAGGATTGACCATCTCTGCGGGTTCCGAGACCAACATCACCCCTGAAGACCAATGGATCTCCATGCACAACCACTGGGATGATGATGTCTCTTCCTCACACTGCGCTCCACCCAACTATGATGAGGAGGACTTTGATGATGAGGAGGACTTTGATGTTGAGGAGGAGGATTGACAGTCGGGGCGATAGTCTTGCACTTGTACCTTTTTGGCATCTTGATGCCAAAGGGGGAGAAGTTGCACCTTAGGGCATGTGGGTGTTGCATGGGAAGTCACAAGCTCGTTCTTGCTTTGATCTTTAATTGCTTGTGAACTTTGTTTTCATCCTATTTATGTGTGAACTTATATTTATGTGTGAACTCTATGTACTAACTATTGGGTACTACTAGTGCTAAGTTTGTTGAGACTATGTGGGTTATTACACGGATCCATCTTGTGATGATATGCGTTATCCATTGCCAATATATGTCTCATCACAAGTTTATTGTACAAAGGTATGAGTTCAAATGCTAGTATCTATATTTGTGCACTAATGTTGGAATTTTAAAATAGAGGGGGAGGTTTGATCCTATTCATCCAGGGGGAGCCTCGTCTCTATTTTACAAAAGCCATGAGTATCTTCATAAAATTATCTTGCAAAGGTGTGTTGTCATCAAACACCAAAAAGGGGGAGATTGAAAGAGCATTTCCTATCCCTGTGATTTTGATGTTTGATAACAACCCACCTATCATTTTAATCATGCGCTAAGTGTATCCCAGGTTGGTTGGGAATATGCCCTAGAGGCAATCATGTATGATGAGATTTCCCATTGTATTCATAAAGATATAAAGTTGTCTTTGTATAAACATCTGATATGTATCATTGAATATGTGATTCGGTTGTGGAACTATGCATTCATGTTGTTTGTACTAAATGTCCTTGGTCATTGAGGTTGTGCTGGACACACAACTTAGACCAATGTGATAGTCGTCTTGATGACTCGGTTACACTTGTCATGGGCATGGAGATACCATTCTGACTTACACAGACTCGGCTAAAGAGTTTAGTGAGTCGGATAGACCCATATTGAGGTACAACAAACAAGTAGTCATTTGTATATCTCAATCAATGTAATCCTTAGACCTGAGGTTGTTGCATAGTACGAGTTGAGGATCACCGACTTAGGTTCTGTCAAACGCTGATCCGTAACTGGGCAGCTATAAATGAAGAGTTTGGGTCAACTGAGAATCAAGCTGCGTGATGTGAATAACCAAGATGTGATTTTGCCCCTCCACTCGGAGAGAGATTCTCTGGTCCCTCTCGAAAGATATGATTCGAAAAGCATGGCCACACACGACTCGGTTAAGTGTTAACCGTGGCGGTCGACTAAGAGTTAGTAGGGTGAATCACTTATCTCGGATCGAGAAGAGAGTCAGACCATTTAAGGGATGACAATTATTCTCCTATAGTCTGACAAGGTATATCGTGAGGCAAAAGGGACTCGGACGCAAGTCGCATTGGAAAGGCAAGTCGTCATGACTCATTGGTACTTGGGAGTCGGCACGTTCTGCTAGGAGACGCTACCGACTGATCGATTGTGAGTTGGACTCCAATCGTTTCCGAGTAACCAAGAGCCTGCCGGGTCACACACTTAAGATCAGGAACAAGTTTGGATTGGATCTGAACTGGAAATCTGGCCGGGTTGGACCCGAGCCGGATTAGGACCGAGTCAGTGAGTTGGACTCGCGGTGACTAGTGTTATACGGGCTTTAGTGAATGGGCCACGAGAGTGGAGCCCATGTTCACTCCCTATATATAGTGGAGCATAGTAACCCAGAAGGGTTAATCGTTGATTGGTTAGGTCACTCCATGTGTTGGAAACCCTAGCTCCACATCAGTCGTGCCGTCGTAACGAACCTAGCAGTTTGCCGCCGGTGCTCCTCCTTGTACGTGTGGATACCAGCAGAGGTGATGTACGATCAGCACCAGGACGATCGGATCGCAAAGGACTGCACTGCATCAAATGACGCGCTTCATCAGTAATCCGCAACTACACGTCTAGTGGTAAACCTCGTGGCCTTCTACCTCAGCTAGATCTTGGGATCACTATGTTAGAGGGGAAAAGTTTTGTTTTATCTCTACGTGGCCCAACAAGGTTTTCTAGATATTGGCACAAATATTACCTTGCCCGCAGTTGCCCTTGCCAAAGTCATCAGTGCCGACCGGTAGTACCGGAAGTATAACTGGTACTACCGCTTGGCACCGGTACTACCGCTCCTAGTACCGGTTGGATCCGAGCAAGTTGGGCAGGGCTCGTTTTTTCTTAGTACCACCCGGTACCGCGGAGCAGCACTACCGCTCCAACCGGTAGTACCGCTCGTGGCAAGCGGTACTACCGCTTGGACACGGTACTACCGCTTGGCAGTACCGGGCAGCACTGAGGAAGGACTAGCCCTTCCCTATTCGCTCAGTACCAACCGGTACTTGGGACCGGTACTACCGTCCTGACTGGTAGTACCGCCTCTACCAAACGGTACTACTGCTTGGGCATTGTACCGCTGGGCAGTACCAGGCAAGACTGTGGCTGGTTTGACCAAGTGGTGCTCATCCGGTACTTGGTCCGGTACTAGACCGGTAGTACCGCTTGCAACCGGTACTACCGCTTGAGTACCGGTAGTACCGGTGCATTTAATGCTCCAACGGCCAGATTTCTTCAGGGGGTATAAATACCCCTCCACCTACCTTGGGAAAAGTTGCTCGTTGCATCGAAGACTACTCCATTCATTTGAGCCACCAAATCACCAAGATCTCCTCTCTCCACCATCCAAAGTCATTGATCTTTGGAGAATCAAAGGAGGAGGCCTTGATCTACTACTTCACCAAAAGAGATCTTCATTTCCCCCTTATTCATTTGAGGGCCCCCATTGCTCTAGTGTTTTCTTGTAAACCCTAGTTCTAGATTTGGTTCTTACAAGCTTGTCTTTGATTGTCTTGACAGCTTGCTTGTATTTTGGAGCCTCCAATTAAGTTGTGGATGTGTTCCCCAAACTTGTAAAGGTGTCGTCTTCCAACTTGAAGATTGCCGATATAGTGAAAGGTGGATCGATCCTGCTGGGGTGAGATTCATCGGAGAATAAGGGAGGCCTCTCATGGTGTTGGTGGTTTGAAACCACCCCCTGTCCAGACATAGACGTACTTCCCCTCAAAAGGAAGGAACTATGGGAAACAAATCCTTGTTTATTCGTGTCCACTACTTTGGTTACTTCTATCCTTTACCGCACTTTACTTACTTGTTCTTGCTTAGTGTTGTGTTAGCTAGTGCTAGTTTGTCATATAGGTAAATTCACCTTAGTTGCATTATCTAGAGAATTTACCTTTCTTGTCAAACCTTAATTTGAAAAAGAAGAAAATTTGAAGTAGAACCTATTCACCCCCCCTCTAGGTGCCCATACAATCCTTTCACCACTTGATTAGTACCCCTCAGATAGTGATACTCTCATTGATAGACGCTAGTGCTAAACTAAGCTTGATCACTATAGATGGGAACACTTGGAGAAAATGATTATGAAAACCTTGGAATTATGAGTCACTCTATTGAAATGTTTTGACATGTGTTATGGAACACAATGAGTTGAAGATGATACTAAATGAAGTATGAGCCCTGACTTTGATAAAAACTGATGGTTGGGTTCGGATGCGATACCATTCCAATTCTACCGTATAACCACAATACCCGAGTTTGGGTAGGGCTTAACTGGAAGTTTATGTGTCTTAGTATGGGTTCCCTCGCGGAACAAGGTTGAGCTGAGTCTACCTTGTGAATGTGAATGTCCACCTATGCAGTTCCCAGGATGACAGATGGCTATGGCTGGGAGGCCAAACTCATAGGGGAGGTGCCTATACTAGGGTGTGTAATTGAAAGGTTAGGATTGATTATCCGCATACCAAGTATGATGATTTAGGGCTGTCCCTGACGGATGTATCGAATGTTGTGGTGAAAGTGTACCACCTCTATAGAGTGTCAAACTATTTGAATAGCCGCATTCGCGATCATGGACAGTTGGATGGCCATACTGTTCCGTTGTCAGATGTTTTCGAAATGACTCGTGACTTGAATTATGACTTTGACTTGACCCCACAAGGATGTGGACATGAAACTAGGTTCCCACTTAAGTAGCCTAGACAACTAAAGTTAGGTCTTTACTACCAAGTACTTTTGAAATAAAATTGGCTTATTGCAAACAAACCTAGAGCTTAGGATTCCTACTAGAGTGGTAGTTTATCTTACTAATAGTTTGCGAGTACCTTAAAAGTACTCATGGCTTTTTTCCTGGCTATTCCCATGGCTAGACTACGAAGGACAATACGAGGAGGATGGAAAATAGGACGCCTACGATAACTAGGATCACCTCCCATCGTCAGCATTGCCTGCGACAATGAAGATGGAGCCTCTACTACGCTACTATGATTCCGCTGCTTTGATATGTATTCAGACTTGATCATGAGATCAACTATTTGTAAGACTATTATGGTTTGTAATGAATGATGTACTGTGCTATCAACTCTGTTATGTCTCACAAAAATGGTAATCCTAGGATTGCGATGCACGACATAAAAGGCATCTGGGATTAAAAATCCGGGTGTTTACAATGCTTTTATTAGTAAGAGTCCTATATCATTTTTTGAACTCTCCTATGTTAAGCATAGAGGAGAAATACGAACTTGCTAGGAAATATATATGTGGTTTGCAAAATGTTGTTTGCAACCAAGATCTTGATATTGAAAATATTAATAGCAACTACTTTGAAAGAGGAAAGAATGCTAATGAATGCCATGATATGTATAATATTACTATTTACATGAATAACTCTATGAACTTGCACGATTTGAAGGGTTACAATGATATATTTGCTTCTAGTAAATGCAACTACTATGAAAGAGGAGGTGATAAGTGCCCCCTTTATGCTTATAGTTATTATATGGTGTGTTCACCTAATGATATTATGCAATGGAATGACTCTATTTACTGTGATTTAGTGATATATAAAATTCCAATGCATAGGAAGAAAGTGAGACTTTGTTGTTATTGTTCCCATATCTTGTGTTGCTTTCTACCATGTTTCAACTTGACTATTACTTTGATTGGTATGAGAAAACTATGGGACCCATGTATTTTGTAAGGAAACACTTTCCAAGGGATAAGGAGACGGCACAAAAGTATAAGTTACCACATGATCTCCATCCACCCTTAATCAAGTAAATAAAGCCTAGCTATATGGTTATAAAGAAAGCGCTTTGCGGGAGGCAACCCGGTTATTTTATTTTGTATTTTTTCTTTGAACTCTTGCTATATCAAGAGAGTTTTGTTTTGTTTTATTTCTGAATTTTTAATAAAATACCAAGTGGAACCCATTTTGGATGTTATAAAAGTTGTTAAACATATGGAGTAGCAAATTTCTGTAGAATAGTTTTTAGTGCAAGAATTTTATAATTTTTCCTGTAAATCCGATTACATTCATATTTACACAGAATTTATAAATTTCATCCTCTGTGTGCACAAAAATTGTCTAAAACTCCTAACATGTTTAAGTGGTCGAAATAAATTTGTTTTGCTGCTGCTGAAAATCTGGACAGATTCTGCCATGTTTTGTTTTAACCATTCCTAACATGTTTAAGTGTCCTAAAATGATTGTTATGAGTCATATTATATGCTAGGAATATGTAGAAACATTATATGCTCTCTGGAACATTTAGAAATAATTTTTTCTTTGATGCAACAGATATTATGCTTTTGTGCTAGTCACCACTCAGAAAAGAGATGGGAGAAAAGTTTTGTGTTGAAGTTTTTTGATAGGGAATAGAGGAACATCACACCAAGAGAAATATAAGGATGGTGAAAACCATAAGCTTGGGGATGCCCAAGGCACCCAAATGGATCTATTAAATTCTCGGTTTGCAAACCTCTAAACTTTGTTTTTCGAGCAACATAAAACTATCATAGAAACTTGGAGCGTTTGTTTTGTTTATTTTACTTTTGTTTGTAATAAAAGGACCACCATCATGAATCATTATGAATGTTTATGATTAAGCTACTAAAAAGAAACTTTGCCATGATGAGATTAAGATTGAATATGAATGCCTTGAAATAAAAGAAAAGGTGGGATCAAAGCAAAAGGTGGAAATTCATGTTGTGTCTAGTTTATAATCTCAATTACTTTATATGAAGTATGATACGTCGGAAACGTATATATAATTTTTGATGTTCCATGCTTCTTTAGTATCTACTTTTCTTTACTTTGTCTACACTTTGAGGTGTTTTTATATGTTTTCTGGTACTAACCTATTAACAAGATGCCATAGTGCCAGTTGCATGTTTTCTTCTGTTTTTGGTTCCAGAAAGGCAGAAAATCAATATTCTTGGAATTGGATGGGACAAAAGCCAAAGTCAATATTTTACCGTGGGGAACACAGAGCCAGAAGACGAGATGGAGGAGGGCCTCGAGGGGGCCACACCCCCTGGCCACGCGGGTGGGCCTACCCCGTGCCTGGGGTGTGCAGCCGCCTCGGGAACCCCCTCGGCCTCCCTCTTCGCCTATAAGAATCCCCCGATACCTAAACCCTAAGTGCCCGATCAATATTCCACGAAACCGTCTATACCCGCAGCCACCATCGTCCCTAGATCGGGGGGGATCTGAAGCTCTTCCCGACACCCTGCCAGAGGGGATATCATCCCAAAGGCCTTCTTCTTTATCATGCCAGCCTTCGGTATGAAGCGTGAGTAGTTCCACCTTGGACTACGGGTCCATGTAGTAGCTAGATGGTTGTATCTCCTCCTTTGTGCTTTCATGTCTAGATCTTGTGAGCTCCGTTCATGATCAAGATCTCATCTATTTGTAATCATGCATGTTGTGTTTGCAAGGATCTGATGGATATAGAGATTACTATGTCAGATTGATTAATGGTTTTGTCTTATTGATTCTATCATGTCTGTGTTGTTTGTGATCTTGCATACTCTCTGTTGTTAGTAGCTATCTTTGCCAAGTAGTTGCTAGTGACTCCAAGAGGGGGTATTTATGCTCGATAGTGGGTTCATGCCTCTATTTAATCTAAGGTAAGTGACATAAATCTCTAAGGTTGTATATGTGTTGTTGCTACTAGGGAGAAAACAACGGTCTCTTGTTCATAGAACAAGTGGATTGTTTACCTTACACACTTTGCTTAAAGCAGTTTTCTGTTGCTTGCAACTTAATACTGGAGGGGGTTCGGATGATAACCCAAAGGTGGACTTCTAGTCATAGATGTAGTTGGATGGCGGTCTATTTATCTTGTTGTATTTCCCAATCGAATCTCATAGGATCATGATGTCTAGTATTGCATTGTTATGCCTTGCTCAGTCCTGTCAATTGCCCTGCTGTAATTTCTTTATCCAGCATGCCATGTTTGTTTATCTAAGGAGAACACCTCTAGTGAACTATGGACCCCGGTCCAATCTTTACCATTGATACATCTTCCAATGTTACTGTTTACTTGTTGCAAACCACGATTACCTTCCACACCATACAGTTAATCCTTTGTTTCGGCAAACCGGTGAGATTGACAACCTCACTGTTCATTGGGGCAAAGTCTTGAGTTTGTGTTGTGCAGGTCTCCAAGTTGCTAGCAACACCTTTGAGTCGTTTCCTTCATCCTACTGGTTCGATAACCTTGGTTTCTTACTGAGGGAAAACTTGCTGCTGTGCTCATCATACCTTCCTCTTGGGGTCTCCCAACGAAGTGTTCACGCTCATCAAGCCTTTTTCTGGCGCCGTTGTCGGGGAGGCTAAGGACGTCTTCACAAGGGGAGTCCTCCACAACCTTTCTCTTTACTTTATTTTTGTTTTTCTTAGTTTCTTTTTCTTGGTTTTTTTGCCTATTTTTTATCAAAAACTCCAAAAAAAATTAGTTTAGTTTGGTTTGCTTTCTCTTATCAAAAACACAAAAAATTAGTTCCTGCTCTAGTTGCTGCTGTTGTGTTGGCTTGCTCCACTTTTGCCAAAATGAACTCTACTGACAACACCAAGTTGTGTGAATTCACTAGCACAAACAACAATGATTTCCTAAGCACTCCTATTGATCCACTTGCTCCTGATGCTACCTTTTATGAAATTAAGCCTGCTTTGCTGAATCTTGTGATGAGGGAGCAATTTTCTGGTGCTAGTTCTAATGATGATGCTGCCTATCTCAATAACTTTGTTGAACTTTGTGAGATGCAAAAGTATAAGGATGTAGATGTAAATATTATTAAGCTCAAGTTGTTTCCTTTCTCCTTGAGAGGAAAAGCTAAAGAATGGTTGCTATCCTTGCCTAGAAATAGTATTGATTCTTGGATTAAGTGCAAAGATGCTTTTATTGGAAAGTACTACCCTCCTTCTAAGACTATATCTATGAGAAGTGATATTATGAAATTTAAATAACTTGATAATGAACATGTTGATCAGGCTTGGGAAAGAATGAATCTTTGGTTAAGAATTGTCCCACTCATGGACTTACTGCTTGGATGATTATCTAGACTTTTTATGAAGGTTTGAACTTATCTTCAAGAAAACTATTGGATTCAGCTGCTAGAGGTACCTTTATGACCATCACTTTGGGTGATGCAACAAAACTCCTTGATAATATGATGGTTAATTATTCTGAATGGCACACTGAGAGAGCTACACATGGTAAGAAAATTTTGAAATGTGAAAATAAATAAACAAAAGAATTAATTGTTGAAATTTTAATGTGAATTAATTTTTGAACTTTTTTCTTCTAAATGGAAACATCAAAACCCTTCTTGAACGAAAATTTGAATGAAAATGGAATCCAACAAAATTTCCATCAAGTGAAATGCATTCATCAATGAATGTATCTTGAAATTTAAACATTTGGAAAAGTTAAACCAAAACCCCAAATCTTAATGAAAGAAAACACTTCCAAAGATCAAATGCATTTTATGCATGGAAAGAGTCTTGAATTTAAACACTTGAGAAAAATAAACCAAAACCCTAAAACCCTAATGGAATAAATCATTTCCAAGATCTCTCTAAGACTATGGATTTGATCCATATAAAAATTCATCAAGAAACATTTATAAATGATAAAAAAAGATAAACAAAAATATTATTAAACCATAGAAATTGGTTTCATTTAATTTGGAGCCATGGATAAAAACTTATGAATTTAATAAAATAAAGGAATTAATTTCCAAGGCTAATAAAGCTTCCAACTAAAAATCCATACCAAAACTATGAGCAAAGTAAACATAAAAGGATTTAAAAAGATAAACAAATATTAAATAAAATCATTCAAATTGGAATCACCAATTTTGAAACTCTAAATAAAAAGATATGGATTTTATAAGGCAAAGAAAGAATTAAATAAATAAGGAATATTTAAAAACCAAATCCATAAACAAATGAAATGAAAGATTATTGAATAATAAAAAGGACTAAGATATTATTTAAATAAAATCATAAGGATTGAACCAAATTTAATTTTATTTAAATAAAGACAAATTGCCTAAACTAAATAATAAATTCCAAGTAAATTATTTAGAAGACAATTTAAACCTTGAATTAAATCCATAAGAAAATGGAACAAAGATAATCCAAATCCAAATAAAATAAAGGGATAAAGAATATTCAAATAAAAGCATATGGGATTAAACCATATTCTAATTATATTTAAATGGAGACAAAATCCCTAATATAAATGATTGATTAAATCATGAGAAAATAAATAATTGAAATAGCCAAAGTGGATTAAAAGTTATCCAATTAACTTAAAAAGAATAAGGATTAATTAAATAGGATTATATGGTTTGGGACCATATTCAAATTCAGTTAAACAAAGACAAAGGCCTCATTTAATTAAATATTAAATCATAATAAAATGTTTGAAATAATTCAAAGTGAATTATTTAAACACACTAATGAATAAATAAAACCTACTAAAAAGGTTTGATAAACATTTGATTTTAAAACAGAAGTTTAAATCATTTGAATAAAATAATATGGATTGGAACCATGTTTAAAATCCTATTTAAATAAAGATAAGTGTCTAATTTAAATAAATAATAAACCATAAAAAGAATAAAATAAATTATTCTAAATGGACTTTAAAACACATAAATAAACAATACTAAAAACATAGTGAAAGTTTAGAAAATTTTTGGTCAAAACTTGAATTCAAATTGAATATTAAATAAAAGGTTTGAAATCAAAACAGAAAATAGAAAAGGAAAAAGAAAAAGAAACCAGGAAGAAAAAAATGAAAAGGATCAGACTCACCTACTAGACCCACTAACCTAGCCCAACTTGTCCCAACTAGAGCCCACCTGAGAAATCCCTCTCTGCCTCATTCTTTCCTCACTCACGCGCCTACCCGCTAAGCCACTGACGCCCCGACCCCACTCTTGTCGTATCATCATCTTCTCTAGCGCGACCCGTTCTTCCCCTCACCTTATTGCCGTTTTTGCCCGTGATTAATCCGCATGAATTCGTGTTGATGGCTCAGTAAATCTCGCCAGCGACCATGCCCTCATAAGCGCCCCCGTCCCCTCTCTCTTTCCCCTCAGTCGCCAGTCCCTCTCCTCCCCAGGGCTGTCAAATTTCTCTCTGCAGCCCCACTATTCCTATGACTCTCCGACGATAATTCGGACCACCCGAGCCACCCCCACTGCCCCTGGTTTCCTCGAGCCTGCTCCCCATCCTCCCACGCACCTGCCAGTAGCTCCAACTTGCCCACGCGTGCCCCAGAGTGTCGACAACGACCAAGTCCGAGCGCCGTCGTCGACTACGTCCACTCCGGCGACCTCTCCCCATAAGCACTGACCGCCCCTCCTCTCTAGTTAATTCTCGCGTGTTCGCCTTTCTTGCACACATCTAATGGCACCATTTGTCTGCCTTAACTTGGACCGTAGCCTCTCCAACGTCACCACCCGAGCGTTCATGTTTCCAGAAGCTTCTCCGACGAGCAATTGCCGACGCGACCATGCGCCCCTGGACATTCCATGATGACGTTGATATTCCACACGCCACAACGAACCTGGTGATCATCTCCTCTCTCTCTCGCTTCCTGGAATAGCCAGAACGACTCATCCCGAGCGCCGCCGCCGCTCACCGTTGCGCCAGCGCCGCCAGTTCTTGGCAACGTGTTGTGTACCGTTAGATGATGATCCAGCGGATAGGTTAGATCATTTAATCGAAGGGGTAAGTTTGTATCCGTGCCATGCGATTTAAATGAAATCCTGCGGCATGTGTTAGTCGATCCAACCGAACCGGTATCGCCCAATAGGATAACTCCACGTGGCCCTGCTTATCGTTTTAAAACAGAAAAGATTAATTAGATGAGTGATTTTGTAAAATTCATAACTTTTAATATACATGTACAAATTTTATATCAATGGATTCACAAAAATGCAAATTTGAAACCATGCCCTTATTTTAGTGAATTGCTTCTGGAAAAATTGGTGTTTTTGTAGAAACATTTCTAGGCCTATTTTGTGTATAAAATTTATTCTAAAATGGATTTTAGAGTAAAATATTTTTGCAAATGGTTTGATTTGAACTCTCTGACCCTAAACACTAACTTTTGGATTTAAAAATATATTTGATTAACACTAGAAAATTATTACTTTGATTTAAAGGCATTTCTAGTAAAACAAAACGTTGCTTTGATTTAAAAATGGTTTTGAGTGAAACCTTTTGAAAATGGATTAGTTTTAAACACTTTGACCATAAACACTAACATTTGTGTTTAAAAATATATTTGGCTAACACTAGAAATCATTACTTTGATTTAAATCATTTCTAGCAAAACATAAATGATTTAAATGCCCATTTTTCACTAACTTGTTTTTAAATGGTTTTACTAGTTTTATAAATGACCAATAGGTGTTTTAAAATGTTTATAGCCTATTAGAAACCACTTTTCAAAATAAAACCATCTTTTGGATGCTTGCATGCATTGTTTTGCTTTTATTGTTTTATGTGATGAATTGTTTGAATGCTAGTTTGATTATGTGCTTGCTTGATTGAATTGTAGTGAACTTTGAAGAGTGTGGCTATTGCAAGATCAAGGAGTGAACCTATATTCTCTACCAAAAAGGCAAGTGGTGCTTCATACATTTTGTCCTATTATTTTCACTATGCATTAGTGATATTTTGAGTAGGACTTGCATGGAAATTTTACTAAGTATGCTATGCCATGGGAAATCCTAGTAGATGATGCCTTAGTAGAATTTTCCCTAAGTTAAGATTCTTGCTACTATTATGCTTAGCCTAGCTAGTAGAAAACAAGGGTGGATTATATTCATGCTATGAAATATTACTAAGTCTATGACTTGTGTTTTGTTTAATAAAACAACTATGTGAATGAATCACCTGGGTGGAATGGAAGGAAAGGTTTGTGTTGAGTGGTTACACAAGTCCAGTATACTGGGGAAAACTTGTGTATCACAAGTGCAGTAAAATGGGGAAAACTAGTGTATCTCACTTGTGGAAAGCCACCCAGGAACAAAGAGATTTGAGATGTCAAATGTTGAGAAGCTTCAAGTGCAGCCACATGGCATTATGGGTTCTGCCTGGATCATATAGGTTGCAATAACTTAGCCATATGGACAGTAGGTGGTAGGGGGTGATAGGATGGAGCGCGTCCATTTGGTCTAAGGGAAGGCTTCTGAAAGATCTTGTCTCGATGCATGTCGAGTCTTGTGGGGAAAGTGCACCACCTCTCGAGAGTAAAATCTAAGTACTTAGCCGTGTCCCCGACAATGGACAATTTGAGCATCAAGACATGGAAGATATCAAGGATCTCCTCATCCCAATTTCTAAGTTAAAAACTTGTGGTTGAAAAAGGGTTAAAGGATCACCAATTTCTATTGGTAGATGCCTTGGGTGATTTTGACAAATAAAAACTTAGTGTTTTCAACTTATAAGGAAAACCTTATTTTGAGCAAAGCAAGCCTAAGCTCCACTTAGCCAAATGCATATAGATGATAGATACCACTATTCTACCATAGTATCACTTGCCAATACAATTCAAATGTATTGACCCTTGTGGCTGTAACTTATTATGTTGTCGGTTTGTTTGATGTTAGTGAGGTGTGTTGAATAGGATTACAAGTCTACAACCAACATGATTGCATGTGGCACTTTGAAGATGAAGGACCCCATGCTATATAGATATTTCTGCTGCATTGTAATGAGATAGCCAAATGAGCTATGCAAGATGTAATGAATTATTTTATTCCTGGTTATAAAGTTGTATTATGACCTTTGTTTCTTGATATTACATCTTAAACTGTGGATGCTAGCTATTGATCCAGGGACTAGCATTGTAAACACATGGATCTCTACCTTATTAGGTTGGGACCTCTACAGATGGTATCAGAGCACTGTGTTGCCTATAGGATTGTAACCCTAGGATTGGACAAAAACCATTATAAAAATAGGAGTTGTATTTGTTCAAACTTATTTACAAACAATCTTGTAAACTCTTTCCTCAACCTTTTTGTTTTTGATTCTACATCTCTTCCTTTTCAACTTGATGGACAAAAACCTCAACATGAGCAAAAGACATCAACATCACCAATGACTTCAACTTTTGTTTCATCAAGGACTTTAACTTGGACATCACTAAGGAATACAAGTGAGACAAGAATACTTAAGACTTGAAGAATAAGGAAACACAACCTAGAAGGAACCATCATCACCTTTGAAGTTTTGTGACCTAGATGCAAGATTTTTCCAAGGATACCATGATCTTGTTCATGAAGAAACAACTAAGAAGAATGGAATGATCTCAAGTGAAATCCTATAGTTGGACCACCATACTAGTGTTTAGTTTAGATCATATATTGATCACACCAACTTATGAGGTGTAGCAAAAATATTTTATTGCCTAAAAATATGATTGAATCTTGTTGTTTGAGTGGAATGTTTGATTGTGATTGCTTGCACATTGCTTTGTGTGAATTGTTGTGTGTGAGTAGAATTCTTCCTATAGAAATCTTTTACCTACTCTAATCCCAATCCAACCCAAACAGATGACTTCTCCAAGAGACCATAACTCCAACATCAAGAATGGTGACAACAACAACCAAGATATGCACATGAGAGAACAACTTCTAGCAACCCAAGCCCAGTTGAATCAAGTGACAACTCAGTTTTTAGCCAACAAAAATGAGTTAGACCCAGCCATACAAAAGTTTTTGGAAACCCAATACCAATTTTTGAAAATGATGACAAATCAAATGATCAACAAGAGAAGAAATCTTTCCCAAGGAAATTGTGACAACAATGACATCAAGGATGATACTATAGAAGGAACTCAAGCTTGCAATATTTGTGGAGACATGGAACACACTTACAAAGAGCATGTGGATCAATGCCCTAATTGTGAAGTGAAACATCCAACTAATCAATGCCCCACATCTCAAGTTTCTTGTTTCCTATGTGAAGGAAATAACCATGTCCCTATCTGATGGCTGGTGCTAACATGGAGCACTTCGTTGGAAACCCCCCGAGCAAGGTGTGAAGAAGCAAGTAGCAAGTCTTCCCTCAATTGAGACCAAGGCTATCAAACCGGAAGGAGGAAGGAAACGTCACACAGGTGTTGCGAGCAACGCGGAGACCTGCACAACACAAACTCAAGACTTTGCCCCAACTAATTAGTGAGGTTGTCAAGCTCACCGGTTTGCTGTAACAAAGAATTAAATGTATGGTGTGGAAGGTAATGGTTTGCAGCAAGTAAACAGGTAACAGTGGAAGATGTATCAATGGTAAAGATTTGACCAAAGTCCATAGTTCACTAGAGGTGCTCTCCTTAGATAAACAACATGGAATGAAGGGTAAACAAATTACAGCAGGGCAATTGACAGGAACTGAGCAAGGCATAACAATGCAATTACTATCCAGAAAGATCCTATGAAGTTGATTGGGCAATACAATAATATACATAGACCGTCATCCAACTGCATCTATGACTAGAAGTCCACCTTCAGGTTATCATCCGAACCTCCTCCAGTATTAAGTTGCAAGCAATAGACAATTTCTTTAAGCAAAGTGTGTAAGGTAAACAGTCCACATGTTCCATGAACAAGAGATCGTTGTTTTCTCCCTAGTAGCAACAACACATCTACAACCGAAGAGATTTCTATCACTTCCCTTGGAAACTAGAGGCATGAACCCACTATCGAGCATAAATACACCCTCTTGGAGTCACTAGCAACTACTTGGCCAAGATAACCACTAGCAACAGAGAGCATGCAAGATCACAAACAACACAGACATGATAGAATCATAAAGATAAAACCATTAATCAAACCAACATAATAATCTCAATATCCATCGGATCCCCCACAAACACAACATGCATGATTACAAATAGATTAGACCTTGATCATGAACGGAGCTCACAAGATCTATACATGAAATCACAAAGGAGGAGATACAACCATCTAGCTACTACATGGACCCATAGTCTAAGGTGGAACTACTCACGAATCATACCGGAGAGAAGGCCTCTGGGATGATCTCCCCTCCGGCAGGGTACCGGGAAGAGCTTCAGATCCCCCCGATCTAGGGACGATGGTGGCGGCGGCTATGGACGGTTTCGTGGATGTCTGATCGGGTACCCAGGGTTTCTGCATCGGGGGCTTCTTATAGGAGAAGGGGCGAGACCGGGAGGCGGCCAGGGCCACCAAACCCTAGCCAGGCGCAGGCCCACCTGCCCCTGCGCCTTGGGTGGGTCTGGCCCCACTGTCCGGCCCCTCCGGCTCTCCTCTGGACTTCTTGTTCCCCACGGAAAGTGTGCCATCAAATTCGTGAGGTCTTTAATCACTAAGTTTTCACATAACAAAATAGTTTTTAATTGGAATATAGATGAAAACAATCATATACTTGGAATGGTGTAGCACAACATGCATAGGAGTTTATAGTGGAAACTCTGGAATAACTTGGTTTCTTGGGAGTTGGAGGCATGAGTATAACTTACTCATACAAGTGGAGGCTAGCAAAAGATTTGGAGCAACCAACTAAGAGAGCAATAATGGCCATAATTATGCAGTGCAACAAAGCAAACTAATCAAATCAAAGAGTGGTACTACAAGTCAAGGACTAAATTATCATAGAGGCTAATGGTGACTTGTCATAGTCATAACATGGTGTGAGCATGTGCCAAGTCAACCCAAGCAAAACATCAAAGGAGAATACCACAATACTATGCTTTTGCATGCTAAAACAATGCATAATTTCTTCAAGGCACACTAAGCAATCCCAATTGTTTGGAACAAGACATGCTACAACAATAATCACTAAGCATAATGCTAAAACAACACCTAGCATGTCATGCTAAAGTCTAAGTCACAGTCAATGCAAGCTCCTCTTGCACTTCAAGCAAGAACTTACTACTCATTTCCAAACACCAAGCAACCTTATTTGCAAAACAACACAGCGAGAAAGAGGGTCCAAACTACTAAATCAAACTAAACAAACTAAGCAAAGCAAACGAAAACTAAGATGCTCCAAGAACAACACAATTGTGCATGAAACAATAAAAATGAAGTGTCTAGACAGACTTGAGCTTTTTATTGATGAAGAAGGGGATGCCTTGGGCATCCCCAAGCATTCATGTTTGTACCTCTTGGATATTTCTTGGGGTGACACCATGGTGGCATCCCCAAGCTTGAGCTTTTGTCCATTCTTCATCTCATTGCATCATTCTCCCTCTACACCTGAAATTTTTCCTTCATACAAAACTTCACACAATATTCATTAGCAGCATTAGTGTATTCAAAAGATATTAGACCACTGGCAATGCTTTGAAACAGCAAGGCTTTTCACTAAAAACACAGGCTACTGTAGTAACTCCTTCAAAGAAACTCAATTTACCTGAAGAGAGCTCAAAAAGGAATTAATAAGAAGCAAATGCAAATAATGGCAGAAATCTGTCAAAACAGACCAGCAGTTAGAAATGATTTTTTTCGAACATCTTCTGTTGCTCAAATCAAAAAGTGTTGAACTAACGAAAGTTAGAAAACATACTGGGAGATTTATTCGTAAATTTTGAGCCTAATATGAGTTACAGAGCCTCCTCAAGAATTTTTTTGGTGGAGGACAGAAATCTGTTTCGGGACAGCAACCCCCCAAATCTTACTTCCCTCTCATTAGAGGTCATTCTTGGCACAAAAAGCAAGCAAAAAAGGATAATGAGAGGTTATTACAGAAGGAATAACTTCTGAGACTCAAGAAAACTCTTGGGTTATCTCCCAACAAGTACTTTTCTTTAACGCCTTTAATTTAGGCACGGAAAGTTTGAGAAGATGCTCACATAAGAATTATGAATTGAAGTCAAAGAGAGCATCAAGAAGCAAATTCAAAACACATTTAAGTCTAACTCACTTCCTATGCATAGGAATCTTGTAATAAAATAAATCAAAGAAGCACATAGTAACAATAATGGGTAGATAAAACAAGAGCAACTTCAAAACTTTCAGCACATAGAGAGGTGTTTCATGTAGGGTTCGCAGCATAGAAAACAAAATTTTTCCTACGATGGGAACAACTATGTACCAAGATCTATCTACTAGATACAAGCAACGGGTGGATGTATATTCGTAGAGAACATACCCTTGAAGACCGACAAAGCTTAACGGAGTTAAACTCGTGGTTGATGTAGACGGTCTCTTGCCTATCTCAAGATCGAGAGGAAGTCCTAGCGCCGCAAAACAGCAGCGCATCCGTGCTTGCACACACGTACAAGACACCGAGCAACCTCCGCCTCCTCGCTCCAGCGATGCAGCGGAATCACAACCCTTTCTTCACGAATAGCCATCGGGAACATGTATCTTGCTAGTCCGAGACCATGGGGGATAAATTCTAGAGGAGGAGAGAGATCCTTCACGAGAAGGTGTACTTTGAGAGGAGGAGAGGGGGGAATTTTATAGGGAGAGGGGATCACCCCAAGGGGCATGGCGAATAATGCGGTTCGCGAATAATGCGGACATGATCGAGACCCTTCTCCAATCAATAATCAGAAGCGGGATCTGGAGATCCATACTGACTCCCACACATTCAACGATGACTTTCCTGTGATCGTCGGAACCTTTTATGCTAGTATCTTAATCCCTTTGTTTCACAATATATTACATGTCCGAGATTCGATCATCGGTATCTCCATACCTAGTTTGATCTCGTTACCGACATGCACTCTTTTCTCGTTCCCGTGATATAACATTCTAGTGATCAAATCACTTGCTTGAAAGCTAATCAATGTGATATCACCGAGAGGGCCCAGAGCATAGACAGTGTGCATCTTTGGTATGTTGCGCCTGCGTTTCTCAATCCGAATGGCATGGTGTGATAGCAATAAGCCCCGTACGGGGTGATAAAAGCTGTCTTTATTTGATCCTTTGGATTCAGCGGAATCTGATGGAATCCTGAATATGCATCCACAAATGACAATAACTCACACCCAACAGTAGAATCTATGACTTGATCGATCCGAGGCAGAGGAAATGGATCTTTCGGACACGCCTTATTGAGGTTCGTGTAATCAATACACATGCGCCATACTACTGCTACGTTCGGGTCATCTTTCTTCTTCTCGACCAGGACTGGATTTGACAACCAGTCCGGGCGCAACACTTCCATGATGAATCCAGTAGCTAAAAGTCTTGCAATCTCTGCTTCTATTACTTTCCTCCTATCTTCGACGAAGCGGCGGAGGGGTTGCTTCAACTGCCTTGCATCTGGTCTTACATGAAGAGAATGCTCAGCCAGCTCCCTCAGAACTCCTTGCAGATCTTGAGTGGACCATGCAAAGATGTCCCAATTCTCATGGAGGAAGCTGGTGAGCTCGCTTTCCTATTTATTTGTAAGGCCAGCCCCAATGGTCATTGTGCGCTCTGGGAAAGTTTCATCCACCTGCACCTTCTTGGTTTCCTTGGTAGCTTGAAATGACACATTGCCATGCGGGTTGGTGAGTATCGGCATGGACATTTGTGCTGCTTTGGCCAATGCTGCCACCTCCAACATCTGACTTTTCTCTTGTGCTATGACGAGTGACTCGGCTAGTGAAGATCCGGCTGAAGCACAAACAATAGATCTCTTGTAATCTCCTTCCACTGTGATCACCCCACATGGGCCTGGCAGCTTCATATTTAAGTATGCCATATGGGTAGTAGCCATGAATCTTGCCATAGCCGGCCTGCCGAGTAAGGCGTGATATGAGATGACCAGATCTACCACCTCGAACTCTATAGCTTCAGTGTGAAAATTTTCCCTGTTGCCGAATAAGACGTCGACCCTGATCTTGCCAATTGGCTCACAGGACAATCCCGGCACAATCCCGTGGAAAGTGGTCTTAGTCGGCTCTAGCATGTTCATGGTAATGCCTAACTTGAGCATTGTTACCTTATACATGATGTTGATGCTACTGCCACCGTCAATCAGTACTTTTGAAAACTTCACGTTGATATATGGGCCCATGAATGTTGGATCCAAGACCAGAGTGTATCCACTAGGGTTTGGCATGATCTTGGGGTGATCTTTTATACTCCAAGTTATCTCTTGCCCAAACCAATGCATGTACTTGGGAATTGCCGGCATCATGGCATTCACTTCCATCATTCGTCGCTGTTGGCTCTTCTTGTCGTTTGGCTCTGTGACAAAAACAACATAGCTTTGGTGATGTTCTCTGTACTGATTTCTGGTTCCGTGGCTGATATGAGCATCTTCACCTCTTGGATTGTGCACCTGGTGCACAGCTTCTCTTCTTTCCTGATTCTGATATCTCGGCTGCCTGTTTTCATATCTGTTATCTGCTCCTACTACTTGAGCATTTCCTCCTGTAAGTGGTGGAGGGGGAGGTGGTGGAAGCTGCTTATTCGGCGAGTCCACTCTGTCTCCTTTCTGAAACCAAGTGCATTGCCTTGTTGAGTGATTTGCCGGCTTACTCGGACTAGGCGTGTGAAACTTACACGGCTGATCTAGCATCATCTCATAGGTGTATTTTTATTGGTCCTGATACTGTTTCCTCTGATCGTATGGCCTTTTGCCGTCATTCCTTGGCACCCATTGTTATTGACCATTTGTCCTCTGACGCTGACTGCTTCCAGCATCTGGATGATCCTGACTTACTGCCGGAACCTGAGCCGAACCATACCTGTAATCCGGCCTCTCGTCTCTTCTCTTACTTCTGTATTCAGATCTCTCCTGGCGCCTTTGCGACCCGGCAGCGTCATAGATATGAGTCTCAGTCATCCCGTCTGCCGACATGAGTAGCGGCGGAGTCGGATCTCCTAATGCATACGAGTCGGCGATTCTTATCTTCTCTGCCAGGCTTGCCGGCATATCTCTTTGTAACCTTTGCCACAACAAAATCCCATGTCTACATCCTTGTGCAAACCATGTGATTGCTCGTGACTCGATTATCCCTTCACAAGAGTTACGCATCGTACACCACCTTGTGAGGAACTCCCTGTCTATCTCATTCGGTTTTTGCTTGCACATTGCTAGTTGCTATGGGCGATTCGGCCTCTTGTAAGTGCTCGTGAAATTTCTCATGAAAGCGTCGTGAAAATCAATGCAACCGTTGATGCTTCCGGGTGGCAAATTGTTCAACCACACCCGAGCTGGTCCTTCCAGCATCTGCGGTACGAAACGTACTGCCCATCTCAAGTTTCCCTGCGCGATCTTCACAGCGGTTTCATAATCTATGAGCCAGTCCTCTGTCTTTGTGCTTCCATCATATGTTTTTGTCCCTCTGGCCAGCTAGAAATTTGGCACCGGTGGCTCCTTCATGATCCTTGGGCCAAAGCACGGTGGACCCTGCGGACTTTGTGATTCAATTATCTCTGTCATTTTTATGCGGTCAAGCCTCAGCCTGGCATCATCCGGCTGAAGGTTCCTACCTCCGTATCTCGCTCCCATTGCTTGATATGCATGATCCGGCAGCTCATACCCGTCATTTACCATGGCCGAGTAACCATCATTATACTTATTCGCGTTCGGGTCAGCTGGCTGTTGAACTGCTTTTCCGGCGCTCTGCTGTCTTCTTTCCGGTTGAGCTGGTGCGTTATTCGGAGCTGGATTTCCTCCTCCTACCGAGTGAGTTGCGCGTCGAGTTTGAGGCGCAAAATTTTTCCCTCCGTTGTCATTTCTTTGTCCAATTTTTTCCTGGTTTTCATTTTCTCGGGGATTATTTCTTTTTGCCCCTTGCGTATGCGCCGGATTTCCTTAAACTACTGCCGGATCATAGGCGACCATCTGCTTGTTTCTTCCAAAATCCACACTTTTTTCTTTTCTCGTCCTGGGTGCCGCTCCGGGTGAGGATGCCGTGTTGTCGGGGATATAACCCCAAGTTGGGCTATAAAGTGATCTATGTGGAGTAATGATGGTATCTATAAAAGAATATGAAGAAATAAGGAATGAATATCAAAGAATGTGCAACATAAAGTCAATAACCCTAAAAGAAAATAGAACAAAAGCCTGCCTGGGCCGAATAGAGGTAACCTCGGCCCAGCTCACACTGTTCCAGACCGAATTATTAATTAACCAAAGGAAATAACCTGGCTGGGCCGAGTTAGCCCCTCCGGCCCAACTTCCGAGCTCCCTCACCAGGCAGCAAGCCGGGTGGGCCGAATCTGACTTTACTCAACCCACCAGAGATCATCGCCACCTACTCACCCCGCCAGGAACCCCCGTCGAATCATCTCACGTCGCCATCTCCCGCCAAGACCCCGCTGAGTCCCCACGTCGCCCCATCACCAACATCCACCCCGGGTGGGCCGCCCTCTATTGATTCAGCCCATCCTGGGGATCCTCGATGCCTCCACTAGCAAGCCGGGTGGGCCGACACCGTAGCCCATCTCGGGATCACTCCCCCACCACAGCGCTTGGCAGTTGTACCAGGTTGAGCGCATGCCCCGGACGGGCCACCAAATGGGCACCACGGCTGGGCCAGGAGAAGGAGACCTTGGCTGGGCTCTCTCTCTCCCACCAGATCCTTTTCTCCTCAGCCCGGTTGGGCTAAATTCATCCAGGCCGAATCAACCTTGGGCCAAATAACAAGTAATTCGGCTGGGCCACTTCCTGACCCGGCTGGGCCATTTGTCCCTAGTCTGAGTCAGTCTAGGCCCAGGCCGAATCTCCACACTGCCCAGGGTGATTGGGCCGAGTAATAATGACCCGGATGCCTCCTTTATTCACCTCGGGATGCTACCTCGATCGCTACATCGACATATCATCGAGCCAAGTCAAATTCTTCTTGTCACGTGTCGGTCTTGGGACGCCTAGGCTCAGACTGGCACATGGCATATGGAATATGCCCTTGGCATCAAGAAGATGCTAGAAAATATTCCCTTGGCATCAAGAAGATGCTAGAGAATATGCCCTGGCATCTTCAAAGATGCCAAGGCATATGCTGAGCATCTAAGAAGATGCCAGGAATATTCTATGCAGATACCAAGCATGGGGAACAAGTCTTGTCCCCTGGGATCCCCTTTATAAGTAGCACTAGGGGGATCGTTCTCGGGGAGGCCCCGAAGGGCTCTTCTCCTCTGCTCACTAGGAGCTCTCCTTCTTCCTCCTCCACTCTCACAGAGAGATCTAGATAGAGGCATAGGAAACACAACTCAAGAAGCATGATTGTAGCCACAAGTATGGCAAGATTATAAGAGATTATGTGTAGAGAAAGAGGTGTTATCTCCACATGAGAGCCTTAATCTTAGATACATTGTATTTCTCTTTGTTCATACGAGTGCGGTCTTCACTGCATCATCCCTCCCCGGATTCCTCCACGTCCATCGGCCCCAACTTTAGCCTACCCATGGCATATGCCGTGATACCACCACGACACGTGTGCCCAGCCGATCTTGCCGGGACAGGAGTCGCCGAGTGAACCAGCTGTGATCTCCCTACTATACTCGGATTTGCACTGTAATACGCCTCATTCAGCATGCTGGCTGCTTTTACTAACTCATTGACTCGTTCTTGCTGCCTTTTCTTTGCTTCCCCCTCCAAGTGGGGCAATTCTGCCATTGCTGCTTCTGCCGCTCGCAGATTAGCTGCTGCTGTGTTGTACGTTGGACGCATGGCCGTCTCATTGCTGTTCTCTGGTGTTATCTTTAATTTCGCATCTGCCAGTTCTTCGTTGAGGTTCCTTCCTCTCAATCTTGTTGCATCAAGCCGGGTCTTTGCGCCCTTGACTCGATTTGCCGAGTTAAGCTCTCGGATAGTGATATCCACATCCTGCTGTAACTGTGCTAGATCCTTTGCTTTCTCCAGGACTTTTATCCTAGTTTCTTCCAACTCGGCTTGCACACGCGCCGGGTCAGTTGCTTGTGCCACTGGATCTGCCAACTTGTCTATCGCTTCCTGCAGCTCCTTAGCTCTTTTGCTCCTATCTATGTTCTCTGGTTTTTCCAGCGGCGCCTTTGCTGTTCTTGCAGCCCTTGGCGTTTCCTCGTGACTTCCTTCCTCTGCGTTCTCATTCTCTACTGGAACTACTAGGGGAGCTGTGGGGTTTGGGGATATCATCATTACCTCCATGGAGACGAGTTGGAGAGGTTTCCCAGCGACTGGAGCCGTTGGAGGATCCGGCGCCAGGACGACGTGCTCAGGATATGCGCGCTCCACGCGCACCGCGACGTAGACCTGGTGCTCGCCGAACTTGATGAAGCGACCGCCCCTAGGGAACGGCTTGGTCCCCAAGCAGCCCGCGTTGTCGCTGATGAAGTTGAGAGCTCCAAACCTCTGGATGAGGACGGAGTAGACGCGCTCGCCGGTCTTGGCGATGATGTTTGCCCGTCTGGATGAAGACTCCATCAAGCACTTGATTCAGCCCCACGGTGGGCGCCAACTGTCGTGGTGGTGGCACGGCAGATGCCATGGGTAGGCTTAAGTTGGGGGCCGAATGGGTGCTTGTGGTCACCGGGGAGGGAGTGCACGGTCGAGCCATGCACGAAGAACAAGAAGAACTCTCCACACTTGACAATTTGATCGATACCCCAAAGATTACAAGTGATCCTTGAGATGTATTGGCTTGAGTACACAACACCTGTTCTCTACTTCGTCCAACCTCTCTCTACTACTGCTATGCCCTCCCTTATATAGGCAGTGCTAGCTAGCTAATACCCCTTTGGGTTCTAGGGTTTACTATTTGGATCTTGGTCCCTACAATATGGGCCGGGTTATGGGCTTGCCCTAAGCCCATAGGCCCGGTCCATAAAGCTTGACAGCTAACGGTCTTCTGGTATGTTGCTTCTTGTTCTTTTTGGCGTCACGTTGTTACTTTGTACGTCAGCGCTTGCTTTGGGCATCACCCGGCTCCTTTTGTGTCACCCGGCGTCGCCCTTCTCTTTTGACCATGCTTTACCATGGTCCTTCCCGAACCTTACTCGGAAAGGTGCCACGTGTCCTTCTTGACTCGGCCCTTCCTCGGTTGACTCGGCTCGTTGGTACCTGCAAGGGTTACAACTTTGTCCTATACGGGCCGAGATAGTTTGTATCTCGGCTCACATGCTTCTCTTTCCCGGCCGTTCTTACCTGGCCTGGTTCATTTTTTACTCGGAGCCAACCCAGCTGCGCTATGTTTCCCCTCTCGTGACCCTACCGGGGGTTATCCCCCCGACATAGATTCTCTTTCAGCATTTCCTTTTCCTTTTAAAAGAATCTATCAACATCAAAATTGACGCCATATATATGACACATAGTCCAAAGCATGTATATTCAAATAATAATACCTTTGGACTTGTACTTTGAAGTAGATCACCATCATCAAAATGATCGACATTCTTTCAAAATCCATTCTTTAGTAATATTTTAGTGTAGTAAACACTTTACATACATCTTCTATTCATCCTTATCATGACTACTTTCATGATCAAGCTAATGTAGCTTATAAAGACGAATCGTGAGTATAACGTTACTTTCCAAACCCTTTTGGATGATTAGGATGTCTAGCATCTCCAACCTTTATAAATTCTCATCCAATATGAGAAAATATATTATACTCTATCAAATTGCAACCAAAACATTGTTTCTGATATCGTTATATCTGCCACACATGATGGTTTCTGAAACAATTCTTTCAGCTCCTAGATAATCTCGATATTT
This sequence comes from Avena atlantica, assembly GCA_910589765.1. Lineage (NCBI taxonomy): Eukaryota > Viridiplantae > Streptophyta > Magnoliopsida > Poales > Poaceae > Avena > Avena atlantica. Next base: position 110,161,936 of record OU342735.1, read on the forward strand.
AAATCAACAATCATGGATGCAAACATGATACTTAAGATACTAACACTGGAATTGTTACTCTCGATTTAATACCAATTATTAAATATCACGGAGTAAACAGAGTTTGTTGAAAGTTTGCAATAGTACTTTAAACTTTAGACTGACACTCAACACAATATGATACCAGTTCGTAAAGTAAATATCCAGAATTCTATAGTTATATTATCTCAATTACAACTAAGCATAAAGTGGTGAACGAATTCCAATGACTACAACAAATTATGCAAATTCACTTTGATTTAATTTATGATAAATTGAGTTCTACTAATACAAATTAGAAATGAACTCCCACTCAAAAACGACATCCCTCGTGTCTTTTTGGTGATTACATGAACCAAATCCACTACACCAAGTCTGATCATCACGTGAGTTTGTGTAGCTTCAACGACGAGCATCAAATGAGAATCATATCTAACATATGACTCATGCTTAACCTTTCGGTCCGTGTTTCGAGGCCATGTCTATACATGCTAGGCTCAAGTAAGAACCTTAGTATTCACGTGTGTAACTGTCTTACACCCAAGATATGCTCGTGGATTCAAGTATACCCGATCATCACGTGATGTCTTGAAGCGACGAAACATTGTCGGTGCATACTTAAGGAAGAACATATTTTTATCTTGATATCTAAATGAGGGATCATCTTATTATGCTAATAAAATGCCAAACAAGCAATATAAGATGCAATCAAACATCACATATTTGTAAGTGAAATGATATGGTTCTTGCACTTGATCTCCATCATGTGCATCATACCTCTATGTGTAAGACCAAGGTCTATGGAACTTACACGTTATGTGTGTTGTAAGAGTATCGACTTATACTTCTACTTACAACATCACCATATCATGACACTAGCCTAGCAACAATCTAAACTAGACGCCTCTAATTTATCCATTGCAAGTTTTACGTGGTTTAGGGCTTTCGAAGATAGAAACGTTCTTACCTACGAACATGCACCACAACGAGGATAATCAAATTGTTAAAAACTCATTGCAAATTAGATATTGACTATAGTAGGAGAGACAGACACCCGCTAGCCACTTATGCAAAACTAGTTGCATGTCAAGCGTGGAACAGGTCTCATGTGTGAGGACATGTAAAGTTTGTCCGGGCCGCTCCATCCCACTATGCCACCAATATCGAAAGTACAACTAAGAAGCAATAAAATGATCATCATTGCCCAGATACTCGTATGTGCACTACCCGTGCAAAGCATCTACGCATAGATCCGGCTCTGATACCACTGTAGGGTTTACAGCATAGAAAACGAAAAATTTCCTACGATGGGAAAAACTATGTACCAAGATCTATATACTAGATACAAGAAACAGGCAGATGTATATCCGTAGAGAACATACCCTTGAAGACCGACAAAGCTTAATGAGTTAAACTCGTGGTTGATGTAGACGATCTCTTGCCGATCTCAATATCGAGAGGAAGTCCTAGCGCCGCAAAACAGCAGCGCATCCGTGCTCGCACACACGTACAAGACACCGAGCAACCTCCGCCTCCTCGCTCTAGCGATGCAGTGGAATCACAACCCTTTCTTCCCAAATAGCCATCGGGAACATGTATCTCTCTAGTCCGAGACCATGGGGGATAAATTCTAGAGGGGGAGAGAGATCCTTCACGAGGAGGTGTACTTTGAGAGGAGGAGAGGGGGAACTTTTATAGGGAAAGGTGGGCACCCCAAGGGGCATGGCGCCAGCCATGGTGGCTGCCCCCACCTCTTCCACATTCATGTGGGTGGAGCTCCCACTCAAAATGAAAAGCCTCCACTCCCATAAAAGAGCCTCCACTCAAAAATCCACTCACATGCATTAAATTTCCACCAAATTTAATGCAAGCTCTCATTTAAATAAAACTCTTTTATTTATTTATTCAGAATTTTGTTAATTACTTTAATTAACAAACATTCACATAAAACCCCTTTCTAGTATTCAATTTCACATGCAGAACCAGTTTCAGCAATTTCAACCGAAACAGTTTCGGTGTCTAGTGAAATAAATTCCTGCGCTTGTTATTCTTTCCGGCATGAAACTTTTTCTCCAATTGGATGTCAGTCTCCCTTAAGTGTGCCACCCTATTGTTCGCGAATAATGTGGACATGATCGAGACCCTTCTCCGGTCAATAATCAGAAGTGGGACCTGGAGATCCATACTGACTCCCACACATTCAACAATGACTTTCCTTCATTTCAGTACCATGAAAACTTTTGCAACCATATTTTCCTCTCTCATAATAATTTTCAGTAGCCTCATGAATAAACTCAACAATATAACTATCACATAAAGAAGGCTTTTCATGAGCTACAAACACATAATTTCTATCAAGCTCAAAAATAGTGGGGTCAAAACCTTCACATGTTTTACCCAAAGTAGATATTTCAAAAGGATACACAAGAACATAATTTTCATCCTCCTTTGGTAAGCATGGGGGACAATCAAATAATGTAAGGGATAAAGAGTTACTCTCATTAGAAGGTAGGCATGGGTAGATAATCCATTCTTCCTCCTTTTGTTCATCACTCTCCTCCTCTTTTTCATCTAATGAGCTTCCAGTTTCAACAATTTCTTCTTCCATAGGCTCCTGCAAAGAATTAGTATCTTCCATGTGCGGAAAGCATCTATTAAAATATTCAAGAATATAGCCATTTGATTCCTTGTAATTATCAAAGAAAAATTTAAGTATCTCATAAACCTCATATTCATAAGGTGCATCATCAGTATTTTCAAGCAAACTGGCAAGTTCAAATGCACCTTTGAAGGCAATAAACTCTTCAATTGTTCCACATCATAAAAGTCATAATTTCCTTTAACATAAGAAGATATGGTAACATTATCATTATACTCACATTGAAAAGGGAGGTGTTTATACCTCCTACAGCAGCAAGCTTTATCAAAGCAATAAGTAACATTATAAGTAGAGCACACATCTCTAGCAATAGTATTCAACTTATCAATTTGTTCCCATAAGTGTTTTCCTTTTTGTGACAAACGGTGTTCCTTATAATAATACTTTTGTTCTTCCGTGAACCCACCCTGCCAATAAGAACTAGTTTCAAAGAAACCATCCATTGATAGAAAGCATGGCCAAGCAAGGCAACAACAGACCAACAACTAGAGTAGGAACTAATTTTTTTGGGTTTTTGAATAAAGCAAGCAAACCAAACTAGACTATTTTTTTTGGGTTTTTTGCAAAGAGGAAAACAAAACCAAGCAAACTAAAAACAAAGTAAAGAGAAAGGAAGTGAACGACTCCCCTAGTGAAGACGTCCTTGGCCTCCCCGGCAATGGCGCCAGAAAACTTGATGGTTGGTGCTGACGTGGAGCCTAAAACTTCGTTGGAAACCCCAAGAGCAAGGTGTGAAGCAGCAAGCAGCAAGTCTTCCCTCAGTTGAGACCGAGGTTATCGAACTGTAAGGAGGAAGGAAACGTCCCCACAGGTGTTGTGAGTAACGCGGAGACCTGCACAACACAAACTCAAGACTTTGCCCCAACGAATCAGTGAGGTTGTCAAGCTCATCGGTTTGCTGTAACAAAGGATTAAACGTATGGTGTAGAAGGTAATGGTTTGTAGCAAGTAAACAGGTAAAAGTGGAAGATGTATCAATGGTAAAGATTGGTCCAGGGTCCATAGTTCACTAGAGGTGCTCTCCTTAGATAAACAACATGGCATGAAGGGTAAACAAATTACAGCAAGGAAATTGACAGGAACTGAGCAAGGCATAACAATGCAATTACTAGCCAGAAAGATCCTATGAAGTTGATTGGGCAATACAACAATATACATACACCGTCATCCAACTGCATCTATGACTAGAAGTCCACCTTCAGGTTATCATCCGAACCCCCTCCAGTATTAAGTTGCAAGCAACAGACAACTGCTTTAAGCAAAGTGTGTAAGGTAAACAGTCCACATGTTCCATGAACAAGAGACTGTTGTTTTCTCCTTAGTAGCAACAACACATCTACAACCGAAGATATTTCTGTCACTTCCCTTGGAAACTAGAGGCATGAACCCACTATCGAGCATAAATACCCCTCTTGGAGTCACTAGCAACTACCTGGCCAAGATAACCACTAGCAACAGAGAACATGCAAGATCACAAACAACATAGACATGATAGAATCATAAAGATAAAACCATTAATCAAACCAACATAATAATCTCAATATCCATCGGATCCCCGCAAACACAACATGCATCATTAGAAATAGATTAGATCTTGATCATAAACGGAGCTCACAAGATCTATACATGAAAGCACAAAGGAGGATATATAACCATCTAGCTACTACATGGACCCATAGTCTAAGGTGGAACTACTCAGGAATCATACCGGAGAGAAGGCCTCTGGGATGATCTCCCCTCCGACAGGGTGCAGGGAAGAGCTTCAGATCCCCCGATCTAGGGACGATGGTGGCGGAGGCTACAGACGGTTTCATGGATTTCCGATCGGGTACCCAGGGTTTCTGCATCGGGGGCTTCATATAGGCAAAGGGGCGAAACCGGGAGGCGCCAGGGCCACCAAACCCTAGCCAGGCGCGGGCCCACCTGCCCCCGCGCCTGGGGTGGGTCTGGCCCCTGGCCGTCCCCTCCGGCTCTCCTCCAGACTTCTTGTTCCCCACAGAAAGTAATTTACTTTGGCGTTTGTACCATCCAATTCCGAGAATATTTCTTTACTAACTTTTCTGAAACCAAAAACAGCATAAAACAGGCATCTGGCACTGTTGCAACTTGTTAATAGGTTAGTACCAGAAAACATGTAAAAAGGACCTCAAAGTGTGGATAATTAAAGCAAAGTAGATACTAAACAAGCATGGAACATCAAAAATTATAGATACGTTTCCAACGTATCACTATCCAATGCCCCGTCTATCCTATAGTTCAACAAATGAAACAAGATGGAATGCATCAAGTGTTTGGAAACCTCCATAAGGGAATAACTTCTACCAAGAAGGATAAAAACAAAGTCAGAACCATGCCTCATAAGGCCATACCCAAAGTGACCACAAAGTGTTGTTACTCATGTGGAGAAGAAGGCCACATCTCTAGTGACTGTCCCAAGAAGAGAGAAAGGTTTCCCACCTTTGTGGTGAAATATGAAGAGCATGAACTAGAAGAACTCCTAGCTTTGGAGAGACCCAGGAAGAAGAAGAAGAGCCAAGAAAACAAACAAGAGACAATGATACCCAAGAAGAAGAAGGACATTAACCAAGTGATGTGCCACAAATGCAAAGAGCTAGGCCATTATGAATCACATTGTCCAGAAAAGAAGAAGTCCAAGACAAGCAAGCCTATGTAGGATCTCAGCCTTGTCACATGTTTCAAGTGTGGAAACAAATGACACTATGCAGATGTCTGTCCAGAGAAGTTACATCCAGATCCCAAGTAAGCCAAGATGTGATCTAGTTAAAAACCTTTAAGGGTGGTAGTACCCTAGTTGCCTTGAAGCCAAATCTCGAGACGAGATTTCTTTTAAGGGTGGTAGCCTGTCACATCCCAAAATTTTCCAAATTTTGAAATGTGAAAAATAAATAAACAAAAGAATTAATTGTTGAAATTTAGGGTGAAAAGAAACTTTTCGCTTCTAAATGGAAACATCAAAACCCTTCTTGAACAAAAAATTGAATGAAAAGGAAATCCAACAAAATTTTAATCAAGTGAAATGCATTCATCAATGAATGTATCTTGAAATTTAAACATTTGGAAAAGTTAAACCAAAACCACAAATCTTAATGAAATAAAACACTTCCAAAGATCAAATGCATTTTATGCATGGAAAGGGTCTTGAATTTAAACACTTGGGAAAAATAAACCAAAACCCTAAAACCCTAATGGAATAAATCATTTCTAAGATCTCTCTAAGACTATGGATTTGATCCATATAAAAATTCATCAAGAAACATTTACAAATGATCAAAAAAGATAAACAAAAATATTATTAAACCATAGAAATTGGTTTCATTTAATTTGGAGCCATGGATAAAAACTTATGAATTTAATAAAATAAAGGAATTAATTTCCAAGGCTAATAAAGCTCCCAGCTAAAAATCCATACCAAAACTGTGAGCAAAGTAATCATAAAAGGATTTAAAAAGATAAACAAATATTAAAATCATACAAATTGGAATCACCAATTTTGAAACTCTAAATAAAAAGATATGGATTTTATAAGGCAAAGAAAGAATTAAATAAATAAGGAATATTTAAAAGACAAATTAAATCTTGGCCAAATCCATAAAGAAATGAAATGAAAGATTATTGAATAATAAAAAGGAGTATGATATTATTTAAATAAAATCATAAGGATTGAACCAAATTCAATTTTATTTAAATAAAGACAAATTGCCTAAACTAAATAATAAATTCCAAGTAAATTATTTAGAAGACAATTTAAACCTTGAATTAAATCCATAAGCAAATGGAACAAAGATAATCCAAATCCAAATAAAATAAAATGATAAAGAATATTCAAATAAAAGCCTATGGGATTAAACCATATTCTAATTATATTTAAATGGAGACAAAATCCCTAATATAAATGATTTATTAAATCATGAGAAAATAAATAATTGAAATAGCCAAAGTGGATTAAAAGTTATCCAATTAACTTACAAAGAATAAAGGATTAATTAAATAGAATTATATGGTTTGGGACCATATTCAAATTCATTTAAACAAATACAAAGGCCTCATTTAATTAAATATTAAATAATAATAAAATGTTTGAAATAATTCAAAGTGAATTATTTAAACACACTAATGAATAAATAAAACCTACTAAAAAGGTTTGATAAACATTTGATTTTAAAACAGAAGTTTAAATCATTTGAATAAAATAATATGGATTGGAACCATGTTTAAAATCCTATTTAAATAAAGACAAGTGTCTAATTTAAATAAATAACAAACCATAAAAAGAATAAAATAAATTATTCTAAATGGACTTTAAAACACATAAATAAACAGTACCAAAAACATACTGAAAGTTTAGAAAAATTTTGGTCAAAATTTGAATTCAAATTGAAGATTAAATCAAAGGTTTGAAATCAAAACAGAAAATAGAAAAGGAAAAAGAAAAAGAAACCAGGAAGAAAAAAATGAAAAGGATCAGACCCACCTACCAGACCCACTAACCTAGCCCAACTTGGCCCAACTAGAGCACACCCGGGAAATCCCTCTCTGCCTCATTCTTTCCTCACTCACGCGCCTACCCCCTAAGCCACTGACGCCCCGACCCCACTCTTATCGCATCATCACCTTATCTAGCGCGACCCGTTCTTCCCCTCACCTTGTTGCCGTTTCTGCTCGTGATTAATCCGCATGAATTCGCATTGACGGCTCAGTAAATCTCGCCAGCGACCACGCCCTCATAAGCGCCCCCGTCCCCTCTCTCTTTCCCCTCAGTCGCCAGTCCCTCTCCTCCCAGGTGTGTCAAATTTCTCTCTGCAACCCCACTATTTCGATGACTCTCCGGCAACAATTCCGACCACCCGAGCCACCCCCACTGCCCCTGGTTTCCTCGAGCCTGCTACCCATCCTCCAACGCACCTTCTAGTAGCTCCAACTCGCCCACGCGTGCCCTAGAGTGTCGACAACGACCAAGTCCAAGCGCCGTCGTTGACTACGTCCACTCCGGCGATGTAGAGGTCCCAACCTTTAATAAGATTAGAGCCCCCTGTGTTTATAATGCTAGTCCCTGGATCAATAGCTAGCATCCACAGTTAAGATGTAATATCAAGATACAAAGGTTATAACATAACTTTATTACCAGGAATAAAATAATTTTATTACATCATACATAGATCATTTGGCTATTACATTACATTGCAGCGGAATAAATTATAATATGGGTCCTTCATCTTCAAAGTGCCACAGGCAGATGTTGGTTGTAGACTTTGTAATCCTAATCAAACAATCTTCACTAAAATCAATCAAACCTGCAACATTACAAGTTACAGCCACAAGGGTCAATACATTTGAATTGTATTGACAAGCTTCACTATTATTTATAGTATGAGTGGATCCTATCAATACATGCATATTTGGCTAAGTAGAGTTTAAGGCTTATTTGCATAAAGCAATGTTTTATCCTATCTTTTCAAAATGGTTTTAGTCCTTTGTCAAATCTCTTTTCCAAGTTCCTTGAACTCCTTGGTAGAAACTCAAGTGTTCAAGTCCTTGTCAAAATTCCTTGAGCACCTTGGTATCCCCAAGTGCAACAAGTTTTATCAAAATCTCATGAGTTCCTTGGTAACACCAAGTACAACATGCTCTTGAGCACCTTGGTAACCCCAAGTGCATCAAGCTTAACAAAATCTCTTTGAATTCCTTGGTACCCCCAAGTGCATCAAGTTTTTATTTTAGAAGTTGGAATGTCGAGATCTCCCATAGCTCAAACTTTAGTTGCTCAGTATTGTCCATAACCGGGGACACGGCTAAGTACTTAGATTTTATTATCTTCTGCAGAAGGAGTACACTTTACCCACATGTCACAATCCCATCTTGTTGCCACCAGTGGCCTACTGGATTAGTGCTCACCAAGATGGAGTACTGGCAGACTGAGAATGTGACGAAGTCTTTCCAAAAGGTCCTCCCATACATCATTGCTATCTTTGTCTTCAGCCCCCATGAAGCATTCCAGATCCCCATGTCCAGTAACTAAAGACAATGTATGGGTCTTCCTAATGTAATTGACTAAGCCAGAGCCATAATAGCATGTGGTTGCACACGAAAGCCACAATTGGAGAAGCATGTTTGATCTCTAAGTTTCCTAGGTGGTTTTCTTTTGGAGCCCAACACAAAGTGATTACCATAGACATGGTTCCTTTTGTTGCCACCTTCTCCAAAACTTAAAGTACCCTCCACCTAGGTAGTTCATTGAGTCCTTGTTTTATTATATAAAACACAAGTCCCTTTTTTCAACTTTGTAAAATCTCAACATGCATCTCTTTTCAAAATATAGCATGGCTAAGCATGTACAATTTCAATGTTTTCCCTAAGTAATGTAAGGGCATCCTATTAGGATTTAGCATAGCATAAGTATAAATTATTTTCATGCATGTTTCCAAAATCCACTAAGTATAATGAAAATAGTAGGACTTTTGAATGATAGTGTAACTTGCCTTTTTGGTAGAAAATGGTGGTTCACTCCTTGATCTTGCTAGTCTCACACTTTGCTAAATTCACTACAAGTCAATCAAGCAAACACAAAATCAACTAACATTCCAAACCAAAGTCAAACAAACAATTTCACACTCACAAAGCAATGGAATCTAAGTCACGCATAAGTATGCAAAGGATGGTTCTATTGCAAGGTTGGTCTCCACTAGGTTTCTAAACTTTGTAAGGTCCAAATTGGTCATTTACCAAAATGGCAAAGTCACTAGTTAGAGGGTTTTGCCCAAAATCATTTTTAAAACCATTCATCATTTTATGTGGTGGAAATTAGTTTTAACAATTCTAAAAACCTTTAAGTCTTCACCCAAAGTTTCTAACTCTCAAGACTTGGTGTTTTGGGGTCAGTAGCTTTGAATCAAAATATTTTCCCAAGGTTTTTATTCCAAAATCATTCTCATAATAAAACCATTATTTTCACTTGGCTAGAAATGGACTAATTCATTTAATCCTTCCTAAATTCTTCCAAATCCATTTTCAAAGCCATGGGTTGGTTCCTAGGGTCAGTAAGGTCACTACAAACCATTCTGCAAAATATTTAATCCTAAAATCAATTTTAAACAATTTTTCTACTCTAAACAAGCTCACAAAAGAATCTGCAAAATCAAGCAAACTAACAGATACTATTTTCTAAACTAAGGCCATGGTTGGTTAAGTCTTGCTCTCCTGAATCCAACGACATAAAATTTGTAATTTTTGGACGTGTCGATCCAAAGTTACAAGGGTTTGAAGTTTGCAAATAAATCTGATTCAAATTTCTTTTAAAACAGATCTAGTGCCACGCGGCAGGGTTTCATTGGACGGTACCGCTTCGTGCGGATTGACAGACGCGGACCGTAGGATCCAACTTGATCACACGGTTCTGAAAGCATACCCCTTCGGCGTTTAAGTGACCTAATCTTGTTCGCCCGATCCAGATCTAACGGACCTAAACAAATGGCCATTAACTGGCGGCGCTGCGCGGCTATGCACGGCGGCGATGGTGAAATAGGAAACGAGGGAGGAGGGAAAAGTGCTCACCACGTTCGCAAAGGCCTGAGGAAGCTCGACGTGGTCTCCTAGGGTCAAGGGGCGCTCGGGGTCTGCTGCAATTCCTTGCCGGAGTTGGTTCTGGCGACGGACGCACGCGGTCGAGGTTAAGGACGTTGCTGCAGATCGCCCTAAGGCAAAACGAAGGCGTGGTCAGATGCGCAGGATCAAGACAATGCTGTGTGCGTGAACGAGAAGTGAAGGGGCGGTCTGGTTCACCTGGAAAACATCGTCGGAGAAGAAACAGACGGCGGCGCTGTCGGAGCTTGTCAAAGCCGACGCTCCGGGGCGCCCGCGGTTGATTGAAGGGCACGGGTAGAAGCGTCTGGGAGTGGGGAAGCTGCCAGCATGCTCAGGGAGGCTCGGGGTGGTGTGGCTTGGCCGGAATCGGTCGGAGACGATGGTCGGAGCTGGGAGTGTGTCGAGTCAAATTGGGGCAGCCTCGGGGCAGAGAGGGAATGGCGACAGAGGGAAAGGGAGGGGAAGATGCAGGAGCTTAATAGCGTGCAGTCACGACGAGATTAACGCGCGGCATTACTGTGAATTGAATGCGGCATTCAAAGGCAGCAACGGCAGCGAGGTTTGGGGGTGACAGGGTCGCGCGGGTGTGGACGATGAGCAGTAGAGGTGGGGTCCACCTATCAGTGGGAAAAGAGATGAGAATGAGGTCCACTGGTCAGTCTCTGCGCGGGTCGGATGCGAGGTGTGAAACGTTTTCCTGCGGGGTGAGGAAACTGGGCTGGTTCCTGGGCCTGTTGGGCTGCTGGGTTGGGTTGGCTTAAATCTTTTTTTTTTCTGTTTCTGATTCTTTTTCTTTTTCTATTTCTATATTCTGTTTTATATTTCAAACAATTTCCAAGCAATCAAAACAATTCAAATCCTCACCCAATTTTGTAATTATGAATTTATTTCTGTTTAGTATCCTGATTCAAAATCCAAAGTCAAAATTGTAATTTTATTTGCAGGGTCCATTATTAATTAAATAGCATGGTTCATGATTTATTAATCAAATAGGGTTTGATTTTATTAATAAAATCTCCATTGAAATCCAATTATTTTTATAAAACCAAATCAGTAGGTTGTATTTGTAAATAAGGGATATTTGAAAGCTTGTTTAAATTTAAAATAACATTTTTGTTATAGAGTCTATTAATAATAAAATTGGACCTTGGTTATAAATCAAAATAGGATTTGATTTATTTCAAAGCTTTTATTTAAATCCAAATCTTCTCCAAAACCAAATCAGTGGATTTTATTTGAGAATATCAAATATTTGGAAAAACTTAATTTTAAACAAATAATCAAGCCTTTGATGGTTTATTAATAATTAAATACAACAGACCTTCATTATTAAATCAAATAGGATTTGTTTTATTAAATCTTTATTTTGAAATCTAAAATAAAGTCAAAACACTTCAGTAAGTTTTATTTATAAAATATTTGGAAAACTTATTTAAAGTAATTATATAAGTTTTAGTGTTTATTTAAAATGGGAAAACCTTTTAATAAAATTGGATATTAAATCCTTTATTGTTTTATTTTAAATAAACATTATTATTTAAAACACAGTAAAACCTTTTTGTTTCACAAACTTGGTCAAGTGTTTATTTGGCTTTATAAAATAATCTTTATTTGAAAACCTTTCCTTTTATTGAGAACCAAAACCTTTTTTTTATAAAAAGATTCAAAATAGCAATTTCAATTATTTTATTTTCCTTTTATAAATGTTTAATCTTTTAAATCCCTTTTTGGATTTTGTTTAACCCACATAGGTTTGAAGTTCCATTTAAATTCAAAAGTTTCTTCTAGCCCTGAAAATCAAACAAAGTTTTATTTTATTCATTTATTTTCACATTACAAGATTTGGAAAATCTTGGGATGTGACAGGCTACCACCCTTAAAATAAATCTCGTCCCGAGATTTGGGGAGGCTAGGGTTACAGGCAGGTTCAAAACAACTAGGGTACTACCACCCTTTAAAAATTTTCAAACAAAAATTACACATTGTCCTTTTTGGGATCCTGGGAAAGATTTCTCTAAGCAAACATTTGCATAGTGTCCTTTGTTTCCATGCTTGACTCATGGGCCAAGGTTGAGTTTCTCCATAGGCTTGTTCAACTTGTTCTTCATCTTCTCTGGACAGTTGCTTGCATAATGTCCTGGATTCTTGCAGTTGAAACAATGGATATCTTGAAGTTCCTTGCGTTGTTCTTGTGGACAAGTTGCTACATAATGGCCTGGTTCTTTGCAGTTGTTGCACACCACTTGGTCAATTCCTTTATTTTTCTTGTTCTCTGGGCACTCACTAGAGTAGTGTCCCATTTCCTTACATTTACGGCATTGCACAAGGTGCATGTCTTGTCTTGGTTTCTTGGGTTTCTTTGATCCTTTGAAGTAGGTTGTCTTATTTGGGGGTATAAGTGGTCCTTTTCCTTTGGTAGATTTGGATCCTTCTTGTTTCCTTTGTTCCACCATGGAGTAGATGGGGCATTGGATAGGTACATGGTCGTTTCCTTCACAAAGGTAACAAGTAGCTTGAGAGGTGGGACATTGTCCAACAGGATGATTTTCTTCACAGTTAGAGCATTGACCTTCATGCTCCTTGGAAGTGTGATCCTTGTCTCCACAAATACTGCAAGCTGGGGCTCCATCTAGAACAACATTCTTGTCATCCTTGTTATCATAAACTCCTTTAGGATAGCTTTCTTCCATGTTGATCATTTGATTAGTCACCTTAAGCATCAGTTGGGATTGTTCTCCAGAAACCTTTGCAGTGCTGGATCTTTATCACTATTGTTGGTTATGAACTGAGCTGTCAGCTGGTTCAACTGGTGCTGAGTTGCTATGAGCTCTTTCATGCTGTCAGCTTGGTTGGTGTTAGTGTCATCAACCTTGGAGTCTTTGGGAGTAGTCATCTGTTTGGGTTTAAGGAAAATTAAAATAGGCAAAAGGTTTTTCTAAGGTATCAATTCTAATCACACATATCACAATTCACACAAGCAATGTGCATGCAATCACAAACCATACATTTCACTCAAACAAGGTTCAAGCACATACTTAGGCAATAAAATATTTTTGTTACACCACATAGGTTGGTGTGTTTTTGACTTAGCTAAAATATAGTGGTCCATCTATAGGGTTCACTTGTGATCTTTCCTTCCTTTATGATTCCTCTTGTATGAGATCATGGTTTCCTTGAGAAAATCTCTTGGTTGTAATATTTCAAATGATGTAGGCTCCTTCTAACTTTTGCATTCCCTCAGTCTCTAAATCTTGAGCAAGATTTCCTTATCTCACATGTAGTCCTTAGTGATATCCAAGTTGGAGGTCCTTGGTGAATATGCTGAAGATGTTGAAGTCATTAGAGTTGAAGAAGTTGAAGTCATTAGAGTTGAAGATGTTTGAAGAAGTCCTTTGCACATGGTGTAGTCTTTGGTCATGGGTTAGGTTTTTCCATCAAGTTGAAGTAGAAGAGAAGTAGATTTGAAACCAAAATGGTTGAGGAAAGAGTTTACAAGTGTTTTTTTTAAATAAGTTTTTGGAACAAATACAACTCCTATTTTTCTAAGGGGTTTTGTCCAATCCTAGGGTTACAATCCTACAGGCAACACAGTGCTCTGATACCATCTGTAGAGGTCCCAACCTTTAATAAGATTAGAGCCCCCTGTGTTTATAATGCTAGTCCCTGGATCAATAGCTAGCATCCACAGTTAAGATGTAATATCAAGATACAAAGGTTATAACATAACTTTATTACCAGGAATAAAATAATTTTATTACATCATACATAGCTCATTTGGCTATTACATTACATTGCAGCGGAATAAATTATAATATGGGTCCTTCATCTTCAAAGTGCCACAGGCAGATGTTGGTTGTAGACTTTGTAATCCTAATCAAACAATCTTCACTAAAATCAATCAAACCTGCAACATTACAAGTTACAGCCACAAGGGTCAATACATTTGAATTGTATTGGCAAGCTTCACTATTATTTATAGTATGAGTGGATCCTATCAATACATGCATATTTGGATAAGTAGAGTTTAAGGCTTATTTGCATAAAGCAATGTTTTATCCTATCTTTTCAAAATGGTTTTAGTCCTTTGACAAATCTCTTTTCCAAGTTCCTTGAACTCCTTGGTAGAAACTCAAGTGTTCAAGTCCTTGTCAAAATTCCTTGAGCACCTTGGTATCCCCAAGTGCAACAAGTTTTATCAAAATATCATGAGTTCCTTGGTAACCCCAAGTACAACATGCTCTTGAGCACCTTGGTAACCCCAAGTGCATCAAGCTTAACAAAATCTCTTTGAATTCCTTGGTACCCCCAAGTGCATCAAGTTTTTATTTTAGAAGTTGGAATGTCGAGATCTCCCATAGCTCAAACTTTAGTTGCTCAGTATTGTCCATAACCGGGGACACGGCTAAGTACTTAGATTTTATTATCTTTTGCAGAAGGAGTACACTTTACCCACATGTCACAATCCCATCTTGTTGCCACCAGTGGCCTACTGGATTAGTGCTCACCAAGATGGAGTACTGGCAGACTGAGAATGTGACGAAGTCTTTCCAAAAGGTCCTCCCATACATCATTGCTAGCTTTGTCTTCATCCCCCATGAAGAATTCCAGATCCCCATGTCCAGTAACTAAAGACAATGTATGGGTCTTCCTAATGTAATTGACTAAGCCAGAGCCATAATAGCATGTGGTTGCACACGAAAGCCACAATTGGAGAAGCATGTTTGATCTCTAAGTTTCCTAGGTGGTTTTCTTTTGGAGCCCAACACAAAGTGATTACCATAGACATGGTTCCTTTTGTTGCCACCTTCTCCAAAACTTAAAGTATCCTCCACCTAGGTAGTTCATTGAGTCCTTGTTTTATTATATAAAACACAAGTCCCTTTTTTCAACTTTGTAAAATCTCAACATGCATCTCTTTTCAAAATATAGCATGGCTAAGCATGTACAATTTCAATGTTTTCCCTAAGTAATGTAAGGGCATCCTATTAGGATTTAGCATAGCATAAGTATAAATTATTTTCATGCATGTTTCCAAAATCCACTAAGTATAATGAAAATAGTAAGACTTTTGAATGATAGTGTAACTTTCCTTTTTGGTAGGGAATGGTGGTTCACTCCTTGATCTTGCTAGTCTCACACTTTTCTAAATTCACTACAAGTCAATCAAGCAAACACAAAATCAACTAACATTCCAAACCAAAGTCAAACAAACAATTTCACACTCACAAAGCAATGGAATCTAAGTCATGCATAAGTATGCAAAGGATGGTTCTATTGCAAGGTTGGTCTCCACTAGGTTTCTAAACTTTGTAAGGTCCAAATTGGTCATTTACCAAAATGGCAAAGTCACTAGTTAGAGGGTTTTGCCCAAAATCATTTTTAAAACCATTCATCATTTTATGTGGTGGAAATTAGTTTTAACAATTATAAAAACCTGTAAGTCTTCACCCAAAGTTTCTAACTCTCAAGACTTGGTGTTTTGGGGTCAGTAGCTTTGAATCAAAATATTTTCCCAAGGTTTTTATTCCAAAATCATTCTCATAATAAAACCATTATTTTCACTTGGCTAGAAATGGACTAATTCATTTAATCCTTCCTAAATTCTTCCAAATCCATTTTCAAAGCCATGGGTTGGTTCCTAGGGTCAGTAAGGTCACTACAAACCATTCTGCAAAAGATTTAATCCTAAAATCAATTTTAAACAATTTTTCTACTCTAAACAAGCTCACAAAAGAATCTGCAAAATCAAGCAAACTAACAGATACTATTTTCTAAACTAAGGCCATGGTTGGTTAGGTCTTGCTTTCCTGAATCCAACGACGTAAAATTTGTAATTTTTGGATGTGTGGATCCAAAGTTACAAGGGTTTGAAGTTTGCAAATAAATCTGATTCAAATTTCTTTTTAAACAGATCTAGTGCCACGCGGCAGGGTTTCATTGGACGGTACCGCTTCGTGCGGATTGACAGACGTGGACCGTAGGATCCAACTTGATCGCACGGTTCTGAAAGCATACCCCTTCGGCGTTTAAGTGACCTAATCATGTTCGCCCGATCCAGATCTAACGGACCTAAACAAATGGCCATTAACTGGCGGCGCTGCGCGGCTGTGCACGGCGGCGACGGGCAGACAGCGGCGGCGATGGTGAAATAGGAAATTAGGGAGGAGGGAAAAGTGCTCACCGCGTTCGCAAAGGCCTGAGGAAGCTCAACGTGGTCTCCTAGGGTCAAGGGGCGCTCGGGGTCTGCTGCAATTCCTCGCCGGAGTTGGTTCTGGCGACGGACGCACGCGGTCGAGGTCGAGGACGTTGCTGCAGATCGCCCTAAGGCAAAACGAAAGCGTGGTCAGATGCGCAGGATCAAGACAATGCTGTGTGCGTGAACGAGAAGTGAAGGGGCGGTCTGGTTCACCTGGAAAACGTCGTCGGAGAAGAAACAGACGGCGGCGCTGTCGGAGCTTGTCAAAGCCGACGCTCCGGGGCGCCCGCGGTTGATTGAAGGGCACGGGTAGAAGCGTCTGGGAGTGGGGAAGCTGCCAGCGTGCTCAGGGAGGCTCGGGGTGGTGTAGCTTGGCCGGAATCGGTCGGAGACGGTGGTCGGAGCTGGGAGTGTGTCGAGTCAAATTGGGGCAGCCTCGGGGCAGAGAGGGAATGGCGACAGAGGGAAAGGGAGGGGAAGATGCAGGCGCTTAATAGCGTGCAGTCACGACGAGATTAACGCGCGGCATTACTGTGAATTGAACGCGGCATTCAAAGGCAGCAACGGCAGCGAGGTTTGGGGGTGACAGGGTCGCGCGGGTGTGGACGATGAGCAGTAGAGGTGGGGTCCACCGGTCAGTGGGAAAAGAGATGAGAATGAGGTCCACTGGTAAGTATCTGAGCGGGTCGGATGCGAGGTGTGAAACGTTTTCCTGCGGGGTGAGGTAACTGGGCTGGTTCCTGGGCCTGTTGGGCTGCTGGGTTGGGTTGGCTTAAATCTTTTTTTTTCTGTTTCTGATTCTTTTTCTTTTTCTATTTCTATATTCTGTTTTATATTTCAAACAATTTCCAAGCAATCAAAACAATTCAAATCCTCACCCAATTTTGTAATTATGAATTTAGTTCTGTTTAGTATCGTGATTCAAAATCCAAAGTCAAAATTGTAATTTTATTTGCAGGGTCCATTATTAATTAAATAGCATGGTTCATGATTTATTAATAAAATAGGGTTTGATTTTATTAATAAAATCTCCATTGAAATCCAATTATTTTTTTAAAACCAAATCAGTAGGTTGTATTTGTAAATAAGAGATATTTGAAAGCTTGTTTAAATTTAAAATAACATTTTTGTTATAGAGTCTATTAATAATAAAATTGGACCTTGGTTATAAATCAAAATAGGATTTGATTTATATCAAAGATTTTATTTAAATCCAAATCTTCTACAAAACCAAATCAGTGGATTTTATTTGAGAATATCAAATATTTGGAAAAACTTAATTTTAAACAAATAATCAAGCCTTTGATGGTTTATTAATAATTAAATACAACAGACCTTCATTATTAAATCAAATAGGATTTGTTTTATTAAATCTTTATTTTGAAATCTAAAATAAAGTCAAAACACTTCAGTAAGTTTTATTTATAAAATATTTGGAAAACTTATTTAAAGTAATTAAATAAGTTTTAGTGTTTATTTAAAATGGGAAAACCCTTTTAATAAAATTGGATATTAAATCCTTTATTGTTTTATTTTAAATAAACATTATTATTTAAAACAGAGTAAAACCTTTTTGTTTCACAAACTTGGTCAAGTGTTTATTTGGCTTTATAAAATAATCTTTATTTGAAAACCTTTCCTTTTATTGAGAACCAAAACCTTTTTTTTTATAAAAAGATTCAAAATAGCAATTTCAATTATTTTATTTTCCTTTTATAAATGTTTAATCTTTTAAATCCCTTTTTGGATTTTGTTTAACCCACATAGGTTTGAAGTTCCATTTAAATTCAAAAGTTTCTTCTAGCCCTGAAAGTCAAACAAAGTTTTATTTTATTCATTTATTTTCACATTACAAGATTTGGAAAATCTTGGGATGTGACAGGCGACCTCTCCCTGTAAGCACTGACCGCCCCCTCCTCTCTAGTTAATGCTCGCGTGTTCACCTTTCTTGCGCACATCTAACGTCACCATTTGTCTACCTTAACTTGGACTTAGCCTCGCCAACGTCACCGCCCGAGCGTGCATGTTGCTAAAAGCTTCTTCGACAAGCAATTGTCGACGCGACCATGCGCCCCTGGACATTCCACGATGACGTTGATCTTCCACACGCCACAATGAAACTGGTGAGAATCTCCTCTCTCTCTCTCTCGCTTCCTGGAATAGCCAGAACGACTCCTCCCGAGCGCCGCCGCCGCTCACCGTTGCGCCAGCGCCGCCAGTTCTTGGCAACGTGTTGTGTACCATTAGATGATGATCCAGCAGATAGGATAGATCATTTAATCTAAGGGGTAAGCTTGTATCTGTGCCATGCGATTTAAATGAAATCATGCGTCCTGTGTTAGTCGATCACACCAAACCGGTATCGCCCAATAGGATCACTCCACGTGGCCCTGCCTGTTGTTTTAAAAACAGAAAATATTTATTAGATGAGTGATTTTGTAAAATTCATAACTTTTAATCCACATGTCCAAATTTCACAAATTTAATATCAATGTATTCACAAAAATGCAAAATTTGAAACCATGCCCTTAGTTTAGTGAGTTGCTTCTGGAAAAATAGGTGTTTTTGCAGAAACACCTCTAGGCCTATTTTGTGTGTAAAATTTATTCTAAAATTGATTTTAGAGTAAAATATTTTTGCAAATGGTTTGATTTGAACTCTCTGAGCCTAAACACTAACTTTTGGATTTAAAAATATATTTGATTAATACTAGAAAATTATGCCTTTGATTTAAAGGCATTTATAGTAAAACAAAATGTTGCTTTGATTTAAAAATGGTTTTGAGTGAAACCTTTTGAAAACGGATTAGTTTTAAACACTTTGACCATAAACACTAACATTTGTGTTTAAAAATATATTTGGCTAACACTAGAAATCATTACTTTGATTTAAATCATTTCTAGCAAAACAAAAATGATTTAAATGGCCATTTTTCACTAACTTGTTTTTAAATGGTTTTACCACTTTTATAAATGACCAATAGGTGTTTTAAAATGTTTATGGCCTATTAGAAACCACTTTTCAAAATAAAACCATATTTTGCATGCTTGCATGCATTGTTTTGCATTATTTTATGTGATGAATTGTTTGAATGCTAGTTTGATTATGTGCTTGCTTGATTGAATTGTAGTGAACTTTGAAGAGTGTGATCATTGCAAGATCAAGGAGTGAACCTATATGCTCTACCAAAAAGGCAAGTGGTGCTTCATACATTTTGTCCTATTATTTTCACTATGCATTAGTGATATTTTGAGTAGGACTTGCATGGAAATTTTACGAAGTATGCTATGCCATGGGAAATCCTAGTAGATGATGCCTTAGTAGAATTTTCCCTAAGTTAAGATTCTTGCTACTATTATGCTTAGCCTAGCTAGTAGAAAACAAGGGTGGATTATATTCATGCTATGAAATATTACTAAGTCTATGACTTGTGTTTTGTTTAATAAAACAACTATGTGAATGAATCACCTGGGTGGAATGGAAGGAAAGGTTTGTGTTGAGTGGTTACACAAGTCCAGTATACTGGGGAGAACTTGTGTATCACAAGTCTAGTAAACTGGGGAAAACTAGTGTATCTCACTTGTGGAAAGCCACCCAGGAACAAAGAGATTTGAGATGTAAAATGTTGAGAAGGTTCAAGTGCAGCCACGTGGCATTATGGGCTCTTCCTGGATCATATAGGTTGCAATAACTTATCCATATGGACAGTAGGTGAAAGGGGTGATAGGATGGAGCGTGTCCATTTGGTCTAAGGGAAGGCTTCTGAAAGATCTTGTCTCGATGCATGTCGAGTATTATGGGGAAAGTGCAACACCTCTCGAGAGTAATATCTATGTACTTAGCTGTGTCCCCGGCAATGGACAATTTGAGCATCAAGACATGGAAGCTATCAAGGATCTCCTCATCCCAATTTTTAAGTTAAAAACTTGTGGTTGAACAAGGGTTAAAGGATCACCAATTTCTATTGGTAGATGCCTTGGGTGATTTTGACAAATAAAAACTTAGTGTTTTCAACTTATAAGGAAAACCTTATTTTCAGCAAAGCAATCTTAAGCTCCACTTAGCCAAATGCATATAGATGATAGATACCACTATTCTCCCATAGTATCACTTGCCAATACAATTCAAATGTATTGACCCTTGTGGCTGTAACTTATTATGTTGTGGGTTTGTTTGATGTTAGTGAGGTGTTTTGAATAGGATTACAAGTCTACAACCAACATGATTGCCTGTGGCACATATAATATGAAGCACCCCATGCTATATAGATATTTCTGCTGCATTGTAATGAGATAGCCAAATGAGCTATGTAAGATGCAATGAATTATTTTATTCCTAGTTATAAAGTTGTATTATGACCTTTGTTTCTTGATATTACATCTTAAATTGTGGATTCTAGCTATTGATCCAGGGACTAGCATTGTAAACACAGGGATCTCTACCTTATCAGGTTGGGACCTCTATAATTATGTTGAAGAAACCTCCTCTTTGAGCGATAAGATTGATGTTATCATGGATATGCTTGTTAATGGGAAATCTCCTTTAGATCCAAATACTGTTCCCTTAGCCTCTTTGGTTGCTCAAGAAGATCAAGTTGATGTGAACTTCATTAGAAACAACAATTTCAACAACAATGCCTATAGGAATAATTTTGGTAACAAAAATTATAGGCCTTATCCTCCTAATAATGGCAATACCTATGGAAACTCCTACAACAATACTAGAAGTTCCCCCTCTGAACTTGAAGTCATGATCAAAGACTTTATTAGTAAACAAACCACTTTCAACAAGACTATGGAGGAAAAGCTTTTAAATGTAGAGAAACATATTTCCTCTTTGTCTGAAGCATAGTCCTCTTTGGTTAATAAAATGGCTGCTAAACCTGAAACCATGGAAAGGACCTTTGCTGCTACTCATGCCATACAAGTTACTATTGATGAAAATGTTAGACTGTTAGCCCAACTTCATGCTAAGTGGGAAAGAGAAGCCGAAATTGCTAGAAACAATAGTGTGTGCACTATCACCACCAATATGGATGCCACTAAACCACAAGAAGTCCCTATTCCTCCTCCTACAATGCCTAAACCCAATGAGCCTACTATTAGTGATGCTAAGTTTGATTTTGATCTTGATGGTTTCAATATTTCTGAAGTGATTATGTTCCTACAAAAGCTTTGTAAAAGTCCTGATGCTAGTGATATGCATGTAGCTTTCACTAAACACATTACAGATGCTCTTATTAAAATTAAGAAAGAGAAGTTGAAAAAAGCGTATATTCCAAGGAAAGTAGAAGATAGTTGGGAACCAATTATTAATATGCAAGTGAGTGACTTTGATCTCAAAGCTTCATGTGATCTTGGTTCTAGTGTCTCTATTATGCCTAGGAAGATTTATGAAATGCTTGATTTGCCACCTATGGAAGATTGTTATTTGGATGTCCCACTTAATGATAATGCTAAGAAGAAACTCAAGGGGATTATTAATGATGTCCTTATTATGGTTAACAATGCTTATGTCCCTATTGATTTCTATGTTTTGGATGTTGAATACAATGCTTCTTGTCCTATTACTTTGGGGAGACCTTTTCTTAGAACTGTTGGTGCCATCATTGATATGAAAGAAGACACCATTAAATATCAATTTCCATTCAAGAAAAGTATTGAACACTTCCCTATGAGGAGATATAAGTTGCTTTTTGCTCCTTCTTTGAAAGCAAGGTTTGATGTTAATGCTTCTTCATTTGAAAATACTTGATTCTTGCTTCTTGTGCCTAACTTAAAGGCTTTAAATAAAAGTACTTGTTGGGAGATAACCCAAGAGTTTTCTTGAGTCTTGGAAGTTATTACTTCAGTAATGACCTCTCCTTATCTTTTTTGTTTGTTTTTTGTGCCAAGAATGACCTCTAATGATAGGGAAGTAAGATTTGGTGAGTTGCTGTCCTGAAACAGATTTTTGTGCTCCACCGTAAAAATTCTTGAGGAATCTCTATAAGTCGTATTGATATGATATTTTACGAATAAATCCCCCAGTATGTTAGCTAACTTTAGTTAGTTCAACACTTTTTGATTTGAGTAACAGAAGGTCTTCGAAAATTGGTTTCTACCTGCTGGTCTGTTTTGACAGATTTCTGCCATTATTTGCATTTGCTTCTTATTGATTCCTTCTTGGGTTCCTTTTGGGAAATTGAGCTTTTTGAGGGAATTTCTATAGTATCAAGTGTTTTTAGTGAAAGTTTTTCTGTTCTAAAGCTAAACCCAAGGGTCTATTATCTTTTGAATACACTAATGTTGCTAATGAAGATTGTGTGAAGTTTGGGGATGCCACCCCGGTGTAGAGAGAGAATGATGTAATGAGATGAAGAATGGACAAAATCTCAAGCCTGGGGATGCCACCCCGGTGTCACCCCAAGAAATATTCAAGAGGTACAAGCGTCAAAGCTTGGGGATGCCCAACACATCCCCTTCTTCATCAATAAAAAGCTCAGGTCTTTCTAGACACTTCGTTTTTATTGTTTCATGCACTGTTGTGTCGTTCTTGGAGCATCTTAGTTTTTGTTTGGTTTGCTTGAATAAAGTAGTTTGGACCCCCGTTCTCGCTGTGTTGTTTCGTTGATTGGTGTTGGAAAGGAGTAGAAAGTTCTTGCTTGAATAGTGCAAGAGGACCTTGCTTTGACTGTGACTTAGACTTTAGAATGTCATGCTAGGTGGACCTTATGCTTAGTGATTATTTCTGTAGCATGACTTGTTCCAAACAATTGGGATTGCTTAGTGTGCCTTGAAAGAATCATGCGTTGTTTTAGCATGCAAAAGCATAGTATTGTGGTATTCTCCTTTGATGCTTTGTTTGGGTTGACTTGGCACATGCTCACACCATGTTATGACTATGAACAAGTCACCATAGCCTCTATGATCATTTAGTCCTTGACTTGTAGTACCACTCTATGCTTTGATTAGTAATGTTTTGTCGCTCTACATGATTATGACCATTATTGCTCTCTTAGTTGGTTACTCCCAGTCTTTTGCTAGACTCCACTTGTATGATTAAGCTCTACTCATTCTTCCAACTCCCAAGAAACCAAGTTATTCAAAAGTGTCCACTATAAATTCCTATGCATGGTGTGTTACACCATTCCAAGTACATTCTTGTTTTCATCTATCTTCCAATTAAAAAGTATTTTGTTATGTGAAAACTTAGTGATTAAAGCTCTCACAAACTTGATGGCACACTTTATATTTATTTCCCCTAATAAACTTGAACCATTTTCTCATTTATGTTGTATATGCTTGCACTTATACGTAGGAATTAGCAGAACCGTGCTGTCACGGGGAACGCTTTCAACATTTCACTTGTACTTTGTACACAATTGATATCATGCTCTTTTGTCTATGGATGTCATCGGTGTGAAATAAAAGGGGAGCTTGTAAGTCCATGGAGTTATGTATATGTGTTAGAGAAACGCTTGGGCCGCTAGCCTAAGCCATGCCTAATCATGGTGGAAACTTCCAGCATCACCATAGTGACATCTATGTAGCTTTCTTCTTATAAAAAAAGAGAAACATATTGAGAAAATAGGAAAGAGAGAAAAAAACACCATATTCCCATGGTAAATAATAAGATTGCTGAGATGCCCATTGTCTGCTTGCCTTGTCATTTTGGTTATGGGATAGCTCTTGTACCATGTGCAAGGGGTACCCTGTTGGCGGTTCTCTATGATACACATGTACTTACTATGAGAAGAACTTATAGGTGACCAAAGTTGAGTAGCACGAGGAGCGGCCCTTGTATTCAAGGGGCATGATATTGCCAACTTATACTTTGTCAAGCATATACTCCATAGTTTGTTCACTTTAACCTTAATCACTTCAAGATGCTTATGATAGGGGCAATGTGAGTTGTTTTAACCTTAATCACTTCAAGATGCTTATGATAGGGGCAATGAGAGGTGAAAGCTAACAAGTACCATAATTTTTGGAAGCTCTTTTTGAGACTTGAAATCCCTACTCCCTATATGAAGGGCCTTTCTTCCACCATTATATTGAGTCTCCACCTTCTACCTATAGGCACCAGTTAAGAGAGCACAGTTTCCATTCTTAGTTCTATGTGCATTGTCCCAAAACTTATTGATTAATTCATATTGTTGATATTGCTTGTTCTTGTGCTATTTGTATCTAGTCACTCTTATGAACTTTGAAGGTATCCTATGCATCTATTTGCTACTCTATGAGGGACAAGCTGATTGCCACTATGCCATTTTTTCCTGTATGTGAATCAAAAAAATGTTTTTCAATGCATGTTATTCATGATCTTTGTTTGTAGCCTTTCATGTTGCATGCATAGTTACTTTGTATTACTGCTAGAACTCCATATTTCATGCACATGTTTAGAGCTCTTTGATCCCAGCTTTCAATGCTTGCAAATGGTTTGATCTTGATTTTGATGGTGCATGTCACCTCAAAAATTATTATTTTTATCACTTACCTACTCGAGGACGAGCAGGAGTTAAGCTTGGGGATGCTTGATAGGTTAGAAATGTATCTATAATTTTTTATGTTCCATGCTTGTTAGTATCTACTTTGCTTTGCTTTGTCTACACTTTGAGGTGTTTTTATATGTTTTCAGGTACTAACCTATTAACAAGATGCCATAGTGCCAGTTGCCTGTTTTCTTCTGTTTTTGGTTCCAGAAAGGCAGAAAATCAATATTCTCGGAATTGGACGGGACAAAAGCCAAATTCAATATTTTACCGTGGGGAACATGGAGCAAGAAGACGATATGGAGGAGGGCCTCGAGGGGGCCACACCCCCTGGATGCACTGGTGGGCCCACCCCGCGCCTGGGGGTTCAGCCGCCTCGGGCACCCCCTCGGCCTCCCTCTTCGCCTATAAGAAGCCCCCGATACCTAAACCCTAAGTGCCCGATCAATATTCCACGAAACCGTCTATAGCCGCCACCACCATCGTACCTATATCGGGGGGATCTGAAGCTCTTCCCGGCACCCTGCGGTAGGGGAGATCATCCCGGAGGCCTTCTTCTTCATCATGCCAGCCTCCGGTATGAAGCGTGAGTAGTTCCACCTTGGACTACGGGTACATGTAGTAGCTAGATGGTTGTATCTCCTCATTTGTGCTTTCATGTCTAGATCTTGTGAGCTCCGTTCATGATCAATATCTCATCTATTTGTAATCATGCATGCTGTGTTTGCGGGGATCCGATGGATATTGAGATTACTATGTTAGATTGATTAATGGTTTTGTCTTATTGATTCTATCATGTCTGTGTTGTTTGTGATCTTGCATGCTCTTCGTTGTTAGTAGCTATCTTGGCCAAGTAGTTGCTAGTGACTCCAAGAGGGGGTATTTATGCTCGATAGTGGCTTCATGCCTCTATTTAATCTAAGGGAAGTGACAAAAATCTCTAAGGTTGTAGATGTGTTGTTGCCACTAGGGAGAAAACAACGGTCTCTTATTCATAGAACAAGTGGATTGTTTACCTTACACATTTTTCTTAAAGCAGTTGTTTGTTGCTTGCAACTTAATACTGGAGGGGGTTCGGATGATAACCCAAAGGTGGACTTCTAGTCATAGATGCAGTTGGATGGCAGTCTATGTATCTTGTTGTATTGCCCAATCGAATCTCATAGGATCATGATGTCTAGTATTACATTGTTATGCCTTGCTCAGTCTTGTTAATTTCCCTGCAGTAATTTGTTTACCCAGCATGCCATGTTTGTTTATCTAAGGAGAACACCTCTAGTGAACTATGGACCCTAGTCCAATATTTACCATTGATACATATTCCACTGTTACCGTTTACTTGTTGCAAACCACCATTACCTTCCACACCGTATAGTTAGTCCTTTGTTATAGCAAACCGGTGAGATTGACAACCTCACTGTTTGTTGGGGCAAAGTCTTGAGTTTGTGTTATGCAGGTCTCCAAGTTGCTAGCAACACCTTTGAGTCGTTTCGTTCCTCCTACTGGTTCGATAACCTTGGTTTCTTACTGAGGGAAAACTTGCTGTTGTGCTCATCATACCTTCCTCTTGGGGTCTCCCAACGAAGTGTTCACACACTCATCAAAGTATGATTTGTTTGTGCATATTAAATTATATATATTTCTCATGTATATTTATGTTCAACATTAAGGATCAAGGTGATAAAATAAATTCTTGGCATTATGAAATAGATGGCACACTCTTTAGATCCCTTTTTGCTAAGCCTTTTCTATACAAGCTAAGACTTGTTCCAAACCCTTTAAATTATACTAGGCACATCCACCTATTTGTGGCAACGGATACTTACAAGTACAATATGTATGTTAATCCTCCAAACGTTCTTAAAACATCTTTTTCATGTATTTTAAAGCTCATAAGAAAGTAAGGTTTGGGGTGATACCACTATGAACTTTATGTGATTTACATCTTATAAGTTTTTGTTGGCCAAACCATGTTGTCATGGCACAAGCTTTCAATATTGAGTGTTGATAATCATGTGAGTTCTGCCCATGGATTGCATCGATGTGAAATAAAATGTGCATATTGGAGTAGGAATTTTTAGAGAAAACGCTCCTGAATCGCTAGTCAAAGCCATGCGCCATGCGACACTCATGGTGGAAACTTACAGCATGATGATCCTTGCTGAGATGATTCATATGTATATTTTTCTTGTTCTTCTGGATTAGACATATTGCCCCCTATGAACATGATCGCGAAATTATATTAAATCCTATGCTAAAGAAACATAAGGGGGCATATAGCTACACAGGGAGCACGAGGCACCTTAGTGATGCGGGTTCAATAATAAATATGTATCCTATAGTGACAAGCCTAAGTTGAGTAGCATGAGGAGTGCAAGATCATAGGGTAAGGTGCATGAGACAATCAACTTGTAAGATGTTTAACACATAAACCATATGAAGCTTTGCAATAAAAGATACTTGGAACCCCATCCTTATTAGTATTGTTGACATGAACTACATAGCTCAAAACTTTATTTTACATTCTTTATGCAGGATTAACATATGTATTCAATGCTTACTTTCGGTACGAGATGCAAAACATCTCAAGGGAAGACATGAAACTAAGAAGTGAGTCTTCTACTCAAGGGCATTAAACTAAGAAGTGACCCAAAAATAAAAGTAGAGGCATAAAACACCAATGCCAATGATAGGGAGAGTCTCTTATTCTATAGGTTCATAAAAGTGTGCTTGAAGGTTTGTTTTACCTTTCATTTATTTTAGCACACCATTACTTATTGTTTGACATGCTTATGATTGTGCAAAAGTTTTTACTTGTTAGTACACTTGCATATTATGTTTCATTGAAAATATTTTAACCTATGAACTTTACATGGTAATGAAAGAAGAAGAAGTAACAAACTCCAAAGTCCATGTTTATTTTTATCACCTTTATGCTCGAGGTTGAGCATAGGTTAAGCTTGGGGATGTTGATGCATGTAAAATGCATACATGAACTTTGTAGTTTGTTAACATGTTTATCCACATATTTGCATCATACTAATGTTATATCCATGTTTTAAATTGATTTTTGGGGATTTACCAATGATCCCCTTTATTTTGGTTATAACCCTGCAGGGCAGAAAACCCTGTTTTTAATGTTTTTGATGTTTCAGGACCTATACGGAGTCAAATGAACCTGAGCTTTTGGGGATATAAAAAATTATCCACGAGAAGCATATGGAGCGCAAGAACCTCACCTAGAGGTCCAGGAGGCCCAAAATAAACTAGGTGGCATGCCTAGCCCAGGTGGGCGCTCCACTTACCCTCTTTTCCTCCTCGGTCGTCTGATCGCCTTGATTCTTTCACACACGTAGTTCTATTAACCTAAAAACCCTATATAAGAAACCCCTAGGGAGTCCTCGACATAGAGGAGGCGGAGATATAAAACATGAACAGAGAGTCTGTTGGCCACCGCCAGAGGAATATTGGAGGGGGAACCGCTGCCGAAATCACCTCCGGCCGCCTCTCCCCCTTCACCAACGCCTCCTCACCACTCTCCATGATGAGAGGGGAGTATTACACCCCCTGGACTTTGGGTTTATGGTGGTAACATGATCTAATCTCTCTATGTATGATCATTGTTGAAGTCCATATGGTGTGCCTTGCATGAGTATGGATCTATCTATGTAATTCCTATGGTGGATATTGTGTTATGAGATAGTACTTGTTATTCATTTACCATTGTGTTGAATCTTGTATGTTTTGTCACACTTTGGGAATATTCTATGATGCATGTAATGGTTTAGATCTATACATAATGCCTTTTTAATCCATATCATGAGGTGACTGACACCACCAAGTGGGGGTAGATGAGAGAGATGTGATAATACTCACAACATATGAATCATTGCACTAGTGTTTAGAATGTTTTCCATTAATAAGTATGATGTATGCAGACAATGGGTGGTCGAGTGATAGTGGTATATGTATTGAGTGACAACAATGCAACCCAACATCCTTTATATAGGGGTAAAAAGGGAGAAGTATGATGTGTGGTGTAACACAAACCAAATGCTAGCCTTATTGCAAGGGTGACCTAGCAACACAAAGGAGTACTTCTTTCACCTATGTGTTTTATGACATGTAGCCACCATAATAGTACCATTAAAACATTGCAATTGTGTGTAACTTTACTATCTATAACATGATAATCACCATAGGATGGAGAAGAGAGGATTAAGTGAACTCATGAACCCATGTCCATTGTTCCCATAATAGAAAACCCTTGTCTTGTCCTCTTGCATTGAAGAGGATTGGGACACTTTTACATTCTTGTTTTGTTACATCAAATTTGCATCTATTAAATCAACCATCTTGTTTCTTAACCTGTTTAGTGCATAATCAACTAAAACTTGTGACTCTTTAGTTTTAAAGAATAGATAGCTTTTCATTCTTGCTCTTGCGGATCAATACCCTACTTCCACATTGAGAGGTACTACGGTGATCCGCTATACTTGGGGGTTATCACACACATACGCACAAGGTTAGATAGAAACTCGAGTTTGTGTGAATCTTGTGTGGCTCCATACATCGTCTAAATGACCCACTGATGTAGCCCGACCTACGGTCGTTACCATATCAATGTCTTCAACACATGCCAAGTCGTCATGGACTTTAAAGGTGAATTTTATCCTCTGTGAGATCTCACTTCCTACCCTATTGAATGGTATACTACTTCATACTCCGTTCTATGACCATGATAGGTTCACACCGACATGCACATAGATGAGGGAGGAAGCCCGGAACCTCAAGCCCGAAAAGACAATGACTTGGAAGAGGAGAAGGAAGAGGCAGAGCCAAACCGGCAAAGATTTCGATGCCGCCAGATCCTAAGCCGAACCAAATCGGAGGCCAACGGATCAAATCGGCGCCCTGCGAAAACTGCAATTAGCATGCCAATCCAGCTAAGGCCGAACCAAACCGGCAAGCCAAAAACTTCTGGCGCTAGATCCGCCGCCGCCGAACTTACCGCCGGAAACCCCGTCTGCATACGGATCTGGATATGATGCCCTGGAACATTCTCTTTACCTACCCTTTTGTCAATTTTATCCCCAAACTACCCCTTGTTTAGTGGCTGGCCTATATATAGAGCCCCCAGCCCCACATGTATCCTAGAGGCATAGATGATACACTAGAAGACACCCCCTTATGGAATCTCTCTAGTTTTGCCTCGTCCCCTTCATGAGGGGACCGACTATCGTCACCAACCTCTATGGATTTGTCCTTTGAGCATCATTAGTTGTATAAGGTCTTTACTTTGAGTTGGCTCTAGTAAAGTTATCAAGATCCTCTCCAAGGTGTTCTTCCCTCTCAGATGTGGATTTGATCGGAGCATGTTGACCATCTTTTCTTGCGAGGATTATATCGGACCGGTGGCCACCAGAGGGAGAAATAGGTCTTGTATCATGTTGTGTTTGCATGTGTTCATCATGTTTTTCGCGAGGACTTCTGATTCAATAGGCCCCTAAAGGAAATGAAAAAAAGTTCAGGCGCGATCGAGGGCTGAGATGGGCGGATACCCCTTCGCGCCTGGGGGTAGGATTGGCATACAGAAAGGTTAGATCGTGCGCGTAGAGCCCGCCAAAGCCCGTACAGGCCCGAAGCGGATTAGTACGCGCATATTCTGCAACACGACGTGGATTCCCGTCGTCCAACTCAGCTGTCTGACGTGGCAACACCCCAAAAAAACACCCCTACATGGTTTGCTGGGCCGCATTTCTGTTCCTGCTGGTGGGCCGTTTGTGTTGCACGCGCGTATAAGAGCGGGGGCTCGCGATACAGAAGGGAATGAAAAAAATAGCGATACATCGGGAAGGCGCACCCCCCTCACCTCTGACACGGTGCATGTCTGACACCACCCGCAGGACTGTGTCATCATGACGCGTGCAGGGACGCATGCACCGTTCTATCAGCGCCAAAGTGAATTGTCAATTGACTTAATGGAGCATCCAATCGGTCGCATCATTGCAGTTCTCTGCCTGCAACGTGTGAACATAGCTTCTTTGAGAAGGAAGGTCGCACAGTAGGGGAGAGTACGATGGGGTAATAAGACTGGTCTGCCTAGCCTTTTTGACTATCTACCTCCACTAGTCACTAGTGCCCTCCTCCCTTTCTTCTTCCTCCTGCTCATCCCGCTCCTGCTCCCTCCCTCTGCACAGCCATGGATCCCTCTCGGAAGCGTGCCGCGGCGACAATGCGCGAGGAGAGAAAAGAGAGAGCTCGCCGCGCCGCTTTATGCACTGAAGAGTCACAACATATCCTCATGCCCGCAGGCGAGGGATCCTCCAGGTAGGTCATGTACTTCTTCTCCTTAATAGTGTTATCCAACATTCTTCTTATCCTTAATCATCACCTCCTTCTCTTTCTTCAGAGCCATCGGTTCACCGGCAGACATGTTCCCCCAGATCCTCGGAACAGCGAGGTAAATAATATACACTGGGGTTTTTGCGACTAGGATTTGGGATTTTTGCGACTAGGGTTTGGGTTTTTTTCTCCTGGATCTTTTCCACACCGCCCATTTCTGCATAAAGCTCGTGCTCTATAATGACACGTTACTGTTGTTCCCGTTCCGTGGTAGGACTAAAACCACGTATTCTTTGTCCTAGGAAAAGAAACCAAAACTCATCAATAATGTGGATGCTTGGCTTAATGCACGAATAAGCAGCCACAGGGAGAAAATGCAAACACAAGAGCTGGAATTAGAACAACTCAAATTAGTTGTGAATACCCTTACTAAGGATCACGACGAGCTGAAAAGGGACTACGCTGCCTGGAAGAAACTGCATAAGAAGATCCAAGCCTCGAACCGACTGAATACATGCATCAACGAGGGGCTCTCGAAGGATAATGCGAGGTTAAAAGATGATAATGTCAATCTCCGTGTCGAGAACATGAACCTGCTTCGGGAGCTCAAGGCTTCGCTCAGTGAGCAGGTCAAGATCAGGCAGGACATTCTCGTACGTCGCCTACAACTTGAAGAGATTGAGGACAAAAACCAGCAGCTCCTCGCTAGGCTACGACTGTAATGTAACAGACTTTCCTCGGTGCTGCTCTGTTGAATTGAACTATGTGTTTCTATTTTGCAACTGTAAACTGAACTATCCGAACAATGAGTTGCAATGGGAGACACCTTTTGCGCAGTCCGAAAACTATCTTCTTTCCTGTTGTTTCTATCTACTGTCGCCGCCATGTTGGACAAGTGTCATTTTTTTGTAAGAAAAACTTAAACTTAGATATTACACACACTCAACCGTGCATTAAAATTCAAATTAGGTATTCCAAACTCAACTTCAAATAGTTGCAAAAGGAGGTAGCCACGATCGGAAAAGAGTGGGTGGGCCACTGGCAGGGGTCCGTAGAGAGAGAGAGAGAGAGAGAGAGAGAGAGAGAGAGAGAGAGAGAGAGT
The DNA here is from genome assembly GCA_910589765.1 of Avena atlantica. Classification (NCBI taxonomy): domain Eukaryota; kingdom Viridiplantae; phylum Streptophyta; class Magnoliopsida; order Poales; family Poaceae; genus Avena; species Avena atlantica. The sequence continues at coordinate 110,194,328 of OU342735.1, forward strand.
GAGAGTGAGTTTCGTAAAAAAAAAGAGAGAGATTTTTTTGACACAGAAGAGAGAGAGATTATTGGCGAATGGGGCCTCCGGGCGCATGAGAACCGTGCATGTACCATACTAGGCATGTCCGAGGCGCACCGTGCGCGTGTGAACTGTGTAGTACCGTACTACTGAATGTCCGCGGTGCACTGTGCGAGCAGGTGCGCATGCGTATGCTGCTGAACCGTACACGTGTGAACTGCGGGAGCACGAAACGTCGGCGTCTCACCATATACAGCCCATCCCTCGTTTAAGTAATTTCGATCTAAGCGCGTAAATCTTTCTAATCAGTACGGGATGGAGACAAACTCGAAGGGCGGGGCCCTCTCTCCCCGCTTCCCCTCATTCACTCCATCACGCCACCTCTTCCCACCCCCCTAGGCCCCTACCCACTACCCTTCCCCACTCCTCTCTCCGCCGACCAGGAAAAAACCCTCTCCCCTTCCGCTTCCGCTGCACTTCCCATTCCGGCGATGGAGCACACATCCGACGCTTTCGCTGCAGCGAAGGAGAAGGCCGCGAAGCTGGCGTTAGCCGCGGAGGAGGCGGCCAGAGCCGCGACGGAGGCGTCCAGAGCAGCGGAGGAGGCACAAAATGCCGCAAGGTCTTTAATCAAAGCCGCAGCGGATGCGAAAGATGAAGCGGAGGCCATTGCTAAAGGCCGGCCGATCGGTCCCTCATCGGCTCCCACCGCTATCAGTACTTGTGTGTACAATCTGGGGAAGCAGCCGCATGATGACGATGAGGAGGTCGAGCTCATCATGCCGCCGCAACCGGCCTTTGACGAGAACATCATTGACGACGAGGAGGAGGTAAGTTCCAATTAATGGATTATCTGATTGGGACCTAGGGTTTTCGGTTAGCGTCAGATACGTTTGTTATCTGTTAAGATTGGGGCCTAGGGTTTTCACTTAGCGTCAGATTCGTTTGTTATCTGTTACGATTGATGTGTAATTAATGGATCTGTGGATTATTGCTAGCTAGGCTTGGATTATGGACATAATCGATTAATATTTGTGGATCTGTGGATTATTGCTAGCTAGGGTTCGATTATGGACAGAATCGATTAATATTTGTGGATCTGTGGATTGTTGTTTTCATTTCTATGGATTAATGCTAGCTTATTGACCAACGGAAGTGGTTTATCTGCTTGATCCCTTCATTACTTTCTGTTATTGCTAGCTGGAGACTGTTATGCTTCCTTTGTTAAGCATTCAATTTTAGTTGCAGTTTCTACATATTTGCTTCACATGTGTATTTTGTATATTTCAGTAGGCTACTGATGATGTTGACAGCGATGTCGACTCGTGTCAAAGGAAGACCAGGGCCACTCTCAAAAAGCTTAAAGAGGGGGGGGTTCGACCGGTTCTGGAGTGAAACCTGGACTGATGGCATGAATAGCTGCCCCTTCTGCAAAAGGAGCATAAATATGGACTTCCAAAGCATCCTGCAGCATGCTGAAGGCTGTGGATCTGGCCGTGTCAAAGTTGGGGAAACTGTTAATGTCCACGGCTTCAGGGCCAATCACATGGCCTATGTCATCTTCCTCAGGAACAAACTGAACCGAGCTATCGAGGCCGGTAGTGTGCCTGCTCCCAAGCCCAAGCCACCGAAGGTTCAGGGTATGGGCAGCAGGAAGCAGAGGAAGCGCGACAGGGAGCAGCAGGACCGGGAGGAGGCGGCGAGGAGGCAGTGATGTAATGATGTGCCTGTTTGTGTGTGCTGCTGCTGCTGGTTTAAGCAGCATGCTTTTGTTTGAACTGTGTTTATGTTGGCTGCTTAGCAGCGTTTGTGTTGAACCTCTGCCTTATCAAGTTTATGTTGAGCCTTGCTTAATTAGTTGCTTGTTATGTTTCTGCATTTTAGATGCTTAATTAGTTTGTGTTGAACCTTGCTTAATTAGTTGCTTGTTATGTTTCTACATTCTAGATGCTTACTATCTACATTTTTTTCTGTACATGCTGGTGTGTGGCGGGATTTCCTATTTCGGAAAGGTTCAAGGGAAATAGTTAAGGAATTGAGAAATAGATTCTGGTACAGATTTGCTACCAAATTGGGCAAAAAGGAATGAATGAGGTGAGCCTGGCAGAGGTAGACAAAGGAAGAAAGGAGGGAGGGGGAGAGGGAGAGGGAGGGTTCTTTGATTTGTTGCCAAATTGGGCTGGCTGGTTGCGTTGCCCTATTGTAGCCTTATTTTTCTCTTCTTTCCTTTTTCATATAGTTGTTGATTTACAAACTAGCCTGTTTTGTCTCACCTGAACCTCTTTTTCTAAAAAATGACAAATCTACAAAAAGCCTGTTTTGTCTCACCTGACCCTCTTTCCTTCACGGAATAACCTCAAATTTTTTTACACATTCTAAAATACGCAGACTTAGCCTAGCCCAGCTCCTGTTCCTGTGCTCGTGTTATCGCCGCAGCGGCTGCTTTCTTATTTGGGCCGGCCCAACCGCGCCCAGCAAACGCGCACGGGTATGACGGCGTAGACGCGTTAGGTATTTACTATTTAGTCACTTCGCGGTCGCCTCCGCCTACGACTCGCCTCCTATCCCTCCTCACACAAGCGCCTCCACACGACAACAACCTCAAAAATTCCATCGAGGACCGCCTCCAGTATTCAACGCCTGTGACGACACAGGTTCATGGATCAGAGATTCAAGGATCAGGTATGTTTTCGCCAACTCCTATATGAAAATCTAGAACGAGTGATGTACAGAAATTTCGTCAGATCTAGAGGAAATACGATCAAATTTTAAAAATGCATTACGATCATAATTGTGTAGATCGGATCTACATATGAACTAGTACAATAACACTCTATTATATGTTAGCACTGAAAGCATGTCGTGTCGGATCTATATGTACTATTAAGAAAATTGTACTTCCTCTGTTTCAAAATATAAGATGTTTTAGTTTTGTGAACAAAATGTATCTAGATTTAATTTAGTGTGTAGATTCACTTCAAACTTGAGTGAACCTGCATACTAAAAGAAGTCTACATACATTTGCTTTACAAAACTAAAACATCTTATATTTTAAAACGGAGGGAGTATTATCTAATGGACACTACTCGGTGCTTTGGAATATCACGCGTGTTTATAAACATGCAAACCGTGTTCAAGTATCTAAAATAAGAGGTGGTAGAATATAGATTACTTTATTCTAAAAAATTTGTGTACATTGCACTTTCTGGTTAGGTGGAGGAGTATGCTCTCACTCATCATCCTTTTGCCGCTCTTAAGTTGCATAAACCTCTGCATATAAGAGGTATGTAATGTAAAATTAAAAAAATCAATGCAGTTATAATATTGCTGCTTATGTATGTATTTGTTACATGCAGGTCCCAGAATAAAGTTCGAGAAAGAATTTGAATGTTTCTGCCATTATGGCAACCGTGTGGTGATGGATGATGCCGAAATTAATGTACTAAAGTATGGAGTTGATAAGAACCTCCCAAAAAGACCATTTTATGTATGCACCATAAATAAATCAAACACCTTGAAAGGCAAAGCAAAAATGGTAAAACTTTTGAACTAGTAACAATTTTTCAAAATGTTACATTACTACTATTAGGTACTGACATTTGTATGTATATATTGGTGTAATCTATATGCAGTACTTTTCGAGGAGCTTCACCATGGAGCATATTGTTCCATATATTGAACTACCAGAAAACATTCAAGTATTTTGTAACAATATGGAAGTTGCACAAGTTAAAATGGTGATGGCCAAGTCAAACACTAGAGGAAAACTGAAATGTGGAGGTGCCATGATAACATCAAAGTGGATGGAGGTTGTGAACAAGTTTGATATGAGAGCTGGTGACATCTTTGTGTTTTCGTTCTATGGTAGCTCGGCTAGCTCAAGCTCCTTATTAATCATCTGTGAAATCAACATGCAGACCATGCAATGTTGTCATGTGTCCACAATTGCCACAAAGTGTTTCTAGTCAACTTAGTAATCACTAAGTTGATGAATTCAAAGTCCTTAGCCAAGCCTATAGATCTCTATAGGTTGGCTAGAAAGTCCTTGATCAACTTAGTGCTTATGTGATGATAGAATAGTATTGTAATTTATAAGTTAGAACTGTCACAAGCATCATGGCTAGGTCAAATTTACGAGCATCATGGCTAGAAACACCATCATCAACTTAGTTCCACTATTTCTTGATTTTTTTAATTTCTGGTGCTTTTTTCAAACTAAGGAAAAAACCACGACAGGTGAGACTTTGAATCAGTAATCACAACTTGAGTTCTGTGAGTAAAGCTGAAAGATAGTACTTATACATAATTATGAAAGCCGCCACACAGAATTCTGAAAGCTACCACACTGAATTCTGAAAGTAATAAAAATAAATATATTGCAATTTATTACTTCGAAAAGATCTGAACACGCTAGCGACTGAGCAAATAACCTAGGCTATTCATCCATATATATTTCATCGGCGTCCGCTCCCGTGTCCTGCAGGATAAATTCATTGAACTCCCCCCGGCTGCAATGTGCTGCCAGTATCTTGTCGTGACGGTAAGGCCTCGGTGAACATTCCAGATCATGTTGACCAAAGCCATCTGCAAGTCTTAGTACCCCATCCCAGGCCTTAAGATCATGATTGTACGCTCTGATATAAGAAAGATCCGCGTAGTAGATGCAACCGGCTAGAACTGTACTAGGGTGCACTCTAGTGTCAACGGAGATCGACCGGTTAAAATGAACGAAGAAGGCACGGCTGCCAATGTCACCTACAGCCTCGAGACAGCATTTCTCTGTATCCACCTGGTAAAGCACCGGTTGACCTTCGGGGAAAACCCCACCCAACACAAGAAGCAGATCACCTTCTGATTCCACAAGGTAGAACTTGTAGGCTCCGCGTATCTTTTCAAAGACTGGACCTGAAATTATTCTGGCCATCTTGACTGTGCTCGCGCGCTGCTCCACCTGGATGTTGGTCGACACGATGTCTCCACCATCCTGTACTGCATACACTTCACCACGGAATGGGGTAATGCATCGCACGTCGGATGGATAAATTCCTTCTCCAAATACTCCATTGAAATCCCCTGTCGGGGGTGGCCTCATTGGCCCAAGCAATAGAATTCTCATAATGTGTGGAAACAAACACCATCATGGGGGACTTCGTGACAGCTACAGATGCCACAAGATTTGATGGTATCTGCGCCTGAAACTCAGTGTTGAACTTACGGGTGAGTGGGTTCAAAAGGCGAATCTTGTGCGGCTCTTCCCTCTGAGCAATAACGACGACGCCACGATAAACACCGATGAAGTAGAACCTTTTGATGAAGAGAACAGTTAGCCCTAAGATATATGTATAATGGAAAATACTCTCTTTGTTCAATAATATAAGACAAAGCTTCTAGATATTTCAAAATGTACTAGATATATATCCTAAATGAGTGAACCTATACAATTAAACTTTGCTTAAGAATGTTCAAGAACATGCATGTTTAAGAACCTACTCCCTCCGTCCGCAAATAAGTGTACATCTAGCTTTTGCCTAAGTCAAACATAACCAAATTTGACCAACTTTATAGAGAAATATAGGCACATATATTACATTAAATTGACATATTATAAAATCAGATTTAAAAATAAATCTAAAGATATCAATTTAGTGTCATAAATGTTAGTACATTGTTCTAAAAAGTTAGTCAAACGTAGTAAAATTTGACTTAGGACAAGGCTAGAAGTACACTTATTTGTGGACGGAGGGAGTACACAATTAAACATGCATGTTTAAGAATAACTTTGTATCATAAAACAAATGAATGTTGATCGGATGAATTGTGAACCTGCCCTGAACTTCTATTAGATTCGCCGTGAAGCAACGACCTGTGGAGAGGTTGAGGAACGTGAAGTCGCCGACGTCTGGAAGTGTGTGATATACCAGGATCCAGTTGTTGAGATGGAACTCGGGTTATTTTAACGCGCGGCACCAATCGCCGCAGACTCTCCGACAAGCAGCGTAGGCATCGACGTACTCCTCGTTCTCCAGGAAGGATTCGCCAATCTTGGCAAGTGGTCCGTCGGCCGGGAGATCGGACCAGTTCACCTTCAGTCGGCTGCTCGCCATGCCTTCCTATCGAGGAATAAATAAGACCAGGAGATGACGAGGAGAAGAACAAGAATAGGAGGAGTCGAAGAGGGAAGCACTACGACGGAACAAGGAGGCGAGGAGACGGCAGGAACTGCCACTATGCAGTCGAGGAACTGGCGATTTTCTTTTCTTGTAATGTATAAGGACGTCGGCTAACCGCGCTGACAGGTCACAGGGCCGGCCCTTAGGGGGGACCGGAGGGGCAGCCGCCCCGGGCCCAAAATTATGGGGGGCTCTCCCCAGATATGTGCTGCATATATAGGCTATAATAGATCTTAAAAAAGATAAAAATAGCAATTTTGAGTTTTCTATTAGGCTAGATTGAGCGCTCTACTTTGCTGGACATACACATACGTTTCAAATTTGGAGTCCATCACGGCATCACGTACCTAACCTGCGATTAGATCAGCTATCCTCTTTGATTGTATCGTATGAAGGCACGCTGCACCCCAGTTCCTGCCTCAACCTCGACTCAACACTGGTAATTAAACTAACAGTGGTTAAGTAGTACATCAATGCTATTTATGCTGCATGCCATTAAATTACAAGGATTATGCAATTGTGTTACATGTACATAATTGCACCAAAATTATGCAACCTTTGTTCTATCATACATATAATCAAATTTTCCTATTACTACAACTTGCCAACATAACTGCTGCAATTCGACCATCTCACTATGACAACATCACTACTAGTTGATCCATAAAAGAAAGATTTCACAAAGGGCAACATCATTCAATATGATTAACTAATATATCAAATATATTTATGCTAGATGACAATAAATAACAAGGATTATGCACTTATGTTACATAAAAATAAAATACAACAAATGCAAACTTTCTTCTATCAAATATATGACCCAATCTTCTATTACTTAAACATGGCAACAACACATCAACAATCCCAACATCACACCATGGAAAAATCACTACTACATGATCCATGAAAGAAATATTCCAAAATAGGAGACATCATTTAATAAAGAAATATTTAACTGCTGCAACATGTTTAAGGATTAGAACATTTAAAACTCTACAGACCTTTTCAGGATATAGCATTGCCTGCATCAACTAAATCTGATGCCCATACATGTTATAGCCTTAGATAGTCAGGAACCAATGTTTAAAACTTGCAAAATTGAAGAGGCAGCTGACATAAGTCTACAAGTATTGCAGCCACAGAAACAAGGTAACCTAAAAGGCTAAGATTATTCTATTAATTGTCATAGAGTAGAGGTATAAACAACACAAACCACTAGGTAGTTCAATAACAGATCGTGAAGACGATCTGACTGAACTTTCAGGACAACTCTCCAGTTCAAGTGTCCAAAAACAGCCACCAAGGTCTACTCAGTATGCTAACACAATTTAGAGCATGCATCCATTTACCATTTGATCACTGTGCAAAAATCAAGGAAAAATGATAAACTGATATTGCACTATACTAACTACTTAAACTGCACTGAATATCATATCTTAGGGACATCCCTCGGAGCTAAGCATTCATTTAATAGAACTAGTCTAATATATGATCATACAAGTTCAGGAAAAAAACTACAACAAAAATATGCACGCAACATTGTGTAATTTCATAGTTAATCATCCCGAATAATCCGATGCACTGAACTATTTCCTAGGGCTAGATATATGCTGCAACAAATAACTTTCGTTGAAATATATAAATCCCAAAAAAAATCTACACCAGGAATCTACAGAACCAAGCTTCCATCCAAAGAATCCCTAACAGATGTCAATCCCTAATACTAATATAGCTAAATCTACAGAACCGAGATTCCACCCAAACAATCAAAAGAGGGAAAACGGAAGTTATCTGAAAAAACCTCTTACCTGCATCGCAGCAACCTCCTAAGGCTGCACCGGCGACAGATCCTCCCCGGTGCCGAGCACGACGTTCAGATCTAGTCGCTCCTCCTCGCCGACCTCCGCATCCAGCATCTCCTCCTCTCCCAGAGCCGCATAGGCCAAAGCGGCCGTACCACCACCGCCACTGCCATGGCGCTCGACCTCGTCGACTGCATCTGGGCGGGTCACGGCTCCCATCCCCACCCTAGCAGAACCGCCCGCATCGGCTTCGGAGCCCACTCCCGCCATCGCAGGAGTCGAAATCGCGTGGAGGAGGACGACACCCAGACCGGAAGCGGAGGAGACGACGATGTCAGGTAGGGTTTATCACTCCTCACTCCTTTCAGTATCAGGTGAGACAAAAGGGAGGAGGGGGGAAATGGTGGGGATCTGGCGACGCGGAGCGGCGAAGAGGGCTCTTATACGTCCCGTCGATTCGTTTCCGCTGACGTCACCGGCGCACGTGACGTCCACCTCATACTACCAACATTGCATGGACTCTAGACCAAGTGTTCACTTTCATCAACTTGTGCTTGTATGTGTGAACACTTGGTCACCGACGCACGTGACGTCCACCTCATACTACCAACATTGCATGGACTCTAGACCAAGTGTTCACTTTCATCAACTTGTGCTTGTATGTGTGAACACTTGGTCAACATGATCCCACCTAGTACTCTCGGTCCCAATTTAGGTTGCAATATAAGATTTTATCAAAGTCAAACTGTATAATGTTTGACCAAATAGTTTGATACAACTATAAACTAATAAGGTGCCAAAATAATATTATTAGAATTGTCTTGAATTATATTTTCATAATATATACATTTTATATCACACATATTTATATTATTTTGTATATTCTTGGTCAAACTTTGCAAATTTGACTTGCACACAAAATTATGTGCAACATAATATGGGATGGAGGGAGTAGATCAAAGTTGATGAAGGTGTTTCCACACAGCTCAAATAGGTCTATATTGCATAATATGTTGGCATAGTCCAGATTGACAACAAGCACAGGCTTCGCCAAGGCACACGCTCCTCGTTGCAGAGAAAGGCTTCACTAGCAAATTCAGAGCGAGTGTGATTGTGAGAGAACGAACATAGACAAGTACTTTGTGCTGCTAAAACTTCCTAGTCTAGGGTGACATTATAGACCTATATATATCTGAGTTAGTTAGAAACACCTTGATCACCTTCTGGTTGAATGAGTCAACGATTGGTCAACATGTGATCCCAACTAGTTGTTAGATGTAACTATATCATTGCACTCTTATATCTAGATCTATCAAGCGGGTGGGATCATGTTGGCCAGGTGTAGTGACTCACACAACCACTAAGTTGATGACGGTGGTTCTAGCCAGCCCAGAGAGGTCTAGACCCCATGCAATTTTGGTATGGCCCCACATTTGCCACAGGATAGTGTGTGTCATGGCTTGGCAGACTCAAAATTATAGCTAGATCTAGCAAGTAGGTAGGATCATGTTGGCCAGGAGTGATGACACATACACAACAAGTTGGTGAAGGTGTTTCTAGAGAGGTGTCTATACCCCATGCATGCAATGTTGGAATGGCCCCACATTTTCCACAAGCTATTATGTGTCATGCCTTGGCATAACACTTTTATAGCTAGATCTATCAAGTGGGTGGGATCATGTTGCTAGGTGTAGTGACTCACACAACCACTAAGTTGATGATGGTGGTTCTAGCCAGCCCACATAGGTCTAGACCCCATGCACTGTTGGCATGGCCCCACATTTGCCACAAGCTAGTGTGTGTCATGGCTTGGCATAGAAAAATTATAGCTAGATCTAGCAAGTAGATAGGATCATGTTGGCCAGGTGTAGTGTCTCACACAGCCACTAAGTTGATGTTGGTGTTTCTAGCCAACCCAAATAGGTCTAGATACCATGCAATGTTGGAATGGACCCACATCTTCCACAAGCTAGTGTGTGTCATGGCCTGGCATAGCACTCTTATAGCTAGATCTATGAAGTGGGTGGGATCATGTTGGTCAGGTGTAGTGACTCACACAGCCACTAAGTTGATGATGGTGTTTCTAGCCAACCCAGAGAGGTCTAGATCCCATGCAATGTTTGCATGGGCCCACATTTGCCACAAGCTAGTGTGTGTCATGGCTTGGCAAACTCAAATTTATAGCTAGATCTAGCAAGTAGGTAGGATCATGTTGGCCAGGTGTGATGACATATACAACAACAAGTTGGGGAAGGTGTTTCTATCCAGCCCAGAGAGGTGTCCCATGCATGCAATGTTGGCATGGCCCCACATTTTCCACAAGCTAGTGTGTGTCATGCCTTGGCATAACACTTTTATAGCTAGATCTATCAAGTGGGTGGGATCATGTTGCTAGGTGTAGTGACTCACACAACCACTAAGTTGATGATGGTGTTCTAGCCAGTCCAGATAGGTCTAGACCCCATGAATTGTTGGCATGGCCCCACATTTGCCACAAGCTAGTGTGTGTCATGGCTTGGCATAGAAAAATTATAGCTAGATCTAGCAAGTAGGTAGGATCATGTTGGCTAGGTGTAGTGACTCACAAAGCCACTAAGTTGATGATGATGTTTCTAGCCAACCCAAATAGGTCTAGATACCATGCAATGTTGGAATGGACCCACATCTTCCACAAGCTAGTGTGTGTCATGGCCTGGCATAGCACTCTTATAGCTAGATCTATGAAGTGGGTGGGATCATGTTGGTCAGGTGTAGTGACTCACACAGCCACTAAGTTGTGATGGTGTTTCTAGCCATCCCAGAGAGGTCTAGATCCCGTGCAATGTTTGCATGGGCCCACATTTGCCACAAGCTAGCGTGTGTCATGGCTTGGCAAACTCAAATTTATAGCTAGATCTAACAAGTAGGTAGGATCATGTTGGCCAGGTATGATGACATATACAACAACAAGTTGGTGAAGGTGTTTCTATCCAGCCCAGAGAGGTGTCCCATGCATGCAAGGCTGGCATGGCCCCACATTTTCCACAAGCTAGTGTGTGTCATGCCTTGGCATAACACTTTTATAGCTAGATCTATCAAGTGGGTGGGATCATGTTGCTAGCTGTAGTGACTCACACAACCACTAAGTTGATGATGGTGGTTCTAGCTAGCCCAGATAGGTCTAGACCCCATGCACTATTGGCATGGCCCCACATTTGCCACAAGCTAGTGTGTGTCATGGCTTGGCATAGAAAAAATATAGCTAGATCTAGCAAGTAGGTAGGATCATGTTGGCCAGGTGTAGTGACTCACATAGCCACTAAGTTGATGATGGTGTTTCTAGCCAACCCAAATAGGTCTAGATACCATGCAATGTTGGAATGGACCAACATCTTCCACAAGCTAGTGTGTGTCATGGCCTGGCATAGCACTCTTACAGCTAAATCTATGAAGTGGGTGGGATCATGTTGGTCAGGTGTAGTGACTCACACAACCACTAAGTTGATGATGGTGTTTCTAGCCAACCCAGAGAGGTCTAGATCCCATGCAATGTTTGCATGGGCCCACATTTGCCACAAGCTAGAGTGTGTCATGGCTTGGCAAACTCAAATTTATTGCTAGATCTAGCAAGTAGGTAGGATCATGTTGGCCAGGTGTGATGAAATATACAACAACAAGTTGGTGAAGGTGTTTCTATCTAGCCTAGAGAGATGTCCCATGCATGCAATGTTGGCATGGCCCCACATTTTCCACAAGCTAGTGTGTGTCATGCCTTGGCATAACACTTTTATAGCTAGATCTATCAAGTGGGTGGGATCATGTTGCTAGGTGTAGTGAATCACATAACCACTAAGTTGATGATGGCAGTTCTAGCCATCCCAGATAGGTCTAGACCCCATGCACTGTTGGCATGGACCCACATTTGCCACAAGCTAGTGTGTGTCATGGCTTGGCATAGAAAAATTATTGCTAGATCTAGAAAGTAGGTAGGATCATGTTGGACATGTGTATTGACTCACACAGCCACTAAGTTGATGATGGTTTTTCTAGCCGGCCCAAATAGGTCTAGATACCATGCAATGTTGGAATGGACCCACATCTTCCACAAGCTAGTGTGTGTCATGGCCTGGCATAGCACTCTTATAGCTAGATCTATGAAGTGGGTGGGATCATGTTGGTCAGGTGTAGTGACTCACACAGCCACTAAGTTGATGATGGTGTTTCTAGCCAACCCAGAGAGGTCTAGATCCCATGCAATTTTTGCATGGGCCCACATTTGCCACAAGCTAGTGTGTGTCATGGCTTGAAAAACTCAAATTTATAGCTAGATCTAGCAAGTAGGTAGGATCATGTTGGCCAGGTGTGATGACATATACAACAACAAGTTGGTGAAGGTGTTTCTATCCAGCCCAGAGAGGTGTCCCATGCATGCAATGTTGGCATGGCCCCACATTTTCCACAAGCTAGTGTGTGTCATGCCTTGGCATAACACTTTTATAGCTAGATCTATCAAGTGGGTGGGATCATGTTGCTAGGTGTAGTGACTCACACAACCACTAAGTTGATGATGGTGGTTCTAGCCAGCCCAGATAGGTCTAGACCCCATGCACTATTGGCATGGCCCCACATTTTCCACAAGCTAGTGTGTGTCATGGCTTGGCCTAGAAAAATTATAGCTAGATCTAGCAAGTAGGTAGGATCATGTTGGCCAGGTGTAGTGATTCACACAGCCACTAAGTTGATGATGGTGTTTCTAGCCAACCCAAATAGGTCTAGATACCATGCAATGTTAGAATGGACCCACATCTTCCACAAGCTAGTGTGTGTCATGGCCTGGCATAGCACTCTTATAGCTAGATCTATGAAGTGGGTGGGATCATGTTGGTCAGGTGTAGTGACTCACACAGCCACTAAGTTGATGATGGTGTTTCTATCCAACCTAGAGAGGTCTAGATCCCATGCAATGTTTGCATGGGCCCACATTTTCCACAAGTAGGATCATGTTGGCCAACTACTGAGTCACACAACCACAAGTTGAGGCTGGTGTTTCTAGCCAACCCAGAGAGGTCTATAGCCAATGCAATGTTGGCATGGGCCCACATCTACCACAAAGGGGCTCATCATGTCTTGGCATAGCAGTGTTATATTTCTATCTATCAACTAGGTAGGATCATGTTGTCCAAAGTGATGACTCATACAACCACCCACAAGTTGATGAAGGTATTTCTAGACAGCTGAGATAGGTCTAGATCTGCCACAAATGTGCTATTCCTTTGGATGATGCACACCTGTAGCACGTATAGCACCATGCCAACATTGCATGGGTTCTTGACCTATGGGAGTTGTCTATGAACACCTTCATCATCTTTGTGGTTGTATGAGTCAATACTTGGTCAACATGATCCCAGCTAGTTGTTACATCAAACTATACAACTACTATGCCAAATCATGACATTGATTCTAAGTATAAAAGTGGTATGCCCATGGCATGATGCACACTTGTGCCTCATATAAGCTCATATATCCCAACATTGCATTGGGCTCCAGACCCATGTGAGTTGACTAGAAATACCACCATCAACTTATTGTAGTATGAGTAAAAACTTACTATGCCATGGTATGATGCACACTTGATTCTACACTTATATATATGTGTATGACTATGCATAGTTGTTCATGTGTTTTCAGTGCTCAATTTTAATTTCATTAATTTACAATATAAGATGCATCAATAATTGGAAGTATGAAAAACCCGTGATGCATATTCCATATTACACTCCTATTGTTTGAATTTGAATTAAAGCAAACGAGACCTAAATGGTCAACTTATTGTAGTAAACTAATATACTTCTGCTAAAGATTTCAGGTAATTTATATTTGAAGTATGTTCAATCCCATACATGAAAAATTGTGTGATAGAAATTGGAAGCGGGCGCTAGATAACGGGCCGGCCTAGTAACCCTGCTACTCTGGTCATGTTGTTTCACGCACCGTACGCGTACGCGACGTTTATGGCGTACGTGGTGGTGGAGGAGTGACGTGGGCAAAACCGAAATGGCAACACGTATAAAAGGGTTCGTCGGCTGATTCGCCTCCTTTTCCCCACCCATTTACCCCCAAATCGGGAAGAAGAAAACCCTCGTCTCACTCCTTCGACTCTAGACCCTCCCACTCGATTCTTCTCCCTCTCCCCGCACATTGATTGACTCCGCCAGCGATGAAGGCGGGGAGCAGCGCAGCCGACGCGGCCGCTGCTACTATGGACAAGAAGTGCACCGTCGCCGGCATAGATGCGGTGAAGGAGGTTGGCGGTTCCCACGGAAGTGCGGTTGGTGGTGCGGCCAAGTTGGCCGGTTTCGTCGCGGCGGCGCCGGATCAAGACGAGAAGGAGAATGTGGCGGTCGTTGAGGCGGACGTGCTGGATCTGGGCGCGAAGCACGGCTCCGACGAGAATCTGGTGGTGAAGGCCCAACAGTTTGCGGTGGTGCATCTATGTGTTTTATTTAACCTCCACTTCGCATTTTTTAGTACTTATAACTAGTGTTTGATTTTTAGGGTTGATTCTTAGGATTTGAATGTTAGTACGAGGTTGGTGTAGTACTTCGTTCAGTGGTCAGCACCTTTTGGGGGCATTGAAGAGTAGATGGACACACTCTGTGCATCGTTGATAGCACTTTACAGAGAGGATCATAGATATTGAATGTTTATAGTTTGAAGAATTATGTGTATGATAAAATTTCTCTGGCTTGAATGCTGGAATTCATTAGTGCATAATAACAATATACATCTTCGGCAACTGATAAGTTATAATATTTATGTGCTATATAAAAATATAATTTATGATATCTAATCATTCAGAAAAAGTGTACACATGTTAACAAATTATTCATCTCTGGACATTACTAAAGATGTATATAAATGCATCATGTTTACACAGTCTAAGTGCACCACACAAAATTATATATGTTAGGAGCTTTAAATTTGTTCCTTTTACCAAGAGCTTAAACGTTTGATTTTGCATGAAATGATACTGCAAATTTATGTGTCTGAAATTAAGTATGTGTGTTCTTTGACAACTTTTATATGTATGGAATTATTATTTTCAGTCTTGTACTATTTGCCGAGGGAGCATGTGCTTTAGGGTGTAGTTTTGTTCATGCATTGTTTATATTCTAGTTGTTGATCGATCTACTATATAATTATTACTTGTGATCACCAACAAATAGATTGTAAGAGACCCTGACCACAAACAAATAGACTTATTTTTTATAATCTTGTGGCTCATCACCTATATAATGATTCTTGCCAACAATTATACATGCCAAGCTTTTATTTGTCATTTATTGAAACACTGGTATCTGTTGTGAACTATGCACTAGATTTTATCAAATTGCTCCCATTATTTATAGTATTGAGTTTGAACTTTGGCATCATGGAATAGGTTGGCAGTTGCATCTTATATGTTGTCATATATCTTGTTCTCTCTTGGTCATTTGCCAAGTGGACCATAGTGAGTTATATTTTAGTTTTTGTGTACCTTAAACTGTGCATGAATACTAATTGAATGGTTATGTATCATCTAAGTGTGTCTCATTTAGATGGAAAGTTGGTGTTGCATTTGCAGAAGGATAGGGCCCTTTTTTTGCTTGTTTTTGCAATAGACATATGCAAATATAAGACACCTTGTAATCAGTACATAGACGTGACAGTAGTATGTAATCTGTGAATATTGCTCCCCTCTTTTGGTGTTCTTTATGTTCTTGAAAGTGTTTTACAACCTTTTGTAATCTTTCTGACTTGTTAAAATTACAATGCTGCATTTTATTTGAATTACAAGGTTGTGTAGGTTTAAACTTGATAATCATACAGAGACAATTAGAAAACTTAATTTTGTTTTACAATACCCTATTATCCGGTAGAATCCTAATGATCACATCAGAACCTATTGTCATGTTCTATGGAATCTGAAGTCAAATTCCAATACTTTCAAAACAGGGCTTTAAATTGAATTGTTGCTGGTCTAGTGGAACCTGACAATGCATTGAGAGATGAGGATTTCATTTCCTTCCATTGCCTTAATCCATAATTTCATATAGTATTTGAACTTAGAAGTTTTTTTTCTCATTATTCTTTATATTATAACCTGCCAATTATTTTGCTTTCCATAATTACCTCTTTTCAAATTAGATCATGTGAGCTGAAGTGTTGTTTATTTATTCAAACAGGAAGGGGGGCCAACAGAAGATGCGCAGAAGAGTAAGTTGCACCTTGGGTACTCCTTCGACAGATACGAGTCGGTGAGTTTTATGACAGATGTATAGACTGGAAGAGGCCTTGATCAAAGTATAATCTTGCCAGCAATTATGCATGTCAAGCTTTTATTTTTCATTTATTGCCCAGATTTACATAGTCATTTATTCAAACACTGGCATATTTTGTTAAGAAGGCATTGGATTTTATCAAATTAATTGAATGGTTACCTACTAGTTGTGTATCATTTAGATGGAAAGCTGGTGTTCCATTTGCAATAGGATAGGCCCTTTGTTTTGCTTGTTTTTGCAATTGACAATATGCAAATAAAAGACACCTTGTCATCAGTACATAGATGTGACAATAATAATATATGAAGATTGCTCCCCTCTTTTGCGGTTCTTTATGTTCTTGAAAGTGTTTTACAACCTTTTATAATATGTCTGATGTGTTAACATTACAAAACTGGGTTTTATTTGAATTACAATATTGTGTAGGTCGAAAATTGATAAGCATACAGAGATGAGTAGTGTTTAGATATACATGAAAGTTATAAATTGACAGTTTTCATCATAGTAGATGATTTCATTTCCTTCCATTGCCTTAATCCATAATCAGTTATTTCTGGATGGAGGGAGTACCTCTTTTCAAACTTATTATACTCTTGCTCCTGTGAGCTAAAGAGTTGTTTATTTATTCAAACAGGAAGGGGAGCCAGCAGAAGGTGGGTACAAGAGGAAGGTGCACTTTGGGTACTCCTCTGATAGAGACAAGTCGGTAAGTTTTCTGACAGATGTATAGACTAAAAGATGCCCTGATATAAGTAGAATCTTGCCAGCAATTATACATGTCAAGCTTTTATTTTTCATTTATTGCCCAGCTTTTATTTGTCATTTATTCAAACACTGGAATCTGTTCTGAAGAACACACTGCAATTTATCAAATATTAAATGGTGTCTCATTTAGATGGAAAGTTGGTGTTCCATTTGTAGGAGGATAGGGCCCTTTGTTTTGCTTGTTTTTGCAATAGACAATATGCAAATCAAATACACCTTTTCATCAATACATAGATGTGACAGTAGTATATAATCTGTGAAGATTGCTCCCCTCTTTTGGGGTTCTTTATGTTCTTGAAAGTGTTTTACAACCTTTGGTAATCTGTCTGATGTGTTAAAATTACAAAACTGAGTTCTATTTGAATTACAAGGTTGTGTAGGTTTAAACTAGATAAGCATACAGAGACAATTAAAAAACTTAATTTTGTTTTACAATACCCTATTATCCGGTAGAATCTTAATCATAACATTAGAACGTATTGTCATGTGCTATGAAATCTGTGA
Organism: Avena atlantica; assembly: GCA_910589765.1. Classification (NCBI taxonomy): domain Eukaryota; kingdom Viridiplantae; phylum Streptophyta; class Magnoliopsida; order Poales; family Poaceae; genus Avena; species Avena atlantica. Next base: position 110,211,884 of record OU342735.1, read on the forward strand.
AATACATTCAGATCAGGGATTTAAATTGAATTGTTGGTGGACTAGTGGAACTTGACAATGCATTCAAATATGAGTAGTGTTTAGATATCCATCATAAAGGATTTCATTTCCTTCCACTGCCTTAATCCATAATTTCAGATAGTATTTGAACTTAGAAGTTTTACTTCCCATTAATATTTCTATATAACCTGCCAATTTTTTTTATTTCCATAATTATCTCTTTTCAAACTTGATCATGTCAGCTGAAGTGTTGTTTATTTATTCAAATAGGAAGGGGAGCCAGCAGAAGGTGGGCAGAAGAGGAAGGTGCACCTTGGGTACTCCTCCGATAGAGAAGAGTCGGTAAGTTTTCTGACAGATGTATAGACTGAAAGAGGCCCTGATCTAAGTAGAATCTTGCCAGCAATTATACATGTCAACCTTTTATTTTCCATTTATTGCCCAGATTTTATTTGTAATTTATTCAAACATTGGTATTTGTTGTGAATAAGGCACTGGAATTTATCAAATATTAAATGAATGTGAATGTACCACCTAAGTGGGTCTCATTTAGACGGAAAGTTGGTGTTGCAATTGCAAGAGGATAGGGCCCTTTCTTTTGCCTTTTTTTTGCAACAGAGAATATGCAAATCAAAGATACCTTATCATCAGTATATAGATGTGACAGTAGTATGTAATATCTGTGATGATTGCTCCCCTCTTTGGGGTTCATTATCTTCTCGAAAGTGTTTTACAACCGTTTGTATTATGTCTGATGTGTTAATATTAGAAGAACTGAATTTTATTTTAATTACATGATTTTGTAGATTGAAACTTGATAAGCATATAGGGATAATTGAACTTGTTTTCATTATGATATAACTGCATTGCCAACCATATTTTTTTACTAATATGTAGTACACTGGTGGTTTTTTATTGATGAATTTGTTCTCCTCTGTTCAATGCATCTGGGTTGATTTTGTTAATGTATTATCCACCAGGGGGTGAAGGAAACGGGGTACATCTCCCAGCATAGGAAGCCACAGGTCACTCAGCATATTCTGGCCCGTCTAGGAGAAAGGACAGGTCCAGTCAATGGCTTATTCTTTTTCAGGTTATTAGGCAGTACGGGCACAGAAGGAATTTTCACAGTTCTGCATATACCAATGACTCTTCTCAGGAGAGAGTTTGAGTTTGTGCTGAACGATGCCTATGCAGCACAAGTGTTTGTGAGGGCCACTTGCACTGCTGATAATGATGTTCTTGAGAGTGCGTCTGCAAAGGAGAAAGCATTTAGTTTAGCTCACGCGGTTGTCAAGATTTACAAGATTGTTGAGCTCAATCTTGTGCCAAGGAAGGAGGACAAGCTATTGAACATGCCGTTGTGTATATATCCACAGGAATATGACCACCTGTCAGTTGATCGTATGCGTCAACTAAGTTACCCTACTGGATTTTCATGCCAGGGAGACCCAATTGAGAAATGGAAGAATCCTCATCTATCAGAAACAACCATGAACATTCTTGGTGTGTTTGAGGGTACTCCAGCAGGCCTAACTAGAGTTGTTGTGAAGTACATGTTTCGTACTGGTACTATTTGCTATCCACTTAGCGTTGTTCCATCAGACTTTAGGTTCAAACATGATGTTGATCAAGATGGGAGCCTGTACATGAAATTTGTCGACCCTGTCAACGCTGAAGCGATGGCACGGAGATATTACTTTGTTGATAGATTCATGATCAAGTTTTATCTTGTCAACAGTGTTACGAAGTGTAGCAAGTACTTTGACAAGGCAAAGATAAACAAGGTGCATTACAGGAATCATCCCGATGACTCTTTCAAACCCATCCATACCTCGAACTGAAGAACAAGGATCATTTTCATGTTATCAAGATGTTTTAGTTTAAGAACTTATCTATTATGTTTGTTTATGGCCGCGGAAGATTTCAAACCTCTATCATTATGTTCCAGCACCCTAGATCTGTACAATATAATTTCGGGTCTCACCAGCTCTACAGAATATTTGTGTGTTCATTTGTGTTGGTCCTGGGAGAATACCTTTGGCATATGTGAGGCAATATGTGCTTAGCAAAATGTGATGTGCTGAAATTGTGTACTCCCTCTGGTCCATATTAATGGACTCAACTTTATCTAAAATCGTATGTATCTAGTTAAGTATTTAGACTAGATGCAATCGTATCTAGGCAAAGTTGAGGCCATTAATATAAACCAGATGGAGTATGTTTTTTGTTAGTCCTACAAGGTGGTGGTGGGAGGTGCTCTGCCCATCCGATGATTAATTCGCATTTTGTGTCCAAGATCACAATTGGTTGCACGAAAGCATGCACTGTTCTTGGTTGTACAGATTCTTATCCCTGGTTTTCGTGTGGGCATCACATATGAGGCTACAACATGGTGTTATTAGATGGAATTAGATGCATCTCTGGTTTCTGGTTGCACCGGCTCATGATGAATCACAGTACACGCTAATGGTAGAACTGATGTGATTGGAACCCGATGGTATATTCTCTATGTTCCAGCACTGTCACTAGTTTGCATAACAGGTTCCAATCGTACACAAGGCACAACAAGTTAACATAACAAGTTCCAGCAGATTCTACTAATAAGTACTTTCAGCAGGGTCTTCAGTTGTTGTCAGCCCCACCATGATCAGATGCAGTCCACCATCACTATCTGGATTAGAGTCGAAGAGGATGATGTCTCCCTATTCTATCTTGTACTCCCAAGACAGCAGAAATAGTGTATATTTTGGTCAAATTACCATAATAAATTTAACAGAAATCATATAAATTCCACAAAAATCATATAAATTCAGCAAAAATCATAGAGATTCACGTAAGGTCATAACATGTCCCTTAGAAGGTTTCCGCACTGTATGCAACATTACATTAACATAAGAAAATGACATTCAGTAGTTGCCACTGCAAGTGAAACAAGAGTATATGGGAACGCGAGATGCTGGCACTCTTTTTCCCCTTTTGGCTCTTCCTTCTCGTCTTCCTCTGCTACCAGATGCTCCCCCAGGAGTAGCTAGAGATCTTGCACCTGCAGTAGCTGCAGTTCTTACAGCTGGTTGAGACCTTGCAGTTGAGGGGGCAGCTGCAGTTCCATGTGACGTAGGGGCAGATGGAGGGGTAGTGGCAGTTGCATCTATACCAATCCAGCTCTTGGAGTCTGTCATACATTTATTAAACTTTCTACCTTGCCTTCTTATCTCCACAACCTCTGAATCTTCCCCTTTGTTATTATTATGTGAAACGTATTCCACGTCACTCTCTGAATCTGACAGTATAATATATTTCACTTCACCGTCTTATCCTGGAGCTGCTGGATTTGGTTGCTCGTCATGGCTCGAAGCTGCTGGCATGGGATGATGATCTTGACCTAAAGATGAAAAAGCTGCACCTTGTGTACGATTCACCACTTGAGATAATACTGGTTCTATCATTATCACATCATCTTCATCACTTTATATTTGCACTAGTCTTTTATTGAATGATTTCTTCTGCCTCAGTGGGCCACATCTGGTTTCATACTCAGCAGGTTTAACTGCAGTTATTACAACAACATCTGGTTCTTCCTCTCCATCACTCAATTCCCACACTTCATCCTTGAAAGCAAACCTGATGCTACTATGCTTACTGTCTTCCTCACCGTGGTACTCAACATACATATCAGCCAATCTCCCAGGGCGAACATAATGAGCCATCTCGACACAGCCAGTGTCATCATAGAGCAACACCAACCCATCCACAAGATCTTTCCCTGGAATAAGAAAATATAATTTTATCGTTTCCTTCGATGCCATGTGATCTTTAACAAATCCTTTGACTTTCTACAGCGAAAGTTTTTTCCTCTCTATCTCTGAAAGCGCATCATCTCCTCCAACGTAGTCCAGATTTGGCCCCACTTTGATGAACTCCCCTCCGAAATGAAATCTCACCAACAAAATTTCCCTAGGGTCCATGAATTAGCTGAAATAAAAGTACAATGCGATAGAATTTAGGAGATCATAGTTAAATTCAACACAAAAATCAGCAAAATGTGAAAAAATCCACCCCTTTCCGTTACCAAAACCACTCCCAACAATAGCAGCGGTAAACCCTATCAGTACTTGCGCAACTACGTTGTGTAGAAGAGGAGGGGGGTCAAGAACGTAACCTTCGTTTACCTCAAGTCGTCGTGTCGTGTCGATCGTCGCAGCCTCCACGATGCACCGCCCAACGTCTTTGCCGTCGCCAGAGAAGGTATCAGCGAATCAGGGGTCACGGAGTATATAACGTGAAGGCCGGCCCATTAGTGGCCCAAAAGCTGACCTACACCGTAATTTGTGCATATAAAATCGTTCGCACGGGGTATATCACAAATGCGCGATCTCGGGCATAAAACCACAGGATATCATCGCTCGTACCACTATGATGTGCTAGCGTCGGTGTACTTACTCAAACATCATCATTATATAATAATATAATAAGTACTCCCTCCATCCAAAAATAGATGACTCAAATTTGTCAAAATTTGGATTAATCTAGACACTATTTAGTATATATATTCATCCAAAATTTGAAAAACTTAAGACATCTATTCTATAACGGAGGGAGTAATAAAAATGGGTAAGGTACGGTTTCATGCCCTAAAAGGTTTCCACACCATGCTCAGGTTTTCACACCTTCCACCTTTACTCATAGCACTTTTAGAATGATGTATGGTAGCTTTCAGATGTATGCAAAGAATGCGAACATTGCGTGGGCTCTAGACCTATCTGAGTTGGCTAGAAACACCATCAACATGTGGTTGTATGAGTTTCTAGCCAACCAATGGAGGTCTATAGCCCATGCAATGTTTGCATGGGCCCACACCTGCCACAAGTGTCTCATCATGTCTTGGCATAGCACTCTCATAATTAGATGTATCAACTAGGTAGGATCATGTTGGCCAAGTGGTGAGTCACACAACCAAAGGTTGATGAAGGAGTTTCTAGCCAACCCATAGAGATCTATAGCCCATGCAATGTTGACATGGGATCACATTTGCCACAAAGTGTCTCATCATGTCTTGGCATAGCAGTGTTATACTTAGATCTATCAACTAGGTAGGATCATGCTATCCAAGTGATGTCTCATACAACCACAAGTTGATGAAGGTGTTTCTAGACATCCCACATCTGCCACAAGTGTGTGTCATGGCTTGGCATAGCACTCTAATACTTAGATGTATCAACTGGGTGGGATCATGTTGGCCAACTGCTGAGCCACACAACCACAAGTTGATGGTATTGTTTCTAGTTAACCCAGAGAGGTCTATAGCCAATGCAATGTTGGCATGGGCCCACATTTTCCACAAAGTGTCTCATCATGTCTTGGCATATAAGTGTTATAGTAAGATCTATCAACTGGGTAGGATCATATTGGCCAACTGCTGAGTCACACAACCACAAGTTAGTGAATGTGTTTCTAGACAGCTTAGATAGGTCTACATCCCATGCAATGTTGGCATGGGCCCACATCTGCCACAAGTGTGTGTCATGTCTTGGCATAGCATTCTCATTCTTAGATGTATCAACTGGGTGGGATCATGCTGGCCAAGTGCTGAGCCACACAACCACAAGTTGATGAAGGAGTTTCTAGCCAACCAAGAGATGTCTATAGCCCATGCAAACCACATTTGCCACAAAGTGTCTCATCATGTTTTGGCATAGCAGTGCTATACTTAGATCTATCAACTAGGTAGGATCTATCTAGCCTAGAGAGGTGTCTAGACCCCATGCAATGTTGGCATGGGCCCACATCTACCATAGTTGTGTGTGTCATGGCTTGGCATAGCAAAAGTATAGTTAGATCTAGCAATTAGGTAGGATCATGTTGGTCAGGTGTGATGACTCATACAACAAGTTGGTGAAGGTGTTTATATCCATCCCAGAGAGGTCTAGACCCCATGTAATGTTGGCATGGCCGCACATTTGCCACAAGTGTGTGTCATGGCCTGGCATAGCACTCTTATAGATACATCTATCAAGTGGGTGGGATCATGTTGGTCAGGTGTAGTGACTCACACAGCCACTAAGTTGATGATGGTGTTTCTAGCCAACCCAGAGAGGTCTAGATCCCATGCAATGTTGGCATGGGCCCACATCTACCATAGTTGTGTGTGTCATGGCTTGGCATAGAAAATTTATAGCTAGATCTAGCAAGTAGGTAGGATCATGTTGGTCAGGTGTGATGAATCATACAACAACAAGTTCGTGAAGGTGTTTCTATCCAGCCCAGAGAGGTCGATACCCCATGTAATGTTGGCATGGCCACACATTTGCCACAAGTGTGTGTCATGGCCTGGCTAAGCACTCTTATAGCTACATCTATCAAGTGGGTGGGATCATGTTGGTCAGGTGTAGTGACTGACACGGCCACTAAGTTGATGATGGTGTTTCTAGCCAACCCAGAGAGGTCTAGATCCAATGGAATGTTGGCATGGGCCCACATCTACCATAGTTGTGTGTGCCATGGCTTGGCATAGCAAATTTATAGCTAGATCTAGCAAGTAGGTAGGATCATGTTGGTCAGGTGTGATGACTCATACAACAAGTTGGGGAAGGTGTTTCTATCCAGCCCACAGAGGTCTAGAGACGCAATGTAATGTTGGCATGGCCCCACATCTGCCACAAGCTAGTGTGTCATGGCTTGGCATAGCACTCTTATAGCTAGATCTATCAAGTGGGTGGGATAGATCATTTGGTTAGGCGTAGTGACTCACACAACCACTAAGTTGATGACGGCGGTTTCTAGCCAACCCAGAGAGGTCTAGAGCACATGCAATGTTGGCATGGGCCCACATCTCCCACAGTTGTGTGTGTCATGGCTTGGCATAGCAAAATTATAGTTAGATCTATCAGGTGTGATGACTCATACAACAACAAGTTGGTGTAGGTGTTTCTATAAGTGTTATAATAAGATCTATCAACCGGGAAGGATCATGTTATCCAAGTGATGACTCATGCAACCACAAGTTCATGAAGGTGTTTATAGGCAAATAATTACCCACAACAACATTGCATGGGATCTAAAATTAACCAATCTGAGTTGTCTAGAAACAACTGACCAACTTGTAGTAGTATGAGCCAACACTTGCTTAAACATGATCCCACCTAGTTGTTAATTCTAATTAACTAAATAACTTCTATGATGCACACTTGTACCTCACATAGCCTCATCCCAACATTGCATGGGCTCTAGACTAATCTGAGTTGGCTAGAAACCCTTTCGCATTTTGCCTTTGTAAATTGTGTCTTATTTGCCATAAAAATGTAACATTTGGAATATTGAAATAATAAGGTAGACCATAGTTTTTATCTCCATTGCGATTTGTAGAAAATAGTTGGATCAGACCAATCTATCTAATACTCCAAGAATTTTGGTGTGCATGAATAAACAACCATCTAAACAATTCAGTGTGCATGAACATGAACCAAAACTACATCTCACGAAGTAGCAGACACTCGTAAGGCATATATATAGATTAAACGAGGTTCCATCACAAACGACAAAATAACACCAGTTTTTGCAACAAATAGTTTCAACGATAACAACTAAAATTTACAGGGGACCAAAGCATTGGTAGCACAATCAAATCTTGGCCTTAGGATCGGTGTCGAGGGGCACCGTATCAGTGTTGACATACTTGATCTTCTTATGTATGTTCATGCTTTTGTTGTCCCTGGCCTCCTTGTCATCTCCCACGTTGTCATACTCCTAGATTTATTAAATACGAATAAGTGAGAAAATTAATTTACATGAAATATAAATTCAAGATTTCAAAAATTATTATCGTCATGAATAAAATCATATGTAAGGATTTGAATTATAAGATAAAACGGGCATGCATCTCATCTTGGCAATACATCGATTGGTATATAACATGCATCCGAGAATTTTGAAAATATAAGATAAAGGGTATGCATCAAATATGGAATTATCATATTGGTACTAATCTACATTAAGAAAAGTATGCATCTAATCAACTTGTATGCATCTGATATGGTTACTACCAAGTGCATTACATAGGCTGCTCCTAGTGGGAGTATCATAGCTAGTATCATGCATGCCATGTTGGCAAAAATCTGATGTGGCACAACAATTAATGAAGAAATAGATTGTTAGAGTATCATAGGTAGATACCGTATCATAGCACGTAAAACTAGAAAATCCTTATATAAATAATTCTTGTACACAATTTTGTATTGAGATTCTATAAATCATTAAATATAGTACTGGTATGATACCATGCATGATACTAGTATGATACTACCACTATGACCTGCCTTAGTTAGTACTACGCAATAAAGATATGCCTTCATGAAAATAAGTGCAATAACCTTGATTACAAATTCATGGTTACGACCTACAAAAATCAGTTGTTACTTAATCACGTTGATTATAAAATTAGTATTCTATCATTATTAATAATTAAGTAATCTGATTAGATATGAATAAAATTACTAACTCGCAGATCGAATCAATATACAATACAATGAAACCACCAATCCTATGCCTAGATCTCAGGCGCCTGATGTCATCCTAATATTTCTGCTAAAATTTCAATTGCAACCTAGTTACAACTCATTAAATTCTCAGTTACACCCTAGTTGCAACTCATGTGTAACTTTCACTTTGCACGAATCACGAGGTAAATCGAACGATGAAAGAGGCGACTGAGACCTAAGAAGTTCTCAGGCGCCCGAGAACTAGCAAAACCGAAAATAAAATATGGCTAAATCAACTTGGTGGCGGATCAAATCAATCTGCAGCGAGAGCAAAACATACGAACAGTAATCAACTAACACTCTAATAGAGAAACAGCTTGTACTCGTCAGTGAACTTAACCCCGAACTCATAGCATTCTCTGGGACCTCGAAGGTGGGCGACGTTTGCATCCGGGTACACCTCGTAGTCCTCCTCGACGTTTGCATCCGGGTCGTAGTCCTCCTCGACGTTTGCATCCGGGTCGTAGTCCTCCTCGACGTTTGCATCCGGGTCGTAGTCCTCCTCCTTGAAATCGAAGATTTCCATGCGCTTCACCTGCTTCTCGTCCCGATCTGCAGTGGGAGCCACGACATCGTCCTTCACCTGATCCTCGTGGTCACCGACGACCGCTGCGTCGGAAGCCGGAGCAATTACGGCGGGGCCAGGAGAGTCCGGACTGCCCGGAGTAGCAGCGCCGACCCGTACAGCCACGACCGCCGCAGGGGCATCCTCTGATCCTCCACTTGGTTGCAGCCCCGGCTCATCACCACGGACTCGCTTCATGGCGTACGAAGGGAGGAGGGTGGTATCGTGGTGTGCAGTCCTGCGTCCTGAGGAATTAGGGTTTTATCTCGACGAATGTGAGCGTTGGGCTGGGCCAACCGCGCGCCCTACCGCTGGGACCTGGTAGCACCTCAGGGCATCTCCACCGGGCCAACGCATCCCGTCCCAGCAAACTCGTCCACCAGGCCGACGGATCCTGTCCGTGCATCTCCACCGGGCCGACGCATCTCCCACCGTACAGCTCGTCCTGCCCGTTGGTGCCGCTGGACCACCCGTGAGCCACCACGGTGTTGATTCGATGCGCGCAGAGGCACCGATTCAGACGCAACCGCTGACCTGCGGCAGCCTGCGCCATCAATGGCGACGAGACTGCACACTGACTACCTGGACACTTCAATGTTGTATCCTCGGCCTCCGCGCCGGCATCCGATGCCGGCCCTTTTTAACTGGCCTTCCGCGGCCATTTTCTCCCCACAGAACCACATCCTCTCGTCCCTATCCTTTTCGTTCTCCACTACCTGTAGCTAGCCATGGCCGGCGGCGCTGGATCGACGGGAGGGCGCGGCGGCCGTGGACGTCGAGGGAGGCGTGGAGGACGCGGCCAAATCACCGTGCCACCACGCTCTCCCTCACCACTGTCGTTGCCCGAAGATTTCGACCCAGGCGCCTAGTTCTCCGTGGCCATCCACCTCGGCACGCCGCGTGACAGGCTGCTCCTGCCCCGTGGGTTCGTGTCGCTGATCGAAGACGAGCCGCCCCCGCTCGCCATGCTGCGGGCAAACGGCTTCAGGACAGGCAGGTACCCAGTCGACCTGCAGTCCGACCACCTCGGCCAGATGTACCTCGGCAACGGCTGGGAGCGCTTCGCCCGCTCGCACAAGATCGAAGCAGGCAACAACCTCGTCTTCAGGTACGACAGCGAAGAAAGTTCGGCGTCATCGTCTTCGACCACACCATGTGCCGTCGCTGCTACCACTCCGACTCCTCCTCCGACTCCGATGAGTAGGCTAGGTTGTATGATGATGTTTCTTTTGGTTTACTAATGTTAGTACTATTGATGTTGAAACAGCCGTTGGGTGGTCGGGAGACTTCTTTTCTTCCTCTCTGAACCCTCCTGTTTCCCTCGTCCACCTCCAAGTCTTGGGCCGTCAGGCCCCTCCCCGCTCCTCTCCGGCGATGGCCGGCGTCGAGTCAGGTGAGGGTCCCTCCCCGTGGAGTTTCCCCTTGTGGAGCAGAAGAAGCAGTAGAGTAGGCTTTTCTGGTTTTCCCCATGTGGAGTTTGCCACTATGGCGTCTGAGGGTAGGACGGCGATCTCCGCCAGCCAGATCCGCCGCGTCCTGTGCTTCTTCTGCTTCGCTAAGCTCCATCGGTGGCAGGCGGTGTGGATGGCGAGCTGGAGAGGCCCTGTATTAATGCAGCCGTGACGCGGGAGCGGGAGTAGGATTTGGGCGCCTACATGCCGAGTCTTACTTTTTTCTTCAATTAGGTAGTTCGTTAATCTTGTTTTGAGTTCCAATTTGCTCCTAGCGATCTTGTTGTGTTGAATTATTGAGACAATTTGGAGTGTCCAAAATGTGCAAATTTGGCTAGAAAGTTAAGCAAAATATTGGTAAAATATAGTCTATTCAAAAAATATTAAAGAATTGTTTCTAAAAATTAGTTGAATTGTTAATCTAAAATAAAAAATATTGGAAAATTTTGAAATCCCTTTGTTTGCTTAATTCTAGAATCTTCTATGATGTATTCGAGTTTTAACTAGCTAATATCGTTTGCTTAACTAAATATAGACTCAATGCTTCTTGGATTTAATTACTTTTTTGTGCTTAACCAATTTTAATACAACATAATGATGATATGTCACACTCAGTAGTTTGTCAATGTCTCAAGCGCACAACTAAATATAGTAAAACAAAAGCACATGAAACGCAACTAGGCCTGCCATTTAGGGCGGATGCGCGTCAGTCGTTTAACAGGCCGGACCAACAGTGGCCCAGCCATGCGTGTCAGGTTTTGCCAAATACCTAGTCTCTGTTCCTCCCCGAACAAACTATCCATCTTTGTGACACGGCGTCGCGCCGTCATCGTTCTACTCCATCCGTGACTCCATAGAAATATAACTGCTCTCTCGCGGTAGATTTACCCGCCACACTCGCGTCAACAAGGATGGCTGGCACCAAAGAGGTACCATACATGTTTGGTCTCTTCCTACCACTAAATTTCTCCTGATTAGTATTACTGATCAGATCTATATTCTATCGTAGTGTCCCACTTGTTTTGACACAAATGGTTTGTGCGGCCGTGGGGATATCTATATGACCAACTTTGATTTGACGTTTCAAGATGGATTTGTGGGCACCACGGTATTCAGCTACCAACGAGTATATCATGTTGTTTATTTATTTCTTATTATGTGTTTGGCATATTTTGTTGTTTATTTGAGTCATTAATGCGTGACCTGCATGTAATTTTTGAACTTTTATGTGCATGTTTGATATTAAGAGTAATTGCTCTTTTTAGTCGTGTTAGTGTCTTGGACCTCAATATAAATTTGATGAAGTCTAGTATTATGAAAAGTTCGAACACAATAAACTGTATGATTATGGTTTGCACTGCATGGCTCTTAGCTCTTATACTGTTAAAAAACATCAAGATAAGTGACTCTTACACAGGCATATATATAATTTCATGACTCTTAGACCTTCTATGACGTGATAATCTAATTTTAATCACATATTTGTTGTTAGGTCATCACGTGCTACGTGAGAGCATGTTTCCTTATGCCATATTTTGTGCACAAGGACGACACAGAGAGTTTCACTGTTGTTCTAAGTGTTAGGCCACGCAGAGATAAAACAAAACTTTTTCCTCTAACATGGTGATCCCAAGATCTAGATGAGGTAGAAGGCCACGAGGTTTACCACTAGACGCGCAGTTGCGGATTACTGATGAAGCGCGTCAGTTGATGCAGTGCAGTCCTCACGATCCGATCGTCCTGGTGCAGATCGCACAGCACCTCTGCTGGTATCCACACGTACAAGGAGGAGCACCGGCGACGAACTGCTAGGTTCGTTACGACGGCTGGACTGCTGTGGAGCTAGGGTTTCCAACACATGGAATGACCTAACCGAACAACGATTACACCTACTGGGTTATGGTGCTCCACTATATATAGGGAGTGAACGTGGGCTCTGCTCGCGCGGCCCATTCACTAAAGCCCATATAACACTAGTCACCGTGAGTCCAACTCACTAACTCAGTCCTAATCCGGTTTAGGTCCAACCCAACCAGATTACAGGTTCAGATCCAATCCGAACATGCTCCCGCTCTTAAGTGTGTGACCCCGCAGGCTCATGGCTACTTGGACACGATTGGAGTCCGACTCTCAGTCGATCAGTCGGTAGTGGCTCCTAGCAGAACGTGCCGACTCCCAAGTACCAAAGAGTCATGACGACTTGCTTTTCCAATGCAACTTACGTCCGAGTCCCTTTTGTCTCACGATATACCTTGTCAGACTATAGGCGGATATTTGTCATCCCTTAAATAGTCCGACTCTCTTCTCGATCCGAGATAAGTGATTCACCCGACTAACTCTTAGTCGATCGCCTCGGTTAACACATAACCGAGTCGAGCATGGCCATGCTTTCCGAATCATATCTCACGAGAGGGCCCAGAGAATATCTCTCCGAGTGGAGGGGCAAAATCCCATCTTGGTTATTCACATCACGCAACTTGATTCTCAGTCGACCCGAACCCTGCCTTTATAACTGCCCAGTTACAGATCAGCGTTTGACAGAACCTAAGTCAGTGATCCTCAACTCGAACTATGCAACAACCTCAGGTCTAAGGATTACATTGATTGAGATATACAAATTACAACTTCTTCGTTGTACCTCAATATGGGTCAATCCGACTCGCTAAACTCTTTAGTCGAATCTGTGTAAGTTGGAATAGCATCTCCATGCCCATGACAAGTGGAACCGAGTCATCAAGCCAACTTTCACATTGGTCTAAGTTGTGTGTCCATCACAACCTCAATGACCAAGGATATTTAATATAAACAACATGAATGCATAGTTCCACAACCGAATCACATATTCAATGATACACATCAGATGTTTATACAAGGACTACTTAATATCTTTATGAATACAATGGGAAAACTCATCATACATGATTGCCTCTAGGGCATATTCCCAACAGTCTCCCACTTGCACTAGAGTCAATCTTTCGACATCACATGTCTAAGCATCTAATGCCCATGGCTCTCAGGTGCGCCTCATGCTTCGGCTGGGGTAACGGCTTTGTCAACGGATCCGCAATGTTTGCCTCCGTGTGTACCTTGCATAACTTGATATCACCCTGATCCACGAACTGGCGAATCAGGTGGTACCGCATGAGTATGTGCTTGTTCTTCTGGTGCTGTCTAGGTTCCTTGGCTTGCGCAATAGCACCATTGTTGTCACAATACACGTCTAACGGATTGGACGACCCCTGAACCACACCAAGATCCATGAGGAAATTCCTCATCCAAACAGCTTCCTTTGTTGCCTCCGAGGCGACAATATACTCAGCCTCTGTTGTAGACACAGACACAGTCTCTTGCTTGGAACTCTTCCAGCTCATAGCACCTCCATTTATAATAAACACGTATCCGGATTGCGAACGAGAATCATCAGAGTCAGTAAGATAACTCGCATCCGTGTAACCCTTTACACTGAGTTCATCTTCACCACCATAAACCAAGAACATATCCTTAGTCCTTCTCAAGTACTTTAGGATATTTTTAGCCGCTGTCCAGTGGATCTCTCCAGGATCAGCCTGGTATCTGCTCACAACACTTAGAGCATAGGAAACATTGGGCCTAGTACAAATCATGGCGTACATGATGGATCCGACTGCAGAAGCATATTGAATCGCACTCATCCGACTTCGCTCATCAGTTGTCGAAGGACACTGAGTCTTGCTAAGTTTTACACCATGGGACATCGGTAAGAAGCCCTTCTTAGACGATTCCATGTTGAACTTCTTCAACACTTTGTCCAAATAAGTACTCTGACTCAATCCAATGAGCCTCCTTGATTTATCTCTATAGATCCGGATTCCGAGGATGTATGTTGCCTCACCCAAGTCTTTCATTGAGAAACTCCTTTCCAATGATTCCTTGGTTTCTTGCAACATCTGGACATCATTTCCAATCAGTAATATGTCATCCACATATAAGATTAGAAAATTTACTCTGTTCCCACTAAACTTCTTGTACAAACAAGAATCATGATCACTCTTGATAAAGCCAAACGATTTGACTACCTCATCAAAGCGAATATTCCAACTCCGAGATGCTTGCTTCAATCCATAAATAGATTTCTGAAGTTTGCATACCTTGTCAGCATTAGCCGGATCAACAAAACCCTCGAGTTGTATCATATACATGTCCTCGGTTAAATTTCCATTAAGGAAAGCCGTTTTGACATCCATCTGCCATATCTCGTAGTCGAAATAGGCCGCTATAGCTAACATGATCCGAACTGATTTAAGCATCGCTACGGGCGAGAATGTCTCGTCGTAATCAACTCCTTGAACTTGTCGGAACCCCTTTGCGACAAGGCGTGCTTTATAGATTGAAACATTTCCATCCATATCAGTATTCTTCTTAAAGACCAATTTGCACTCGACGGGTCTTGCACCGTCTGGCAGATCAACCAAGTTCCAAACTTTATTTTCATCCATGGACTTTAACTCGGATCTCATGGCTCCAAGCCATGACTCAGAATCAGATGCCACCATCGCTTCCGAATAATTTGCTGGCTCATCACTGTCTAACAGTAACACGTCACGAACACTTTCTAATCTTGCCGATCTTCGTAGTACAGGTGCTACTGCCGGCTCAGCTGCCACGACCGGCTCAACCTCCAAGGTTTTTGCCAACTCGCTACTAGCCGGTTCCTCTCGAATTTCTTTGAGCTGCACCGTGCTCCCACTTACTCCCCGACTGTGAAACTCTTTCTCAAGGAAGACACCGTTCCGAGCGACAAACACTTTTCCCTCTTCTCGGTTGTAGAAGTAGTAACCCAAGGTTTCCCTCGGATACCCCACGAAGATACACTTATCCGACTTGGCTGTAAGCTTGTCCGACTGGAGTCGCTTGACAAAAGCTTCACAACCCCAAATCTTAAGAAAAGACAAACTTGGCTTTTTGCCTGTCCACATCTCATGCGGTGTCTTCTCTACCGATTTTGATGGTACTCTGTTTAGTGTGAACACCGCTGTTTCTAGACAATAACCCCAAAATGATAAAGGCAGATCTGTCCGACTCATCATTGACCGTACCATGTCCAACAAGGTCCAATTCCGCCTTTCTGAAACACCATTCCTTTGCGGAGTTCCTGGCGGAGTAAGTTGATGAACTATTCCACAACTTCTTAGATGGTCATCAAACTCATGGCTCATGTACTCGCCTCCTCGGTCCGACCGAAGAAACTTTATTTTCTTACCGAGTTGATTCTGTGCTTCATTCTGGAATTTTTTGAACTTTTCAAAGGCTACCGACTTATGTTTCATCAAGTAGATATATCCATACCTACTCAAATCATCAGTGAAGGTAATGAAGTACTAATAACCACCCCTGGCTGTCGTGCTCATTGGTCCATATACATCACTATGTACTAGTCCCAACAAGTCGGATGCCCTTTCGCAACTCTTTGCAAAAGGTGTCTTGGTCATTTTGCCGAGTAGGCAAGATTCGCATGTCTCGAACGACTCTAAGTCGAACGAAGTTAGGAGTCCATCATCATGGAGCTTCTTCATGCGTTTCCAACTTATATGACCAAGACGACAGTGCCAAAAGTAAGTCATATTCAGATCATTTGGTTTCAACGTTTTAACATTTATGTTATAAACTGACTCACCATCAAGATTCAAAATAAATAACCCGTCCTGGACGGGTGCAAAGCCGTGAAACATATCATTCAAATACAAAGAACAACCATTATTCTTGATAATCGACTCATAGCCTTGCCTCATTAAACATGAAGCAGAAATAATGTTTCGAGTGAGCACTGGAACATAATAACAATTATTCAGTTCCATAATGAATCCAGAAGGTAAATGAAGTTGCATCGTGCCGACTTCCAACGCATCAACTCTTGCTTTGTTGCCGACTCGAATATCAACCTCGCCTCTTGCTATGCTCCTAGTTCTTACCAGTCCCTGCAACGAGTTGCAGATGTGAATAACTGATCCGGTATCATATACCCAAGAACTATTAGGTGCATCAGCAAGATATATGTCTATAACATTGCAAACAAGTGTACCTGAGTTGGAAGTCATACCTCCACTCTTGGCTTTGTCGGCCAAGTACTTGATGTTGTTCCTCTTCTAGTGGCCATCCGCCTTGCAATAGAAGCAAGTGGATCCGGCTGAAGGAGATGGCTTAGTCCCTGAGGAAGCGCTTTGGACCGGGTCCGGAGCCTGCTTTCCTCCTGACTTAGCCTTCTTCTTAGTCCAAGAACTCTTCTTGAACTTAGCCTTATTCGGCACCATCAACACTTGACTGGTGCCCTTCTTGAGATCCGCCTCTGCCTGCTTGAGCATCCCATGTAATTCAGTGAGCTTCTTATCCATACCATGCATGTGGTAGCTCGAAATGAACTGCCCATATGCACTAGGAAGAGAGTTCAGAATTATATCCGTAGCGAAATCTTCGCTTATGGGGTATCCAAGCCTCTCCAGAGACTGCACGTAACCAACCATTTTGAT
Organism: Avena atlantica; assembly: GCA_910589765.1. NCBI lineage: Eukaryota > Viridiplantae > Streptophyta > Magnoliopsida > Poales > Poaceae > Avena > Avena atlantica. The sequence goes on from OU342735.1 coordinate 110,228,940, forward strand.
CACATGCGGACTCAGTGGATCACCATCCTTAAGCTTGCAACTCAGCAAAGCCTGAGAGACTTGATACCTCTCAGTCTTTTCCTGAGCCTGGAACATACTTTTGAGGCTTTCGATCATATCGTAGGCCTCAACATGCTCGAACTGCTTTTGCAAGTCCGGTTCCATGTGAGCAAGCATAAGACAGCTAATATCCGTGGAATCATCCTTAGCCCGAAGGTAGGCATTGGTGGCTGCGACAGTCGCATTCTCATTTGGCTCATCTGGAAGTGGGTTGTCTAGGACATGGTCCTTCTTTTCTTGTTTGAGAACAATTCTCAGATTTCGATACCAGTTGGTAAAATTAGTGCCGTTCAGTTTATCTTTCTCAAGAATGGTTCTCAACGCAAAACCGGATATCTGAGAGTGACTGCTACTTGGTGCCATGATCTACAACAGAAAATATGCAAAATACTTAAGACATGTATTCATAAAAGAGCAAGCATATTAAACATTTTAATATTTTATGCTCCCACTAGAACCAACACCCCTCCGATGGTTGCTTAGTGATTCAGGATCCTAAATAAGCAAGTCGGCTAGTGAGCTTTAGCATCACTGCTAGCCGCCAAGTGATCTAGGTAGACAACTCCTTGTCAATCGCATGTCATGCGACTCCTGTTGGACGGGTGGCATCACATGCCCCGGCTCCCATCCGACTTTTCCCCGAGTCCCACAACCGTTGTGATAGACCCGTCTAGCTTACCGAGTGTTTCTGCAGTAAGAGTCCGACTCGAACCCACTTAGTCGGAAAGAATTGGCAGTACCTCAATTTTATGAGCCCACTACCAAAATTGTCAGACTTGTGATGGTGCAAACACTGGCGGGAAAACCGACTAGACCTTCTTTGAGGGATTAAATTTTACCGACTATCTAATAGAGGTAAAACTGAGACATAACAATAACACAAAATAAAGCAATTATAATGTGAAATGGTATGGCTCTCTTCATGGCGATCTCCATCTCCACAAAGCCTGTAATTCGACTCGTGCCAACTCTTGTCACTTGTCGTCTTACTCCATGTTGTCGACATGTACAACGCCTTGCATGCCTTCCGGGTTCTCCAAACAGCTACACTAGCTTAGTAAAGTAAATTACATAGAGAATCCAACACGCAGGTCGTTATACAATAAAATGGCAGCACCTAGGCTCGTCGGCTGACAAAAACCGTGATTCGCAGATCACGTATGGATTACACACATACATCACATGCACATGAACCATACCATTCACAACTTCCTGCAAAAACAAGTTATGCATAGATACAATATCTACCGGCGTTGTGAAACTCGCAACGACATCTAACACTACTAGGAAAACGGCTATAGGTAATCAGCACATCCGTGGCTCACATGGTTGAAGTGCCCCACGGCTAAAACAGGCGTGGCTCACCTGTGGGCAGTGCCCTACTAGTAACTAGAAAAACCGTGGTGCACATGACTATAGTGCGCCGCAGATGTGTGTGGGCCAGGGGTCTGTTGGCCGCACGCCAAACATCTGTAGCGCACTAGGGTCATGTGCGCCACGGTTGTTAGTCTCATCTGTGGCGCACATGGGGGGTGCGCTACGCCTAAGCGCACGCCCCCTTCTGCTGTGAAATGGCCACAAACTTCTGTGGCGCACTCGGCCTAGTGTGCCACTGGGAGTAGGAACATCTGTGGCGCACATGGCCTAGTGCGCCACAGTTGTGTCTACTCCCTGTGGCGCACTAGGGCCGTGTGCACCACGGACGTGTCGATATTTTTAGGACAGCACTTTATGCACATGTGTGACCACACATCCACCACCCCACACTTCACTTTCCCCTTCTTCTTCCTCCTTAGATCTAGTCGGGATCTTCTCCTTCCCACCTCAAGTTCTCCACCCATTCACCATTTTTAGCATGTAAAACTTGCTTTGGATGTTACATAAGTAATAGAGGAGGTCTCCGGTCTCTCATCTCCTTCTCCAGTCGACGCGCGCACCTTTCCTTTCCATCTTTTCTCGCGATCGGTCTCTCATCTCGGTAAGTTGTCCATGTAAGGATGTGTTCATGTGTATATGGATGATGTGCTCATATGTATGTGTAGATGATCGATGCTCATGATGTGTGTATGTGGAGAGGATGGTCATATGTGTGTGTGTATATGGAGAGTATCGATGATGCTCATGCATGTGCGTATGGAGAGGATAATGATATGTTCATGTGTGTATGGATCGGTCTCGATCTCTCTCTCTCTCTTGTGTTTGTATGTGAACAAGTTGCCATTTGTTTTGCCAAAATGTTGATTCATTTCCATTTTGGCAAGACTTTGGCATTTCGCAAAGGTCCTAATTTTAGGATAGGTCATGCCGAAATTTTCTATCGACCATTGCATGCATGCATTCATTATGTGGTTCTAATAGACTTCAAAATTGTACCGTGTACACCGTGCAGGCAAAAATGGTCCGCATAATGAGCGAAGGCATTGTGGCTAGATTTTTGAAATGTGCGACGGCCGACATGATACGAAATAACAAGACAGATATAAGATGTCCGTGCAGAAGATGCAAACTCAACTGGGTGATCGACCCAGATTCCGGAAATCTGCAGGCGCACCTGCTCCGCCATGGTTTCATGGATGGATACACTCGTTGGATAAGCGATGACGTAGATGATGGATACGGTGAAGGTGGCCAACATGACGATGATCATCATCACGGCGAGAACGGGCGAGATGATGAAGAGTCTCCTGGAGATGGTGAAGGTGCGGAAGCAGACCGGGATGATGATGATCTAGATGCCGGAGGAGCAGACGACGATGGAACAACGTCAGGCTGGGTGCGGGACCCTTATGTGCAAGAGCTGCTTCTCAAGCAGACGAGTAACGCCAGGGCTGCCGCTAGAGAGAAAGCCAAGCTTGCGCAACTTGAGAAAGACGCGGTTACTCCATTGTATGAAGGATGCAGGCCCGATGATACCTGGTTGAATGTAACGCTCAAGGCTATGGAGATGAAGGCAAAGCACAAATTGAGCGACGCAAGCTTCGATGATATGATGGCATTCTGGCACGATCGTCTCCCGGAGGGGAACACATGTCCAACTAGTATCGAGGATGCCAAGAAAATCGTCTGTCCTCTCGATCTACCGCACGTTAGATATCACGTATGCATCAACGATTGCATCATTTATCGGGGCAAGGACGCGGAGAAAACCACATGTCCGGTGTGCGGCGTGAGTCGATACAAGAAAGGGAAGAAAGCACCTCGAAAAGTGGTATGGAACTTTCCTATCACTCCTCGTCTGCAGCGCTATTTCGCGGACCCTAAGGAAGCGAAGCTCATGCGATGGCATGCGGAAAGGAAGAAGCCAGGAGATGATGATGACCCCGAAAAGGATGAGCTGCTGACGCACCCTTCAGATGCTAGACAGTGGAAAGCATTGGACCTCTAATTCCCAGAATTCGGTGGAGATTCAAGGAACATCAGGCTTGGTGCGAGCACCGATGGACTCAATCCGTTCGGTAGCCAGAGCAGCACGCACAGCACTTGGCCCGTGTTTGTATGGATGTACAACCTCCCTCCATGGTTGTGCATGAAGAAGAAGTACATACAAATGAGTATGCTAATTCAAGGGCCGAAACAACCTGGTACCGACATCAATCTGTATCTCGGGCTGTTGAAAGAGGAGCTAGCCACGTTATGGGAATCTGGAGCCAATACTTACGACGCCGTCGCACAAGATTATTTCACTATGAGAGCCGCGTTGATCACTACGGTGCAAGACTATCCAGGTTGCGGGTATATCTCGGGGCAGGTTATCAAAGGATTCTGCGCATGCGTTAGGTGCATGGATAACACAAGCTATCTCCAACTAGAGAAAGATCCAGGGTCATCGAAAACCGTGTTCATGGCGCACCGGAGGTGGCTCGGCAAGAATGATCCATGGAGAAAACGTGGAGACCTGTTCGATGGCAAATCAGAGACCCAAGGAATCCCAGAGCATAGGAGCAGCGAAGAAGTGGAAGAGTTGCTAAAAAACTGGAAAGATTGTCCTAAGCCTGGAAAGAAGCGAAAGAGGCAGCAACAAGACAAGCCGCTGATGAAGGTATGGAAAACAAGGTCTGTTTTCTGGGAGTTGCCATACTGGAAGTTTCTCCGCACGCCTCATAGCCTCGACATCATGCATATCACGAAAAACGTGTGCGAGAGTCTGGTCGCCACCATAATCAACATGCGAGATAGGACGAAAGATGGTCCGAAAGCAAGGCACGACCTGATATGCTTGGGTATCCGGAAGGAGCTTCACGGAGGACGCACTACTCCTGATGATCAGGAAGATGACGATGATCATGAGTCGGAGACGACACAAGGTCGTCGGAAGGGTAAAAAGTTCAAGAAGAACGAATATTACTGCCCTCCTTCTTGCTTCACTCTAAGCCAGGATGAGATCAAACAGTTTTTCAAGTGCCTTCTAGGAGTCAAATTTCTTTACGGCTACGCGGGCAAGATAAGCAGATACCTAGACGAGGCGAAGCAGAGGTTCAGTGGCATGAAGTCTCACGACTGTGCCGTGCTAATGACGCAGGTACTTCCGGTCGCACTAAGAGGGATAATGGACGAGCACGTCCATGAAACGTTATTTGGCCTATGCAAGTTTTTCGACGTCATCTCTAGGAAGTCGATTGGATTGAATCAGCTCGGAAGGCTACAGGAGGAGATCGTGGTGATACTATGTGAGCTTGAGGTCTACTTCCCACCCGCATTCTTCGACATTATGGTGCATCTGCTGGTCCATGTCGTGGAGGACATCGTACAACTCGGGCCGATGTTCCTCCGCAGCATGATGGCGTTCGAAAGGATGAACGGACACATCAAAGGATACGTTCGCAACAGGTCCCGTCCAGATGGAAGCATAGCCAAGGGCTTTCTGGCCAAAGAGTGCATCTCTTTCTTCACGAATTATCTAGACATTGAGAACCCTGTCGGTCTTCCCGTCAACAGACACCTTGGCAAGCTCGACGGATCTGGTCACCGAGAGGGTCGTCGCATACTGCATACAGACTTTGATTTTTGACGCGCAGACTTTGATCGAGCAAACCTCGTCGCGCTACAGCATTTAGAACTGGTCGATCCTTGGGTACAGAAGCACAAAATGTTAATCGAGAAGAAGTACAGTGACCGGGGCATACAAAGGACGCAGGGAGAAATAATCAAAGAGCACAACTCAGATTTCACGCGTTGGTTTAGGCAGACGCTCCTTGATAATCCCTCGCACTCGCATTCTTCTGACACGGAAAAGATCATATTCACCTTGTCACAGGGACCGATGCAAAACCTGGTGACCTATCAGGCGTATGATATCAACGGCTACACATTCTACACGGAGGAAAAGGACAACAAGTGTGATTATCAGAACTCAGGCGTAACGTCGGAATTCTACACCGATGACAACGTGAAGGAAAGATTCTACGGAAGAATCGAGGAGATCTGGGAGCTCGACTACTGTGGAGAAAAGGTGCCGATGTTCCGTGTCAGATGGGCAAAGAGCGTCGAAAGAGAAGACCGGTATTTCACAACCATGGTTATACCCGAAGCAGCCAAATCCAAGGCCGCCGGTGCAAACGTGGCCGCGAAAAATGAACCGTGGGTACTGGCTACCAAAGTGGACCAATGTTTTTTCATTACCGACCCGACAAAGCCTAGCCGTGTTGTCGTGAGGAGAGGAAAAAGAAACATCATCGGAATGGATGGAGTCGCCAACGAGCAAGACTTCGACCAGTACGGCGATCCAAAGATTGAAGATGACGACGACTACGATGCATCAACATACATCACAAGAAGAAAAAGGACAACCCTACCCAAAAAAGGTAGCCCGTTCGAAATAAGAAACATTAAAGTGCCGGGGCTAAATTATTCAACCGCGACAAAGAAGGGAAAAAAGATTGTAAAACGCTAGCTCAAAAAATATTGTAAACGCGTGGTCGAAAAAGATTGTAATATTCATGGACAAAGTATTATGAAATTTAGTTATACTTTAAATCATATTTTTGGGCATTTTTGGAATATTATTACTTTTGGGCATTTTTGGAATATTTAAAAGTATTTTAAAATCAAAATAAAACTTCTATGGCATATATCACCACTTTTGGGCATTTTTTGGAATATTTAAAAGTATTTCTAAAATCAAAACAAAAAATTGGGGCACCAGGATTCGAACCTGGGTGCTCTCAGGTTTAGAATAGAGTAGTGGGCAGAACCAGTGGGATAGGCTAGTATAGTTGTTATCTAGTGGGGCTGTAGTTCTCTTATCCAGTTGTTAGAAGCCGATAGGCGTAGCGCACTAGACATAGTGCGCTACAGATATCCGTAGCGCACTATGGCTCAGTGCGCTACGCCTAAGTGGCTTTATCCACACGTGGCGCCCGACCCCCTCTCTCATCCCCATCTCTCCATCTCTCAGCCCGAGTACGATCCGCCGCCGCTCTCGATCCACCGCCGCTGCGTCTGAGGAGGAGGAGGCCTGCCCGCGCCCGAGGAGGAGGAGGTCCGCCCGTGTCCGAGGAGGATGTCCGCCCGCGTCTCAGGAGGAGGCCCGTGTCCGAGGAGGAGCAGCCGCTGCGTCTCAGGAGGTGGAGGCCGCCATTGTCCGCCCATCGTCGTCCGCCCGTCAGAGGTGAGCGTCGCCTCTCCCCTCTCTCCCTCTCTCCCTCTCTCCCTCTCTCCCTCTCTCCCTCTCTCCCTCTCTCTCCCTCTCTCTCCCTCTCTCCCCTCTCTCTGCAGGCCATGGTTAGGGTTCTGCTTCATGGTCTGAAAAAGAACTCTCTATGCGATACTCAGCTCTAGTATTATGCAGCCAAGTGTCTATTAGTCTAGAAATCGTGAAGCTTGCTCTTATATACAAGTCAAAAGAACATTATTGTTGACAACAAATTGGCATATCAGTTCGAATTGGCATATTGTTGACAAAAGCTTGTTGTTGGTTCACCTGGGCATGGTCAAACATGACTGTAGCTTGATTTACAAAAGCTTGCTGTTGACAAACATGACTTGTTGACAAAAGCTTGCTGTTGACAAAAGTTAAAACTGCAACACGCATCATAACAGTTCAAACATGACTGTAGCTTGATTTACACTTGTAAACAGGCATTATCTATAAATGTATTCCTCTTTCTATTCGTAGTGAAGATTTTTCTGTCTATACCTTTCCTTTTTCCGGTATCCTTTCCAGAAGGAAATAAAATACAAATAGAAAGCCACAACAATGTATTGAGTGGAAAGAGTTGGTCTACAAATAATGTAAAAGAGCAAGAACATTGCACACAGCATGTGCTCTCTACCCAAAAAGTGATATAGCATCCTATACTGCAGAATTCTACTTTAGCTACGCATAGAAAGACTGTACCAGTGGAGAAGTATCTAGAGATAGAGTAGGCAGGGGCAGCAGGCCTAGCTCCACTGCTTGAAATCTTGAGGGCATTGGCAGCTGAGCTTGCCCACAGCCTCAGAGCCATTGCATCTGGATTAGTTGTTGCAACCTTGCAACCCAAGCAACAAAGTGTATATGCGTTCTTCTTTGCCCTCTCCTTGAAGGGGATAGTAGCTCAGTGGCAGTAGTGGTGGGAGGATAGGGAAATGGGAATTGTTTGGCTCAGGAAGAGAGGGGGGAAATAAGAGGGGGTGTGCAGGGATAGGATTTGTATGGCTGCTGGGTGCTCATAGCCTCATCCTTGGTTAGAGCACAGCCATTAATCCTTCTCAGCTTGATCCGAAATCAATTGATTAATGTTACACAATGTGAGATCAGAAAATGGTCCCTAAGTCTGTACTACTAATAGTAAACCGTGAGTGTAGACTAGTAAAAGCCTGACTGTGAAGCCATGGTAATAATAATACTAGGACTTAATCCTGATACATGTCAATGTAAGGAGAGATTGGTGAATTTTAATCTACCGTGTCCTTTGCGTGTGGCATTACATTATTGTTTGTTACCGATGTATCCCTCGCTGTACACATACCCATCTAACAGAGAGGAATCGCCTTTGGGTAATGCAAAATATGTATGCTTGGGTTTTAGTTGTTGTCAATTGCTGTCAATTGCTGTTGTCATGACAAAATGAAGTAGTAAAAGAAAACCTGGCTGTCAATTGCTGCTGTCAGTTGACAGAAACATGTATGCTTGGGTTTTAGTTGCTGCTGTCAATTTCTTGGGTTTTATTTGCTTCTATCAATTATTTATTTGTAGTAAAATGGAACTTTGATGTCATTGTGCTTGTGCTTGTATATGAAGCACTTTATTATGTGTGTATGCAGGTTCTTGTATCAAATGAGTCCCGATTTTTGCCGGAATGTTGATTAACTTCCGTTTTGGCAGAAATCGGGCACTCCTAGTTTAAGAAAATTAGCAAAGGTCATGCCGGATTTTTCCGTGCATTTAACCAATTATTTGTTTTTTATTAGTGCAAAGATGTTTGACAACGACGAGGCTGGATGTTCTAAGCGCATCAGCGCTGAAGGAGAACTCAGACATCCGAATAAACAATTGACATTCTGGGAGGCGGCTCAGCGGCTAGAAGACGATGAAGAATACCATCCCCAAGAGAGCGAGGATGATGAGATGGAAGACGCGGAGGCAGAAGCCGAAGGAACGGCGGACGATGAAACCACTGATGGCGGCGAGGGCACAGGGAGTGGTAGAAACCCTCCTAAGAAGAAGAAGAAGAAGCCGAAGGACCGGCGCCCGAACACGGTCGGCACGGTCAGGGAGGAAATTACCGAAGTGAGCCCATCAGGGGTTCCTTTGGAGCCCGCCCTTGTCGTCAAAGGGTATGGAGGGCAAGTGGCGGTGATCACCCGGACAACCATCTCGATCAACACTGAGAATCTCCGGCATAAAGATAATGGCCACTTGCGCACACTCCTCTTCGAGAAGCTGCACGCCAGATACAAGTTCCCCGCTAAGTATCAGAACACAAATTATCATGGGAACGAAGTAAACAAATCCGCCCTCACAAAGATGAGCACCGCCCTGGCCAGCTGGAGAACCCGGATAAAGAAGAAGATCTATAAAGAAGGCAAAAGTCTCGAGGAGATCCAGAAGATTGACCCGCAGATCACCGAAGATCAGTTCCGGGAGTTCAAGGAGAAGTGTGAATCCGAAAGAGACCTGGCCAATAGTAATCGGGGAAAGGTGCTGCAGGCGATGAATATAGGTCATCACTATCTCGGATCTGGTGCATACAGAACCGCGGAGGCCAAATGGAATAAGGAGGACGAAGAGTATAGATCCAAGGGGATAGAAAACCCCTTTGCTAAATTCGAACCCGGGCAGGTTCGAAACTTCATCAGGGCCCGTTACCATGTGGACCCAAAAACCAAACAACTCACCGCGGATCCTGCGGTGAAGGAATTCGAGGAAATTGTGGTAAGTATAATCTAATTACCGCGGATCAACACGATTGCAATCTAATCGATGATCTAAATGATTCACTGTTACTTCTTCTGCAGGAGGAGGAAATTGTTGCTAGTCATGGATCCCAGGGTTCCTTATCCCAGGGGTCGACGGCGGCCACCCGGTGGGATAACCCTTTTAACAGGGCGATGAACCGGGCCAAGAAAATAGAGCCGGTTACAAAGAAGTCGTCGTCGGCTGGCCGTCTAGCCGGCCTCGGGGGTAAGAATTGGGTGGATCATTTTGGTCCACCGCCGAGGACGCATGTGGCACCGTCGGGAAGGAGCGAGGAGGAAAACCGAGAGGTTCAAGAACTTAAGGCACAAGTGGCGCGGATCCCGCAGATCGTCCAAGACAACCTGGCAATCACCCTCACGTCCTTCCTGCCTACCTTGGTGGAGTCAATAGCGAACTGGAGTGCGGGTGGTCGAGTAGGGCCGTGCCCGATTCCAAGCATGGTCAGCAGCCACTCGAACAACGCGGCACCGACGAATCAGGCGAACTACGTGTTCGTGACTCCGCCCGCTAGCACCGCGGCGCCGCAAGTGTTGGTGACTCCCCCTGCCATCACCGCGGCACCGGAGTACATGTTGGTGCCCCCCCTGCCATCGTCGCGGCGGCACTGGAGCTCCAATCACCCGTCGGTAGGGAGAATACAACGGCGACCAGCACCGCACCATCAAGCAGCCCTTCCGTCTCTTGCACGCCCGTCGCCGTATGCGGTGCGTCGACATTAGCCGATCTCGACGCCATCACGGTAAACAAATTGCTTTAATTACCGCCTTTCATGCCATCTATTACTCTTATGGCATCTCGCTCTGACGACGCCGTACATGTTTTCCGCAGACGGATGTTCCTTGCACTCTCTTATGCTACGTGAACAACGAGCTGAGGGATGTTGCCAAGGGTACCATCGTTCAACCCTTGCAGCGCACGTTCCACTCAAAGCCGATGCCAGATAGCGTGCACAGGGTTAAAATTAGTCGGGTGCTAAGGGGCTGCGACGACCTGGAACCTCCCATTCAACCCCCAGGAGCGGATGAAGAAGAGCCGTCTGTCCTCAGAAGTTGCTTCGGCTTATTCTTGCAATGGCCAAAGAGCATGATCCGTTTGGGGACGGCGGGGGCCATCACGCCACAGACAACAGCACCGCCTGTCGTGCCAGCGACAAGCGGTGGCAAGGCCCCCTTACCGCCCTCGCCGTCACCTCCACGCGGTGGGTCAGATGATCATGTTCATGATATGCACATGGCGCAGGATCCGGCCGAGGACGACGAAGACTGGAATGATCACTTCTTCAGCACTCAGTTTGGCAACGAAGAAGACCTAGCTGGTGGCCCCACAGAGAAAGCCACTATCACCAAGCGTCTGTTTGGTTCTCAGGAGATGCCTCCAGCTTGCGCCTTTACAGAGCCAGCTGATACAACCAACCGGCCCTTTATTCTAAGCCCTGACACACTACATAGGGCGGCCGGTGCTCAGATTGCGGTGCCTGCCCGCTCTCCAAAAGGAAAAAAGGGCAGGAAAAGAAAATCTAGCAGCTCGAGCCAACCGGTGGCGTCAACAACTGCGAATCCGATCAGGTTTCGGGACGGGCCACCAAGACCCGAGGGAATTATGTGGAGGATTCATGTGGCGGGTGAGCCCATGCTACCTAAGAATTTGCGGAAGCTCGCCAGTTCGGAACTGCAGAGTGTGCATGACGGCGTGCTGACGATAGAGAGACGCCTTCTATCGGAGAAAGATCCCCCGCACCCGGTATTCGTGGTTAAGGTGCCACCAGGCTTGGGCTTCATCGACAATGCCCCTGCGGATCTGTTCTTCCTGCGGTTCGACGACATCTTCAATATGTTCCACCTATACCAGCTGCACTATACCATGGTCCGTCTGTTTTCTCTCAGCCTGGCCATGGAGATCATTAGAGAGAACACGCCGGGCATCGCTATAGTGGACCCCTACTACGTGTGTGACGACTGCTTGGGTTCCCCCGCCGAACGACGTATCGTGGCCTCGTACCTAAAAATAATCCTCGTGGCGAACAAGACAAAGGAATACATTCTCGTGCCTTACTTTCCCGAGTAAGTCGTTATTCACTCGCCACCGTCGATTGGCTTTATTAGATCATCATCATTCTTTTTCCAACACATTCCATTTGAATTTTTTGCACAGAGATGAACACTGCACGCTCATCTCCTTATCGCCGAAGCATTCCCACGCCACGTATTTCGACTCGGGGAGTCTAGAAAAGAAGAAAAACTACGACAAGATCAAGGAAGTTCTGGATGATGCTCTCACTGGCTTTTCCTCGACGGAAGGCACCAACTTCGTGCGTACGAAGGTCAAGTTCGGCAGGCACGTCTTCAACCACGTAACGGAGTTCCCCTGCGTGAAGCAGCCGGAAAACAGTAAGAAGGAAGCCTACTACGCACTCCATCACATGAGGGCGTTCCTACTTGACCAGCAAAATTCTACGCTGCCAGATCATCTCAAACAGTGGGTCGAAGCAAAGGCCAAGATCAATGATTCGGATATTAGACAAGAGATGTATCGCATCCAGCAGCATTTTGGGGCAATCATCTTTCGTGATGTCATGACTTCGGGGGGGATCTTCTACGGAGGAAATATCCCGAATAACCGTGACATAGAAGATCGCCTAGAGATGCAGGGTGACTATAGGAAGTTCATGACGAGACAGGGCGTCCTCCCGTTCCCTAAGCCGAGCCAGAAGGCTTGATGTTGGCCTAGTTGTAGTTACAAACTATAGATGACCTTTGTGTGTGTGTGGACGACAAGTGAACTTATTTTGCTTCTTATTATATATCAATCAATGCTTGGTTTTTTTGCTTACTCTTTGGTCCTTTGCTCAATTTGGTCCTTCTTTTTTTCCTTACTCTTTTTTCGAGAATAATGCCGATGATTGAAATGTCGTGGCACACTATATATGTGAATGTGCTACGATGGGACTGTGAGCCTTGTGATATGCACAAGTCCAGGTCTTGTGCATCCTACTTGTCTCACCGTTCCATCGTAGCATATTCCTGTGTCCAACGACCTATGTATATATATGAGGCATTCTTTTTGAGTTATTTTTGTCTTTTTCGAGAATATGCCGATGATTGAAATGTCGTGGCACAATATATATGTGAATGTGCTATGACGGGATAGTTAGCCTTGTGATATGCACAAGTCCAGGAATTGTGCATCCTACTTGGATAACCGTTCCGTCATAGCATATTCCTGTGTCCAACGACCTAGCTAGTTATATATGAGGCATTCTTTTCGAGCTACTTTGGTCTTTTTCGAGAATAATGCCGATGATTGAAATGTCGTGGCACACTATATATGTGAATGTGCTATGATGGGATTGTACGCCTTGTGCTATGCACAAGTCCAGGTGTTGTGCATCCTACTTGGCGTACGGTTCCATTGTAGCACATTCCTGTGTCCAACGACCTATGTATATATATGAGGCATGCTTTTTGAGTTACTTTGGTCTTTTTCGAGAATAATGCCGATGATTGAAATGTCGTGGCACACTATATGTGAATGTGCTGCGATGGGATTGTTCACCTTGTGCTATGCACAGGTCCAGGTGTTGTGCATCCTACTTGGCGAACATTTCCATCGTAGAATATTCCTGTGTCGAACAACCTAGTTATATATGAGGCATGCTTTTTGAGTTACTTTGGTCTTTTTTCGAGAATAATGCCGATGATTGAAATGTCGTAGCACACTATATGTGAATGTGCTGCGATGGGATTGTCCGCCTTGTGCTATGCATAGGTCCAGGTGTTGTGCATCCTACTTGGCGGACAGTTCCATCGTAGCATATTCCTGTGTCGAACAACCTAGTTATATATGAGGCATGCTTTTTGAGTTTGGTCTTTTTGATTTAGGAGTACTTTCTATAAGTGTATCTTCATATGCGACTTTAATTATATATGTTTTTTTCAATAATCGGTTAATTATTATTGTCAACTTATAGATGACGTGGTACGTCGTGTACAAGGGACGGGTTCCCAGAGTCTACGATGATTGGGAAGACTGCCGGAGACAGGTGCACCGTTTCAGCGGCAATAGCTACAAAGGGTACAACACTATGGCGGAGGCGGAAGCTGAATACACGCGCTATCTAGCGGGAGTTAGGACAAGGAACCAGATGAAGACCTACACCTTCGTCGCGGCGGTGATCATGCTTATCTTCTTTGGTTATTTATCCCGCGTTTGTGTCTAGCTAGCTAGTTTAGATGTCTAGGCGAGCTTCCGAGCTCTAACTTGTTCGATCGACACATGTATTCGCATGTCACCAACTACTACTTTGTAACATGATCGAAACAATGTAACTTAGACTATGTATTCATGTATGAGACTTATCTATATGTATTTGTTTCAATCTTGTTTTTCATATTGAGTATTTATATATATAATTGTATATCTTGTATCTGTGTGTGTATATCTGCTATAATATTGTATATAATCTGTATTGCATATAATCTGGCTCGGAAATTAAAAAAAAAACAAAAAATACATCTGTGGCGCACATGGTCTACCTTCTGTGGCGCACTACACCTAAAGCGCACTATGGAAGTTTAGTGGCGCACTAGATAGTGCGCCACAGAAGATCCCAGGGGTAGCGCACCATCCCAAACTTCTGTGGCGCACTAGGAGGTGCGCTACGCCTATCTCTACACAACCGTGGCGCAATAGGCAGTGCGCCACGGCTAAGAGATAGCCGTAGCGCAAGGCCCGTGGCGCACTGCTAGTGCGCCACGGATGGGCATTTCGGGTGCGCCACTAACAGCCTGTTTCCTAGTAGTGTAAGGCGCTACGACAGGGTGAAGCCAGCGGTCCCAGTCTACCCCAATGCCGGAAGCCGACCGGTAGGGGTATGTCGTTCCACGACCTCAGCAGTATGATCACGGAAATCAGATCTACCATTTCCCGAGCATAGTTGATCCAATCAACTTCGTACAAAATCGATCTATCTCATAGATCGACCACCAAACAGCATATAGATCTCATCTACATCCTACCGCATATCACATATGCGAGATCTCGAGCATAAAACCAGAAGCTATCGCTGTGATACCACTGTTAGGCCACGCAGAGATAAAACAAAACTTTTTCCTCTAACGTGGTGATCCCAAGATCTAGCTGAGGTAGAATGCCACGAGGTTTACCACTAGACGCGCAGTTGCGGATTACTGATGAAGCGCGTCAGTTGATGCAGTGCAGTCCTCACGATCCGATCGTCCTAGTGCAGATCGCACAGCACCTCTGCTGGTATCCACACGTACAAGGAGGAGCGCCGGCGGCGAACTGCTAGGTTCATTACGGCGGCTAGACTGCTGTGGAGCTAGGGTTTCCAACACATGGAATGACCTAACCGAACAACGATTACACCTATTGGGTTATGGTGCTCCACTATATATAGGGAGTGAACGTGGGCTCTGCTCGCGCGGCCCATTCACTAAAGCCCATATAACACTAGTCACTGTGAGTCCAACTCACTAACTCAGTCCTAATCCGGTTTAGGTCCAACCCAACCAGATTACAGGTTCAGATCCAATCCGAACATGCTCCCGCTATTAAGTGTGTGACCCCGCAGGCTCATGGCTACTTGGACACGATTGGAGTCCGACTCTCAATCGATCAGTCGGTAGCGGCTCCTAGCAGAACGTGCCGACTCCCAAGTACCAAAGAATCATGACGACTTGCCTTTCCAATGCGACTTACGTCCGAGTCCCTTTTGCCTCACGATATACCTTGTCAGACTATAGGCGAATATTTTTCATCCCTTAAATAGTCCGACTCTCTTCTCGATCCGAGATAAGTGATTCACCCGACTAACTCTTAGTCGATCGCCTCGGTTAACACATAACCGAGTCGCGTATGGCCATGCTTTCTGAATCATATCTCACGAGAGGGCCCAGAGAATATCTCTCCAAGTGGAGGGGCAAAATCCCATCTTGGTTATTCACATCACGCAGCTTGATTCTCAGTCGACCCGAACCCTGCCTTTATAACTGCCCAGTTACGGATCAGCGTTTGACAGAACCTAAGTCGGTGATCCTCAACTCGGACTATGCAACAACCTCAGGTCTAAGGATTACAGTGATTGAGATATACAAATGACAACTTGTTCGTTGTACCTCAATATGGGTCAATCCGACTCGCTAAACTCTTTAGTCGAATCTATGTAAGTTGGAATAGCATCTCCATGCCCATGACAAGTGGAACCGAGTCATCAAGCCAACTTTCACATTGGTCTAAGTTGTGTGTCTAGCACAACCTCAATGACCAAGGATATTTAGTACAAACAACATGAATGCATAGTTCCACAATCGAATCACATATTCAATGATACACATCAGATGTTTATACAAGGACTACTTAATATCTTTATAAATACAATGGGAAAACTCATCATACATGATTGCCTCTAGGGCATATTCCCAACACTAAGGACCAAGGAGGACTTCGAATTTGATGTTGATGTCACAAACCAACCAGGTCTAACCTACATTAGTGGCAGAGCAAGGAATGAAGTCGTAATAATGTACAATATTCAAGTTGGCCAGAAAATGTACTTCACTGTGAACACCAAAGATCCTTGGAATAGTGTCACAACTGGGAACCTCCCAGTCATCCATCCAAGTAGTGTTCCAACATAATTCATCTTGTACCAATAATATCATATTTTACTATAATCAGTTTTATATTTAATTTTCTCAAATCATAAATTGCAGAATATTTCAGACTCTCGCCTGAAAGACGTGGCATTGAAAATTGATTCTATCAAGGCCACCAACGGAACCAAGATAAATTGGAGGATGATGAAGACAATCATAGAAACTGTAGAGACTTTGGACTACAGGCTATCACGTCATTATGTTGGAGATTATGTACCAGGATCAACTGTAGCAATGGTCCATACCCTAAACTGTCACAGCCAAACCAAACACCTGGTAATCATAAGCAACCTATTTCTTTCTTTTTAAATTTATTGTGAATGTTAAACTGGTCTTATTTGGTACTCCCTTTGTTCACTAATATAAGATACTCCACCGTTCAGAAATATAAATCATTTTAGCTTTGTGAACATAATGTATCTAGATGTATTTTAGTGTATAGGTTAACTCGGAATCTATATACTCCCTCTGTCCTAAAATAGATGTCTCAAATTTGTCAAAATGTGGATGAATCTAGACACTATTTAGTATATTGATTTATTCAAGATTTGAAATACCTAAGACATCTATTCTTGGACGGAGGGAGTAAAAAAGTTGTCTAGACAAATTTGTTTCACAAAGCTCACTCTAACACGTCTTATATTTCTAAACGGAGGGAGTATTACTGAACGGAATGGCTTATATTTCGTGAATGCATGTAGGGAGTATTATTTCTGTTCCATTCCAAGTTTAACTGACAACTTCTTTTGGTGTCGTGCTACTTTATTTTTAAATCAGAAAATTCCAAAACGTCTTGTCCCAAATACGATGGACAAAGAAGGTGGCATGACCATTGTGTGTTATCCTCACACAATGGTGCAGGGGTCATACACCATTTCAAACAAGGATGGCCGTCTCTGTTTGAGTAACTGGAAGAATTTCATGGACAAGGAGCCTACACTTGGATTGAGTGTCAAGATGTTGTTCTTGCTGTACCAAGCCTACTATAAAGGAGCTTACTTGTTTGTTACCCGTTTTCCTGATGACGCCCTGTAGTTATTTTTCATATCGAATATTGCACTTGCTCTGTTAGTGGACATCCGAATTATGTTATCCTATTTTCGTACTGGTTTTAATTTTTAAAGCCTACACGACATGTGTTCATACATCTACGTGAATGCTCGATTATTAAGTTCAAAATGCCATGTATACAAATAATTCTCCATGCCAACATACTCCGTTCCAAAATTTAAGACGTTTTAGTTTTGTGATATGAATATAAACGGAACGGAGGGACTATGAAGTACGAAAGTAAGAAAATAGGGACAAATAGAAGAAAAAGAAAAGGAAAATAATAAAATCGTATCTGGGCCCGTTGTACAGCGCTAGCGGATGAGCGGAGTGGAGAGGAGATGGGCCAACTCGTCAGCTGCCTACAAGGTGGCCCATGATTCTGCCAATGGAAGCGTCACGCGGCGGCCTTTCCGGCTCAACATTAGTTTTCTATAAAACACATAAATAGGTTTACTCGTCCCACCGCCGCGCCTATCCTCTCCTCTCTCCGCCGCCCCACGTCCATCTTCTCTCGACGTCTATGCTCCTCTTCGTGACGTCGATCCGCCACCGTCCGTGAGCCCTAGACTCACTATTGCTCGTACGTTTATATTAAATTTGTAGGCTAGCTCTGATTTCATTGTCTAGATGACTACACAGTATACAATATATTAATTATGTAGTTGATTTATGTAGATCTTTCACTGTACATTATTTGTATTTGTTGAACATGTGCATGACTGATGTTTTTGACGTATGTATTATTGTATGACGTGTGTAATGGATTTATATGATTATGTTATTGTTTTAGGAGACATGGCGTTGTGCGGAAAATGTAAGAGTGTGTGCGACTCCTTGACCTCGGGGTTATTATTTAGTGTCTTTATGCATGAAGAGTTTGAAGATTCATTGGTACAAAACACACTATTTTTTCCTTGCACTATTGCTATCTTGTAACCTTTGTTGGCGGCACTCTACCTTTTTTTAAACGTGTGTATATTCTGTTAATTGTGCGTAGATTATTCCGTGCAATGCAAGGTTCATGTTCAATGAATATGTAGAAGAGAAGACTAGTGTGCACTTTCTAGCACTTGGGCGTGCATATGACGTTGATGTGGTGAAAGATAAGGCTTTGACCCGCATGGGTGGTGATGGATGGAAAGAATTCGTTAGACAGAACCATGTGTTTGGGGGAGATCAAATGATTGTGTTTTCGTTGGGAGGAAAAACACCGAGTATCAGTATTGTCTATTTCAGCGGTGGTGAGAAAGACCCGTATGACTCTACCATCATCTTCCAAGTATGCGAACTGAGCGAAGATGAGCATGGACACCTCTTAAATATTATACATGCAAGAATAACTATTCTTGGGGTCCCATTAGTAACCCGTTTAACACGCACCAATCTTGCGAAACACAACATGGTATGTTATCCTCGTACTCCCTCCGTCTCAAAATAGATGTCTCAATTTTGTCAAAAATTATCAAAATTTGGACGAATCTAGACACAGTTTAGTATATAGATTCATCCAAATTTAAACCTAAGACATCTATTTTGAGACGGAGGGGTAGTTATAATTATGTTATTCCTCCTTATATGTGCATAACTTGTGGCAATCGTCTCACATCGTTACTCTTTTGATTTCATCATCCACGACGGCATCACAGAAACTACCTAAAAAATTTGTTGCCGGCCTTAACATTTCCGAGAAAGGCTTGGTTGGGCTGCGGGTTGGAGATTTCGAAGTCAGCAACATTGCCTACACGATTGACAACGATGGCTGGCTGATATTTAACAAAAAGGCATGGAGGGATTTCTATACGAAAGAAGATGATCTACAAGTTGGACAAGCCTTGCTCGTTACTCCTAGGACCACAAAACAAGTTGGCTTGAACATTATGTTTATCATCGACATCATCTAGCTCCTTGTTTCTTAAGATTGATGCTTATTCGTTTGTAGCTGTCCTGAAACAATTATTTATCTATTTCGCCGCCATATGTAAGAACATTATTATTTCGACGAGTTGACATTTTTGGCCTAGCGATGTATACATATTTAATATTCTCCCTTCGAACCTAGCAATGTATACATTTTTAATATTCTCTTCAAATATTCCTAATGTGTTACTATGAAACGTTGTAATTCCAAATTTATTCACGACACAAACCTTGTCATGATTACGTAAGTAACTTTCGATGCACTAATAATGACTACTTTCGATGCACGAAGCCACGTGTAGACCCACTCATGCACTGGTTAGCCACTCATAGTGGTTGTTTGGATACGGAAGTTTAGCTCCTAGTTTTTGTAAAACGAGTTTTAAGCTGATTTTAGGAAAACCAGTTTTGCCAAAATTTCAGTTAAGAATAGGCACACCGAAATCCATGTTTGGTTCAGGAAATTGTAAAATTGGTTTTCGGATGGAGGCAGAGACGCAAGACTGACATGACAATTAATGGCGACAGCGATGACATGAGAGAATTAACAGCGACAAAGCTTCACAGAGCAGCGGAAAGACTCTCAAGGCGGCCACCGCCATGAACACCAGCGCGCCGGCAGCAACGCTAATGCATATGCCGCTGACACACCTACACGATTGCATCCCGGAGCACCGGCAATCCTGGACGTGATGGCGACCCCGGAGAAAATCACGATGCAGCTTTCCTGGTTTGTGGCAGCGCGTCCTCCTCAAGCAACGCCATGTTCCCGGCGTCAGCGTGAGCTCTACGTCCGGCGGCGGCGCGTTCGATGACGGTGGCGATGGTGCATAACTCGTCTTCCTCCCCATGTTCCTCGTCAGCGTGAGCTCTTCGTCCAGCGATGTCTTCGCGTCGGCCTTGCCTGGCCAGCTCGCCATGTACGTCTGCCTATGAAGTCTCCAGCCAAGGGTCGTCCGGCGAACCTAGAGATAAACTTCGGTGTAGTCTCTTCTGGCTTTGTGGAAAACATTTTTACTTATTCCCGTTTTGGGGGCCGAAGCCAAACAGAGTTTTAGTCTGTTACACAGTTACGCGAGGATAAGGGAAACGAGTTCTCTCAAACGACGTATCCAAACATGGCCTACTCGTTAGAAGCATACATAGACACGATTGCCTGATTGCATAATTGGAGGCCGACCAGCATACAGACTGGCCTAAACCCTAAACCCCACAGGCCCCACCCACCCACCACGCACACCCCCCACGTTGTACGTGCGCACAAAGAGGCACATCTTATCAGAGGGATTTTCTTGTTCGATCGCCTCGACTCCGCCCACCTCGACTCCGCCCATCGCCGCCAACGATGATATTTGAATTCTTTTCTTCCTGCCCTACGTGAGAGCTACATCGAGGACACACCGTTTCTTTTTGAGGAGCTAAATAATCGCAGCACACGCACTACCGTTGCAGGTATTTTTGTATGCACTGTGGATTTATCATGCAGTATTACTAGTTCTAAGTTCAGCAGAACTTCGATTAGAGCTCGATCCATATGGATCCGTTTGTTTAGTCGTTAGATTTTCCGTCCAAGCGTAGTCGCCATTATGTCGAAGAATTGTTAGTGGATCTTTACTAGGAATTCCAGTTGTTGGGGATCTGTTTGAGGGCGGAAAATCGTTTGGCATGATGTTGCCTATTAATTCTGCTGTAATTTTCTTGTGTTAATTGGTTCTGTGTGTTAGACATCGCATCGCAGGCCTACATACGGTGTTGAGATGCAATTTAGCTGGTTTGGTGTTTAAAAACGAATAATGTATAGAAGTCCCTTTTGATAGAAGAAAAAAGACGTTTGATTCTCCTGTTGTTATTCAATTTAGCTGGTTATGTATAATATTGTTCATATATGTTTGCAATAAAAGGTCTATAAACACATGCACTACAGAAAAACTATGTGTGTAAACTCTTTATTTGTAATTGTATATATGTGTAAACATTTTTAAAATCCCGCTCTCGATTTATCGGTAGTTAGGCGCGTCCAGAGATCGATTTACCTGACATGGTGTAGTATAACGTACTCTTAGTGTTATCCATCTTATAGTCTATGTGTGTTATGAATAGTATTATTTTTTTAGATGCCAACAAAACACCTAAATAAATATAGTTATTTTTCAACAGAATGGACGAAATCGGAGAAATGTGTTGTGCTGTTGAGAAGTGGTGTCATTTCGTGAAAAGTATGACACCGGCACAACGTGCCAAAATTGGAGAAACCGACTTGCAGTGCATGCTTGAGATTTCCCCAGTGAAGTCAAGATGTCTACTGATCAAATTTATGACGCAAAAATTTGATCCAAAGACAGAAAAATTTAAGGTACGCAAGAATGATGGTGAAATATCCCTTACGGGAGTGGACGTTGAGTGCATCTATGGTTTAAAAAATCATGGATTGGATATATCGGACATTCTTTATGAGGAAGCTGATGACGCAAAGAACCGTATACCTAATAGCTTTGTAAGCAAAAAAGACAGGTAATCTTGTAATTGATGACCTAATCGCCGACGTTATCAAGGATAAAGTTGCGTATGACGACTTTATCCGCAAAGTGGTTCTGGTTCTGATTGGAACAGTCCTTGCCCCACAGAACCAGAAGATCGTCCCAAAACAATACTATGCACTGGTAGAAGATGTGGGTCGCATTAAAAAGCTGAATTTCAATGAGTATGTACGGACATACCTCATTGCTAGCCTAAAACAAGTAGGCAACGCATATGAAGCGAAGCAATGGCCGACAGGCAGCACCATCTTGTTATAGGTAAATTTCATTCTCAACTTACATACTTCCTCCGATTCAAACTAATTGACTTGGTTTTGTCTAGATTTGGATATATCTAGCACTAAAACATGTCTAGATACATCCAAATCTAGACAAATCTGAGTTAAATAATTTGAATCGGAGGGAGTATATAATTATCTATAATACATTTTTCTTTGTTTTAATCTAATTTTGTTGTGATATTTGAAGTATCTATACTATAAGAAGATACTCCCAGATGGCACCGAGTATACGTCCAGAAGGCCATAGATGAGGAACTGGACGGAAGATGCGGCTTCGGGGAGAGACGCCTTAGAATTAAAGGGTCGTGCTTTGGGGAAGGTATGTAAATACAAGTGATATCGTGGCTTATTTTTTGTTCTGCTAACGGTTCTAGGTTGTCAATATTAATTGGTTTATATACACATATCTTGAAGATTGAGGATGACATAACTCAAAAGCATCGAGAAGAGGTTCTCCATACACCCGAAATTACATCTGGTAAGAAATGTAGTAGAGGGCCTATAGGAAGAAGGAAGGAGGTTCTACATCCAGCAGGGCTAAAGGAATGAGAGAAGTCATGTTGGAACAGATTACGAACAAACTAATAGAGCATATTGATAGAACAATTGAAGAAATCTTTGATATAAAGATGGAGGTCTTCACAGAAGCTTGTGCTAAGGTGTTACACCCTATGTTTCATCTGCTCTGAGTTAAACAAATTCTTTTTTTTAACATGACATGATGATTCATTTATTTTCAATCTTGCAGAAACTTCTTGTTGTGATGAACGCGACAGGAGTCGCGTACAGACCTTCTAAAGAAAAAATGTCTGATAATGACAATGAAGAGGAGGAGATAGATAAGGAGGTAGAGAAGTAGGTAGAGAATGGTGCAGGAATCGCCTCTACTAACACCAAATATACGCCAAAAGTTTTCATGGAACGTCTAGACACCTCAGAAAGTAACTCCTTTAACATTGCACATGACTCTAATTTAAAGAAGGATTCAAATAGTAAGGAGAAAGAGGTTGAAGGTGACATATTCATGTCACCCACAGACAAGAAGGAAAGGAATACTACTGATGCTTGCCACACCGCACCATCGAAACTCGGCAGTACCCAAGCGTCACCAATACTAATTGATGGTAGGGGTCCTTCACCGACGCGACTGGACCCAGAGCCGATTCCATTAGAAGCATTCACAGCTGCATTGCAAAAGGGGCAGGGAGGAAAAAAAGGTGAGGTAGGAGACACTCTGTCGAATGGATCGTCATCAGACTCGTTTAATATCCTACATACCGTTGGCGAGAAGCGCAAGCTCAGGTCAGCGGACAAAAAGGGTAAAAACCCAAAAAATGATGTTAGAAAAGGTAGTGCAACATCATTGAATTGCATAGTTGTGCATAAAACAGTTACATGCACGTATAAAATATTTGTTTCTGTGTATGTAGGTCTTTTCAAAGACCCAGAAGTCCTAGACGGTTTAACACCGCAACAAATAGATGCTGCAGTGTTGTACGTTGAAACAGCAAGAAATAATAAAGATTTTAAGATTTACGTGTCTATGATAACAAGGCCGACACTCAGGTCCCTGCCAACCACATTATTGAGATCTTGATAAAGTATGGCTGGGTGGCAATGTAAGTTCAAGTATCACGGTTTTGTTATTTTATGCAACTAAGAAGGATCGTTTATCACACGTTATTAAATTTTTCTGTAGGTTATATGTTCTTACATGGCAGAATTGTCTCTTTGACTGGGGGATGACCGAAAATTGTGCCCTGCGTATAGGGCAAATGATCTAATACGTACTCCACCAAGAAGAAAAACTAGATCCCAGCATAAGAAAGAGGCCTTGGAAAAAATTCAGAAATGGCTAATGATATATCAGGATGCTTTGAAAGATGCATGGAAGAATACTTCCGTGTTGATAAGGTAAGTACTGTTTGTACAAGAAAATGCAGGGTATAAACCAGATTATGTAATGTGATAACACTTGTCTCTTTTTGGTAGGCATATTTTGTGTTGAATATAAACGATTGCCACTGGTGTTGTGTCGTCCTGAATAACCAAAGAAGATATTTCAAGTGCTCGACACGCTGTTTGAATTTAAAAGGGTCCAGAAAAATATCGAAGCTCTGGTATGTTTTCTCTATATACATTTAGCAACGATATGGTTACTCCAAGCATTACACTAAACCTCTTTGTTTCATAGAGAGAGCAAATTTCGAAAGACATAGAAGTGGCTAACAAATTTATGGATTGTAAGTTTGATGATGTTTCCAATTGGGAGATCGTAAGCTGCGAAACACCACAGCGAAATGATCCGTGAGTTTCTGGTTAAACTAATGTCATTACTTTTGATGTGTTAGTACTGTTATTGAAATTTAGATTCGTTATGATCAGAAACTCGTGTGGAATGTTCGTGCTACGCTGTATGGAGCACTTTGACGGAGATAAATTCACATATGTAGTCTCGCAAGTATTCAAAATTTCTATTTGGCATTTGCATATTTATATACACTAGCATGCGACCTTATTAACCCTGCTAATATTGTGTTACAGGAAAGGATAATTGATTCTAGGAGACGTACTATTGCAGAAATTATTCTGTCGAAGACAAACAAACTCGAAAAGGTAAAAACCAGAGTTCTTGAGATCGCGGAGCTGCTGGCAGATTCTTGAAAACTCAAGAAACAAAAATTCGTACTACCGATTCCCTGGCGAATGTTGGTATACCATTAAACAATTTACGCAAAGTTGGGTTGTTTGATTGCTAAACAGTTCGCGCATGGCGCTGTGTTTTTGTCAGAAGAATGTTTCATACCGTGGTGTTGTTGTTTTTCTTAATTTACGATTGTAATGTAAATTTTGGGTTAGTTGTTTATGTTCGCCAATTTGTGGATTTGATGAGCAATGTTTATAGGCCTAGTTGTAGTGCGTATGCTAAAATACAACGCTCGTCAAAATAGTAACGGACCAGACATATAAATGAATGGGAATTATATTATATAGTCAAAATATAAGAGTTTTTAGCTTTGTGAAGCAAATGTATCTAGACTTGTTTTAGGATGTAGGTTCACTCAACTTTGGGGTGAATCTAGATTCATTTTCTTTAGAAACCTGAAACATCTTATATTTTGTAGTGTAAGTGCAAACCAAACTTTGTTAGCATGTACAGTGTTTGATGCGTATGCCGCGCTCATCTGGAATCCCGTCCTGATGCAGCCACCGGCCCTAAACATCATGGGACCCACCACATATTCACCTCATCATTACCTTTAGAAAAGGGGGGAACAGGAACCCGAGCCTCCATTGCCTTCCATTTCTTTCTCTTCTTTGGGTGCCTTTCTTCAATCCCGCAATGCCGGTGATAGATGCCGAACTCCAGTACAACCTCCGGACCCTCATGGCCGCGGTATGGGGCAGTGCAGATGATGAGGTGCCCTGACTGCCCATGCATCGCGCCACTGAAATGATTGGTCACTAAGAACGAGTAAAATGGCAACTGTGGGCGCGAATTTATGAAATGTGAGAGCAAGCCAGAGGAGGGGAAGGTTAGATCTGAGTTCTTCAAGTCAATTTGTTGATTTCGTTTGCCAATTTTGGTTCTTCCCCGAATTTGGGATTTGAATCAGGGTTCATCTACCCATCCGATTTCAGGATCTGAAAAATTGTAGGTATTTTGAGTGGATGCATGAGTACATTGAGAGGATTAAACTAGAGGGCGCAGTTGATCGGAAGGGGGGCACATCGATTGAGCTCAGTTACCCTCATAAGGTCGAGAGCTTGGGCTCTGAAATCGTTGCTACGACGGGTGATGCAGAAGTTAAGGGAGAACTGAAGAAACTCAACAAGCAGTTAAGGCAGATTATCGATCTGAACAAGCAGGCGAACATGATGAATGATGTATTTTATTTTTGTGAAGTTGCTCTTGGGTTGGTCTATCTGCTGATCATTAAGCAGTAGAAACTGTAATAAGTGTATCAGTTAGCTTCCTCATGCTTTGCACGCCCTGAATAAAAAGCATCACGAATTTGCCAAGTTTTCTCCGTTTGCTTCTCTTTATGCACATGTTCATGTAACAACTCCCTCTGTCACAAAATAGATGTCTTAGGTTTTTCAAAATTTGGATGAATCTATATACTAAATAGTGTCTAGATTCATTCAATTTTTGACATATTTGAGACATATATTTGAGATAGAGGGAGTAGATAAAAACATTTTGTACGCTGGTTCTTGCTTTTCATACATGGCTTGGCAATATCACTCTTATACTTAAATGTATCAACTGGGTGGGATCATGTTGGCCAAGTGTCGAGTCACAAAACCACAAATTTATTATGGTGTTTCTAGCCAACCGAGAGAGGTCATCATAATTTCTTGGCATATAGTGTTATACTAAGATCTATTAACTAGGTAGATATTTCTCAAAAAAAATTAACTAGATTGGATTATGTTGGCCAAGTGTTAACTCATTTACAACAACAAGTTGATGAAGGAGTTTCTGGCCAGCCCATGAAATGTTGGCATGCGCGCCCACATTTGACGCAAAGTGTCTCATCATGTCTAGGCATAGCAGTCTTATACTTAGATCTATAAAGTAGATAGGACCATGTTGGCCAAGTGTTGACTCATATGCTACAAGTGTGTGTCATAGCACTCTTATTCCAATAATACAACCGTCTTGCTGTCTAAAAGGTTATTTATAGTCAGCTTATAGTCAAGTAGTACAATAGTTATCTTCAAAGATCTACTACTTTATACATATATGGCCCACTCACATACTCACATAGTGTCTAGGATCACGCGCAAGAGCTGGCTATTGCATGAGAGCCCATCTCTTTTCTCTCACATTTTCTCTCCCATCCAACTAAGCAAAACAATACTAGTTTAAGCCTTATATCCAGTTGACTAGGACTTATTGTACTTGCTCTAAGAGCCCATCTCTCTTCTCTCTTCTCTCACCTCTTCTCTCTCATCCAACTAAGCAAAACAATACTAGTTTAACTCTTATAGTCAGCTGACTAAAATTTATTGTACTTGCTCTTAGATATCAACTCGTTAGGATCACGTTGGCCAAGTGTTGAGTCACACAACCACAAGTTGATGAAGGAGTCTCTAGCCAACCCAAAGAAGCCTATAGCATTGGAGTGAATCTACGTGATGAACTGACCCCACCTGTGGGCCGGTCTTGAGATTTCAGGGCCCCTGGGCGAAACTAAAATTTTGAGCATCCTTCCTAAATTTTTTTGATATACAAGAATGAAATGATGAAGAATAAATACTTCAAGTATACCCATTTGCAATATTCATATAAAAATGAAAATGTTTACATATTACCTTCAAAAATTCTCCGTGTATTCCTAGAAGCGAAGTCGGTGATAATAAAATCAATATCAATCTCGTCCAATAACTTCTCGATGTCGGATCATAAATAATCACACTAATTGGTTCCTCATCAACACTAGCAAATTTTGTAGGAGATGAATCAAATGCGATATCATGATCACTTACATTGTTATTACCCGCGTTGATGTCATCGTTCTCCTCTGTACCGATATCATCCTCTAGATCAATATTACTATGTTACTCAGCAAGAACTACTAACTCCCTTTCGGTTTACAAGTCTTGCGCGTACTTCTATGTCGCCAAATTGAGCAACTTAGTATCAGGTATATATTATAAAATGTATATCATCGAAAACTTTAGACTTTATAATTTACTTTTCTTAGCACCGGAATAAGGTGCCATAACCAATTAACTACACTAAAAATATAAAGAAGAACAACTATTAGAATAAAAATTAGGGGCAACATTAGACTGTAGAAGAGTGAGATCATAAATTCAGAATTCGAACCTATAGAGGCTGAACGGCCAAAGTGAGACGAGAGATAGGCCACAGACAGAGGCAGAGGGCGATGGGGCGATAGGCGACGATCGGCCGATAGGTGGCGGCTTGCCGCTTTCCGCGTGCGGACCTTCCTACAATCGACAACGCAGTGTTGAGTCGAGGTTGAGGCAGGAACCGGGGTGCAGCGTGCCTTCATACGATACAATCAAAGAGGATAGCTGATGTAATCGCAGGTTAGGTACGTGATGCCGTGATGGACTCCAAATTTGAAACGTATGTGTATGTCTAGCAAAGTAGAGCGCTCAATCTAGCCCAATAGAAAACTCAAAATTGCTATTTTTTATCTTTTTTAAGATCTATTATAGCCTATATATGCAGCACATATCTGGGGAGGGCCCCCCAAAATTTTGGGCCCGGGGCGGCTGCCCCTCCAGTCCCCCCCAAGGGCCGGCTCTATGACCTGTTAGCACGGTTAGCCGACGTCCTTATACACAAGAAAAGAAAATCGCCAGTTCCTCGACTGCATAGTGGCAGTTCCTGCCGTATCCTCGCCTCCTTGTTCCGTTGTAGTGCTTCCCTCTTCAACTCCTCCTATCCTTGTTCTTCTCCTCGTCATCTCCTGGTCTTCTTTATTCCTCGATAGGAAGGCATGGCGAGCAGCCGACTGAAGGTGAACTGGTCCGATCTCCCGGCCGACGGACCACTTGCCAAGATCGGCGAATCCTTCCTGGAGAACGAGGAGTACGTCGATGCCTATGCTGCTTGTCGGAGAGTCTGCGGCGATTGGTGTCGCGCGTTAAAAGAACCCGAGTTCCATCTCAACAACCGGATCCTGGTATATCACACACTTCCAAACGTCGGCGACTTCACGTTCCTCAACCTCGCCACAGGTCGTTACTTCACGACGAATCTAATGGAAGTTCAGCGCAGGTTCACAATTCATCCGATCAACATTCATTTGTTATGATGATACAAAATTATTCTTAAACATGCATGTTTAATTGAACCCTTCGTCCACAAATAAGTGTACTTCTAGCCTTGTCCTAAGTCAAATTTTACTACGTTTGACTAACTTTTTAGAATAATATACTAACATTTATGACACTAAATTGATATCTTTAGATTTATTTTTAAATCTGATTTTATAATATGTCAATTTAATGTAATATATGTTCCTATATTTCTCTATAAAGTTGGTCAAATTTGGTTATGTTTGACTTAGGCAAAGGCTAGATGTACACTTATTTGCGGACGGAGGGAGTAGGTTCTTAAACATGCATGTTCTTGAACATTCTTAAGCAAAGTTTAATTGTATAGGTTCACTCATTTAGGATATATATATCTAGTACATTTTGAAATATCTAGAAGCTCTGTCTTATATTAGTGAATAAAGAGAGTATTTTCCATTGTACATATATCTTAGGGCTAACTGTTCTCTTCATTAAAAGGTTTTACTTCATCGGTGTTTATCGTGGCGTCGTCGTTATTGCTCAGAGGGAAGAGCCGCACAAGATTCGCCTTCTGAACCCACTCACCCGTAATTTCAACACTGAGTTTCAGGCGTAGATACCATCAAATCTTGTGGCATCTCTAGCCGTCACGAAGTCCCCCGTGATGGTGTTTTTTCCACACATTATGAGAATTCTATTGCTTGGACGATGAGGCCACCCCGACAGGGGATTTCAATGGAGTATTTGGAGAAGGAATTTATCCGTCCGGCGTGCGATGCATTACCACATTCCGTGGTGAAGTGTATGCAGTACAGGATGGTGGAGACATCGTGTCGACCAACATCCAGGTGGAGCAGCGCGCGAGCACAGTCAAGATGGCCAGAATAATTTCAGGTCCAGTCTTTGAAAAGATACGCGGAGCCTACAAGTTCTACCTTGTGGAGTCAGAAGGTGATCTACTTCTTGTGTTGGGTGGGGTTTTCGCCGAAGGTCAACCGGTGCTTTACCGGGTGGAGACGCAGAAACACTGTCTCGAGGCTGTAGGTGACATTGGCAATCGTGCCATCTTCGTTCATTTTAACAGGTCGATCTCCGTCAACACTAGAGTGCACCCTAGTACAGTCCTAGCTGATTGCATCTACTACGCGGGTATTTCTTATATCAGAGCGTACAATAATGATCTTAAGGCCTGGGATGGGGTACCAAGACTTGCAGATGGCTTTGGTAAACATGATCTGGAACGTTCACCGAGGCCTTACCGTCTCGACAAGATACTGGCAGCACATTGCAGACGGGGGGAGTTCAATGAATTTCTCCTGCAGGACACGGGAGCGGACGCCGATGAAATATATAGGGCCGAATAGCCTAGGTTATTTTCTCAATCGCTAGCGTGTCCAGATCTTTTCGAAGTAATAAATTGCAATGTATTTGTTTTTAGTACTTTCATAATTCAGTATGGTAGCTTTCAGAATTCTGTGTAGCGGCTTTCATAATTATGTGTAAGTACTATCTTTCAGCTTTACTCATAGAACTCAAGTTGTGATTACTGATTCAGAGTCTCACCTGTCGTGGTTTTTGCCTTAGTTTGAAAGAAGCACCAAAAATTAAAAAAAAATCAAGAAATAGTGGAACTAAGTTGATGATGGTGTTTCTAGCCATGATGCTCGTAAATTTGACCTAGGCATGATGCTTGTGACAATTATGGACCCACAACAACATTGCATGGGATCTAAAATTAACCAATCTGAGTTGTCTAGAAACAACTGACAACCTTGTAGAAGTATGAGCCAACACTTTCTCAAACATGATCGCACCTAGTTATACTTAGATCTATCAAGTAGGTAGGATCATGTTGCTCAAACAAAATAAGGAAACGAATCCCTCTCAAATTTGGCTAAAGTTTATGTTTTTTGATGTTTTATACGAAAGGAAATTGCACCTTTTATGGTTAAAATATATATATATATATGGAAACTAATTTTTGTTTTGTGTACAACATTACCTCCATTTGAAGAAACAAGAAGCATAATTAAGTCAATGGACAAAAATACATTGTCATATAACTTTGAGCTAAAATAACCTCATTTTCCTAGTAGAGTAGTTATTCACGGGCAAGCACTCTTTTTTAAAATTGTTATTCTTGTGTTAAATAAAATGAGTTGTCTCAATCATTGCATCAACTAGCTAAGTTAGTTTGCACGAACTATAACCACATAGATAAAAAATAATATTATAGTAGCATTACATAAACCCATCCACCGATGGGCACACGATACAAACGCACACAACTTACATAATAAAAACTAACTTACAACTAGAAAAACAGAAAAACAACGAGGAATATTCCCGGGCGCCGCATCTTCCCTCCTTGGCTCCTCCTTGCGGGGTAGGGGCTCGCCCCGCACTCGTCGTTGTCCTCCGGCATGCGGTAGGGGAGGGTGTGCATGTTGCCCGAGGAGGGGAAGATGGCACGGAAGTCGGTGAAGATGTTGTAGGTTGTGAATGCGATGAATTCGCATCCACACCAGAAAACCTGCCCGAGGAGCGTGAACGCGTCTAATGGGTTGGTGAAGTGCACGTACATGCCGATCTCCAAGTTGGTGTTGCCATCGTAGTACCTCTCCAGCCTGAACATGCGTGGCGAGCCCCTAGGGAGGTGGCGGTAGTCGGCAGAGAGGAAGAAATGCACTAGTTTCGTCGGCCCCCTCCACCTCGAGATCGCCCAAACACGCAGTTCATTCTAGAAGATGACACCGCCGCACTGCCGCTCGGGCGTGGTGGGTGGGCGACAGAAGGTGGGGCCGTTGAATTGCATGGTTGCGGCTAGCGGGTGACGGCTGAAGAAGATGCGGTGGCGGGCTGGCGGCTGAAGAGAGAGAAGGGTGAGAGAGGTGTGCGGAGATTGGGAAGAAATGGTGCCATTATATAGGCCGGGGCGGCCGTTGCAAACCCTAGTGTGAAGAGAGAGGAGGGTGAGAGGTATGCGGTGGCGTTTGGTCTCCGTCGAGGAGTCAAAGCCGCCGCAGAGCATTCAAAGTGGCGGGACGGGTTATCCAAGCGGCGCGTGCATCGGCGTGCATCGACGAGTTATCCAAGCGGCGGGACGGTAAGGCTGCATCGGCGCGTGCCCTGCATGCTGTGACGCTGCGCGCAATAGCCAGGCTGCAACGCTATGCGCAATAGCCAGGATGCGAAGCTACGCGCAATAGCCAGGCTGCGACGCTGATGGGTTCAATAGCCAGGCTACGACGGGCACGCTGCATGGCGCATGCATGGAAAAGACGCTGGAAAATAGGGCAGCGACGGGCGGCAGGCACAGAGGCGTGGCTGCCACGAGCAGAGGCATAAACAGACCCGTTGGACGATGCGTGGAGGGCCCAGCGGAACCAGACGCGACTCGCTGGAAGAAAAAACGCCAACCAATCACGTCGAAGAAACTGGGCTCTCGCGGATCGCTCATGATTCCTCCTAGAAGACCATATCGCATGGCGGGAGTTTAGCGCACAGCGTCAGAAGGACGGTCGAGGTTGGTCGTTAGGGTTAGCTGCCGTCACACAGAATCCTTCTAGAAGAACAGATCGAACGGATCGGGTAGCGCGCTAGGGTTAGATCGACGCTCCAGGTTGGTCGTCAGGGTTAGCCTGGTCAACGAATGGGGTTTTGAGGGGTTCTGAGCTCAGTAAACGGGGTTTTGACAACTTTGACTGTGCATAACTAATTCCCAAAAAAAATGAAAAATTTCAAAAAATAGTGAGATTTCGTACTAATATTGTATAGGTAGAATAGATGCTAAGGACATTTATTTGGATGATTTGGACAAGGTCGAAAAATAAGATGCTTAGCAATGGGGTCGTTTCCCCTTGCTTTGGAGGCCATTTCTAGCACATTTTCGGTGGCAATGAGATGTACTTCACAAAAGGACTAGGATTGATGAACTAACATGCATACTAGTACATAAAGCATTAAAACATCATAGAAC
This sequence comes from Avena atlantica, assembly GCA_910589765.1. Taxonomy (NCBI): domain Eukaryota; kingdom Viridiplantae; phylum Streptophyta; class Magnoliopsida; order Poales; family Poaceae; genus Avena; species Avena atlantica. The sequence goes on from OU342735.1 coordinate 110,261,624, forward strand.
AAACCAATAATCTCTAAAAAATATTGAATGTTCGTCCAAATTAGAAGGTCAATTCAAATTCAAATTTGAATTCCGGTTCAAATTCAAATTCACATCACATAAGTTTTCACATCAAAGTACACAAACCAATACAACAATCAAGATTACATCAATGAAATATAGGTTTTCACATCAAAGTACAACAAACATAATGTTTCAATGGTTCCCACTCTATTTTGCTTGCATCTTGCCGCTCGATCTCTTGTTAGATTTTTCACCGCTTGGTTCAACATGACATAATTTGTTGATGCTCCTGGTTTTCTTACCAGGACCAGTTGGCCCCCACAACTTTTGCAGCAAAACCTCCTGAACTGGTTTTGGTGGCAATTCAACAGCCAAATCAGCGATGTCGTTCAGCACAACCTCGAGAACATGTTCAGGTGGCACCTCAATAGACTCTTTTGTTGCCTCTTCGGTTTGCAAATTATCCAGAACAGGTGGTAACTCAATAGATTGCAGCACAATATGATCAAGGGCATCATCTGCTTCCATTGCAACATCCACAACAGGTGGCAACTCAATAGCCTCATTTTGCCTTGTTTGATCATCAGTAAACATGATCTGCACATTTCTCTTTTTTCTGAATCCACCAAGTCTTGCCTTTTTGGTTGGCCAGCATTTTTCAACAACAAGAGGCTGAACTGGACATTTTCTCCTGAAAAACATAACAGGTCATTTTGCAACAAAAAAAAGTGAAGAAACAACAGTAACAGTAACAAAAAAATATTGCATACTTCTTTGGCTTTTCAGGAGTGTAACGGCATTTGGAAGACCCAGTTTGGTGCCCAAGTTCCTGGCAAAGCTTCCATCTGTTTTTGTTACCTTTTTTAGGTCCTTTTGGCTTATCATCCTTTTTCCCTTTCTTACTACTCCCACCTTTCTCAAACCATGCCTTGAATATACTTTGCTTAGGCCGGCCAGCTTTTCTTTTGGTCAGTGGAGGACACATAGAAAATTCAAATTCTACTTCAGCCCATTGAGACTGGTCTATAAGTGCTGGAATTGGAGTTGCATATGCATCTTTGAATTTTTCTACTGAATAATATTCATGCAAATATAGGTGCATATTTAACTTTGGTTTGGAGGCCAAGAAGAGTAGGGCATGCTCACATGGCTTTCTAGTGTGTTGCCACTCCAGGCAAGTGCATTCATGCACTTTAGTGTCAACAACATGTCTCCTTCCAGTTTTGGTGTCTCTAACTTCAGCAACCCACAAAGAAGATTTATCAACTTTCAAATGTGCAAGATTTCTACTCATGTTGACAACCTGTTGTACCACTGCTGGAAGCTTGTCCCCTTGCAGGACATCACCAATTTTTCTTCTCAATTCCCACAAGTTCATGATCATGATCCTGATTTGGTCAACCATGTCATGTACATGCAAGTCCTTTAAATCCTTCACCTTGTTGTTAAAACTCTCTGCCAAGTTGTTGTTGATATGATCACATTTGATGGCAGTATTAAATCCTGATCGATACCATAAGAGAGAGTGATAGGTTTGCAGCCATGTACCAAATTCATTCTCAGTACATGCTGCCATTATCTTACCAAGATGATATGAATGTGTCTGGGTAGTGTAAGATCTGGCTGCAGGCCACATGCGCCCAAATTCTTCTCCTCTAAACTTTTTGATCAAATTCATCCACATATGTCCAAAGCACTCTCTTTGCTCAGAATGGGGAAACACGGTCTTTACTGCATTTTCTAGGCCTTTGCATGCATCTGTATGAATTGCCAAAGGTTAGAATGGCCCTAAGCATCTTTTCAACTGCATCATATACCATGTCCATGAGGCCTCAGTCTCTGATTGAAACAACCCAATGGCAACGGGGAACATCCAATTATATCCATCCAGAGCATTGCATGCTGCTAGCTGACCATTCCACTTTCCAGTTAAAAATGAAGAGTACTACCTCCATTTCAAGGCTTAAGGCGTCCTCGTTTTACGTGTTTTTTCTTTGACCAAGGATTACTCTAAATACATAAAGAGTTTTGGTATAAAACTAGTATCACTAGAAAGTATTTTTCAATATGAATCCAACGGTACTAATTATGTACAATATAATCAAGATTTTGTTGCTCAATTCTTTTGGTCAAACTTTGCTTTGAAAAGCGTGTGCGCCTTAAGCCTTGAAACGGAGGTAGTATATGCTTAAATATGGACGACATCCTGCTTTGAAGCCATCGATGCAAGGCTTTAAAGCCATAAAAAACTTAGAGAAGAACACCTTGCCATCATCACTGACCTCAGTATCTATCTCCACAACACTACCAGGTGACCTTTTCTCAACCTCTGCTTTGAAGTTATACAACATCCTAAAAGTATTTGCCCAATCATCATACAATTCTTTCATTGCCCTTTGTTTTGCCTTCCACACAGTGCTATAATTCACCTTAATTGGGTAGTCCTTTTCCAAGTGTTTTTTTAGCCTCTTTGCAGTAGTGTTTGGTGTCTTGGCTAAAATAGGAGTGATGTTTTCAGCAACCCAAATTTGTGATGTCATTGTTGATACTCTCTGTGAACTAGGAATGCAAGTGTGTTAAAAAGGGATTTGATTAACTCTAATGGTGCTTCCATCTGGTTGGCGTCTAGCAGAAACGTACCATTTGCAAGGATTGGCGCCCCCATCAAAACCTCTACATCTAGCATAGAACTTCTTTTTATCAGTCCACTGAGTCTTGGCATCAAACTGCTTCTTGATTGCATAAGTTTTGAAACACATCCTAAACTCACCCATGCTTGGAAACAGTTTCCCTAATGCAATAACATGGTTTTCCTTGTCATAGACAGTAACCAGCTCATCATAATGTGCATCATTTACATCATCTGCAGCATTCTCCATAAGCTCTCTATCTACATCTTCATAAAATGTTCTGTTACCACCATCATCATCAGCCAAATTAGTTTCATCAGTCTTTTCCTTATCTCTGTCATCTACTGGAATGCCAAATATATTGGCCATTTCTGTGTCAGTCATTGGTGCTATGACTAAATCAGTAGTTTCATCTAACTCCACTGAATTCCAATCAACATACATACTAGCCCCTGCATCAACACCCTGTCCTGCATCAACATCATTTCTGTCTGATAATACTGTCACTTTAGTTTGTATGGGCACCATCTGCCTCTGTGAGTCCCAATCATCATCTGACATTTGCGAAGCAAAATTTGAAACCACATATCCAACCTTGGAATCTGCTTCCAGATCGATGAGCTCAGCATGAAAAGTAACCTCTTTGTTTGTCTAGCCATCTTGTTGATCAATTTCATCTACTAAATCTTCTCCATCCTCAATTCTCAAATATTCTCCCTTCCAATTTTCAAACCGTAACAATGCAACTTCCTGCTGTGGACCCCAAGGAACACTTTGCCCGATTTTCTCCAGCAAATTCTTCACGGCCAATTCTTCCATTTGCTGCAGTTGCCGGGGATCAATATCTGCAAACTCAACCTCCCAACCCACAGATGTACCTCTCTCCATGTTACGGACACTACCATCACCTAGTTTCGCTTTAGATGGGAAGAACTTGAAATTGAATTAGAATTTTCTCCGCCGCTCATAATCACCCCTGTTTTGTTTGAGTAGAGGCGGGCAAAGTGAGCTAGAGGAATTGGTGATTATCCAAATGCGATAAAATCAAATGAAAAAATAGTGAGATTGACCTATTGGAAGTGATCTCTTGCCTCTCCATCTTGATGCCCCTGATTTAGCCAACCCGCCCACGGCAATCTAGCTCAGAAATCAGAAATCAGAGGGAAAGCGATTGGGTCAGATCCAAATCCAAGCGCAGGGAATGAGCTAGGGTTTCGAGATTACGCACCACCGATGGGCTTCCCCTGAGCTCACACGGGCCTCCACTGCCGAGCACACGAAGTTGACGGCGGCGCCACCGGATTATAGCTAATCTATCAAGTGGGTGGGATCATGATGGTCAGGTGCAGTGACTCACACAGGCACTAAGTTGATGATGGTGTTTCTAGCCAACCCAGAGAGGTCTAGATCCTATGAAATGTTGGCATGGCCCCACATTTATCACAGTTGTGTGTGTCATGGCTTGGCATAGCAAAATTATAGCTAGAACTATCCAAACGTGGGGTAGTTAGGTCAACGATCATGTCCAACTACTCGAAAGAGCCACTTGTGTACCATGTTTTTATCTACATTTATTCAAATGGACTCAAATTTGGCACGAGGGTTTATCACCATGTGCCTAATGATGCTACCATTCTATCTAGCCATTTTGGTTTGAAATTTTCAAAAATTTAACCAACAAACTCAAAAACAGGCTTTCATTTGTGAAGCAAGTACCAAAACTACAATTTGAAACCTTCTAGTTGCATGCTTGTGCGGTTTTACATCACATTGGGACCACATAAGAGCAGTTGTACTTTTAACCGCATAAGCCACACTTCAAACACGGATATGTAACCGCAGCCGTTACAAAATATCGTGTACATTGACTACAATGTTGCATACAAATAACATGACATAACGCAATAAAAATACTAAAATCCACCCTTGAAATAAACTTTTGGAGGCCATTCCTCCGACAATGAGTAGATCCTACCCACCTGACTTTCATTGCTTGACATCTGAATTTCAGTCACAGTTTTCATATCCATGTCAACTTCAAATGATCCAGGATCAAACCCAGTTGATAACAATACAAATCGTCCATTGCTTGATGCCTTCCTCATCTGAATTTTGTAGTAATAATTTGCGAACCCTGACTTACCCTCATTATTGAAAACTTCTTCCCAGCAGTCATCCGATATCCTAGATCCAATTTTTTGAACCAAATCAACCTTATACTCGAAATACCACACAGTGTGGTTGCCCTCATGATGCAGAACCCATCTTTCAAGATCTCCATTGGAAAACTTAATGAACACCACCCCTCCTCCACATTTAGGAGCTACCGTGTAATCATTCCAAGAGTTAACATTGAATCCCATTTCATCTGACAATTCTATTATGCAAGTTTGTGATGTTAAAATGTCCAAACAAACTATATACCCGACTACATATATCATGTAGAGCTTGCCTCCAGATAAAACACCATACGAATTACGGTGAAAGACAGGAACCACAGGTGATTGTATTGGCGAACTTACTGTTCTTGACCACCCCCCATCTTTATGAATACACACGTGAACAAACACCGGATCAGTACTATTAAAGCTTACCCCGTTGTAGTCAGAATTAAAGAGCGTAGCTGCATATTTCTCGAAGAAAGGCAACCCTGACCACCCCCTTCCAAGTATCAACCCAAACTGCCCAAATGTGTTATCAGTGTGCTGACCCCCATTTCTTGGAATTTGCACTATATGCTCCATCTCCAAAGAACTAAAACTATTTTTTCTTGCAAAGGGGAAAAACGTGTAGTAAACATCCGAGTCCCTACACATGCTTCCAGCTTTAAGACCAAGGACAACACCATCTGCTGAACTCAAAATATCCGCACCTTCCCATAGTTCACTGTTTAATAATGGGCGTAAAGCATTAGATGAAACCTCTGTCTGATTTCCCTGTGCATAAATTAACCTAAATACACCTGTTCTTGTTCCTGGTTTCCTGAACTGCACCAAAAAACCTAGATGTGCTGGTGTTTTTGTCGAACTAAACCAGCGTTGCACAATTAGAGACCTACTAGCTAACAAGCAGGCATTATTGAAAATGCTGCAACGGATCAATGCCATAGAAGTTGCAATTTCAGACTTTGTAATAATTTTTGAAACCAAATCTGAGTTGCTCATCACTGAATCCACAGAAGTGTTCAATTCGACAGATATGCTGGATCCAACTCCATCTGCCAAACAAGAAACCATATGTCATATGTTTGATACAATGCCATGAATTTTTTATACCAAGGAATAGAAGCATGTCAACAAGCTTCCATCATCTACAGAATAACAAATCAAACAACAGGACAGAAATAAAATCCCTACAAACTACAACACACTACTAAGTTCCACCATCCCCCCACCCCCCCAATTTGCGAAGGAAGCTGTTATTGAAGCTTCCCTTCCTAAAAGCATTCACTTCTAAAGAACAGAAACTATTTTATTTTTCAATTGCTCCTTTGTATAAGAAACAATTAAAGTAAAATCCTTCAGCATATCCCAAACTATAGCACGGTTCTTAAATACCCTAAGAAACAGATATACTCTGAAGACCTCTTTAGATCTACACAGAACAGACCCGTACTATACACACAATAGGAAAGCATACAAAATTTTACATATGCAGTCGGATAAAAGCAATCAACATTACCAGAAGCTTCTTTTCGAAATCCATCGCCTGAAGTGTTGAACTCTCTAAATCCCAAAGAATCTTCCATGGCGACAACCCAGCCAGACCTTGGAACCTTAGGCGAAAGCACACCCTCATCCCTCTCGTTCATAATAGCGTGATGTATGCGAGTTTTAGTGGAATGATATAAGAATCAATTTGAATCTTGGAAGAGCGGATGGTTAGGGGCACCTTAGGTTAGGGTTCCAAAGGACGCATCCATTCATCTATAGCTATCGAAATTCCTTTTGTACCCCCCAGGACCAACTTTAGCCATGCTAGCAAAACACAAGGGGGGATTTGCAAAATAACTATGCTGTGCTCTGAACTGAAGCCATGTATGAAGCTAGTTCTGACCGGCCACTATGCTGATTACTACCTGTCAACACCTGGATTTTTAATCCCAGATGCCTGTTATGCCATACATCGCAATCCCAGGATTACCATTTTTGCGAGACATAACAGAATTGGATACCATAGTACATCATCCATTACAAACGATACATAAGTTTTTACACACATAGGGATCTCATGATCCAGTTCTTAATACAACATCAAGCAGCGGAATACGTAATAGTAACGGTAGCGTAGGCGAAGGTCCATCTTCGGGGTCACAGGCAATGCTGACGATGGGAGATGATCCTAGTTGTCGTAACCTTCCTGGGGTCCATCCTCCAGGTACTCCTCTTCACAATATGGCCATGGGAATAGCCAGGGACAAAGCCATGAGTACTCTTTAAGTACTCGCAAACTAGTACTAACAGGTAAGGGGTTTTTGGATAATAGGACACTAGGCTCTAAGGTTGTTTTGCAAAATCCAGGTTTATCTCTACTAAGTTCCAAAGCTAGTCACAATTTTATAACTCCTAAGTGGGATCTTGTAACTCATGTCACAACTCTGTTGTGGTCAAGTCAAAGTCTCAATTCATTTCACAAGTCATTTTGAAAAGTCTGACGGGGAACAGTATGGCCACTCCAACTGTCCATAACCGCGGACGCGGCTATTCGAATAGTTTGACACTCTGCAGAGATTGTACACTTTCACCACACATTCGATACATCCGTCAGGAACAAATCCTGAATTCACCATACTCAGTATGCGGATAATCAATCCTAACCTTTCGATTACACGCCCTAGTATAAGCACCTCTCCTGTGAGTTTGGCCTCCCAACCATGACCAACTATCATCTTGGGTACTACACAGGTGGACAATCTTCACAAGGTAGCCTCAGCTCAGACCTTGGCCGTGAGGGAACTAATACTAAGGAATATAAGTTTCTAGTCAAGCCCTACCCAATATTCGGGTATTGTGGTTGTACGATAAAACTGGAATGGTATCGCATCCAGACAACCATCAGTTTTATAAAGGGCTAAGGCTCATGCCTCAACATTTTCATCACCAAAATTATCAGGTGTTTTTGGAAACACATGTCCAAAACATTTCAATAGAATGATCCATCATTCTAAGATGTTCATAACCATTTTTCCATCAAGTATTCCCATCTAAAAGTTGATCAAGGTTTATGCTTAGCACTAGCATCTACAGGTGGGAGTAGTACTAATGAGGGGTGGTAACTAGTGGAGTTTCAACTAAGGACAACCTTATGTCTCAGGCTGATATCATGGTTTCTAACTTAGGCCAAATTTTATGCTCTTTATGCAACCTTTAGCATCTTTCCAAATCTACCGGTCACTTGAGTAAGCTTTGATAAAGAAATAAAGTAAGAAGCTTTCGAGTAAAACTAGGATTGGTTGATCAAGTGGGTATGATCACATATGCTTAAGGCATATAGTAGTCATAGAACAAGTATGGGTTTGTTGCATCAGTAGGGTATCTTGCAAGGGTTAGCTTGCATAGGTCAACTTGATTAGTAAGGCTTGCATAGGTATAGTATCATCTTGCATAATATCAGTATAAGATTGCTAAATTGCAAGTGTTAGCTTGCAAGGTTAATAGCTCGCCTTGAGCAGAGCAGTGATTGAAGTTCTCCTTGGCTTCTTCTTCGTAGTATCCTCCTTCCTCCTCGTATCCTTGGTCGGTACTAGCGTCTCTGAATAAATACGAGGTACACAATCACCAAACAATACTTAACTACTTGCAATCATCACACACAAGGGTCCTATAGATGATTTAGCATCATCACTAACATTACAAGGTTAAGGCTTGATTTAATTCCTTTTATTTTTAGAAAAGTAATTTCTACTCATTGAAAAACTACTTAAGATTTAATATTCTCCAAACCAAGTACGGGATCATGTTGACACATGTCATCACCACATATTGTAGTCCCTGGGAATGTGATTTAAAGTGGTGTCACAATTTAATAAGGTTTTACCCTTTTATTTTATTTAAATAAAGTGAATAGAAATGCCTATGTAGCATTCTTTTATTACTTGAACATTATTTGTGCAAGTAAACCTATATATTTTTATATATTCTGAAAGGTATGGTTAAATGTGATTTTTGAGAGTTGGAATCAACTCAAAAGCTATTATGGTTTAAATTTGAAAAAAAATTGAATGCAGAAAAGCTTCTGCCTTGTTATTTTTACCATGGGTGATCTATAGATCCAAATGACTTGAATCCAACGGGCTTGGATTCAGCATTCACAGACCTTTCCAACAAAATTGGTTTCATTCAATTTGGTACACTCAATCGATCTGGGTTGATTTTTGAAGTTGGGTACAGAAGTGTGTTTGAATTGAAATAGAAAAAGGTTTAATTTGAATAACTGGGCTGCGCGGGAAAAGTTACTGGGCCGGCCTGCTAAGCGCAGTTCTCCCGCGGGCTGCTTAAGTGGGTGTCCCCACTCGTCAGTGACACGGGGCTGGGCGAAGCGGTATGGGGCGACGTCGATCGTTATCTAACGGCTCGGAGTCATCGTCGATGCGAGACAACTTCGGCGAGAACGAAACCTAGCGCGGCCAGTGAGGGTTGCTGGGGGCTCACCGGGGTATTGGCGAGGGTCGGCGAGGCGGGCGAACGACGAAGTCGACGACGACGAACTCAGGGGTGGTCGCGGCAGCTCCTGGGGTGGCTCCAATCGCTGGCTCCCTTATTCTCCGGCAGCGGCAGGCTCCAGTGAAATTCCGACGAGGTGGTGCTCGCCTTGCTCTGAGAATGGTGTGGCACGATCAGTGAGGAGAGGGGAGTGAGATGGTGTGAAGAAATCGTGCGGGGATGGCCTCTATTTATAGTCGAGCGAGGGGACCGTCGGGGCGCACAGTGAGCTCGTCGGGGGCGAGGTTACAGGCGGCTAATGGCATGGGCAAGGGTAGGGGACGGTGCGGTGTCTCCTGGCGATGCTCAACTACATGGTCTCGAGTCATGGGGCGGTGTGGTTTGGTCTGGAACGGGCGGTGCTCTGCGCGGCAGAGGCGGCGTCTTCGACAGCGGGCGATGGCTGTGTGGAACGGGGCGGCAAACAGGGATGTCTGGTGGTCTCCTGGGTTGATGGCGATCGTGTGTGCACGCGGTGAGGGCGGCGCGCGGTCTGTGGGTGATGGTCGAGGGTGGCGCTCTGGCGCATGCTCGGCATGGTCTGGGCGCGGTTTGTGCGCGTGGTCCAGGGCTTGGCAACGCTTGCGGCTGGGACAGGGAGTGGCGGTGGACGGTGGGCTGCCTCCCAGACATGCTGGCTAGGCTTGCTGCTGCTCCTAGCTTGCTGTCGACTATGGGGTGGCAAGAGGGTGCTCGGATATTCACCATTGATGGAAATGGCAAGCTCACAGGGGTGCTAGTGTTGGGCTAATCTTTCTAGATGATCTACTAAGCTGTGTGTGAGCTAACTAGGGAACAAGTTAGGCAAGAATCACTGCTCACAATAGTGTTTGATGTTTGTTTGATTTGTGTCTGCAACCTGTTTGATGAAATGGCCGCATGAACTCAAGTTTTGAATTTTGAAAAGATTTTTGGTGGGTTTTCTAGATTGGTGCTGGTGAGTCTGCAGATGCTTTGGTTTTAAAAATTGAGCTTGTTTGAGTGGTTTTTGAAAAAGTGGGATCTTCCCATATGATAAAGATTCAATTTTGAATTGTCATTTAAACTATGTATTTGAAAGTTTCTGGATGATCACAAAGTGGGCCTTCATACTATGTTATGAGTACATTCAAGGGGTGCAAAGATCCAGAAAAGTTTCTGTTAGGTTCTGAAAGTTTGAGACAGCCAAAGTAGGCATGGGAGTTAAATTGGCCAAAATGACCATTCATTTCATATATGTATTTCGATTTACTTGTCTTTAGGAAAAGTGTGGGAAATGTTTTAGATGATGTTTATTTCACCTAAGAAACATTTTACAAGCAATTTCTCACACAAACAAGGTGGTTTAAAAGAATTTCAAAATCAATGCATACACATATGCATGCATTCATGAGTTTATTTAGAAAAGTTTTTGTTAACCCTAAGTTTGATGATTAGAAATTGATGATCAAAGCTTAGTATTTTTGGGATGTTACAAACCTTCCCCCCTTAAACAAAATCTTGTCCCGAGATTTGAAAAAGGACAAAAAGATTACCTAGGATTTGAAGAGATCGGGAAACTCTGTCCTGATGTGATCTTCGCGCTCCCAGGTAGCTTCCTCTTCTGTGTGGTTGCTCCACTGAATCTTGAGAAACTTTATGCTACGGGTTCGGGTAGTTCGAAAAGCTTCTTCCAAAATACGGATGGGTACTTCGAGATAGGTCAGGTCATCGTTGATCTCTATGGTCTGGTGATCGATATTCTTGAACACTTCGATCTTCTCGGGGACTTCGAGACACTTGCGAAGTAACGAGATATGGAACACATTGTGCACAACTGACATCTCTTTAGGTAGTTCCAATTGATATGATACTTCTCCTCGACGGTTCAGAATTTTGAAAGGTCCGATATATCTGGGGGCTAACTTTACTTTGAGTTGGAAACGCTGCATTCCCTTCAATGGCGACACTTTTAGATAAACCAAATCTCCTATGTTGAAGGCGAGGTCTCTAAGCCTCTTGTCGGCGTAACTCTTCTGTCGGGATTGGGCGGTCTTGAGGTGCTCACGAATCTTGTGAACCTTCTCTTCTGCTTCTCGGAGGATGTCGGGTCCAAAAATCTGACTCTCTCCTACTTCTGACCAGTTCAAAGGGGTGCGACACTTTCTTCCGTACATGAATTCAAATGGGGCCATTTGCAAGCTGGCTTGGTAACTATTGTTGTATGAAAATTCTGCAAACGGCAGACAGTCTTCCCACTTGGATCCATATTCTAGCACACATGCTCTAAGCATATCTTCGAGTATTTGATTTACTCGCTCCGTTTGTCCATCGGTCTGGGGGTGATACGCGGTACTGAAATCTAGGCGGGTTCCTAAACCTTCTTGGACTTTCTTCCAGAATCTCGAGGTAAACTGAGTTCCTCGATCCGATACTATGTTCTTGGGGACTCCGTGCAAACTAACGATTCTAGCGATGTACAACTCCGCTAGCTTCGAACTCTGATATGTGGTCTTGACGGGCAAGAAATGGGCGACTTTGGACAACCTGTCCACTATGACCCAAATAGAGTCATTTCCCCTACTAGAAGTAGGTAGTCTAGTGATAAAGTCCATTCCTACAGAATCCCATTTCCTTTCCTGAATCTGCAAAGGTAGCAACAATCCAGCGGGTCTTTGATGTCCTGCCTTGACTCGCTGACATATATCACACTTGGCGATATAGCTTCCGATTTCTCTCTTCATCTTATGCCACCAAAATTGCTCTTTCAAATCTTGATACATCTTAGTTCCTCTGGGATGGATAGAATAAAGAGTATCATGAGCCTCCTTCAAGATAACTTCTTTCAATTCCGAATCTGCAGGTACACAAAGGCGTCCTTTGTACCACAGAACTCCTTCTTCATCCTCGGTGAATTCGGGTACCTTGCCTGTACCGATACGACGCTTGATTCCGTCGATACTGGCATTTCCCTTCTGCGCCTCTTTAATCTGACTGATCAAAGTGGGCTGAAGTTCTATGCTAGCCAAAAATCCTTCACTTACTAATTCCATTCGAAAATCTTCCATCTCCTTGTGCAAACATGGTTGCTCCTTCAAAATAATGGAGTTCAAGCGGCATGGCAATCTGCTAAGGGCATCGGCAACCACGTTGGCTTTACCAGGGTGATAGTGAATGTCCAGGTCGTAATCCTTGATTAGCTCAATCCATCTTCTCTGCCTCATATTCAACTCCTTCTGAGTGAATATATACTTTAGGCTCTTGTGATCCGCATAAATCTCACAACGGTTTCCCATTAGGTAATGTCTCCATGTCTTCAGGGCTAGAACTACTACTGCGAGTTCGAGGTCATGGGTTGGGTAGTTTTGCTCATGTGGCTTCAATTGTCGAGATAGATAAGATATAACTTTTCCTTCTTGCATTAGCACACATCCGAGACCAATCTTGGATGCGTCACAATACACATCGAAGGGCTTCGTGATATCCGCATGATCAAGATTGGGGCTGATAATCCCTCCTTGAGTTCTTGAAAACTCGCTTCACATTTGTCGATCCATTCAAACTTCTTGTCCTTCTTTAGCAATTGGGTCATGGGTCTGGCGATACTCGAGAATCCTTCTACGAATTTGCGGTAATATCCCGCAAATCCGAGAAAAGCACGAACTTGGGTTTGAGTGGTTGGGGCTTGCCAATCTTCTACATCTTTCACTTTGGCAGGGTCAACGGCAATTCCTCCGGCTGATACAATGTGACCGAGGAATCCTACCTCCTGTAACCAGAATTCACATTTGCTAAACTTTGCATACAGCTGATGCTCTCTAAGGGTTCCAAGAATGGTCCTTAGGTGTAGCTCATGTTCTTCTTCTGATTTGGAATAAATCAGAATGTCATCGATGAAAACAACGACAAACTTATCCAGGAAGTCCATAAAAATCTTATTCATGAGGTTCATGAAATAAGCGGGGGCATTGGTTAATCCAAAATACATGACTGTATACTCATACAATCCATATCTGGTGGTAAAGGCAGTCTTTGGAATATCCTCTGCACGAATCTTGAGTTGATGATAGCCAGTTCTAAGATCAATCTTAGAAAACACCTGGGCACCGGTCAACTGATCAAACAAATCTTCTATCTTGGCAAGGGGTACTTGTTCTTGATGGTGAATCATTCAACTTCCGATAATCCGTACACAAACAGTTACCTCCATCTTTCTTGTCCACAAATAAGACAGGTGATCTCCATGGTGACGCACTTGGTTGAATCAATCCAATTTCTAGCATGGAATCCAGTTGCTTCTTCAGTTCTACTAGTTCCGACGGGTTCATACTATAGGGTCTCTGGGCTATGGGTCCTGTTCCGGGGATTAGTTCGATGATAAACTCGATATCCCGATCTAGGGGCATACCGGGCAAAACATCTGGAAATACATCGGGGTATTCACAGACTATCCGGACTTGGTCAATGGTAGGTTGGGCTAGACTCTTGTTACACTTGAATTGGCGAGGTAAGGTTTCAGATATATGCTCGACTGATATTCCGGTGGTACTGGTCATGGTGATGGCTTTCTTGGCACAGTCAATCAATCCCTTATGTTTGGACATCCAATCCATTCCTAGTACTACTTCCAAACCTTTAGTTCCGAGTACTATTAGATTAGCATAAAAATCTATGTCATGGATTCGGATAGGGACGGCTTTGCAAATTTGCCTAGCCTTGGTGGTTGATCCAGGGATTTGCACAATCATAACATGCTTCAGTTTGGTTGGTTGAATTTTACTGGTGCAGGCAAATTCTTCGGTGACAAATGAATGCGAAGGCACCAGAGTCAAACAACACTCTTGCAAGTACTGAATTAACAGAAAACATACCCAGCACGACGTCTGGCGCTTCCTGAGTTTCTTCAGCATGCATGAGAAAAAGACGGCCATTGCGGTTGAGTGAATTCCCTGGGGCAAATCTTCTCCCTGGCTGAACACGACGCTGCTGCTGAGCTGGGGCATTGGCATTAGGGGATGTAGCATTCTTCTTGTTGGGGCACTCGTTGGAATAGTGGCCTTTATTTCCACAGTCATAACAGGTCACTTGCGACTTGTCCTTGGCTGCGACAGGCACAGCATTGCTTCCAGTCCTCGGGGCAGTGTTGGTGTTGGCGGTAGCATTGTTGGTGTTGAACTTGGGTGGGGCACGGGTGAAATTGCTAGAGTTGTCGGGGTTGTTGTGATTTCCTCCGGGTCTAGGGTTTCCACGGTTGGGGTAGGTCGGACGGGTCATAGGGGGTATGTTGGTTCTTGGGGCAAATCCAGGAGATGGGTTGCGGCGATACTTTGGGGTCTGATGGGTTCCTGGTTGATGCATCATGCGACGCTTGCGGTTTTGGTTGGCTTGGTTGATCTTTCCTTCCATCTGGATGGCAGAGTCGACAAGGGCTTCAATATCAGCAAAGGGGATATTGACTAACACCGTCTGCATCTCGTCATGCAGACCATTCAGGAATATTTCTTTCTTCTTGGCTTCGGTGTCTATCTCGTCTGGGGCATACCTAGATAATGACAAAAATTTGTCACGGTATTCCACTATAGTCATCCTTCCTTGCTTCAGCTCTCTGAGCTCGTCTCTCATTCTCTTGATCAAACCCGGTGGCACATGGGTTCTGCTAAACTTGACCTTGAATTCCTCCCAGGTCATCATCTGGCCTCCGGTTATTGCACGAAAACTGTTCCACCATGCACTGGCATCTATGGCTAGATAATGGGTGGCAAACAGGACTTTCTCGTTGGCGTCCACTCCGGCGACTTCTAGGTTGTTTTCCATGGTTTGCAGCCAATCATCAGGGTCTAGGGGCTCTTCTGACTTAGTGAAAACAGGTGGGTTAGTATTCTGGAAATTCTTGAGCTTAGATCCATGGTTGTCCTGATTTCCGCGGCCTTGGTTGTTGTGGGCTAGTTGGGCTATCTGTTGCAGGTGGCTAGGTTGGCTTGACGTTCCGCTCTTTCAGCTTCGCGGTCAGAGGTCAACATTTGCAGAATCTGCAACATCGGGTCCGGGGCTGAACTACTTCCTCCACGTGGCATCTGAAGATTGATATAGATCATGAGAAAAGAGGGAAATTTCTAAGGTTTTGGGTTTTTGAAAAGTTTTTAAAAGTTTGGCTCAGGTTTTTCTAGCAACTTGCTTTTTTCATTCATTCATTCATAGCCACAGTACAACACACACCACAGCAAAGAAAAACAGATGGTTTTAAGAACCATTCTGGAAACTACGATACAGTGGGACCGACTACTACTCACTACGTTAGTGCTCAGTGCTACTACTCCTCGGAGTCTGTGGCTTCATCATCTTCATCATCATCGATGAAGGCGAAATCATCTTCATCGGTGAAGAAGTCCGTGGCCTGATCCTCCAGAAAATCATCTTCATCGCTGAGATAGGAGTAAGGGTCTCCACGAAGATCCTCTCCGGCATTCTCCCTTTTCCTCCAACTGCATGTCTCTCTCGTGGATGGTCTCCTCCAGAGATGAGATGCGGTGGCGAAGACGGGCAATAATGCGCTCCTTCTTGTCGCTGACGGCGGCGAGACTTGCGATCCTTTGCTAGCATGGCTATGGTCTGATCCTTCGTCTTGATGATGGCAGACTTGTGGTTGCAATAGTCACGGAGTTGTCCAACTCCTGCTGACGATCATACATCATGAAGCTAAGGTGGTCCAATTGAGTCTTCAGCTTGTGGTGGTATGGGGCTTCCAGTGGTTGTCCATTTGCATCACGCCTTGGGAAAAACTCAAAGCGAGTACCCTTGATCTGATTGATGCTCTGCCCACATAGATGGGAAAGAGCTTCCTGCATTGCTCTGGCAAGTCCATCGAGCCAGTTGTTTTTCCTCAAGGTAAACTGAATTCTCTCCCAGTGGGGAGGTTCAATCTTTCCTCCGAGACTTGCAACAATTAGCCACTGCAGATCTTCTCCTCCTTGATCATTGAGCTGAGCTCCAAAGAACTCGGGGTGCCGACGCTCCAGAAGTTCCGAAAGTTGATCCAGATACCTCTCAAAGATAATGTCTCCTCCATTCCCAAGTTGGTAAAACTTGCTGTACTTCACGTGCATCTATAAAAATAGAGGATGAGTAGATTAGCAGAGTGATCAAGTGTGTCAAAATTTTATGTATTTTGCAAGAGTTTTTGAGGAACATGAATTTTTATGAAAGAATCAAAGAGATGAGAATGAGAATAAGTTTTGTAAATATTTGTTTTCTTTGGTTTTGAAACTAAGTTTTTGGTTCAAACGTCCAGTCTAACTAGGGTCTCCTATGGTCAGGATGGCTCTGATACCAACTTGTCAACACCCGGATTTTTGATCCCAGATGCCTGTTATGCCATACATCGCAATCCCAGGATTACCATTTTTGCGAGACATAACAGAATTGGATACCATAGTACATCATCCATTACAAACGATACATAAGTTCTTACACAAATAGGGATCTCATGATCCAGTTCTTAATACAACATCAAGCAGACGAATACGCAATAGTAACGATAGCGTAGGCGAAGCTCCGTCTTCGGGGTCACAGGCAATGCTGACGATGGGAGATGATCCTAGTTATCGTAACCTTCCTGGGGTCCATCCTCCAGGTACTCCTCTTCATAGTCTGGCCATGGGAATAGCCAGGGACAAAGCCATGAGTACTCTTTAAGTACTCGCAAACTAGTACTAACAGGTAAGGGGTTTTTGGATAATAGGACACTAGGCTCTAAGGTTGTTTTGCAAAAGCCAGGTTTATCTCTACTAAGTTCCAAAGCTAGTCACAATTTTATAACTCCTAAGTGGGATCTTGTAACTCATGTCACAACTCTGTTGTGGTCAAGTCAAAGTCTCAATTCATTTCACAAGTCATTTTGAAAAGTCTGGCGGGGGAACAGTATGGCCACTCCAACTGTCCATAACCGCGAACGCGGCTATTCGAATAGTTTGACACTCTGCAGAGATTGTACACTTTCACCACACATTCGATACATCCGTCAGGAACAAATCCTGAATTCACCATACTCAGTATGCGGATAATCAATCCTAACCTTTCGATTACACGCCCTAGTATAAGCACCTCTCCTGTGAGTTTAGCCTCCCAACCATGACCAACTGTCATCTTGGGTACTGCACAGGTGGACAATCTTCACAAGGTAGCCTCAGCTCAGACCTTGGCCGTGAGGGAACTAATACTAAGGAATATAAGTT
This sequence comes from Avena atlantica, assembly GCA_910589765.1. Taxonomy (NCBI): domain Eukaryota; kingdom Viridiplantae; phylum Streptophyta; class Magnoliopsida; order Poales; family Poaceae; genus Avena; species Avena atlantica. The sequence goes on from OU342735.1 coordinate 110,279,147, forward strand.
TCCAGTCAAGCCCTACCCAATATTTGGGTATTGTGGTTGTACGATAAAATTGAAATGGTATCACATCGAGACAACCATCAGTTTTATAAAGGGCTAAGGCTCATGCCTCAACATTTTCATCACCAAAATCATCAGGTGTTTTTGGAAACACATGTCCAAAACATTTCATAGAATGATCCATCATTCCAAGGTTTTCATAACCATTTTCCACACAAGTATTCCCATCTAAAAGTTGATCAAGTTTTATGCTTAGCACTAGCATCTACAGGTGGGGTAGTACTAATGAGGGGTGGTAACTAGTGGAGTTTTCAACTAAGGACAACCTTATGTCTCTAGGCTGATATCAAGGTTCTAACTTAGGCCAAATTTATGCTCTTTATGCAACCTTCAGCATCTTTCCCAAATCTACCGGTCACTTGAGTAAGCTTTGATAAAGAAATAAAGTAAGAAGCTTGCGGTAAAACTAGGATTGGTTTATCAAGTGGGTATGATCAGATATGCTTAAGGCATATAGTAGGCATAGAACAAGTAGGGTGTTGTTGCATCAGTAGGGTATCTTGCAAGGTTTAGCTTGCATAGGTCAACTTGATTAGTAAGGCTTGCATAGGTATAGATCATCTTGCATCAATATCAGTATAAGCTTGCTAAATTGCAAGTGTTATCTTGCAGGAATAGCTTGCCTTGAGCAGAGCAGTGGTTGAAGTTCTCCTCGGCTTCTTCTTCGTAGTATCCTCCTTCCTCCTCGTATCCTTGGTCGGTACTAGCGTCTATGAATAAATACGAGGTACACAATCACCAAACAATACTTAACTAATTGCAATCATCACACACAAGGGTCCTATAGATGATCTAGCATCATCTCTAACATTACAAGGTTTAAGGCTTGATTTAATTCCTTTTATTTTTAGAAAGTAATTTCTACTCATTGAAAAACTACTTAAGATTTAATATTCTCCAACCAAGTATGGGATCATGTTGACACATGTCATCACCACATATTGTAGTCCATGGGAATGTGATTTAAAGTGGTGTCACAATTTAATAAGGTTTTACCCTTTTATTTTATTTAAATAAAGTGAATAGAAATGCCTATGTAGCATTGTTTTATTACTTGAACATTATTTGTGCAAGTAAACCTATATATTTTTATATATTCTGAAAGGTATGGTTAAATGTGATTTTTGAGAGTTGGAATCAACTCAAAAGCTATTATGGTTTAAATTTGAAAAATGTGTGAATGCAGAAAAGCTTCTGCCTTGTTATTTTTACCATGGGTGATCTATAGATCCAAATGACTTGAATCCAACGGGCTTGGATTCAGCATTCACTGACCTTTCCAACAAAATTGGTTTCATTCAATTTGGTGCACTGAATCGATCTGGGTTGATTTTTGAATTTGGGTACAAAAGTGTGTTTGAATTGAAATAGAAAAAGGTTTAATTTGAATAACTGGGCTGCGCGGGAAATTTACTACTGGGCCGGCCTGCTAAGCGCAGTGCTCCCGCGGGCTGCTTAAGTGGGTGTCCCCACTCGTCAGTGACACGGGGTTGGGCGAAGCGGTATGGGGCGACGTGGATCGTTCGATCTAGTTCTAATCTAACGGCTGGGAGTCATCGTCGACGCGAGACAACTCCGGCGAGAACGAAACCTAGCGCGGCCAGTGAGGGTTGTTGGGGGCTCACCGGGGTACTGGCAAGGGTCGGCGAGGCGGGCGAACGACGAAGTCGACGACGGCGAACTCATGGGTGGTCGCGGAAGCTCCTGGGGTGGCTCCAATCGCTGGCTCCCTTCTTCTCCAGCAGCGGCAGGCTCCAGTGAAATTCCGGCGAGGTGGTGCTCGCCTTGCTCTGAGAATGGTGTGGCACGATCAGTGAGCAGAGGGGAGTGAGATGGTGTGAAGAAATCGTGCGGGGATGGCCTCTATTTATAGTCGAGCGAGGGGACCGTCGGGGCGCACAGTGAGCTCGTCGGGGGCGAGGTTACAGGCGGCTAATGGCATGGGCAAGGGTAGGGGACGGTGCGGTGTCTCCTGGCGATGCTCAACTACATGGTCTCGAGGCATGGGGCGGTGTGGTTTGGTCTGGAACAGGCGGTGCTCTGCGCGGCAGAGGCGGCGTCTTCAACGGCGGGCGGTGGCTGTGCGGAACGGGGCGGGAAACAGGGATGTCTGGTGGTCTCCTGGGTTGAAGGCGATCGTGTGTGCACGCGGTGAGGGCGGCACGCGGACTGTGGGTGATGGTCGAGGGTGGCGCTCTGGCACATGCTCGGCATGGTCTGGGCGCGGTTTGTGCGCGTGGTCCAAGGCTTGGCAACGCTTGCGGCTGGGACAGGGAGTGGCGGTGGACGGTGGGCTGCCTCCCAGACATGCTGTCTAGGCTTGCTGCTGCTCCTAGCTTGCTGTCGACTATGGGGTGGCAAGAGGGTGCTCAGCTATTCACCATTGATGGCAATGGCAAGCTCACAGGGGTGCTAGTGTTGGGCTAATCTTTCTAGATGATCTACTGAGCTGTGTGTGAGCTAACTAGGGAACAAGTTAGGCAAGAATCACTGCTCACAATAGTGTTTGATATTTGTTTGATTTGTGTCTGCAACCTGTTTGATGAAATGGCCGCATGAACTCAAGTTTTGAATTTTGAAAAGATTTTTGGTGGGTTTGCTAGATTGGTGCTGGTGAGTCTGCAGATGCTTGGGTTTTGAAAGTTGAGCTTGTTTGAGTGGTTTTTGAAAAAGTGGGATCTTCCCATATGATAAAGATTCAATTTTGAATTGTCATTTAAACTATGCATTTGAAAGTTTCTGGATGATCACAAAGTGGGCCTTGATACTATGTTATGAGTACATTCAAGGGGTGCAAAGATCCAGAAAAGTTTCTGTTAGGTTCTGAAAGTTTGAGACAGCCAAAGTAGGCATGGGAGTTAAATTGGCCAAAATGACCATGCATTTCATATATGTGTTTTGATTTACTTGTCTTTAGGAAAAGTGTGGGAAATGTTTTAGATGATGTTTATTTCACCTAAGAAACATTTTACAAGCAATGGCTCACACAAACAAGGTGGTTTAAAAGAATTTCAAAATCAATGCATACACATATGCATGCATTCATGAGTTTATTTAGAAAAGTTTTTGTTAACCCTAAGTTTGATGATTAGAAATTGATGATCCAAGCTTAGTATTTTTGGGATGTTACAAACCTTCCCCCCTTAAACAAAATCTGTCCCAAGATTTGAAAAAGGACGAAAAGATTACCTAGGATTTGAAGAGATCGGGAAACTCCATCCTGATGTGATCTTCGCGCTCCCAGGTAGCTTCCTCTTCTGTGTGGTTGCTCCACTGAATCTTGAGAAACTTGATGCTACGGGTTCGGGTAGTTCGAAAAGCTTCTTCCAAAATACGGATGGGTACTTCGGGATAGGTCAGGTCATCGTTGATCTCTATGGTCCGGTGATCGATATTCTTGAACACTTCGGTCTTCTCGGGGACTTCGAGACACTTGCGAAGTAACGAGATATGGAACACATTGTGCACAGCTGACATCTCTTTAGGTAGTTCCAATTGATATGATACTTCTCCTCGACGGTTCAGAATTTTGAAGGTCCGATATATCTGGGGGCTAACTTTCCTTTGAGTTGGAAACGCTGCATTCCCTTCAATGGCGACACTTTTAGATAAACAAAATCTCCTATGTTGAAGGAGAGGTCTCTAAGTCTCTTGTCGGCGTAACTCTTCTGTCGGGATTGGGCGGTCTTGAGGTGCTCACGAATCTTGTGAACCTTCTCTTCTGCTTCTCGGAGGATGTCGGGTCCGAAAATCTGACTCTCTCCTACTTCCGACCAGTTCAAAGGGGTGCGACACTTTCTTCCGTACATGAATTCAAATGGGGCCATTTGCAAGATGGCTTGGTAACTATTGTTGTATGAAAATTCTGCAAACGGCAGACAGTCTTCCCACTTGGATCCATATTCTAGCACACATGCTCTAAGCATATCTTCGAGTATTTGATTTACTCGCTCCGTTTGTCCATCGGTCTGGGGGTGATACGCGGTACTGAAATCTAGGCGGGTTCCTAAACCTTCTTGGACTTTCTTCTAGAATCTCGAGGTAAACTGAGTTCCTCGATCCGATACTATGTTCTTGGGGACTCCGTGCAAACTAACGATTCTAGCGATGTACAACTCCGCTAGCTTCGAACTCTGATATGTGGTCTTGACGGGCAAGAAATGGGCGACTTTGGACAACCTGTCCACTATGACCCAAATAGAGTCATTTCCCCTACTAGAAGTAGGTAGTCCAGTGATAAAGTCCATTCCTACAGAATCCCATTTCCATTCCGGAATCTGCAAAGGTTGCAACAATCCAGCGGGTCTTTGATGTCCTGCCTTGACTCGCTGACATATATCACACTTGGCGATATATCTTCCGATTTCTCTCTTCATCTTATGCCACCAAAATTGCTCTTTCAAATCTTGATACATCTTAGTTCCTCCGGGATGGATAGAATAAAGAGTATCATGAGCCTCCTTCAAGATAACTTCTTTCAATTCCGAATCTGCGGGTACACAAATGCATCCTTTGTACCACAGAACTCCTTCTTCATCCTCGGTGAATCCGGGTACCTTGCCTGTACCAATACGACGCTTGATTCCGTCGATACTGGCATTTCCCTTCTGCGCCTCTTTAATCTGACTGATCAAAGTGGGCTGAAGTTCTATTCTAGCCAAAAATCCTTCACTTACTAATTCCATTCGAAAATCTTCCATCTCCTTGTGCAAACTTGGTTGCTCCTTCAAAATAATGGAGTTCAAGCGGCACGGCAATCTGCTAAGGGCATCGGCTACCACGTTGGCTTTACCAGGGTGATAGTGAATGTCCAGGTCGTAATCCTTGATTAGCTCAATCCATCTTCTCTGCCTCATATTCAACTCCTTCTGAGTGAATATATACTTTAGGCTCTTGTGATCCGAATAAATCTCACAAAGGTTTCCCATTAGGTAATGTCTCCATGTCTTCAGGGCTAGAACTACTGCTGCGAGTTCGAGGTCATGGGTTGGCTGGTTTTGCTCATGTGGCTTCAATTGTCGAGATAGATAAGATATAACTTTGCCTTCTTGCATTAGCACACATCCGAGACCAATATTGGATGCGTCACAATACACATCGAAGGGCTTCGTGATATCCGGCATGATCAAGATTGGGGCTGAAATCAATCTCCTCTTGAGTTCTTGAAAACTCGCTTCACATTTGTCGGTCCATTCAAACTTCTTGTCCTTCTTTAGCAATTGGGTCATGGGTCTGGCGATACTCGAGTATCCTTCTACGAATTTGCGGTAATATCCCGCCAATCCGAGAAAAGCACGAACTTGGGTTTGAGTGGTTGGGGCTTGCCAATCTTCTACATCTTTCACTTTGGCAGGGTCAACGGCAATTCCTCCGGCTGATACAATGTGACCGAGGAATCCTACCTCCTGTAACCTGAATTCACATTTGCTAAACTTTTCATACAGCTGATGCTCTCTAAGGGTTCCAAGAATGGTCCTTAGGTGTAGCTCATGTTCTTCTTATGATTTGGAATAAATCAGAATGTCATCGATGAAAACAACGACAAACTTATCCAGGAAGTCCATAAAAATCTTATTCATGAGGTTCATGAAATAAGCGGGGGCATTGGTTAATCCAAAAGACATGACTGTATACTCATACAATCCATATCTGGTGGTAAAGGCAGTCTTTGGAATATCCTCTGCACGAATCTTGAGTTGATGATAGCCAGTTCTAAGATCAATCTTAGAAAACACCTGGGCACCGGTCAACTGATCAAACAAATCTTCTATCTTGGGCAAGGGGTACTTGTTCTTGATGGTGAAATCATTCAACTTCCGATAATCCGTACACAAACAGTTACCTCCATCTTTCTTGTCCACAAATAAGACAGGTGATCTCCATGGTGACGCACTTGGTTGAATCAATCCAATTTCTAGCATGGAATCCAGTTGCTTCCTCAGTTCTGCTAGTTCCGACGGGTTCATACTATAGGGTCTCTGGGCTATGGGTCCTGTTCCGAGGATTAGTTAGATGATAAACTCGATATCCCGATCTAGGGGCATACCGGGCAAAACATCTGGAAATACATCGGGGTATTCACAGACTATCCGGACTTGGTCAATGGTAGGTTGGGCTAGACTCTTGTTACACTTGAATTGGCGAGGTAAGGTTTCAGATATATGCTCGACTGATATTCCGGTGGTACTGGTCATGGTGATGGCTTTCTTGGCACAGTCAATCAATCCCTTATGTTTGGACATCCAATCCATTCCTAGTACTACTTCCAAACCTTTAGTTCCGAGTACTATTAGATTAGCATAAAAATCTATGTCATGGATTCGGATAGGGACGGCTTTGCAAATTTGCCTAGCCTTGGTGGTTGATCCAGGGATTTGCACAATCATAACATGCTTCAGTTTGGTTGGTTGAATTTTACTGGTGCAGGCAAATTCTTCGGTGACAAATGAATGCGAGGCACCAGAGTCAAACAACACTCTTGCAAGTACTGAATTAACAGAAAACATACCCAGCACGACGTCTGGCGCTTCCTGAGTTTCTTCTGAGTTTCTTCATGCATGAGAAAAAGACGGCCATTGCGGTTGAGTGAATTCCCTGGGGCAAATCTTCTCCCTGGCTGAACACGACGCTGCTGCTGAGCTGGGGCATTGGCATTAGGGGATGTAGCATTCTTCTTGTTGGGGCACTCGTTGGAATAGTGGCCTTTATTTCCACAGTCATAACAGGTCACTTGCGACTTGTCCTTGGCTGCGACAGGCACAGCATTGCTTCCAGTCCTCGGGGCAAGGTTGGTGTTGGCGGTAGCATTGTTGGTGTTGAACTTGGGTGGGGCACGGGTGAAATTGCTAGAGTTGCCGAGGTTGTTGTGATTTCCTCCGGGTCTAGGGTTTCCACGGTTGGGGTAGGTCGGACGGGTCATAGGGGGTCTGTTGGTTCTTGGGGAAAATCCTGGAGACGGGTTGGGGCGATACTTTGGGGTCTGATGGGTTCCTGGTTGATGCATCATGCGACGCTTGCGGTTTTGATTGGCTTGGTTGATCTTTCCTTCCATCTGGATGGCATAGTCGACAAGGGCTTCAATATCAGCAAAGGGGATATTGACTAACACCGTTTGCATCTCGTCATGCAGACCATTCAGGAATCTTTCTTTCTTCTTGGCTTCGGTGTCTATCTCGTCCGGGGCATACCTAGCTAATGACAAAAATTTGTCACGGTATTCCACTACAGTCATCCTTCCTTGCTTTAGCTCTCTGAACTCGTCTCTCATTCTCTTGATCAAACTCGGTGGCACATGGGTTCTGCTAAACTTGACCTTGAATTCCTCCCAGGTCATCATCTGGCCTCCGGTCATTGCACGAACACTGTTCCACCATGCCCTGGCATCTCCGGCTAGATAATGGGTGGTGAACAGGACTTTCTCGTTGGCTTCCACTCCGGTGACTTCTAGGTTGTTTTCCATGGTTTGCAGCCAATCATCACGGTCTAGGGGCTCTTCTGACTTAGTGAAAACGGGTGGGTTAGTATTCTGGAAATTCTTGAGCTTAGATCCATGGTTGTCCTGATTTCCGCGGCCTTGGTTGTTGTGGGCTAGTTGGGCTATCTGTTGCAGGGTGGCTAGGTTGGCTTGACGTTCCGCTCTTTCAGCTTCGCGGTCAGAGGTCAACATTTGCAGAATCTGCAACACCGGGTCCGGGGCTGAACTACTTCCTCCACGTGGCATCTGAAGATTGATATAGATCATGAGAAAAGAGGGAAATTTCTAAGGTTTTGGGTTTTTGAAAAGTTTTTAAAACTTTGGCTCAGGTTTTTCTAGCAACTTGCTTTTTCATTCATTCATTCATAGCACACAGTACAACACACACCACAGCAAAGAAAAACAGATGGTTTTAAGAACCATTCTGGAGACTACGATATAGTGGGACCGACTACTACTCACTATGTTAGTGCTCAGTGCTACTACTCCTCGGAGTCTATGGCTTCATCATCTTCATCATCATCGATGAAGGCGTAATCATCTTCATCGGTGAAGAAGTCCATGGCCTGATCCTCCAGAAAATCATCGTCATCGCTGAGATAGGAGTAAGGGTCTCCACGAAGATCCTCTCCGGCATTCTCCCTTTCCTCCAACTGCATGTCTCTCTCGTGGATGGTCTCCTCCAGAGATGAGATGCGGTGGCGAAGACGGGCAATAATGCGCTCCTTCTTGTCGAGCTGACTGCGGCGAGACTTGTGATCCTTTGCTAGCATGGCTATGGTCTGATCCTTTGTCTTGATGATGGCAGACTTGTGGTTGCAATAGTCACGGCAGTTGTCCAACTCCTGCTAACGATCATACATCATGAAGCTAAGGTGGTCCAATTGAGTCTTCAGCTCGGGGTGGTATGGGGCTTCCAGCGGTTGTCCATTTGCATCACGCCTTGGGAAAAACTAAAAGCGAGTACCCTTGATCTGTTTGATGCTCTGCCCACATAGACGGGAAAGAGCTTCCTGCATTGCTCTGGCAAGTCCATCGAGCCAGTTGTTTTCCCTCAAGGTAAACTGAATTCCCTCCGCAGTGGGAGGTTCAATCTTTCCTCGGAGACTTGCAACAATTAGCCACTGCAAAGAACTCGGGGTGCAAACGCTCCAGAAGTTCCGAAAGCTGATCCAGATCCCTCTCAAAGATAAGGTCTCCTCCATTCCCAAGTTGGTAAAACTTTCTGTACTTCACGTCCATCTATAAAAATAGAGGATGAGTAGATTAGCAGAGTGATCAAGTGTGTCAAAATGTTATGTATTTTGCAAGAGTTTTTGGAGGAACATGCCTTTTATGAAAGAATCAAAGAGATGAGAATGAGAATAAGTTTTTGTAAATATTTGTTTTCTTTGGTTCTGAAACTAAGTTTTTGGTTCAAACGTCTAGTCTAACTAGGGTCTCCTATGGTCAGGATGGCTCTGATACCAACTTGTCAACACCCGGATTTTTAATCCCAGATGCCTGTTATGCCATACATCGCAATCCCAGGATTACCATTTTTTTTGAGACATAACAGAATTGGATACCATAGTACATCATCAATTACAAACGATACATAAGTTCTTACACAAATAGGGATGTCATGATCCAGTTCTTAATACAACATCAAGCAGCGAAATACGTAATAGTAACGGTAGCGTAGTTGAAGCTCCATCTTCGGGGTCACAGGCAATGCTGACGATGGGAGATGATCCTAGTTGTCGTAACCTTCCTGGGGTCCATCCTCTAGGTACTCATCTTCATAGTCTGGCCATGGGAATAGCCAGGGAAAAAGCCATGAGTACTATTTAAGTACTCGCAAACTAGTACTAACAGGTAAGGGGTTTTTGGATAATAGGACACTAGGATCTAAGGTTGTTTTGCAAAAGCCAGGTTTATCTCTACTAAGTTCCAAAGCTAGTCACAATTTTATAACTCCTAAGTGGGATCTTGTAAATCATGTCACAACTCTGTTGTGGTCAAGTCAAAGTCTCAATTCATTTCACAAGTCATTTTGAAAAGTCTGGCGCGGGAACAGTATGGCCACTCCAACTGTCCATAACCGCGGACGCGGCTATTCGAATAGTTTGACACTCTGCAGAGATTGTACACTTTCACCACACATTCGATACATCCGTCAGGAACAAATCCTGAATTCACCATACTCGGTATGCGGATAATCAATCCTAACCTTTCGATTACACGCCCTAGTATAGGCACCTCTCCTGTGATTTTGGCCTCCCAACCATGACGAACTGTCATCTTGGGTACTGCACAGGTGGACAATCTTCACAAGGTAGCCTCAGCTCAGACCTTGGCCGTGAGGGAACTAATACTAAGGAATATAAGTTTCCAGTCAAGCCCTACCCAATATTCGGGTATTGTGGTTGTACGATAAAATTGGAATGGTATCGCATCCAGACAACCATCAGTTTTATAAAGGGCTAAGGTTCATGCCTCAACATTTTCATCACCAAAATCATCAGGTATTTTTGGAAACACATGTCCAAAACATTTCAATAGAATGATCCATCATTCTAAGGTGTTCATAACCATTTTTCCATCAAGTATTCCGATCTAAAATTTGATCAAGTTTTATGCTTAGCACTAGCATCTACTGGTGGGAATAGTACTAATGAGGGGTGGTAACTAGTGGAGTTCCAACTAAGGACAACCTTATGTCTCAAGCTGATATCAAGGTTTCTAACTTAGGCCAAATTTTATGCTCTTTATGCAACCTTTAGCATCTTTCCAAATCTACCGGTCACTTGAGTAAGCTTTGATAAAGAAATAAAGTAAGAAGCTTGCGAGTAAAACTAGGATTGGTTTATAAAGTGGGTATGATCACATATGCTTAAGGCATATAGTAGTCATAGAACAAGTATGGGTTTGTTGCATCAGTAGGGTATCTTGCAAGGGTTAGCTTGCATAGGTCAACTTGATAAGTAAGGCTTGCATAGGTATAGTATTAGCTTGCATCAATATCAGTATAAGCATGCTAAATTGCAAGTGTTAGCTTGCAAGGTTAATAGCTTGCCTTGAGCAGAGCAGTGATTGAAGTTCTCCTCGGCTTCTTCTTCGTAGTATCCTCCTTCCTCCTCGTATCCTTGGTCGGTACTAGCGTCTATGAATAAATACGAGGTACACAATCACCAAACAATACTTAACTACTTGCAATAATCACACACAAGGGTCCTATAGATGATTTAGCATCATCTCTAACATTACAAGGTTAAGGCTTTATTTAATTCCTTTTATTTTTGGAAAAGTAATTTCTACTCATTGAAAAACAACTTAAGATTTAATATTCTCCAAACCAAGTATGGGATCATGTTGACACATGTCATCACCACATATTGTAGTCCCTGGGAATGTGATTTAAAGTGGTGTCACAATTTAATAAGGTTTTACCCTTTTATTTTATTTAAATAAAGTGAATAGAAATGCCTATGTAGCATTCTTTTATTACTTGAACATTATTTCTGCAAGTAAACCTATATATTTTTATATATTCTGAAAGGTATGGTTAAATGTGATTTTTGAGAGTTGGAATCAACTCAAAAGCTGTTATGGTTTGAATTTGAAAAATGTTTGAATGCAGAAAAGCTTCTGCCTTGTTATTTTTACCATGGGTGATCTATAGATCCAAATGACTTGAATCCAACGGGCTTGGATTCAGCATTCCCAGACCTTTCCAACAAAATTGGTTTCATTCAATTTGGTGCACTGAATCGATCTAGGTTGATTTTTGAAGTTGGGTACAGAAGTGTGTTTGAATTGAAATAGAAAAAGGTTTAATTTGAATAACTGGGTTGCGCGAGAAAAGTTACTGGGCCGGCCTGCTAAGCACAGTGCTCCCGCGGGCTGCTTAAGTGGGTGTCCCCACTCGTCAGTGATGTAACACCCTCAGAATCGGACCTATGCAAGTCGAGCAAAATTCGCCAAACCCGCATAGAAACGATTCAAAGGTGCCCACCAGGCACTTTCGTGCGGGTGGAAAACGAAGTAATAACATTACACAACAGTCCTCGATGGGACCCACAGAACAGATATATATAACAGCGACTCAAAGAGTCAAGAATACTGATATAATGTACAAAGATCCAAATCACCTTGAAAAGATAGAGCGTCCAGCTACGGACAAGATGCAAATGGGGCTAAGAGCCCTGAAGAATAACCAATGGCGTCCATAACCCTGCCCAGGCCAAGCCGGAAGGTTAACCCTGCTAACGGCGTCGATCTCAAAACCTGCTTAAACAAAAGGGGTGCCGACAAAGGGCAAAGGAAAAATAAGGAGCGTCAGTACTGAGGCCAGTACACGGCGAGGCTAGAATTCGGCGGTCCTCGCCTACATAGGTATGGTGGACTGAAGCGGCAGCGGCAGCATGCACTAAACAACCTATAGAGACTCAATACAACTGGCGGCATTTAGAGAGGGGTAAGAAGGACCTATTCGAGACCAACCTGATACTATCATCAAACAAACCCATCCTGGCGTTTCCCCCTCGAGACCAAACGAGGAAGTCAACCGAGGAACTCACACCGTTGGCAGTTTTACTTATTCAGTTATAGTTGATGCACTTAACTAGTCAGGTTTAGATAATCGTCCTGATAAAGTAAGCAGTGGGCATTTTAGTTAACCATTCCGTTATGGTGGCAATACTTACTAGTCAGATTCTGATAGCATGAGATAACCCAAAACCCAGCAGTTGTTGGTACTTTTATTCCGCCATTCCGTTGTAGTTGCAATACTTACTAGTCAGGTACAATGGTCGCAAGCGACACTCCAAACAAGCAGTTGTGGGCAGTATTAATTAGCCATTCCATTATAGTGAAGCTGATTACTAGTCATTATAAAGTCAAATTTATAGCAATAAACTTTAGTTATGCTTGTCTATGATCGAGATACTGTGCTCCAAGTCGTCCATATCCGCGGACACGGCTTTCAGAAAGTTTTACCCGGCCGGGGTGCACCAATAGCAACACACGCTCGATCAACCTCGGAAAAACCAAATCAAAACCCAACGAGGCTTTCACGACTGAACAATCACAGGATTCAGAAATATTTCAGGGGGCCACCCCTTGAAGTACACCCGCAACGAAGTAAGCAAGCTCCGAGACGGACTCAAGGTTGTGGGGACGGCTGTGAACGACTGGGAACCCAAAACTGGGCTTGTCGACACCGCGGAATCGTGCCACGATCCTAAACAGTACAGTGTGCTATCTGTCGCACAATTTAAATACAGAAAGTAGCATGGCATAAGTACAGGATAGTAAATAAAACCTCAAACTAGTTTGTGGCCCCAAGAAATAAGACGGAATCAAGCTCTGGCTCAGGGGGGTCCCATATACCTCCCGGATGTGGATAGCGCGATAAATCAAGGAACAGGTATCAAGTACTCGGGGTCTTATGGGACACAAGTGGGCGTTCGGAAACCAAATATTTTCTATCACCCACCGATGCCTCTGCTTATTTCAATTTTAGTTGTTAAACAGAAATTAAAGTGACGATAAGTAAAACTACGATCATCTCCAACAACAACATACGGCAATACATCAACAACTGTGGCATTTGACAACACGCAACAGCACTTGAGCAAGCGACTACGACGCGCAAGTCCAACTAACTACCAAACAACAGGTAATAGGGTGTGTCCAAGGCAATATGAGGCTGCAGGGAATGTCCAGGGAACGGAAAACTAGAGCATCGCAACACAGATAGCAATAGGTCAACAGGAGGGAATAAATACTATAAAAGTAAGATAGGTAGAAAGGGGGAGATGCTCGCCTGAAAACATTGTTGAAGGGTTCATCCGAGGATCGGGGCGAAGCTCACATCAACTCAACGGCCTTATCCGCGAAGAAGCAAAACACTAGAAGAAACACCGGATGCAATATTTAATACAACGGCAGAAGATCGGCATGATGCATGTATGATGCATGGCATGGCAAAGGTGCGATGCAATTAGGTCATATTAAGCGGGACCGGGGTCCCGACAATTAATTAGGTGGTTCAAGTTATTTAGCTACCCCGCAATTAAATGTTGTTTAGCAAGACAACAGATGGAACCGGTTCGCTACACAAGTTTAAATGAGGCCAATATAAGGCTAGATTTGCCCGCATATGGGCCCCATATTTAATTATTAGGTGAATCGGCATAAGGCCCCCAAACCAAAGACATGCATGCGAGATGAATGGTTAATATGCCACAAGTTGTTATTATGTTATAAAATAGGGTTTTCGGAAAAGGGGTTCACACATCAGAGGGGGCTCGACGATCTTGGGTTCCGAGGTTCGGGGTCGGTCTCAGGCTTCAGGGTTCGGCGAGGTCGTTCTCGGACTCAGGGGTAGATCTTGGCGCATCTGGGGTCTCGGCGGACTCGGTGTCCGGGGTGAAATACTTGACGTTCTCGAGGGAGTACTTGTCGCACAGGTTTTCTTCGGGTTCTCTGTCGATGATCTCGTCGTCGAGAAGAACTTGACGGGTCCGCGTGTCGGGTCGGTCTTGGCGTTCGGGTGAAGCACTTGGCGTTCTGCGTCGATGTTCTTATCGTCCGGGTTCTCGAGCATCGCATCCGAGAAGGAGTACTTGGCGTCCACCGGTTCCATGTCGACGACCTTGGTCTCCTCGATGGCGAACTCGGCGTATCCATGGCGTGGTCCTTGTCGGGGTTCTCGGCTCCGGGCGCCGGGGTCGGCTTCAGGGTTTCGGAGTTGGGGACTTCGGATCCTCGAGGCGACCTTGACCAGGGATGCAACATCACCACATCACGGCGCATCGCCAGGGACAAAAACCACACAAACACAAAAGGGTGGCCATGCTCCTGGGGCTCGTTGACGCGGGACCGGAGGCGGTGGCCACGGCGACTCCGGCGGCGCTTGCAGATGGTCGGAGCAGGGGGGGCTCGCGGAGGAGGAGGACGCGGGACCTGGCGGGCTGCGGGGTCGTCGGGGGTGCGGCCGGGCTCGGGGAGGTCTGCGCGGAGCTGGGCGGAGGGGGGGGGGGGGCGGGGGACGCCGGCGGGCGCGCGGACGGCAGGGGCGGCTCCGGCGATGTCAGGGAGGAGCCGCGGCGAGGCGGGGGCGAGGAAGGGGGGGGGGCCGAGGAAGGGGAGGCCGAGGCCGCGCCGGCGGCTGACGGGAACGGGAGGGGGAGAGGGGGAGAGGGGGAGCCCCGGGGCGGCGGCGCGGGCGGTGCTTGGTGGGGGGGCTCGCGCGGCGGCGCGGCTCGGCCGGAGGCGGGGTCGGTGGGGGTGAGCGGGTCGAGGAAGGTGGCGGCGCCGACGGACGGCGGGCGCGGCTCGCCGAGGCGGACGCGGCTCGCCGAGGCGGACGCGGGGGTGACGACGGGCCGGCGGCGGAGGGATCTTGCAGGGAGGTGGCTGGCGGCGGACGGAGGAGAAGGTGCAGGGCGGGGGACGCGAGGGAGACCGGTGGGCACGGGGAGAGGTGGCTGCGGAGCGGCGGAGCGGGCGGGCGGCGGGCTTCGCGGCTGCAGGAGGCGGCGAGGGAGGAGGGCTGCGCGGCGGAGAGAGGGAGCCGGAGGCGGGGTGGGCCGGAGAGGAGGGTGGAGGCGGTGTGCTACGGGGGGAGGAAGAGAGGAGAGACGGGGCAAGCGGGGAAGACGACGCGGCCAGGGCAGGTGGGCCAGGGCGTGGGTCCCGCGGGGTGGGACCCAGGGGCAGCGGTTGGGGCTGGTTGGTGGGAGTGTGGCGTGTGTGCTTGAGTGAGTGGCCGGCGGGGTGAGTGGGTTGAGTGGAGAGGGAGGGCTAGGCCACGTGGCATGCAGGGATAGGCTAGGGAATAGGGGAGGGGTGAGGTGGCGGTCGCTGAGTGGCTGGGGTGAGGTGGAAGGGGGCTGGGTAGAGTTGCTTGGGTAGCTTTAGGATTTAGGTAGGGCTGGCAGGGTGGACCGATTTGTTTTATACGGGGGTGGTCGTTCGGGTCGGGTTGGCCCGTTCGACTGCCCCCACTAATTAATAAATATTTTTATTTAATTTAAAAGCACCTTTTGCAGACCGATAGCGTTCAAACAAAAATAATCCGGAGACCGGGCTTTGATATTTGAATAGAGGTGGGGCGTTTTAGAAAACAAAACGGCTTTGCGAAATAGTTTAATGCAAACCATGCATGATGATGACGATGCAATGCACAAATTCAACGCGATTTTCTAGTAGTGGTTTTGCGGGATGCCACAATTCGACACCACTAACGATGGATCTCGCCCTCGAGATCCGCCTCATGGTACCGGAAGGAAAGGTCGGCGATCTGCGTCTTCTCGCTTCGTGTAGACCTTCGCGACACCACTAACAATGATGCCTTCCTCGTCTCGAAAACGGCGACACCACCAACAAGACGTCGTTGATCCCGTTCATCAAGAGAACACTCCGGAAAACAACGGACGAAGTTAAAGGTAAGGCCACCTCTAACTTCCATGGAAGGAGTAAAATTGCATCGATCCACTATTCAATATACCGAGCAAATGATAAGAGTAGTGGTATGGTCGCGACTCCATCCCGCACTCAAAGCATTACTCTGTACACGAATAGACAGATTATGCAACCAACCCTCGGATCAGACTGAAGATCTCGACAAGCGAGGTTCGGATCAAAGGAGTGATGCAGACTCTGCATCGGATCTGGCATAGAGGATGTCGTCATGTCGGAAAACACCGGAAGGGACGAACAAGGAACAAGAATGGTACGGCAGAAGAAGGATTCCTCAAGCAGCATGAACACCGGATGGGAGAGCACCGTTATCAAAGGAGGAAGCGAAACCCTGAAGGTACGACGGAACCCAACCACGAGAAATCCTGGACTCGAAGAGGAAGGAGAGAGCAGATTCAAAACACGTCGAGATAAGAGGAGAACAGCAGAGGGGTAAGGAGTAAAATCAGACCTAATTAGAACTATCCAACCGTTTTTCAAAAATAGTTTGACACTCTACTTCGGCCGTTAGCTAGGTTATCCTACGGGCTGGACTTGTGGGGTATCGCAACTGCTGAGCTCTGATACCACTCTGTAACACCCTCAGAATCGGACCTATGCAAGTCGAGCAAAATTCGCCAAACCCGCATAGAAACGATTCAAAGGTGCCCACCAGGCACTTTCGTGCGGGTGGAAAACGAAGTAATAACATTACACAACAGTCCTCGATGGGACCCACAGAACAGATATATATAACAGCGACTCAAAGAGTCAAGAATACTGATATAATGTACAAAGATCCAAATCACCTTGAAAAGATAGAGCGTCCAGCTACGGACAAGATGCAAATGGGGATAAGAGCCCTGAAGAATAACCAATGGCGTCCATAACCCTGCCCAGGCCAAGCCGGAAGGTTAACCCTGCTAACGGCGTCGATCTCAAAACCTGCTTAAACAAAAGGGGTGCCGACAAAGGGCAAAGGAAAAAGAAGGAGCGTCAGTACTGAGGCCAGTACACGGCGAGGCTAGAATTCGGCGGTCCTCGCCTACATAGGTATGGTGGACTGAAGCGGCAGCGGCAGCATGCACTAAACAACCTATAGAGACTCAATACAACTGGCGGCATTTAGAGAGGGGTAAGAAGGACCTATTCGGGACCAACCTGATACTATCATCAAACAAACCCATCCTGGCGTTTCCCCCTCGAGACCAAACGAGGAAGTCAACCGAGGAACTCACACCGTTGGCAGTTTTACTTATTCAGTTATAGTTGCGGCACTTAACTAGTCAGGTTTAGATAATCGTCCTGATAAAGTAAGCAGTGGGCATTTTAGTTAACCATTCCGTTATGGTGGCAATACTTACTAGTCAGATTCTGATAGCATGAGATAACCCAAAACCCAGCAGTTGTTGGTACTTTTATTCCGCCATTCCGTTGTAGTTGCAATACTTACTAGTCAGGTACAATGGTCGCAAGCGACACTCCAAACAAGCAGTTGTGGGCAGTATTAATTAGCCATTCCATTATAGTGAAGCTGATTACTAGTCATTATAAAGTCAAATTTATAGCAATAAACTTTAGTTATGCTTGTCTATGATCGAGATACTGTGCTCCAAGTCGTCCATATCCGCGGACACGGCTTTCAGAAAGTTTTACCCGGCCGGGGTGCACCAATAGCAACACACGCTCGATCAACCTCGGAAAAACCAAATCAAAACCCAACGAGGCTTTCACGACTGAACAATCACAGGATTCAGAAATATTTCAGGGGGCCACCCCTTGAAGTACACCCGCAACGAAGTAAGCAAGCTCCGAGACGGACTCAAGGTTGTGGGGACGGCTGTGAACGACTGGGAACCCAAAACTGGGCTTGTCGACACCGCGGAATCGTGCCACGATCCTAAACAGTACAGTGTGCTATCTGTCGCACAATTTAAATACAGAAAGTAGCATGGCATAAGTACATGATAGTAAATAAAACCTCAAACTAGTTTGTGGCCCCAAGAAATAAGACGGAATCAAGCTCTGGCTCAGGGGGGGTCCCATATACCTCCCAGATGTGGATAGCGCGATAAATCAAGGAACAGGTATCAAGTACTCGGGGTCTTACGGGACACAAGTGGGCGTTCGGAAACCAAATATTTTCTATCACCCACCGATGCCTCTGCTTATTTCAATTTTAGTTGTTAAACAGAAATTAAAGTGACGATAAGTAAAACTACGATCATCTCCAACAACAACACATGGCAATACATCAACAACTGTGGCATTTGACAACACGCAACAGCACTTGAGCAAGCGACTACGACGCGCAAGTCCAACTAACTACCAAACAACAGGTAATAGGGTGTGTCCAAGGCAATATGAGGCTGCAAGGAATGTCCAGGGAACGGAAAACTAGAGCATCGCAACACAGATAGCAATAGGTCAACAGGAGGGAATAAATACTATAAAAGTAAGATAGGTAGAAAGGGGGAGATGCTCGCCTGAAAACATTGTTGAAGGGTTCATCCGAGGATCGGGGCGAAGCTCACATCAACTGAACGGCCTTATCCGCGAAGAAGCAAAACACTAGAAGAAACACCGGATGCAATATTTAATACAACGGCAGAAGATCGGCATGATGCATGTATGATGCATGGCATGGCAAAGGTGCGATGCAATTAGGTCATATTAAGCGGGACCGGGGTCCCGACAATTAATTAGGTGGTTCAAGTTGTTTAGCTACCCCGCAATTAAATGTTGTTTAGCAAGACAACAGATGGAACCGGTTCGCTACACAAGTTTAAATGAGGCCAATATAAGGCTAGATTTGCCCGCATATGGGCCCCATATTTAATTATTAGGTGAATCGGCATAAGGCCCCCAAACCAAAGACATGCATGTGAGATGAATGGTTAATATGCCACAAGTTGTTATTATGTTATAAAATAGGGTTTTCGGAAAAGGGGTTCACACATCAGAGGGGGCTCGACGATCTTGGGTTCCGGGGTTCGGGGTCGGTCTCAGGCTTCAGGGTTCGGCGAGGTCGTTCTCGGACTCAGGGGTAGATCTTGGCGCATCCGGGGTCTCGGCGGACTCGGTGTCCGGGGTGAAATACTTGACGTTCTCGAGGGAGTACTTGTCGCACAGGTTTTCTTCGGGTTCTATGTCGATGATCTCGTCGTCGAGAAGAACTTGACGGGTCCGCGTGTCGGGTCGGTCTTGGCGTTCGGGTGAAGCACTTGGCGTTCTGCGTCGATGTTCTTATCGTCCGGGTTCTCGAGCATCGCATCCGAGAAGGAGTACTTGGCGTCCACCGGTTCCATGTCGACGACCTTGGTCTCCTCGATGGCGAACTCGGCGTATCCATGGCGTGGTCCTTGTCGGGGTTCTCGGCTCCGGGCGCCGGGGTCGGCTTTGGGGTTTCGGAGTTGGGGACTTCGGATCCTCGAGGCGACCTTGACCAGGGATGCAACATCACCACATCACGGCGCATCGCCAGGGACAAAAACCACACAAACACAAAAGGGTGGCCATGCTCCTGGGGCTCGTTGACGCGGGACCGGAGGCGGTGGCCACGGCGACTCCGGCGGCGCTTGCAGATGGTCGGAGGCGGGGCGGCTCGCGGAGGAGGAGGACGCGGGACCTGGCGGGCTGCGGGGTCGTCGGGGGCGCGGCCGGGCTCGGGGAGGTCTGCCGGCGAGCTGGGCTGGAGGGGGCGCGGGGACGCCGGCAGGGCGCGCGGACGGCAGGGGCGGCTCCGGCGACGTCAGGGAGGAGCCGCGGGCGAGGCAGGGGCGCCGAGGAAGGGGGAGGCCGACGGCGGCGCCGGCGGCTGATGGGAACGGGAGGGGGAGAGGGGGAGAGGGGGAGCCCCGGGGCGGCGGCGCGGGCGGTGCTTGGTGGGGGGCTCGCGCGGCGGCGCGGCTCGGGCCGGAGGCGGGGTCGGTGCGGGGTGAGCGGGTCGAGGAAGGTGGCGGCGCCGGCGGACGGCGGGCGCGGCTCGCCGAGGCGGACGCGGCTCGCCGAGGCGGACGCGGGGGTGACGACGGGGCCGGCGGCGGAGGGAGCTTGCAGGGAGGTGGCTGGCGGCGGACGGAGAAGGTGCAGGGCGGGGGACGCGAGGGAGACCGGTGGGCACGGGGAGAGGTGGCTGCGGAGCGGCGGAGCGGGCGGCGGGGCTTCGCGGCTGCAGGAGGCGGCGAGGGAGGAGGGCTGCGCGGCGGAGAGGGAGCCGGAGGCGGGGTGGGCCGGAGAGGAGGGTGGAGGCGGTGTGCTGCGGGGGGAGGAAGAGAGGAGAGACGGGGCAAGCGGGGAAGACGACGCGGCCAGGGCAGGTGGGCTAGGGGCGTGGGTCCCGCGGGGTGGGACCCAGGGGCAGCGGTTGGGGCTGGTTAGTGGGAGTGTGGCGTGTGTGCTTGAGTGAGTGGCCGGCGGGGTGAGTGGGTTGAGTGGAGAGGGAGGGCTAGGCCACGTGGCATGCAGGGATAGGCTAGGGAATAGGGGAGGGGTGAGGTGGCGGTCGCTGAGTGGCTGGGGTGAGGTGGAAGGGGGCTGGGTAGAGTTGCTTGGGTAGCTTTAGGATTTAGGTAGGGCTGGCAGGGTGGACCGATTTGTTTTATACGGGGGTGGTCGTTCGGGTCGGGTTGGCCCGTTCGACTGCCCCCACTAATTAATAAATATTTTTATTTAATTTAAAAGCACCTTTTGCAGACCGATAGCGTTCAAACAAAAATAATCCGGAGACCGGGCTTTGATATTTGAATAGAGGTGGGGCGTTTTAGAAAACAAAACGGCTTTGCGAAATAGTTTAATGCAAACCATGCATGATGATGACGATGCAATGCACAAATTCAAAGCGATTTTCTAGTAGTGGTTTTGCGGGATGCCACAAGTGACACGGGGCTGGGCGAAGCGGTATGGCGCGACGTGGATCGTT
Source organism: Avena atlantica (assembly GCA_910589765.1). Lineage (NCBI taxonomy): Eukaryota > Viridiplantae > Streptophyta > Magnoliopsida > Poales > Poaceae > Avena > Avena atlantica. Next base: position 110,300,047 of record OU342735.1, read on the forward strand.
CGATCTAGTTCTAATCTAACGGCTGGGAGTCATCATCGACGCAAGACAACTCCGGTGAGAACGAAACCTAGCGCGGCCAGTGAGGGTTGCTGGGGGCTCACCGGGGTACTGGCGAGGGTCGGCGAGGCGGGCGAATGACGAATTCGACGACGGCGAACTCAGGGGTGGTCGCGGCAGCTCCTGGGGTGGCTCCAATCGCTGGCTCCCTTCTTCTTCGGCAGCGGCAGGCTCCAGTGAAATTCCGGCGAGGTGGTGCTCGCCTTGCTCTGAGAATGGTGTGGCACGATCAGTGAGGAGAGGGGAGTGAGATGGTGTGAAGAAATCGTGCGGGGGTGTCCTCTATTTATAGTCGAGCGAGGGGACTATCGGGGCGCATGGTGAGCTTGTCGGGGGCGAGGTTACAGGTGGCTAATGGCATGGGCAAGGGTAGGGGACGGTGCGGTGTCTCCTGGCGATGGTCAACTACATGGTGTCGAGGCATGGGGCGGTGTGGTTTGGTCTGGAACGGGCGGTTCTCTGCGCGGCAGAGGCGGCGTCTTCGACGGCGGGCGGTGGCTGTGCGGCACAGGGCGGCAAACGGGGATGTCTGGTGGTCTCCTAGGTTGATGGCGATCGTGTGTGCACGCGGTGAGGGCGGCGCGCAGTCTGTGGGTGATGGTCGAGGGTGGCGCTCTGGCGCATGCTCGGCATGGTCTGGGCGCGGTTTGTGCGCGTGGTCCAGGGCTTGGCAACGCTTAGGGCTGGGACAAGGAGTGGTGGTGGACGGTGGGCTGCTTCCCAGACATGCTGGCTAGGCTTGCTGCTGCTCCTAGCTTGCTGTCGACTATGGGGTGGCAAGAGGGTGCTCGGCTATTCACCATTGATGGCAATGGCAAGCTCACAGGGGTGCTAGTGCTGGGCTAATCTTTCTAGATGATCTACTGAGCTATGTGTGAGCTAACTAGGGAACAAGTTAGGCAAGAATCACTGCTCACAATAGTGTTTGATGTTTGTTTGATTTGTGTCTGCAACCTGTTTGATGAAATGGCCGCATGAACTCAAGTTTTGAATTTTGAAAAGATTTTTGGTGGGTTTGCTAGATTGGTGCTGGTGAGTCTGCAGATGCTTGGGTTTTAAAAGTTGAGCTTGTTTGAGTGGTTTTTGAAAAAGTAGGATCTTCCCATATGATAAAGATTCAATTTTGAATTGTAATTTAAACTATGCATTTGAAAGTTTCTGGATGATCACAAAGTGGGCCTTGATACTTTGTTATGAGTACATTCAAGGGGTGCAAAGATCCAGAAAAGTTTCTGTTAGGTTCTGAAAGTTTGAGACAGCCAAAGTAGGCATGAGAGTTAAATTGGCCAAAATGACCATTCATTTCATATATGTGTTTTGATTTACTTGTCTTTAGGAAAAGTGTGGGAAATATTTTAGATGATGTTTATTTCACCTAAGAAACATTTTACAAGCAATGGCTCACACAAACAAGGTGGTTTAAAAGAATTTCAAAATCAATGCATACACATATGCATGCATTCATGAGTTTATTTAGAAAAGTTTTTGTTAACCCTAAGTTTGATGATTAGAAATTGATGATCCAAGCTTAGTATTTTTGGGATGTTACACTACCTAACCCAAAAAATTATACGTACGCTTAAAATCGATCTATAAAAATTACTGATCAATCCAAAAAAAACATCCTTCCTGGTATATCTTAAGGGAAAAAAACTCAATCCCGAAGAGAAACAAATTTAACCGTGAAACACAGAAACTTAGATTCATAGTGGATTAACTGAAGATTATTTATATTTCCCATCTATCCCAAATAGTTCAGCTTTTCCCTTTTCATATGACACCCATTTTTTAAGCACCAAATATTAGCCGAAGATATCCCATGTTGTAAAATTTATCGTTTTTAAAAAACTAGGATTAGCCGAAGATTAGCTGAAGATATCTCATTTTTATGACTTACTATTACATTAAAAAGTACTAGTGTTAGACCTGAATGATGCATACATTACCCCTCCCTAAATCATAACTAAGAATAGTGAAATATTCATATTGTTTAAATTACAAATTCATAAGCCATGTTTTGATGTATTGATGCTAGCTAAATGGACTCAAATTTGGCACAAGGGTGTATCACCACGTGCCTAATGATGCTAGCATTGTATCTAGCCTAATGATGCTAGCATTGTACCCAGAGAGGTCTATAGACAATGCAATGTTGGCATGGACCCACATCTACCACAAAGTGGCTCATCATGTCTTGGCATTGTATCTAGCCTAATGATGCTAGCATTGTACCCATAGAGGTCTAGATCCCATGCAATGTTGGCATGGCCCCACATCTACCACAGTTGTGTGTGTCATGGCTTGGCATAGCGAAAGTATAGTTAGATATATCAAGAGGGTAGTATCATGTTGTCCAAGTGATGACTCATACAACAACAAGTTGGTGAAGGTGTTTCTATCCAACCCAGAGAGGTCTCGATCCCATGCAATGTTGGCATGACCCCACATTTGCCACAAGTGTGTCTCATGTCTTGGCATAACACTCTTAAATCTAGATCTATCAAGTGGGTGGGATCTTGTTGGTCAGGTGTAGTGACTCACACAACCACTAAGTTGATGATGGTGTTTCTAGCCAACCTAGAGAGGTATAGATCCCATGAAATGTTGGCATGGGCCCACATCTCTTGCTGTAGATTCAAAATTCAACTGATTTTTAGAAACAATTCAAAATTCATCATCTCTTGGCATAGTAGTGTTATACTTAGATCTATCAAGTGGGTGGGATCATGTTATCCCAGCATTGCATTAGGGTCTAGACCCATATGAGTTGACTAGAAACACTATCATCAAGTTTGTCGTGGCTTGACATAGCACTATTATAGCTAGATCTATCAAGTGGGAGGGATCATGTGGTCAAGTGTAGTGTCTCAAACAACCACTAAGTTGATGATGGTGTTTCTAGCCAGCCCAAAGAGGTCTAGACCCCATGCAATGTTAGCATGGCCCCACATCTACCACAAGTGTGTCATGGCTTGGCATAGAACTTTTACAGCTAGATCTATCAAGTGGGTGGGATCATGTTGGCCAGGTGTAGTGACTCACACAACCACTAAGTTGATGATGGTGTTTCTAGCCAACCTACAGAGGTATAGATCCCATGCAATGTTGCCATGGACCCACATCTACCACAGTTGTGTGTGTCATGGCTTGGCATAGCAAAAGTATAGTTAGATCTATCAAGTAGGTAGGATCATGTTGGTCAGGTGGGATGACTCATACAACAACAAATTGGTGAAGGTGTTCCTATCCAGCCCATAGAGGTCTAGACCCCATGCAATGTTGGCATGGCCCCACATCTGCCACAAGTTTGTGTCATGGCTTGGCATAGCACTCTTATAGCTAGATCTATCAAGTGGGTGGAATCATGTTGGTCAGGAGTAGTGACTCACACAACCACTAAGTTGATGATGGTGTTTCAATCTTGCCCAGAGAGGTCTAGACCACATGCAATGTTAGCATGGCCCCACATCTACCACGAGTGTGTTCCACGACTTGGCATAGCACTCTTATAGCTAGATCTATCAAACGGGTGGGATCATGTTGGTCAGGTGCAGTGACTCGCACAACCACTAAGTTGATGATGGTGTTTCTAGTCAACTCAGAGAGGTTTAGATCCCATGCAATGTTGGCATGGGCCCACATCTACCACAGTTGTGTGTGTCATGGCTTGGCATAGCAAAATTATAGCTAGATATAGAAAGTAGGTAGGATCATGTTGGCCACATAACCACAAGTTGGTGAAGGTGTTTCTAGCCACCCTAGAGAGGTCTAAAGCCCATGCAAAAATTCAAAATTTGACCGGGCCACCTAAAATTCAAAAGAAACATCAAAATTGTGTTAAACGTTGGAAACATTTGACCGGGCACAATTGGCCCGAGACAGGCCGACCGGCATACGGGCTGGCCAAAGCCCATGCATCATACTCAGACGTTATTTTAATCCATGGACCTAAACCCTATACCCCACAGGCCCACCCACCCACCACGCACACACCCCACGTTGTACGTGCGCACAAAGAGGCACATCTTATCCGAGGGATTTTCTTGTTCGATCGCCTCGAATCCGCCCACCTCGACTCCGCCCATCGCCGCCAACGACGAGATTTGAATTCTTTTCTTCCTGCCATACGTGAGAGCTACATCGAGGACACACCGTTTCTTTTTGAGGAGCTGAATAATCGCAGCACACGCACTACCGTTGCAGGTATTTTTGTACGCACTATGGATTTATCATACAGTATTACTAGTTCTAAGTTCAGCAGAACTTCGATTAGATCTCGATCCATATGGATCTGTTTGTTTACTCGTTAGATTTTCCGTCCAAGGGTAGTCGCCATTATGTCGAAGAATTGTTAGTGGATCTTCGCTAGGAATTCCAGTTGTTGGGCTCTGTTTGAGGGCGGGAAATCATTTGGCATGATGTTGCCTATTAATTCTGCTGTAATTTTCTTGTGTTAATTGGTTCTGTGTGTTAGACATCGCATCTCAGACCTACATGCGGTGTTGAGATGCAATTTAGCTAGTTTGGTGTTTAAAAACGAATGATGTATAGAAGTCCCTTTTGATAAAAGAAACAAGACGTTTGATTCTCCTGTTGTTATTCAATTTAGCTAGTTATGTGTAATATTGGTCATATATGTTTGCAATAAAAGGTCTATAAACACATGCACTACAGAAAAACTATGTGTGTAAACTCTTTATTTGTAATTGTATATATGTGTAAACTTTTTAAAAATCCCGCTCTCGATTTATCGGTAGTTAGGCGCGTCCAGAGATCGATTTACCTGACATGGTGTAGTATAACGTACTCTTAGTGTTATCCATCTTATAGTCTATGTGTGTTATGAATAGTATTATTTCTTTGGATGCCAACAAAACATCTAAATAAATATAGTTATTTTTCAACAGAATGGACGAAATCGGAGAAATGTGTTGTGCTGTTGAGAAGTGGTGTCATTTCGTGAAAAGTATGACACCGGCACAACATGCCAAAATTGGAGAAACCGACTTGCAGTGCATGCTTGAGATTCCCCCAGTGAAGTCAAGATGTCTGGTGATCAAATTTATGACACAAAAATTTGATCCAAAGACAGAAAAATTTAATGTACGCAAGAATGATGGTGAAATATCCCTTACGTGAGTGGACGTTGAGTGCATCTATGGTTTAAAAAAGCATGTATTGGATATATCGGACATTCTTTATGAGGAAGCTGATGACGCAAAGAACTGTATACCTGATAGCTTTGTAAGCAAAAAGACAGGTAATCTTGTAATTGATGACCTAATCGCCGACGTCATCAAGGATAAAGTTGCGGATGACGACTTTATACGCAAGGTGGTTCTGGTTCTGATTGGAACAGTCCTTGCCCCACAGAACCAGAAGATCGTCCCAAAACAATACTATGCACTGGTAGAAGATGTGGGTCGCATTAAAAAGCTGAATTTCAATGAGTATGTACGGACATACCTCATTGCTAGCCTAAAACAAGTAGCCAACGCATATGAAGCGAAGCAATGGCCGACAGGCAGCACCAACTTGTTACAGGTAAATTCCATTCTCAACTTACATAATTCCTCCGATTCAAACTAATTGACTTGGTTTTGTCTAGATTCGGATATATCTAGCACTAAAACATGTCTAGATACATCCAAATCTAGACAAATCTGAGTTAAATAATTTGAATAGGAGGGAGTATATAATTATCTACAATATATTTTTCTTTGTTTTAATCTAATTTTGTTGTGATATTTGAAGTATCTGTACTATAAGAAGATACTCCCAGATGGCGCCGAGTATACGTCCAGAAGGCCACTATTGAGGAACTGGACGGAAGATGCGGCTTCGGCGAGAGACGCCTTAGAATTAAAGGGTCGTGCTTTGGGCAAGGTACGTAAATACAAGTGATATCGTGGCTTATTTTTTGTTCTACTAACGGTTCTAGGTTGTCAATATTAATTGGTTTATATACACATATCTTGAAGATTGACGATGACATAACTCAAAAGAATCGAGAAGAGGTTCTCCATACACCCGAAATTGTATCTGGTAAGAAACGTAGTAGAGGGCCCTACAGGAAGAAGGAAGGAGGTTCTACATCCAGCAGGGCTAAAGGAATGAGAGAAGTCATGTTGGAACAGATGACGAACAAACTAACAGAGCATATTGATATAAAAATTGAAGAAACCTTTGATAGAAAGATGGAGGTCTTCACAGAAGCTTATGCTAAGGTGATACACCCTATGTGTCATCTGCTCTGAGTTAAAAAAATGCTTTTTTTAAACATGACATGATGATTCATTTATTTTCAATCTTGCAGAAACTTCTTGTTATGATGAACTCGGCAGAAGTCGCGTGTAGACCTTCTAAAGAAAAAATGTCTGATAATGACAATAAAGAGGAGCAGGTAGAGAAGGAGGTAGAGAAGGAGGTAGAGAATGATGAAGAAATCTCCTCTACTAACACCAAATATACGCCAAAAGATTTCATGGAACATCCAGACACCCCAGAAAGTAACTCCTTTGATATTGCACAGGACTCTAATTTAAAGAAGGATTCAAATAGTAAGGGGAAAGAGGTTGAAGGTGACATATTCATGTTACCCACAGACAAGAAGGAAAGGAATGCTACTGATGCTTGCCACACCGCACCATCGAAACTCGGTAGTACGCAAGCGTCACCAATACTAATTGATGGTAGGGGTCCTTCACCGACACGACCGGACCCAGAGCCGATTCCATTAGAAGCATTCACAACTGCATTGAAAAAGGGGCAGGGAGGAAAAACGGGTGAGGTAGGAGACACTCTGTCGAATGGATCATTTGACTCGTTTAATAGCCTACATACCATTTGCCGAAAAGCTATTAATGGTGAGAAGACAGAAGCCGTTGGCGAGAAGCGCAAGCTTAGGTCGGTGGACAAAAAGGGTAAAAAACCAAAAAAAACGATGTTAGAAAAGGTAGTGCAACATCATTGAATTGCATGGTTGTGCATGTATTAAATTAAAACAGTTACATGCACATATTAAACATTTGTTTCTGTGTATGCAGTTCTTTTCGAAGACATAGAAGTCCTGGATGGTTTGACACCGCAACAAATAGATGCTGCAGTGTTGTACGTTGAAACAGCAAAAAATAATAAAGATTTTTGCAATAAAAGTGTCTATAATAACAAGGTCGACACTGAGGTCACTGCCAATCACATTAGTGTGATCCTTGATAAATTATGGTTGCGTAGCAATGTAAGTCCAGGTACCACAGTTTTGTTATTTTATGCAAACAAGAAGGATCGTTTGTCACACGTCATTAAATTTTTTTTGTAGGTTATAGGTGCTTACATGGAAGAATTGTCTCTTCGACTGGGGGATGACCGAAACTTGTGCCCTGCATGGAGGGAAAACAGTCTAATACGTACTCCACCAAGAATAAAAACTAGATCCCGACATAAGAAAGAAGCCTTGGACAAAAAATCAGAAAAGGTGTATGATATATCAGGATGCTCTGCAAGATGCATGGAAGAATACTTTCGTGCTGATAAAGTAAGTACTGCTTGTACAAGAAAATGCAGGGTATAAACCAGATTATGTAATGTAATAACACTTGTCTCTTTTTGTTAGGCATATTTCGTGTTGAATATAAACGATTGCCACTGGTGATGTGTCGTCTTGAATAGTCCAAACAAGAAATTTCAAGTGCTCGACTCGCTGTTTGAATTTAAAAGGGTCCAGAAAATTGTAGAAGCTCTGGTATGTTTTCTCTCTATACATTTAGCGACGATATGGTTACTCCAAGCATTACACTAAACCTCTCTGTTTCATAGAGAGAGCAAATTTCGAAAGACATAGAAGTGGCTAACAAATATACGGATTATAAGTTTCGTGATGTTTCCAATTGGGAGATCGTAAGCTGCGAAACACCATGGCAAAATGATGCGTGAGTTTCTGGTTGAACTAATGCCATTTCTTTTGATGTGTTAGTACTGTTATTCAAATTTAGATTCGTTGTGATTAGAAACTCGTGTGGAATATTCGTGCTACGCTGTATGGAGCACTTTGAGGGAGATAAATTTACAGATGTAGTCTCGCAGGTATTCAAAATTTCTATTTGGCATTTGCATATTTATATACACCAGCATGTGACCTTATTAACCCTGCTAATATTTTGTTATAGGAAAGGATAAATGATTCTAGGAGACGTACTGTTGCAGAAATTATTCTGTCGAAGACAAACAAACTCTACAAGGTAAAAAGCAGAGTTCTTGAGATCGCGGAGATGCTGGTAGATTCTTGAAAACTCAAGAAACAAAAATTCATACTACCAATTCCCTGGCGAATGTTGGTATACCATTAAAAATTTTACGCAAAGCTGGGTTGTTTGATTGCTAAACAGTTCGCGCATGGCGCTGTGTTTTTGTCAGAAGAATGTTTCATGACTGTGGTTTAATTTTGTCGTTTTGCTTAATTTACGATTGTAATTAATGTGAAGTTTGGGTTGTTTATGTTCGCCAATTTGTGGATTTGATGAGCAATGTTCATAGGCCTAGTTGTAGTGCGTATGCTTAAAATACAACGCTCGCCAAAATAGTAACGGACCAGACATATAAATGAATGGGAATTACATTATACAGTTTCAAAATATAAGAGTTTTTAGCTTTGTGATCTAGACCTCTTTAGGTTGGCTAGAATCTCCCTCATCAACTTGTGGTTGTGTGACTCATCACCTGGCCAAAATGATCAAACCCAGTTGATACATCTGAGTAAGCAATGACACACACTCGTGGCAGATGTGGGCCGATGCCAACATTGCATGGGATCTAGACCTCTCTACGCTGGCTAGAAACATCTTCACCAGCGTTTCTCCTCTCTCTCAAAACGGTGTGTATTTCTTTGGTATAGTCCTCGTCACAAAGGAGTAAAATGCCTTGATAGTACTTCTGGCCGTGTCTACGAGTCAAGGGATGTAGTTTTTGATGAAAATGTTTTTCCCTTTGCTACACTTCATCAAAATCACGGGTCGTCGTCTCCATGATGAAATTCTTTTTCTTCCTTCAGACAATCCCTCCTCGGTACAAACAACTATGGGTGTGCATACTAATGAGCAATATATATGTGTCGATTGTTCCTGTCGTTGATCCTATGCAGGCCACAGCTGACACCCTGCCCACAAGCTGTATCGAACTAGTCACACAAAATTCTGCCGAAAATACTGATGACAACACGTCAGATAATGAGGCTGAAGGAAACACCGCTACAAGCCAAGAAAACACGTACTCTGAGCATGATACGGGGAAAAAATCTGCCTCGGATCCGCCCCCGAGACTCTGACTCGCCGTCACCTGGGCGTATCGATCCGCGCCAGTCCCCTCATGCCACGTCCCCAAGGTCTGGGCCCTCCTTTGTGTCGCGTTCTGCGCGTAACTATGGCGGCCATGGGGAGCCCGACACGTCTTCCCCGTGGTCCCCACCAACGCGTGTACGCGCGGATCTCCCGCCTAGGTCTTCCCCATGGTTCTTCTGCCGGCTTCGGGAGTGACGCCTCGCCAGGAGATCCAATCGGCACGTCGTTGAGCGCTGGTGCCCAAGAATATTCTGCACCTGTACAATCCTCAGCGCCAGGATCTTCTGCAGCACCTGCTGCTGACGTATATACTGCTGCTGAACCCCGCACTCGTCTACAAAAAAAGTACTACTACCTCCGTTCTAAAATGTAAGGCTTTTTAGCAAACTAAAACAGCTTGCTAAAAAGGTTTATATTGTGAAACGAAGGAAGTATAAAGGACCCAAAAATTCGTACTGAGGGCACAATTCGGTTGGCACTATTAACATCTACTCCCTCCGTTTAAAAATATAAGATGTTTTAGCTTTGTGAAGGAAATGTATCTATACTTATTTTAGTGTGTAGGTTCATTCAAGTTTGGAGTGAATCTACAAACTAAAACAAGTCTAGATACATTTGCTTCACAAATCTAAAACATCTTATATTTTGAAACAGATGGAGTACAGGAGAACCATAAAACTTGCATGAAGCTAAAACGGATACAAACTGAAGTGTGCTATGCAAGATCCCACCAAGCTCTAACAAAAATGTTATTGATTGCAACTTGTCCCACCAAGCTCTAACATGATCCCACCCAGTTGATACATCTAAGCATAAGAGTGCTATGCCAAGTCATGACACACACTTGTGGCAGATGTGGACCCATGCCAACATTGCATGAGATATAGACCTCTCTTAGCTGGCTAGAAACACTTTAACCAACTTGTGGTTGTATGCCATGTTACAACATCGAACTAGTTTCACATCATAAAAATTCACCACATTAATTTGCCACAAGCTAGTGTGTGTCATGGCTTGGCAAACTCAAAATTATAGCTAGATCTAGCAAGTAGGTAGGATCATGTTGTCCAGGTGTGATGACACATACAACAACAAGTTGGTGAAGGTGTTTCTATCCAGCCCAGAGAGGTGTCTAGACCCCATGCATTCATGCAATATTTCCATGGCCCCACATTTTCCACAAGATATTGTGTGTCATGCCTTGGCATAGCACTCTTATAGCTAGATCTAACAAGTGTGGGATCACATTGGCTAGGTGTAGTGACTCACACAACCACTAAGTTGATGACGGTGGTTCTAGCCAGCCCAGAGAGGTCTAGACCCCATGCAATGTTGGCATGGCCCCACATTTGCCACAGGCTAGTGTGTGTCATGGCTTGGCAGACTCAAAATTATAGCTAGAGCTAGCAAGTAGGTAGGATCATGTTGGCCACCAAGAAGAAACTTGTGCCCTGCATGGAGGGCAAATGCTCTAATACGTACTCCACCAGGAAACTTGTGCCCTGCAAATGTGGGCCGATGCCAATATTGTATGGGATCTAGACCTCTTTAGGTTGGCTAGAATCTCCCTAATCCACTTGTGGTTGTGTGACTCATCACCTGGCCAAAATGATCAAGTGGGTGGGATCATGTTGGACAACTGCTGAGTCACACAACCAAAAGTTGGTGAAGGTGTTTCTAGCCACCCCAGAGAGAGGTCTCAAGCCCATGCGAAAATTCAAAATTTTACCGGGCCACCTAAAATTCAAAAAAAAATCAAAATTGTGTGAAAGCTTGGACACATTTTAAATTGCTTCTAGGTAGAGGATGCCATGTTTCAGCATGGAGAATGTATCACATCACAAAGGCCTAACCCCTAGGCATCCTTACTAGACACCTTGATTTTTGCCTAAATTTGACCAGGCCACCAAAAATTCAAAAACATTCAAATTTGTGTGAAACCTTGTACATGTGTCTTAGTTTGTGTATGTTAGCATGTGTAAAAAAATCCAGGTTGTTTCACGAAAGTCGAAAAAACACATTGCTAGGAAAAGACGCCTAGGTGAGACCAAAAGGGCTATTCGTAAATTTCTCAATTTTTCGATGTTCATCAAATGATCCCAAAAATTTTGCACATGCTATACCAACGGTGCCTGTCAAGAATATGTAATTTATTTTATAAAATTCAAAATTGTAAAATAGCTATTTTGTTCAAATATTTAAATAGAAAATAAAAAGGAATATAGGATCGAAGAAAAAAGTAAGACTTAGTGTGAAGGCAACAAGCCAACCCAACTCCTACTCCCGCGCCCGCGTCACGGCTGCGTCCGGGCGTGAAGTAGTTTGGGGCGGCCCATATTAATCCCGGGAATCAAAAAGTAATGGGCTCTTTCGGGCCCAATGGAAAACTGTAGCGGGAAGGACTAACGCGGGTTGGAGTTTTTTTTTTGACACCTCATATATTAGGCATGCAAGCCGCCTCATAGCCGAGCGAGAAACGATTAGACCTGCTTATATACCCTGTATTCATATGTGGCACGAGATTCTCTCAAAAATCAACGATGACATGTACTGCTGTCAGTTGTGTTCCTTTTGGACTACACATGGGCCTGCATCCTGGTCCAACAATGGTCTTCTAGTCGTATGCAGGCCGTTGAGCTCGAAATGTGTACTAGCATTATTTTTCATTCCCTTTACAAGCTTGTTGTTTGTTTGCTGAACATCTCCGTAGTAATTTTTTGTTTTAGATTCAAAATTCAACTAATTTTTAGAAACAATTCAACTAATTTTTAGAAACAATTCAAAATTCATCATCTCTTGGCATAGCAGAGTTAATCTATCAAGTGGGTGGGATCATGTTATCCCACCATTGCATTAGGCTCTAGAACCATATGAGTTGATTAGAAACACCATCATCAAGTTTGTCGTGGCTTGACATAGCACTCTTATAGCTAGATCTATCAAGTGGGAGGGATCATGTTGGTCAAGTGTAGTGACTCAAACAACCACTAAGTTGATGATGGTGTTTCTAGCCAGCCCAGAGAGGTCTAGACCCCATGCAATGTTAGCATGGCCCCACATCTACCACAAGTGTGTGGGATCTAGAGCCTGATGCAATGTTAGCATGGCCCCACATCTAGCATGGCCAACAAGTGTGTCATGGCTTGGCATAGCACTCTTACAGCTAGATCTATATATCAGGTGGGTGGGATCATGTTGGCCAGGTGTAGTGATTCACACAGCCTTATTGATGATGTTGTTTCTAGCCAACCTAGAGAGGTATAGATCCCATGCAATTTTAGCAAAAGTATAGTTAGATCTATCAAGTAGGTAGGGTCATGTTGGTCAGGTGTGATGACTCATACAACAAGTTGGTGAAGGTGTTTCTACCCAGCCCATAGAGGTCTAGACCCTATGCAATGCTGGCATGGCCCCACATAAGCCACAAGTTTGTGTTATGGCTTGGCATATATAGCTAGATCTATCAAGTGGGTGGGATCATGTTGGTCAGGTGTAGTGACTCACGCAACTACTAAGTTGATGATGGTGTTTTTAGCCAACCCAGAGAGGTCTAGATCCCATGCAATGTTGGCATGGTGGCCCAACATCTACCACAGTTGTGTGTGTCATGGCTTGGCATAGCAAAAGTATAGTTAGATCTATCAAGAGGGAATGATCATGTTGTCCAAGTGATGACTCATACAACAAGTTGGTGAACGTGTTTCTATCCAACCCAGAGAGGTCTAGATCCCATGCAATGTTGGCATGGCCCCACATTTGCCACAAGTGTGTCTCATGTATTGGCATAGCACTCTTACATCTAGATCTATCAAGTGAGTGGGATCTTATTGGTCAGGTGTAGTGACTCACACAGCCACTAAGTTGATGATGGTGTTTCTAGCCAACTCGGAGAGGTGTAGATCCCATGCAATATTGGCATGGTGGCCCAACATCTACCACAGTTGTGTGTGTCATGGCTTGGCATAGCAAAAGTATAGTTAGATCTATCAAGAGGGTGGTACAATGTTGTCCAAGCGATGACTCATACAACAACAAGTTGGTGAACGTGTTTCTATCCATCCCAGAGAGGTCTAGATCTCATGCAATGTTGGCATGGCCCCACATTTGCCACAAGTGTGTCTCATGTCTTGGCATTGCACTCTTACATCTAGATCTATCAAGTGAGTGGGATCATGTTGGTCAGGTGTAGTGACTCACACGGCCACTAAGTTGATGATGGTGTTTCTAGCCAACTCGGAGATGTGTAGATCCCATGCAATGTTGGCATGGGTCCACATCTACCACATTTGTGTGTGCCATGGCTTGGCATAGCAAAATTATAGTTAGATCTATCAAGAGGGTGGGACAATGTTGTCCAAGCGATGAGTCATACAACAACAAGTTGGTGAACGTGTTTCTATCCAGCCCAGAGATGTCTAGATCCCATGCAATGGTGGCTTGGCCCCACATTTGCCACAAGTGTGTCTCATGTCTTGGCATAACACTCTTACAACTAGATCTATCAAGTGAGTGGGATCATGTTGGTCAGGTGTAGTGACTCACACAACCTATAGGCCCAGAGAGGTCACAAGCCCATGCGAAAATTAAAAATTTGACCGGGCCACCTAAAATTCAAAAAAAAATCAAAATTGTGTGAAAGCTTGGACACAATTAAAATTGCTTATAGGTAGAGGATGCCATGTTTTAGCATGGAGCATGTATCACATCACAAAGGCCTAACCCCTAGGCATCCTTACTAGACACCTTGATTTTTGGCCTAAATTTGACCAGGCCACCAAAAATTCAAAAAAAATTCAAATTTGTGTGAAACCTTGTACATGTGTCTTAGTTTGTGTATGTTAGCATGTGTAAAAAAATCCAGGTTGTTTCACAAAAGTCAAAAAACACATTGCTAGGAAAAGAGGCCTAGGTGAGACCAAAAGGGCTATTCGTAAATTTCTCAAGTTTTCGATGTTCATCAAATGATCCCAAAATTTTTGCACATGCTACACCAATGGTGCCTGTCAAGAATATGTAATTTATTTTATAAAATTCAAAATTGTAAAATAGCTATTTTGTTAAAATATTTAAATAGAAAATAAAAAGGAATATAGGATCGAAGGAAAACGATAAGACTTGGCCTGCAGGCAACAAGCCAGCCCAACTCCTACTCCCGCGCCCGCGTCACGGCTGCGTCCGGGCATGAAGTAGTTTGGGGCGGCCTATCTTAATCCCGGTCATCACAAAGTAATGGGCTCTTTCGGGCCCAACGGAAAACTGTAGTGTAAGGACTGACGCGGGTTGGAGTTTAGTCCCACATTGCCGAGTGAGACACGATTAGACCTTCTTATATACCCTGCATTCATTACTGCCACTTGCTTCTCTTAACAAATCAACGATGACACTTACTGCTGTCAGTTGTCTTCCTTTTGGACTAGTGGAGGTAGATAGTCAAAAAGGCTAGGAAGACCAGTCTTATTACCCCACCGTACTCTCCCCTACTGTGTGACCTGCCTTCTCAAAGAAGTTTTGTTCACACGTGGCAGGCAGAGAACTGCAACGAAGCGACCGACTGGATGCTCCATTAAGTCGATTGACAATTCACTTCGGCGCTGATAGAACGGTGCACGTGTCCCTGCACGTGTCATGATGACACAGTCCTGCGGGTGGTGTCAGACGTGCATCGCGTCGAAGGTGAGGGGGTGCGCCTTCTCGATGTATCGCTATTTTTTTCATTCCCTTCTGTACTACAATAATATTTGGAATTTTGAATAAGTTTGGACGAATTTAATTACTTACCATCTCATATATACAAGCTTGTTGTTTGTTTGCTAAACATCTTTTCCAATATGTTTTACATGAAAAACCTTGCTTGTGTGTCTTGGTTTGGCATAACAAAATTGTAGTTAGATCTATCAAGATCATAGGATCATATATACAGCAACAAGATGATCAAGAATTTACTAGACAGCTAAGATAGGTCAAGATCGCACGCACTATTGGCATGGATTTTTACAAAGCGGGTACGTATCAGAATTACTACATGTACATAGAAAACAGCGAAATTGAAATAGGTACAACACATGATCTTTTTGAAACATAGACCATCCATTGTATTACAGGCACACCATACAACTTACACTTGCATATAATTCACAGACGACCGAGAATACAAGACCAGACCAACATGATCCATCAATCTAATCTGACGGGTAGCCGTCGTAGTAATCGTAGTGGGTGGTACCATATTTGCCATAAGGCGGCACCATCTGCAGTTCAGAATGCTCGACGATTCTGCAATACTCTGTCGAGTTCGAAAGGAAGGTCATTCATCCATAATCCTCCTACTCCATACCCATGGTCAACCCTTGGCTCCTCTTCCCACGCAAGAGCCTCAAAGTTGTAAGATCTAATCTGGGATAGGTCCGGATAGTAGATGCTGCCGGCCTGCACAGTGGGTACCCTGGCGCTGTTGACGTAGATGCACCGATTGTTAGCAACGAAGAGATCACGGCTGCCGATGCCTCTGATCGGCTGAAAGACACGGTTCTGTGTATCAACCCGGTAAACAACGGGCCTGCCACCGTAGACAAGTCCACTCACAACGAACAACAGCTCCCCGTCAGTATCGCGAGGTAAAAACGATTCTCCGGGTACCGGCAGCCCGGAACAGGGCCTTCGACGGTGGCATGCATCTTCAGGGTCCATGCGGAGCGCTGCATCTGGACATCTCCATGGGCAGCATCAGCCATAGTCGATAAGATAGACCCGTATCTGTCTGCGACGAAAACATCACCGGCGTAAGAAGTCATGCTCCAGAGTTCGGCGAAGTCATTCGGCGTGTACCACCCTTCACCAAATACAGGGCGACTGTCTTCCTCCGTGCCCTCATCCGCCCACCGAATGACGTTGTTCCAAAGGTTTGATGTAAAGAGCATCAACGACGGGAACATCGCACAGCGACACAAGCCACCTGCTCGGTCGGTATCTCCACCCTCAGGCGCTTGATAGCGCCCGAGAAGGGGTTGTACAACCGTGTCTTGTACGGCTGCACCCTCTGTCCAAGCACAAGGAGGCCGCCGGTTGTGCTACCGACATAAAAGTACCTTCCAGAGACACAGAGATGTAAACAGAGAGAGATGAGAAGCAGAGATTCAGTCAAGGTAAACAGACAGAGATTCAATCAAGGTTAATAAGGTAGATGGAGAAACAAAACTTGAAAAACATATTGTATAAGAGGTGAACACAAAAAAAAGGATCGCACATATACAGATGAATATCAAGAAAGCACCTGCGAGTAACCCGACTAATCTTCTTCTCAAGGAAGCGGCCGGTTCTCACATTCAGCAACGAGATGGCGGCGTCGTCTACCCCATACTCCGGCGACAACTGGTGCTCTAGAACAATCCAGTTGGCTGGTATAAAACGCTCCTCCGTGAAGCCGCGCCAGGAGCTGCAGACTGCCCGGAAGGCGGCGTAGTAGTTGAAGTTGTCCGTCGACAGGAAAATGTCACCTATCTTCTGCACGACTCCCTCAGGGAGATCAGCCCACGACGAATCCTGCATCTTGTTGCCGACCATGGATGATGGTGTTCGTGTGGTCTCGGTCCCGTCGAATGGCAGATGTAGCGGTTCCAGAGATAAACCTCCGATTATTTATTGAAGAAAGCCTAGGCGTCTGAAAACGAAACGACCGCGTGCACACAGCAACCGCCGATTTGGTGCATGCGGGAACCTGCGCGAACCTCCAGCGGATGCGCGAAAACTTTTTTCCGCTCCCGCGCTTTTGCGCCATCCTGCGCGCCAAACTTGCCGCGTCCACTGCCGGACCCAAACTTGCCGCACCAAACTGTCTAAAAGTTTCGCCGCCCCCGCCTCGCTCCGCCTCCCACCTCACTCCGCCTCCCGACGAGATGCCGCCCTGCCGCCGCTCGACCTCCGGCTACCGAGGCGTCCGCGCGCGCCCGAGCGGCACGTTCTACGTCGAGATCCGCAGCAGCGCCGAGAACATCAGGCTCGGCACGTTCGAGACAGCGCACGAGGTGGCGCGCGCCTACGACGCGGTCGCCTGGCGCCTCGGCCGCTCCCACCGGACGATGAACTTCCACGATGTGTGGACGCGGGAATAGGCGGAATCGCTCGCGCCGCCGCCTCCGGCCGTCACGCGCGAGCTCGAGCAGCGGCTCGTTAAGGCGGATCTCGACGAGCGCTTCCCCCTCGAGTGGGCGCGGCAGTTCCCGGAGGACGTCGCCGTGATGGAGTCATTTTACGAGAAAAAGGCGGCGGCGAAGGCGACAAAGAAGGCGGATCGTGAGGAGCGGAGGGCGAAGTCGGCGGCGAGGAAGAAGGAGAGGGAGGAGAAGGCCGCGAGGAAGGCAAAGGAGAAGAAAAACAGCGCCGGCCCATCGACGATCGTCCTCTCCTCCTCCTCCTCCTCCTTCGAGTGGACATCCACTCCGGTGTCGTCGATGACTCTGGGCTCGTCGGATTTCGACTGGCATTCCGAGTAGTTTAGGGTTGTTTCGAAGTTTGTAATATATTTCGTATTTTCAGTTAATTTTCCATGTTTTGTTTGATCTATTCAGTACGCAAAATATGATCTATCAACTCGGTAGGATCATGCTATCAAGTGATGACTCATGCAACCATATCTTGAACTATGTCATCAAGTTTCCTCTTCTTCTGTGTTGTCGCTTGAGTTCCTTCTATAACAGATTGCAGCATTTTTGAATATTCTGGTATACTTGTGAGTACATCATAGTAAGATGATCCAAGATGCAATACATTCAACATTCAATATACACATATCCTAAACATACATGATGATCAACATGTTCGACTTACATTCAGTAACACATTACAGTAGAACAACATCCTAAACAAAGTTGAGACCAAGGTGCTCGTGCATATGCTCTACTTTCATCAGAAGTAGAGATGCCCATCCAACAGCAGCAGCAAATGTGAAGTCATTCCACCCTGTGGTGAAGCTGACATGTCCATGGTCCCTCTGAGGAACTGCTCTCAATCGGAGGGGACGAACTGCTCTGAGGAACTGCTCTGCTCTAAGGAACTGCTCTGCTCTAAGGAACTGCTGAGTGGATGTAAGTATTATGGATTTGGATGCACTAAGTAAGTGTAGGACTGCTAAGTGACTAAATCAACCAACTAAAACGGCGAAGTACTAGCCTGACGAAACTGAAAGTCTGTCAGACTAACACCTAAACTGAAGCTGAGCGCGTCGAGTGTGGCGTCCAACTTCGCGTTCCAGGCTCTAGACTGTTGGTGCAGCATCGCCTAGCGCCCCTGGCCAGCAGACCCACCCGCGGTGCGCGGCGAGCGCCAGTAGTATCCGCACGGACTCCAGCCGTGCAACAGGCCCAAAGGAGTCTGCGACGTCGATGCCCTGCTGCTTCACATATCCCTTTTGGCGACGAGGCAAGGCGGGTGTCCGGCTGCACGATGCCGTCCATGGTGCGCGCTTTTGGTCATTGGGTGCGCCTCGCGGCGAGGCAGATGTGATGGCGGAGTGGCTTCAGCTTCAGGTGTCGGATAGGCTAGCTCGGTGCGCGAGGATGACGCTGCCGGCGACGTGTGCTCTGCGCGAGCTGGTGTCGATGGAGAGCTGATGCCGGCGAGTCCTGGCCTGCCACCTCAGGTGTAGCGGTGGAGTCGAGTCGAGTGCACGTAGCAGTCCACCGTGAACACCGTGCTCACAGGGTTGTCCTCGTGTGTGCTCCAGTCCAAGATCGCGTCCTCGACAAAGACGGGATCGTAGACACGGTAGCCCTTGGTGCCGCTCTCGTAGCCAATGAAGACCATTGGCGTGCTCCGGTCGTCTAGCTTCTTCAGGTGAGGACGCGCGCTCTTCACGTACGTGCGCGACGTAGTCGAAGCTCCGCAGATACCAAGCCTCATATGGCATTATGCCGGTGATGCTGCGCCTGAATGCCCGGTTCAGGTTCAGCACGTAGACCGCTGTCAGCACAGTCTCGCCCCAGAAGTAATTTGGCATGCCCTTCGGCTTCAGCATGCTTCTGGCCGCCGCTACGACCGTCTAGTTGCGCCGCGCGATCATCCCGTTCTGCTGGGGTGATTACGGCGCCATGAGGTGGCGCTTGATGCCGGTGTCGGCGCACTGTGCACAGCGAACGTGGCTGAGACGTGAACTCGCCGACGCGGTCCATGCGCAGTACTCGGAGCTTGTGCCCGCTCTCCGCTCGCCGACGCTGGTGTCGGCGCACTGTGCACAACTACTATGCCAAATCATGGCATTGATTCTAAGTATAAAAGTGGTATGCCCATGGCATGATGCATATTTCATATTTCTGGCTAACTGTCTCTCCTTTTATTCTTTCTTACAGTGGGAAAACATGGCTAAATCAACCAACTAAAACGGCTAAGTGCTAACCTGACGAAACTGAAACTCTGACAGACTAACACCTAAACTAAAGCCGAGCGCGTCGAGCGTGGCGTCCAACTTTGCGTTCCAGGCTCAGCCTCTAGGTGCCTAACGGAGTCCGTAGAGGGGATAGTAAATTCTCAAGGTACACTGTTATTAATCACTGATCTGACTTTCCTTTTCACAGCCTCTAGCTTGTTTCTTCTAGACATAAGAATCGTTGCAACGGTAGGTCCTCTTGATTATTCAATTGTTGTCTGCAGTACCATATAGAAGAGTTTATAAATTGAATTATAATCATATTGATTTTTGCGACTATACAAAGGAATAGTGTATAGACCTGATCAATGTTCTTAGTCATACGATCTCCGTCCCAGTGCTCTAGACATTGCAAAACCCATAATCCGCATGAGTTGCTGCCATACGATGAAATAAAATTCATTTACGACATCAGTAGTAAGAAAGTGATATGATTCACAAGTACTTACCCATCATCTTTCTTTCCAATTTCATATTTTTTAATAGGACAAGTCTCGACGTCAGAAAATTGTTTGCGTGTAGTTTTATTTGTCCAATATATGTCTAGTGCAATTTGTCCTTTCTGCAAAAGATTTAGAGTTACTGAAACGCCAAAAGATAACAAGGATTTGATGAGAAAAGTAGATAATACCAAGTCATCCACAACTGCATGCGAATAGGTTAAGCTGTACTTATGATCAAGGACTTGGAACTCCTGCTTGATGTTATGCATTACAACTGTCACATAATGTTCTTCGCGTATATTCAGAGGGAAATATGCCTACAAAATAAGATCACTATCATGTACTATGTAGTATTCCAAATAGTTAACAACAACATCAACTTTATAAAAAACACTCTTTACCTTGTCACGCACAAAATATTCATTCAAAACCCTTCCTACAGCTCCTGGTCTTGGCACTTCTTCTACGTCAAAAGTTTTCAAGTTTTTTTTCGTTGTGTACAATTTAATGGCTTCTTTGATAAGATATCTTGACCTCAATGGTCCACATATGTGCCGATCATAGTCAAGACGGGGAGCCAGCTCTAGAATGTAGGCATCAAGTATCTGAAAATAATAATCATACAATGATTGCATGTTCATACTTCTTTGTTGTAAAATAACAACAATAGGTTAGGGAATTACTTACAGCAGTACTAAGCCATTCTTTTATAAGAACATCGTTAAGATCTTTCTAAGACAAGATGGCCTCATCTGAGTTTTTGTAAGCCCTTTTTACAGCTTCTTTGATGATCTTCGCCAAAGTTGAAACATATTTGACAGAAGCTTCTATTTCATCTGGTGTTAACATAGTGTAACATTCCCCAATATCATGATGTTCAAATAATATCACTGCATAACATTTATGAAAACACACAAGTTACCACACTGAACCATTTTGTTTACTCAATAAAAATAAGTACTCCCTCCGGCCCATATTATAATTGACTCAAATTTGTCTAAATTTGAACGGATCTACATACTATTTAGTATATAGGTTCATCCAAATTTTGACAAATCAAAGTCAATTAATATGGATCGGAGGGAGTAATGAAATCTATAAAACATTATAACTTTCGTATTTTTTGATTTATGTTTCGGTTGTTTCCGCCGCTCAAATAATGGGGAACTATACTTACTATTACCCGCGGTAGAAGTCATATCATTGCGTGCATCGTTCTCCACGACACCACAAAATATCTGTCCATCTAAATCGTCCATGCTGCACGAATCATTTAGAGAATGTGTTAATGTTTCGCTATCTAAATCTACACGAGTTCCCCAAAAACCTATGTGATGAGCATCTTGTATGCACGACAAACAATCGATGAGACATGGAATCAGTAGCTGGACGACAGATGAGTAGAGTCGGCGAAGGGTGGCACCAATGAGAGACGGCGAAAGGGAGTCCTGTGAGGATGACGTGGTGAGAGGCGGCGTCGATCCCTGGAGGACACACGAGAGGGGGTGGAGAAGGGAGTTGGCAATGTGGGACGGCGAGGGTGGATCGTAATGGAGGCAGCGGTGATTGGCGGCCTACCTAGGTTGAGTCGTGGGTTGTGGGACGATTGACGTGCCGATACGTCCACCGTGATTAACTGCTGGCGTTGGGCCTCATTGTGGGTAGTTAATTGGGTCTATAGGTTATTACATTTTAATGTCTTGTTTTTCCTATTTTTTATGCGTCTTTACGTATTTTTAAAAAAATTATTGTACTGTTTAATGTCTTACCATATTTATGGTTTTTCCAAATTTGATATGCACAACACGATCTTTAATTAAATTTACACAGTATCAACTTCATACGATGAGAGTGTTGCCCCTGTCTTTGGAGAAATTTTAGTACGTACAACGCAAAGAATGTGTATGGCACACACGAATCCATCGAAAGATCACCAATATAAAGAAAGTTTTTGGATAAACCCAGATGCAAAACCAAAACATGTGTTCACGGCGAGAAAGACAAATTCTGGATACGCACCCACTTGACCTATGGGAGTTGTCTATGAACACCTTCATCATCTTTGTGGTTGTATGACTCAACATTTGGTCAACGTGATCCCACCTAGTTGTTACATCAAACTATACAACTACTATGCCAAATCATGACATTGATTCTAAGTATAGAAGTGGTATGCCCATGGCATGATGCACACTTGTGCCTCATATATCCAAACATTGCATTGGGCTCTAGACCCATGGCATGATGCATATTCCATATTTCTGGCTAAGTTTTTCTCCTTTTATTCTTTATTACAGTGGGAAAACGTGGCCATGATTCTTGTGTTCGTGCCATCCCACGAACGGATCGTCATCCGCGCGAATCGCTCTAGTTTGTAACAACAGAACCGGAGGTAGAACTATGACTAAATCAACCAATTAACTAAAACGGCGAAATGCTAACCTGACGAAACTGAAAGTCTGTCAGACTAACACCTAAACTGAAGCCGAACGCGTCGAGCATGGCGTCCAACTTCGCGTTCCAGGCTCTAGCCCATAGGTGCCTGACGGAGTCCGTAGAGTGGCTTGTGCAGACGCATCGCCTAGCGCCCCTGGCCAGAAGACCCACCCGCGGTGCGCGGCGAGCACCAACAGTAGCCGCACGGACTCCATCCGTGCAAAAGGCCCAAAGGCGTCCGCGACGTTGATGCCCTGCTGCTTCACATATCCCTTTTGGCGACGAGGCGAGGCGGGTGTTCGGCTGCACGATGCCGTCCATGGTAGGCGCTTTTGGTCATCGGGTGCGCCTCGCGGCGAGGCAGATGTGATGGCGGCGCCGCTTCAGCTTCGGGTGTCGGAGAGGCTAGCTCGGTATGCGAGGATGACGTTGCCGGCGACGTGTGCTCTGCGTGAGCTGGTGTCGATGGAGAGCTGATGCCGGCGAGTCCTGGCCTGCCACCTCAGGTGTAGCGGTACGTAGTGGAGTCGAGTCGAGTGCATGTAGCAGTCCACTGTGAACGCCGTGCTCACAGGGTTGTCCTGGACTTCTCAAAGTTCTCTGTGTTGTGTGTGTGGTGCACTCTGTCTTTGGTATGAACAAAGTTTATGAATTAAGGGCAACGTCTAGTTTTCTGCTACCTCCACATACATGCATGCATAACAGTAAGGCGCAGTTAGCTATTGAAAATTTCAAAGAAAGTTTTGATAATGCTTTTTAGTTGTACTCTAGGAATGACTTACTGCGGATGTAGTTTCCATAATTTAGCGTTTCGTCTGTTATGACCAACAGTATTGCATTCGCTGCACAGGTGGTTCCCCTTCTTCTTCTTCTTCATTTGTTCATCGTATGATAGTGGTCTGCCATTTTTACTCATGGGTGGATTAGCACCATCAGCTCCAACTCGTTTGTTTTTCTTAGGCGCCTTTGGATTTAACTTTTAGTGGATCGCCAACTTGAGGTGTTTTTCCCTTGCTGCTCTGTGCATCTGCATCGAAGTAGCTTGTTTGAATATTGCTGAGCCCCTTTGTCCTTTCCATTAGTCAATCGATGAATTCATTGCATTCATGACGAGACTGTTCATCATGGCATAACGCTGCGAGAACTTCTTGAGATCGTACATTCAAGTCAGAAAAAATTGTCCTCTCGGTTGCACTTGACCATCCGTATCCGAACATATCGCTCCCGCGCTTCGCAGACAATCCAAATCTTGCGTTCTTTGAGAAGCGCCGAAGGACACAACAAGTTGGTATTTTTTCTAGTTGCGGGTAATCCAACATGTAGAGGATGTGCTTGCAAGGTAGCCCCTTCCTAGCCATTCTTCCGCAGGAGCACTTTATAGTTTCCTCACTGTTAGGCGTGTAGGTCACGTCAAACTGCCTAGTAGGTTTATCTGCCCATATCAGAGAGTACTTATTATCACTAGAATCACCTTGCGCACATTCAACAATCTTGAGTCCATCAACTCTTTTCAGCTCCGATTGCAAGATATAGAAGTTTGCTGCAGTGAATACTTTCGCTGCAGCAGACTCAATATCTTTGTATTTAGTAACCGGCAAATGTAATGTCTGTGAGTCCTCGCAGTCCTGTCGCGCATCTTCCTGACGGATACGGTTAATGGCATTCTCGTAGTGCACGATCAAATCCACCAGTGTCATTTTAGAGTCAAGATGAAGGTGTAGGCACGACGCTCCTCTGATTGCTTTTCATTCCGAGAAAAAAGCCATTGGCTAGATACGCGGCGGCCCACCATCTCTTCTTCTTGTACATTCTACTCAACCACTCTTTGGTTCCCTTCGTCTGCCATTTCTTAATATAGGTGCTCCATCTCTGCTCAAAGACCTCTTCTGAGGTGTTGTAGTATATCATTGACCTAAATTCATTCAGAGAATTGTGATTGAGGTGTTTTTTCATATTCTTTTCAACGTGCCACGTACATACACGGTGCCACACATCCTTAAAGACAATGCCAATGGCTTTCATCATTGAACCGTCTGCATCAATGATAACCCCTTTTGGCTTCTTTTGACACATATCTTTCAAAAATGTTTGAAGGAGCCATACATATGTTTCTGTTTTCTCGTCGGAGACGATTGCGCATGCGAAAACAGTAGTTCTACGGTGATGGTTCAAGCCCACGAAAGGAATGAACGGCATTCCATACCAATTCATTTTGTACGTACTGTCGAACACCAGCACATCACCGAAATCCTCATAGTCCCGACGTGACTGAGAGTCACACCAAAACATGCTTTTCAAATTTCCTCCATCATCTAGCTGGTAATCGAAAAAGAATTCAGGATCACGGGCCTGCCTTTTCTGCATAATTCGGATGGTTGTGTTAGCATCACCTGATGCAATGAGCTTCCTCTTCTCCCGGGAACACATGTTGTAAAGATCCTTCGAGACGAACCCAACCTTGCTCCACCTTCCAGTTTTGCTGATAAAGGTTTTCATAATCTCGAACTTGCGCATCCCAGTTGCTGCTAGTGACATGATTTCAGCTTTCTGGTAAGACTTGATCTTCCGATGGGACCGAAGAAATGGGACTTCATCGGGTCTAGCTAGCACATGGTTGAGCTCGTCCTTAAATTGCAGAACTTTCCAAATCCCCTTGGATTTGATATACGACACGCTGAGATAGGCTCGACAGTGGCATAAAGACAGAGCTCGTGGCCTCTTCTTGCGGTTCTCCATGTGCACATACCTTCCCTCGCGTTCCCCTGCCCTGGAATAGAGAAACTGCCTGTAATTAATAACTCCTTCCGAATTTCGCTTCATCCTCTGTTTCCTTATGCTGAAACCACGTTCTCTCGCGTATGCGTTGTAGTAAGCGAATGTTGCCGCTTCGTTAGTGAAGGTCATCTCCTTTACAATCCAATGCCTTTCACGCTCATCCTGAGCATGCTGAAAATCCTTCTCTGGCATCACTGGATGTTGTCTGTGCTCATGCTGTGAACTGTCTGTAACCTACACAATTAGAAGCAAAAAGAAATGTAAGTGCTGGTCATATGGTTGATCCTATATATGCCTTGTCATACAACAATAAGCAACTTACATCACTCTTGAATTCAGATTTTGAACTGTCTGTAACCTACAAAATTAGAAGCAAAAAGAAATATAAGTGGTGGTCATATGGTTGATCCTATATATGCCTTGTCATACAACAATAAGCAACTTACATCACTTTTGAATTCAGATTTTGAACTGTCTGTAACCTACACAATTAGAAGCAAAAAGAAATGTAAGTGGTGGGCATATGGTTGATCCTATATATGCCTTGTCATACAACAATAAGCAACTTACATCACTCTTGAATTCAGAATTTGATCCTTCAGGTTCTTGTGATTCTTCCGCCGTCTCTTCATCACAGTTTTCTAAGTCCGAATCCCTAAAATAATCATGGTCGCTATGAGAGAATAGTACAACCTGCAGCATTGTAGCACAAAGTCATATAACATGGCTATTCAATTCTTATAAAAATAATGTAGCACTAGACATACATCACTAATGCTTTCCGAGATAGATTCTTTCCGGATGGCAATCCTTGTTTGCACAATCGATGTCCATCTGAATAATTTAAAAAGTATGTGTATAAATTTGCATGCTCTAGGTGTGCAAATTAAAAAATAAAAAATAAACTTCACTTGACCTTATCATCCTCGGATGAGTTTTCTTCAAAGAGGTCGTTCTCAGTAAGCTCATCATCAAAGAAAAACATATCTTCATCATCCGAACTTGAATCACCGTTGTGCGTAGGGATGCTCTCATTGTCACTCCCAGTTGGCATAGAGTCCTCCATCTGTTCAAGCAAAGAAAACCAGAAACGCTAATCTAATCAGTGATGTATATGTGGAGGACTCGTAGATGCAAAGATGAACCCTAAGCCGCTATGATAAAGGTGATGGAAATAGTTTGGGTTAGAGAGGCAGCTACTCACATCTTCCGGGCGCCGGTGGCGAAATGGGACACGGGACTGATTGATGCGGTCTGAGGATGAGAAGATCTGGCTGGCCTTTGATCTGGAGATGTAGGATTGGAACGGTTATCGTCGGCGTGGACAGACACGTACGTCGCCACCGGAGCCGGGCAGATTCGCAGGTGGAGGATTAGATCTCGGTCGACGGTCGGATCCGGGAAGGCTCGTGTGGTTGGAGGATTAGAAGGCTGGCCGTCGGATTCACGTCGCCAATCCGGATCCTTCGCCAGCGCACGTCACCGCCGGAGCTAGGCAGGATGATCAAAAAATTAGGGTTAGAGCGGTGTCTGGGGAAATGGCGGCGCGTTAGTTTTTGTGATCAAACCGAGAGACCTAATAATGTCGTGGCGATGTGGCAATGGTTGACATCGTGGCAATGAATGGTCAAATCTAATGGCATGGCGACGTGGCAATGGTTGACATCGTGGCAGGCAATAGTACGTATGCGAATACGTGGGAATACGGGCCTGGACTTGGGCTTCGGGGGCTACCCTCGCGCGCCCTCGCGCTCCCTCCTCTGAAAACGCGCGGGGACAATTCTATCCTTACAAACTTTGCAACTTTCGAGAGCCAGGGGGCCTATGAAATCAAGCCTCTTTCGCGAGGTGTGTGTTCACTTCCGCTATCTTTTCCCCTTTTCCTCGCTTTTCCCATCGATCTGACCACGAGATCGGTGAAGGTCGGGCCACCATTGAGGTTAACCCACTATCTAGACTTCATGTACAATTTTACGTAAAAATCTCTAGTCACCACATTATCAACCTGAAGAGATTGACGTTGACACCAACAAGGATCCCCTTGACCGCTATGTGGCCGTAGACAAAACAAGATAAAATCCCTACCGGCAGCAAGATTACTAAAAAATGATACCGTAAAATTAGATCTACCAGTTTCTAAAAGCAATAAAGTCTAAATAGTATTCTCGTATTGACTTATGAACAACAATATTTTTTCTAGGGTCAGTGATCTATAATGGTGTTGCCTATGTCAATCGGACAATTGTAGGAAGGCGGATCACTCTCTTCCAGAAAGCTAATACATAACGCTCAGATTCTGGTTTCTGAACGAGGACTGTTTAGAATTTACTAGGAGTAGTTTCAAGGATTGCAATATAGTGTTTCCATCAAAGAAATAAGGAATGGCTTAGGAGGTGCTAAAGCTAGAATTGAGGATGAACATCGTTACATGCTAAATTTGTGGTTGTGATTCTTTGTGTGTGTGTGTGTGTGGGTGGGGGGGTGGGTGGGTGGGGGAGGAATATCCCCAACAAACAATGTTAATTGCTATTTTTTATGAAAAACAAAGTCCCCAATGCCCTTGGGTCATACCGAACCGTCATGTGTGCTCCGCAGAGGCTAGAGGCAGCGGGTTCCTCAAGAAAACCCTAGATGGGTTTGCTTTCTCCGCCGGCGACGTTGTCGGTCCGTTCCACCTCCGGTGGCCTTTGGTCCTTGGAGGTGTGGCGGACCATGACTCTCGCCGGCGGGAGGTTTTTCTTCTCTGTTTAGCCTGTTTTTTCGTGTCTTTCGGAATGGTGAGGCGATGACTATATCCTGGAGTCAGAATAAGCTTTTCTTATCTCTATCCTCGCTCCGATGGTGCATCTAGCACCAATGGAGGACGTGCGAAGTTGGTTTTCGTGTTAGTTGGTGCAATTTCAGGCCAGTCTCTTTCAATCTACGGATATCATCATTGGCGACGGTGTTGCTCTCTTGCGCTGGTTCTTTGGGACATTATCACGGCGACTTTTCGTCTGTCTATTTCAACAAGCTCTATTACAATAAGCTTTGCCTAGCTTCGGCGATGGAGGGACAGGGATGGCGGCGCGCCTTCGGCTCATGCTAGTATTTGTAGTCGTCACTAGGTGGTCCATCGACCTATAATTTTTATTACATTTAAAACTCTTTATACTACTGTTTATGATTATTAATATATCGGTGGAATTTCGAAAAAATGCCCTTAGGTCCTTTGCCCCATTTCATTTCAGATCCAATCTACCAGTAATAAATCCTAAATACTTCGTTATGTATTCTGAGAAAGTTCCATTCTGGCTAAAACATATTTAATCATATATTATTGATCCAAAAAGAATGGTTTTTTCAATGTTGCTTAAACGTTTCAATTTTAAGTACAAAATTTGAGTTAATCTGGTACATTGGATCCAAAATGGAGTGTCCGGGCTCTGTACCAACTTTGAAAAATACTCGGCCAACCTGATCAGGTGTTCGGCTGAGGACAGAGACTTGGTGGAGCGGGAGCTGCACTGCCCCATCACACAGTTCCCCCTTAGTTGCCTAGGTCTGCTGCTCTCCCTGCGGAAGCCGTCAGTGGCGGAACTCCAAGCGCTAGTAGAGCTGGTGGCCTCTAAGTTGCCATCGTGGAAAGTCTCCATGCTCAACTGAGGGGGTAGGCTCGAACTCTTCAAGACAACTTTGTCCACCATACCTATTTTCGCCATGATGTCCCTCAACATTTCCATAGAAGTCATCACGGCCATAGAGAAAATCATTTGTGGCTTTCTTTGGAAGGAAGGACGTGCATGGCAGGCACAGCCTGGTGGCATGGGATAGGGTGTCCATGCCCAAAGAGTTGGGGGGTGGGGGGCTTGGCATCCCCAACCCATGTCTCATGAACATTTCACTGAGGGCCAGATGGCTATGGCTGAAGCTTGTGGAGATGGACAAGCCATGGCATGACCTTGACATCCGTGCCCTAGAGCTCTCAACGCAACTCTTTGACGCGGCGACTACCTCGGTGCTTGAGGACGGAGCAACTACCTTCTTATGGACGGACAAGTGGCTTCCATGTGGGCGGCTCTACGACATCGCACCCAGCCTCTTAGCGGCGGTCCCACCGAGTTTAGCCTCCACGTGCCGTGTGCGCGAAGGCCTAGCAGGGTTCTGGTTGCATGACGTCCCCCCTGATTTCAACGCAGCAGCCATCAAGGAGCTCCTCGAACTGGCGAATCGAGTGGAAGAAATCACCCTCATAGAGGGGACACAAGACATCCTCAAGTGGAACTGGGACCCGGGCAACTGCTACACGAACCAATCTTGCTACCAGGACCTTTTTGCCGGGCGAACTTCGATGGCAGGTGCTCTCCAGATCTGGCAATCCCGAGCCCCTGCCAGCTGCAAGGTGACACTTTGGTTAGCCGTGAGGAACAGATGCTGGACCGCCGATAGGCTGAGCCGGTGTGGCCTTCAACATCCGATGGCCTGTCCCTTCTGTGACCAATGTGGAGAGACCATTGATCATCTTTTTATGGGATGCGTCCTGGCCCGCGAGGTTTGAGCAGCCTGCCTGGGCTGTTGGAACAAGAGACATTGAATGCCGGAGCATGACACCAAGTTTGTTGCTTGGCTCCAGGATAGGCAGGATGGCAAGGGTCGTGAGTGCGACCTCTGGACATGGATCTCTTTGGTTTGTTGGACGCCATGATGCCACCGTAACGATGTGGTCTTCAATGGGGATGCTCCTTTTTTCGGAGAGGTCATCCAAAAAATTGTCGCGGAGGTGGACCTCTGGAGGACTGTGGGGCTTTTCCGTGACTGTCTTGTAACACCCTCAGAGTCGACCCTATGCAAGTTGTAGCGAAACCCACCAAACCCGCATAGAAACGATTCAAAGGTGCCCATCAGGCACTTTCGTGCGGGTGGAAAACGAAGTAATAACATTACACAACAGTCCTCGATGGGACCCACAGATCAGATACATATACAACACGACTCCATGAGTCAAGAATACAGATATACAGAACAAAGATCCAAATCACCTTGAAAACGATAGAGCATCCAGCTATGGACAAGATGCAAATGGGGCTAAGAGCCCTGAAGAATAACCAATGGCGTCCATAACCCTGCCCAGGCCAAGCCGGAAGGGTAACCCTACTAACGACGTCGAAACCTGCTAAAACAAGAGGGGTGCCGACAAAGGGCAAAGGAAAAAGAGGAGCGTCAGTACTGAGGCCAGTACACGGCGAGGCTAGAATTCGGCGGTCCTCGCCTACATAGGTATGGTGGACTGAAGCGGCAGCGGCAGCATGCACTAAACAACCTATAGATACTCGATATAACTGTCGGCTATCAGAGAGGGATAAGAAAGACCTATTCGGAACCAACCTGATGCTACCACCAAACATACCCATCCTGGTGTTTTCCCCTCGAGACCAAACGAGGAAGTCAACCGAGGAACTCACACAGTTGGCAGTTTTATTTATTCCGTTATCGTTGCG
Organism: Avena atlantica; assembly: GCA_910589765.1. NCBI lineage: Eukaryota > Viridiplantae > Streptophyta > Magnoliopsida > Poales > Poaceae > Avena > Avena atlantica. The sequence continues at coordinate 110,330,984 of OU342735.1, forward strand.
GCCATTACTAGTCAAGTGTAGATAATCATCCTGATAAAATAAGCAGTGGGCCGTTTTAGTTAACCATTCCGTTGTAGTTGCAACATTTACTAGTCAAATACAATTAGCATGAGATATCCCAAAACCCAGCAGTTGTTGGCACTTTTATTTAGCCATTCCGTTGTAGTGAAGCTGATTACTAGTCATTTCGGATACCAGTCAAATTATAATAGTAAACTTTAGTTATGGTTGTCTATGATCAAGAACTGTGCTCCAAGTCGTCCATAACCGCGGACACGGCTTCTCGAAAAGATTTAACCCTGCAGGGGTGCACCAAAGTATCCACACGCACTTCGACCCTTTTTGCCAGATCAATTAACATACACCCATCGGTATGTCGGCGGGGCCTAAGTCATGACGTTTCCCAGACCCAAAGTAAGCACGGGGGGCCACCCCACTAAGTCTACCCGCAACAAAGTCGACCGGTCTCCGAGACGGACTCAGGGTTTGCGCCAGTGGCTGTAAACGACGGGGAACCCAAAACTGGGCTTGTCGATACCGCGAAAACACTCCGCTTCCAAAACAGTACACGTGCAGTACCTCGCACAATTTAAATAAAGCAGTAAAGCATGGCATAAGTACAGAATAGTAATAAAGCCCCAAACTACTTGTGGCCCCCAGTACAGTACTTTGAAATCAGGTACTAAATCGATGGGGTGCCCATACATCCCACATGTGGTTAGCGCGCTCGATCTCGGAACAGGTGTCAAGAACCCGGGGTCCTACGGGACACAAGTGGACGGTTAACAACCAAATAACATCTATTGCCCACCTGTGCCTCTGCTTACCTACTTCAATTTTAGTTATTAAACAATTATTAAATTAACGATAATTAAAGCCTTGATCATCTCCAACATTAAACATACGGCAAGGCTCCAACAACTGTGGTACTTGACGACACGCAACAGCACTTGAGCAAGCGACTACGACGCGCAGGTCCAACTATCTACCAAACATCAGGTAATAGGAGGTGTCCAAGGCAATATAAGGCTGCAAGGGATATCACGGGTACGAAAACTAGGGCATCGCAACACAGATAGCAATAGATCAACAGGAGGGAATAAATACTATAAAAGTAAGATAGGTAGAAAGGGGGAGATGCTCGCCTGAAAACATTGCCGAAGGTTCAATCGACGATCGGGTCGACACTCGCATCAACTCAACGGCCTTATCCGCGAAGAACCAAAACACTAGAATAAACACCGGATGCACTATTTAATACTACGGCAAAAGAGCGGGCATGATGCATGTATGATGTATGACATGGCAAAGGTGCAATGCAATTAGACAATATTAAGCGGAACCGGGGTCCCGACATTTAATTAAATGGTTCAAGTTATTTATCTACCCCGCAAATTAAATGTTGTAATAACAGGACAAGATAAGTTACCGGTTCGCTACACCAATTTAAATGAGGCCAATATAAGACTAGATTTGCCCGCATATGGGCCCCATATTTAATTATAAGGTGAATCGGCATAAGGCCCCCAAACCACAGACAAGTATGCATGCATGAACAATTTAATATGCATCAGATATATCATTTATAAAATAGGGTCTCGGCAAAGAGGTCACACATCGGGGTTCGGACGATCTTGGTTCAGGGGTTCGACGGGGTTCAGGCTTGGTCTTCGGATTCGCAGGATCGAGGCGTCGCATTCCGGGAAGAAGATCTTGGGGTACCATCCTGATCATCGGTGGCGAACTTGGGGCTCGACACCGGGGTCTTCAGGGCTCCATATCGGAGTACTTGGGTTCCCCTTTGACGGTTGGCGAAGGACATGAAACGGAGTCGGTTCCACGAGTTCTGGGCAGAAGATCTTGTCGTTCCGAGGGTTTTCCGAGGTTCGGTCTTCGGATCTTCGGGATCGAGGTCTTCGGATCCGTGAAGGAGACCATGTCGAGCAATGGGGTTTGGTTCGGTCTTGAGCTTTAGACTTGGGGTTCGGTCTTCGGATCCTCGGAATTGTGTCTTCGGGGTTCCGTGAAGGAGGATTACGCGTTCTGAGAAGATCTTGATGACACCGGTGTGAACCTTGCGATCCAACTTGGGAAAACAAGTTTCAGCGGTCTTTGTCAGAACAAGGTTAGCAAGAAACAAAACATATCCTTGCATACACCTGACCGAACAACCACCTGTCATACTGCAACCTGGGCATGCGACAGAAGTGAGAGCAGCAGTGCGGCATGCTCAGGGAAACAGGGGCGACGCGGTCGGAGGTCGGCGATGCAACGAGGCTGCAGGGGCGGTGACCGGCGTCAGGATGGCGGGGGCGTGCACGGCTCGATGGAGGTGAGGCCGACGAGGGCCAGCCGTGGAGCTCCGGGCTAGAGGCGGTGCTGAGCAGAGGAACGTGGCGAGGTGGGCGGCGCTCGAGGGCACGCGGCCGGGCGCAGCACAGGAGAGGCGGCCGGCGCTCGAGGCGAAGAAGACGCGGACGAGGCAGGGGTCGGCGAACGCGGGGCGTGCACGGTGCGACCTGGTGACAGGAAGCCGGCGACGCGCCGCGACTGGCAGAGGCGGGCATGGCGGCCGGGGAGGAGGAACGAGGGGGCACCGTCGGGGACGCGGCAGAACGGGGCGGCCTGCAGCGGTCGCTGGCAGCGGAAACGACGGTGGCCGGAGGCGGTGGAGACGGATCTGGAGGCGGCGCTTGGTGCCGCGGCTGCGGGGCGCTCGACGGGCGGCCGCGGAGGGGGTCTGCGGCGGCGGTGGGCTCGAGGAGGCGAAGGAGAGACCGGCGGCGGCGCCAGGGATGGTTGAGGCCGGCGGCGTGGGCGTTAGCAGAGGACGGTCGCGGGGGCGTCGACGACGGAAGCCGGCTTCGGCCGCGCTCTGGGGGACGCGTGCGGCGGTGGAGGAGGGAGGGGCCTGGGAGGTGCCGCGGCCGGGCTTGGCGGCAGGGGAGGCGGGGACCGAGGAAGGCGGCGGGGTGAGGCTAGCGGGCGAGGGGAACGCGCGACGAGCGGGTCGGGGAGAGAGGTTGGGGACAGGCGGGGTCGGGGTCGGCCAGGGGGTGAGCAGGGGGTGCGTCGGTGGGGGGTGGGGCCAGGGAGAGTGGGAGTGGGGTTGACCGCGTGCGTGGTGTGCGTGTGTGGTGGTTTCGGTGGTGTGGTCAGGGGAGAGGGAGGGAGGTGAGGTGGCGAGGGGTTGGGCAGGTGGCGTGATGGGAGAGGAGGGAGGAAGGGAGAGGATGAGGTGGCAGCTGGCTATTGGGTGGGGTGAGGTGGAGGCAGGGTGGGTAGTTTAGGTCTGGGTAGAAAAGATTTAGGGGGACTGGTTTAGATATTTATCTGGGGTTGTAGACTGCTGCCAGCTGGGCCTTTTGGGCCTGGCTGGTGGCGGCCTTCCCCGAAACAAAACAGATTTATTATATTTTATGAATTTTCTTTGTTTTAAATCAAAACATTTGTAAAAGGGTTTTAGACCAACAAAAGGTCCGGACAGATCTAGGGTTTAGATTTGAACAAAGAGGAGAATATCTAGAAAACAAAATAGGCTTTTAGAAAATAATTTCAAACAAACAAATGCATGATGATGATGACGATGCTCAAATGCAATGTGGCATGATGACATGAGCATGCGGTCATGATGATGCAATGCACAAAAACAACGCGATTTTCTAGTAGTGGTTTTGCGGGATGCCACAATTCGACACCACTAACAATGGATCTCGCCCTCGAGATCCGCCTCATGGTACAGGGAAGAAGGCCGACGATCTGATCCTTCGCGCTTCGTGTAGATCCTCGCGACACCACTGACAAAGATTCTTTCTTCATGTTGAAACTGGCGACACCACCAATAAGGATTTTTCCCCATTCGTCGAGAGAACACTCCGGAGAAACAAAGATGAAGGTAAAGGTCTCAAAAGGGTAAGGCCACCTCTAACTTCCGCGGAAGGAGTATAACTGCAATGATTCACCATTCAATGTGCAAGAGCGAATGATAAGAGTAGTCGGATGGTGATCAGTCCATCGCGCACCCAAAGCATTACCCTGCTCATGAATAGGAAATTATGCAACCAACTCTCGGAATTCAGATTGTAGATCTCGATAAGCAAGGTTCGGAAACAAAGGAGTGATGCAGACTCTGCATCGGATCTGGCGTAGAGGATGTCGTCGCGTCGGAAAACACCGGAAGGCACGAGAAGGAACAAAGGGAAGTCCATCAGACGAAGGGTTCCTCGGATAGCATGAAGACCAGATGTAGCAACACCATTACCGAAGGAGGAACCGAAACCCTGAAGGTGCGACGGAAACCCAACCACGAGAAATCCTGGACTAGAAGAAGGTAAGAGATCGGATTCAAAACATGCAGAGGTGAGAGGAGAGCAACAGAGGGGTAAGGATTAAAATCAGACCTAATCAGAACTATCCAACCGATTTTTCAAAAATAGTTTTGACACTCTACTTCGGCCGTTAGCTAGGTTATCCTACAGGCTGGACTTGTGGGGTATCGCAACTGCTGAGCTCTGATACCACTCTGTAACACCCTCAGAGTGGACCTTATGCAAGTTGTAGCGAAACCCGCCAAACCCGCATAGAAACGATTCAAAGGTGCCCACTAGGCACTTTCGTGCGGGTGGAAAACGAAGTAATAACATTACACAACAGTCCTCAATGGGACCCACAGATCAGATACATATACAACACGACTCCATGAGTCAAGAATACAGATATACAGAACAAAGATCCAAATCACCTTGAAAACGATAGAGCATCCAGCTACGGACAAGATGCAAATGGGGCTAAGAGCCCTGAAGAAAAACCAATGGCGTCCATAACCCTGCCCAGGCCAAGCCGGAAGGGTAACCCTGCTAACTACGTCGAAACCTGCTAAAACAAGAGGGGTGCCGACAAAGGGCAAAGGAAAAAGAGGAGCGTCAGTACTGAGGCCAGTACAAGGCGAGGCTAGAATTCGGCGGTCCTCGCCTACATAGGTATGGTGGACTGAAGCGGCAGCGGCAGCATGCACTAAACAACCTATAGAGACTCGATATAACTGTCGGCTATCAGAGAGGGATAAGAAAGACCTATTCGGAACCAACCTGATGCTACCACCAAACATACCCATCCTGGTGTTTCCCCCTCGAGACCAAACGAGGAAGTCAACCGAGGAACTCACACAGTTGGCAGTTTTATTTATTCCATTATCGTTGCGGCCATTACTAGTCAAGTGTAGATAATCATCCTGATAAAATAAGCAGTGGGCCGTTTTAGTTAACCATTCCGTTGTAGTTGCAACATTTACTAGTCAAATACAATTAGCATGAGATATCCCAAAACCCAGCAGTTGTTGGCACTTTTATTTAGCCATTCCGTTGAAGTGAAGCTGATTACTAGTCATTTCGGATACCAGTCAAATTATAACAGTAAACTTTAGTTATGGTTGTCTATGATCAAGAACTGTGCTCCAAGTCGTCCATAACCGCGGACATGGCTTCTCGAAAAGATTTAACCCTGCAGGGGTGCACCAAAGTATCCACACGCACTTCGACCCTTTTTGCCAGATCAATTAACATACACCCATCGGTATGTCGGCAGGGCCTAAGTCATGACGTTTCCCAGACCCAAAGTAAGCACGGGGGGCCACCCCACTAAGTCTACCCGCAACGAAGTCGGCCGGTCTCCGAGACGGACTCAGGGTTTGCGCGAGTGGCTATAAACGACGGGGTACCCAAAACTGGGCTTGTCGATACCGCGAAAACACTCCGCCTCCAAAACAGTACACGTGCAGTACCTCGCACAATTTAAATAAAGCAGTAAAGCATGGCATAAGTACAGAATAGTAATAAAGCCCCAAACTACTTGTGGCCCCCAGTACAGTACTTTGAAATCAGGTACTAAATCGATGGGGTGCCCATACATCCCACATGTGGTTAGCGCGCTCGATCTCGGAACAGGTGTCAAGAACTCGGGGTCCTACGGGACATAAGTGGACGGTTAACAACCAAATAACATCTATTGCCCACCTGTGCCTCTGCTTACCTACTTCAATTTTAGTTATTAAACAATAATTAAATTAACGATAATTAAAGCCTTGATCATCTCCAACATTAAACATACGGCAAGGCTCCAACAACTGTGGTACTTGACGACACGCAACAGCACTTGAGCAAGCGACTACGACGCGCAGGTCCAACTATCTACCAAACATCAGGTAATAGGAGGTGTCCAAGGCAATATAAGGCTGCAAGGGATATCACGGGTACGAAAACTAGGGCATCGCAACACAGATAGCAATAGATCAACAGGAGGGAATAAATACTATAAAAGTAAGATAGGTAGAAAGGGGGAGATGCTCGCCTGAAAACATTGCCGAAGGTTCAACCGACGATCGGGTCGACACTCGCATCAACTCAACGGCCTTATCCGCGAAGAACCAAAACACTAGAATAAACACCGGATGCACTATTTAATACTACGGCAAAAGAGCGGGCATGATGCATGTATGATGTATGACATGACAAAGGTGCAATGCAATTAGACAATATTAAGCGGAACCGGGGTCCCGACATTTAATTAAACGGTTCAAGTTATTTATCTACCCCGCAAATTAAATGTTGTAATAACAGGACAAGATAAGTTACCGGTTCGCTACACCAATTTAAATGAGGCCAATATAAAACTAGATTTGCCCGCATATGGGCCCCATATTTAATTATAAGGTGAATCGGCATAAGGCCCCCAAACCACAGACAAGTATGCATGCATGAACAATTTAATATGCATCAGATATATCATTTATAAAATAGGGTCTCGGCAAAGAGGTCACACATCGGGGTTCGGACGATCTTGGTTCAGGGGTTCGACGGGGTTCAGGCTTGGTCTTCGGATTCACAGGATCGAGGCGTCGCATTCCGGGAAGAAGATCTTGGGGTACCATCCTGATCATCGGTGGCGAACTTGGGGCTCGACACCGGGGTCTTCAGGGCTCCATATCGGAGTACTTGGGTTCCCCTTTGACGGTTGGCGAAGGACATGAAACGGAGTCGTTTCCACGAGTTCTGGGCAGAAGATCTTGTCGTTCCGAGGGTTTTCCGAGGTTCGGTCTTCGGATCTTCGGGATCGAGGTCTTCGGATCCATGAAGGAGACCATGTCGAGCAATGGGGTTTGGTTCGGTCTTGAGCTTTGGACTTGGCGTTCGGTCTTCGGATCCTCGGAATTGTGTCTTCGGGGTTCCGTGAAGGAGGATTACGCGTTCTGAGAAGATCTTGATGACATCGGTTTGAACCTTGCGATCCAACTTGGGAAAACAAGTTTCAGCGGTCTTTGTCAGAACAAGGTTAGCAAGAAACAAAACAGATCCTTGCATACACCTGACCGAACAACCACCTGTCGTACTGCAACCTGGGCATGCGACAGAAGTGAGAGCAGCAGTGCGGCATGCTCAGGGAAACAGGGGCGACGCGGTCGGAGGTCGGCGATGCAACGAGGCTGCAGGGGCGGTGACCGGCGTCAGGATGGCGGGGGCGTGCACGGCTCGACGGAGGTGAGGCCGATGAGGGCCAGCCGTGGAGCTCCGGGCTAGAGGCGGTGCTGAGCAGAGGAACGTGGCGAGGTGGGTGGCGCTCGAGGGCACGCGGCCGGGCGCAGCACAGGAGAGGCGGCCGTCGCTCGAGGCGAAGAAGACGCGGACGAGGCAGGGGTCGGCGAACTCGGGGCGTGCGCGGTGCGACCTGGTGACAAGAAGCCGGCGACGCGCCGCGACTGGCAGAGGCGGGCATGGCGGCCGGGGAGGAGGAACGAGGGGGCGCCGTCGGGGACGCGGCAGAACGGGGCGGCCTGCAGCGGTCGCTGGCAGCGGAGACGACGGTGGCCGGAGGCGGTGGAGACGGCTCTGGAGGCGGCGCTTGGTGCCGCGGCTGCGGGGCGCTCGACGGGCGGCCGCGGAGGGGGTCTGCGGCGGCGGTGGGCTCGAGGAGGCGAAGGAGAGACCGGCGGCGGCGCCAGGGATGGTTGAGGCCGACGGTGGAGGAGGGAGGGGCCTGGGAGGTGTCGCGGCCGGGCTTGGCGGCAGGGGAGGCGGGGACCGAGGAAGGCGGCGGGGTGAGGCTAGCGGGCGAGGGGAACGCGCGACGAGCGGGTCGGGGAGAGAGGTTGGGGACAGGCGGGGTCGGGGTGGGCCAGGGGTGAGCAGGGGGGTGCGTCGGTGGGGGTGGGGCCAGGGAGAGTGGGAGTAGGGTTGACCGCGTGCGTGGTGGTTTCGGTGGTGTGGTCAGGGGAGAGGGAGGGAGGTGAGGTGGCGAGGGGTTGGGCAGGTGGCGTGATGGGAGAGGAGGGAGGAAGGGAGAGGATGAGGTGGCAGCTGGCTATTGGGCGGGGTGAGGTGGAGGCAGGGTGGGTAGTTTAGGTCTGGGTAGAAAAGATTTAGGGGGACTGGTTTAGATATTTATCTGGGGTTGTAGACTGCTGCCAGCTGGGCCTTTTGGGCCTGGCTGGTGGCGGCCTTCCCCGGAACAAAACATATTTATTATATTTTATGATTTTTCTTTGTTTTAAATCAAAACATTTGTAAAAGGGTTTTAGACCAACAAAAGGTCCGGACAGATCTAGGGTTTAGATTTGAACAAAGAGGAGAATATCTAGAAAACAAAATAGGCTTTTAGAAATAGTTTCAGACAAACAAATGCATGATGATGATGACGATGCTCAAATACAATGTGGCATGATGACAACGAGCATGCGGTCATGATGATGCAATGCACAAAAACAACGCGATTTTTAGTAGTGGTTTTGCGGGATGCCACATGTCTAGATCGTAGATAGATGAAGATGTCCCGAATAGTTGCTTAGAATGTGTGTGCTGTCTTTACGACGGCGTGAAGTTACATCGTTCATCGTTCGTCTGTGTTACAGTGCGAAAATCTTGGCCTCTACTTCTACGAAACATCTCGCGGCACATATCCTTAAAAAAAAAATAACTCAAAGTCGCTCCGACTTGCTTCGTTCAAAATCACGCAAGGTGAGTCCCGATACTCAATCCAAATCCCCGTCGCATATCGCTTCTCCACATTCCGCTCGCCATGTCGTCCGCCGCCACTCTGGAGGAGCCGCCGCGCCCGGTGCGTTTCGGCATAATGGGCTGCGCCTCCATCGCGCGGAAGCTCGCGCGCGCCATGCTGCTCGTCGCCCCCACCGCCGACGTGGCCGCCGTTGCCAGCCGCTCCGGGGACAAGGCGCGCCTCTTCGCCGCGGACAACGGCCTCCCCGCCGGCACGCGCCTCTACGGCTCCTACGAGGCGCTCCTCGACGACCCAGACATCGACGCCATCTACCTCCCGCTCCCCACCAGCCTCCACCTCAAGTGGGCCACCGCCGCCGCCGCGCGGGGCAAGCACCTGCTCCTCGAGAAGCCCACCGCACTCTGCGCCGCCGACCTCGACCTCATCCTCGCCGCCTGCGAGTCTAGCGGCGTCCAGTTCATGGACTGCACCATGTGGATGCACCACCCCCGCACTGCCAAGATGCGCCAACTCGTCGCCGATCAGGGTACCATCGGCGACGTCAGAGTTGTAAGTTCTTGAAAATTTTGTGCTACATTTGAATTTGGTTAGTATTAGAAGCGTTTCCTTATTATTGGAGGAATATAGGTTTACTTATGTCTTAAGGTGGTATGCCCTTCGAATCATGTTGCGCGCTTTTGTTAGTCTCATTACGTGGTTTAGATAATAGTCGCATTAATAGTTGTGCTTTCGAGGTATAGAAATATCTGATTGCTGATGTGAATTTCTATTATGTGTTTGTTCTGTCCTAGATGGAGACCACGTTACCGTTAGTTTGTTGATAAGTTGTCATGCTGCCTTAATATATTCATGTGCTCAAGCGTCAAAAGATTCCCTTTGAACTCGGGAGTATATCTAATCTAATTGGAGTTTGTCGTCACATCCAGCACGCGATCTACATATTTTGTAGTCAGGTACGGCTGCATCCATCCAGATACATGACTTTGCTTTCTTAGTACCAATGCAATTGGCAACGCATGAGATGCAATGTACCCTGGTTGTTTGAGGCGCCAAATCAACATCCAAATGTCCAAAACTATTTACACGCGTATTTCTCCTTTTACTCAGAATCCCAATTACAGTTCAGTACTAAATGTCTTAAGTTCTTAACAGTAACAGGAAAAGGAAAAATTCGGAGAAGTAAAATCTAAAGGGAAATGTAAAATAGTAAAAAACCTGAAGAAAACACATCTTTTTCCCCCCTCTACCACAATTCGAATTTGAGGTTGAAATTGTAGGGGTGCTACAACACTCCAAAGAAATCTTCATGTTAGAAGCCCCGGCAGAAGCCATATTGCCCAATTACACCCTTGAGCCCTGTGGTTAGATTATATTTGCATCTCATATGTTCTTCTGCATAATATACACTTCTTGGGGCTGTGGCAACAACATTCAATGCTAAACGATGCCAACAATATGTCAACATTTCTTTTTAACTCTCACTATCTACATTCTTTGCTAATTTGTCTCTGAACTTTCCAATCCTATTTTTGGAAGACCGGGACCTGAAAATGCAGGTCAATATGTGATTACCACTCAGCAGCTGGGAATTGAATTTCTACCAAAAAATCGTCATGGGTGTTTGGGAAAAATACCTTACAATGCAGAGCTTAACTGGCTGAGAGGGGGGATTTCTTTTTAGTTGGGCTTGGGAGGTATCAGACAGGCAAACAGTAAAAATGACGCTTTGACGGTTCTTTGTAATTGCTTGTTCCACATGGACACTGGTCATTGCGACACCGATAGCAACCAAACAATGAAACAAGTACAGAATACTCCTAAAGATAGATCAGTGTATAGATATAAATAAATTTATAAAGCATAAAAGTATGTCCATGTTCGTTGTGTGAGCAATAAACTTGGTAATATTGTACAGCTTTGGGCTCAGATATAATATGCTGATACAGCTGCAAATGTTGAAACTGGAATTAAAAGTTAAAACCGAGGCTGGCTCTTACTTTCAGTGGTTAAAATCTCTCGTGTATGAGTTGAGGAAGGCGAATAGAATGGAATAGTGGAAACGTGGTTATCTTGTCAAACTGTTACTGTTTTACGTGTAATGCCAATTTTAACTTTCATAATTTGCATGCATCTGGTTTTGTAGGTTATAGCTCTAGAAAACATCGTAGATAGATAGGTTGTAAGAAAATTCCAGCTATGGAATAACAAAATTACGTAGTACTGATTCCATTTGTAAAGTTTGTCAAATTGTTGCTTGTCAGTACTAAAACTCTGGGCAGAACATATAGCAACAGTGATGACATTCTTGGTTTTTGTGTTCGAGAAAAAATTGTTCTTGGTTTTATTCTAGGGAGGAATTTTCGGATCATTAGAAACAGACTAGAAATGGCTACAGTATTCTGAAATACTTATGAGATGATCTATTTCCATTTCTGTGTGTGTCAAGTGTTCTGCCACTACCATGTGATGATCTATTTCTTGATATAACCTCACAACTGTTGGTCTCCCCACTTACTTTGGACACCTATACAATTGCCAGAGTTTAACCTTTAAGGTAATTTTTTTGTCCTTATGTTGCTTCAGATAAACAGCATTGTCAGCTTTCCATCAGACGAAGATTTCCTCCAGAATAACATCAGGGTAAAGCCAGACCTTGATGCCCTGGGTGCACTTGGTGATCTCGGGTGGTACTGCATCCGTGCAATGTTGTGGGCTGTTGACTATGAGCTGCCCAAGAATGTGATTGCTCTGCGTCACCCTGTTAATAACCAAGCTGGTGTGCTCCTTGCTTGTGGCGCATCGCTCTACTGGGACGATGGCAAGGTCGCCACCTTCCACTGTTCTTACCTTACCAACCTTACCATGGACATGACCGTCGTTGGCACAAATGGTATTATTCATGTTACCGACCTCCTCATCCCGTACGATGAAAAGTATGGTCCATTCAGCTTAGACTCCAAGACTGATGTCAATGAACTCGCTACTGGATGGGTTCCACATCCAAGCAAGCATGTTGTCACGACGGACCTACCGCAGGAGGCCCTGATGGTCCAGGAGTTCTGTAGACTGGTGCAGAACATCAGAGAGCCCGGTGGCAAGCCTGAGGGGAAGTGGCCGGCCATCAGCCGGAAGACACAGATTGTGGTGGATGCAGTGAAAACTTCTATTGACAATGGATGTGAGTCAGTTGATGTTGCAAGCTAGATACAGCACATAACTGGTCATTCCCATGATATGCCCTCCACACCATGGCGTATAGGTTGTGTATTTGCTCATTCCATACTTCTACGTTGCACAAAACTACTACCACTGTTTCCAAATATAAGACGTTTTAGCCTACCAAAACATCTTATATTTATGAAAGGAGAAGTTACTTGCTAAAATAATTGGAACGAGTCTTGTCATGCTCAAGACAATATTGCAATGTTACTATGTATTTGATGTGTAAGACATGGGGAATATGGATGATTTGAGCTGTCTATGAATGGTGTTGTCTATATTGATCAACCCTACAATTCTTGGAAGGTGCATCAGTCTTTCCCTGAAAGATGTTCAATAACACTCAGATTCTGGTTTCCTGAATGAGGACAGAACCGATAAAAAAAACGTTTAGAACTTACTAGTTCAAGAATCACAATATAGTATTTCCAGCAAATAAATGGAAACAGGGTGAGAGAGGTGCTAAAGCTAGAATTCAGGCTGAACATCGTTTTATGGGGTTGTCTACTACCGAGCAGTTCACAGTAGAAGAGCAAGAGCAGGCAAAATGGGCCCATTGTGGATTAGAACAAGGCCTCTGCATCGCCTAGGTTAGGCGACCACTGGGGCGGCAGTTGAAAGACCTCTTTGTGCTTCGTTCTTAATTACAAGTTATTTCAATGATCAGTTCCAACCAAAATACTCCAGGCACTCTCTGTTGCCTATTTTCTAGCATTCAATTAGGTACGAGAGCAGATAGGCTCTTGCAACAAACAGCCACAGAGAGAAGCCCCATTCAATTAGGTAGAGAGCAGATAGGCTCTTGCAACAAACAGCCACAGAGAGAAGCCCATACGAAGTTATTACTTGTGAGTGGTTCAGCCTGAGGGTCAGAAATTCCTTGCAATGAGCTGGATAACCAAGACCAGAATCACTGATGCATGAGCATGAGCTTAAGGTGAGATCAGTCAGCAAAGGGACAAAAGGATGATAGCACAAAGAGGTCTTTGTTGTCCAACTCATTCCCATGGTCAGGTATCCAACAACAGTAATCAATATCCGCTTTCCACAAATTGATCAAGAACCAAGCATTAGAGAAGATTTTTCTAGAGTATATCTATGGTCTAAATGACATTGACGTCATTATGTTATTGAAGTGACCTCCAAAATTAACAGTTTTAAAACCCCCGCCACTTCTTTTCAAACTTTAACAATCAAAAACTTGATACCGGACCGTACGAACCCATGTATGGTCCTTTTAGACGTATACTCATTGTACACTATACTCATATGCCCGTGGATGGCGAAAACTGGAAGTTATATAAGAGCAATAACAAAAAATTTAAACATGACATGCAAAGACGTAGATTGCGATAATGGGAGGTGGGATCAACCAGCTGGAACGTGGATTATACCTAGTTCGACCGAGTACACATATAAGAAGATATACGTGGCCTCGATATGGGTTACGACGGGTCAAAAAAATAAAACAGCCTATGCGGTTTAAGTTTAGAGGGGGGACCGAAGCACACCTTGTTACCTCTTTCAGTCTACCTTCGGTCGCTGGCAATTGCCAGTTTCTTGTAACTTTGGCCAGCCTATGGCATTGTTTTTCTATCTATATTAATACATGCAGTGCTCCTGCATGGTTGGAAAAAAAAACCTGTTTCTGGAGTTGTTGCTTACTACGCAGCATTGTTAAGTGTGCAGTATCAAACCCAAAGCTTATCTGTATGTTAGACCATTGTCCTTTCATCACTGTTATGAACTTTCTTCGCTAATCTGAATACCTTTCATATTTGTTTAACCTTCACTGCAATGCTTGACTTTTCTTCCCAGTGGGGGAAGCATTAATGAGTCCATCTGCTGGTAAAAGCAAAATGGTATCTTGCACTTTCTTGTAGTTATGCGCTGCCTCGGTGGATTAATTTCCTGGGTGCTATTGTTGTGGACGAACTTGCTGCAAATCAGTGCAGATGCCTTCCAGGCGGAGGCGTCAAGAGAATTGTGACTGAAACTAGGGTGGGCCTCCTCTGTAGGGAACTTCGACCTCTCGGCGTGGTGTCTTATTCGGGGAAGCCATGTACTACTACTATCAATTACTCTAGTACTGATCCCTCAAAAAAAATTACTCTAGTACTGAGTTTGATGTGGAGTTTTGCCTCCAGAATGTAGCCTTGTGGCAGATAATATCATCTTGCTAGGCAGACTGAGTCGGTGAAACTGGGTGCCTGTAGTAAGCTATGAACTTTGTAATTGAAAACTGGTTTTCAGCGACTTGGTTAATGGAAATTTTGTGTCCTCTCCAAAGAAAAATAAGCATGTACTGTCCTTTTTTCTCATTTCTCTTCTGGAGACACTGAATATTGCACACCAACATTGGCACTAGGACATTATCTCGCCCCCTGAAGACGAGGAGATCTTGTGTCACTACAGGAAAACTGCGCTACGCCAAGGGCCAGCTGCCCTCAGCACATCCCCGAAATGCCGTCGGCATAGGCTGTGCCGAGGGCAACCCTGGCGTAGCCCCCTTGGCGTAGCAGCCCGTTTACGCTGATAGCCACCCTCGGCATAACCTGTGCCAACGGCTTTGTCTTCGGCATAACCTCCTCGGCATAGACTGCTGTCCGTTAATATTTTTCAAAAAAATAAATATATTTTTATATTTTTGAATTGTTTGAATATCTCTCATTTTGAATTATTCTAATCTCACTTGGGACATTTTTAACACTAAATACACTTAATCTTAGGTCAAACTTTCCGATTAATCACCCATCCTCACATTACTCCACTCCCAGCATGCTTAACTTCTCGGTGGGCTTATAGCTCCCATGCGACGTCTTTACGCAGAATTAGAAGGAACACGACATCGTTGCAAAGAATAGCTTGCATGCGACGCTTCTGAGGCAGCTAATAGCCCAGGGCCACACGGGCCATAAAACGGTCGTTAAAGACACATTTAACTTTGTTCCAAGATTAGGGTTAAGCCAAACCGGTCGGTTGGGACAGCTAGTCAAGCCAACCGCTTCCGACCGAGAGCGCGCATCACACTTACTGTAGCTTCCCCGATAGCGACGACGTACCTCACCCATCGTTCTCGGCGCCAGCGCCGGCGGCAGGGCATTTCTTTTAGGAGACAGCGCTTTCGTTCGACGGCGAAGGTGGTGAGTGCCATTTGAAACTCAATTCCTCTCCCATTCTTCTCAATTCGAGATCTGAGCGTGCCCATTGATGCTACATTGTGGAGGACAGGCGGGTGTGCTGAACGGGGCGAGGGGGAACGAGATGGAGCCGGGAGAGGGGACTTCTAATCGGTATATCCCGCATCTCTGTACTTAATTTCTGTAAGGTTCGGCTCCTTGTTCGCTTCCACTAGCTCACAGTGCCCGCCAAAAACAGGGGAGACAATGTTGCACGGCACACATTCGAATTTTGCATCAAATTCTTTCCCTCTAGGGCTTTTTTAGTTGATGGCAGCACACAGCTCATTGAGAGAGACACGATTGTTAAATGGGAGGTGGAATTAGAACATGTTGATCCCCAAGAGCTAATAAACATGAGAGAGGAGGCGGTGAGGAATATGGTGGAAAAAATTGGGGATAGTGTGGTTTGGGGGCTAGAGCAAGAAGTTTCTTTGTTACGATTTGATAATTGGAAATGTGACTATGTTAGGATTAAGACAGGGAAACAGATAGTTGATGAAATCGATGAGCGAAACGGTTGGACAAGCAAAACTGTTTTGTTTTTAGCACATGTCATTAATTTGGAACCTGATTCGAGGGTTGGATATGTGGCCTCGAAGCTGGCTTCTCAGATGGTCGAGGATGATTGGGCTACACAAAGGCAAGTAATGCCTATACTTACTGAGTTGGAAGTGTTAACAGTGGAGGCTGATGCTAATGCACAAGGGGAGGCTGTAGATGCTAATGCACAAGGGGCTACACAAAAGATTGTAACCGTTGATTGGAATTCAGTTGAGATACGTGCCCGGACTGATTTGGTCATTGCACCAATAGATGACATTGAAATGGCAAAGCTTTTTGGTATTCCTATAGATGACAGAGACAAGGAGAAGAAGAGGGATGAAGCTGTAAATGATGGTGACAACCATTTAAGAGATGAAGAGGCAGATATAGATCCAGAGTTGTTGGAAAATGCTGCAGTTCATGTAGATGATGTACATGATGATGAGCTAGTAACAGTTTATGACAAAGAGGACCCAGTTATTGAAGTTGGGAGATTGTTTCCAAGCATGGATGAATTCAGGATGTGTTTCGGGACATATGTAGTCAACCGTGAGTTTGCTACCAAGACTTTGTGGACTAATAAAAAGAAGTTCTATACAAAATGCATAGGTTATGATGGTGGTGCCAAGCCTTACAAGTGGTATATATCTTCTAGACGCCAACCTGATGGAAGGACAATAAGAGTGAATCAAATTCCAAAAGCTCATACTTGTATTACAACTTCTCAAACAGTTACAAAGATGACATCACAATTATGGGTTGAAGAAAAAATCAAGCCTATTTTAGCCACAACACCAAACAACACTGCAAAGAGACTGAAAATAGACTTGGAAAAACAGTACCCCATTAAGCTGAATTATACTACAGTGTGGAAGGCAAAGCAAAGGGCAATGAAGGAGTTATATGGTGATTGGGAAAATACCTTTCGAATGCTTTATAACTTCAAGGCAGAAGTAGATAAGAGGTCACCTGGCAGTGTTGTGGAGATAGATACTAAGGTAACAGCTGATGGGAAAGTATTCTTCTCTAAATTCTTCATGGATTTAAAGCCTTGCATCGATGGCTTCAAAGCAGGGTGTCGTCCATATTTGCGTATAGACTCATCATTCTTGACTAGAAAGTGGAATGGTTAACTAGCAGCATGTAATGCTTTAGATGGACACAATTGGATGTTCCCTGTAGCTATTGGCATGTTTCAGTCTGAGACAGATGCATCATGGACATGGTTCATGATTGTCAACACCCGGATTTTTAATCCCAGATGCCTGTTATGCCATACATCGCAATCCCAGGATTACTATTTTTGCGAGACATAACAGATTTGGATATCACAGTACATCAACCATTACAAACCATACATAAGGTCTTACACAAATAAGGATATCATGATCCAGTTCTTAATACAAACCAAGTAGCGGAATAACGTAAAGGTAACGATAACATGGGCGAAGCTCCATCTTCACGGTCATAGGAAATGCTGACATGGGAGATGATCCTAGTTGTCGTAACCTTCCTGCGGTCCGTCATCCTGATACTCCTCTTCATATTCTGGCCACGGGAATAGCCAGGAACAAAGCCATGAGTACTCTTTAAGTACTCGCAAACTAATACTAACAAGTTAATGGTGTTTTTGTAGTGGGACATTAAGCTCTACGGTTGTTTTACAAAAATCCAGATTTACCTCTACTAAGTTCAGAAGCAAAGAAAACTAGTTGACAGCTTTATAACACCTAAGTGGGAATTTGAATTTCATATCACAACTCTGTTGTGGTCAAGTCAAAATCATAACTCATTTCATAAGTCATTTTGAAAACATCTGACAGGGGAACAGTATGTCCACTCCAACTATCCATAACCGCGGACACGGCTATTCAAATAGTTTGAAACTCTGCAGAGATTGTACACTTTCACCACAACATTTGATAAATCTGCCAGGAACAATCCTGAATTCAGCATACTCAGTATGCGGATAATCAATCCTAACCTTTCAATTACACGTCCTAGTATAGGCACCTCTTCTGTGAGTTTGTCCTCCCAACCATGACCAACTGTCATCTTGGGTACTGCACAGGTGGACAATCTTTACAAGGTAGCCTCATATTAGACCTTGGCCGCGAGGGAACCCATACTAAGGTATATAAATTTCTAGTCAATCACTACCCAATCTTCGGGTATTGTGGTTGTACGGTAAAATTGGAATGGTATCGCATCCAGACAACCATCAGTTTTATAAAAGGCTAAGGCTCATGCCTCAACATTTTCATCATCAAAATCATCTGGTGTTCGAGAACACATGTCAAAACATTTCAGTAGAATGACTCATCATTCTAAGGTTTTCATAATCATTTTCACCAAGTATTCCCATCTAAAGTTGATCAAGTTTTATGCTTAGCACTAGCATCTATAAGTGGGGGTAAAGACTCATGAGGGGTGGTAAACAAGTGGGGATTAGCTAAGTTCAATCTCATGCCTTAGGATGACATCAAGATTATCTAACTTAGGACAAATTTTATGCTCTTTATACTACCTTCAATTATCTTTCTAGAATCTACAATTCACTTAGTTAAACTTTAATAGCAAGATTGATAAATAAAAACTAAAGTATTAAGATTGCAAGTAAAACTAGGATGGTGTATCTAGTGGGTATAATCACATATGCTTAAGGCATATAGTTGGCATAGTAACAAGGAAGTAGTGGCTTTCCAGTATGGGCTTGCTAAGATACCATTATAAACTTGCTAAGTTGCAAGTGTTAGCTTGCAAATATTGGCTTTCCTTGTGCAGAGCAGTGGTTGATGTTCTCCTAGTCTTCTTCCTCGTAGTATCCTCCTTCCTCCTCGTATCCTTGGTCGGTACTAGCATCTATAAATAAATACGAGGTACACAATCACCAAACAATACTTAACTATTTCCAACCATCACACAAAGGTTCATCCTTGAGAATATAGCATCATCACTAGCATTACAAGATTAAAGCACTTGTCTTATTTATTTTATTTTGAGAAAAGTAATTTCTACCCATTGAAAAACTACTTAAGATTTAATATTCTCTAACTCAAACATGGGATCATGTTGACACATGTCATCACCACATATTTCAGTACATGAGAATGTGATTTAAAGTGGTGTCACAATTTAATAAGGTTTAACCTTTTTATTTTAATTAAAAAGTGACTAGAAATTCCTAGGTGGCATTCTTTTATTACTTGAACATTATTTCTATAAGTACACCTATATATTTTTATATATTCTGAAAGGTATGATTAATGTGATTTTTGAGAGTTGGAATCAACTCAAAAGCTATTATGGTTGATTTTTGAAAAATGTTTGAATGCAGAAAAGCTTCTGCCTTGTTATTTTTACCATGGTTGATATACAACTCCAAATGATTTGAATCCAACGGGCTTGGATTAAGCATTTCAGTACCTTTCTAACAAAATTGGTTTCATACATTTTGGTTCAGTGAATCGAGTTGGGTTGATTTTTGAATATAGGTACAAAACTGTGTTTGAAATTAAATGAATAAAGCTTAATTTGAATTGTTGGGTTGCGCAGGATGTTTTACTGGGCCGGCCCACTACGCACAGCGCGTACGCGGGCTGGTTAAGTGGCTGTTCCCACGCGTTAGTGAGACAGGGAGGGGCGAAGCGGTATGGGGAAGTGTGAACCGCACGATCTAACTCTAATTGAACGACTATGGTTCATCGTCCATGTCGTGCAGCGTCGGCGAGACAGAACCCTAGTCACGGCAAGTGGGGGTCGTGGGAGGCTCACCGGGGCTCAGGCGAGGGTCGGCGACGGGGGCGAACGATAAAGTCGATGACGGCGGTTCTCGTGGTACCGGCAGCTCCTCCTGGGGCGGCTCCAATGGACAACTCCCTTCTTCTCCAGCAGCGGCAGGCTTCGGCCAAATTCCGGTGATGCACTGCTCGCCTTGCTCCGGGAGTGAGGTAGGGTGGTTCTGGGTGAGATGGGAGTGAACTGGTGTGGAGAATTCGTGTTAGGGAGGGCTCCTTTTATAGGCGAGCGAGAGGGGCAGCACGACGTGGGCTGAGGTCGACGGAGGCGACAGTACAGGCAGCTACTGGTATGGGCGACGGTAGGGGCAGTGCTGTGCTCCCTGGCGAAGCTCCACGGCGTGGTGGCGAGGCGTGGGGCGATGCTGATCGGTCGGAACATTGCGGTGCTCTGAGCGGGTCCGACGGCGGTTTTAAGGTCGCACAGCGTGCGTGGTCCGCGTGGCGGCGAACGGGCATGTCTGCGGGGTTGCTGGGGTGCTGGTGATCATCCCTGCAAGCGGCGAGGGCGGCGTGCGGTCTGTGGGTGCTGGTCGAACAAGGCACACTGGCGCACTCTCGGCTCGCGCAGAGGTTTGGCATGGGCATGTCGTGTGGTCCAGGGGCTGGCATTGCTCGGGGCTGGGACAGGGAGTGGCGATGGACGGTGGGGTGCTTGCTAGACATGCTGGCTAGGCTTAGTGTTGCTCGTAGCTTGCTGTCGATAATGGGGTGGCATGGTGAGGCTCGTCCTGCTCACCATTGATGGCAATGGCAAGATCACAGTGGTGCTAGTGGTTACTAACTAGGTTAGATGATCTACTAAATGTTTGTTGCAACCAGAGAGGGAACAAGTTAGGCCAATTTTACTGCTACAAATAGTGTTAGATGTTTGTTTGATTTGAATCTGTAATGTGTTTGATGAAATGGCCGTAAGAACTTTATATTTGAATTTTGGATTCAAACTTTATGGGTTTGCTAGGCACATGCTAGGGAGTATCTGGTTAGTTGGATTAGTCAAGGGGCATTGGTTTTGTTGGGTTTTGAAAATGGATGATCTTCACATATGAATAACATTCAATTTTGAATTGTGATTTGAATGAGGTTGCCAAATGTTTCTGCAAGTTTGAAAGGTGGGCTTTGATTCACTTTTACTTGTTCTAGCAAGGGGTGAAAAGAATTGGGAAAGTTTCTCTTTGAAATCTTGGACTAGAAGCACTCAAAGTGACCTAGTGAGCAAGATTGGCAAAAATGACCATTTGCTTTATTTGATTTGTTTTTGATTTTCTCTTGATTTGTTTCTGCATGGAATTATTTTATATGATGTGATATTCATCTTTAAATCATTTCTTGCTATTTAGGTTATTCACACAAGTCCATTCATGCTTTTATCAAATCATCACATTCACACATGTATTCATATGATTTAAATTAATCAAAGTTTTTGTTAACCCTAATTTTAGTGATTAGAGTTTGATGATCCATGTTTAATATTTTTGGGATGTTACAAACGTTCCCCCCTTAAACAAAATCTCGTCCCGAGATTGAAAAAGGACGAAAAAGATTACTTAGGATTTAAAGAGATCAGGAAACTCCATCCTGATGTGATCTTCGCGCTCCCAGGTAGCTTCTTCTTCAGTGTGGTTTCTCCACTGAATCTTGAGAAACTTGATGCTTCGAGTCCTGGTGGTTCTGAAAGCTTCTTCCAAAATACGGATGGGTACTTCGGGATAGGTCAGGTCATCGTTGATCTCTATGGTCCGGTGATCAATATTCTTGAAAACTTCAGTCTTCTCCGGAACTTCAATGCATTTGCGAAGTAACGATATATGGAACACATTATGCACGGCTGACATCTCCTCGGGTAGTTCCAATTGATATGATACTTCTCCTTGACATTTCAGAATCTTGAAGGGTCTGATATATTTAGGGGCTAACTTTCCTTTCAGTTGGAAATGTTGCATTCCTTTTAAAGGTGACACTTTAAGATACACGAAATCTCCGATATTGAAAGCGAGGTCTCGACGTCTCTTGTCGGCGTAACTCTTTTGTCTTGACTAGGTGGTCTTGAGGTGATCACGAATCTTGTGAACTTTCTCTTCTGCTTCATGTAGGATATCGGGTCCGAAAATCTAACTCTCTCCTACTTCCGACCAGTTCAAAGGGGTGCGGCACTTCCTTCCATACATAAACTCAAATGGGGCCATTTGCAGACTAGCTTGATAACTGTTGTTGTATGAAAATTCTGCGAAAGGCAGACAGTCTTCCCATTTAGATCCATACTCTAGCACACATGTTGTCAACATATCTTCGAGTATTTGATTTACTCACTCCGTTTGTCCATCAGTCTGAGGGTGATACACTGTGCTAAAATCTAGACGGGTTCCTAAACCTTCTTGGACTTTCTTCCAGAATCTCGAGGTGAACTGAGTTCCTCGATCCGATATGATGTTCTTGGGGACTCCGTGCAAACTGACAATTCTAGCGATGTATAACTCCACTAGCTTCAAAATCTGGTACGTGGTCTTGACTGGTAAGAAAATGGCTACTTTGGACAATCTGTCAACTATGACCTAGATAGAGTCATTTCCCCTACTAGAAGTAGGTAATCCGGTGATAAAGTCCATTCCAACTGAATCCCATTTCCATTCCGGAATCTGTAGAGGTTGCAACAGTCCTGCGGGTCTTTGATGTCCCGCCTTGACTCTCTAACATATATCACACTTGGCGTTGTAGCTTCCGATTTCTCTCTTCATCTTATGCCACCAAAATTGTTCCTTCAAATCTTGATACATCTTCGTTCCTCCGGGGTGGATAGAACAAAGAGTATCATGGGCCTCTTTCAAAATCACTTCTTTCAATTCCGAATCTGCTGGTACACAAAGGCGTCCTTTGTACCACAGAACTCCTTCTTCATCTTCCGTGAATCCGGGTACTTTGCCTGTACTGATACGACGCTTGATTCCATCGATACTAGCATTTCTTTTCTGCGCCTCTTTGATCTGGCTGATCAAAGTGGGTTGAAGTTCTATGCTAGCCAAAAATCCTTCACTCACTAATTCCATTCGGAAATCTTCCATCTCTTTGTGCAAACTTGGTTGCTCCTTCAAAATCATGGAGTTCAAGCGGCACGGCAATCTGCTAAGGGCATCTGCTACCACATTGGCTTTACCAGGGTGATAGTGAATGTCCAGATCATAATCCTTGATTAGCTCAATCCATCTTCTCTGCCTCATATTCAGCTCCTTCTAAGTGAATATATACTTCGAGATCTTGTGATCCGAATAAATCTCACAATGGTTACCCATGAGGTAATGCCTCCATGTCTTCAGGGCTAGAACTACGGCCGCGAGTTCAAGGTCATGGGTTGGATAATTTTGTTCGTGCTGCTTCAGTTGTCGGGATAGATAAGATATAACTTTGCCTTCTTGCATTAGCACACATCCTAGGCCGATCTTGGATGCGTCACAATACACGTCAAAGGGCTTCGTGATATCCGGCATGATCAAGATGGGGGCTGAAATCAATCTCCTCTTGAGTTCCTGAAAACTCGCTTCACATATGTCAGTCCATTCAAACTTCTTGTCCTTCTTCAGCAATTGGTTCATGGGTCTGGCGATACTCGAGAATCCTTCTACGAACTTGCGGTAGTATCCCGCTAATCCGAGAAATGCATGAATTTGGGTTTGAGTGGTTGGGGCTTGCCAATCTTCGACATCTTTCACCTTTGCAGGGTCAACGGCAATTCCTCCGGCTGATACTATATGTCCGAGTAATCCTACCTCCTATAACCAGAATTCACATTTGCTAAACTTGGCATACAACTGATGCTCTCTAAGGGTTCCAAGAAAGGTCCTTAGGTGTAGCTCATGTTCTTATGATTTGGAATAAATCAGAATGTCATCAATGAAAACAACAAAAAACTTATCCAGGAAGTCCATAAAAATCTTATTCATGAGATTCATGAAATAAGCAGGGGGCATTGGTCAATCCAAAAGACATGAAGGTATACTCGTATAATCCATATCTGGTGGTAAAGGCTGTCTTTGGAATTTCCTCTGCGCGAATCTTGAGTTGATGATAGCCAGTTCTAAGACCAATCTTAGAAAACAGTTTGGCACCAGTCAACTGGCAAACAGGTCTTCTATATTCTGCAACGGGTACTTGTTTTTGATAGTAACGCCATTCAACTTCCGATAATCCGTGCACAGACGGTTACCTCCATCTTTCTTGTCCACAAACAAGACAGGTGATCTCCATGGTGACACACTTGGTTGAATCAATCCAATTTCCAGCATGGCGTCCAGTTGCTTCTTCAGTTCTGCTAGTTCAGATGGGTTCATACTATATGGTCTCTGGGCTATGGGTCCGGTTCTAGGGATTAGTTCAATGATAAACTCGATATCCCGATCTGGGGGCATACCAGGCAAAACATCTGGAAATACATTGGGGTATTCACATACTATCCGAACTTGATCAATGGTAGGTTGGGATATACTCTTGTTGCACTTGAATTGACAGGGCAGGGTTTCAGATACATGCTCGACTGATATTCCTGCTGTACTGGTCATGGTTATGGCTTTCTTGGCACGGTCAATTAATCCTTTGTGTTTGGACATCCAATCCATTCCTAGTACTACTTCCAAACCTTTAGTTCCGAGTACTATTAGATTAGCATAAAAATCTATGCCATGGATTCAGATAGGGACGGCTTTGCAAATTTGCCTATCTTTGGTGGTTGAACCAGGTATTTGAACAATCATAACATGCTTCAATTTGGTTGGTTGAATCTTACTAGTGCATGCAAATTCTTCAGTAACAAATGAGTGTGATGCTCTAGAATCAAACAACACTCTTGCAAGTACTGAGTTAACAGAAAACATACCCAGCACGACGTCTGGACTTCCTGGGCTTCTTCAGCATGCATGAGAAAAAGACGGCCGTTGCGGTTGAGCGAATTCCCTGGGGCAAACCTTCTTCTGGGCTGAACACGACGCTGCTGGTGAGCTGGGGCTGCGGCAATCTTCTTGGGGCACTCATTGGAGTAGTGACCCTTGGTTCCACATTCATAATAAGTCACTTGCTACATGTCCTTCGCTGCAACAGGCACATCATTGCTTCCAGTCCTCGGGGCAGTGTTGGTGTTGGTGGCGGCGTTGTTTTTGTTGAACTTGGGTGGTGCACGGTTGAAATTGCTAGAGTTGCCGGGGTTGTTGTGGTTTCCTCCGGGCCTTGGGTTTCCACGGTTGGGATAGGTCGGACGGTTCATCGGGGGTCTGTTGGTTCTCGGGGCAAATCCTAGAGATGGGTTGGGGCGATACATTGGTGTCTGGTCGGTTCCTGGTTGATGCATCATGCGACGCTTGCGGTTCTCATTGGCCTGGTTGATCTTTCCTTCCATCTGAATGGTAGAGTCCACTAGGGCTTCAATGTCCGCAAAGGGTATATTGACTAACACTGTCTGCATCTCATCGTGCAGATCATTCAGGAATCTCTCCTTCTTCTTGGCTTTAGTGTCTATCTCATCTGGTGCATACCTAGCCAATGACAAGAATTTTTCACGGTATTCCACTACTGTCATCCTTCCTTGCTTCAGTTCCCTGAATTCATCTCTCATCCTCTTGATCAAACCTGGTGCACATGGGTTCTGCTGAACTTGACTTTGAACTCTTCCCAAGTCATCATCTGACCTCCTGTCATCGCGCGAACGCTGTTCCACTATGCTCTTACATCTTCGGCCAGATAGTGGGTGGCGAACAGAACTTTCTCGTTAGCTTCCACTCCTGCAACTTCTAGATTGTTCTCCATGGTTTGCAGCCAATCATCTGCATCTAGGGGTTCTTCTGACTTAGTGAAAACATGTGGATTGGTGTTCTGGAAATTCTTGAGCTTAGACCCATGGTTGTCCTGTTTTCCATGGCCTTGATTATTGTTGGCCATCTGAGCTATCTGTTGAAGGGTGGCTAAGTTGGCTTGACGTTCGGCTCTTTCAGCTTCACGGTTAGAAACCAACATTTGCAAGATCTGCAACATCGGGTCTGGGGATGAATCGCTTCCTCCGCGAGGCATCTGAAGATTGAGATAGATCTTGAGAAAAGAAGGAAATTTCTAAGGTTTAAGGTGGTTGAAAAGTTTTTAAAGTTTGACTCCGATTTTTCTAGCAACTTGCTTTTCATTAATAGCACACAATACAAACACACACCACAACAAAGGAAACAGATGGTTTTAAGAACCATTCTGGAAACTACGATATAGTGGGACCGAATACAACTCAATAATGCTAGTGCTCAAGTGCTACTACTCCTCAGAGTCAGTGTACTCATCCTCCTCCTCGTCATCATCGTCATCGATGAAGGCGAAATCATCCTCATCGGTGAAGAAGTCCATGGCATGATCCTCCAGAAAGTCATCACCATCGCTGAGATAGGAGTAGGGGTCTCCACGAAGGTCTTCCCCTGCATTCTCCCTTTCCTCCAACTACATATCTCTCTCGTGGATGGTCTCCTCCAAACCTATGATACGGTGGCGAAGACAGGCAATGATGCGCTCCTTCTTATCGAGCTGACGGCGACAAGACTTGCGATCCTTCACTAGCATGGCGATGGTCTGATCCTTCTTATTGGTGATGGCGTACTTGTGGTTGGCGTAGGCACATGCATTGTCCAACTCCTTCTGATGGTAATACATCATGAAGCTAAGGTGGTCCAACTGAGTCTTCAGCTCAGGATGATGTGAGGCTTCCAGTGGTTGTCCCATAGCATCACGCCTTGGATAGAACTCAAAGCGGGTACCCTTGATCTGATTGATACTCTGCCCACACAGACAGGTAAGAGCTTCCTGCATGGCCCTGGCAAGTCCATCAAGCCAGTTGTTCTCTCTTAAGGTGAACTGAATTCCCTCTGCAGTGGGAGGTTCAATCTTTCCTCGGAGACTTGCAACAACTAACCACTGCAGATCCTCTCCTTCCTGATCATTGAGATGAGCTCCGAAGAACTCGGGGTGCGGACGCTGCAGCATCTCCGAAAGCTGGTCCAAGTCTCGCTCAAAGATGAGGTCTCCATTTCCCAACTGATGATGTACTTCACGTCCATCTATAAGAATATAGGATGAGTAAGTTAGTAGAGTGATCAAGTGTGTCAAATTTTATGTATTTTGCAAGAATTTTTGAGGAACATGAATTTTCATGAAAGAATCAAAGTGATAAGAATGGGAATAAGTTTTTGTAAATACTCACTTCCATTGGTTTTGAAACTAAGTTTTTGGTTCAAATGTCCATTCTAACTAGGGTCTCCTATGGTCAGGATGGCTCTGATACCAACTTGTCAACACCCGGATTTTTAATCCCAGATGCCTGTTATGCCATACATCGCAATCCAGGATTACCATTTTTGCGCGACATAACAGATTTGGATATCACAGTACATCATCCATTACAAACCATACATAAGGTCTTACAGAAATAAGGATCCCATGATCCAGTTCTTAATACAAACCAAGCAGCGGAATAACATAAAGGTAACGATAGCGTGGGTGAAGCTCCATATTCACGGTCACAGGCAATGCTGACAATGAGAGATGATCCTAGTTGTCGTAACCTTCCTGCGGTCCGTCATCCTGATACCCCTCTTCATAGTCTGGCCACGGGAATAGCCAGGGACAAAGCCATGAGTACTCTTTAAGTACTCGCAAACTAATACTAACAAGTTAAGGGGGGTTTTTGTAGTGGGACATTAAGCTCTAGGGTTGTTTTGAAAAAAGCCAAATTTACCTCTACTAAGTTCAGAAGCAAATAAAACTAGTTGACAACTTTATAACACCTAAGTGGGAATTTGAATTTCATATCACAACTTTGTTGTGGTCAAGTCAAAATCATAAATCATTACATAAGTCATTTTGAAAACATCTGATGGGGGAACAGTATGTCCACTCCAACTGTCCATAACCGCGGACGCGGCTATTCGAATAGTTTGACACTTTGCAGAGATTGTACACTTTCACCACAACATTTGATAAATCCGTCAGGAACAATCCTAAATTCACCATACTCAGTATGCGGATAATCAATCCTAACCTTTCAATTACACGACCTAGTATAGGCACCTCTCCTGTGAGTTTGGCCTCCCAACCATGACCAACTGTCATCTTAGGTACTGCACATGTGGACAATCTTCACAAGGTAGCCTCAGCTCAGACCTTGGCCACGAGGGAACCCATACTAAGGTATATAAATTTCCAGTCAAGCCCTACCCAATCTTCGGGTATTGTGGTTGTACGATAAAATTGGAATGGTATCGCATCTAGACAACCATCAGTTTTATAAAGGGCTAAGGCTCATGCCTCAACATTTTCATTATCAAAATCATCTGGTGTTCGAGAACACATGTCAAAACATTTTAGTAGAATGACTCATCATTCTAAGGTTTTCATAATCATTTTCACAAGTATTCCCATCTAAAGTTGATCAAGTTTTATGCTTAGCACTAGCATCTATAAGTGGGGGTAAAGACTCATGAGGGGTGGTAAACAAGTGGGGATTAGCTAAGTTCAATCTCATGCCTTAGGATGACATCAAGATTATCTAACTTAGGCCAAATTTTATGCTCTTTATGCTACCTTCAATTATCTTTCTAGAATCTACAATTCACTTAAGTAAAATTTAAGAGCAATCTTGATAAAGAAAAACTAAAGTATTAATCTTGCAAGTAAAACTAGGATGGTGTATCCAGTGGGTATAATCACATATGCTTAAGGCATATAGTTTGCATAGTAACAAGCAAGTAGTGGCTTGCCAGTATGGGTTTTCTAAGATATCATTATAAACTTGCTAAGTTGCAAGTGTTAGCTTGCAAATATTGGCTTGCCTTGTGTAGAGCAGTGGTTTAAGTTCTCCTCGGCTTCTTCCTCGTAGTATCCTCCTTCCTCCTCGTATCCTTGGTTGGTACTAGCGTCTATAAATAAATACGAGGTACACAATCACCAAACAATACTTAACTATTTCCAACCATCACACAAAGGTTCATACTTGAGAATCTAGCATCATCACTAGCATTACAAGATTAAAGCACTTGTCTAATTTATTTTATTTTGAGAAAAGTAATTTCTACCCATTGAAAAACTACTTAAGATTTAATATTCTCTAACTCAAACATGGGATCATGTTGACACATGTCATCACCACATATTTCAGTACATGAGAATGTGATTTAAAGTGGTGTCACAATTTAATAAGGTTTAACCATTTTATTTTAATAAAATAAAGTGACTAGAAATGCCTAGGTGGCATTCTTTTATTACTTGAACATTATTTCTGTAAGTACACCTATATATTTTTATATATTCTGAAAGGTATGATTAATGTGATTTTTGAGAGTTGGAATCAACTCAAAAGCTATTATGGTTGAATTTTGAAAAATGTTTGAATGCAGAAAAGCTTCTGCCTTGTTATTTTTACCATGGTTGATCTACAGCTCCAAATGATTTGAATCCAACGGGCTTAGATTAAGCATTTCAGTACCTTTCTAACAAAATTGGTTTCATGCATTTTGGTTCAGTGAATCGATCTGGGTTGATTTTTGAATATAGGTACAAAACTGTGTTTGAAATTAAATGAATAAAGCTTAATTTGAATTGTTGGGTTGCGCGGGATGTTTTACTGGGCCAGACCACTGCGCATAGCGCGTACTCGGTCTGGTTAAGTGGTTGTCCCCACGCGTCAGTGAGACGGGGAGGGGCGAAGCGATACGGGGCAGTGTGAACCGCACGATCTAACTCTAATCGAATGACTACGGTTCATCATCCACGTCAGGCAGCGCCGGCGAGACAGAACCCTAGTCATGGCAAGTTGGGGTCGTGGGAGGCTCACCAGGGATCAGGTGAGGGTCGGCGATGGGGGCGAACGACGAAGTCAATGACGACGGTTCTCCTGGTACCGGTAGCTCCTCCTGGGGCGGCTCCAATCAACGGCTCCCTTCTTCTCCAGCAGCGGCGGGCTCCAGCCAAATTCCGGCGATGCGCTGCTCGCCTTGCTCCGGGAGTGAGGTGGGGTGGTTCTGGGTGAGAGGGGAGTGAACTGGTGTGGCGAATTCGTGCTGGGGAGGGCTCCTTTTATAGGCGAGCGAGAGGGGCAGCACGGCGTGGGCTGAGGTCGTCAGAGGCAATGGTACAGGCAGCTACTGGCATGGGCGACGGTAGGGGGCGGTGCGGTGCTCCCTGGCGAAGCTCCACGGCGTGGTGGCGAGGCGTGGGGCAGTGCTGATCGGTCAGAACGTCGCGGTGCTCTGATCAGGTCCGACAGCGGTTTAAAGGTCGCACAGCGTGCGTGGTCCGCGCGGCGGTGAACGGGCATGTCTACGGGGTTGCTGGGGTGCTGGTGATCACCCCTGCAAGCGGCAAGGGCAGCGCACGGTCTATGGGTGCTGGTCGAGCATGGCGCACTAGCATGCTCTCGGCTCGCGCGTAGAGTGGTTTGGCATGGGCATGTCGTGTGGTCCAGGGGCTGGCATTGCTCGGGGATGGGACAGGGAGTGGCGGTGGACGGTGGGGTGCTTGCTAAACATGCTGGGTAGGCTTAGTGTTGCTCGTAGCTTGCTTTCGATAATGGGGTGGCATGGTGAGGCTCGGCCTGCTCACCATTGATGGCAATGGCGAGCTCATAGTGGTGCTAGTCGTTACTAACTAGGTTAGATGATCTACTAAATGTTTGTTGCAACCAGAGAGGGAACAAGTTAGGCCAATTTTACTGCTGCAAATAGTGTTAGATGTTTGTTTGATTTGAATCTGCAAGGTGTTTGATGAAATGGCCGCAAGAACTTTAAATTTGAATTTTGGATTCAAACTTTGTGGGTTTGCTAGGCACATGATAGGGAGTATCTAGTTAGTTGTATTAGTCAAGGGCATTGGTTTGGTTGGGTTTTGAAAATGGATGATCTTCACATATGAATAACATTCAATTTTGAATTGTGATTTGAATGAGGTTGCCAAATGTTTCTGCAAGTTTGAAAGGTGGGCTTTGATTCACTTTTACTTGTTCTAGCAAGGGGTGAAAAGAATTGGGAAAGTTTCTCTTTTAAATCTTGGACTAGAAGCACTCAAAGTGACCTAGTGAGCAAGATTGGCAAAAATGACCATTTGCTTTATTTGATTTTCTCTTGATTTGTTTCTTCATGGAATTGTTTTATATGATGTGATATTCATCTTTAAAACATTTCTTGATATTTAGGTTATTCACACAAGTCCATTCATGATTTTATGAAATCATCACATTCACACATGTATTCATATGATTTAAATTAATCAAAGTTTTTGTTAACCCTAATTTTAGTGATTAGAGTTTGATGATCCGTGTTTAATATTTTTGGGATGTTAAATGATGCAGTTGAAAAGATGCATAGGGCCAATCTCTCCATTGGCAGTCCACACAGATGCATGTAAAGGTTTAGAAAATGCAGTGAATATTGTTTTCCCTCATGCTGAGCAGTGGGAGTGCTTCGGCCATATGTGGATGAATTTGATCAAAAAATTCAGAGGAGATGATTTTGGACGCATGTGGCCAGCAGCAAGATCTTACACCAGATAGACACATTCATATCACCTTGAGAAGATTAAGGCGACATTCTCTAAGGAGGATAGGGTCAAGTTTTGTACATGGTTGGAAACCTACCATTCTCTTTTATGGTACAGGTCAGGTTTTAACACTGCCATCAAATGTGATCATATCAACAATAATTTGGCAGAAAGTTTCAACAACAAAGTGAAGGAGTTAAAAGACTTGCCTATCCATGACATGGTTGACCAGATCATGATCATGATCATGATCATGATCATGAGGTTGTGGGAATTGAGAAGAAGGCTTGGTGATGTTCTTCAAGGATATAAGCTTCCTGATGTTGTGCAGCAGGTGGTCAATAGGAGCAGAAATCTTGCACATTTGCGTGTTGAGAAATCCTCATTGTGGGGTGCTAAAGTCAGAGATACAAAGACTGGAAGGAGGCATGTTGTTGACACTCAATTGCATGAATGCACATGCCTTGAGTGGAAATACACTGGGAAGCCTTGTGAGCATGCCATACTTTTCTTCGCCTCCAAACATAATCTAAATATGCACCCATATTTGCATGAGTATTATTCTGTAGCAAAATTCAAGGATGCATATGGAACACCAATTCTAGCACTTACAAACCAGTCTTAGTGGCCTGAAGTGGACATTTAGTTCTCCTTGTGTCCTCCTTTGATGAAAAGAAAGGCTGGCAGGCCCAAGCAGATTAGATTCAAGGCTTGGTTTGAGAAAGGTGGGAGCAACAAGAAGGGATACAAAGATGAAAAGAAAGATGCCAAGCCAAAAAGGGCCCCAAAAGGTAACAAGAATAGATGCAAACTCTATGAAGAACTTGGACACCGAGCTGGCTCTACCAAGTATAGATACACTGCTGAAAAGCCAAAGTATGTTCATCCAAAATCTATGTATTTCTTGTTGATGATTTTTCTCCCCCAACTAACTTGCTTGTTTTCAGGAGGAAGCATGGAGAAAAAGTCCCACCTCTTGTTGTTGAAGAATGCTGGCCAGTGAAAAGGGCAAGAATCAATGGCCAAAGAAAGAAGAGAACTAACCAGATCATGTTTGGTGATGCTGAGGTGCAATCTGAACTTGTTTTGGAGGATGATGTGCAAACTGTTGAGGTGCAAAGTGAACCTGTTAATGTTGTTGAGGCTTTAGGGCACACCGATTCTGATTTGGAAGCTCTGGTGCAAAATGAGCATGTTGTTGAGGCTCTAGTGCAAAATGAGCATGTTGTTAAAGCTCTGGTACAAAATGAGCATGTTGATGAGGCTGTGGTGCAAAATGAGCATGTTGATGAGGCTCTGGTTCCAGCTCTTGAGTTGCAGGCTATTGCACATTCTGAACCATATTGTGTTGTTGAGGAGGTGAAGGAGGTGAAGGAGACACTTGGATGTGTTGTTGGGAGGCCAGATGGTTATGGTAAGAAAAAGAAGAGCATAAACCTGTTGTGTGGTGTGAAACTTGTGAAGGAGAAGAAATCGAGGGGTAAGAAGAGCCAAAAGAATTAGACTTTGAATTTGGCACTTGTTGTTGTTGTAAAAATTTGTTATTGTAATAATTTGGCACTTGTTGTTGCAATAATTTGGCACTTGTTGTTGTAAACATTTGTTATTGTAATAATTTGGCACTTGTTGTAATAATTTGGCCAAAATTCAAATATGATGGTAAATTCAAATTTCAACCAATGTAGCTATGTGTACTTTTCTATGTTTGTATGAGCTTCAACGTTTTCCTCATATGCAGAGTACAACTCATCCTCACCCTGATCCCGTTTGTGAAGTACAACTCACCCTCACCCAAAATGTGGTAGAAATGGGCTCCAAAGCTAGGGTAAACCACCCCATTTCTAACCAAGTTTTCTTTTGACCATTTCTAAAAAAACGTTTGATATTTTTCATCACAACTATGTCACATAATATGACACCATGCGAAGGTTTTGTATTTTTTTGATTTTTTTGAATTATTTATGCACATTTGAATGTCTCGCCAAACTTTGTGAAGGATTTTCATAAATATTCTTAGCTAGGGGCTGAGGCTCACTAAACTAGCATTGGATCTCTAATGAAATAGCGTGTTGTGAACCTAAAAATTATTTTTACAAAAAATCATCAGCATGAAATCATGTACCTGTAGTTCATATCTTACCCACTTCCAAACGATTCGGCAGGATTTGTCTTTTTCACCAGGGATGGAATAAAAGGTTTGAGATACTCAAGTTGGTACATTGTACATGCAAGGTGGTCTAGTATTTTTGAAAAATAGGATGTTACCATTTTGAAACTTCAATTTGGTGGTTGCTTCACAACCCGTCCTTTCGACACTCAGAAAATAGAAAATGGATTTTTTGTGCATCGAAAAGGAAAACTTCCTTCTACAACATTGTTAGCCATCCCATTATACACATGAATGCACAATATGGGCACATTATCACAAACTATTCCTTGATTCTAGCCATATCATTGGTCATTTGACCCGAAAGCTAGAAAACCTCGGAGGAGATAGGTCATTTTGTGAAGGGTTTTTTGAAATATGATCAATATACCAAGTTTGATATTTTTCCTCACAACTATGTCATATAACATGACACCATGCGAAGGTTTTGTATTTTTTGATTTTTTTAATTAGTTATGCACATTTGAATGTCTAGTCAAACTTTGTGAAGGATTTTCATAAATATTCTTAGCTAGGGGCTGAGGCTCACTAAACTAGCATTGGATCTCTGATGAAATAGCATGTTGTGAACCTAAAAATTATTTTTACAAAAAATCATCAGCATGAAATCATGTACCTATAGTTCATATCTTACCCACTTCCAGCCGATTCGGCAGGATTTGTCTTTTTCACCAGGGATGGAATAAAAGGTTTGAGATACTCAAGTTGGGACATTGTACATGCAAGGTGGTCTGGTATTTTTGAAAAATAGGATGTTAGCATTTTGAAACTTCAATTTGGTGGTTGCTTCACAAATCACCCCCCTTTCGGCACTCAGAAAATGGAAAATGGATTTTTTGTGCGTCGAAAAGGAAAACTTCCTTCTACAACATTGTTAGTCATCTCATTATACACATGCATGAACAATATGGGCACATTATCAAAAACTATGCCTTGATTCTAGCCATATCATTGGTCATTTGACCCGAAAGCCAGAAAACCTCGGAGGAGATAGGTCATTTTGTGAAGGGTTTTTTGAAATATGATCAATATACCAAGTTTGATATTTTTCCTCACAACTATGTCATATAACATGACACCATGCGAAGGTTTTCTATTTTTTGATTTTTTAATTAGTTATGGACATTTGAATGTCTAGTCAAACTTTGTGAAGGATTTTCATAAATATTCTTAGCTAGGGGCTGAGGCTCACTAAACTAGCATTGGATCTCTGATGAAATAGCATGTTGTGAACCTAAAAATTATTTTTACAAAAAATCATCAGCATGAAATCATGTACATATAGTTCATATCTTACCCACTTCCAGCCGATTCGGCAGGATTTGTCTTTTTCACCAGGGATGGAATAAAAGGTTTGAGATACTCAAGTTGGGACATTGTACATGCAAGGTGGTCTAGTATTTTTGAAAAATAGGATGTTACCATTTTGAAA
Source organism: Avena atlantica (assembly GCA_910589765.1). Taxonomy (NCBI): domain Eukaryota; kingdom Viridiplantae; phylum Streptophyta; class Magnoliopsida; order Poales; family Poaceae; genus Avena; species Avena atlantica. Next base: position 110,365,871 of record OU342735.1, read on the forward strand.
CTTCAATTTGGTGGTTGCTTCACCCCCCTTTCGACACTCAAAAAATGGAAAATGGATTTTTTGTGCGTCGAAAAGGAAAACTTCCTTCTACAACATTGTTAGTCATCCAATTATACACATGCATGCACAATATGGGCACATTATCACAAACTATGCCTTGATTCTAGTCATATCATTGGTCATTTGACCCGAAAGCCAGAAAACCTCGGAGGAGATAGGTCATTTTGTGAAGGTTTTTTTGAAATATGATCAATATACCAAGTTATATATTTTTCCTCAGAACTATGTCACATAACATGACACCAGGCGAAGGTTTTGTATTTTTTTTTTGATTTTTTGAATTAGTTATGCACATTTGAATGTCTGATCAAACTTGTGAAAACCCCGTTGACTGCATCCTAAACCCAGCTAAGCCTAAGGCCGAATGAGGAACGTAGATCTAACCCTAGTGTGACACTCTGGCCGTCCGATCGCGTCTTCTAGAAGGATTCCGCGGGTAGCTCTAGGCGATCCGTGGGAGGGCTTGTTCTGCAACTTGATTGGTTGACGTCTCTTAGAAGGATTTTGCGGCTAGCTCTTGGCGATCCGTGGGATGGATGATTCTGGAATCTGATTGGCTCGCATCGTTTTTTTCCATGATCAGATAAGGTACAACGTGGCACACTCCATTGACCATTGGACCGAGCGTGACATGCGAGGGCACTGGACGGGGCGGGCTGCACGCGACGGAACCATGCATGCCATGCAGCTGCCTCGCATCGCAGTCTAGCTATTTTGCATGCAGCCAACCGACGCACTAGCGCTGCAGCGTAAGTATTCTCTCCGTCACATTAAATAAGTGTACGTCTAAGTTTGTCTTCAGTTAAACTTACTTCCATCCGGTTCATGCGCCATATAAAAACATGCAATTCCAAAAAATTACTCCCTGATTTATGCATTAATTGCCTCCATTCTAATAATTTTTGAGTAGGCTAACTTATGCATTTATTACCCTGATTTACTACCCTGCAATTACTTAAATGGTCCATTTTCCTCTCTAGTTGGTTTTTCATGCATGCATGCGGTGTAAAAATAGTAGGACTTTCTTTTGCATGCGGTGTGAACTTGTAATTATATGCGACTAATAAAGACTAAGTGTTTCTTCTTCTCTTGTGCTACTCTGCATGCAGTGTGAACAAGGTTGCATGCGGTAACAACTCTTAATTAAGGGCGCCCCTTAATTAAGCCCCCAATCAGGAGAAGTCCACGGACAGTAATTAGGGTGCCTTTCTCATTTTTCTTCGTCCAATAACAAATAACCAAGGTAGCAGAGAATTTTCTATGGTGCCCTGTAAACCGAACTAGAGGGAGTAATAAACTTTGACTAACTTGGTACCATTAGATTTGTTTTTAAACTTAGTTTCATAATATGACAAATTTGTGTAATATATGTTAATATATTTATCTACGAGGTTGGTCAAATTTGACAAAGTTTGACTTAGACAAAACCTAGAAGTACACTTATTTGCGCGGTGCGTGTGACTTTGGACTGTCAGGTTGTGAATGTTGCGGGCTCTGACGCGGTGCGTGGGACTTTGTACTCAGCGTGACTTGGGCGCCCGCATGACTTTGGACGTTTTTTCTCTTTCCCATTAATGCATGCATGTAGGGACGGTGCAGGGCAGTGTCACATCGCATCCTAGCAATTTTTTTGCACTGACCGTATTGATCGCGCACGCGGGTACGCCCGTTGCCTACACGCAACGCAGCGCACGCGGATGCACAACGTAGGATTCCCACGCCCCGCCTTCAGGCTGAGCCCCGCTCATTCATCGTTCCGGACCTCAATAAATAGTGGAAACGCCTTTGCCTCCTCATCTTCAACCTCGAGTCAAAAAGAATCCCCTTTGCCTCCTCCCAGCCCAAAAAAAAACCTCTCTGGCGAGCGACGACGACGACCTACCCCATCCGATGGCCTTCCGACTCCAAGGTCAGCGACAAGGACAACCATCCGGAGCATAAGAAGTTCTGGGAGAAGGAGGCGTCCCCGAGGCGTCGCGAGCGAGGCGCGCGATGCAAAGCCCCGGCCGACCCCTGGGCCCACGGGCCCTTTGTCCACAACCCCCTCCCTCGCCGTGTCGACAACCTCCCCGACTCGGGCCCCTCCGACGAGACCCTCAGGGCAGAGGAGGAGGCGGAGGAGAAGGAGCTGGCTGCTGCCGAGAGGGCGACGGAGAAGGAGGACCAGTGCACCCGGAAGAAAAGACGGGAATAGGAGTAGAAGGAGCTTCGAGAGGCCCGTCTCTGGGCGTTGGACGAGGCCCAGAGACGGCAGAAGGCGACGGACTAGAGGGAAGCGGCTGCGACGGTGGCGTTTGCCCCAGCGGCACCGCCCCCACCGCCGATGGAGTAGGGCAGCCTCCCGGCGGAGAGTGATAGGTCGGAAACGTATCTATAATTTTTGATGCTCCATGCTTGTTTTGTATCTACTTTTCTTTGCTTTGTCTACACTTTGAGGTGTTTTTATATCTTTTCTGGAACTAACCTATTAACAAGATGCCACAGTGCCAGTTGCCTTTTTTCTTCTATTTTTGGTTCCAGAAAGGCAGAAAATCAATATTCTCAGAATTGTACGGGACAAAAGCCAAAGTCATTATTTTCCCGGAGAAACACGGAACCACGAAGCAGAGCCGGAGGGGGGCCACAGGGTGGCCGCACCCCCTAGGCACGAGCAAGCCCTGGAGGCGCCCACATGGGGTGTGTGCCCCCTGGACCCCCACCGACCTTGATTCATGTGCCTATAAGAAGCCTCCGACCCAAAAACCCTAGGGCATCCAGAAGAAATCCACGAAAACCTCCGTAGCGCCGACGCCACCGAAGGGGAGATTTGGGGGACAGAAAGTCTCTGTTCCGGCACCCTGCTGGGACGGGGAAGTGCCCCCGGAGCCATCTCCATCGATCTCCACCACCATCTTCATCACCATTGCTGATTCCCATGATGAGGAGGGAGTAATTCTTCCTCGAGGCTAAGGGCTCTACCGGTAGCTATGTGTTCATCTCTCTCTCTATGCATGATCTTGTGGTCATGATCTTTGTAATCAAGTAGATCTACCTTGCTACTCAATTTCTTCATTAGATCTCTGCTCTCCCCCTGTGTATGAAAGTGACAACATGCACGCCATGGTGGCACTTAGGTTTGAGTCTACATAAATACTCTTTGTGCTTTAATAGATCTATGATTTTCCCCACGTGTGTGAAAGTGACAGCGTGCATACCGTGTGTGGCACTTTGGCTAGATTGAATATTTGTTATGAGTTATATTTGGAGTTGGATGTCTCTATGAAATTGTGGTGTTTGTTGGAACCATGTAGCGCTCAAGGTGATAATGTGGGGTTATCTAGATTGGGGAAGGCCCTACCGTGGATTAGAGTGTCCAACCAGAGAGTAGTTAAGAGTAGTATCATGAAGAGAAGATATTTATATGAGAGAGTGTTCACTAGTGAAAGTATGATCCCTATGCCTTGTTTCTAAACATTGAAACACCGTTTGCTACTAGATCTGTTGCATGTTTGCTTGCTTTAGTCTTTACCTCACCGTCAAGCTATTTTCTGGCACCGTTACCACTTGTATTTCACTATCTCTTCGCCGAACTAGTGCACCTATACACCTGACAAGTGTATTGGATGTGTTGGGGACACAAGAGACTTCTTGTATCTTGATTGCAGGATTGCTTGAGAGGGAATAACTTTGACCACTTCCTCCCTGAGTTCGATAAACCTTGGGTAATCCACTTAAGGGAAACTTGTTGCTGTTCTACAAACCTCTGCACTTGAAGGCCCAACAACTGTCTAAATGAATAGAAGTGCATAGACATCAAGCTCTTTTCTGGTGCCGTTGCTGGGGAGGTAAGGTAAAAGGTACTCACATCCTCTTGGTGTGTGAGTGCTCGAAGTTATTTCCTTTAGATTCTGCAATTTTGTCTCTTTGTTTCTTGTTTTCACTAGTTAGGCTTAATGGAAAACAACAAAAAAATTAGAGAGCTTTATAGTATCTATCTTGAGTTAGGACATGAAGTGTTTGAAGAGAAAAAATAAAAAACCTATGGAGATTTATTTGTATGCTAATAGCAATGTTATTAGTATGAATTTTTTGAACACCATTGTTACTAATGGTATGGAAACGTCTAAGCTTGGGGAAGCTAGTTTTTATGATAAAGATCTTTTTAGCTCCCCAGCTTTAGGGAAGAAAATTTGCTCTGATGATACTTTATGTCCCATATGTGGTAATTCTAATGATACTTGTGATATTTTAAATCCACATACTAAAAGTGTCCCTTTTAAAATACCTATCAAAATTGTTGAACGTGTTATGAATAACTGCTATTTTGGAGATGGAACTGTCCATCCTAGTGATCATTTACTCTTTATACATGAATTATGCGAGTTGTTCAAGTGTGCAGGAATTTCAAGTTAAGAGGAAGCTATTCCCTTTCTCACTTAGGGACAAAGCAAGGGAGTGGTATGAGCTACTAGATGATCCTCATCATTTGGAGTGGAAGGAACTTGAATCTCTCTTTTATTCTAAATTTTATCCTCCTCATGAAATTCATAAAGATAGGAATTATATTTATAATTTTCATCCTCATGAGGGAGAAAGTATTGCCCAAGCTTGGCGGAGATTGAACTCACTAATGCTCAAATGTCCCATTCATGAGCTCCCCATTAATGTTGTTATCAATAATTTTTATGCAAGGCTTTCAGGACATTACAAGGACTATCTAGATACATGTTCAGAGGGATCCTTCACAAGTAAGAAGGTCAAAGCTAAGTGGGATCTTCTTGAAACAATTCAAAGCAATACGGAAGATTGGGATAACGACAAAGATAAAGAACCAGGTATAAATTATGAGTATGATTGCATTAAGTATTTCGCTGAAACTGCAGATTTTCAAGAGCTTAGTGCTAAATATGGTCTTGATCCTCAAATTCTTGTCAGATACTATAGAGCCTTTGATTCCCATATTAATGCTCCTAAAGAAAAATGGGACATGTATCATGAACCTTTTAAAGACAATTGCATGGGAAATGAAAACGTTATTAATGATTGCAATAAACACGCTCAAACTTCTGAAAGTACGATTTCTTATAAGCATGTTAATTTTTGTGGTATGCATAGACCTTGTGAGAAGAATCAAACATAAGAAGAATATTTTATCACCCACTGGAATTAAAAAACTAGAAAGTGGTACAAGGCTCTAGATGATCTTGGTAAAAAAGTTTGTGCCCTCTATCCTTTTATTTGTGAACTTTGCTTTGAAGTGGGTCATTTCAATTTTCAATGCTTAGTCCATAATAATCCTGCAAGTTTGTATTGTGATAACGTTATCACTGATAATCAACATGATGAATTTACATTATTTTTGGGGTGTGAAGAGTTATCAAGAAAAACCTCTTTGATAGACATAAGTACTTTTGATATGAATAGCGTCCTGCATGGTTATCATCTTTATTGTGTTGAAAACTGCCACACAAATACTTACATACAAAATCTTATAAAAGATTATATTTTACCAAATTATGACAGGACTGATATGTGTTTTGATCTTATTAATGAAAAAGAAGAATCCTCCAAAGTTTCTTCTATTGTCTCTAACAATAAACCACGGTATGTGGAGAAGCTTCCTTTCAAGCTTCTCCCTCCTAAAGAGGAGAAGGAGAAGAAGAAGAGGAGTAAAAGGAGAGAGGAAACAATATCTTTCTCTAATCATGTTGCTCATATCATAGTTTTTGCTGATGAGTCTGAACTAGATGATGTTCCTATGCCTGTTACCTATAGTAGTGATCATGATTGGGAAAAGCACACCACTTTTGATATTGAAAATCTCTTTGGTACCAATTATGAAAATGATGATATTAATAATTGTTGTGCTATTAGTGTTATCCATGTTCCTTCCAATGATGATATGTTTACAAATGAACACACTTGGGAAGATAGTTATTCTATTGCTTATGATGATAGCAAACCTCCAATTTATGATGATTACAATGATGAATATGATATTTTCAGTCCACCTACTATTGAGGAGAAAATTAATTGTGATTACAATATGCCTCCTATATTTGATGATTATGGAGATGAGAATAACAATGATAGCTATTTTGTTGAATTTGATCCCACTGCAATTAATAAGAATGGCTATTCTTATGTGGAGAGTAATAATAATTTTATGCATGTGGCTCATGATAAGAATGTTTGTCGTGATAGTTATATTGTTAATTTTGTCCATGTTGCTACTGAAAGTTATTATGAGAGAGGGAAACATGGTTTTATGCATCTTAAGAATATTAAGTTTCCCCTCTTTATGTTGAAATTTTTGAAGTTGCATTTGTTTTGCTTTCCTATGCTTGTTGTTTTGTGCTTTCATGACTTGTTTCTTTACAAGATTCCTATGCATAGGAAGTGGGATAGACTTAAATGTGTTTTGAATTTGCTTCTTGATGCTCTCTTTTACTTCAATTCATATTTCTTATGTGAGCATCTTCTCAAACTATCAAGCCTAACTTAAAGGCGTTAAAGAAAAGTACTTGTTGGGAGATAACCCAAGAGTTTTCTTGAGTCTTGGAAGTTATTACTTCTGTAATGACCTCTCCTTATCCTTTTTGTTTTCTTTTTGTGCCAAGAATGACCTCTAATGAGAGGGAAGTAAGATTTGGGGAGTTGCTGTCCCGAAACAGATTTCTGTCCTCCACCAAAACAATTCGTGAGGAGTCTATGTAACTCGGATTGAGCTCAAAATTTACGAATAAATCCCCCGGTATGTTAGCTAACTTTTGTTAGTTTAACACTTGTTGATTTGAGCAACAGAAGATGTTTGAAAAATCTGTTTCTACCTGCTGGTCCGTTTTGACAAATTTCTGTCATTATTTGCATTTGCTTCTTATTGATTTCTTTTTGAATTCTCTTTAGGTGAATTGAGATTTTTGAAGGAGTTGCTACAGTAGATTGTGTTTTTATTGAAAATCCTTGCTGTTCCAAAGATTTTCCAGAGGTCTAATATCTTTTGAATACACTAATGTTGCTAATGAAGATTGTGTGAAGTTTTGTATGAAGGAAAAATTTCAGGTGTAGAGAGAGAATGATGTAATGAGATGAAGAATGGACAAAAGCTCAAGCTTGGGGATGCCACCCTGTGTCACCCCAAGAAATATTCAAGAGGTACAAGCGTCAAAGCTTGGGGATGCCCAAGGCATCCCCTTCTTCATCAATAAAAATCTCAGGTCTTTCTAGACACTTCGTTTTTATTGTTTCATGCATTGTTGTGTTGTTCTTGGAGCGTCTTATTTTTCGTTTTTGTTTTTCGTTTGCTTAGTTTGCTTGAGTAAGTTGGTTGGTTACACCACATTTCTTTTGAAGAGAGACACACTCTGTTTTCATTGCCTAGAACAGTCTAGTTTTCATTCTTATTGTTTTGTGAGTGTTATCTTTTGCTAGCACTGTGTTTAGCCTTAGTTTTCTTGATCTTTAAGCTTAGAACTTTTTAGTACTTCTTTGTGGATTTGTGATACAATCTCACTGATATTTATTGATTATTATCTTTGTGAGTTGTTTAAAATAAGTTGATTGGTGTTGGAAAAGAGTAGGAAGTTTCGTGCTTATAGTGGTACAAAGAGGAGCTTGCATTGACTATGACTTAGAATTTATCATGACATGCTAGATGTTGTTTTGATCTTATGCTTAGTGATTATTATTGTAGCATGTATTGTTCCAATGAATTAGGATTGCTTAGTGTGCCTTGAAAGAATTATGCGTTGATTTAGCATGCAAAAGCATAGTATTGTGGTATTCTCCTTTGATGCTTTGTTTGAGTTGACTTGGCACATGCTCACACCATGTTATGACTATGAACAAGTCACCATAGCCTCTATGATCATTTATTCCTTGACTTGTAGTACCACTCTATGCTTTGATTAGTAATGTTTTGTTGCTTTGCATGATTATGGCTATTATTGCTCTCTTATTTGGTTGCTCCGAGTCTTTTGCTAGCCTCCACTTGTATGAGTAATCTCTACTCATGCTTCCAACTCCCAAGAAACCAAGTTATTCCAAAGTGTCCACTATAAACTCCTATGCATGGTGTGTTACACCATTCCAAGTATATTCTTGTTTTCAGCTATCTTCCAATTAAAAACTATTTTGTTATGTGAAAACTTAGTGATTAAATCCCTCACAAACTTCATGGCACACTTTATATTCTTTGCCCCTAATAAACTTGAACCATTGTGTCATCTTTGTTGTATATGCTTGCACTTATACGTTGGAATTAGCAGAACCGTGCTGTCACGGGAACATTTTCAACATTGCACTTGTACTTTGTACTCAATTGATATCATGCTCTTTTGTCTATGGATTGTGTGAAATAAAAAAGGAACTTGTAAGTCCATGGAGTTTGTATTCCGTGTTAGAGAAACACCTGGGCCACTAGCCTAAGCCATGCCTAATCATGGTGGAAACTTGCAGCATCACCATAGTGACATCTATGAAGCATTCTTCTTATAAAAAAAGAGACACATTGAGAAAAGAGGAAAGATATAAAAAAGCACCATATTCCCATGGTAAATAAGAAGATTGCTGAGATGCTCATTGTCTGCTTGCCTTTTCATTTTGGTTATGGGAAATCTCCTGTACCATGTGCAAGGGGTACCCCGGTGGCGATTCTCTATGATATGCAAATACTTACAATGACAAGAACTTACAAGTGACTAAAGTTGAGTAGCATGAGGTGTGGCCCTCGTATTCAAGGGACTTGAGATTGCCAACTTATACTTTGTCAAGCATATACTCCATCTTTGTTCACTTTAACCTTAATCACTTCAAGATGCTTATGATAGGGGCAATGAGGGCAGAAAGCTAACAAGTACCATAATTTTTGGAAGCTCTTTTTGAAACTTGAAATACTTGCTTCCTTTATAAAAGGCCCTTCTTCCACCATTATTTGAGTCTCCACCTTCTACCTTTAGGCACCATTAAGAGAGCATAGTTTTTCATTCTGTGTGCAGTGTTGCAAATCTTATTGATTGATGCATATTGCGTTATTATTTGTTCTTGTGCTATTTGTTTCTAGTCACCCTTGTGAACTTTGAAGGTGTCCTATGCATCTATTTGCTACTATATGAGGGACAAGTTGATTGCCACTATGCTATGTTTTCTGGATGTGAAACAAACAAACATTTTTCAATGCATGTTATTCATGATCTTTGTTTCTAGCCTTTCATGTTGCATGCATAGTTACTATGTCCTATTGTTAGAACTCCATCTTTCATGCATATGTTTAGAGTTCTTTGATCCCAGCTTTCAATGCTTGCAAATGGTTTGATCTTGGTTTTGATGATGCATGTCACCTAAAAAATTATTCTTTTTATCACTTACCTACTCGAGGACGAGCAGGAGTTAAGCTTGGGGATGCTTGATACGTCGGAAACGTATCTATAATTTTTGATGCTCCATGCTTGTTTTGTATCTACTTTGCTTTGCTTTGTCTACACTTTGAGGTGTTTTTATATCTTTTCTGGAACTAACCTATTAACAAGATGCCATAGTGTCAGTTGCCTGTTTTCTTCTGTTTTTGGATCCAGAAAGGCAAAAAATCAACATTCTCGGAATTGGACGGGACAAAAGCCAAAGTCATTTTTTCCCGAAGCAACACAGAACCACGAAGCAGAGCCGGAGGGGGGCCACAGGGTGGCCGCACCCCCCTAGGCACGGGCAAGCCCTGGAGGCGCCCATAGGGGTGGTGGGCCCCCTGGACCCCCACCGACCTTGATTCGTGCGCCTATAAGAAGCCTCCGACCCAAAAACCCTAGGGCATCCAGAAGAAATCCACGAACCGCCACCACCGAAGGGGAGATTCGGGGGATAGAAAGTCTGTGTTCCGGCACCCTACTGGGACGGGAAAGTTCCCCCGGATCCATCTCCATCGATCTTCATCACCATTGCTGATTCCCATGATGAGGAGGGAGTAGTTCTTCCTCGAGGCTAAGGGCTCCACCGGTAGCTATGTGTTCATCTCTCTCTATGCATGATCTTGTGGTCATGAGCTTTGTAATAAAGTAGATCTACCTTGCTACTCAAGTTCTTCATTAGATATCTTCTCTCCCCATGTGTGTGAAAGTGACAGCATGCACGCCATGGTGGCACTTAGGTTTGAGTCTACATAAATAATCTTTGTGCTTTAATAGATCTATGCTTTTCCCCACGTGTGTGAAAGTGATAGCGTGCATACCGTGTGTGGCACTTTGGCTAGATTGAATATTTGTTATGAGTTATATTTGTAGTTAGATGTCTCTATGAAATTATGGTGTTTGTTGGAACCATCTAGCGCTCAAGGTGACAGTGTGGGGTTATCTAGATTGGGGAAGGCCCTACAATGGATTAGAGTGTCCAACCGGAGAGTAGTTAAGAGTAGTATCATGAAGAGAAGATATTTATATGAGAGAGTGTTCACTAGTGAAAGTATGATCCCTAGGCCTTGTTTCTAAACATTTAAACACCATTTGCTACTATATCTGTTGCTTGTTTGCTTGCTTTAGTCTTTAGCTCACCGTCAAGCTATTTTCTAGCACTGTTACCACTTGTATTTCACTATCTCTTCGCCGAACTAGTGCAACTATACACCTGACAAGTGTATTGGGTGTGTTGGGGACACAAGAGACTTCTTGTATCTTGATTGCAGGATTGCTTGAGAGGGATAACCTTTGACCACTTCCTCCCTGAGTTTGATAAACCTTGGGTAATCCACTTAAGGGAAACTTGTTGCTGTTCTACAAACCTCTGCACTTGGAGGCCCAACAACTGTCTACAAGAATAGAAGTGCGTAGACATCAGCGAGGTTGTCCGGCAGCCCTAGACGTAGTATCTAGGGTTAGGGTTTGGGCGCCCTTAGGGTTTATGTAATGTGGGACCCTCTATATGTACCCGTCTATGTGATCCTCTCTATATTGTACCCCTCTCTATATTGTACACCTTATATTATATAATATATTATCTAAGTGATTGACTTGTTTTTTATTGTATTTTATTGTATTGTCAAAACACCCAAAACAACAAGTGCATGAAACAAAAGACACAAAAAAGTTCTCATATAAGAGTCGTGCAATATTTATAAAATGAGTGAAATTATAAAAGCTCAAAAGGAAGAATAAGTTAACGTTATGATGGTTGATTATTTTTAAACAACACATGTTTTATTTTCAAACAACACATTTACATAAGTTAAAGGGGCGCCCAAGTTAAAATGCTCGGCTTGTAAGCAGGATGGATGCCCTTGGCCCTCATTTATATATTTACTTTTGCAACAAATAAAAGATTGCGACCTAAGCACGAGTATCTGCAGATCCACATGTTCCTAGTTAGATTGTAACATGAGTACTATTTTTTTCCCAATCTACAAGTAGTTACTACTAGGCCTGGATATGACCATTTCGGCTTGGCTAAGTTCTATTTGGGCCTGGCCTTTTTCAATCACTCCTCGTCGATTTTTTTTAACATTTCAACCCCTCCCCTGCACACTGACGAACTGAAGGAACAAAACAGAGCAACTCAAAATTTGCCCGAATTTGTCTTGCATTTTATTCAAGCCAAAGACATAGACAATTACATCCATCTCCGTAGGTTCTACGATAAAAAAGCATCACGATTTTTACTTGAACGCTGATTGCATTTTCTAATGACTATTGATCCGGAGATAAATAAATCCAAGAGAAATTACACAAAAATAAAAAAAACGGCCATCAGATTGTCCTGCTTCTTCAATTCGATTATTTGCCTTAGCTGCTTGTTCATCTTCTTTAGCTCGGCCTTCACTTCCACATCCACCATAGTACTAGCAGAAATGGGGTTGCCATATCCCAATTGCTCCACCACGGACGGGTTTTCGAGCTCCCGAGATGCTACCTCCACCCCAATTCGCTCGATGTACTCATCAAGACACTCAAAATGCCCATGTTTTGGCAGTTCCTGAAATCGCAGAGATGAACCCTAAATCCCAAATTCGATGAAATGCCTGAAATTTCGAAAGAAAAGGCAAGAAATTGGCGCTCAGAACACTCAGATCTCACCTTCCCGGCTCGGGCTTGCTCTCACACTTCACAAATTCCCGGCCAATGTTGCTATTCTTATAGGTGGATGTGACAAGCTGCTTCAGGGGCGTAGTATGGGGGCAATCGGGGCATCTCGTCATCGGCACCGCACCATACATAGGCCATGAGCGTTGGGAGGCTGAAGCGGAGCTCGACATCCCTCGCCAACGTTGCCACGCTTTCTCGCCAGAGAAGAAAAAGAAATGGGATGAGATGCTGGCACAGTGGCGGGAGGGATCGGGTGTAGGGTCGAATCAGGCTAATGGATCTCTTCTACCACATCATGAGTCCCACGATATGAGGTGATGGGGATATGCCTACCGGGGTATACCCAGCAGGACGTTTCCGACCAGCCTAGGAACTGGCGAGTGGGCCTGTAGGACGGCGACTGGATCAAGGCCTGGCGTAGATTCAAGCGATTGGAAGCCGAAGGCCCAGGAGAGTAGATAGGCCCAGTCGGATTAGGTTAAACGATTGCCGAGACCTTAACTGATTCGGTTGAGATATGTAAACCCTAGAGGGGTGAGTCTATATAAACCTCCCTAGAGGGCGTGTAGAGGATACGTTCCATCATCCACCCAAGCGACTCGCCGCCTAGCCATCGAGCTCGTCCCATTGTACTTCCATCATAATACAATCTAGCAGGAGTAGGTCTTTACCCTCCGAGGGGCCGAACCTGGGTAAAACCCTGTGTCTCCGCCCTCATCTCGCACCGCAGATGGCTGGCCGCCCTTGCCCTATGTTCTACTACTCGCTGCCGATTGCAGCATCTGCCGTGGTCATTCCCACGACAGTGGCGCCCATCGTGGGGCCTGGCCGGTCTGGCCGGTGTTCTGCGGCTAGATCCAATCTGCCCATCAACGAGTCGGTCGCCACCGGCTGCATGATAGCGATCGGCAAGATGCTCCAGATCTTGCCGAGCAGCTATGTCCCGGCGGCGCGACCCGTCACGCATAGCATGATCTTGCCAGTCGGCACGATCAGCCTCTTCGTCGGCCTCACCGACGTCATCGTCTCGGAGGATTCGGCTCGCATCCGCGAGTCGCCGCCACGCGACTGGCTCTCCGAGAGCCAGGTCCGCACGATCCACCGCCTCGCCTCCGAGTACAACTCGGCCCACAGCGACGTGGCCGAAACCACCGCAGCCGCGAAAGACGCGGCCCTCAACGACGACGCCGACTCGGCGACCCCGGCGTCACTCGTCGGATCCATCATCGCGGCTTCGCCCGCGGGATCCATCACCCAGGTCTCCAACATTGGAGATTTCGAGGATCCCTCCATCCTTGGGATCTTCGACTGCGACTCCGGATCGGAAAACTCCGCCGATCTCCGCGACGGGACCGGTCGCCACGCCGCGACCTACATGGCGACTGGCACCGACCCACCGGAGGATCCCTTCTCCACCCTGATCCCTCCTAACGCCACGGTAACGGAGGTCGAGGAACTCCGCCTGAAGCTGGCGGAGGTAGTCCGCAAGGAGCAAGCCGAGCGCGAAAAATTTCGCCTCGAGCAGGTGACGGCGCAGGAGCTGTCACGTTACCACTAGCAGCGAATCAGGTCGCGCTTGAACCCCACCGCCCAGGGGCGCGCCCTGAACTTCGACGACGAGAACGACCCAGCCCGCGTGGGCGAGCGCGCGATCTGCGAGAACGCGCCACCCGGAGGAAGCGCCCGGCCCCCACCAGGGTCGACGGCGAACGGCTCCCCACCTCCATCCAATCGCGCACCCCCCAGGGAGCAGTCGCGGATCGTGGTCTCCTCTCGGGAGCGAGACGCGAACGGCCTACCACTGTTCTCCACCCCGATGGACAACCTCGTGGCGGGCCGAGCAGCGGCCGACAACATCACGGCCACCGGTGATGGCGCCCTACAGATCCAGTACGTCAAGGCCCTGCTCGCAAAGGCGGTCGAGCAACAAAACGCAGGCGTCGACTCACAGGGCCGGATGTACTCGCGTTCATCGGGCAGCATAGCGGACTCAAGCGGCCGTCCATTGGCGGCAAACACCCTCAACTGCCCGCCACCCGAACCATTGTAGCTCCAACACCGACCCGCGAACGCGGCACTCTCCACCAATGACCCCAGGCCAGCGACCAACTTCGTCGCCGCCAACGGTCAGCCCGTCGACGCTCGCACCCACATCATCAACAACCAGAGCTGGCGCGCACGCCAGCCCGACGACCTGCGACACACCCTAACCAATCGCCACGAAGGCGAGTCGATGGGGTCGCTAAGCCGACTCGGGCCCCGATGCTTCGGACCGATGATCCGAGGCGAAAAATACCCGGCGAACTTCAAAGCGTCGAAGGAAATAGAGAAGTTCGACCCTTCGTACGACCCCTCCGTGTGGCTGGACACCTACCTCATGGCGATGGGGATTGCTGGCCACACCGACCTGCTAGCCGCCCGCTACCTCCCCCTGATGATGGAGGGAGCGTGCAGGCAGTGGATCAACACTCTCCCCCCGGATAGCATCGACTCCTGGGAAGAGATGCGCGATGCCTTCGTCAGGCACTTCGAGGGTTCCTACACCCGCGCCACCACCATCGAGGACCTGGAACGATGCGTCCAGGGACCCCGCGAGTCGACCCGCAGCTGGGTCCAACGGTGGCAAGAACTATGGTACAACGCGGTCGGCATCCACCCGGACACCCTGACCCGCTAGGGAGCGTGGACATCAGGTGGGTCTCGCCATAACTTGGATAGGCTGTGGGTCCTGCTCTGCTCAGCTTATTCAAATTTGTTGAAGGTCTCGTGAGGTTAAGTGGAGGTGTCGCACGGGAGCTATTTGCTACTTCAGAAGCGTCGCATGCGATCTATTCTTTGCAAAGGGAGCTATTTATAAAATAACATTTTTCCTTTTTGGTTTTTGAAAATCTAAAATAATCCAAATTGATTAAACAATGAGAGGAATCCAAATATGACATCCATAGCACATTCCAAAATGAAGCTAGGGTGAAGCTTTTGAATTCTTTTATTTTTAAAACTCTAAAACCTCTACTAACTACTTCGAACTCTCTCCATTCAAAACTCTAAAACGAAGGGTATGAAGATTCTTAGCTCGAGGCCGAGCCTCGGTAAACTTGAATTGGATCTCTAATGAAATAGCATATTGTGAAACTAAAAATGATTTTTGTAAAAACTCATAAGCATCAGATCATGTACCTATAGTTCATATCTGACCCACTTCCTACTGATTCAACAGGAATTTGTCTTTTTCAGGGGTGGACGAAAAGGTTTAAGATCTCCCGGTTGGGACATTGTCCATGTAAGGTGGTCTAGTATTTTTTTAAATAGGGTAGTAGCATTTTGAATTATCTATTTGGTGGTTGCTTCACAAAACCTCCCGTTATTTGCACTCGGAAAATGGAAAATGGATTTTTGGTGCGACGAAAAAGAAAACTTCCTCTTACAATATTGTTCGCCATACCATGATGCACATGCATGCACAATATGTGTACATTATCACAAACTATGCCTTGATTCTAGCCATAACATTGGACATTTGACCCGAAAACGAGAAAACCTCGAATGAGATATGTCATTTTGTGAAGGTTTTTTGAGACATAATCAATATACCAAGTTTAATATTTTTCCTTCTGATACGTCCATTTTGCATCACTATTTTACATCATAATTTACTGTTATTCATTGATATATTTCATATTAATAGGTGATACTTATGTTATTTCATCTATTTTTGCATGTTGGATGATTCTTGGAGGATGAACTGCCGGAGTCAGGATTCTGATGGAAAAGGCGGTGTTTGGATGCAATTTTCGTGAATATCGGAAAATACCAGAAAATACATGGAAAATCATATTTTTCCAAAAGACGAAGAGTGCTAGAAGGGGAGGCTGAGATGGGCCATAGGGGGCCCACACCCCCCTTGCGCGGGCCACCCTGGGTCGTGCCACCAGGGGTGTGGCCGCCCTGGCCCACCTCCTGTGTCGCCCTTTCTCCTATATCTTCTCCTAGAAACCCTAATACACGGGGAGCGACCACATAAATATTCCATTGTCTCTGCGAGGCGGAAACTACAGAGAGAGAAAGAGCTCTCCGACAGACAGATTTTTGCCGGGGGGAATTCCTTCCCAGAGAGGGGAGATCGTCGCCATCAACACCGTCATCAAGCTAGACTTCATCGGGATCATCATCATCATCCACACCACCATCTCCACCGGCACCATCATCACCACTCCATCCCGCTGTAACAATTGTGCTGAATCTTGCATAGTTCTTAGGGGAAACTTTCCCGGTGTTAATTACTTTTGTAGTTGATGCTTGTGAGTGGAACCATTGAATTATTGTTTATGTTCGGATTATTATTCATCATCATATCATCTCTGATCTTGATCCATATGATGTCTCGTGAGTAGTTCGTTTAGTTCTTGAGGACATGGGAGAAGTCATGCTGTTAGTAGTGGAATTGTGTTGAGGTATTATTCAATGGTTTAATATTTAAGTTGTGGTGTTATTCTTCTAGTGGTGTCATGTGAACGTCGACTACATGATACTTCACCATTTATGGGCTTAGGGGAATGCATTGTGTACTTGGATACTAATTGTGGGGTTGCCGGAGTGACAGAAACCTGACCCCCCGTTAGGAAACCTTTGCACAAGGGAGTGTAGGATCTCAGAGTTTAAGGTTGTGGTTAGGTTTTTATCTTAATTACTTTCTTGTAGTTGCGGATGCTTGCAAGGTGTTTAATCACAAATATGTATTAGTCCAAGTAAGGTCGGTACATTAGCACAGGTTCACCCACACAACACTTATCAAACCAAAGAACATTTATCAAAGCACTTGACAGTATTCCCATGTTTCCTCGAGAACGTTTGGTCCTCATAAGTAATACAACCGGCTTGTCCTTTGCTAATAAAAGATTGGGCCACTTGCTACAACTATTTGTTGTCTTTACTTAATTGCACTTTATTTCTTTGCTTTATCGAAAATCCCTAAAAATCCATTTGCTAAGTATTTACAGAGATTTCCTGCTCCAAACCACTAGTCAACACCTTATGCTCCTCGTTGGGATAGACACTCATATTTATCGAAAGTACTACGATACACCCCCTATACTTGTGGGTCATCAAGACTATTTTCTGGTGCCGTTGCTGGGGAGTGAAGTGTTATTGAAGAGTGGAGCTGGTAAAGGAAACTTCTACTATGAGTATTGCTTTTATTTCTATTTGCTACTTTGTTTCCATGAACCACCACTTGTTGAGATAGATCCTTTTAAGATACCTGCAAGAATTGTTGATCGTGTTATGGATAACTATTATTTTGGGGATGGAATCGTCCATATTGGTGATCACTTGCTTTTTATACATGAATTATGCGGGTTGTTTAAGTATGCAGGTATCACAACAAAACAAGTTAAGAAGAAATTACTCTCTATATCATTGAAAGGAAGAGATGAAGAATGGTATAAGCTGCTGAAGAATGGACAATCTATGGAATGGGAGGAAATAGTACCTCTCTTTTATTCTAAATTCTATCCTCCCAGTGAAATTCATAAGGATAGGAATCAAATATATAACTTTTGGCCTCGTGATGGAGAGAGTACATCCCAAGCTTGAGGGAGATTGAAGTTATTAATGCTTAAATGTCCTATTCATGAACTCCCTAATAATATTATTATTAATAACTTTTATGCAAGGCTTTCTCTTCATGATAAAGATTTATTAGATGCTTCTTGTACTAGATCATTTATATGTATGAAAGAATAAGCTAAATGGGATCTCCTAGACCGTATTCAATAAAACACTGAAGCATGGGAGAATGACAAAGGAAGAAAGTTGGGTATAAATTATGATTATGAATGCATTAAATCTTTTATGGGAACTGATGACTTTCATGATATTAGTACTGAGTATGGCCTTGATTCTCAAGTTCTTTCAAATTGCTTTAAGGCCTTTGCCTCTTATATTGAAATTCCTAAAAAGAAGTGGAACAAGTACCATGCACCTTATAAAGATGTTTCTAATCATGTTCCTGTTAGAAATACTGAAGTTTTTACTGTTGATCCTATTTTTCCTGAACCTTATGTTGATAAAATACCTTTCCCTTCTAAGGTAAAGGAACATTCTATTATAGCTAATGTGGTTAGAAAAAGTACAAATAAAACTGTTGAACCTGATGAACAAATAAATATTGAACCTATAGTAGCCATTGTGAAAGACCTTGTCACTAAAAATGTAGAAGACAGGCACATTATATTTTGTGAAGATGCTTCTAATATTGTCTCTCATCCTAGTAAAGCTAGTAAATCTAGTGTCCTTGTGCTTCCTGTTAGAATTGGTGATCATTGATATTATGGTTTATGTGACATTGGTGCTAGTTCTAGTGCTATTCCTTATGAGCTTACAGGGAAATTATGCATGAAACTGGTCCTTGTAAAGTTGAGGACATTGATGTGGTTATTCACCTTGATAATAGAGAGACGGTCTGTCCAATTGGTATTGTAAGAGATGTGGAAGTTCTTTGTGGTAAGATTAAATATCCTACTGATTTCTAGTACATGGTTCAACAGCTAGTAAAAATTATCCTATCATTTTTGGTAGACCTTTTCTAAACACTTACGGAGCTATTATAGATTGTAAGAAGGATAAAGATTTAACTAAGTTTGATGGAGAACCTTATGAGTTTAATTTTTCCAAATTTGCTAAAGGTCCTTATGAAAATGATATGCCTAATGAGGATTTTAGAATTGAACAACTTGCTTCTATTGATCCAGTTTATGACCTTAGAACTCTATCACATCCCAAAATTTTCCAAATTTTGAAATGTGAAAAATAAATAAACAAAATAAATAATTGTTGAAATTTAGTGTGAAAAGAAACTTTTTGATTCCAAATATAAACATCCAAACCCTTCCGGAATAAAATTTGAATAAAAAGGAATCCAACAAAATTTCAATCAAGTGAAATGCATTCATCAATGAATGAGTCTTGAAATTTAAACACTTGGAAAAATACACCAAAACCCTAAAACCCTAATGAAAGAAATCACTTCCAAGATCACTCTAATACTATGGATTTTATCCCTATAAAAAATTGTCAACAAAACATTTATAAATGATCAAAAATGACAAATAAAAATATCATAAAACCATAGAAATTGGTTTCACTTAATTTGGAACCATGGATAAAAACTTATGAATTTAATAAGATAAAAGGAAATAATTTTCAAGGCTAATAAAGTTGCTATGTAAAATCCATACCAAATCTTGAGCAAACTAATCCTAAAGGATTTAAAAGGATAAAAAAATATTAAATAAAATTATACAAATTGGAATCACCAATTTAGATCTATAAATAAAAAGATATGGATTTTATAAGACAAAGAAAGAAATAAATAAATAAGGAATATTTAAAAGCCAAATTAAATCTTGGCCAAATCCATAAGCAAATGGAATAAATATAATCCAAATCCAAATAAAATGAAGGGATAAAGAATAATCAAATAAAAGTATATGGGAGTACACCATATTTTAATTATATTTAATAAAGACAAAATCCCTAATGAAAATGATTAATTAAAACATGAGAAAATAATAATTGGAAATTGCCCAAGTGGAATAAAAGTTATCTAATTAACTTAAATGGAATAAAAGAATTATTTGAATAAAATTTATATGGGATTAAAACCATATTTGATTTTACTTGAATAAAGACAACTACCCAGTTTAAATGATTAATAAATCATATTAAAAATATTTCAAATAATTCAAAGTGAATTATTTAACACCCTATTAAATAAATAAAACCTACTGAAAAAGGTTTGGTGAAAAGTAGAATTTAAATGAGAGTTTGAAAATATAATTTAAATCCTATTTAAATAAAGGCAAGTTCCTATATTAAATAAATAATAAACCATAAATGAATAAAATAATTATTCCAAAAATGGACTTTAAATACATGTTTAAACAGAATAGAAACTTACTGAAAAGTTTGAAAAGATTTGAAATGAAAAAGGGTTTGAAATCATTTGAATGAATTTAAAACAGAAAATCAAAATGGGAAAAAGAAAAATAAAATAGAGGAAGAAAAAAAATAAAAAGAACCAGCCCAGCCCACTAAGCCTAGCTAGCCCATCTCTCTCTTCTCGCCGTAGAAAACGATTCGCACTCAGCAACGCACCCGCGTAGTCGCTGACGATTGGACCCCACCGAACCTCTCTTCCTTGCTGACAAACGCAACCCCACCTGTTAGTCGTCGTTCTCACCAGCGGACCCGTTCTTCCCCATTCACCATGGCTGTTTCTGCTTTGATTTCGCCGATTCAATTCGCCTAAATGAAGTAACCATTGCTCGCTGCAGCGATGCCCTCTTAATCGCGCATGCCTTATCTCTCTTTCCCCTCGCTTACCCCTCCCTCTTGGCCATAGGGCTCCCCTGAATTTAGCTTGCGCCACCACTGCTCCGACGAGCATCTCCAGCAAATTCCGGCCACTCCTCGCCTCCCCTTGCCTCCCAGTTTCCACGAGCACGCTCCCCATCATCCCCTGCATCTGCCAGTAACATCAGCTCACTCGTGTGCGCTTGAAACCTCGGCGACCTCTTCGACAGAGCACCGCCGCCGTCGACAGCAACTCCGTCGAGCTTTTCCGGTATCTTCTGACCACCCCTCTTCCTCCTGATGATATGAGTGTGACCAGTGACCTCTTATGCAACTGAAGCTGCCATTTTCGTGTCCTAGATCGCACTGTAGCAATGCCTCTGTCGTCGACAGTGAACGTCATCCGCCAGAAGCTTCTCCGGCGAGCGATTAGCGCCGTTACCGTGCGCCCCTTCGCCAACCAAGGGCACGTCGAGCATCAGCGACATCACGCAAACACGGTGAGCCATCTCTCTTGTCCCCTTGCTTCCTGCTTCGCCGAAACCGCTGTTAGCCGAGCGTCGCCGTCGCTGGCCACTGTCGAGCGCCGCTAGTATTTGGTCACAACGCCCTGAGCCGCTGGATCTTGATCTGATGGATACGATAGAACTTAACCGAAGGGGTATCGTGTGCTCTGAGCCACACGATTTCCATTAGATCCAACGCACTACAGCACGCGATTCGCACGAACCGTTTTTGTCCAATAAGATCGCACCACGTGGCCAGCTTTTGATTAAATAGACAGAAACATTTCTATTAGATGGTTAGATTTGAAAAATTCATAACTATAAATCTACATGTCCAAATTTTGCAAACTTTATATCATTGGAATCAGGAAAAAGAATTCTATCCAACCATGCCCTTTTTTAATGATTTTCTTCTGTAATATTGGTTGTTTTTACAGAAACATGTGTAGACATATTTTGTGTATAAAATTCATTCTAAAATTATTTTTAGGGTAAAATCTTTTGTAAATGGATTGTTTTGAACCTACTGACCATAGAAACCAACTTTTAGATTTAAAAGTGTATTTTGTGACACTTAGGAATTATTCCTTTGAATTAAAGCATTTCTAGCTAAATAAAAATGTTGAATATGGTTTAAAAATGCTTCTTGAGTAAAACCTTTGGAAAATTATTTTATTTAAACTCTCTGACCCTAAACACCAAGTTTTTGGATTTAAAAATATATTTGGTGAAACCTAGAAGATTATTACTTTATTTAAAGGCATTTCTAATGAAATAAAATATTGTTTGATTTAAAAATGGTTTATAGGTAAAACCTTTTGCAAATGGTTCTAATAATAAACACTTGACCATAAAACACTAACATTTGTGTTTAAAAATATATTTGTCAAACACTAGAAATTATTATTTGATTTAAATCAATTCTAACAAACAAAAATGATTTAAAGTGGCCATTTTCACTAACTTAATATCAAATGGTTTTGCCACTTTTATAAATGACCAATAGGTGTTTTAAAATGTTTATAACCTATTAGAAACCACTTTTCCAAATAAAACAATCTTTGGCATGCTTGCATGCATTGCTTTGTTTTTATTATTCTATGTGATGAATTGCTTGAATGGTAGATTGAATTTGTGCCTTGATTGAATTATAGTGAAATTTGAAGAGTGTGACTATTGCAAGATCAAGGAGTGAACTTATATTCTCTACCAAAAAGGCAAGTGGTGATTCATACTTTTGTCCTATTATTTTCACTATGCATTAGTGATATTTCTAAGTAGGACCTGCATGGAATTTTTACTAAGTATGCTATGCCATGGGAAATCCTAGTAGATGATGCCTTAGTAGAATTTCATAAGTTAAGATCCCTACTACTGTCATGCTTAGCTTAGCTAATAGAAAACAAGGGTGGATTATATTCATGCTATGAAATATTCCTAAGTCAATAACTTGTGTTTTGTTTAACAAAACAACTATGTGAATGAATCACCTGGGTGGAATGGTTGTGAATGGGTTATGTTGAGTGGTTACACAGGGCCCATATTTATGGCTTACCCTAGTGTATCACACTTGTGGAAAGCCACCCAGGAACAAAGATATTTGATATGTAAAATGTTGAGAAGCTTCAAGTGCAGCCACATGGCATTATGGGCTCTGCCTGGATCATATAGGTTGCAATAACTTAGCCAGATGGACATTTGGTGGGAGGGATGATAGGTTTGGGAATGCGTCCATTTTGGTCTAAGGGAAGGCTTCTGAAAGGTCCTGTCTCGATGCATGTAGAGTCTTGTGGGGAAAGTGCACCACCTCTCGAGAGAGTAAAATCTAAGTACTCAGTCCTGTCCCCGACAATGGAAAATTTGAGCATCAAGACATGGAAGCTATCAAGAATATCCTCATCCCAATTTCTAAGTTAAAAACTTGTGGTTGAACAAGGGTTAAAGGATCACCAATGTCTATTGGTAGATGCTTTGGGTGATTTTGACAAATAAAAACTTAGTGTTTTCAAAAGATAAGGAAAATCTATTTTGAGCAAAGCAAGCCTCAACTCCACTTATCCAAATGCATATAGATGATAGATACCACTATACTACCATAGTATCACTTGCCAATACAATTCAAATGTATTGACCCTTGTGGCTGTAACTTATTATGTTGCAGGTTTGTTTGATGTTAGTGAAGTATGTTGAATAGGATACAAGTCTACAACCAACATGATTGCCTGTGGCACTTTGAAGATGAAGGACTCCATGCTATATAGTTATTTCTGCTGCATTGTAATGAGATAGCCAAATGAGCTATGTAAGATGTAATGAATTATATTATTCCTGGTTATAAAGTTGTATTATGACCTTTGTTTCTTGATATTACATCTTAACTGTGGATGCTAGCTATTGATCCAGGGACTAGCATTGTAAACACAGGGATATCCACCTTATTAAAGGTTGGGACCTCTACAACCTCTTTTTGATGATTGTAAGTATGCTCATTCTAATGATAAACTTGTTTCTTGTGATAGTTATATTGTCAACCGATACGTCGGAACCGTATCTATAATTTTTGATGTTCCATGCTTGTTTAGTATCTACTTTGCTTTGCTTTGTCTACACTTTGAGGTGTTTTTATATGTTTTATGGTACTAACCTATTAACAAGATGCCACAATGCCAGTTGCATGTTTTCTTATGTTTTTGGTTCCAGAAAGGCAGAAAATGAGTATTCTCGGAATTGGACGGGACAAAAGCCAAAGTCAATATTTTACCGAAGGGAACATGAAGCCGGAATACGAGATGGAGGAGAGTCACCAGGGGGCCACACGGGTGGGCCCACCCTGTGCCTAGGGGGTGGGGGTGCAGCCGCCCTGGCGACCCTCCTTCCTCGCCTCTTCGCCTATAAAGACCGCCCAATGCCTAAAGCCTAAGTACCCGATCAATATTCCACAAAACCGGTATGATGCGTGAGTAGTTCCACCTTGGACTATGGGTCCATGTAGTAGCTAGATGGTTGTATCTCCTCCTTTGTGCTTTCATGTTTACATCTTGTGAGCTCTGTTCATGATCAAGATCTCATCTATTTGAAATCATGCATGTTGTGTTTGCGGGGATCCGATGGATATTGAGATTACTATGTCATATTGATTAATGGTTTTGTCTTATTGATTCTATCATGTCTGTGTTGTTTGTGATCTTGCATTCTCTCCGTTGTTAGTAGCTATCTTGGCCAAGTAGTTGCTAGTGACTCCAAGAGGGGGTATTTATGCCCGATAGTGGGTTCATGCCTCTATTTAATCTAAGGGAAGTGACAGAAATCTCTTCGGTTGTAGATGTGATGTTGCCACTAGGGAGAAAACAACGGTCTCTTGTTCATGGAACAAGTGGATTGTTTACCTTACACACTTTGCTTAAAGCAGTTATCTGTTGCTTGCAACTTAATATTGGAGGGGGTTCGGATGATAACTCGAGGGTGGATTTCTAGTCATAGATGCAGTTGGATGGCGGTCTATGTATCTTTTTGTATTGCCCAATCGAATCTCATAGGATCTTGATGTCTAGTATTGCATTGTTATGCCTTGCTCAGTCCTGTCAATTGTCTTGCTATAATTTGTTTACCTAGCATGCCATGTTTGTTTATCTAAGGAGAACACCTCTAGTGAACTATGGACCCCGGTCAAATCTTTACCATTGATACATCTTCCACTGTTACTTGTTGCAAAATACCATTACCTTCCACACCATACAGTTAATCCTTTGTTACAGCAAACCAGTGCGATTCACAACCTCCCTGTTTGTTGGGGCAAAGTCTTGAGTTTGTGTTGTGCAGGTCTCCAAGTTGCTAGCAACACCTTTGAGTCATTTCCTTCCTCTTACTGGTTCGATAACCTCGGTTTCTTACTGAGGGAAAACTTTTTGTTGTGCTCATCGCACCTTTCTCTTGGGGTCTCTCAACGAGGCATTGATAACACGACATCAAGCTATTTCTAGCGCCGTTGCCGGGTAGGCTAAGGACGTCTTCACAAGGGGAGTCCTTCTCAACCTTTCTCTTTACATTGTTTTTGTTTTGCTTAGTTTCTTTTGCTTGGTTTTGTTTGTCTATTTTTATCAAAAACTCCAAAAAAAAAATAGTTTTGTTTGCTTTTTTTTTATCAAAAACACACAAAAAATTAGTTCCTACTCTAGTTGCTAGTCTGTTATTGCCTTGCTTTGTCATGCTTTCTATCAATGGATGGTTTCTTTGAAACTAGGTCTTATTGGCAAGGTGGGTTCATGGAAGAACAAAATTACCGTTATAAGGAACACCGTTTGTCACAAAAAGGGAAACACTTATGGGCACCAATTGAATACTATTGCTAGAGAGGTGTGCTCTACTTATAAAGTTACTTATTTCTTTGATAAAGCTTGTTGATGTAGGAGGTATAAACACTTCCCTTTTCAATGTGAGTATAATTATAATGTTACCATATCCTCTTATGTTAAATGAAATTATGACCTTTATGATGTTGAACAAATTGAATAATTTATTGCTTTCAAGGGTGCATTTGAACTTGCCAGTTTGCTTGAAAATACTGATGATGCACCTTATGAATATGAGGTTTATGAGATAGTTAAATTTTTATTTGATAATTACAAGGAAGAAAATGGCTATATTCTTGAATATTTTAATAAGTGCTTTCCACAAACGGAAGATACTAATGCCTTGCAGGAGCCTATGGAAGAAGAAATTGCTGAAACATGAAGCTCATTAGATGAAGAGGAGGAGGAGATTGATGAACAAAAGGAGGATGAATGTTATGCTCCTGTGGATTCTTTTGAAATATCTAATATGGGTAAAACTTGTGATGATTTTCCTATGCCTGTTACCTATAGTAGTGATCATGATTAGGAAAAGCACACTACTTTTGATATTGAAAATCTCTTTAGTACCAATTCTGAAAATTCTATTGCCTATGATGATACTTTACCTCCAATTTATGATGATTACAAAGATGATTATGATATTTTCAGTCCACCTACTATTGAGGAGAAAGTTAATTATGATAACAATATGCCTCCTATATTTGATGATTATGGTGATGAGAATAATAATGATAGATATTTTGTTGAATTTGCTCCCACTATATTTAATAAGAATGACTATTCTTATGTGGAGAGTAATAATTATTATATGCATGTGGCTCATGATAAGAATGTTTTATGTGATAGTTATATTGTTAATTTTATTCATGACGCTACTGAAAGTTTTATGAGAGAGGGAAAATGGTTTTATGCATCTTAATAATATAAGTTCCCTCTCTTTATGTTGAAAATTTTGAAGTTGCACATGTTTTGCTTTCCTATGCTTGTTGCTTTGTGCTTTCATGACTTGTTTCTTTACAAGATTCCTATGCATAGGAAGTGTGTTAGACTTAAATGTGTTTCAAATTTTCTTCTTGATGCTCTCTTTTACTTCAATTCATATTTCTTATGTGAGCATCTTTCTTGTGCCTAACTTAAAGGCATTAAAGAAAAGTACTTATTGGGAGATAACCCTGATGGCTGACATGGAGCTTGTTGGGAACCCCAAGAGTTGGGTGTGAAGAAGCACATCAGCAAGTCTTCCCTCAGTAGAGACCGAGGTTATCGAACCAGAAGGAGGATGGAAACATCACACATGTGTTGCAAGCAACGCGGAGACCTGCACAACATAAACTCAAGACTGTGCCCCAATGAATTAATGAGGTTGTCAAGCTCACCGGTTTGCTGTAACAAAGGATTAAATGTATGGTGTGGAAGGTAATGGTGGTTTGCAGCAAGTAAACAAGTAACATTGGAATATGTATCAATGGTAAAGATTGGACCGGGGTCCATAGTTCACTAGAGGTGCTCTCCTTAGGTAAACAACATGGCATGAAGGGTAAACAAATTACAGCAGGGCAATTGATAGGAATTGAGCAAGGCATAACAATGCAATTACCAGTCAGAAAGATCCTATGAGATTCGTTTGGGCAATACAATAAGATACATAGACCGCCATCCAACTGCATCTATGACTAGAAGTCCACCTTCAGGTTATCATCCGAACCCCCTCCAGTATTAAGTTGCAAGCAGCAGACAAATTCTTTAAGCAAAGTATTTAAGGTAAACAATCCACTTGTTCTATGAACAAGAGACCGTTGTTTTCTCCCTAGTGGCAACAACACATATACAACCGAAGAGATTTCTGTCACTTCCCTTGGAAACTAGAGGCATGAACCCACTATCGAGCATAAATACCCCCTCTTGGAGTCAGTAGCAACTACTTGGCCAAGATAGCTACTAACAACGGAGACAATGCAAGATCACAAACAACACAGACATGATAGTAACAAATAGACAAAACCATTAATCAATTTGACATACTAATCTCAATATCCATCGGATCCCCGCAAACACAACATGCATGATTACAAATAGATTAGATCTTGATCATGAACGGAGCTCACAAGGTCTATACATGAAAGCATGAGGAGGAGATACAACCATCTAACTACTACATGGACCCATAGTCCAAGGTGGAACTACTCACGCTTCATACCGGAGAGAAGACCTCCGGGATGATTTCCCCTCTCGCAGGGTGCTGGGAAGAACTTCAGATCCCCCCGATCTAGGGACGACGATGGTGGCGGCTACAGAAGGTTTTGTGGAGTTTTGATCGGTGCCTAGGGTTTCTGCATCGGGGGCTTCTTATAGGTGAATAGGCGAGGCTGGGAGGCGGCCAGGGGCCCCACACCCTACCCAGGCGCGGAGTGGACCCACCCGTGCCTAGGGGGGTCTGGCCGCCCTGGTTCGCTTCTCCGTCTCATCTTCTGGCTTTGTCTCCCCCACGGTAAAATATTGACTTCGGCTTTTGTCCCGTCCAATTCCGAGAATATTGATTTTTTGCCTTTCTGGAACCAAAAACAGAAGTAAACAGGGAACTAGCACTGTGGCAACTTGTTAATAGGTTAGTTACAGAAAAGATATAAAAACACCTCAAAGTGTAGACAAAGCAAAGCAAAGTAGATACTAAACAAGCATGGAGCATCAAAAATTATAGATACGTTTCTAACGTATCAAGCATCCCCAAGCTTAACTCCTGCTCGTCCTCGAGTAGGTAAGTGATAAAAATAATAATTTTTGAGGTGACATGCACTATCAAAACCAAGATCAAAACATTTGCAAGCATTGAAAGTTGGGATCAAAGAACTCTAAACATGTGCATGAAAGATGGAGTTATAACAATAGGACATAGTAACTATGCATGCAACATGAAAGGCTACAAACAAAGATCATGAATAACATGCATTGAAAAACATTTGTTTGTTCCACATACAGAAAACATGGCATAGTGGCAATCAACTTATCCCTCATAGAGTAGCAAATAGATGCATAGGACACCTTCAAAGTTCACAAGGGTGACTAGAAACAAGTAGCATAAGAACAAGTAATATCACAATATGCATAAGTCAATAAGTTTTGTGACACTACACACAGAATGACAACTATGCTCTCTTAATGGTGCCTAAAAGTAGAAGGTGGAGACTCAAATAATGGTGGAAAAAGGCCTTTCATAAAGGCAAGCAGGGATTTCATGTTTCAAAAAGAGCTTCCAAAAATTATGGTACTTGTTAGCTTTCAGCCCTCATTGCCCCTATCATAAGAATCTTGAAGTGATTAAGGTTAAAGTGAACAAGGATGGAGTATATGCTTGACAAAGTATAAGTCGGAAATCTCAAGTCCCTTGAATACGAGGGCCACACCTCATGCAACTCAACTTCAGTCACCTGCAAGTTCTTGTCATTGTAAGTACATGCATATCATAGAGAACCGCCAACGGGGTACCCCTTGCACATGGTACAGGAGCTATCCCATAACCAAAATGACAAGGCAATCACACAATGAGCATCTCAGCGATCTTTTTATTTACTATATGCATAGCTTTTTATTGAGGACGCTTCATAGATAGCTCATTATGGTGATGCTGCAAGTTTCCACCATGATTAGGCATGGCTTAGGCTAGCGGCCCAGGTGTTTCTCTAACACAAAATACATACTCCATGAACTTAAAAGTTCCCTCTTTATTTCACATTGGTGACATCCATAGACAAAAGAGCATGATATCAACTGAGTACAAAGTACAAGTGCAATGTTGAAAACATTCCCCGTGACAACACGGTTCTGCTAATTCCAACGTATAAGTGCAAGCATATACAACATAGATGATACAATGGTTCAAGTTTATTAGAGGCAAAGAATATAAACTGTGCCATCAAGTTTGTGAGGGCTTTAATCACTAAGTTTTCACTTAACAAAATAGTTTTTAATTGGAAGATAGCTGAAAACAAGAATATACTTGGAATGGTGTAACACACCATGCATAGGAATTTATAGTGGACACTTTGGAAAAACTTGGTTTCTTGGGAGTTGGAAGCATGAGTAGAGCTTACTCATACAAGTGGAGGCTAGCAAAAGACTGGGAGCAACCAACTAAGAGAGCAATAATGGCCATAATCATGCAGAGCAACAAAACATTACTAATCAAAGCATAGAGTGGTACTACAAGTAAAGGACTAAATGATCATAGAGGCTATGGTGACTTGTTCATAGTCATAACATGGTGTGAGCATGTGCCAAGTCAACCCAAACAAAGCATCAAAGGAGAATACCATAATACTATGCTTTTGCATGCTAAAACAACGCATAATTCTTTGTAGGCACACTAAGCAATCCCAATTTTTTGGAACAACACAAGCTACAACAATAATCACTAAGCATAAGGTCAAAACAACACCTAGCATGTCATGCTAAAGTCTAAGTCACAGTCAATGCAAGCTCCTCTTGCACTTATCAAGCAAGAACTTTCTACGCCTTTCCAACACCAACCAACTTATTTGCAACAACACAGCGAGAACGGGGGTCCAAACTACTTTATTCAAGCAAATTTAACAAACTAAGCAAACCAAACGACAACTAATACGCTCCAAGAACAACACAACTATGCATGAAACAATAAAAACGAAGTGTCTAGACAGACCTGAGCTTTTTATTGATGAAGAAGGGGATGCCTTGGGCATCCCCAAGCTTTGACGCTTGTACCTCTTGGATATTTCTTGGGGTGAAACCGGGGTGGCATCCCCAAGCTTGAGCTTTTGTCCATTCTTCATCTCATTACATCATTCTCTCTCTACACCTGAAATTTTTCCTTCATACAAAACTTCACACAATCTTCATTAGCAACATTAGTGTATTCAAAAGATAATAGACATTTAGGCAAAGCTTTGGAACAGCAAGAATTTTCACTAAAAAGACAAGCTATAGTAGTAAATCCTTCAAAAGCTCAATTCCCCAAAAGGGAACTAAAAAAGGAATCAATAAGAAGCAAATGCAAATAATGGCAGAAATCTGTCAAAACGGACCAGTAGGTAGAAACCTATTTTTTCGAACATCTTTTGTTGCTCAAATAAAAAAGTGTTGAACTAACGAAAGTTAGCTAACATATTGGGAGATTTATTCGTAAATTTAAGCTCAATCCGAGTTACAGATACTCCTCACAAATTTTTTGGTGGAAGACAGAAATATGTTTCGGGACAGCAACTCCCCAAATCTTACTTCTCTCTCATTAGAGGTCATTCTTGGCACAAAAAGCAAATAGAAAGGATAAGGAGAGGTCATTACTGAAGTAATAACTTCCAAGACTAAAGGAAACTCTTGGGTTATCTCCCAACAAGTACTTTTCTTTAACGCCTTTAAGTTAGGCTTGATAGCTTGAGAAGATGCTAACATAAGAAATATGAATTTGAAGTAAAAGAGAGCATCAAGAAGCAAATTCAAAAGACATTTAAGTCTAACCCACTTCCTATGCATTGGAATCTTGTACACAAATAAATTCACAAAGAACAAAGTGACAAGCATAGGAATATAAAACAAGAGCAACTTCAAAACTTTCAGCACATAGAGAGGTGTTTCAGTACCATGAAAATTCTACAACCATAATTTCCTCTCTCGTAATAATTTCTATCAAGGTCAAAAATAAACTCAACAATATAGATATCACATAAAGCATGCTTTTCATGATCTACAAACATATAATTTCTATCAAGGTCAAAAATAGTGGGATTAAAACCTTCATGGGTTTTACCCGAAGTAGATATTTCAAAAGGATCCACAGGAACATAACATTCATCCTCCTTTGGTAAGCATGGGGGACAATCAAATAATGTAAGAGGTAAAGAGTTACTATAACATCCCAGCATTAGCGCTTAGAAATAAGCTGAACTCAGTTGTGTGCATTGCATGCATGCATAGAAAATCCGAATAATTTTCGCGCTTTTGAACAAAACTTGTCAAAGTAATTGAAGCTTCTCTCAACTTGATGGAATTGAAGCAGATCATCAAGTTGATTGCGATAAGTTTCAATATGACCTTTGCTAAAACCCCAATTTGGGTAAACATGATTTGATCTAAGGGTATATCAAATACAATGAAACTAAACCATTACACATTGATTAATGATTGTAATTAGATCCCCAGGTGATCACATCCTAGTAATCATGACAATAACTCATGAATACCAAGTAACAAGAATGTAATAACTAATTATTGACCTATTCAATCCTTATCTATTTCTACCATGAGAAACATGGTAACACTTCACCCTAACTCTTTAGTTAGGAAGGAAACTAAGCCAAGACCATTCACCACATATATTTCTTTCCATATCAATCCTTATCATCCCTATTAAACCCAATTCTCAAATTTGTTGTTCATAAAAGTTGAGTAATCAACTATTGATTCACCAATTCTTAATCCATTAATTATTAATCTATCAACTCTTGTCTATATCAAAGCATTCACTTAATGCCTATAAAGAAAATAGTGAGAAGAGGTAAGTAGCAATGCTAGTTTTGATATCATCAATAGGATGGGAGTGATTGAAAGGAATCAACTCAATATAGTAATTGAATGAGTTAACTCACTACTGAATAAATAGAAGAGTTATATGGAAGATCTAATTATATGGTAACAAATAGGATTATAAGGATGAACATTGAAGATAGAGACCAAAGAGTAATCCTATGGGACGAAGTAGGTATAGTCCATGAATAACATTCCCTAATCCACTAGAGATATTAAGAAGATAATTTCAATACAACTGTAATGTTGTATTGATGAAGCCTTGATTAGCTAATTGGAAACCTAAACCATAAAGGATCAAAGGATTATAATGAACATGCTTTAGTCACCAATATTGATGCTTATATCCAGTACAAGTAACATTGGTGGGTAAAACATGGTTGAACTCTAGTATAAGATACTGAAGTTAAGATAGTATGATTAGGATGATGTTAGAGCAGCATTGAATTATAGAGTTAGTATTTTACTCTTGGAAAATAGTAAACACTTGAGGTGAAGTAGAATTTGATATATATCTAATTACAAATGAATCTATTAGAGTACTGTTGGTGGTGGAGGATTAAGGAAGGGTATGTACGGAGTTAGAAGTAAATACTTGTTGGATTGGAGGTTATCAGCAATAGAGTAGATGATATAACCAAGTATAGATATGAAAGGATTGGGAAAGGTTTGTAGTGTCAAGCTTATTGGATTTATAAATGGATTTAGAAGAATTAAAGGTGGATAGGAATTTTTTTTGTGAAGCGAAGCCAATCATGTTAGCACATGATGATGGTTATGAAGAAGTAGTATATCTAGGAAAGGAATTCCTTAATTAGAAGTCCAGGATTGTGAATTATGGAAGATAGGAATTCTTGGTAAGCATTAAACCCTAAATCTATAACCAAGCTTAACATCCATCTCATCTTTTGGATAAATTATTTTATTTTCATAATGCTTTATAGGAATATTTTCCTATAGAAAATCACTTAAGAACATCTCTGTCATTTCCAATTATTATAACCATATGTGCTTAGGAGTTATTTTTATCAATTCTTTTCCATCAGATATTCCAGATAATAACTTTCTATTTTAAAGGGTGATATCATTAAAGATCACAAACAAAAAACAATATGTTTAGCCATAAACCTTTATTCACATCAACAAAATAAAATAGGTACATTAAGAACCCTAAACCCTAGGGTAAGCATTTACAATTCAAACCCTAACTCCTATATTAGTTATAGAAAAATGTATATATTTTGTTATTTCCTAGATTGATGAGAGTAATATTAATCATATTAAATTCCTTAGAACTTTATTTATCACATAAAAATGAAAGATCACCATATAAAATTCCTTAATAATAATATAAGTTAACTAGAATCAAATTCTATCATTAAATAAATAAATATCATAATATAAATCCATGGTTTGTTCTGGACAGAAAATAAAGAAATATAACATTATTTAATAAAATCTCACCAAATGCTAGCAAATACCTTTTAATATTGTTACAATTATTTTAAAAATAAAGCCCATAAAGAAAATTCAAATCAAAGATGCAAATTCAAATCTGAAAACAAAGCAGAATATAGAAAAAGGAAAGAACCAGGAAAAAACAGAAGGAGATCAAATCTGGCCCATGGCCCAACTTCCTTCTCTTTATCCACTCACGCGCAGCCCGTAGCAGCCCACCTCGGCCCAGTAACCAGCCCGGCTTATCTCACTCTATGACTGATAGGTGGGACACTGCCAGGGACCGAGGGTTTGTTTATAAGAAGCTCAGGGGGTTTCTGCAAAATGGTCATCGTCGTCATCCTCACGCACACAGGCACCTGCGTGCGTACCGTTGATGTCGTCCGCCATCGTCATCAAAATCCGCCTGCCGTGATGCTCGCCGCCAACCCTGAGGGGTGTAGATAAGACCGCCGCGTCCTCCGCTATCCTCTCATACCTATATCATCCCCTCTTGTTATCTCTATCTCTCTCTCGCATAGGACCCGAAACCCTAGCTCGTCGGAGTCGCTGGTCGTCGCTGTTTGAGACCACCCCAAGACTAACTGGTGATACCACAAGCTCCACCGTAGTGGACTTCGTCTGCTTAGAGGAGGAATCGATCCGGGAAGCCCGTAATCATGTGCATCGAACGCTCTGTCCGCCGCTCGCCGTCGACCATGGCGACACCGTCTGAGCTCGCCTCTCCTCGCCATCAACAATACAAGCTTCCTAGTGAGCTTATGTTTCTGATAGTCCTCTCTGATTTGCTCCTAGCCATCTTGTCACATCCCAAGATTTTCCAAATCTTGTAATGTGAAAAATAAATGAATAAAATAAAACTTTGTTTAAATTTCAGAGCCAGAAGAAACTTTTTGAATTCAATTGGAACTTCAGACCCATTTGAATTAAAATAAACCCAAAGGGATTTAAAAAGATAAGCATTTAAGGAAAAATAAAAACATTTAGAAATACCATTTTGAAACAATTAAATGAAAGGATTTGTTTTCAAATGAAGTGGAAGTTTATAAATGAATAATGTTTTATAAAGCCAAATTAAACCTTGGCCAAGCCTTGGAATTAGCACATTTTGTTTTGAATAAAAATAAACAAAGGTTTATTTGAAATAAAATAATAAGGAATTAATATCAAAAATTTATTCAAATAAAAGGTTTTACCATTTTAATTAAAACATCAAAACTTATTAAATTGTTTTAAATAGGTTTTCCAAGTATTTTATATTCTCTAATAAAACCTACTAAAGTGTTTTGACTTTAATTTAGGTTCAAAATAAATATCTCAAATAAACTAAATCCTATTTGAATTAATAAAGAAAGTCTACATTATTTTAAGAGACCCTAAAATAAAAGGTTATTTTGTTTAAACAAGTTTCCCAAATATTCCTTATTTCCAAATAAAACCACTGATTTGTTTTTGAAAATATTTGGATTTTAAATGGAGACTTTATTAATTAAATCAAACTCTATTTTGTTAAATACCTAAAGAACCACTTTTATTTAATTAATAAATGGTCTTAAAAAGAATAAAAATTATTTTATTTATGGAATTTGGTTTCTATTGATAAACAGAACCAAATTCATATTGGAAAAGCTTGATGGTTGTTGAATCATTTTGAATGTGTTTGGTTGATTGAAATTCAAAACAGAAATTCAAAATAGAAAAAGAAAAGGCATTCAGTATAAAAAAAAAGAGATGAAACAAAGCAGCCCAGTCGACAGGCCCAGCTCCAGCCCATCTAGCCCACCTCCTCTCCCGAACCGTTTTCTGCACCGCAATAGAAACCCGCCCTGAGGCTGACAGGTGGACCCCTCTCCTCTCCTTTTCTTTCACTGCCAGCAGACCCCACGCGGCCAGCTCCTTCTTCTTCCTCGCGCGAACCACGCCTCTTCCCCCTCGCTGCCGTTGCAGGCCTTGATTCCGCGCGTTCAATTCGCCTTAAAGCCGCGTTAATTCCTCGTCGCGACCACGCCCATTTAACCGCCTGCTCCTCCTCCTCGTTTTCCCGCAGACCACTCCTCCCCTCTGCCCCTAGGCTGCCCCAATTCTCTCTGTACTGCCGCCGCTCCGACGATGTTCCAGTGATAATTCCGGCCAAGACTCACCGCCCCTCTTTTCCCTGACCAAACTCACAGCATCCCCACTCTTAGGCGCATCTGTTAGTGCATCCAGCTCGACTGCGGGTACCCTGTAACCTCGCCTACAACAACGGCCACCGTCGCCACCGTCTGCTTCATCTCCGGCGAAGGCCACAGGTAGTATCTGACCGCCCCGACCTCTCTCGTTCACACACCCAGCATCGCCTTGCTCTTGCGCATCTAAATATGCTCCTGTTTTACATTAGGGCGATCTGCAGCGACGACTCCTACCGCCACCGTCGTCCGCCTCAACTCCGACGACGCCCACAGGTTAATTCCGACCACCCCGTACCCTCTGGATCACGCACACCTCTTTTCCATGATCCTACGCAGCTAACCCAACCCTCCGTTTATCTTCTCGCAAACCACAGAGCCGTCTTCGACCTCGACCGAGCACATCCGTCGCCAGAACCAACTCCGGCGAGGAATTCTGCCCGACCCCGAGCGCCCCTTGTCAAGCAAACAGCACGTTGAGCATCACCACGACCCTGCGATCACGGTGAGCCTCTCCTCCTCTTCTCTCGCTTCCTAGAACGGCCAGACCACCGCAGACAGAGCGTGCGCCGCCAGTCGTCGCCGTCGGCGCCGCCAACTTTTGGTCAACCTCCTGAGCACCGTCCGATCTTGATCCAGTGGCTAGGAAAGAAAGTGAGCGAAGGGGTATCAAAGGATCTGAGCCGTGCGGTGATAATTAGATCTAACGGCCAGCGTCGCCCGATCCGGCCGAACCGGTACCGTCCAATAGAGTCCTGCCGCGTGTCCCCTGTTTTGTTTAAAACAGAAATTGAATCTGATTTAAATTACAAACTTCAAATCCCTATAACTTTTGATCCACACGTCCAAATTTGACAAATTTTATATCAATAAAATCAGGAGAACAAGCCCTAAACAACCATGGCCTTAATTTTGAAAATAGTATCCGTTAGCTTGTTTGAATTTACAGAAACATTTGTGTACTTGTTTAGAGTATAAAAATTGTTTAAAATTGATTTTAGGATTAAATCTTTAGCAAAATGGATTTGTGTGACCTTACTAACCCTATGAACCAACCCATAGTGTTAAAAATGATTTTTGTGAAATTTAAGTTGAATTAGTTAACTTAGTCATTTTCTAGCCAAATAAACTCATTAAAATTTTATTATGGAAAAGTTTTTGCAAGGAAAACTTTGGGAAAATGTTAAGGACCAAGCTTACTGACCCAAAACACCAAGCCTTGCCAAGGGCAACTCACTTGGTGAAAAACATAAAGTTTTGCTTTGAAAAGAATAGTTTTCACCACATAAAATGTTGAATGGATTTTAAAATAGATTTTTGAGCAAACCCTCTAACTAAAGACTTTGCCATTTTGAGTAAATGACCAATGTGGGCCTTACAAAGTTTATAAGCCTAGTAGAGACCATCCTTGCAATAGAACCAACCTTTGCATAATTATGCAAGACTTAGAATCCATTGCCTTGTGTGTGTGAAATATTGTTTGATTATTAGTTTGGGATGTTACTTGATACTATGCTTGTTTGAATGATTGTAGTGGATTTAACAAGTGTGAGACTAGCAAGATCAAGGAGTAAAATCCTCATTCCCTAACAAAAAGGCAAGTTACACTATCATACCAAAGACCTACTATTTTCATTATACTTAGTGGATTTTGCAAACATGCATGAAAATGTTTATACTTACGCTATGCTAATCCTAATAGGATTCCCTATACACTCCTTAGTAAAAATATTGATGTTGTACATGCTTAGCCATGCTATGTTTTGAAAAGAGATACATGTTGAGATTTTACAAAGGTTGAGAAAAGACTTGTGTTTTACATAATAAAACAAGGACTCAATGAACCACCTAGGTGGTAGACACTTTATGTTTTGGAGAAGGTGGCAACAAAAGAAACCATGTCTATGGCAATCACTTTGTGTTGTGCTCCAAATGAAAACCACCTAGGAAACTTAGAGATTGAACATGTTTCTCCAATTGTGGCTTTCGTGTGCAACCACATGCT
The DNA here is from genome assembly GCA_910589765.1 of Avena atlantica. Lineage (NCBI taxonomy): Eukaryota > Viridiplantae > Streptophyta > Magnoliopsida > Poales > Poaceae > Avena > Avena atlantica. The sequence continues at coordinate 110,403,368 of OU342735.1, forward strand.
ATTATGGCTCTGGCTTAGTCAATTACATTAGGAAGACCCTTACATTGTCTTTAGTTACCGGACATGGGGATCTGGAATGCTTCATGGGGGCTGAAGACAAGCTAGCAATGATGTATGGGAGGACCTTATGGAAAGACTTCGTCACACTCTCAGTCTGCCAGTACTCCATCTTGGTGAGCACTAATCCAGTAGGCCACTGGTGGCAACAAGATGGGAATGTGTCATGTGGGTAAAGTGTACTCCTTCTGCAGAAGTTAATAAAAATCTAAGTACTTAGCCGTGTCCCCGGTTATGGACAATACTGAGCAACTAAAGTTTGAACCATGGGAGATCTCGACATTCCAATTTTTAAATATAAAAACTTGATGCACTTGGGGGTACCAAGGAATTCAAAGAGATTTTGCTAAGCCTGTTGCACTTGGGATTACCAAGGTGCTCCAGAGCATGAAGTACTTGGGGTTACCAAGGGACTCATGAGATTTTGATAAAAACTTGATGTACTTGGGTTACCAAGTAGCTCAAGAGATTTTTTTTGACAAGGACTTGAACACTTGAGTTTCTACCAAGGAGTTCAAGGAACTTGGAAAAGAGATTTGACAATGAACCAAAACCATTTTGAAAAGATAGGATAAATGTTGCTTTATGCAAATAAGCCCTAAACTCTACTTAGCCAAATATGCATGTATTGATAGGATCCACTCATATTTACATAAAAGTGAAGCTTGCCAATACAATTCAAAATGTATTGACCCTTGTGGCTGTAACTTGTAATGTTGCAGGTTGATTGTTTTATTATATGAAGATTGTTTGATTGACTAGGACTACAAAGTCTACAACCAACATCTGCCTGTGGCACATTGATGATGAAGGACCCCATGATTATAGTTATTCCGCTGCAATGTAATGTAATAGCCAAATGAGCTATGTAATATGTAATAAAAATTATGTTATTCCTGGTTATAAAGTTATGTTATGACCTTTGTATCTTGACATTACATCTTAACTGTGGATGCTAGCTATTGATCCAGGGACTAGTGTCGTGGGAATGGCCACGGCAGATGCTGCAATCGACAGCGAGTAGTAGAACGAGGGGCAAGGGCGGCCAGCCATCTGCGGTGCGAGATGAGGGCAAAGACACAGGGTTTTACCCAGGTTCGGCCCCCCGGAGGGTAAAGACCTACTCCTACTAGATTGTATTATGGAGGTGTTTACAATGGGCGAACTCGGCGACTAGGCGGCGAGTTGCTTGGGTGTATGAGGGAACGTGTGTCTACTCACCCCTTAGGGAGGTTTATATAGGCTCACCTCCCCTAGGGTTTACATATCTCAACCGATTCGGTTACAACTTTGGCAATCGTTTAACCTAGACCGACTGGGCCTATCTACTCGCCTGGGCCTTCAACTTCCAGTCGCCTGGTACCTTGCTGGGCTTTGATCCACTCGCCGTTCTGCAGGCCCACTCGCCAGTCCTTGGGCCAGTCGGAAACGTCCCGCTGAGTATACCCCAGTAGGTGTATCCCCATCAGTAGTCCCCGAGGCCGTCGTTGATTAGGCGTGGGTGGCTGCTGGCAGTCGGAGTATACGGCTTCAAGTTGGCGTCCAGTCGAATCGTCGGCGGGCTCCTGCATGAAGGAACAAATCCGGCGAACCGAGTTGCGTCTTGGGCGAGTCGAGCCAACGGGACGCGGTCTCGGCGAGTGACTCAGCGAGCCGAGTGGCTGGAGGTGGACCGTCGGGCGTGGTCAAACTAGCCGTTAAGGTAACTCAACGGTAACTTTTGGCGTAATCATCGCGCGGTAACGGCCCCCTAATTTGGCGGGCAACTCCCGCTATATAAGAGGAATGGTAGGCTATCGCAAAGCCAACCGCCCACCATTTCCTCCGAGTGCGCACATCTTCCTTCCTTTGATTCCGCGATCCAATCGACCCGTAATCCTCCGACCTCCAAACAAATCCTCAGCCATGGCCCTCTCCACCGAACCTTGGGGTAGATCCAAGTGCACCAGGGCGCAGCTGGCCTCCTTCGAGGAGGCCGGAATCCTGCGGGCCGGCTGCTGGCGTATCCCCGCAGCCGGAGAAACGACCCCAAACCCGCGAGAGAGAGAGTTCGTCTGTTTCACCAGTCACCTCGAGCGGGGGTTAGGGTTTCCCACATCTTTGTTCTTTCGGCGTTTCTGCGCCTACTACGGGATCCAGCCCTCAGATCTGGGTCCCCATAGCATCGAGCAGCTCGCCATCTTCGTGGCATTCTGCGAGTGCTACTTGGGCTGCCGGCCCTACTTTCCCTTGTGGCAAGATCTGTTCCATGGACGGATCAGCCGCGAGGAGGCGGGCGGCCCAATGCTGGCCGCGGGCGGCTTAACCTTCCAACTCAAATCCAAAGCTTCCTTCTTCGACCTGATGCTGCCGGCCAAGGCAGCGAGCGACTGGAAAAAGTCATGGTTCTACGTGACCGAGGCGACTCCGGAGGACGAGGCGGCGATCCCGCGGTACTCGGCCAATCGTTCCGAGCCACGCCATCTCCAGGTCGGCAAGCTCCCCGACGACCAGCGGATGGTCGTCGACGAGATGCTCCAGACCATCTGTGGTCTGAAGAAGAAGGGGCTCCAGACGGTAAACTTGTACAATTGTTGGCTTGGGCGGCGGCTCGTTCCGCTCGCCCAACGCGACCATTACATGTACCAGTACACGGGCCGGGGAGACTCGACGAAAGCCTGCCTCGACGAGTGGAAGCTGGAGGACTACCTCTCAGCGCTAAAGAAGATCACCCAAGCAGCATACACGGATGCGCAGGCTGGGGTCCCTCCCTACACCGCGAAGCGTCCGGCTCCGACGGTAATCTTTTTATCTTGTTCGCAGTCGCAGCGTGTGCGGTCGCGATAATTCTAACTCTGTTTCGTGTTTAACGCAGCTGTTCCAAGTGGTGGAAGGGTGGCTACCACCCGCCGACGACGAGAGCCCCGGGCCATCCGCCCAGGATACAAGCGAGTCGCCACCCGCCAAGGGTAACGAGGACGACGAGGACGAGTCCGAGGAGGAGATTGCCCCACTGGTCCGAAAGACCCGCGGGCAATGTCAGCGCGAAATCGAAGCGAGCAGGAGCCTCGAGCGTCATGACGACGACGAACTCCCAGAGACCACCTCGCGCCGTCAGGCCACTCCCGCGAAGAAGAAGAAGAAGGAAAAGGAAGCGAGGGCCCCCCTGAGAAGGAAGACGAAGCCGCCGAAGGCGGCCTCACCGCCGCACTCAACGAGCAGCTCTGATGCTCACAGCTCGGCCGGTGACGGCGCAGCCCCGGCGACAACCGCGCTAGATGCGCCATCCGTGGAAGTGCCGCTGGCCTCAATGCCTCCGCCCTTCGCGCCGGTCCCCGTACTAGGGAAGGCTCCGGCTATGGCGACTTCGCCTCGCAAGGAGGTCCCGAGCGCGGCGGTCTCGCCCCGCAAGGAGGCTCCGGCCGCGGCAGCTCCAATTCGCGAGGAGGCCTCCGCCGAAGGCGTCCCGGAGGCGCCAACCGCTACCTCAACGTCAAAGAAGCCGTCCGTATCCTGGGCCCCCGACGTCCTGGAACTGGGGCTCAGTCGCCGACTGGGCCCTGAGCTGGAAAAACCGGCCAGCCTTCGTACAGGGCTGCGTTTCATTCCAGTCGCCAAGTGAGTGTACTCGGCCTTTTCTACTTTCTTTTAGTACTTCGATTGTCTTTTATTGATTTGACTCGGTGTGCAGGACCGGAGTGAAAAAGATGGGTCACCCGACCGTGGCCAAGGTACCCTCCGCCGCTAGCGAGGAGGATCCTTCCCGCAAGAGGAAAGGGGACGAGGTCGCCGCCTCAGCGGAAGGCAGCAAGAAGGCCAAGGGCGACGACATCGTTTCCGTCTGTGACGACGCGGCGGCCGCGCCGGCTGGACCCGCAGTGGAAGCAACCGCGTCTATGAAGGAGGGCGTTTCCTTGCCTAGACCGGAGGAAGCGACTTCCTTTGGGGCGGGCGCCTCGATTGCTACCTTCCCCCGCTTCGTGACCAAGGCGGCCACGGCGAGTGGGGCTGCGGCTCCGAGCCTCGCTCCAGGGACCGCCGACGCTGAAACCGACCAACGTCGCGGGCACACGCCGGCGCTGCTTGCGTCTGTGGACGCGGTACAACTTCACGGCATGCTTGGTGCGGCCATCCAGGTACCCCCAGTCCCCGAGGATCAGGTCGGTGCTTAGCAGCGGCGTGATTCTTATAGTTTCGTGTTTTGTACTTTCGAATCCAGTCCCCGAGTGCGTATGCGCTAAATTTTAGCGGGTATGCACTGAGGAATTTTCGTGGTTGCCAGTCCCCGAGTGCGCACTCGCTAAATTTTAGCGGGTAGGCACTGAGTAATTTTCATGTGTGCTGACTTTGAAGATGTACAGGGTCTGCAGCTGGAGTCGACAGAGCGATTGGCTGCAAAGCAGCGTGCTGAGAAGGAGCTGGCCACTATCCAAGAAGCAAACAAGGAGCTTCAGGCTGCTGCTGCGCAGGCGGAGGTGGCTCGCCAGGAACTTGTCCCTGCTGGTGAGCTGGTGGCGGTGCGGTCTGCATTAGGCACTGCTGAGCAGAGGATCGCCGACCTCGAGCGCGAACTGCGGGAGGCAAAAGAAGAAGCAAGCTCGGCGAACGGGCGAGCTAAGGCCGCCATTGCGGCCGCGGAGGAAGACCGGAAGGTGTCGGAAGCCCTCATTGTTGGGCTTCAGGACGATCATTCGTCGCTGCAGAGCTTCATCACGGGACTCGCCCGCCCATTGCTTGGTGAGTGCGTCTTCCCTGTCTTTCGGTTGTACTGTTTGTGGTTTCCGTGGTACTCATACTTGTCTCCTTCTCGCAGGTCGTGTTATTGGAAGCCAAGAGGAAGCGAACTCTCTTGACGCGAGGGGGTGCGTAAGCATGCTCGTCGACTCGGCGACGCTGTCGGCGACGTGCATCCGCGCCTACCTTCAAGAGATGTCGCCCACGGAGGTTATTCCCAGTGACCTTGTTGAGGTGTGGGAGTACTTGGAGAAGGCGCCCGCGGTCGTAGAGTTCATGACGCGGTCGGCGTTTCGGCGCGGAGCGTCGACAGCCTTGAGCCTTGGACTCGCCCACTTCCCCGAGGACTTCGACCTCGACGATGTGACGAGTGGGTATCCTTCGTCGACTGGCGCGGTGGATCTGTCCGAGGTTCTCAAGCTGCAGGAACGTGCCGCCGCGTACTCGGAGCGCGTCTGGGCGATGGGCGACCTCCTTCCCTACCAGGAAACGGTTGTCGCGCCAAACGACCCCGAGCCGCCGCATCGTGACTTCAAGGTCGAGCAACCTTTCCGTGCGGCGATGGCGGGTGAGCTGACGACGTATCCGTCAAACCCGTACACCGCGTTCATCCGGAGGCGCCGGGATTCTGGTGCGTCGTCGTCGAAGCCTGCAGAATAGGGTAGTGTGCCTAGATATGTTAGCAGCAGTTCTGCCGAGCAGGCATAATTTGTAATGTAAGACAATGCAATGTGCGATTGAATGGGATGTTGTGTCCATTTTGCTAGTTATTTGTGTGTTTTGGATTGATTTTGGATGAGTCCCCGAGCGCGTCCGCCCTTTTGTGGGGTTCACCTTGTATATGATGTTTGTTGTTGTCATGTGTTTTGCTAGTTTAGTCGACTCGCCCGAGCTCGGAGAGCCAGTCGCAAGGCGACTCCCTTGAGTGCTCTGTACTTTACCGTTTTCCCGTACGCGAACGGGGTCGGGTGGCCGAGTCCCCGAGCGTGGTACTTGGTAGTTCAAGGCGCGACTCGAGGGTGGTTGAGGACTGAGCGCGTTGGTGTGAGCGCGTCACTCCTGCCTGGCCCTGTGGGTCAGTCGCATGGCGAGTCCTGGGCATGCTCTCTTACTTGGCGTTTTCCCTGACCGATCGCGACGAACTGGTATTCAGTCCCTGAGCGTGGTACTTAGCCGTTCGAGTCGCTACATCGAGGATGCGGGGGACCAAGGTCGCTGTGAGAAGCGAGGGCAGTTGTCTTGGTTCGTAAAACCAGTCGAGCTAGGCGACTCCAATGGGGCTCCGGATTGGCGTTTTTCGTGGACGACGCAAGACCTGAAATGACTCAGTGCCCTTACGTCGCACTACTTAGCCGTGCCGGTCGCTGTACCAAAGGTTGACTTCTGCATTTTAGCATGACGCTGTTTATTACGAGTGCAAGTGGCACAAGGCATGGAGAGTAGACGAAATTTGCAGTAACCGTTTCTTTTATTTCATTGCGACTGGAGAGTACATATGTGAGGTTCTAGGAGTAGAACTTCCGGAGGAGATTTACATTCCAAGGCCGTTTGACGTCGAGTTCGCCGTCCCCTCGGACGTCGATGAGGTAGTAGGCGTCGTTGCCGAGTACGCGCCCGATAGCGAACGGGCCTTCCCACGAAGGGGAGAGCTTGTGCATGCCCTTCTTGTCCTGGATGAGGCGTAACACCAGGTCGCCTTCCTGGAAGGTGCGGGTTTTCACCCGTCGGCTGTGGTAGCGGCGGAGCCCTTGCTGATAAATGGCGGTGCGCGATCGGGCGAGGTCGCGTGCTTCGTCGAGTTGGTCGAGCCCATCTTGGCGGGCCAGCTCGTTTGCGGCTTCCGTATAGTGGACGACCCGCGGTGAGTCGTGTTCGAGGTCGGTGGGCATGACTGCTTCGGCGCCGTAGACCATGAAGAAGGGAGTGAATCCCGTCGACCTGTTGACCGAGGTGCGGATTCCCCAGATGACGGAAGGTAGCTCTTCGACCCAGCATCCGGCGGTACGCTCGAGTGGTACTTGGAGTCGCGGCTTCAGGCCGTGGAGGATGCTTTGGTTGGCTCGTTCCGCCTGGCCGTTGGATTCCGGGTGTGCGACTGACGCGAGGTCGAGCCGGATGTGGTGCTCTTCGCAGAATTCGTCCATTGCTCCCTTGGCGAAGTTTGTGCCGTTGTCCGTGATGATGCTGTTGGGGAACCCGTAGCGGTATATGAGCTCGTGTAGGAACTTAGTGGCGGTCTTCCCGTCGCATTTCCGGACTGGCTTGGCCTCCACCCACTTTGTGAATTTGTCGACGGCGACCAGCAGGTGGGTGTAACCAGAGGGGGCCTTCTTGAAGGGGCCTACCATGTCCATGCCCCACACGGCGAATGGCCAGGTGATGGGGATTGTTTTGAGCGCCGAACTTGGAACGTGCGTCTGGTTGGCGTACTTCTGGCACCCGGCGCATCGCTGGACGATATCGACAGCGTCGGCGTGTGCGGTGGGCCAGTAGAAGCCGTGTCGCATAGCCTTGGCGACCAGGGAGCGTGCGGCAGCGTGGTGGCCGCAGTCGCCTGACTGGATGTCGTGTAGGATTTTGCATCCTTCAGTCGGTTGGACGCAACGTTGGAACACGCCGGTGACGCTGCGCTTGTGTAGCTCGCCGTCGATGATGGTGTAGGACTTACATCGGCGAGCGATCATTCGAGCGCTTGTCTCGTCTGCGGGCAGGGTGCCAGTCTCCAGGTAGGCGATGTAGGGCTTGGTCCAGTCGTCTGGCTCGGTGATGAGTGCGACCAAGGCTGCCTCTGGTTGGAGAGGGACTCCGATGTCGATCTCCCTCGGGGGAGAGACTGATGGTTTGGAGATTGTGTCGAGGAACACGCCGGCGGGTGGTGCGAGTCGAGCCGACCCGATGCGAGAGAGGGCGTCGGCCTCTTCGTTTTTCCGCCTGTCGATCCACTCGACAGAGTAGCCGGTGAAGTGGCCGCCCAACTTGTCTACCTCTTGGCGGTACGCCGCCATGGTAGGGGAGATGGCGTCGCAGGTGCCGGCGACTTGTCCCGCAACGAGGTCGGAGTCTCCGTAGCATCGAAGGCGATTAACGCTCATCTCCTTTGCGGCTCGCATGCCGTGGAGTAGGGCCTCGTATTCAGCCATGTTGTTGGTGCAGGGCGTGAATTCGAGGCGGAGGATGTAGCGGAGCTTGTCGCCCTTTGGTGAAGTCAGCACTATCCCCGCTCCTACACCGTCCGCGTTCTTGGACCCGTCGAAGTGCAGGTTCCAGTAATGGAGGTACGGCGGCTTCTCTGGCTGCTGGGCCTCCTCCCAGTCGGCGATGAAGTCGGCCAGTGCCTGGGACGTGATCTCCCTTCGTGGCTCGTATTTAATGTTGTGGACGCCGATCTCGACGGCCCACTTGGCAACCCGCCCGGTCGCCTCGCGATTGCGGATGATGTCTTGTAGCGGTGCTGAGGAGACGACCATGATCGGGTGCTCCTGAAAGTAGTGCGGCAGGCGCCGCTGAGCCTTGAAGACCGCGTATACTAGCTTTTGGTACTGCGGGTATCGCTGGCGCGACTCGGTGAGGACCTCGCTGATGTAGTACACCGGCCGCTGGACCAGGCGCTCCTTTCCTTCCTCTGGTCGTTCGACAACCATTACAGCACTAACGACGCGCTCGGACGCCGCGACGTAAACCAGCATAGGCTCTTTGTCGGCAGGTGCGGCGAGTAGTGGTGCGGCGAGTAGCACCATTTTGAGGTCGCGGAGCGCGTCGTCCGCCTCCTTGTCCCACTGGAAGGTGGGATTTTTGCGCATCAGGCGGTATAGGGGCATCGCCTTTTCGCCCAGGCGGGGGATGAAGCGACTGAGAGCCGCTACACGCCCGGCCAACTTCTGAACGTCGCGTAGGCACTCGGGTTTGCCGAGTCGGGCGATCGTGTCGATCTTCGTTGGGTTTGCCTCGATCCCTCGTTTGGAGACGACGTACCCCAGTAGTTGACCGGCGGGTACACCGAAGGTGCACTTGCCTGGGTTGAGCTTTATCTTGTACCTCCGCAGATTGGCGAAGGTCTCCGCTAGGTCGGCGAGTAGGTCTCCTTGGCGAGCGGATTTCACGACCACGTCGTCGATGTAGACGTGGATGTTGCGGCCAATTTGGCTCGCGAGGCATTCTTGCATGCATCGCTGGTAGGTTGCCCCGGCGTTCTTGAGGCCGAAGGTCATGGCGGTGTAGCAGAATGCTCCGAATGGCGTGATGAACGCCGTCTTTTCCTCATCCTCGACGGCCATTTTGATCTGGTTGTACCCGGAGTAGGCGTCGAGGAAACACAGCGACTCCGAACCCGCGGTTGAATCGATTATCTGATCGATCCGCGGGAGGACGAACTGCTCCTTTGGGCAGGCGCTGTTCAGGTTTGTGTAGTCGATACACATTCTCCAGGTCCCGTTTTTCTTCTCGACCAGGACTGGGTTTGCCAGCCACTTGGAGTATTTGATTGGCCGGATGAAGCCGGCAGCGAGCAGGCGCTGCACTTCCTCGGCGATTGCTCGACGGCGCTCTTCATTGAAGGGCCGTAGCGACTGCTTGACGGGTCGCACTTTGGGGTCGGCGTTTAATTTGTGCTCAGCAAGCTCCCTAGGGACACCAGGCATGTCGGAGGGTTTCCATGCGAAGATGTCCCTATTCTCACGAAGGAACTCGATGAGCGCGCCTTCCTATGCTGGGATCATGCCTGTCCCGATCGTCAACGTCTGGCTGGGGTCGCCTGGGACCAGCTCGACGGTGCGAGTGTGCGTCGTGGCCTCAAAGGTTGAGGTGTTTGTGCCCTCTGAGTTGGGCTTCTTGAGTATTGTGGGGTCGTCATTGTTGACCCCGCTCGCGTATTTGGCGAGCTCATCGGCGTGATTAGCTTCTGCCGCGATGACGGCGTCGGCGAGTTCGGCTCCTTTGGCCTCGCATTCGGCGGCCATGTCGGGGTCGCCGTTGATGGTGATGACGCCGCACGGCCCGGGGAGCTTCATCGCGTTGTACGCGTAGTGGGGCGCCGCCATGAATTTGGCGAACGCCTGGCGCCCTAGGACGCAGTGGTAAGGGCTGTCGAAGGGTACCAGCTCGAAGACGATCCGCTCGGTGCGGAAGTTTGCCGGAGTACCGAAGGTGACGGGTAGCGTGACTTTGCCGATCGGGTACGCCTTCCGGCCGGGGACGATGCCGTGGAACGTGGTGTGGGTTGTCTCGATCATCGACTGCGGGAGCCGCAACCGCCTGAAGGTGTCGAGGTAGAGGATGTTGATGGAGCTGCCGCCGTCCATCAATGTCTTGGGGAGCCAGTAGTCGCCAACCTTGGGCTTGACCACCAAGGCGACTCGTCCTGGGTACTCGATGCGTGGCGAGTGGTCTTGCGGGCTCCAGGTGATGGGCTGTTCCGACCAGTTGACGAACTGGGGGACGTCTGTTTGGGCCACCGCGTTGACGGCGACGGCGCGGGCGATGACCTTCTTCTCGCGCTTTGTGTTGAAGCCTGTGAAGGTGTGGAGCGAGCCGGCTACTTTGCCGAATTTTCCGCCATTTGGCGGGTCGTTGTCGGTGTCCTCCCGCGCGTGCCGTGCCTTCTCGATTTCCCTGAGGGTGTGGCAGTCGGTGGTGGTGTGCGTAGCGGGCTTTCCTTCCCTGCTGTGAAACGCACATGGTTGGTTAAGGAGGGCCGCGGGATCGAACCTTGGCTTGTTCTTGTAGTTCCCGCCATCGCGTCGTTGCCCTCCGTCGCGGCGGTAGCTCTTGGGCTCGCGTTGTGCGTGCCCAGCGTTGGCGACGAAGTCGACTCGCCCGTCGTTGCGGCGCTTGCCTGTGAGGCGGGTGCCGCTGTAGCGTAGGTCGGTTCGGCGTCCGCCGTCGTTGCCACCCGTGCGGCGTTGCCCTCCTGACTCGTCGTCGATTTCTTGGTTGGGGTCCTCCTCGGCGTACCGTTTGGCGATCTCGAGGAGGTCGGGGATGTTGTCGAGCGTGCGGGCGTGTCGCTTGAGCTTGGCGACTAGAGGCTCGTAGCGGCACGAGGTCTTGAAGCAATGGATCGGGGTGTCCGGGTGGATGCCGACCGCGTTGTACCAGAGCTCTTGCCACCGTTGGACCCAGTTGCGGGTCGACTCGCGGGGTCCCTGGACGCATCATTCTAGGTCCTCGATGGTGGTGGCGCGGGTGTAGGAGCACTCGAAGTGCCTGACGAAGGCGTCTCGCATTTCCTCCCAGGAGTCGATACTGTCCTGGGGGAGCGTGTTGATCCATTGCCTGCACGTCCCCTCCATCATCAGTGGGAGGTAACGGGCGGCGAGTAGGTCCGTATGACCCGCGATCCCCATTGCCATGAGGTATGTGTCAAGCCAGACTGCGGGGTCGTACGAGGAGTCGTATTTTTCTATCTCCTTTGGCGCCTTGAAGTTTGGCGGGTACTTTTCGCCTCGGATCATTGGTCCGAAGCACTTAGGCCCTAGTCGACTGAGCGACCCCATAGGCTCGCCATCGCGGCGATTAGCTAGGGTGTGCCGCAAGTCGTCGGGCTGGCGTGCGCGCCAGTTTTGGTTGTTGATGATGTGAGTACGGGCGTCGATGGGTTCTCCGTTAGCGGCGACGAAGTTGGTCGCCGGCCTGGGATCGTTGGTGGAGAGTGCCGCATTCGCGGGTCGGCGTTGGAGCTGCAGTGGCTCTGGTGGCGGGCAATTGAGGGTGTTTGCCGCCGCTGGGCGGCCGCTTGAGGCCGCCCTGCTTCCTGAGGAGCGTGAGTATACTCGTCCTTGCGAGTCGGCGCCCGCTCTTTGCTGCTCCACGGCCTTTGCGAGCAGGGCCTTGACGTACTGGATTTGCAAGGCGCCGTCGCCGGTGGCCGTGATGCTATCGGCTGCTGCTCGGCCTGCCACGAGGTTGTCCATCGGGGTGGAGAACAGTGGGAGGCCGTTCGCGTCTCGCTCCCGTGAGGAGACGACTATCCGCGGCTGGTCCCTGGGAGGGGTGCGGTTGGGTGGTGGTGGGGCGCCCATCGCCGTTGATCCTGGCGGGGGCCGGGCGCTCCCTCCTGGTGGCGCGTTCTCGCAGATCGCGCGCTCGGCTATGCGAGCCGGGTCGTTTTCGTCGTCGAAGTTCAGGGCGCGCCCCTGAACGGTGGGATTCAGGCGTGACCTGATCCGCTGCTGGTGGTAGCGTGACAGTTCCTGCGCTGTCACTTGCTCGAGGCGAAATTTTTCGCGCTCGGCCTGCTCTTTGCGTACTGCCTCCGCCAATTTCAGGCGGAGTTCCTCGACCTCCGTTGCCGTGGCGTTGGGAGGGATTGGGGTGGAGAAAGGATCCTCCGGCGGATCGGCGCCGGTGGCCATGTAGGTCGCGGCATGGCGACCGGTTCCGTCGTGGAGGTCGGCGGAGTTTTCCGACCCGGAGTCGAAGTCGAAGATCCCGAGGATGGAGGGGTCCTCGAAATCTCCCGCGTTGGAGACCTGAGCGATGGAGCCCGCGGACGAGGCCGCGGTGATGGATCCGGCGAGTGACGCCGGGGTCGCCGAGTCGGCGTCATCGGTGAGGGCCGCATCTTCTGCGGCCGCTGAGTTCCCGGCCATGTTGCTGTGGGCCGAGTTGTACTCGGAGGCGAGGCGGTGGATCGTGCGAACCTGGCTCTCAGAGAGCCGATCGCGTGGTGGCGACTCGCGGATGCGAGCCGAGTCCTCCGAGGTGATGACGTCGGTGAGGCCGACGAAGAGGCTGATCGTGCCGATTGGCAGGATTACGCTGTGCGTGACGGGTCGCGCCGCCGGGACGTAGCTGCTCGGCAAGATCTGGAGCATCTCGCCGATCGCTATCATACGGCCGGTGGCGACCGTCTCGTTGATGGGCAGATTGGATCTCGTCGCAGAACACCGGCCAGACCGGCCAGGCCCCACGGTGGGCGCCACTGTCGTGGGAATGGCCACGGCAGATGCTGCAATCGGCAGCGGGTAGTAGAACGAGGGGCAAGGGCGGCCAGCCATCTGCGGTGCGAGATGAGGGCAAAGACACAGGGTTTTACCCAGGTTCGGCCCCCCGGAGGGTAAAGACCTACTCCTGCTAGATTGTATTATGGAGGTGTTTACAATGGGCGAACTCGGCGACTAGGCGGCGAGTTGCTTGGGTGTATGAGGGAACGTGTGTCTACTCACCCCTTAGGGAGGTTTATATAGGCTCACCTCCCCTAGGGTTTACATATCTCAACCGATTCGGTTACAACTTTGGCAATCGTTTAACCTAGACCGACTGGGCCTATCTACTCGCATGGGCCTTCAACTTCCAGTCGCCTGGTACCTTGCTGGGCTTTGATCCACTCGCCGTTCTGCAGGCCCACTCGCCAGTCCTTGGGCCAGTCGGAAACGTCCCGCTGAGTATACCCCAGTAGGTGTATCCCCATCAACTAGCATTGTAAAACACAGGAGGGATCTACCACATTGGGTAGGAACCTCTACAGATGGTATCAGAGCATTGTGTTGCCTATAGGATTTGTAAACCTAGGATTGGACAAAAAAACCCTTAGAAAAATAGGAGTTGTTTTGTTCCAAAAACTTATTTACAAAACACTTGTAAACTCTTTCCTCAACCATTTTGGTTTCAAACTCTACTTCTCTTCTATTTCAAACTTGATGGAAAAACCTACCCATGGCCAAAGACTATACCATATGCAAGAACTTCTTCAACGTCTTCAACTCTAATGACTTCAACATCTTCAACATATTCACCAAGGACTTCCAACATGGAAACCACTAAGGACTACAAGTGAGACAAGGAAATCTTACTTAAGATTTAGAGACTGAGGGAATGCAAAATAAGAAGAAACCAACAACAACTTTGAAGTATTGTGACCAAGAGCTTTTCTCAAAAGAAACCATGATCCCATACAAGAAGAATCAAGAAGGAAGGAAAGATCACAAGTAAACCATATAGATGGACCACCATAATTTAGTTAAGACAAAACACACCAACTCATGTGGTGTAACAAAAATATTTTGTTGCCTAAGTATGAGCTTGAACCTTGTTGTTTGAGTGCAAAAGTTGATTGAGAATGTTTGTTTTGTGATTGCATGCATTGCATGTGTGAATTGTGATGTGTGTAATTAGAAATACTTCCTTAGAAATATCTTGCCCATTCTAATCTTCCTTCAACCAAAACAGATGACTACTCCAAAAGACTCCAACCAAGCTGACAGCCTGGGAGAGCTCATAGCAACCCAACATCAGTTGAACCAATTGACAGCTCAGTTCCTAGCCAACAATAGTAATGAAGATCCAGCACTGCAAAAGTTTTTGGAGGAACAATCCCAATTGATGCTTAAGGTGACTAATCAAATGATTAGCATGGAAGAAAATTATCCTAGAAGAGAGTATGATAGCAAGGATGACAAGAATGTTGTTCTAGATGGAGCCCCAGCTTGCATTATTTGTGGAGACAAGGATCATACTTCCAAAGAGCATGAAGGACAATGCCCCAATTGTGATGAAGACCATCCTGTTGGAGAATGCCCTACCTCTCAAGCTACTTGCTACCTTTGTGAGGGAAGTGATCATACTCCTGGCCTATGCCCTATCTATGCCATGGTGGAACAAAGGAAACAAGAAGGATCCAAGTATACCAAGGGAAAAGGACCACTTCTACCTCCTAACAAGACAACCCAATTCAAAGGATCTAGGAAAATCAAGAAGCCCAAGCAAGACATGAGCCTTGTGCAATGTCGTAAATGTAAGGAAATGGGACACTACTCCAGTGCATGTCCAGGGAACATAAGGAATAAAGGAATTGACCAAGTGTGGTGTAACAACTGTAATGAACCAGGTCACTTTGTAGCAACTTGCCCCCAAGAGCCACGAAAAGAACTCAATGACATTCATTGCTTCAACTGCAAGAATCCAGGACACTATGCAAGCAACTGTCCAGAAAGGATGAAGAACAAATTGAACAAGCCTATGGAGAAGCTCAACCTTGGTCCATGAGTCAAGCATAAGAATAAAGCAAAGGTTTAACATAGAGAAATTCCAGGACCCAAGAAGGCCAATATGTAAATTTTTGTTTGAAAATTTTAAGGGTGGTAGTACCCTAGTTGTTTCGAACTTGCTTGTGACCCTAGCCTTCCCAAATCTCGGGACGAGATTTATTTTAAGGGTGGTAGCCTGTCACATCCCAAGATTTTCCAAATCTTGTAATGTGAAAAATAAATGAATAAAATAAAACTTTGTTTAAATTTTAGAGCCAGAAGAAACTTTTTGAATTCAATTGGAACTTCAGACCCATTTGAATTAAAATAAACCCAAAGGGATTTAAAAAGATAAGCATTTAAGGAAAAATAAAAACATTTAGAAATACCATTTTGAAACAATTAAATGAAAGGATTTGTTTTCAAATGAAGTGGAAGTTTATAAATGAATAATGTTTTATAAAGCCAAATTAAACCTTGGCCAAGCCTTGGAATTAGCACATTTTGTTTTGAATAAAAATAAACAAAGGTTTATTTGAAATAAAATAATAAGGAATTAATATCAAAAATTTATTCAAATAAAAGGTTTTACCATTTTAATTAAAAAATCAAAACTTATTAAATTGTTTTAAATAGGTTTTCCAAGTATTTTATATTCTCTAATAAAACCTACTAAAGTGTTTTGACTTTAATTTAGGTTCAAAATAAATATCTCAAATAAACTAAATCCTATTTGAATTAATAAAGAAAGTCTACATTATTTTAAGGGACCCTAAAATAAAAGGTTATTTTGTTTAAACAAGTTTCCCAAATATTCCTTATTTCCAAATAAAACCACTGATTTGTTTTTGAAAATATTTGGATTTTAAATGGAGACTTTATTAATTAAATCAAACTCTATTTTGTTAAATACCTAAAGAACCACTTTTATTTAATTAATAAATGGTCTTAAAAAGAATAAAAATTATTTTATTTATGGAATTTGGTTTCTATTGATAAACAGAACCAAATTCATATTGGAAAAGCTTGATGGTTGTTGAATCATTTTGAATGTGTTTGGTTGATTGAAATTCAAAACAGAAATTCAAAATAGAAAAAGAAAAGGCATTCAGTATAAAAAAAAGAGATGAAACAAAGCAGCCCAGTCGACAGGCCCAGCTCCAGCCCATCTAGCCCAGCTCCTCTCCCGAACCGTTTTCTGCACCGCAATAGAAACCCGCCCTGAGGCTGACAGGTGGACCCCTCTCCTCTCCTTTTCTTTCACTGCCAGCAGACCCCACGCGGCCAGCTCCTTCTTCTTCCTCGCGCGAACCACGCCTCTTCCCCCTCGCTGCCGTTGCAGGCCTTGATTCCGCGCGTTCAATTCGCCTTAAAGCCGCGTTAATTCCTCGTCGCGACCACGCCCATTTAACCGCCTGCTCCTCCTCCTCGTTTTCCCGCAGACCACTCCTCCCCTCTGCCCCTAGGCTGCCCCAATTCTCTCTGTACCGCCGCCGCTCCGACGATGTTCCAGTGATAATTCCGGCCAAGACTCACCGCCCCTCTTTTCCCTGACCAAACTCACAGCATCCCCACTCTCAGGCGCATCTGTTAGTGCATCCAGCTCGACTGCGGGTACCCTGTAACCTCGCCTACAACAACGGCCACCGTCGCCACCGTCTGCTTCATCTCCGGCGAAGGCCACAGGTAGTATCTGACCGCCCCGACCTCTCTCGTTCACACACCCAGCATCGCCTTGCTCTTGCGCATCTAAATATGCTCCTGTTTTACATTAGGGCGATCTGCAGCGACGACTCCTACCGCCACCGTCGTCCGCCTCAACTCCGACGACGCCCACAGGTTAATTCCGACCACCCCGTACCCTCTGGATCACGCACACCTCTTTTCCATGATCCTACGCAGCTAACCCAACCCTCCGTTTATCTTCTCGCAAACCACAGAGCCGTCTTCGACCTCGACCGAGCACATCCGTCGCCAGAACCAACTCCGGCGAGGAATTCTGCCCGACCCCGAGCGCCCCTTGTCAAGCAAACAGCACGTTGAGCATCACCACGACCCTGCGATCACGGTGAGCCTCTCCTCCTCTTCTCTCGCTTCCTAGAACGGCCAGACCACCGCGGACAGAGCGTGCGCCGCCAGTCGTCGCCGTCGGCGCCGCCAACTTTTGGTCAACCTCCTGAGCACCGTCCGATCTTGATCCAGTGGCTAGGAAAGAAAGTGAGCGAAGGGGTATCAAAGGATCTGAGCCGTGCGATGATAATTAGATCTAACGGCCAGCGTCGCCCGATCCGGCCGAACCGGTACCGTCCAATAGAGTCCTGCCGCGTGTCCCCTGTTCTGTTTAAAACAGAAATTGAATCTGATTTAAATTACAAACTTCAAATCCCTATAACTTTTGATCCACACGTCCAAATTTGACAAATTTTATATCAATAAAATCAGGATAACAAGCCCTAAACAACCATGGCCTTAATTTTGAAAATAGTATCCGTTAGCTTGTTTGAATTTACAGAAATATTTGTGTACTTGTTTAGAGTATAAAAATTGTTTAAAATTGATTTTAGGATTAAATCTTTAGCAAAATGGATTTGTGTGACCTTACTAACCCTAGGAACCAACCCATAGTGTTAAAAATGATTTTTGTGAAATTTAAGTTGAATTAGTTAACTTAGTCATTTTCTAGCCAAATAAACTCATTAAAATTTTATTATGGAAAAGTTTTTGCAAGGAAAACTTTGGGAAAATGTTAAGGACCAAGCTTACTGACCCAAAACACCAAGCCTTGCCAAGGGCAACTCACTTGGTGAAAAACATAAAGTTTTGCTTTGAAAAGAATAGTTTTCACCACATAAAATGTTGAATGGATTTTAAAATAGATTTTTGAGCAAACCCTCTAACTAAAGACTTTGCCATTTTGAGTAAATGACCAATGTGGGCCTTACAAAGTTTATAAGCCTAGTAGAGACCATCCTTGCAATAGAACCAACCTTTGCATAATTATGCAAGACTTAGAATCCATTGCCTTGTGTGTGTGAAATATTGTTTGATTATTAGTTTGGGATGTTACTTGATACTATGCTTGTTTGAATGATTGTAGTGGATTTAACAAGTGTGAGACTAGCAAGATCAAGGAGTAAAATCCTCATTCCCTAACAAAAAGGCAAGTTACACTATCATACCAAAGACCTACTATTTTCATTATACTTAGTGGATTTTGCAAACATGCATGAAAATGTTTATACTTACGCTATGCTAATCCTAATAGGATTCCCTATACACTCCTTAGTAAAAATATTGATGTTGTACATGCTTAGCCATGCTATGTTTTGAAAAGAGATACATGTTGAGATTTTACAAAGGTTGAGAAAAGACTTGTGTTTTACATAATAAAACAAGGACTCAATGAACCACCTAGGTGGTAGACACTTTATGTTTTGGAGAAGGTGGAAATAAAAGAAACCATGTCTATGGCAATCACTTTCTGTTGTGCTCCAAATGAAAACCACCTAGGAAACTTAGAGATTGAACATGTTTCTCCAATTGTGGCTTTCGTGTGCAACCACATGCTATTATGGCTCTGGCTTAGTCAATTACATTAGGAAGACCCTTACATTGTCTTTAGTTACCGGACATGGGGATCTGGAATGCTTCATGGGGGATGAAGACAAGCTAGCAATGATGTATGGGAGGACCTTATGGAAAGACTTCGTCACACTCTCAGTCTGCCAGTACTCCATCTTGGTGAGCACTAATCCAGTAGGCCACTGGTGGCAACAAGATGGGAATGTGTCATGTGGGTAAAGTGTACTCCTTCTGCAGAAGTTAATAAAAATCTAAGTACTTAGCCGTGTCCCCGGTTATGGACAATACTGAGCAACTAAAGTTTGAACCATGGGAGATCTCGACATTCCAATTTTTAAATATAAAAACTTGATGCACTTGGGGGTACCAAGGAATTCAAAGAGATTTTGCTAAGCCTGTTGCACTTGGGATTACCAAGGTGCTCCAGAGCATGAAGTACTTGGGGTTACCAAGGGACTCATGAGATTTTGATAAAAACTTGATGTACTTGGGTTACCAAGTAGCTCAAGAGATTTTTTTTTGACAAGGACTTGAACACTTGAGTTTCTACCAAGGAGTTCAAGGAACTTGGAAAAGAGATTTGACAATGAACCAAAACCATTTTGAAAAGATAGGATAAATGTTGCTTTATGCAAATAAGCCCTAAACTCTACTTAGCCAAATATGCATGTATTGATAGGATCCACTCATATTTACATAAAAGTGAAGCTTGCCAATACAATTCAAAATGTATTGACCCTTGTGGCTGTAACTTGTAATGTTGCAGGTTGATTGTTTTATTATATGAAGATTGTTTGATTGACTAGGACTACAAAGTCTACAACCAACATCTGCTTGTGGCACATTGATGATGAAGTACCCCATGATTATAGTTATT
This sequence comes from Avena atlantica, assembly GCA_910589765.1. Taxonomy (NCBI): domain Eukaryota; kingdom Viridiplantae; phylum Streptophyta; class Magnoliopsida; order Poales; family Poaceae; genus Avena; species Avena atlantica. Next base: position 110,422,559 of record OU342735.1, read on the forward strand.
CCGCTGCAATGTAATGTAATAGCCAAATGAGCTATGTAAGATGTAATAAAAATTATGTTATTCCTGGTTATAAAGTTATGTTATGACCTTTGTATCTTGACATTACATCTTAACTGTGGATGCTAGCTATTGATCCAGGGACTAGCATTGTAAAACACAGGAGGGATCTACCACATTGGGTAGGAACCTCTACACATCTGTAGCACCCATACGCGTGAACCCGAGCTGGTCACCGCCGGAGCTCGTCGAAGCTAGTGCTCCGATGACCATTCCGGGGCGGCGCGACTATTGATCGACTTCCCGTTGCGTCCTCTTTCCAACCCACCAAACCACGCGGGTTGAAACGCCGTAGATCGCTGCTGGAGACCATGCTCTAGTGGTGGCGATCGTGCTATCGTCAGCATGACGCCATGCATGCGCCAGCTTTGACCTGGTCAGTGGGTTGACTCGTCCACGCCAACGTGGCATCCACCGTGGCCAGAGCCCCACCAGTCAGTGGCTATGTCTAGGTTTAGCTTGGTATAAAAAGTATTTCCTATTTAGAAATTAAATAAAACAATATACATTCAAACACAAATAAATTCCAGAAATTGAATAAACTAATTAAATCTTAGAAATTTAATAACTTTTGCTTTATAATTCAGAAAAATATGTTTAATATATGAAAATGTTTAGAAAAATAAAATCTATAACCTAGTTATATTATCAAATATTATTATGTTCATAATTTAAATAATTATTATTTAATAAAGGTTTTATAAGTAATAAAACTTAGATAATTCATATTTTAATATTGGTAAATATTAAAAATATAAATAAAATACCAAAAATCTTAGAAAAATAAGAACTATAATTTAAAACCATAATCATGCATTATTATTTCACTAAATTAAATATTTATTGTTTATTAAGTATTTATGAAGTAATAAACCATATAAAAATCATATATTATTATTTATAAATCACAAAAATAATTGTAATATACCAAAATGATCACAAAAATAATACTTACATGTTAAAAATATGATATTCCATTTTTGAGATAAATAAACTTTTAAAACTTAATAACTTGAAATTAAACTTATTTCCTTAATGAATAATTCATATAAGGGTAAATAAAAATTGCTAATAATTCTAGAAATTAACCAATTGAGTCTAATAAATAGTATTAGTCTTAAATGTTTATAATATAAAGTCAAAATGGTTCAACACACTTTAAATACAATTTTATTGAATTATCCTTCAACCATAAGAATAGAGTATTTTATAAAAGGATCCTCATTCAATATAAAATCTCCAAGGATAATTTGTAGTAAAATAAAAACTATCCCTTTACTTTAACCACAAGTTTATCAACATTCCAAAACACTATAGTGAACTCATAAGAAGTTAAGTAACATTTTACTCCATTGTTTACAAACTATAACCACTCATCTATAAAAAGATAAAAGTTTCTATTCCAATATAAAATAAAGAAACCAATACTTAAATAGAAGTAATACTATTCTTAAATAATTTTAAGGAAACATTATGAAGTGAACAAAGTATAAATATAATAAGCATTACACCTAAAATCCATCTAAATTTTAAAGTTAACTTTAGTCTACAAGACTTTAAGTATTATAATAAAGATATGGCTATGTGTTTTATAGTTAACTTTGGTCTGTTATAGTTAAGTTATAAAGCATCCCAAATCCAAACTGTTCCAGTAAGCACAAACAACATCGACCACCTCTGACTAACCACAAGAATTGTTTAAACCTTAATAAGGAAATCTTTTCTTCATAAGTTATTCGTTTGCCACTTAAGTCAACAAATGACAATTAATCGTAATCACCTTACTTTATACTTTACTTGTACACTTAGGATTGACAACACTTAAGTTGTTTATAGGTGACATTACTTGTAAAGTAAAATTTGAAGATAAACAATTATAGTGTAAACAATATTGAGTAGCATTCCATATGTGTGTATCTTATTGTTGGATAAATATGTATTGTTCACACACACTCACAAGCCTTAATAAGAATCACAAGTGTGAAACTTAATCTAAAATGGCAACACATTCCAAAGAAACCATTTCCAATAATAAAATCCTAGAACAACGTTATCCCCGGGATTCGCGTTTATAAAGTGCATTACATTACATATGCATAAAAGCATCCTGCTTCTTTAAACATTAGTCCTTACCGGACCAATGATGCTGATTTCAGATATTGGATCTTATATTTTCTTGAAGACTGTGAGTGCATAATCTTGAAATCACAAAAGGCAAGTCCACACTTGCTCATGTCCTTTGATTATTTTCTGTAAAGTATTTTGCAAATCCAGTGTTGTCATCACCTGCATTTGAAAAAGGTCAGAAAACACTATTTTCATAATATTATGACTATAGGTTATTTACCATGAGGTAACAACCTACTATGAAAGTTCCGGTGGTAAAGGAACATATTATCTAGGATTTAACAACCAATGTCGTCAGTGATTCTTGCGCCGTATATCACGCGTTAACCATGAGATTTGGAATGGTACGGAGAAGTCAGTTGTATGTTCTTCCTCTTGCATGTAGCCGGATGTGCAGGTCGTGGCTGTTATCACTCGTAGCGTGCATATTAATCTGTAATCCGTAGAGGATATGCAGCATATGGGTGGGAACCCTCAACGTCCCACGATAGTTCTGGCATCTAACGGTCTGTACAAACCATTACCGTAATTCAATGGGTGGGCATGGTGTACACCAAGGAGACATGCGGGGTCGCGAAGGGGGCAGTGATTGGCTTGCATCTTAGACTGTGCCCCATACCAAGGAAGTATGGACAAGGTCATGTCTTGGTTGTGCAATAAGGCTAAGGTCTCTCATGGGAAAAGTAATGCACCTCTGCAGAGTGTAAGAACTGTAACTTGTTACTCCCTGTTCCGGGAAGGAGCTGCGAACGCGGCGGGAAAGGAACTCCATGAAAGTTCTGGTAAACCCGTGAAGGCTGACGTACATAGCTTTTTAGAATAAAAGCAACCTTCGAATAAATGTTTATGAAAACCTGCATTGCCTACGACCTATGGTCTATGGCTGTAGATATAGTGCATCAAACACTCCTTTTCTAGTGAACTTGCTGAGTACGCTCGTACTCAACGTATCTTCTTAACCCTTGCTAGATTCTGAAGCCAGTACAGACAACATCTACATCAAGTTATGCTCTAGGAATCATCATCAAAGGCTAAAGCTCTTCAACGAAGACAAGGAAGTAAACATATACATCAACTCAAGTGAAGACAAAGTTACTGACTAGATAGGAAAATACTCTCTAGCCAAAGAACCTATTTCTGTAGTGTATTGCAATAGCAGTAATGCCAACCCCTTAGTTAAAATACTAGTATTAATAGTATAATAGTTTTTGAGTTGTTTATCTTTGATTCTTCTTTGAAAGAAGTTATTTTTCTCTCTTTAACCTAGAGTGTTCTCTGGATCTTGTATATAGAGTGAGTTGTAACCTTTAGCCATGTATTGGACCTGATGTGTTTCTATTGTACCACTCTGAGGGATGTAATACTAGTGAACAGTGTTGCATTGGTGTTATGTCAACGACTATAGTGTACTACATCATGTAGTGGTATGCTGGGTCACCGCAATTGGTATCAGAGCATATGCTTTGACCTTAGGTTGGAAACCTAGTAAATGGGTAGAACTTGTAGGACACATATCTGCAATAATAAAGAGTTCGCTAGTGATATGAGGGATATTCAACTAAGAATAATCCTGTCATGTTGCTAGTGCGATAATTCTTTAGTATGATTGCAATCCTGAACACTGTCAAGAGTTTTAACTCTATGTGACTGATGATAATTTCTTATCTACAGTTCTACATGGCACCTCGATATCCACCCCGGAATGTTCAAGTGATGAACATGACGTTAAATGACTACGGAGGGGATTGGAAAGATAATCTCTGACAAATTCTATGGAGTTTGGACTATGAATCAAGACTTTTGGTCCAGATTTACAATTACTATGATGGGCAGGTATTAGCTAAATACCGTTTCATGATCATGTTCCCCAAGAAGTTAGGACTTAAGGGATAAATGCCATCGGGATAGGCAAGGTGCATGGCATCTGCATATCATATTGCTGTAGCAGCAGCCATAACCATGATCCGAGAACAGAAATCCCAAACTCTAGAAGGTAGTACCCACACTGTTATACCCCATGAAACCTCAAACCCACAACATGAGTTAGATCACTCTACTCTAGTCCAAACTGAACCTACTCCAGCCGTAGAGTATATGGATCGTTACCGGTCTTTATTAAACACTTATCACAACACTCACCAAGTCTTAGTCCAGGAACTGGATACGGTCATCGAGGATTTTACTGATCCTGATAAAGCAATTACACGTAGGAAGAAGTTAGATAAAGAAGCTAGGCATCCCAAACACATCTCTTCGGGAGAAGTGTATGATGAAACCGAATTCGATGATCCACACCTAGAAAACTATGCTTATTACCAGACAAAAAGATCCTATGAGATTCGATTGGGCAATACAACAATATACATAGACCGCCATCCAACTGCATCTATGACTAGAAGTCCACCTTCAAGTTATCATCCGAACCACCTCCAGTATTAAGTTGCAAGCAACAGAGAACTGCTTTAAGCAAAGTGTGTAAGGTAAACAATCCACTTGTTCTATGAACAAGATACCATTGTTTTCTCCCTAATGGCAACAAAACATCTACAACCGAAGAGATTTCTGTCACTTCCCTTGGAAACTAGAGGCATGAACCCACTATCGAGCATTAATACCCCCTCTTGGAGTCACTAGCAACTACTTGGCCAAGATAGCTACTAACAAAGGAGAGCATGCAAGATCAAAAACAACACAGACATGATAGTATCAAATAGACAAAACCATTAATCAATCTGACATACTAATCTCAATATCCATCGGATCCCCGCAAACACAACATGCATGATTACAAATAGATTAGATCTTGATCATGAACGAAGATCACAAGATCTATACATGAAAGCACAAGGAGGAGATACAACCATCTAGCTACTATATGGACCCATAGTCCAAGGTGGAACTACTCACGTTTCATACCGGAGAGAAGGCCTCCGGGATGATTTCCCCTCTAGCAGGGCGCCGAGAAGAACTTTAGATCCCCCCGATCTAGGGACGGCGGTGGCGGCGGCTATAGAACGTTTCATGGAGTTTTGATCGGGTGCCTAGGGTTTCTGCATCGGGGATTCTTATAGGCGAAGAGTCAAGACTGGGAGGCGGCCAGGGGCCCCACACCCTACCCAGGCGGGGTGGGCCCACCCGTGCCTAGGGGGATCTGGCCACCCTGGTTCGCTTATCCGTATCGTGTTCTGGCTTCATGTCCCCCACGTTAAAATATTGACTTCGGCTTTTGTCCCGTCCAATTCCGAGAATATTGATTTTCTCCCATTCTGGAACCAAAAACAGAAGAAAACAGTCAACTGGCACTGTGGCAACTTGTTAATAGTTTAGTTCCAGAAAAGATATAAAAACACCTCAAAGTGTAGACAAAGCAAAGCAAAGTAGATACTAAACAAGCATGGAGCATCAAAAATTATAGATACGTTTTCGACGTATCAAACCCAAAAGTTTTCTTGAGTCTTGGAAGTCATTACTTTAGTAATGACCTCTCCTTATCCTTTTTGTTTGCTTTTTTGTGCCAAGAATGACCTCTAATGAGAGGGAAGTAAGATTTGGGGAGTTGCTGTCCCGAAACAGATTTTTGTGATCCACCATAAAAATTCGCGAGGAATCTCTATAGGTCCTATTGAGCTTATATTTTACTAATAAATCCCCTAGTATGTTAGATAACTTTCGTTAGATCAACACATTTTGATTTTAGCAACAGAAGGTCTTCGAAAAAATCGGTTTCTACCTGCTGGTCTGTTTTGACAGTTTTCCGCCATTATTTGCATTTGCTTCTTATTGATTCCTTTTTGGGTTCTTTTTGGAAAATTGAGATTTTTTAGGGAATTTCTATAGTAGATTGTATTTTTAGTGAAAGTTTTTCTGTTCCAAAGCTAAACCTAAAGGTCTATTATCTTTTGAATACACTAATGTTGCTAATGAAGATTGTGTGAAGTTTTGTATGAAGGAAAAAAAATTAGGTGTAGAGAAAGAATGATGTAGTGAGATGAAGAATGGAAAAAAGATCAAGCCTGGGGATGCCACCCGGTGTCTCCCCAAGAAATATCCAATAGGTACAAGTGTCAAAGCTTGGGGATGCCCAAGGCATCCCCTTCTTCATCAATAAAAAGCGCAGGTCTTTCTAGACACTTTGTTTTTATTGTTTCATGCACTGTTGTGTTATTCTTGGAGCGTCTTAGTTTTCACTGTGTTGTTTCAAATAAGTTTATTGGTGTTGGAAAGGAGTAGAAAGTTCTTGCTTGAGTAGTACAAGAGAGCTTGCTTTAACTATGACTTACACTTTAGCATGTCATGCTAGGTGTTGTTTTGACCTTATTCTTAGTGATTATTGTGGTAGCATGACTTGTTCCAAACAATTAGGATTGCTTATTGTGCCTTGAAAGAATCATGCATTGTTTTAGCATACAAAAGCATATTATTGTGATATTTTCCTTTGATTCTTTGTTTGGGTTGACTTGGCACTTGCTTAGACCATGTTATGACTATGAACAAGTCACCATATCCTCTATGATCATTTAGTCCTTGACTTTTAGTTCCACTTTATGCTTTGATTAGTAATGTTTTGTCGCTCTGCATGATTATGGCCATTATTGCTCTCTTAGTTGGTCGCTCCCAGTATTTTGCTAGCCTCCACTTGTATGAGTAAGCTCTACTCATGAATCCAACTCCGAAGAAACCAAGTTATTACAAAGTGTCCACTATAAATTCCTATGCATGGTGTGTCATACCATTCCAAGTATATTCTTGTTTTCATATATCTTCCAATTAAAAAAATATTTTGTTATGTGAAATCTTAGTGATTAAAGCTCTCACAAACTTTATGGCACACTTTATATTTCTTACACCTTGATATGTCGGAAACGTATCTATAATTTTTTATGTTCCATGCTTGTTTAGTATCCACTTTGCTATGTTTTGTCTATACTTTGAGGTGTTTTTATATCTTTTCTGGAACTAACCTATTAACAAGTTGCCACAGTGCCAGTTGTATGTTTTGTTCTGTTTTTGGTTCTAGAAAGGCAGAAAATCAATATTCTCGGAATTAGACGGGACAAAACACAAAGTTATTATTTTTCCTAGAGCAACACAGGACCACGAAGCAGAGCCGGAGGGGGGGCACAGGGTGGCCAAACCTCCCCTAGGCGCGGGCAAGCCATGGAGGTGCTTGGAGGGGTTGTGGGCCCCCTGGACCCCCACCGACCTTGATTCCTGCGCCCATAAGAAGCCTCCGACCCAAAAACCCTATGGCATCCAGAAGAAATCCACAAAAACCTCCGTAGCTCCGCCTCCACCGAAGGGGAGATTCGAGGGACAGAACGTCTCTGTTTCGGCACCCTGCTGGGACGGGTAAGTGCCCCCGGAGCCATCTCCATCGATCTCCACAACCATCTTCATCACCGTTGCTGATTCCCATGATGAGGAGGGAGTAGTTCTTCCTCGAGGCTAAGGGCTCTACCGGTAGCTATGTGTTCATCTCTCTCTATGCATGATCTTGTTGTGGTCACGAGCTTTGTAATAAAGTAGATCTACCTTGCTACTCAAGTGATTCATTAGATCTTTGCTCTCCCCATGTGTGTGAAAGTGACAGCGTGCACGCCATGGTGGCACTTAGGTTTGAGTTTACATAAATACTCTTTGTGCTTTAATAGATCTATGCTTTTCCCCATGTTTGTGGAAGTGACAGCGGGCATACCGTGTGTGGCACTTTGGCTAGATTGAATATTTGTTATGAGTTATATTTGGATTTGGATGTCTCTATGAAATTGTGGTGTTTATTGGAACCATCTAGCGCTCAAGGTGACAGTGTGGGGTTATCTAGATTGGGGAAGGCCCTACCATGGATTAGAGTGTCCAACCGGAGAGTAGTTAAGAGTAGTATTATGAAGATAGGATATGTATATGAGAGAGTGTTCACTAGTGAAAGTATGATCCCTAGGCCTTGTTTCTAAAAATTGAAACCCCGTTTTCTACTAGATCTGTTGCATGTTTGCTTGGTTTAGTCTTCCTCCACGCCATAAGCTCTTTTCTGGCACTGTTACCCCACGTCAACAACAAGTCAGAAGCTATTTTTTGGCACCGTTACCACTTGTTTTTCACTATCTATTCGCCGAACTAGTGCACCTATATTGGGTGTGTTTGGCGACACAAGAGACTTCTTGTATCTTGATTGCAGGTTTGCTTGAGAGGGAATACCTTTGACCACTTCCTCCCTGAGTTCGATAAACCTTGGATGATCCACTTAAGGGAAACTTGCTGCTATTCTACAAACCTCTACACTTGGAGGCCCAACAACTGTCTACAAGAATAGAAGTGCGTAGACATCAAGCTCTTTTCTGGCGCCATTTCCGGGGAGGTAACGTAAAAGGTACTCACATCCTCCGGTGTGAGTGCTCGAAGTTATTTCCTTTAGATTCTGCAGTTTTTCTTTTTGTTTCTTGTTTTCACTAGTTAGGCTTAATGGAAAACAACAACAAAATTAGAGAGCTTTTTAGTATTTTTCCTAAGTTATAACTTGAGTGGTTTGAAAAGAAAATTAAAAAACCTATGGAACTTCCTTTGCATGCTAATAGCAATGTTATTATTATGAATTCTTTGGACATAATTGTTGCTAATGCTATGGAAACGTCTATGTTGGAGTTATGCCCAAGAGGCAATAATAAAGATGTTATTATTATAATTCTTGTTCATGATAAAGTTTATATTCCATGCTAGAATTGTATTAAGCGGAAACTTTGATACTTGTGTGGTTTATGAACAACACCGTGTCCCTAGTACGCCTCTATGGACTAGCTCATTGATTAATAATGGTTAAGGTTTCCTAACCATAGACATGACTTGTCGATTAATAATGAGATCATGTCATTAGGAGAATGATATGATGGACAGACCCAAATTAAGTAGAGCAATTAGATCGTGTCATCGTGTTCATCTTCGCGAAGCTTTTTCCTATGTCAAGTATTGTATTCCTTAGACCATGAGATAATACAACTCCCTGGTATCGGAAGAAAGCTTTGGGGTCATCAAACGCCATCCTATGTGAGGGTGATCATAAAGGTGTCTCTCAGGTGATCGGAAAGTACTTGTTGGGTTGTATGTATCGATATGGAATTTGTCCCTCCCGAGTCGGAGAGATATACTTCGGGCCCACTTGGTAATCGATATCAACACCGCTTGAAAGCACGTGGTTAAGAAGTTAATCACAAAGTGATTTCGGATTACGGAACGAGTAAAGTACTTGCTGTGAACGAGATTGAACTAGGTATGCCGATACCAACGATCGAATCTCGGGCAAGTAAAGTATCGCGTGACGAAGGGAATACATATATGGGATTAATTGAATCCTGGAATCGTGGTTCATCCGATATGATCATTGATGAGTATGTGGGAGTCAATATGGGTTTCCAGATCCCACTGTTTAGAATATCATGTCTGCATATTCTCGAACCCGTAGGGTCACACACTTAACGTGCATCGACGCTAGGATAGAATGGATAATTGGTTTATGAGTTTTTGTTTGGAGTCTCGGATGAGATCCAGGACATCACGAGAAGTTCCGGAATGGTCCGGAAAATGAGATTCATATAAAGGAAAGTAGTTTTTTGGATTTCAGAATCGTTTCAGAGTTTATCAGTATTGTACCGGAAGGTTCTAGAAGGTTCTGGAGTGGGACCAACATGGGCCCACTTGTCGGAGGCCTACGTGGGCCTAAGGGGAAGTGACCTGGCCACTTTGGGCCAGGGGCACAAGGCCCCTAAGGCCCAGCCGGCCAGCCCTAGGGGAAACCCTAGGGAGCTTCTAGAAGAAGGGGGAAGACTTGCCCCCCACTCCACCCCTTGGCCGCCGCCCTAGGGCTTGGAGGAGGGGTCAAGGGGGGGTCGTCCAGCCCCCTATATAAAGAGGGCAGGGCGCAGCCTTCCCCCCACTCCTCCAACCCTAGCCGCCAATTGCTGCCCCTCCATCTCTCTCTCCCTCCCGACTGCGCATAGGCGAAGCCCTGCCGCAGAAACTCTCCACCATAAGCACCACGCTGTCGTGCTGCAGATCCAATCTATCTCTCCACCATACTTGCTGGACCAAGGAAAGGAGGAGACGTCGTTGCACCGTACGTGTGCATCTCTCAGAGGCGCTGCCACTTGCGGCATAGGATCGGATGGGATCGCGAGGAGGAGACAGCGAGTACGACTACATCAACCACGTTCTGTTGAACATTTCCGTTGTGCGATTTCTTCAAGGGTATGAAGATCTCATCAATCTCTCTCATTGAGTACATCTCCTAGATTAGATCTTGGCTTTCTTGTTCGCATCCATAGAATTTTTTGATTTACTATGTTGCGAAACCCTTTAGTGGTATCAGAGCTAGATCTATGCGTAGATGTGTTTCACGAGTAGAACGCAACATGCTTGTTGCGGGCGTTGATGTTTTCTGTTGCAAACCTCTTGTTGTGTATTTCTTATGGCGCGGCATAGTGAGATCGAAGCGGTCCAGGCCAACTTTACGCGACCTAGTTCGCGAGACCGGCTCCGCACTTGACGTGTGGCTTGTTCCACACATGCAGCTGGTGGATGCCAGTTTCTGTCACTATAGTAGTCATGGGATTTACAACGGATGTTGGAAACCATAATATCACCGTTGTGGCTTTCCGTAGGTAAGAATCATTCTTAGCTTGTTACTCCCATAAGCCGCGTAAAACATGCAACAACAAAGTAGAGGCGTCTAACTTGTTTTTGCAGGGAGTGTTTTGTGATATGGTATGTCTCAAGACATGATGTGTATGTATGCAATGATCATGTTTTGTAATATTTCACGACTTGCATGTCGATGAGTTCACAACCGGCAGGAGCCGTATGGTTGTCTTTATAATTTTGTATGACCTGCGTGTCAACTTCTTATACGCCATGTAATAGCTTTACTTTATCGCTAAGTAGTTAGCAATAGTTGTAGTTTATATTCGTGGTGGAGGCAATCATGGTGGAGTGATGGAGATCATGCTGGCACGCACAAGATGGAGATCATTGCGCAGAGATTGGCTATACCATGTCACATAAAATTATATGCATGTGATGTTTATCCTTTTATGTATCTTATTATGGTTAGATCGCGATGGTAGCATTATAAGATGATTCCTCACTTAAGATCAAGATAAAATTGTGTTCTCCCCATGTATGCACCATTGTGAAAGTTCGTCGTGTTCAAGCACCTCGTGATGATCGGGTGCTATAAACTCTACGTTCACATACAATGGGTGCAAGCCAGTTTTGCACACGCGGAAATACTTGGGTTTGACTTGACGAGCCTAGCATGTATAGACATGGCCTCGGAACACATGAACTGAAAGGTTAAACATGAGTCATATGAATGATATGATCGACACTTTGTTGTCCACCATTGAAACCACATCTCTTCTCGTGAAGATCAGATTAGGTGTTGTGGCATCCCGCAAAACCACTACTAGAAAATCGCGTTGAATTTTTGCATTGCATCGTCATCATCATGCATTGTTTGCATAAAACTATGTTTGCAAAACCCGTCTTTGTTTTCTAAACGCCCATCTTATTCAAACACCGGAAGCCCGGGTCGCCGGACTTTTTTTTTTGTTTTGTCTGTTATCGGGTTGCAAAAGACTTGTTCGAAAACAAATAAAAATTATAATTATTTTAGTGGGGCAGTCGAACGGGTCGAAGCGACCCGAACGACCGCCCCAGAAATTAAAACGGTCCACCCCAACCAGCCCCATCTAAATCCTAAACGCACCAACTATCCTACCCACACCCCCTGGCCACTTCACTCCACCCAATCAGATCTCTCCACCTCACCTTCCCTCACCCCTCACCCACTCACAAACTGCCACATCACCCAACCCCCTCTCTCCCTTTCCTCTCTCTCCCTCTCAACTCACAGCCACACAACACACCCGCCCGCACACAGCGCGGCAGCCAGCCCTTCTCTCCCCACCAACCCACAGCGACCGGGCCCCACTTGCCTGCCCACTCCCTCCCCCGAGCCCACCTTCGCCTGGCCCCAACCCCCCCCCCCCCCCCCGCGTCCCGCGTGGCCTTCTTCCTCCTCCGAGCCCGCGCCTCTCCCCCAACCTCGCCACCTCCCTTCCCCTCTGCTCCGGCGTCGGACCGCCCTCGCGCGCCCCGCTGCGCTCGCCACCGGCCCCGGCCGCCCCACCGCGCCGCCGCCAGACCCCTCTGCGCCGCCCGCATCTTCTCCGCCGCCGCGCCACCTCGCCGCCAGGGCCGAGCCCTCCGCGTGCGCGTCCCCGCGCCCAGGAGCCGGCGAGCTCCGCCGCCGCCCCGCCAGGCTCGCCCGCGACCACCCCTCCTCTCTCGTCCCCGCCGCCGACCACCGCACGCCCCCTTCCTCGCCCCAGCGCCGCCTCGCCTGCCCCGCGCTCGCCAAGTCGCCGCCACGCTCGCCAAGGTGGCCCGCCGGACCGGCCGCGCCCCGACGACCCCCAACCGGCCTCGTTGTCCCCGGCCCTCGACCCCTCCGCCGTCGGCCCCGCTCCCTCCGGTGCCGCTGGCCCGCGAGCCCCGCCTCTGCAGCCAGCGACGGGTGCCCCTGCGAGGTCAGCGCGTCGACGTCCTGTCCCCGCCGCTAACCTCTGCGCTCCGCCGTTCGCCGTCCGCGGGCCGCTCGAGCTCGCCGTCGTGTCCTGCCTCGGCGTTCCTCCACCCCCTCCGACGAACCTTCTGCTGCGTGCGGGTCCGTTCGTCCCAGTGTAGCTGCGGTGGGGAAACACTGATGTTTGGTGGCCAGCTGTTGGAAAGCAATGTTGTGATGTTGGTGTTGCACATGTGGGGTATACGTGTGGATGGATGCTTCGAGACTGATAAGATGGTGGAGTCGTGGCCTTTTCCTCGGTTCAACCTCTCTGTAAGATCTTCGATGCAAGGGGACAACAACATGGAACCACAAGATCCCCGAGAGAGGACATCAAGATCTTCGACGTTAAATCCAAGCTCGTCGACCACACTCGCAACGGGAAGCATGAGGTGAATAACGCCGCACTCCCAAAACACCTTCACGGATGCGACAAGATCTTCCACCCGGACCCGAAGACCGTACCTTCGCTGAACAAGTTCGCGGCCAACGACCAAAGTCGGAACCCCAAGGTCGACAACACGGACTCGGAGAATCCCCGGACGACGAGCCCTTCATCTCGGACGCCAAGTTTGACGAGCACCCGACCGCCAAGATCGCCATGGAACGACAAGTACTTCCCCCGGACAACGAGACCTGTGCGACAAGTGCTGCTTTCCGGACGCCGAGGCCGCCGAGAACCCGGACACCCAGGTCATCTACACGGATACGACAAGTGCTCCTCGAGGATGCCAAGTCCCTCACCCCGAAGGCCAAGGCCGACTCGATGGCGCAGACCCGACGAGATCGACGCAACGACAAGAACGGTATCGTCCTGGAGGAATCCGCTGCGCCACGACACCGACCCTAGTCCTGCACCCCGACGCGCCAAGATCTACCCCCGTAATTCGAGAACGACCCCGGAGCCGAGAACGTTCCGTCGAACCCTGGACCCTGACCCCGAACCCCGGAACCCCAAGATCGTCGAGCCCCCTAATGTGTGACCCTTTTCCTCGATACCCTATTTTTTACAAGTAATAACAACTTGTTGCATATTAAATTGTCATCTCGCATGCATATCATTGGTTTGGGGGCCTTATGCCGATCCACCTAATTAAATATGGGGCCCATATGCGGACAAATCTAGTCCCATATTGGCCTCATTCAAACTTGTGTAGCGAACCGGTGATACTTTCTGCCTTATTAAACAACATTTAACTTGCGGGGTAGCTAAATAACATGAACCACCTAATTAATTGCCGGGACCCCGGTTCCGCTTATTATTGACCTAATTGCATCGCATCCTTGCCATGTCATGCATCATACATGCATCATGCCGATCTTCTGCCGTTGTATTAAATAGTGCATCCGGTGTTTCTTCTAGTGTTTTGCTTCTTCGCGGATAAGGCCGTTGAGTTGATGTGAGCTTCGCCCCGATCTTCGGTTGAACCTTCGACAATGTTTTCAGGCGAGCATCTTCCCCTTTCTACCTATCTTACTTTTATAGTATTTACTCCCCTCCTGTTGATCTATTGCTATCTGTGTTGCGATGCTTTAGTTTCCGTACCTGTGATATACCGTGCAGCCCTATATTGCCCTGGACACATCCTATTACCTGTTGTTTGGTAGATAGTTGGACTTGCGCGTCGTAGTCGCTTGCTCAAGTGCTGTTGCGTTTCGTCCAGTGCCACAGTTGATGATGTATTGCCGCATGTTGTTGTTGGAGATGATCATAGTTTTACTTTTTGTTCACTTTAATTCCTGTTTAACAACTAAAATGGAAATAAGCAGAGGCATCGGTGGGTGATAGAAAATATTTGGTTTCCGAACGCCCACTTGTGTCCCGTAAGACCCCGAGTACTTGATACCTGTTCCTTGATTTATCGCGCTATCCACATCCGGGAGGTATATGGGACCCCCCTGAGCCAGAGCTTGATTCAGTCTTATTTCTTGGGGCCACAAACTAGTTTGGGGCTTTATTACTATCCTGTACTTATGCCATGTTTTACTGCTTTATTTACGATTGTGCGAGGTACTGCACACTGTACTGTTTAGGATCGGGACACGATTCCGCGGTGTCGACAAGCCCCGTTTGGGGTTCCCAGTCGTTCACAGCCGTATTACCCAGACCTTGAGTCCGTCTCGGAGCTAGCTTACTTCGTTGCGGGTAGCTTAATGGGGTGGCCCCCTGAAATATTTCTGAATCTCGTGATTGCTTTGTCGTGAAGGCCTCGTTGGGTTTTGATTTGGTTTTTCCGAGGTTGATCGAGTGTGTGTTGCTATTGGTGCACCCCGGCCGGGTAAAACTTTCTGAAAGCCGTGTCCGCGGTTATGGACGACTTGGAGCACAGTATCTCGACCATAGACAAGCATAACTAAAGTTTACTGCTATAAATTTGACTTTATAATGACTAGTAATCAGCTTCACTATAATGGAATGGCTAATTAATACTGCCCACAAATGCTTGTTTTGGAGTGTCGCTTGCGACCATTGTACCTGACTAGTAAGTAATGCAACTACAACGGAATGGCTGAATAAAAGTACCAACAACTGCTGGGTTTTGGGTTTATCTCATGCTATCTGTACCTGATTAGTAATTGTTGTAACTATCACGGAATGGTTAATTAAAATGACCCACTGCTTACTTTATCAGGACGACTATCTTTAACCTGACTAGTAATTGCTGCAACGATAACCGGATAAATAAAACTGCCAACTGTGTGAGTCCCTCGGTTGACTTCCTCGAGCGGTGTCGAGGGGGAAACGCCAGGATGGGTTTGTTTGATGCTAGTATCAGGTTGGATCCGAATAGGTCTTTCTCACCCCTCTCTGATAATCGCCAGTTGTATCGAGTCTCTATAGGTTGTTTAGTGCATGCTGCCGCTGCCGCTCAGTCCACCATACCTATGTAGGCGAGGACCGCCGAATTCTAGCCTCGCCGTGTACTAGCCTCAGTACTGACGCTCCTCTTTTTCCTTTGCCCTTTGTCGGCACCCCTTTTGTTTAAGCAGGTTCTGAGATCGACGCCGTTAGCAGGGTTACCCTTCCGGCTTGGCCTGGGCAGGGTTATGGACGCCATTGGTTATTCTTCAGGGCTCTTAGCCCCATTTGCATCTTGTCCGTAGTCGGACGCTCGATCATTTTCAAGGTGATTTGGATCTTGTACATTATATTTGTATTCTTGACTCATGGAGTCGCCGTTATATATATCTGTTCTGTGGGTCCCATCGAGGACTGTTGTGTAATGTTATTACTTCGTTTTCCACCCGCACGAAAGTGCCTGGTGGGCACCTTTGAATCGTTTCTATGCGGGTTTGGCGAATTCTGCTCAAACTTGCATAGGTCCGATTCTGAGGGTGTTACAGAGTGGTATCAGAGCCCAGCAGTTGCGATACCCCACAAGTCCAGCCTGTAGGATAACCTAGCTAACGGCTGAAGTAGAGTGTCAAAACTATTTTCCAAAATCGGTTGGATAGTTCTGAATAGGTCTGATTTTACTCCTTACCCCTCTGTTGTTCTCCTCTTATCTCTACGTGTTTTGAAATCCACTCTCCTCTCTCTCTTCGAGTCCAGGATTTCTCGTGGTTGGGTTTCCGTCGTACCTTCAGGGTCTCGTTTTCTCCCTTTTGTAACGGAGGTGCTACGATCATCAATCTGCAACTTGTTTGTTGTACCCTTCATCCGATCTTTTGTTCTTGAGCTCTTTATCCAGATGTGTTCCTTGCTGGATATCAGTGTCGATGAAAAACATATGAGAAGGACGAGCTTTGGTGAAGTTGGAGTATACCTTGAGCATGTGTTGTTCATGCCAATGGAACCATCGCGGAATCTAATCATTGTGTCTTTCATACGATTCCTGCTGGCAGCATCCCTTTGTTTCGGATACCGCCTAAGAAGATCTTCAGTCTAAATCTCGAGAGTTGAGTTGCCGATTCTCCTACTCATGTAGGGATTTGATAGTGTGGGTACGGGATGGACTGATCACCCTACCCGACTCTTACTGTTCGCTCTGTACATCGAACTGGTGGATCAATGCAACTTTTCCCTCTTCTAATGGAAGTTAGAGGTGGCCTTATCATTTGATGCCTCTAGCTTCGTCCTTTGTTTCTCCGAAGTGATCTCTCGACGGTCAGGATCAACGACCCTTTGTTGGTGGTGTCGCCAATTTCAAGAAGAAGAATGAACCCTTGTTGGTGGTGTCGCGAGGATCTACACGAAGCGCGAAGACGCAGACCGCCGACCTTCCTTCCGGTACCATGAGGCGGATCTCGAGGGCGAGATCCATTGTTAGTGGTGTCGAATTGTGGCATCCCGCAAAACCACTACTAGAAAATCGCGTTGAATTTGTGCATTGCATCGTCATCATCATGCATTGTTTGCATAAAACTATGTTTGCAAAACCCGTCTTTGTTTTCTAAACGCCCATCTTATTCAAACACCGGAAGCCCGGGTCGCCGGACTTTTTTTTTGTTTTGTCTGTTGTCGGGTTGCAAAAGACTTGTTCGAAAACAAATAAAAATTATAATTATTTTAGTGGGGCAATCGAACGGGTCGAAGCGACCCGAACGACCGCCCCAGAAATTAAAACGGTCCACCCCAACCAGCCCCATCTAAATCCTAAACGCACCAACTATCCTACCCACACCCCCTGGCCACTTCACTCCACCCAATCAGATCTCTCCACCTCACCTTCCCTCACCCCTCACCCACTCACAAACTGCCACATCACCCAACCCCCTCTCTCCCTTTCCTCTCTCTCCCTCTCAACTCACAGCCACACAACACACCCGCCCGCACACAGCGCGGCAGCCAGCCCTTCTCTCCCCACCAACCCACAGCGACCGGGCCCCACTTGCCTGCCCACTCCCTCCCCCGGGCCCACCTTCGCCTGGCCCCAACCCCCCCCCCCCCCCCCCCCCGCGTCCCGCGTGGCCTTCTTCCTCCTCCGAGCCCGCGCCTCTCCCCCAACCTCGCCACCTCCCTTCCCCTCTGCTCCGGCGTCGGACCGCCCTCGCGCGCCCCGCTGCGCTCGCCACCGGCCCCGGCCGCCCCGCCGCGCCGCCGCCAGACCCCTCTGCGCCGCCCGCATCTTCTCCGCCGCCGCGCCACCTCGCCGCCAGGGCCGAGCCCTCCGCGTGCGCGTCCCCGCGCCCAGGAGCCGGCGAGCTCCGCCGCCGCCCCGCCAGGCTCGCCCGCGACCACCCCTCCTCTCTCGTCCCCGCCGCCGACCAACGCACGCCCCCTTCCTCGCCCCAGCGCCGCCTCGCCTGCCCCGCGCTCGCCAAGTCGCCGCCACGCTCGCCAAGGTCGCCCGCCGGACCGGCCGCGCCCCGACGACCCCCAACCGGCCTCGCTGTCCCCGGCCCTCGACCCCTCCGCCGTCGGCCCCGCTCCCTCCGGTGCCGCTGGCCCGCGAGCCCCGCCTCTGCAGCCAGCGACGGGTGCCCCTGCGAGGTCAGCGCGTCGACGTCCTGTCCCCGCCGCTAACCTCTGCGCTCTGCCGTTCGCCGTCCGCGGGCCGCTCGAGCTCGCCGTCGTGTCCTGCCTCGGCGTTCCTCCACCCCCTCCGACGAACCTTCTGCTGCGTGCGGGTCCGTTCGTCCCAGTGTAGCTGCGGTGGGGAAACACTGATGTTTGGTGGCCAGCTGTTGGAAAGCAATGTTGTGATGTTGGTGTTGCACATGTGGGGTATACGTGTGGATGGATGCTTCGAGACTGATAAGATGGTGGAGTCGTGGCCTTTTCCTCGGTTCAACCTCTCTGTAAGATCTTCGATGCAAGGGGACAACAACATGGAACCACAAGATCCCCGAGAGAGGACATCAAGATCTTCGACGTTAAATCCAAGCTCGTCGACCACACTCGCAACGGGAAGCATGAGGTGAATAACGCCGCACTCCCAAAACACCTTCACGGATGCGACAAGATCTTCCACCCGGACCCGAAGACCGTACCTTCGCTGAACAAGTTCGCGGCCAACGACCAAAGTCGGAACCCCAAGGTCGACAGCACGGACTCGGAGAATCCCCGGACGACGAGCCCTTCATCTCGGACGCCAAGTTTGACGAGCACCCGACCGCCAAGATCGCCATGGAACGACAAGTACTTCCCCCGGACAACGAGACCTGTGCGACAAGTGCTGCTTTCCGGACGCCGAGGCCGCCGAGAACCCGGACACCCAGGTCATCTACACGGATACGACAAGTGCTCCTCGAGGATGCCAAGTCCCTCACCCCGAAGGCCAAGGCCGACTCGATGGCGCAGACCCGACGAGATCGACGCGACGACAAGAACGGTATCGGCCTGGAGGAATCCGCTGCGCCACGACACCGACCCTAGTCCTGCACCCCGACGCGCCAAGATCTACCCCCGTAATTCGAGAACGACCCCGGAGCCGAGAACGTTCCGTCGAACCCTGGACCCTGACCCCGAACCCCGGAACCCCAAGATCGTCGAGCCCCCTAATGTGTGACCCTTTTCCTCGATACCCTATTTTTTACAAGTAATAACAACTTGTTGCATATTAAATTGTCATCTCGCATGCATATCATTGGTTTGGGGGCCTTATGCCGATCCACCTAATTAAATATGGGGCCCATATGCGGACAAATCTAGTCCCATATTGGCCTCATTCAAACTTGTGTAGCGAACCGGTGATACTTTCTGCCTTATTAAACAACATTTAACTTGCGGGGTAGCTAAATAACATGAACCACCTAATTAATTGCCGGGACCCCGGTTCCGCTTATTATTGACCTAATTGCATCGCATCCTTGCCATGTCATGCATCATACATGCATCATGCCGATCTTCTGCCGTTGTATTAAATAGTGCATCCGGTGTTTCTTCTAGTGTTTTGCTTCTTCGCGGATAAGGCCGTTGAGTTGATGTGAGCTTCGCCCCGATCTTCGGTTGAACCTTCGACAATGTTTTCAGGCGAGCATCTTCCCCTTTCTACCTATCTTACTTTTATAGTATTTACTCCCCTCCTGTTGATCTATTGCTATCTGTGTTGCGATGCTTTAGTTTCCGTACCTGTGATATACCGTGCAGCCCTATATTGCCCTGGACACATCCTATTACCTGTTGTTTGGTAGATAGTTGGACTTGCGCGTCGTAGTCGCTTGCTCAAGTGCTGTTGCGTTTCGTCCAGTGCCACAGTTGATGATGTATTGACGCATGTTGTTGTTGGAGATGATCATAGTTTTACTTTTTGTTCACTTTAATTCCTGTTTAACAACTAAAATGGAAATAAGCAGAGGCATCGGTGGGTGATAGAAAATATTTGGTTTCCGAACGCCCACTTGTGTCCCGTAAGACCCCGAGTACTTGATACCTGTTCCTTGATTTATCGCGCTATCCACATCCGGGAGGTATATGGGACCCCCTGAGCCAGAGCTTGATTCAGTCTTATTTCTTGGGGCCACAAACTAGTTTGGGGCTTTATTACTATCCTGTACTTATGCCATGTTTTACTGCTTTATTTACGATTGTGCGAGGTACTGCACACTGTACTGTTTAGGATCGGGACACGATTCCGCGGTGTCGACAAGCCCCGTTTGGGGTTCCCAGTCGTTCACAGCCGTATTACCCAGACCTTGAGTCCGTCTCGAAGCTAGCTTACTTCGTTGCGGGTAGCTTAATGGGGTGGCCCCCTGAAATATTTCTGAATCTCGTGATTGCTTTGTCGTGAAGGCCTCGTTGGGTTTTGATTTGGTTTTTCCGAGGTTGATCGAGTGTGTGTTGCTATTGGTGCACCCCGGCCGGGTAAAACTTTCTGAAAGTCGTGTCCGCGGTTATGGACGACTTGGAGCACAGTATCTCGACCATAGACAAGCATAACTAAAGTTTACTGCTATAAATTTGACTTTATAATGACTAGTAATCAGCTTCACTATAATGGAATGGCTAATTAATACTGCCCACAAATGCTTGTTTTGGAGTGTCGCTTGCGACCATTGTACCTGACTAGTAAGTAATGCAACTACAACGGAATGGCTGAATAAAAGTACCAACAACTGCTGGGTTTTGGGTTTATCTCATGCTATCTGTACCTGATTAGTAATTGCTGTAACTATCACGGAATGGTTAATTAAAATGACCCACTGCTTACTTTATCAGGACGACTATCTTTAACCTGACTAGTAATTGCTGCAACGATAACCGGATAAATAAAACTGCCAACTGTGTGAGTCCCTCGGTTGACTTCCTCGAGCGGTGTCGAGGGGGAAACGCCAGGATGGGTTTGTTTGATGCTAGTATCAGGTTGGATCCGAATAGGTCTTTCTCACCCCTCTCTGATAATCTCCAGTTGTATCGAGTCTCTATAGGTTGTTTAGTGCATGCTGCCGCTGCCGCTCAGTCCACCATACCTATGTAGGCGAGGACCGCCGAATTCTAGCCTCGCCGTGTACTGGCCTCAGTACTGACGCTCCTCTTTTTCCTTTGCCCTTTGTCGGCACCCCTTTTGTTTAAGCAGGTTCTGAGATCGACGTCGTTAGCAGGGTTACCCTTCCGGCTTGGCCTGGGCAGGGTTATGGACGCCATTGGTTATTCTTCAGGGCTCTTAGCCCCATTTGCATCTTGTCCGTAGTCGGACGCTCGATCATTTTCAAGGTGATTTGGATCTTGTACATTATATTTGTATTCTTGACTCATGGAGTCGCCGTTATATATATCTGTTCTGTGGGTCCCATCGAGGACTGTTGTGTAATGTTATTACTTCGTTTTCCACCCGCACGAAAGTGCCTGGTGGGCACCTTTGAATCGTTTCTATGCGGGTTTGGCGAATTCTGCTCAAACTTGCATAGGTCCGATTCTGAGGGTGTTACAGGTGTGGTGAATTTGGATCGTGTTCACTAAACAACTTGAGGGATGTTGAATTTTGTGGTAGTTCATCTAGTAATTTGACTAAGTTGAACTAGTTATCATGAACATAGTCTAAATTGTATTTGCAAATTTTGTAGATCAAATGGCTAAGTCCAACTTCAACTTCAACGTTTTTTCTGAGAAAGAAAAGCTTAAGGACAATGGGTCTAACTTCACCAACTGGTTCAGCAATCTGAGAATCATTCTCTCTAGCGGACAAAAGGCTTATGTACTTGAGAAAGCGCTAGGTGACGCCCCTGCTACTGATGCGCCGGCTGATGAAAAAGTTGTTTATCAGTCACGCAAAGATGATTATGGAGCGATTAGGAGTACCATGTTGTTTGCTATGGAACCGGAACTTCAAATCGTTTTGAGGAGTTCGACGGGCCTTTTGAGATACTTGACGAACTGAAAACCATGTTTCAGACTCAGGCCTGTTTTGAGAGATATGAGATCTCTGAGAAGTTCTTTAACTGCAAGATGGAGGAAGGGAGTTCCGTTAGTGAGCACGCCATTAAGATGTCGGGCTACACTCAACGTCTTGAGCAACTGGACTGCAAGATTCCAGAAGAGCTCAAGATTGACAGAGTTCTGCAATCACTCCCTCCTAGCTACAAAGGTTTTGTAGTTACTTACAATCAAATTGGTTCCACTGATACGATCACTGAGCTCTTCGCTAAGCTGAAAGCTGCAGAGGTGGATATCAGGAAAGATAATCATGTGTTGATGGTCAACAAGACCACTAGCTTTAAGAAATCTAAAGATGCAAAGAAACCCTTCAAGAAAGGCAACGGCAAGCGCGTTGCCCCTGCTGAGAAGAAGCTCAAGTCTGGACCTAAGCCGAACACTGAGTGCTTCTATTGCAAGGACAAGGGTCACCAGAAGTGCAACTTTCCGAAGTACTTAGCGGACAAGAAGGCTGGCACCATTAAAGGTATATTTGATATACATGTTATTGATGTTTACCTTACTAGCGCTCGTTGTAGTGCCTGGGTATATGATACTGGTTCAGTTGCTAATATTTGTAACTCGAAACAGGAGCTACGGAATAGACGGCGGCTAGCAAGGGATGAGGTGACGATGCGCGTTGGCAATGGATCAAAAGTTGATGTGATGGCCGTCGACACGCTCTCCTTAGTTTTACCTTGAGGATTAGTTTTAAACCTTAATAAGTGTTATTATGTGCCTGCGTTGAGCATGAACATTATATCTGGATCGTGTTTATTGCAAGACAGTTATTCATTTAAATCAGAGAATAATGGTTGTTCCATTTATATGAATAACATATTTTATGGTCATGCACCTGTTGTGAATGGTTTATTTCTTCTGAATCTCGAAAGCAATGAAACGCACATCCATAATATTGAGGCTAAGAGATGCAAAGTAGATAGTGATAATCCAACTTATTTGTCGCACTGCCGTCTAGGTCATATTGGTGTAAAACGCATGAAGAAACTCCATTCTGATGGACTTTTGGAGTCTCTTGATTTTGAATCATTTGACACGTGCGAGCCGTGCCTCATGGGCAAGATGATCAAAACCCCGTTCTCCGGAATAATGGAGGGAGCAACGGACTTATTGGAAATCATACATACCGATGTATGCGGACCAATGAGTGTTTCGACGCGCGGTGGATATCGCTATTTTCTCACTTTTACTGATGACTTAAGTAGATATGGGTATATCTATTTAATGAAACATAAATCTGAGACGTTTGAAAAGTTCAAAGAATTTCAGAACGAAGTGGAAAACCATCGTAACAGGAAAATTAAATTTCTACGATCCGATCGTGGAGGTGAATATTTGAGTTATGATTTTCTCATGCATCTTAAAGAAAGCGGAATCGTTTCGCAACTCACGCCACCCGGAACACCACAGCGCAATGGTGTGTCTAAACGCCGAAATCGAACTCTATTAGATATGGTGCAATCAATGATGTCTCTTACAGATTTGTCGTTATCATTTTGGGGTTATGCATTAGAAACCGCTATATTCACTTTAAATAGGGCACCATCTAAATCCGTTGAGACGACACCGTATGAACTATGGTTTGGTTCTAAACCTAAGTTGTCATTTCTTAACGTTTGGGGATGTGAAGCTTACGTCAAGAAGTTGATGCCGGACAAGCTCGAACCCAAAGCGGAGAAATACGTCTTCATAGGATACCCTAAGGAAACGATTGGGTATACCTTCTACCACAGATCCAAAGGCAAAGTGTTTGTTGCAAAGAACGGATCCTTTCTTGAGAAGGAGTTCCTCTCGAAAGAAGTGAGTGGGAGGAAGGTAGAGCTAGACGAGGTTATTGAACCTTCTCTCGAGTTGGAGAGTAGCGCAGCACCTGAAATTGTTCCAGTGCCGTCTGCACCAACAAGAGAGGAAGCTAATGACGAGGATCATGAAACTTCGAACGATTCTACTACTGAACTTCGCAGGTCGACAAGGTCACGTGCCACTCCTGAATGGTATGGAAACCCTGTCTTAACCGTCTTGTTGTTAGACAACAGTGAACCTGCGAACTATGAGGAAGCAATGATGAGCCCAGACTCTGAGAAATGGCTAGAGGCCATGAAATCCGAATTGGGATCCATGAGAGAAAACCAAGTATGGACTTTGGTGGACCCTCCTAGCGACCGTAAGGCCATTGAGTGCAAATGGATTTTCAAGAAGAAAATGGACGCGGATGGTAATGTTACTGTCTATAAAGCTCGGCTTGTCGCAAAAGGGTTTCAGCAAGTTCAAGGTGTTGACTACGATGAGACTTTCTCTCCCATAGCGATGTTTAAGTCCATTTAGATTTTATTAGCAATTGATGCATTTCATGATTATGAAATATGGCAGATGGATATCAAGACTGCGTTCCTCAATGGCAACATTGATGAAGAGTTGTATATGATGCAGCCCGAAGGTTTTGTCGATCCTAAGGATGCTAATAAGGTGTGCAAACTTCAGCGTTCCATTTATGGACTGAAGAAAGCATCTCGGAGTTGGAACCTTTGTTTTGATCAAGTGATCAAGAGTTTTGGATTTGTTCCAAATTGCTATGAAGCTTGTATCTACAAGAAAGTGAGTGGGAGCTCGGTGACATTTTTAGTACTATATGTGGATGGCATAATGATTATTGGAAATGACATTGGTATGCTTAACGATGTGAAGAGTTATTTGAATAAATGTTTTTCAATGAAAGACCTAGGAGAAGCTGCTTATGTATTAGGCATCAAAATCTATAGAGATAGACAAAGACGCCTAATAGCTTTAAGCCAAAGTACATATCTAGACAAAGTTCTAAAAAGGTTCAAAATGGATAAAGCAAAGAAAGGTTCATTGCCCATGTTGTCAGGTAAGATATTGAGCAAGGCTCAGTGTCCAGCTACGGTAAACGATAGAGATACTATGAGCAAAGTGCCATATGCCTCGACCATAGGTTCTATCATGTATGCCATGTTATGTACTAGACCGGACGTGTCCAATGCTCTTAGTTTGACGAGCAGATACCAAAGTGATCCAGGAGTGGAACACTGGACAGCCATAAAGAACATCCTAAATTATTTAAATAGGACTAAAAAAATGTTCTTGGTTTATGGAGGTGATGAGAAGCTCGTCGTAAAAGGTTACGTCGACGCTAGTTTCGACACCGACCCGGATGATTCTAAATCTCAGACAGGATACGTTTATATTTTGAATGGTGGAGCTGTGAGCTGGAGAAGCTGCAAGCAAAGCGTGATCGTGGGATCTACAACAGAAGCGGAATACATGGCTGCTTTAGAAGCATCAAGTGAAGGAGTTTGGATCAGGAACTTCATCACTGAGCTTGGTGTGGTTCCAAGTGCCTTGGACCCACTGGAGATATTGTGCGACAACACTGGCGCCATATCATTGGCTAAGGAACCAAGATATCATCCAAAAACCAAACACATCAACCGCCGTTTTCATATAATTTGAGATTATATAGCAGATGGAGATCTAAAGATTAGCAAAGTACATACGGATCTGAATGTCGCAGATCCATTGACTAAACCTCTTCCACGAGCAAAACATGATTAGCACCTTAATGCCATGGGTGTTAGATTGTTGCCAGATGTAAACTAGATTATTGACTCTAGTGCAAGTGGGAGACTGTTGGAATTATGCCCTAGAGGCAATAATAAATATGTTATTATTATAATTATTATTCATGATAAAGTTTATATTCCATGCTAGAATTGTATTAAGCGGAAACTTTGATACTTGTGTGGTTTATGAACAACACCGTGTCCCTTGTACGCCTCTATGGACTAGCTCATTGATTAATGACGGTTAAGGTTTCCTAACCATAGACATGAGTTATCGATTAATAATGAGATAATGTCATTAGGAGAATGATATGATGGACAGGCCCAAATTAAGCAGAGCAATTAGATCGTGTCATCGTGTTCATCTTTGCGAAGCTTTTTCCTATGTCAAGTATTGTATTCCTTAGACCATGAGATAATACAACTCCCTGGTATCGGAAGAAAGCTTTGAGGTCATCAAACGCCATCCTATGTGAGGGTGATCATAAAGGTGTCTCTCAGGTGATCGGAAAGTACTTGTTGGGTTGTATGTATCGAGATGGAATTTGTCCCTCCTGAGTCGGAGAGATATACTTCGGGCCCACTCGGTAATCAATATCAACAACACTTGCAAGCACGTGGTTAAGGAGTTAATCACAAAGTTATATCGGATTATGGAACAAGTAAAGTACTTGCTGTGAACGAGATTGAACTAGGTATGCCGATACCAATGATTGAATCTCGGGCAAGTAAAATATCGCATGACGAAGGGAATACATATATGGGATTAATTGAATACTGGCATCGTGGTTCATCCGATATGACCATCGATGAGTATGTGGGAGTCAATATGGGTTTCCAGATCCCGCTGTTGATTATTGATAGAAGATCATGTCTGCATATTCTCGAACCCATAGGGTCACACACTTAACGTGCATCGACGCTAGGATAGAATGGATAATTGGTTTATGAGTTTTTGTTCGGAGTCTCGGATGAGATACAGTACATCACGAGAGGTTCCGAAATGGTCCGAAGAATGAGATTCATATAAAGGAAAGCAGTTTTTGGATTTCGGAATCATTTTGGAGTTTATCGGTATTGTACTAGAAGGTTCTAGAAGGTTCCGGAGTGGGACCAATGTGGGCCCACTTGTCGGAGGCCTACGTGGGCCTAAGGGGAAGTGACCTGGCCACTTTGGGCCCGGGGAACAAGGCCCAGCCGGCCAGCCCTAGGGGAAACCCTAGGGGGAGCTTCTAGAAGAAGGGGGAAGACTTGCCCCCCACTCCACCCCTTGGTCGCCGCCCTAGGGCTTGGAGGAGGGGTCAAGGTGGGACGGCCAGCCCCCTATATAAGGAGGGCAGGGGCGCAGCCTCCCCCCCACTCCTCCAACCCTAGCCACCAACTGCTGCCCCTCCATCTCTCTCTCCCTCCCGACTGCGCGTAGGCAAAGCCCTGCCGCAGAAACTCTCCACCATAAACACCACGCCATCGTGCTGCAGATCCAATCTATCTCTCCATCATACTTGCTGGACCAAGGAAAGGAGGAGACGTCGCTGCAGCGTACGTGTGCACCTCTCGAAGGTGCCGCCACTTGCGGCGTAGGATCAGATCGGATCACGAGGAGGAGACGGCGAGTACGACTACATCAACCACGTTCTGTTGAACGTTTCTGCTGTGCGATTTCTTCAAGGGTATGAAGATCTCATCAATATCTCTCGTTGATTACATCTCCTAGATTAGATCTTGGCTTTCTTGTTCGCATCCATAGAAATTTTTTGATTTACTATGCTGCGAAACCCTTCAGTCTAAGCTTGGAGAAGCTAGTTTTATGAGAAAGATCTTTTTAGTTCCCCAGCTTTAGGGAAGAAAATTTGATTTGATGATACTTTATCTCCCATATGTGGTAATTCTAATGATACTTGTGATCCACATACTGAAAGTGTCCCTTTTAAAATACCTATTGAAATTGTTGAACGTGTTATGAACAACTGCTATTTTGGAGATGGAACTGTCCATCCTAGCGAGCATTTACTCTTTATACATGAACTATGTGAGTTGTTCAAGTGTGCGGGTATTTCAATGGACCAAGCTAAGAGGAAGCTATTCCCTTTCTCACTTAGGGGCAAAGCAAGGGAGTGGTATGAGCTACTAGATGATCCTCATCATTTGTAGTGGAAGGAACTTGAATCTCTCTTTTATTTTAAATTTTATCCTCCTCATGAAATTCATAAAGATCGGAATTATATTTATAATTTTCATCCTCATGAGGGAGAAAGTATTGCCCAAGCTTAGGGGAGATTGAAGTTACTAATGCTCAAATGTCCCATTCATGATCTCCCCGATAATATTATTATTAATAATTTTTATGCAAGACTT
Source organism: Avena atlantica (assembly GCA_910589765.1). Taxonomy (NCBI): domain Eukaryota; kingdom Viridiplantae; phylum Streptophyta; class Magnoliopsida; order Poales; family Poaceae; genus Avena; species Avena atlantica. Next base: position 110,450,607 of record OU342735.1, read on the forward strand.
TTAGGACATTACAAGGACTATCTAGATACCTGTTTAGAGGGATGCTTCACAAGTAAGGAGGTAAAAGCCAAGTGGGATCTTCTTGAAACAATTCAAAGCAATACCGAATATTGGGATAATGACAAAGGTAAAGAACCAGGTATAAACTATGAATATGATTGCATTAAGTCTTTCGCTGAAACTGCTGATTTTCAAGAGCTTAGTGCTAAATATGGTCTTGATCCTAAAATTCTTATTAGATGTTATAGAGCCTTTGCTCCCATATTAATGCTCCTAAAGAAAAATGGGACATGTATCATGAACATTTTAAAGACACTTGCATGGAAAATGAAAATTCTATTAATGATTGCAATAAACATGCTCAAACTTCTGAAAGTGCTATTTCTTATAAGCATGTTAATTTTTGTGGTATGCATAGACCTTGGGAGAAGAATCAAATAGAAGAAGAATATTGTATCACCCACTGGAATGAACAAACTATAAAATGGTATAAGGCTCTAGATGATCTTGGTAAAAAAGTTTGTGCCCTCTATCCTTTTATTTGTCAAATTTGCTTTGAAGTGGGTCATTTCAATTTTCAATGCTCTGGCCATAATAATCCTGCAAGTTTGTATTGTGATAACATGATCACTGATAATCAACATGATGAACTTACATTATTTTTGGGGTGTGAAGAGTTATCAAGAAAAACCTCTTTGATAGACACGAGTACTTTTGATATGAATAGCGTCTTGCATGGTTGTCATATTTATTGTGTTGAAAACTACCACGCAAATACTTACATACAAAATCTTATAAAAGATGATATTTTACCAAATTATGACAGGACTGATATGTGTTTTGATCTTATAAATGAAAAAGAGGAATCCTCCAAAGTTTCTTCTATTGTCTCTAACAATAAACCAGGGTATGTGGAGAAGCTTCCTTTCAAGCATCTCCCTCCTAAAGAGGAGAAGGAGAAGAATAAGAGGAGTAAAAGGAGAGAGGAAATAGTATCTTCCTCTAATCATGTTGCTCCTATCATAGTTTTTGCTGATGAGTCTGAACTAGATGATGTTCCTATGCCTGTTACCTATAGTAGTGATCATGATTGGGAAAAGCACACCACTTTTGATATTGAAAATATCTTTGGTACCAATTCTGAAAATGATGATATTAATAATTGTTGTGCTATTAGTGCTATCCATGTTCCTTCCAATGATGATATGTTTACAAATGAACACACTTGGGAAGATAGTTATTCTATTGCTTATGATGATAGCAAACCTCCAATTTATGATGATTACAATGATGAATATGATATTTTCAGTCCACCTACTATTGAGGAGAAAATTAATTGTGATTACAATATGCCTCCTATATTTGATGATTATGGAGATGAGAATAACAATGATAGCTATTTTGTTGAATTTGATCCCACTGCAATTAATAAGAATGGCTATTCTTATGTGGAGAGTAATAATAATTTTATGCCTGTGGCTCATGATAAGAATGTTTCTCGTGATAGTTATATTGTTAATTTTGTCCATGTTGCTACTGAAAGTTATTATGAGAGAGGGAAACATGGTTTTATGCATCTTAAGAATATTAAGTTTCCCCTCTTTATGTTGAAATTTTTGAAGTTGCATTTGTTTTGCTTTCCTATGCTTGTTGTTTTGTGCTTTCATGACTTGTTTCTTTACAAGATTCCTATGCATAGGAAGTGGGATAGACTTAAATGTGTTTTGAATTTGCTTCTTGATGCTCTCTTTTACTTCAATTCATATTTCTTATGTGAGCATCTTCTCAAACTATCAAGCCTAACTTAAAGGCGTTAAAGAAAAGTACTTGTTGGGAGATAACCCAAGAGTTTTCTTGAGTCTTGGAAGTTATTACTTCTGTAATGACCTCTCCTTATCCTTTTTGTTTGCCTTTTGTGCCAAGAATGACCTCTAATGAGAGGGAAGTAAGATTTGGAGAGTTGCTGTCCCGAAACAGATTTCTGTCCTCCACCAAAAATATTCGTGAGGAGTCTCTATAACTCGGATTGAGCTCAAAATTTACGAATAAAACCCCCGGTATGTTAGCTAACTTTTGTTAGTTCAACACTTTTTTATTTGAGCAACATAAGATCTTCTAAAAAATCGGTTTCTACCCTTCTGGTCTCTTTTGACAGATTTCTGCCATTATTTGCATTTGCTTCTTATTGATTCCTTTTTGGGTTCTTTTTGGGAAATTGAGCTTTTTGAAGGAGTTGCTACAGTAGCTTGTATTTTTAGTGAAATGTTTTTCTGTTCCAAAAAGCTTTGCCAGAGTTCTAATATCTTTTGAATACACTAATGTTGCTAATGAAGATTGTGTGAAGTTTTGTATGAAGGAAAATTTGCAGGTGTAGAGAAAGAATGATGTAATGAGATGAAGAATGGACAAAAGCTCAAGCTTGGGGATTCCACCCCGTGTCACCCCAAGAAGTATTCAAGAGGTACAAGCGTAAAAGCTTGGGGATGCGCAAGGCATCCCCTTCTTCATCAATAAAATTCTCAAGTCCTTCTAGACACTTCATTTTTATTATTTCATGCATTGTTGTGTTGTTCTTGGAGCGTCTTAGTTTTAATTTTTGGTTTTTGTTTGCTTAGTTTGCTTGAATAAATTTGGTTGATCACAACACTACTTTTTGGAGAGAGAGAGACACTCTGTTTTCATTGCCTAGAACACTCTAGTTTTCACTCTTATTGTTTTGTGAGTGTTCTCTTTTGCTACCACTGTGTTCAGCCTTAGTTTTCTTGTGCTTTCAACTTGGAACTTTTTAGTTCTTCTTTGTGGATTTGTGAGACAAGCTCACTGTTCTTTATTGATTATTATCTTCGTGAGTTGTTTAAAATAAGTTGCTTGGTGTTGGAAAGGAGTAGGAAGCTTCATGCTTAAGTGGTACAAAAGGGAGCTTGCATTGACTGTGACTTAGACTTTAGCATGACATGCTAGGTGTTGTTTTGACCTTATGCTTAGTGATTATTGTTGTAGCATGTCTTGTTCCAAACAGTTGGGATTGCTTAGTGTGCCTTGAAGAAATTATGTGTTGTTTTAGCATGGAAAAGTATAGTATAGTGGTATTCTCCTTTGATGTTTTGCTTGGGTTGACTTGGCACATTCTCACACCATGTTATGACTATGACAAGTCACCACAACCTCTATGATCATTTAGTCCTTGACTTGTAGTACCACTCTATGCTATTGCTCTCTTATTTGGTTGCTCCCAGTCTTTTGCAAGCCTCCACTTGTGTGAGTAAGCTCTACTCATGCTTCCAACTCCCAAGAAACCAAGTTATTCCAAAGTGTCCACTATAAACTCCTATGCATGGTGTGTTACACCATTCCAAGTATATTCTTGTTTTCAGATATCTTCTAATTAAAAACTATTTTGTTATGTGAAAACTTAGTGATTAAAGCCCTCAAGAACTTGATGGCACACTTTATATTCTTTGCCCCTAATAAACTTGAACCATTGTGTATTCTATGTTGTATATGCTTGCACTTATACGTTGGAATTAGTAGAACAGTGTTGTCACGGGGAACGTTTTCAACATTGCACTTGTACTTTGTACTCAGTTGATATCATGCTCTTTTGTCTATGGATGTCAGCAGTGTGAAATAAAGAGGGAACTTGTAAGTCCATGGAGTTTGTATCCTGTGTTAGAGAAACGCCTGGGCCGCTAGCCTAAGCCATGCCTAATCATGGTGGAAACTTGCAGCATCACCATAGTGACATCTATGAAGCATTCTTCTTATAAAAAAGAGACACAATGAGAAAAAGAAGAAAGAGAGAAAAAGCACCATATTCCCATGGTAAATAAGAAGATTGCTGATATGCTCATTGTCTGCTTGCCTTGTCATTTTGGTTATGGGAAAGCTCCTATACCATGTGCAAGGGGTACCCCGTTGGCGATTCTCAATGATATGCAAATACTTACAATGACAAGAACTTACAGGTGACTAAAGTTGAGTTGCATGAGGTGTGTCCCTCGTATTCAAGGGACTTGAGATTGCCAACTTATACTTCGTCAAGCATATACTCCATCTTTGTTCACTTTAAACTTAACCACTTCAAGATGCTTATGATAGGGGCAATGAGGGCTGAAAGCTAACAAGTACCATAATTTTTGGAAGCTCTTTTTGAAACTTGAAATCCATGCTTCCTTTATAAAAGGTCTTTCTTCCACCACTATTGGGTCTCCACCTTCTACCTTTAGGCACCATTAAGAGAGCATAGTTGTCATTATGTGTGCAATGTTCCAAAGCTTATTAATTGATGCATATTGTGATATTACTAGTTCTTGTGCTATTTGTTTCTAGTCACCCTTGTGAACTTTGAAGGTGTCATATGCATCTATATTGCTACTCTATGAGGGACAAGCCGATTTCCACTATGCCATGTTTTTGTATGTGAAACAAACAAACGTTTTTCAATGCATATTATTCACGATCTTTGTTTGTAGCTTGACATGTTGCTTGCATAGTTACTATGTCCTATTGTTAGAACTCCATCTTGCATGCACATGTTTAGAGTTCTTTGATCACAGCTTTCAATGCTTGCAAATGGTTTGATCTTTATTGTGAGGGTGCATGTCACCTCAAAAATTATTCTTTTTATCACTTACCTACTCGAGGATGAGCAGGAGTTAAGCTTGGGGATGCGTGATACGTCAGAAACGTATCTATAATTTTTTATGTTCCATGCTTGTTTAGTATCCACTTTGCTATGTTTTGTCTATACTTTGAGGTGTTTTTATATCTTTTCTGGAACTAACCTATTAACAAGTTTCCATAGTGCCAGTTGCCTGTTTTCTTCTGTTTTTGGTTCCATAAAGGAAGAAAATCAATATTCTCGGAATTGGACGGGACAAAAGCCAAAGTTATTACTTTCCCGGAGCAACACGGAACCACGAAGCAGATCCGGAGGGGGGCCACAGGGTGGCCAAACCCCCTAGGTGCGGGCAAGCCCTGGAGGCGCCTAGAGGGGGTGTGGGCCCCCTGGACCCCCACCGACCTTGATTCCTGCGCCTATAAGAAGCCTCCGATGGGAAAACCCTAAATAATCCAAAAGAAATCCACGAAAACCTCTATAGCGCCGTTGCCACCGAAGGGGAGATTCGGGGGATAGAAAGTCTCTGTTCTGGCACCTTTCCGGGACAGGGAAGTGCCCGCAGAGCCATCTTCATAGATCTCCATCGCCATCTTCATCAACTTTGTTGATTCCCATGATGAGGAGGGAGTAGTTCTTCCTCGGGGCTAAGGGCTCTACCGGTAGCTATGTGTTCATCTCTCTCTATGCATGATCTTGTTGTGGTCATGAGATTTGTAATCAAGTAGATCTACCTTGCTACTCAAGTGCTTCATTAGATCTCTGCTCTCCCCATGTGTGTGAAAGTGATAGCGTGCACGCCATGGTGGCACTTAGGTTTGAGTCTACATAAATACTCTTTGTGCTTTAATAGATCTATGCTTTTCCCCACCTTTGTGGAAGTGACAGCGGGCATACCGTGTGTGGCACTTTGGCTAGATTGAATATTTGTTATGAGTTATATTTGGAGTTGGATGTCTCTATGAAATTGTGGTGTTTGTTGGAACCATCAAGCGCTCAAGGTGACAGTGTGGGGTTATCTAGATTGGGGAAGGCCCTACAATGGATTAGAGTGTCCAACCGGAGAGTAGTTAAGAGTAGTATCATGAAGAGAGGATATTTATATGAGAGAGTGTTCACTAGTGAAAGTATGATCCCTAGGCCTTGTTTATAAACATTGAAACACCGTTTGCTACTAGATCTGTTGCATGTTTGCTTGCTTTAGTCTTCCTCCACTCCATAAGCTCTTTTGTGGCACCGTTACCCCACGTCAACAACAAGTCAGAAGCTATTTTCTGGCACCGTTACCACTTGTATTTCACTATCTCTTTGCCAAACTAGTGCACCTATATTGGGTGTGTTGGGTATACAAGAGACTTCTTGTATCTTGATTGCAGGGTTGCTTGAGAGGGAATACCTTTGACCACTTCCTCCCTAAGTTCGATAAACCTTGGGTGATCCACTTAAGGGAAACTTGCTGCTGTTCTACAAACCTCTGCACTTGGAGGCCCAACAAATGTCTACAAGAATAGAAGTGTGTAGACATCACCCCTAATAAACTTGAACCATTGTGTCATCTATGTTGTATATGCTTGCACTTATACATTGGAATTAGCAGAACCATACTGTCACGGGGAACGCTTTCAACATTGCACTTGTACTTTGTACACAATTGATATCATGCTCTTTTGTGTAAGGATGTCGCCGGTGTGAAATAAAAGGGGAGCTTGTAAGTCCATGGAGTTATGTATGTGTGTTAGAGAAATGCCTGGGCCGCTACCCTAAGCCATGCCTAATCATGGTGGAAACTTGCATCATCACCATAATGACATCTCTGAAGCTTTCTTCTTATAAAAAAAGCGACACATTGAAAATAGGAAAGAGAGAAAAAAGCACCATATTCCCATGGTAAATATGAAGATTGCTGAGATGCTCATTATCTACTTGCCTTGTCATTTTGATTATGGGATAGCTCCTGTATTATGTGCAAGGGGTACCCCGTTGGCGGTTCTCTATGATACACATGTACTTACTATAACAAGAACTTATAGGTGACTAAAGTTGAGTAGCATGAGGTACGGCCCTTGTATTCAAGGGACATGAGATTGCCAACTTATACTTTGTCAAGCATATACTCCATAGTTTGCTCACTTTAACCTTAATCACTTCAAGATGCTTATGATAGGGGCAATGAGAGTTGAAAGCTAACAAGTACCATAATTTTTGGAAGATCTTTTTGAGAATTGAAATCCCTGCTTCCCTTTATGAAGGACCTTTCTTCCACCATTATATTGAGTCTCCACCTTCCATCCTTTAGGCACCAGGTAAGAGAGCATAGTTGCCATTCTTAGTTCTATGTGCATTGTCCCAAAACTTATTGATTGATGCATATTGTTGATATTACTTGTTCTTGTGCTATTTGTATCTAGTCACTCTTATGAACTTTGAAGGTGTCCTATGCATTTATTTGCTACTCCATGAGGGACAAGCTGAATGCCACTATGCTATGTTTTCTGTATATGAAACAAATAAACATTTTGCAATGCATGTTATTCATGATCTTTGTTTGTAGCCTTTCATGTTGCATGCATAGTTACTTTGTCTTATTGTTAGAACTCCATCTTTCATGCTCATGTTTAGAGTTCTTTGATCCCAGCTTTCAATGCTTGCAAATGGTTTGAACTTGATTTTGATGGTGCATGTCACCTCAAAAATTATACTTTTTATCACTTACCTACTTGAGGACGAGCAGGAGTTAAGCTTGGGGATGCTTTGTCTACACTTTGAGGTGTTTTTATATGTTTTCTGGTACTAACCTATTAACAAGATGACATAGTGCCAGTTGCCAGTTTTCTTCTGTTTTTGGTTTTAGAAAGGCAGAAAATCAATATTCTAGGAATTGGACGGGACAAAAGCCAAAGTCAATATTTTACCGTGGGGAACAAGAAGCCGGAATACGTGTCACATCCCAAATTTTAGATTTGGTTCTGCATATCATTCATGGCATTGCATCATAATTATCCATGAAAAACTTTTGATTGAAATGATTCGGCAAAACACTACTTTCAAAACCCTATTTAGAATTGCTAAAATGCTCCTACAAGAGGGTATACTAGGACTTGTATTTTTTCTACCCTTGTAAACTAGTGGAAATAGGTACCACATGATCCTAGATTGATCTCCTAGATTTTAGAAAAATTTAGAAGGAAGAATCACTCGATTCGGAGCTCGTATGAAAAAGATACAATAGAATTTCTAAAACAGAAAAGAATAAAAGAAAAGAACAAAAAAAAAGGGAAGAAGCAGCGCTGCCCGCTGGGCCGAGCCGGCCCAGCCGCGCCAGCCAGCGGACGCGCGCGCGCAGCAGCCCACCGCCCGTGTGGCAGGAGCTATCTGCCGCCGCCCCCGCGCCCAGCCACCGATAGGTGGGGCCCACCTGTCGACGCCGACATCGCCGCCGCCGCCGCGTCCGGAACGGACTCCACGACCGCCGCCGCCGTTTCCGCCTCGGGCACCGCGTGGACCCCCCTTTATTAGCACCGCGCACGCCCCCTGCCTCTTCCTATCGCGCCGCCACCTCCCCCATCGCGAGCCGCCGCCGCCTCCCGATCCCGCCGCCCGCCACCGCCCGGTAAGCGTGCCGCCCGCCGCCGCGCCTTCCTCTCTCTCTCCCCGCAAGCTCGCCGCCCCGCGACCTCGCCTCGCCCCTGACTGCCCGCCTCCCCTTCCTCGCAGGACACCGCCCGACGCCACCGAGCCCGCGAGCGCCGCCGCCGCCTCCAGCCGGCCGCCGCGCGCGCCGCCCCGCGCCGAGGAGCTCCGCCCCGAGTCCGCCGACCCCGTGCGCCACCTCGCCGCCGTCGGAACCGCCGCTGTCGCCGCCGCCTCGCTCCCTGGCCGCACGATCCGCCACGGACGGCCCAGATCGTGCGAATACCACATGGTTGACTGGTTGACCAGTCAACGCACGCTGAGTCAGCAGGGAATATTCCTGGAATATTCCCTTTCGAATTAAATCTATTTATAATTTGCAGAAATTAGTAGAATCTTGTAAAATTTGTAGAAATTAATCTACTAGGCCAAAAATTGCAAATAAAATATGTGTAGATTCAGTAAGTCGAGTAGAATCGTTATGTACCATTGTTTTACACTTTTGCAGCAATATTTTGTCCAGATTAATTAGATAAGTTAATGGCCTTTTTCGAGTATTTAATTCGTAGAAAAAGATTTGTAACTCCAAAAATTTCAAATAATATGTCCCTGGATTCAGTAGAACAAGGGGAATCCCAAAGTGAATTAAAAAGATAGGCTTACAGTAAAAAAATTGCAGAAACTATTTAGTGGCCTTCTGCAGTATTTTAATTACTCAGGGAGTTTTATAATTCCTTTTTGAGAAATTCCAATTGGTACTGTTCCTAATTAGCAATGTATCTACAGTAGAATTTTTCCAAGATTTTACTACCAGTATGTTAACGGTAGTGATTTGTAGCTCTAGTTTTGAGCATTATAAATTGCAAAATAGTTTTCCTTGCGCTAAAATTATTTTCCATGCATGCATTCAGTATCTTTACTGAATAAGATTATGTGGTGCTACTGTAGCATCAATCCAGTTGTCATGCATGCATTCTTGCATCATCCTTGTTGCATATGCTTGTGGATGGTTTGTTTATGATTGCAATTGTATCGTGTAGATTGTGACGAGTGCAGCGCTTGCTCGTGTGTGGATTGATCTTCCGACCGCTACAACCAAGGCAAGTAGATGCTACTTTGTTCATGATGATGTCCTACTATTTTTAATGCATTGTCGTGTATTTTGTAGTTGCATGTGTAGGATGATACTATCGCTATGCTATGTCCTATTATGTGGTAGGGCTTTCCTTGTAGATGAACCACCGTTGGTAGATGTGCTTAGCCATGCTATGTTGAACGAGGGCTGGGTTACATCACTGAAAGTTGTTTCTAAATGTGTTGGTTTGTGAAAACTAAAAACAACATAATCAATGAATCTCCTGGGTGTGATGGGATTGATAATTTTTGGTGGTATCATTGCGGAAAGGCACCCAGGTATCAAGAGAAAATGATTGGCTTCTTTATTTTGTAGCTTACGTGTACAACCATGTGCCAATAATGAAATGGGCGGTTGGTTGGACTTGGTAGGTTGTGGTAACTCGAACCCGCATATCCAGAGATGTAGAATTTTGGTAGGTTGGACCGGTGCGCGTCGGGATTGGGGAGCTACTTCCCGAACAGTCTCTTCTTGGACTTCTCCCTATCATCACCCAAAATGAGAGTGATGGTACGAGCTGGGCTGGCCAAGTCACATGGGTAAAGTGTACTAACCCCTGCAGGGTGTATAATCTAATCGATTAGCCGTGTCCCCAGTTATGGACGTCTGAGTTGCTTGATAATGATTCCATGACATGTTTCTCGCTCATTCTAATTTCATAATTGCTTTAATGTTGTTGGGTTAACTTAATTGGGATCTTTTCAAACAAAATCAAAAACTGTTTACGAAAGTAGGACAAAGGTGTTTGTAAATGCAAGCTAGCCACAGCTCCACTCGCCAAATATGCATGTAGACGTTAGCACTATTGTCTCCTTTACTAGCTCTACTTGCCATACATTCCATGTATTGACCCTTCGAGGCTGCTATGTTTCATGTTGCAGGATATTCCGATTCCGAGTAATCGATATAGGCCACGGTACTCCACTCGGCACTTGTTCACTTGTGGGAAATTTGAAGAATGGAGGATTTGCTTTATTTATGTTGCTACCTGAATAATTTGAGCTAGCCTTGAGCTAAGATTTTATTGTAATAATGGTACTCTGATCTTAGTTATTTATGATACACGGATATTTTGCTATGTTATTCATCTTATTCTATTGTGGGCCAATGAACCGATCCAGGGATTGGCATGTCACATAGAAGCCACGGTCTTTTCAGAACCGTGGTGTTACAATACGAGACGAAGGAGAGTCACTAGGGGGCCTGTAAGATCCCTCCTTTATAAGGTAAGGATCCCTATGATTGCAATTCTAGTCCTTGGATCAATGCTATCATCCATAGTTCAAGATGAAGTACACAGATACAAAGGTCATTATTACATATCATTCCAGAGACAAAATAGTCTTTTACAACTCCATGGCCAAAGGCCTAATACAAGAGTTCAAATGTAAATAAGATAAATAAGTCTTCATCTTCATGTGCCACAGGCAAGCATGTTGAGTGTAGACTCATAACCCCTAATCATCATCAGAATATCCTGCAACATCACAAGTTACAGCCACAGTGGGTCAATACATTGGAATAGTATTGGCAAGTTATACCTTAGTATAATATTGGCATCTAGATACCACATGCATTTGGCTCAGTGTAGCTTAGGCTTGCTTTGCTCAAAATAGGTTTTACCTATCAGTTAAAAACACTAAGTTTTCTTTGACAAAACTTTACCTAGGAATCACCAATAGACATTGGTGAACCTTCACCCTTGTTCAACCACAAGTTTTAACTTAGAAATTGGGATGAGGAGATTCTTGATAGCTTCCATGTCTTGATGCTCAAGTTGTCCAATACCAGGGACATGGCTAAGTACTTAGATTCTTCCATCTGCAGAGGTTGTGCACTTTCCCCACAAGACTTCATTTTCACCAAGACAGGACCTTTCAGAAGCCTTCCCTTAGACCAAATGGACGCGCTCCAAACCTATCATCCCACTACCACCAACTGTCCAAATGGCTAAGTTATTGCAACCTATATGATCCAGGCACAGCCCATAATGCCATGTGGCTGCACTAGAAGCTTCTTAACATATGGCATCTCAAATCCCTTTGTTCCTGGGTGGCTTTCCACAAGTGAGATACACAAGGTAAACCATATAAATGGGCCTTGTGTAACCACTCAACACAAACCATTCTTTCCATTCCACCCAGGTGTTTCATGCACTTAGTTGTTTTATTAAGCAAAACACAAGTCAAAGACTTATAAATATTTCACATAGCATGAATATATAACCACCTTTGGTTGCTACTAGCTAGGCTAAGCATGGCAATGGTAAGCATCTTAACTTAGAGAAATTTCTAACAATTCTATAACTACTAGGATTTCCCAAGCATAGCATATAGATACTTATCAAAATATCCATGCAAGTCCTATACAAAATATTTCTAGTGCATAGGTGAAAAATATAGGAATAAAATCATGAAGCACCACTTGCCTTGGTAGTTTGGGGAGTAGCAACAATCTTCACAACCACAATCACTATTGGCAACAAAATCTACACATAAAATAATGGCACCAAAATCACATATCAAAATATACAAACAAAAATATATGAATGCATGCAAATGCCATGTGATGATTTTTCTACACCAAACAAGACAAGTGAATAGTACTCAAACATAAACAAGTCCAATATACCCAAAATAATCTTTATTTGATCTTTAAAACATTTTTCAAATAATTTCTATATCCCAAAATAAGCCTACAAATGTTTCTGCAAAAACAATCATTTTTACAGAGGCAAAACATTAAACACATTGCATAAAAAGATAGGATTTTCTCTCCTGATTCCAGTGATATAAAGTTTGCAAAATTTGAACGTGCGAATCAAAAGTTATGAATTTTACAAGTTTGAATCGCAAATAGATCTAAATTCTGTTTTTAAATCTAAACCCTAGCCACGCGGCGTGTTCTGATTGGCTGATACCGATTCTCACGGATCGATCGATGCGGGCCGTAGGATTTAAGTGACACTGTGCAGCTCAGATCTAAAGAAAATGCTTCGTTAAGTGATCTATCGTACGCGTTGGATCTGGATCTAACGGTTGTGGACCAAACGACCAAAGTCTGGCGGCGCCAGCGGCGGCGAGTGGCGGCGGCGGCTCTGTCAGAGATGTTGCCGGCGATTCAGATCGCGCGGGGGGGGAGTGGAGGTGTTTACCGTGTTCGTGGGACTGCAGTGAAGCTCAAGGTGGTCGAGGGAGGGATAGGGGCGCTCGGATTCGGCTGCTATTGCTCGCCGGAGTGAAGCCTATCGTCGGGCAAGCTCTGGCATCGTCAGGGGCGAGGTTGTGGTGCGCTCTAAGACAAACCAGAGATGCCGTTGTATGCGCACAAGCCTGGCGAACAAGTGAGTATCCAGAAGAGAGGAAGGGGTGGTCGGGAACTACTAGGAGGGGTCGCCGGAGTTGCGCTGAGCTTCGGTTGCTTCCAGAGGTGGACGATGACGATGCTCTAGGACGATACAGAGCAAAAGAAAGGCATGAGAAGATGCGCAAAGACACACTGATCACGCTTGTATGAATCAGAGACAGGGGGCGGACGATGCTTACCGGAATCGCACTCCGGAGTGGCTCGGTAATACGGCGGTGCAAGTGGTATTGTGGGCAGCCTGGTGGCGGAGTGGGGGTGCTGAGTGAGGGGAAATGGTCGCAGAGGGGTGGAATTTAAGTGCAGGGGCGAGAATGACGCACTGCATCAATGGAATTTAAGTGCATTTGCGTTGGGAGGAAACGGCCGCGGCGGCGCTGGTCGCAGGCGTGATTTGGGGACGATGAGATGACGTGGTTGCGAGGCCTAGTGGTCAGCGAGGGGGTGTGCGCGGGCGCGGTGAGAAACGGAAAGAAAAGAAAACCCCCGGGTGGGCTGCTTCATCTGTTGGGCCGAAAAGGTGGCGCCAGGCCCAGTTCTGTTTTCTATTCTCTTTTCTTTTTCTAAATCGATTTTCAGGAATCCTTTTCAAACAAATTCAAAAGCATTTGAATTATAAATCTTTCTGGACTTGTACAAAGTGAAACCTGTATACTTTTGCATATAAAACCATGCTGTCTCATTAGACTTGCTTGGTCCTTTTGAAAATTCAAAATAAACAGTGCCTTAGCACATGATTTGATAAAGATTTGAAAATGGTTTTAATACCAAATTTTGTTTTGGAAAATTTTGTCCAAGCTTGGAACTCAACCAACCAATCCTATGAACTCACAACAATGGTTTTAAAACAAATATTCCCTCACTAGAGAGTGGCATTGGATCAAGGCTTGTCCACATGAAATAATAGCATCCAAAGTTTCTGTTTCTTTCAAAGGAGTTTGAAATTGAACCCTAAATGAATGTGCATGTAAGGATGATATGCAATCTTTGAAGACATGATTTTAGGGATGTTACAAATCTAACCCCCTTAAGGTGAGTCTCGCCCTCGAGATTTGGATTGGCTAGCAAATAGGTGAGGGTGGTCTTTCCGAAGATCATCTTCTCTTTCCCATGTTGCTTCTTCTTCGGAATGATGGTTCCATTGAACTTTGCAGAATTTGATAGTCTTAGTCCGAGTAACTCTTTATGCAGTCTCAAGAATCTTGATAGGTTTTTCCTCATACATGAGATCACTTTCCAACTGAACTTCCTCCAAAGGTATAGTATCCTTTAAAGAAGTCTTTTCCATCTCTGGATGGCATTTCTTAAGTTGACTCACATGAAACACATTATGAACGGCAGACAATGATTCTGGCAATTCAATCTCATAAGCTACTTCTCCTTTACGACTCAGAATCTTGAATGGTCCAACATATCTTGGGGCCAACTTTCCTTTGACTCCAAATCTCTTCACTCCACGAAGTGGTGACACTCTAAGATAAGCTTTATCTCCCACTTCATAGGTGAATTCCCTACGCTTAGAATCTGCGTAGCTCTTCTGTCAGGACTGTACTATCTTCAATCTGTCCTTAACTAGTTTGACTTTCTCTTCAGCCTCTTTGATTAGTTCTGGTCCGAACAAATTTCTTTCTCCTACACCATTCCATAACAATGGGGTGGTACACTTTTCCCATAGAGAAATTCAAACGGTGTCATATCAATACTGGCTTGATAGTTGTTATTGTAAGAGAATTCTGCGTAAGGCATACTTTCATCCCAACTGGCTCCATAGTCTAGGGCACATGCCCTTAACATATGTTCAAGTATCTGGTTGGTCCTTTCTGTTTGTCCATCAGTCTGAGGATGAAAAGCAGTGCTGAATTCCAACCTCGTTCCCAATGACTCATGTAGTTGCCTCCAAAAATGAGAAGTGAATTGAGTTCCCCTATCATACACAATACTCTTGGGTACTCCATGCAGGCATACAATCTTACTCATATAGATCTTGGCTAACTTAGCACTTGTATAGGTTGTCTTCAGGGGTATGAAATGAGCCACTTTAGTTAGGCGATCCACTACTACCCAAATAGAATCATATCCTAACCTGGTCCTTGGCAATCCAGTTATGAAATCCATGCCAATCTTGTCCCATTTCCAATAAGGAATAGGTAGTGGTTGTAGCAATCCTGCTGGTTTCTGATGTTCCGCTTTCACTCTACTACATACAACACACAAGGCAATATGTTCAGCGATGTCCTTCTTGAGATTATTCCACCAAAATCTTTCTTTCATATCGATGTACATTTTGGTGTTACCCGGATGAATGGAATATGGTGAGTTGTGTGCTTCCTGTAAAATCAGTTTCCGAAGCTCTGGATCTTGTGGAACACAAATGCGTTTTCCATACCATAAAGTACCCTGTTCGTCTTCATGGAATCCTTTGGCTTTTCCTTTTCCAATCTTTTCCTTGATCTCTTCAATTTCTTTGTCTGTCTTTTGGACTTCTTTGATTTTGTCCAACAAAGTGGGTTGAACATCCAATGACATGAGATGTCCTTCAGGCACAATCTCCAATCTGAGATCTCTAAATTGGGCACACAGATCATCTGGCAACTCTCCCTTTGTAAGGCCATTCACAAAAACCTTATGGCTTAGAGCATCTGCTACAACATTTTCTTTACCGGGATGGTATTGCAAACTCAAGTCATAGTCCTTGATGAGTTCTAGCCATCTTCTTTGTCTCATGTTAATTTCTTTCTGGGTGAAGATATACTTCAAACTTTTGAGATCTGTGAACACTTCACATCGCTTTCCCAAAAGATAATGTCTCCATGTTTTGAGTGCATGGACAACAGAGGCTAACTCTAAATCATGAGTTGGATAATTTACCTCATGAGTTTTGAGTTGTCTCTAGGCATAAGCCACAACTTTCCCTTCTTGCATTAGCACTGCACCTAATCCATGATGAGATGCATCGCAATACACTTGGAAATCCTTCTCCAAATCTGGCAAACATAAGACTGGTGTTGTCACTAGTCTCTTCTTCAATTCTTGGAAACTGAGTTCACATCCTTTTGACCAAGCAAATTTCTTGTCCTTTTTTAGCAACTCTGTCATTGGCTTAGCTACCTTGGAGAAATTCTCAATAAATCTTCTGTAGTATCCTGCCAAGCCAAGGAAACTACGAACCTCTTTTACTGACTTAGGAGATTCCCATTCAGTTACAGCTGACACTTTAGCAGGATCAACTGCTACACCATCTCCTGACACAATGTGTCCAAGAAATCCAACTTCATTTAACCAAAATTCACACTTGCTAAATTTGGCATACAGTTTATGCTCTCTAAGCTTCTCAAGTATCAAACTCAAATGTCCTTCATGCTCTTCTTTGCTCTTGGAGTAGATCAAAATGTCATCAATAAAAACAACAAGAAACTTATCAAGGAACTCCATGAACACCTTGTTCATCATATTCATGAAGTATGCTGGTGCATTGGTCAAACCAAATGGCATCACTGTGTACTCATATAATCCATACCTAGTGGTGAAAGTTGTCTTAGGTATGTCTTGTTCTCTTATATTAAGCTGAAAATATCCTGATCGAAGATCAATCTTTGAGAACATACAGGCTCCTTCTAACTGATCAAACAAGTCATTGATTCTAGGCAAAGGGTATTTGTTCTTGATAGTCACCTCATTGAGTGAACGGTAATCTATGCATAACCTTTGACTTCTATCCTTCTTTTCCACAAACAGAACCGGTGCTCCCCAAGACGAAGAACTTGGTTGAATAAATCCTTTCTGGAACTGTTCTCCAAGTTGTTTCTTGAGTTCATTCAACTCATCAACTGACATCGTGTACGGTCTCTTTGCTATTGGTCCCGATCCTGGTAGCAAGTGAATAAGAAACTCCACATATCTATCTGGTGGCATTCCCGGTAATTCTTCCGGAAATACATATGTATATGCACTCACAATTGGCACACTGTCTATGCTAACCCCCTTAAGAGAATTTAGCTTACTTCCTTTTAATTCAAAGTTAGATTTGAATCTTATCCGTTTCTTTTCCGGGGTTGTGAGTGCGACAGTACGATTGGCACAATCTAGTACTCCTTCATACTTGGTCATCCAATCCATTTCCAAAATTACATCCAGTCCTTGGGAATCTAGGATTATCAGACTCAATGGAAACTTATGCTTTCCAAACTCTATCACTAGATCACGGCATCCAAGACTTACTATCATATCTCCACCGGGAGAACTTACTTTGATTGGACACCCAATGTTTTCAGTTGGAAACCCATTTCTATCAACAAATGCTTTTGATATGAATGAATGTGATGCACCAGTATCAAAAAGAACAAGTGCTGGAATAGAATTGAGTTTGAACTTACTAGCCACGGCATCTGACTCTTCATAGATTTCTTCCACATTGATGTGGTTCACTTGTCCCTTCTGGAAAGGGTTGGGCTTGTTGGGTCCTTCAACTTTCTTTTCTGGACATTCATTTGCATAATGCCCCATCTTCTTACACTTGAAACATTCAACATGACTAAGATCCTTCTTGACAGGCTGGCTTCCACTACCACTTCCACTTCCATTGTGATGGCTTTTGTATCCACTCTTGTCATTCTTGTACTTGTCATTGTCATGACTACGGTAATGCTTGTTGTCATGATGACGGTTGTGGTTGTGGTGGTTGTTGTAATTTCCATGCTTGTGGGATCTAGAACTCCCACTATCATCATAATGGGAACGTTTGTGAGACGATCCCGAGCTGTGCTTGTCAGAGTTGTGTTTCCTCTTACTGCTTTCAACCTATTTCATCTTGCTCTCCAAGATGGCAGCCTTGTCACAAAGAGATTGATAGGTGGGTACATAGGCCACAGATAGTTGCAGGTTCAGTTCATCGTTTAGTCCTTCGAGGAACTTCTATTTCCTCTTAGCATCAGTGTCAACTTCATCCGGTGCATAACGCGCCGAATTGTTGAACTCCTCAATATACTCTGCCACGCTATGGTGGCGCTGCTTCAAGTTATGAAATTCCTTCTTCTTCAAACTCATCACTCCGGATGAGATGTGATCTGTACGGAAACCATCTTCAAAGATAGCCCATGTCACATCCTCTATGGGAGTGGTGATCTGGAAGTTATCCCACCATGTAGCTGCTGGTCCTTTCAACAAGTGTGCTGCAAACCTGACTTTCTCCTTATCAGTACAGCCTACCGTTACCAAATCCTTGTTCACTGAGTGTAGCCAATCATTGGCCACCATGGGATCAGTATTTCTTGAGAACTTAGCAGGCCTCAGTCTTAAGAATCTGGTAAGCATGTCAAAACCTGGTGGGTTGTTCTGATTGTTGTTGTTGTTATTGTTGTTATTGTTGTTGTTCTGATTCTGCATAAATGTAGTCATCATCTACATCAGCTGTGTCTGAGCTGTCATCAGCTGCTGCATCTCTGGGGTGACATTGTTGTTGTTCGGGTTGGGGTTGGCACGTCGAGGAGGCATCTGTGGTTTTCAATAAGGATAAGAATGAGATACCCATAGATGCTTAACATGCACAATACATCACACATACAATCACAAACAAGCATCAAAATAACAAAAGTTCAGCAACATAGACAACAAGTTTTGAAAAGTAAACACACCAATAGCAAGCCATCCACATGTTGGATGGTCATTGCGACTCAATAATCAAAAGCATGGTAAATAAAAGGTAAATCATTAGTCATCACTACTCTGCATCAACCTCCTCATCAACAAGTGTAAGACCTGCATTCTCCATAGCGGTCTTGTATTCCTCGACATTGGTAGTCAAGGCCTCTACTTTGGCTTTGAGAGCCCTCTTCTATGCACGAAGCCTCTCAATCACACCCTGCTGATGCTCGATCTCGAAGTCCTTGGCCTCTAGTTCTGCAGTCATGTCTCGAATCCTCTTGTTCCTATCTTGTACTCTTTTCTCTTGACTCTTGAACTTTCTATCCTGACTCTCAAACTTGGCCTCCATTTCCTTGACTATCTCGTCTTGCTCTGCGAAGAGCTTGTCCTTCTCACGAAGCTGCACCTGGAGTTCATCATTGCTAAGCATGACGTTGGTCCTATTAGTATCTAGGTTCCTAAGAAGAATCTCTAAGTCCTGAAGGTACAGACGAATCGGCTCTGCAGTCTCTCTAGCAGCATCCTCGAACTCAATGGCCTAACCATCCTCATCACGTCTACCGAAGGTGTGGAAGTGAGTACCTCTAATCTCCCGAGAGTGTCTCCCTAACAAACGTCCAAGCAAATCCTGCATGACTACCTCTAGGCCTCTCTCCTTATCATCATGCATAAGCTTGAAGGTGATGGCCTCCATGGCTGGCTCAGTCTGGCGTCCTGGCTGAGTAACCTTGAAGCCCCAAAGGTCCTTCCTCTCGAACTTGGTGAGGGTAAGCATCATGATGCTAGGAAGCGGAAGATTGATCACACTAGTGAGCTCAATAAGACGAGTGCCAAAACGAGTTCCCTTGAACTCTTCAGCTGTGCTAATAGTAACATTAGGCATCTATTTTATAATAGATAAAAGTTAGAAACAACATCAACAGAAATACACAAGACAAAGTAGCACAAACATATCAATTGCAAACCAAACACATAAGTCATGGCATACATAAATCCATTACAAACATCCAAGGTTCAACATAATTTAGACAAAAAAAATTGGAAATAAAATGATAAGTGTGGTGGTCCAACTAACGAAGTACGTTACAACTCTCACTCACTAGACAAAATGGCTATCAAATCATCCTTAGTAGCCATCTGCCTATCTTGTTCACAAGATTCCCAAATCAAGTCTATGATGTCTTCCCTTAGTTGTTGGTTGGTAGTCTCCAACTCTTGGCTTTGATTCTTTTCTTCCCTAAGGTCATTTTGAGTGTTGAGCATTCTGCACTTGAGTCTTTCACCAAGCTCTTTGATGGCCTTCCAAGATGCATCCCTTGCAGAATCAACGAATGTGGTGTGCATCACTGAGTTGGTGACCATGCAGAATCCTGATTCTTTGTGGTTGTCTTCCTTATTTTTGTATAAGTGAAGTTGCACCCACCAATATTCTTCTCCTTCATCCATCACAGGGAAACCTTTGTACACAGCTGCACCATGTATCCCCATGGTAACCATAAGGTTCTTGAGGGCCTTTGGAAATTCAGTCTCACACTCTAGGGTCATGGTCATGAGTGGTCCCTTCCTCACAGCTTCATTGATGGAGTTCATCTCCAAATAGAGATGAGAAAGAAGAATTAGAAAAGTTTACGAGAAGAAAAAGACAAGTGTGGAAATTGTTGAAAAAATTTCCTTAGTGATTTCTAATCCAATCCTAGGGTCATAATCCTACAGGCAACACAGTGCTCTGATACCATCTGTAAGATCCCTCATTTATAAGGTAAGGATCCCTGTGATTGCAATGCTAGTCCCTGGATCAATGCTAGCATCCACAGTTTAAGATGAAGTACACAGATACAAAGGTCATTATTACATATCATTCCAGAGACAAAATAGTCTTTTATAACTCCATGGCCAAAGGCCTAATACAAGAGTTCAAATGTAAATAAGATAAATAAGTCTTCATCTTCATGTGCCACAGGCAAGCATGTTGAGTGTAGACTCATAACCCCTAATCATCATCAGAATATCCTGCAACATCACAAGTTACAGCCACAGTGGGTCAATACATTGGAATAGTATTGGCAAGTGATACCTTAGTATAATATTGGCATCTAGATACTACATGCATTTGGCTAAGTGTATCTTAGGCTTGCTTTGCTCAAAATAGGTTTTACCTATCAGTTAAAAACACTAAGTTTTCTTTGACAAAACTTTCCCTAGGAATCACCAATAGACATTGGTGAACCTTCACCCTTGTTCAACCACAAGTTTTAACTTAGAAATTGGGATGAGGAGATTCTTGATAGCTTCCATGTCTTGATGCTCAAGTTGTCCAATACCAGGGACATGGCTAAGTACTTAGATTCTTCCATCTGTAGAGGTTGTGCACTTTCCCCACAAGACTTCATTTTCACCAAGACAGGACCTTTCAGAAGCCTTCCCTTAGACCAAATGGACGCGCTCCAAACCTATCATCCCACTACCACCAACTGTCCAAATGGCTAAGTTATTGCAACCTATATGATCCAGGCACAGCCCATAATGCCATGTGGCTGCACTAGAAGCTTCTTAACATATGGCATCTCAAATCCCTTTGTTCCTGGGTGGCTTTCCACAAGTGAGATACACAAGGTAAACCATATAAATGGGCCTTGTGTAACCACTCAACACAAACCATTCTTTCCATTCCACCCAGGTGTTTCATGCACTTAGTTGTTTTATTAAGCAAAACACAAGTCAAAGACTTGGAAATATTTCACATAGCATGAATATATAACCACCCTTGGTTGCTACTAGCTAGGCTAAGCATGGCAATGGTAAGCATCTTAACTTAGAGAAATTTCTAACAATTCTACAACTACTAGGATTTCCCAAGCATAGCATATAGATACTTATCAAAATATTCATGCAAGTCCTATACAAAATATTTCTAGTGCATAGGTGAAAAATATAGGAATAAAATCATGAAGCACCACTTGCCTTGGTAGTTTGGGGAGTAGCAACAATCTTCACAACCACAATCACTTATGGCACCAAAATCTACACATAAAATAATGGCACCAAAATCACATATCAAAATATACAAACAAAAATATATGAATGCATGCAAATGCCATGTGATGATTTTTCTACACCAAACAAGACAATTGAACAGTACTCAAACATAAACAAGTCCAAGATACCCAAAATAATCTTTATTTGATCTTTAAAACATTTTACAATAATTTCTATATCCCAAAATAAGCCTACAAATGTTTCTACAAAAACAATTATTTTTACAGAGTAAAAACATTAAACACATTGCATAAACAGATAGGATTTTCTCTCCTGATTCCAGTGATATAAAGTTTGCAAAATTTGAACGTGGGAATCAAAAGTTATGAATTTTACAAGTTTGAATCACAAATAGATCTAAATTCTGTTTTTAAATCTAAACCCTAGCCACGCGGCGTGTTCTGATTGGCTGATACCGATTCGCACGGATCGATTGATGCGGGCCATAGGATTTGAGTGACACTGTGCGGCTCAGATCTAAAGAAAACGCTTTGTTAAGTGATCTATCGTACGCGTTGGATCTGGATCTAACGGTTGTGGACCAAACGACCAAAGTCTGGCGGCGCCAGCGGCGGCGAGTGGCGGAGGCGGCTCTGTCAGAGATGTTGACGGTGATTCAGATCGCACGGCGGTGAGTGTCGGTGTTTACCGTGTTCGTGAGACTGCAGTGAAGCTCAAGGTGGTCGAGGGTGGGACAGGGGCGCTCGGATTCGGCTGCTATTGCTCGTCGGAGTGAAGCCTGTCGTTGGGCAAGCTCTGGCGTCATCGGGGCGAGGTTGTGGTGCGCGCTAAGACAAACCAGAGATGTCGTTAGATGCGCACAAGCCTGGCGAACAAGTGAGTATCCAGAAGAGATGAAGGGGTGGTCGGGAACTACTAGGAGGGGTCGCCGGAGTTGCGCTGAGCTTCGGTTGCTTCCAGAGGTGGACGATGATGACGCTCTAGGACGATACAGAGCAAAAGAAAGGCATAAGAAGATGCGCAAAGACACACTGATCACGCTTGTATGAATCAGAGACAGGGGGCAGACGATGCTTACCGGAATCGCACGCCGGAGTGGCTCGGGCATTGCGGCGGTGCAAGTGGGATTGTGGGCAGCCTGGTGGCGGAGTGGGGGTGCTGAGTGAGGGGAAATGGTCGTATAGGGGTGGGGGTTAAGTAGCCGGAGCAGGGGCGAGAATCACGCACTGCACCAATGGAATTTAAGTGCATTTGCGTTGGTAGGAAACGGCCGCGGCGGCGCTAGTCGCAGGCGTGATTTGGGGACGATGAGATGACGTGGATGCGGGCCCAGTGGTCAGCGAGGGGGTGTGCGCGGGCGCGGTGAGAAACAGAAAGAAAAGAAAACCCCCGGGTGGGCTGCTTCGTCTGTTGGGCCGAAAAGGTGGCGCCAGGCCCAGTTCTGTTTTCTATTCTCTTTTCTTTTTCTAAATTGATTTTCAGGAATCCTTTTCAAACAAATTCAAAAGCATTTGAATTCCAAATCTTTCTGGACTTTTACAAAGTGAAACCTGTATACTTTTGAATATAAAATCATGCTGTCTCATTAGACTTGCTTGGTCCTTTTGAAAATTCAAAATAAACAGTGCCTTAGCACATGATTTGATAAAAATTTGAAAATGGTTTTAATACCAAATTTTGTTTTGGAAAATTTTGTCCAAGCTTGGAACTTAACCAACCAATCCTATGAACTCACAACAATGGTTTTAAAACAAATATTCCCTCACTAGAGAGTGGCATTGGATCAAGGCTTGTCCACATGAAATAATAGCATCCAAAGTTTCTGTTTCTTTCAAAGGAGTTTGAAATTGAACCCTAAATGAATGTGCATGCAAGGATGATATGCAATCTTTGAAAACATGATTTTAGGGATGTTACAGGGCCACACCCCCCGGACGCGCGGGTGTTCCCACCCCGCGCCTGGGGGTACAGCCGCCCTAGCGACCCCCTACCTCGCCTCTTCGCCTATAAAGACTCCCGATTCCTAAACCCTAAGTACCCGATCAATTTTCCACGAAACAGTCTGTAGCCTCCGCCACCATCGTCCCTAGATCGGGGGATCTGAAGCTCTTCCCGGCACCCTGCCAGAGGGGAGATCATCCTGGAGGCCTTCTTCTTCATCATGACATCCTCCGGTATGAAGCGTGAGTAGTTCCACCTTGGACTACGGGTCCATGTAGTAGCTAGATGGTTGTATCTCCTATTTGTGCTTTCATGTTTAGATCTTGTGAGTTCCATTCATGATCAATATGTCATCTATTTGTAATCATGCATGTTGTGTTTGAGGGGATCCTATGGATATTGAGATTACTATGTCAGATTGATTAATGGTTTTGTCTTATTGATTCTATTATGTCTGTGTTGTTTGTCATCTTGCATGCTCTCCGTTGTTAGTAGCTATCTTGTCCAAGTAGTTGCTAGTGACTCTAAGAGGGGGTATTTATGCTCCATAGTGGGTTCATGCCTCTATTTAATCAAAGGGAAGTGACAGAAATCTCTAAGGTTGTAGATGTGTTGTTGCCATGTAGGGGATCGCAACAGTCTTCGCGGGTAGTATTACCCAATTTATTGATTTGACACATGGGGAGCCAAAGAATACTTGCAAGCCTTAACAAATGAGTTTTCAATTCAGCTGCACCTGGAAATAGTTCTTGCTCATAGAAGTTTATCAGTAGCAACAGTTTGTAGCAGCAACGGCAGCAGTAAAACAGGAGCAATAATAACAGTAGCAGCAAACAGTAGGATATGAGTGTGGTAGGCATAGGGATGGATGGACGGGCGTTGCATGAATGAGTTTAAACATGTAACTTCAAGATCTAGGGCATTGCAGATAAATAATAACAAGCATCCAAGTACTAAACAATCCTAGGCATGTGCTCCATATATAGTCATACGTGCTCGTAATGAGAACTTGCACAGCATCTTCTGTCCAGCCAGCCCGTGGCAGCGGGGCCTGTAGGGAACTACTGGAAATTAAGGTGCTCCTTTTAATAGAGCACCGGAGGAAAGCATTAACACTCCATGAACACATGTGATCCTCACACCACAGTCATACCCTCCAGTTGTCCCAATTTCTGTCACTTTGGTGCCTTTGGATCCAGACAATGATATGTGTACACAACTTGCAGATAAGATCACAAATAATACTATCATAATGATTCAATAGTAAGTTCAGATCTGAGATCATGGCACTCGGGCCCTAGTGACAAGCATTAAGCACAACAAGTTGCAACAAAGTCAAATAGCACTAATAGAGATACTAGGCACTATGCCCTAACAATCATATTCGATTACATGATAGAACTCATCCAATCCCTACCATCCCCAAGCCTATAGAGGGGGATTACTCACCCATGGATGAGGGAAACATCGATGGTTGATGGAGATGCCTTGGTGATAACGATGGAGATGATCCTCTCCAAATTCCCCGTCCCGGCAGGGTGCCAGAACGGTGTTTCTAGATCCGAATCTTGGTTTCTGATGGTGGCGGCGGAGCGAAACCCTTTTCGGAAAAACGTCGAACCCCCCTCGGTTTTTAGGTCAAGGGGTAACTTATAGGCAAAGAGGGAGCCCGAGGGGGTGCCTGGGGTGGACGCACCCCCCCCCCTACGCGCAGGGCAGGGCCCACCCGCGCCTGGCAGGGGTGTGGGCCCCCCAGGCCTCCACTCCATTTCGTCTTCTAGCTCCGTGGGTCTTCTGGTGAAATATAATTTTTTGCATATTTTACGGGATTTTTCCTGATAGTTGATTTTCTGCACAAAAACTAGACACCAAGGTAATTCTGTTGAAAATAGCGTCAGTCTGTGTTAGTTGTATCCAAATCACACAAGTTTAGAGGAGAAACAATAGCAAAAGTGTTCAGGAAAGTAGATACGTTTTGGACGTATCAACTCCCCCAAGTTTAGCTTATTGCTTGTCCTCAAGCAATTCAGTTGAAAACTGAGTGCGATAAAAGAACTTTCACGAACACATTTGCTTCATATGATGTATATATTCTCAGCACAGGAGTAGATGCTTAAACCATTCATAATAAGAAGTATGCAACCAAGTCTACTCAATAGTCATTGCAAGCTATGAAGAGAAACCAACTCAATAATAATAAGTAGCATGGAACATAAATATAAGCAACATTGCAATGCTCATAGTAAGGTATGATAGAGTGGTATCTCGCTTGCCTTTGTTTGTAGAGCACAATATAAATGCCAAGGCACCTTTGAAGTTCAAGTGAAGACTAGAAGTAAAGATATCAGAGATATAAGCATCAAATTCATGACATAATTAACCAAGTTTTGAGACAAACACAAGAATGACAACTACGCTCTCAAGAAGGTGCTCATAGAATAGGTAGTGACTCAACAAGGAAGTGAAAAGGTTTTTGAAAAGTTTGAAAGGCTTCCAAATGCTGAAAGGAAGGTACTCACTAGCTTTGAGATCTCATTGCCCCTATCATAGGAATCTTCATGTGGTTAAGGTGAAAGTGAGGTCCAATCTGAGTTATATGCTTGACAGACCATAAACTGGAAGTCCCATGTCCCTTGAGTACGAGGGCCGCTCTGCATGCTACTCAACTTTGGTCACCTATAAGTTCTTGTCATTGTATATACATGCATATCATAGAGAACCGCCAATGGGGTACCCCTTGCACATGATACAGGAGTGACGGTGCTTGACGTGGAGCACTTCGTTGGAAACCCCAGGAGCAAGGTGTGATTAGCACAGCAGCAAGTCTTCTCTCAGTAGAGACCGAGGTTATCGAACTGGAAGGAGGAAGGAAACGTCACACAAGTGTTGCAAACAACGCGGAGACCTGCACAACACAAACTCAAGACTTTGCCCCAACGAATCAGTAAGGTTGTCAAGCTCACCGGTTTGCTATAAGAAAGGATTAAACGTATGGTGTGGAAGGTAATGGTGGTTTGCAGCAAGTAAACAAGTAACAGTGGAAGATGTATTAATGGTAAAGATTGGACCGGAGTCCATAGTTCACTAAAGATGATCTCCTTAGATAAACAACATGGCATGAAGGGTAAATAAATTACAGTAGGGCAATTGAGAGGAACTGAGCAAGGCATAACAATGCAATTACCAGTCAGAAAGATCCTATGAGATTTGTTTGGGCAATACAACAAGATACATAGACCGCCATCCAACTGCATCTATGACTAGAATTTCACCTTCAGGCTATCATCCGAACCCCCTCCAGTATTAAGTTGCAAGCAACAGACAACTACTTTAAGCAAAGTGTGTAAGGTAAACAGTGTTCCATGAACAAGAGACCGTTGTTTTCTCCCTAGTAGCAACAGCACATCTACAACCGAGGAGATTATTGTCACTTTCCTTGGAAACTAGAGGCATGAACCCACTATCGAGCATAAATACCCCCTCTTGGAGTCACTAGCAACTACTTGGCTAAGATAGCTACTAACAACGGAGAGCATGCAAGATCACAAACAACACAGACATGATAGAATCATAAAGACAAAACCATTAATTTAACCAACACAATAATCTCAATATCCATCAAATCCACGCAAACACAACATGCATGATTACAAATAGGTTAGATCTTGATCATGAACGGAGCTCACAAGATCTATACATGAAAGCACAAAGGAGGAGATACAACCATCTAGCTACTAAATGGACCCATAGTCCAAGGTGGAACTACTCACGCATCAATACCGGAGAGAAGGCCTCCGGGATGATCTCCCCTCCGGCAGGGTGCCGGGAAGAACTTCAGATCCCCCTGATCTAGGGACGGCGGTGGCGGCGGCTACAAAAGGTTTCGTGGAGATTTGATCGGGTACTTAGGGTTTCTGCATCGGGAGCTTCTTATAGGCAAAGGGGGAGGCCCAGGAGGCGGCCAGGGGGTCAAACCCTACCCAGGAGCGGGGTAGGGCCCACCCGCGCCTAGGGGGGTTTGACCGCCCTGGCCCGCTTCCTCGTCTCCCCTCTGGAATTCTTGTTCCCCACGGAAAGTTATTGACTTTAACATTTGTCCTGTCCAATTCCGAGAATATTTCTTTACTAGCTTTTCTGAAACCAAAAACAGCAAAAAACAGGCAACTGGCAATGTGGCAACTTGTTAATAGGTTAGTAACAGAAAACATGTAAAAAGTACCTCAAAGTATAGACAAATAAAAGCAAAGTAGATACTAAACAAGCATGGAGCATCAAAAATTATAGATACGTTTCCGACGTATCAAGCATCCCCAAGCTTAACTCCTGCTCGTCCTCGAGTAGGTAAGTGATAAAAAGAATAATTTTTGAGGCTACATGCACCCTCACAATAAAGATGCAACCATTTGCAAGCATTGAAAGCTGGGATCAAAGAACTCTAAACATGTACATGAAAGATGGAGTTCTAACAATAGGACATAGTAACTATGCATGCAACATGACAAGCTACAAACAAAGATCATGAATAACATGCATTGAAAAACGTTTGTTTGTTTCACATACAGAAAACATAGCATAGTGGCAATCAGCTTGTCCCTCATAGAGTAGCAAATAGATGCATAGGACACCTTCAAAGTTCACAAGGGTGACTAGAAACAAATAGCACAAGAACAAGTAATATCACAATATGCATCAATCAATAAGATTTGGAACACTGCACACAGAATGACAACTATGCTCTCTTAATGGTGCCTAAAGGTAGAATATGGAGACTCAATAGTGGAAGAAAAGCCTTTTATAAAGGAAGCAGGGATTTCAAGTTTCAAAAGAGCTTCCAAAAATCATGGTACTTGTTAGCTTTCAGCCCTCATTGCCTCTATCATAAGCATCTTGAAGTGATTAAGGTTAAAGTGACAAAGATGGAGTATATGCTTGACGAAGTATAAGTTGGGAATCTCAAGTCCCTTGAATATGAGGGCCACATCTCATGCTACTCAACTTTGGTCACCTGTAAGTTCTTGTCACTATAAGTATTTGCATATCATTGAGAACCGCCAACGGGGTACCCCTTGCACATAGTACAGGAGCTTTCCCATAACCAATATGACAAGGCAAGCACACAATTAGCATCTCACCAATCTTCTTATTTACCATGGGAATATGGTGCTTTTTTCTCTATTTCATCTTTTCTCGATGTGTCTCTTTTTTATATAAGAAGAGTGCTTCATAGATGTCACTATGGTGATGCTGCAAGTTTCCACCATGATTAGGCATGGCTTAGGCTAGCGGCCCAGGCGTTTCTCTAACACAGGATACAAACTCCATGGACTTACAAGTTCTCTCTTTATTTCACACCGGTGACATCCATAGACAATAGAGCATGATATCAACTGAGTACAAAGTACAAGTGCAATGTTGAAAACGTTTCCCGTGATAGCACGGTTCTTCTAATTCCAACATATAAGTGCAAGCATATACAACATAGATGACACAATGGTTCAAGTTTATTAGGGGCAAAGAATATAAAGTGTGCCATCAATTTTGTGAGGGCTTTAATCACTAAGTTTTCACATAAAAAATAGTTTTTAATTGGAAGATAGTTGAAAATAAGAATATACTTGGAATGGTGTAACCCACCATGCATAGGAGTTTATAGTGGACACTATGGAATAACTTGGTTTCTTGGTAGTTGGAAGCATGAGTAGATCTTACTCATACAAGTGGAGGCTAGAAAAAGACTGGGAGCAACCAAATAAGAGAGCAAGAATGGCCATAATCATGTAGTGCAACAAAGCATTACTAATCAAAGCATAGAGTGGTACTACAAGTCAAGGACTAAATGATCATAGAGGCTAATGGTGACTTATCATAGTCATAACATGGTGTGAGAATGTGCCAAGTCAACCCAAGCAAAACATCAAAGGAGAATACCACAATACTATACTTTTGCATGCTAAAACAACGCATAATTTCTCTAAGGCACACTAAGCAATCCCAATTGTTTGGAACAAGACATGCTACAACAATAATTACTAAGCATAATTTCAAAACAACACCTAGCATGTCATGCCACTACAAGGAATCTGGCTATATATGACCCTCCATTTTCGTCACAAAATCGTCATAGTAGTTCGTTTATGACGATTCTATGACGATTTTGAGATCGTCGAAAGCTGGGCGTCGCAAATGAACTATAACGACGTTTTTGGTAAAATCGTCATAACCGTCTATGACGATATTAAATCGTCATAATGTCTATGACGATCTAATATCGTCATGGACCATCTAGCCAAGCCAGCTCAGATCCTACGTGGCCGATCCTACGTGGCAAAATTGTGACGAAATGAAATCGTCTTAAATCAAAATCAGCCCAGTCCATTTTAGTGATCTAAATGGGCTGGCTCAATAATGTTGGACTTTTTCTGTTTTGGGCCTAGGCCATTTGTAGAGCATTTTATTTTATGTCGTGTCTATGGGCCATGGCCTTTTTTAGGGTGTATTCGACTTTTTAGATCTAGTACGGACCCAAATGTACAAACCAGCCCAACAACATTTCCAAATATATAGTTCACACAAAACAACAGTATATAATCCAGAATTTAAACATAACAGCCACGAGGCTAATAAGTAACACTATTACATGACATGATAGCTAGATCATCATAATAGATATAGATATCTGATACAACGGATATAAACATGATAGCAGATACAACAACCAAATTTGAGACACAATAACCAAAAAGACAGCAAATACAACAGATGTAAATATGACAGATTCGCTACTCGTTGTCAGCTTCATCATCAGGTATCTCGAAACCAAATTCCTCTTCCAAGGCCATCACAACCTCCATTGCATCCAGACTATCCAGGACAAGATCATCCTTGAAGTGGGCATCTGGTTTCACATATAGCACAGTAAGTTAGGCAAAGAACAAATGTGCATGTTTCTGGATATTAAATAAAGCACTATCCTAGCCCACATAAACAATACTTCCCTTTATTTTCTGTTGCAACAGGGTTTCAAATGTTTACAACATGAAAAATGGACCTTTTCTATCTATGTTACTATATACATCAGTCCCTAACAATACTAGCATCTGCTTATGAATCCCTGCTGCTTATCATAAATAGCATAGTTTGCTTCCTAATAACTCTAGTCTAAAAAATTAGGAACTACAACAGTAGTTTTCATGTGTCCAAAAAAGAACAGCCAATGTCATCCCAAATAAGAAAACATGCTGATGTTGAAAGTATACCGTATATATTGTAACAGCAGGAACAAATATTTTAACAAAGAGCAAAACAACAGTAGGTTGTAACTACAAACTCCTAAGGAAATAATAGACACATTGGTGAATCAGAATAAAAATGTATGAACGCCTGATTTACTGATATACACATTACCACTATAAAATCAATAGACCAAGTATTTCATCGTATTTCAGAGGCCACATTGCCTCACTATGAAATCAATAGACCAAATATTTCATCGGATTTCAGAGGCCACATAGGCAATGCCCATTTAGATCTCATCGAGACCACACCGAGCGGACGAATCAAACAGATCACGGCTCGCTCTGCCAAGGCATACACACAAATCACCGAGGGAAGGGTAGGGAAACTCACCAGTTCGACAAGGTGGTCACGACATGGTACCTATACAAGAACATGAAGGGTCAATTTCACCTCATCATCAACATATATTTCCATTACCTACAGGGACAGGTGATATATGAATGGAATTAGAATTCCAGGCAATCTTCTAGTATATTTAGTTACCACAAGTAAAGGGACAGAACAGTGCAAAGTAGATGCATGTTTAAAGAACCAAATATGGAAGCTCTATCCGTGACAGTATTAGGCAATTAAACAAAACTGCACCTAATCTGATTTCTCAGCCCATTGACAGCCATAAAAGCTAAAGTTTTGTAGGTATACATGCAAGGAGCAAACAAGTTAGAATATTCTACACAAGTATATTCTTATTCCATGGTTACATACTAGGGAATATGGCGCAGCGACACGCCGCGCCCCTCTACACATGTTATCTCTTTTCCTATGGTAGTAATTATCTCATAGAAGCCTTTGAATGCCATTTGAATTTTGACCATTTAACTGAATCATTAAAGAAGTAAAGGGAGACTAAATTATCAGACATAGGTATCAATACCACGAAGCCTCATTCAGGAACATATACCATAATTTTTTTAATCCGGAGTGACAACAAAGCAAGAAAGAAAATAGGAATGATAAAAGTACTACAAAAGTTTAAACCGCAACAACTACGTGGGTCCCATGTAATACAGGAAAGGAAATCACTAGAAATACGACCATTGAAACTATATATTTTTATTGTTCATAATGTCTTGAGCATTCAAACTGCTCATGGGAGACTCAAAATTCCTTAAAATATTGATCCTTAGCCTTTCACTGAAGCTGCGATTCCTCCATAGAACAACGATATTAGAATGCACCTGAACATGAACATTGTTCCAGGTAAGAGAATGGCCCTGTGTTATGGAAACCACAAGTAGATAAGTTTTTCCATGTGCATCCACAAATTACTGTTTGAATATTCTTCAGAAATAAATAATAATCATGATTTGTGAAATAACAGTTCTGCAAAGAAGGTATTCTAGGTGCTATTTACTTTAGTATGTTTTTGTATTGCATCCAACAAATGTGTAACTAAAGGATAAAAATAATAGATATTGTTCTGTCACACAGTATGAAACAGCGACCCTACTGGCAGCAGCCTACATAGAAAGTACAAATGCCCGATGTATAATTTTAAGTACATCTGATATAGAAAAGATGCAACTTACTTCATCTTGCTCCTAGATTTTCTTCATCCTCGTCAATACAAATCTCATGTAACTCTATGTGAACAACTAATCAAGCAAATGCGTATAAGGCGTTTATGCAGATGTAGCGCGTCGAAAGAAACATCATGGGTGCAGTGAATAGGGGCACACAAAATACATTACCTGGTTTCCTCAAAGATGAAGAGCCCAATGCATTAGTTTTCCCAAACCAAACTCACATGTCCTGACAGTAGTGTTGGGTCCCTGGGAATGTCTCCATCTTCTACTAATATAACCTAAATTTATAAGGGAGTGCATCATTTCAAGGGCTCAATTCTGCTGATATAAATGGAAAAATGATAAGGAGGTAAATTAGCAGCCAGGAGCAAGGAGACGAAACAACTCAGAATTTAAGCTACTCACCTGTGCAGCCAGTGAACAACGACGTCAACCAAAAGAAGCAAGGGTTGGTGGTTCGTGTTAGACCAGGAGCCCAGTGCAAATGAATCCTAGTTCTCGAGCTAAGCATCTTCATTGTAAATTCCCTAACATAGGGACACAAAAAAATATTTATAGTTGCCCACCTGAATCGAACATGCACACAAAAATGACAAGTGTACATGTGAACATATATATTCTCAGTAGTACAAATTGAGTAGTAAGCATACATGCAGCTATTAACATAGTCAAATATTCATATGTTGTACCAAAGAAAACTATTCTAGAGGATATCTCAAGTTACAGAACAACATGTATTAACCATCTCAAGTACATAGTCAAATATTCCACAAAAGGATGATCACTTATCAACAGAACAAAAATGATTTTCCATTTTAAAGCATGCCTGTGAGAATTAGAGCAAATGTGTGGTAATATCTATAGATGTTAACTGCTATATCGATGATACATCATTCATATACATGCTTTTGTTGTTAAGACAATACAAGGCCTACTGGACATATAATCCTAGGCAAAACATGACAAAAGTATAATCAAAGAGAACCAGATGTGGAACAGGGGACATTTGGACAAAAAAACAATAATCACAGTAGATAACTTTAGAATTGATACTAACTAACAAACAAAAGTTATACAATTGAGGTGCTCAAAAGAAAACAGTTCCCTCCTACTAATCATTTGCCATTGTTTGAACTTTGGTAGCATCTAATCGTTTGCATCAATAATCTTCGGCCACTGCATAGAACAAATAAAACAAGGATAAGGGGTAAATATAGAAACAGCAAAGTAGAATACTATCTCACCAAACTGTCCAGCAGATTACTATATAGCAGATTTAGCTTCTACCAGATTTAGCATAATAAGATATAGAATAAAAGAGGATTACTATGTCCAACAGATTGTGTATATCTCTTCTGTATTCATGCTAAGGAAATGCTATAACTTCTGAAGTTTCGTGTATGGGGATGTTGCATTTGGGAACACATAACATCAAAATGAATCAGATAGCAAGAACACAACTTTGTTATGAATAAAGCAGACCCTTGTGTTCAGTAAAGCCAACTACCAAGAATTTGGATGGTAGTGATACCCTAGTTCCAACGACAGATAGCCTATATTGTACTCTTTTGTAAGACCTATATTGAGGGAGTATTCACTAAACAGTTATTAGCACTATAAGGCAAGAAGAGCATTTCAGCATCCTTCAACATACATAAACAAGAACCATTTTTAAATACCAATTCCCTCAGCACACCCAGTTCTATTGTGCAAGTTGAAAACCCATGCTACATGTTGTTCTGGAAATAATTTAGTAAGAGACATAGTGTGCATCCAACATGTCATAAAATTTTTAATTACATCATGCTATGCCTTTTTTGCAGTGCTAGTGGGCCAAATTCATAGCCCAACTGGGTATGGAGACATAGCATACAACTAACATGTTCAACTCACAGCTTGAGAAACGAAAATTTATTTGTTGCCCATTATTTGCGATGCAGCAAACTAAATTTGACCATACTAGTTAACAATAAAATGGGTCAAAGTTGAGATCCGAGTCCCTCTACACTGAAAACCTAGCCAGGAGGATAGGGAGGATTACCTGCATCATGGTCGTCCTTGTTCCCGGTGAGATCCTTGGAGGAAACGTCTAGGATGGATCCCAGACGCTGCGCTGACCGCCATATCCTCTGATGGCCGGCTCTCCCATGGTCCTCCTTGCGAGCAAGTAAGAGCAACGCATGGAGGACGACGCACGCTGCCGCCAGAGCGTCCTGGTGGCGCTCGCCACCATACCTGAGAATCCAGGAGGACGACGCCTGCCGACGCCGGATGCTGCCCTATCTCGTGGCGGGGCGGCGGCCATGGCTTGACTGCTCAGATCGGTTTGACAACCTTGTAGCAGCGAGCAGGAAGAAGCTCCTCAGACTCCACCATGGATTCGTGAGACTGGAAGAGGATTCACTCACCTGGTGTTAGCGACGGTGGCATCCAAATCGTGGCGGAGGAGCGGGTCCGGGGAGTGAAATCTTGCTCGACAGAGACCACGAGGTTGGGCCCGGGGAGTAAACTCGAAGGCACCGCGCTACCTGGATCAAGATCGAGTGAGTAGAGGCAGGAGGAGGTAGCTCTTCGCCCCTCTCCACTCCTCCCGGTAGAGAGGTGAGGCATGTGGCGGCCGGTGGTAGGGGAGGCGGTGTGCTGCGGTGGGTGACAGGGTGGCGGCGGGTGACGGGGTGGCGGCGGTGAAGAGAAGAATAGAAATCTAGGGTTCGCCGTTCGCGGCAGGACTTAAAGAAAATTTGGTCTATCGCGGTTCCTTTGCGTGACTAGGCGCGAGGGTGGGCGGCAAAGGAAATATTTTCCAGCTATGTGCGCGATGAATCAGTGCCAAGTCATCGATCCACGAAACTTCCCACACATCACGATCCCAACCGTTCATCACGTTCATATCTAACAGTCGTTTTTGCTCCCTCTTATAACTAGTTGGTTATGACGATTTCACATATAGAAACTATGACGTTTTTTAGTTAAATCGTCTTAATTATTCAGAGTTTTGACTACCTCAAACGGCTTATGACCATCTGAAGCCAAATCGTCATAATTTTATGACGATTTTATCCACGGTCACTGTCAAAAGGTCATAGGTTGACGCATTTCTTGTAGTGTGCTAAAGTCTAAGTCACAGTCAATGCAAGCTCCTCTTGCACTTACAAGCAAGAACTTACTACTCCTTTCCAACACCAAGAAACTTATTTGTAAAACAATACAGCGAGAATGGGGGTCCAAACTACTCAAGCAAACTAAACAAACTAATCAAAGCAAACAAAAACTAAGACGCTCCAAGAACAACACAACTGTGCATGAAACAATAAAAATGAAGTGTCTAGACAGACCTGAGCTTTTTATTGATGAAGAAGGGGATGCCTTGGGCATCCCCAAGCTTTGACGCTTGTACCTCTTGGATATTTCTTGGGGTGACACCATGGTGGAATCCCCAAGTTTGAGATTTTGTCCATTCTTCATCTCATTACATCATTCTCTCTCTACACCTGAAATTTTTCCTTCATACAAAACTTCACACAATCTTCATTAGCAACATTAGCTTATTCAAAAGATATTAGACCTCTGTAAAAGCTTTGGAACAGCAAGGTTTTTCACTAAAAACAGAAGCTAATGTATTAAATCTTTCAAAAAGCTCAATTCACCTAAATAGAACTCAAAAAGGAATCAATAAGAAGCAAATACAAATAATGGCAAAAATCTGTCAAAACAGACCAGCAGGTAGAAACCGATATTTTTGAACATCTTATTTTGCTCAAATCAAAACGTGTTGAACTAACGAAAGTTATCTAACATAATGGGGGATTTATTCGTAAATTTTCAGCTCAATCCGAGTTACAGAGACCCCTCACGATTGTTTTTGGTGGAGGACAGAAATCTGTTTCGGGACAGCAACTCCCCAAATCTTACTTCCCTCTCATTAGAGATCATTCTTGGCACAAGAAGCAAACAAAAAGGATAAGGAGAGGTCATTATAGAAGTAATAACTTCCAAGACTCAAGGAAACTCTTGGGTTATCTCCCAACAAGTACTTTTTTTAACGCCTTACAGTTAGGCACGGGAATCAAGAAGAATCAAGTATTTTCAAATGAAAAAGCATTAACATCAAACCTTGTTTTCAAAGGAGGAGCAAAAAGCAACTTCTCTCTCCTCATGGGGAAGTGTTCAATACCTTTCTTGAATGGAAAATGATATTTAATGGTGCCTTCTTTCATATCAATGATGGCACCAACTGTTCTAAGAAAAGGTCTTCCCAAAGTAATAGGACAAGAAGCATTGTATTCAACATCCAAAAAACATAGAAATCAACAGGGACATAAGCATTTTTAACCATAATGAGAACATCATTAATACTCCCCATGAGTTTCTTCTTAGCATTGTCATTGAGTGGGACATCCAAATAACAATCTTCCATAGGTGGCAAATCAAGCATTTCATAAATCTTCCTAGGCATAATAGAGACACTAGAACCAAGATCACATGAAGATTTGAGATCAAAGTCATTCACTTGCATATTAATAATGGGTTCCCAACTATCTTCTACTTTCCTAGGAATAGAAGCTTTGTGTTTTAGCTTCTCTTCCTTAATCTTAACAAGAGCATCTGTAATGTGTTTAGTGAAAGAAACATGCATATCACTAGCATCAGGACTTCTAGCAAGCTTTTGTAGGAACAAAATCACTTCAGAAATATTGCAACCATCAATATCAAAGTCAAACTTAGCATCACTAGTAGTAGGCATAGTAGGAGTAGGAATAGGGACTACTTGAGGTTTAGTGGTGATGGTGCACACACTATTGTTTCTATCCATTTCAGCTTCCCTTTCCCACTTAGCATGAAGTTGAGCTAACAACCTAACATTTTCATCAATAGTAACTTGTATGGCATGAGCAGTAGCAAAGGTATTTTCCATAGTTTCAGGTTTAGCAGCCATTTTATTAACCAAGGAAGTTTGAGCTTCAGAAAAAGAGGATATATTTTTCTCAACATTTAAAATCTTTTCCTCTATAGCCTTATTGAAAGTGGTTTGTTTACTAATAAAGTCTTTGAGCAAGACTTCAAGTTTAGAGGGGGAACTTCTAACATTGTTGTAGGAGTTTCCATAGGAATTGCCATTATTAGGACGATAAGGCCTATAATTGTTGTTGCTACCAAAATTATTCCTATAGGCATTGTTGTTGAAATTGTTGTTTCTAATGAAGTTCACATCAACTTGCTCTTCTCGAGCAACCAAAGAGGCTAAGGGAACACTATTAGGATCTAGAGGATCTTTCCCATTAACAAGCATAGCCATAATAATATCAAGCTTTTCACTCAAAGAGTAAGTTTCCTCAACAGAATTTACCTTCTTACCATGTGGAGTTCTTTCAGCATGCCATTCAGAGTAGTTAACCATCATATTATCAAGGAGCCTTGTTGCAGCACCCAAAGTGAGTCCCATAAAGGTACCTCCAGCAGCATAATCCAACAGATTTCTGGAGAAGAAGTTCAAACCTCCATAAAAAGTCTGGATAATCATACAAGCAGTGAGTCCATGAGTGGGGCAATTCTTAACCAAAGATTTCATTCTTTCCCAAGCAGGAGCAACATGTTCACTATCAAGCTTTTTAAATTTCATAATGTCACTTCTCATAGATATAATCTTAGCAGTAGGATAGTATTTTCCAATAAAAGCATCTTTGCACTTAGTCCAAGAATCAATAATATTTTTAGGCAAGGATAGCAACCATTCTTTAGCTTTTCCTCTCAAGGAAAAAGGAAAAAGCTTGAGCTTAATACTATATCCATCTACATCCTTATACTTCTGCATCTCACAAAGTTCAACAAAGCTATTAAGACGGACAGCAGGATCATCAGAACCAGCACCAGTAAATTGCTCTCTCATGACAAGATTCAACAAAGAAGTCTTAATTTCATAAAAGGTAGCATCAGGAGCAGGTGGAGCAATAGGTGTGCTAAGTAAATCATTGTTGGTGGTGCTATTAAAGTCACACAACTTGGTGTTCTCAGCAGAGTTCATTTTGGCAAAGGTGGGCAAGCCAAAAACAGCAGCAGCTAGAGGAGGAACTAATTTTTTGTGTTTTTGAATAAGGCAAGCAAACCAAACTAGACTAATTTTTTTGGTTTTTTGGAAAGAGGCAAACAAAACCAAGCAAAAGAAACAAAGCAAACTAAAAACAAAGTAAAGAGAAAGGAAGCGAAGGACTCCCCTTGGGAAGACGTCCTTAGCATCCCCGACAACGGCGCCAGAAAACTTGTTGATGGTGCTTGACGTGGAGCACTTTGTTGGAAACCCCAAGAGCAAGGTGTGATGAGCACATCAGCAAGTCTTCCCTCAGTAGAGACCGAGGTTATCGAACCAGAAGGAGGATGGAAACATCACACATGTGTTGCAAGCAACGCGGAGACCTGCACAACATAAACTCAAGACTGTGCCCCAATGAATTAATGAGGTTGTCAAGCTCACCGGTTTGCTGTAACAAAGGATTAAACGTATGGTGTGGAAGGTAATGGTGGTTTGCAGCAAATAAACAAGTAACATTGGAATATGTATCAATGGTAAAGATTGGACCGGGGTCCATAGTTCACTAGAGGTGCTCTCCTTAGATAAACAACATGGCATGAAGGGTAAACAAATTACAGCAGGGCAATTGATAGGAATTGAGCAAGGCATAACAATGCAATTACCAGTCAGAAAGATCCTATGAGATTCGTTTGGGCAATACAACAAGATACATAGACTGCCATCCAACTGCATCTATGACTAGAATTCCACCTTCAGGCTATCATCCGAACCCCCTCCAGTATTAAGTTGCAAGCAACAGACAACTGCTTTAAGCAAAGTGTGTAAGGTAAACAGTCCACATGTTCCATGAACAAGAGACCGTTGTTTTCTCCCTAGTAGCAATAGCACATCTACAACCGAAGAGATTATTGTCACTTCCCTTGAAAACTAGAGGCATGAACCCACTATCGAGCATAAATACCCCCTCTTGGAGTCACTAGCAACTACTTGGCCAAGATAGCTACTAACAACGGAGAGCATGCAAGATCACAAACAACGCAGACATGATAGAATCATAAAGACAAAACCATTAATCAAACCAACACAATAATCTCAATATCCATCGGATCCCCGCAAACACAACATTCATGATTACAAGTAGATTAGATCTTGATCATGAACAGAGCTCACAAGATCTATACATGAAAGCACAAAGGAGGAGATACAACCATCTAGCTACTACATGGACCCATCGTCCAAGGTGGAACTACTCACGCATCATACCGGAGAGAAGGCCTCCGGGATGATCTCCCCTCCGGCAGGGTGCCGGGAAGAACTTCAGATCCCCCTCCGATCTAGAGACGATGGTGGCGGAGGCTACAGAAGATTTCATGGAGATTTGATCGGGTACTTAGGGTTTGTGCATCGGGGTCTTATTATAGGCGAAGGGGGAGGCCGAGGAGGTGGCTAGGGGGGTCAAACCATACCCATGCACGGGGTAGGGCCCACCCGTGCCTAGGGGGGTTTGGCCACCCTGGCCCGCTTCCTCGTCTCCCCTTTGGACTTCTTGTTCCCCATGGAAAGTTATTGACTTTGACGTTTGTCCCGTCCAATTCCTAGAATATTTCTTTACTAGCTTTTCTGAAACCAAAAATAGCAGAAAATAGGCAACTGGCACTATGGCAACTTGTTAATAGGTTAGTACCAGAAAACATGTAAAAAGTACCTCAAAGTGTAGACAAAGAAAAGCAAAGTATATACTAAACAAGCATGGAGCATCAAAAATTATAGATACATTTCCGACGTATCAATGAGCTATCCCATGATCAAAATGACAAGGCAAGCAGATAATGAGAATCTCGGCGATCTTTTTATTTACTATGTGCATAGATTTTTACTGAGGATGCTTCACAGAATGCTCATTATGGTGGTTCTGCAAGTTTCCACCATGATTAGGCATGGCTTAGGCTAGCGGCCCAGGCGTTTCTCTAACACAATGTATAGACTCCATGAACTCACAAGATCCCCTTCTATTTCACACTGACGACATCCGCAAACAAAAGAGCAAGGTATCAATTGGATATGTATCCAAAAAGTGTTGAAAGCATTCCCCATGACAGCACGGTTCTACTGACTCCCAGCATATAATTTGCAAGCATATAACTTTCATGGACAGGTCATATTAAGTGAAAGGAATAAAGTGTGCCATCAAGTTCGTGAGAGCTTTAAACTAACTTTCTCAAAACAGACAAACATTTTATTTGGAAGAAAACAAGGCATATAGCATATGCACTGAAATAACAAATGATGCTAATAGGTAGGTATGGTGGACACAGTTGGCAATAATGTTTTTGGGAAGTTGGAAGCACAAGTAGAGCTCATACTCAGTGCAAGTGAAGGCTAGCAAAAGAGAGGGAGCGACAAACGAGAGAGCAATAACTGTCATAATCATGCTTGCAACAAAACAGGACTAATTATGGCATGAAAGTGATACAAGAACTCTGAGGCAAAATAAATCATCGAGGCTTACTGACTATTGTTTAGTCATATGCATGCGTGAGCATGTGCCAAGTTGATTCACATGAAACTTCCAGAGGAGGATACCACAATATCATACCAAAATATGAATAAAACAATTCAAGAAAACATTCATAAGACATGCTACAAACTATTAGCAAGCTGGAGCTAATCATAGACAAGCAAGAACTACTAAGCATCCATCAGTAACACACTCCTTACAATGAACAGACTAAGCATGCTCATAATGATGAGTATATGTACAAAAATTAAAACAAATAGAGTTTGTTACCAGCCTCTTACCACACCTCGAGTTATCTTAATCTTAATTATTGCCCTTCACTTGTGTGACTTGAATAATAACATGAAACCCAAAATCCACTGAGGACGGCTGAACCCCTGCAAAGAACTCACAAAACCAAAGAAAGAACAACAAATATTTTTGTTGTTTTTGATTTTTAAAGAAAGCAAACAAATCAAAACCAAACAAAGAAAAGGCAAACCAAACAAGAAGCAAACAAAGCAAGAGAAACAACGAAAATATTTTGGTATTTTTGTGTTTTTGAGAAAGAAACAACAAGAACCAAAAAGAAAGCGAAACAATGGATATACAAAGAACCGACCGAACATGATATATAGATGAGTGTGATGTCGGTATACCTCCCCCCAAGCTTAGGCTTTTGGCCTAAGTGGGGCTCAATCCCATGGTGCCCAAGTAGGTGCACCTCCGTAGTACGACGAGGAGGCTCCCTCGTCCTGGTACGAGCTCGAGGACTCCCCTGTGTAGTGTACAACGGGGTCATACGAGGGTGCTTCCTCCTGATAGTGTCCATAGAAGCTAAGAGAGCGCAGCTTGTCATCCATCTCCTCCTTGTAGCGTGACAAAGGTCCCTGAGAAATACTGAACAAAGTGGTTTGGGGTAGAGATCTCTCTCTCTCTCTTCCTCGTAAATAAACAACATTTTATAAACTAAGTTCTCAAGGGTAGAGCCATTAGTGACAACGTGGTGCGCCTTCATGGCAGCAAGATCAAGCCTCTGAGGAGACAAAACTGTATCATTTGGATCAACAGCAATGTCCAAGGCGGTAGCAACACGTGTAGCAATAATTCCCAAATAAATGGGTCCCTTAGCAGTTAAGCGACGAGCAATGAGAGAACCAATATTGTACTTGGTATCATTATTGAGTGCAGCATCTAAGAAAGATAAATGATAGCTGGAAATATTACTAGTGTTCTCCCTACCAAGAACACTAGTGGCAAGATAGTAAGCAAAGTACCTGATGGCTGGAAGCTGAATATTTCTTATGTTTCCCCGTTGAGCTCTACGGTTATCATCATTAGTTATCCCGCGATAGAGCTCCAACAAATCAGCGGGTTGAGCTGGAATCTTCTTTGCTGACCCAACTGTACCAAGTCCTAAATCCTCACAAAATTTCTTGAACGTCATATTGTAAGTCCTGCCATAAATTGTGAAAGAAACATCTGGCTTGAACATGATGTTAGTAAAGGAGAAGCTCTCCACAAATGTTTTAGTGAGCGTAGCATATTGCACGCTCTCATCCTGCATAAGGCTTGTTATTCCAGAATTCCGAACCAAGGTTGTAAAATCATCAAGAATCCCAGCAGCCTGTAAAAAGGTTGGGCAAGGAAAGGTGGAAAGGTGAGCATCCCCCTCATCTCCTACGTCGCCGAATCGCAGAGTGATGAGATCCTCATTGTATGAGGGTCTGGCTCGGGAGGATGATCTTGAGGTCCTTGCCCTCCTAGGTGCATCACCCTCAAATATCTCTCCAAATGTGTGGTTGTCCATGACCACTCTTTTCTAAAAAATTTAGACAATCATCAAACCAAGTGATTTCCAAGTTGATAAATGATGAGAAACTACTATAGGAACTTGCTAGAGGGCTACACATGCATCAAAATAAAATCTCTAAGCATAGAACAAGCATGCAAGATCACACAACCTGACACCTATAGTAGAAAAATACTCAAGATACAATCTGCCAATCAAAAATCTAATTGGACAAGTGGAGGAGGCACATACCATGGAGCAATCCCTCCAAAAATTAGCAGCAAAGATGGGCTGAGCAAGGAGATCGAAAATCACGAGCAAGAACAGCAAGAACTCGAGATTGATCAAGTTTTCCGGTGTTTTTCGGGAGATAGAAAGAAGATGGCTATGAGGGGGCACCTTGAAGGGGCCCAGGTGGGCCACACCCCCCTAGGAGCCACTTGTAGGTAGGCCGCGTCTACCAGGGGTGTGGGCGCCTGGGGTGGCCCCCTAGGTCACTCCAGGTGTCCCTCTGCCCCTTTTTTTGAGGAAAATTTTATTTTGAATTTTCTGGGATTTTTTGGGAAACTTTATTTTGGGCCAATTTTCAGGGTATGAAAATTGATTTTCTCGCAGAAACAGTTTTTTAGAAGAAGCAAAAGCAAACCAAAAGCCAAACTACAGAAGTTCTAAGACACTCTAACAAACAAGCAACTAACAAAACCAAAGGCTAGCTAAAGAAAAGGCAAAGACTAGG
Source organism: Avena atlantica (assembly GCA_910589765.1). Classification (NCBI taxonomy): domain Eukaryota; kingdom Viridiplantae; phylum Streptophyta; class Magnoliopsida; order Poales; family Poaceae; genus Avena; species Avena atlantica. Next base: position 110,493,806 of record OU342735.1, read on the forward strand.
AAGGAGAAAAATAAAAGAAAGCAAAAATAACCACAGTGGTAACATTATTTGGTTCATTAAAATCCTTTTGTTAAGAAGGTTGATCAAGTCTTGTTACCAAAACAATCTTATATGAAACAAAACTTTGCATTCCACACAGTGATTATGTTACCTCATACTTGATAGCAATGGTCCCAATCATAATAGTTTCAAAATTTTCCCGGGGAATGGGACAATATATTTCTCCAACCTTGATGCTCTCAATATTTTCAATGGAATTCATGCAATAGATCTTAGCAACCTTCTTGGGGATATATACAGTATGCTCTTTGTCACTAATATTGAATATTACTTTTCCTTGATTACAATTAATGACAGCACCTGCAGTATTAAGAAAAGGTCTCCCAAGAATAATAGACATATTATCATCTTCAGGCATTTCAAGCACAAAAAAATCAGTTAAAACCAAGCAATTATGAGCCACTTGAACAGGAACATCCTCACAAATACCAACAGGAATAGTAGTTGACTTATCAGCCATTTGCAAAGATATATCAGTTGGTATCAATTTTTCTAGCTGGAGTCTCTTGTAGAGAGAAAAAGACATAACACTAACTCCAGCTCCCAAATCACATAAAGCAGTTCTAACATAATTATTCTTAATAGAGCAAGGAATAGTTGGTATACCTGGATCACCAAGTTTCTTTGGAACCTTACCATTGAAGGATTAATTAGCAAGCAGAGTAGAAATCTCCTCATTAGGAATCTTCCTTTTATTAGAGACAATATCCTTCATATATTTTGAATAAGGAGGTAACTTAATAGCATTAGTCAAAGGAATTTGCAAAAATAAAGGTTTCATCCACTCACAAAACTTGTTGTAGTGTTCTTCCTCCTTTGACTTGTGCTTCTTACCTGGAAAAGGCATAGGTTTCTACACCCAAGGTTCTCTCTCACTACCATGTTTCTTATCAATAAAATCTTCTTTAGTGTACCTAGTGGTCTTAGTGTGCTTCTCAGGTTCTTCCTCAACTTCCTCCTTATCAGGAGCATCATTTTTATCATTACCACTCTCAGTTTTAGCATTAGAGACAAATATACTATTAGGATCTACGGCAGGTTCAAGTGGTTCCTCAACTACCTTATGTTTATTTTTCTTTCTCTTACGAGGACTACCACTACTTTCACCTTGTTGATAATCCTGCTCAATTCTTTTAGGGTGTCCTTCAGGATATAAAGGATCTTGAGTATCTATACTACTCCTAGTTCTAATTCCATAAGCATGTTTATCTCCTGAGGCATTAACTAGCATATCTTTTTGTACCTTAACAAGTTGATCAAGTTGGGTTTGAACCATTTGAAAGTGTTTACAAAGCATTTTAATATCATTAGAAGTTCTTTTCACAATATCTTTCAACTCTTTAATAGCTCTAGAGTTTTCCAATAAATGATTCTGAACTTGTTTATTAAAATTACCTTGTTTAACAATAAATGTGTCAAGTTCCTCTAAGCATTGATCAGGAGGCTTACCATAGGGAATATCACCTTCATTAAAGTGGAGAGAGTGTAGCTCAATAGTAGATGAGTGGGGAATTGGCTTACATAATTCTTCTATAGGAGGTAGATTCTTCACATCTTCAGCTCTAATACCTTTCTCCCTTAGACACTTCTTAGCTTCCTTCATCACTTCATCATTTAATGCAATAACTCCCCTCTTCTTTGGTGTTGGTGTTGGATCTGGTTTAGGCACAACTGGTTCAGGATAATAGGCTCAGGTGTATTTAGCTCAATTGAAGTCCAATCATCATAATTCTTGCTTATCTTAGCCATTAATTCTTCAGCATCTGTAGGAGTTTTTTTCCTGAAAACACAATCAGCAAAGCTATCTAGGTAGGTCCTAGAAGCATCAGTTAGTCCATTATAATAAATATCAAGAAGATCATTCTTAGTCAATGGACATCCAGGATGTGCATGAATCAAGGAACAGAACCTTGTCCATGACTCAGGTAATTTCTCTTCTTCTCCATGTTTAAAATAAAAAAAGTCTCTGCAAAGCAACATGTCTAGCACTAGGAGGAAAATATTTCTGGAAGAAAGAAGCAATCAAGCAATCAGGGCTATCAATGGAACCAGGAGGTAATCTATTAAACCAATCCCTAGCTTCTCCTTTTAGTGAAGAAGGGAAGATCTTAGTAACAAAATACTTGCGCATCTTAAAATCATCAGAGAACAAAGCACTCATAGTAGAAAGCTCATTCATATGAGCCACAATACTCTCATTTTTAGTCCCACAAAAAGGTTCTTTCTCAACAATGTCTAAATAGGATAAATCAAGAGAGAAATCATAATCTTTATCTCTAATATCTATGGGAGAGGTGGCAAACTTAGGATCAGAGGACAGTTTGGGCATAATAGTACGTCTAGCAAGGAGACTCTTAATAGCACTAGTACCATGTGTGTTTCGACCCTCTTCAACAAATTCATCAGTGAACTCAATGTAACCATCATTAATATCATAACTCTCTCTAGACTCAGGTGATCTAACAGGTGTAACAGTGTCTTCACTAGGAGTTTCAGTATTTCCTAGACTAGCCATAGTAGCATCTAGAAAAGGACCTAATGAACCACTCGCATCAAGCACATTAGAAGTAACATCATGAATATCAAAAGCAGTTTCAGATTCAGCAGTAGTAGCAGTGTGTGTAGCATGAGTATGTGGTGGTGGTGTAGCAAGCTTACTTATAACAGACGGTGAATCAAGAGCAATCGAGGTGTTTAGGACTGTACCTCTTCTTGTAGTGGATGGTAAAATAGGGAACTTTCCATCACGAGACTTTCCCATGATGAACGTAGTAGCAGTGAACAATAATAGATCCAAGTGAACTTACAAATAAAGCTATGCTACCCAGCAACGGCGCCAGAAAATAGTCTTGATGACCCACAAGTGTAGGGGATCGCAACAGTCTTCGCGGGTAGTATTACCTAATTTATTGATTCGACACAAGGGGAGCCAAAAAATACTTGCAATCCTTAACAAATGAGTTGTCAATTCAGCTGCACCTGGAAATAGTTCTTTCTCACAGAATTTTATCAGTAGCAACCGTTTGTAGCAGCAACAGCAGAAAAATGGGAGCAATAGTAACAGTAGCAGCAAACAATAGGATATGAGTGCGGTGGGCATAGGGATGGATGGACGGGGGTTGCATGAATGAGTCTAAACATGTAACTTCAAGATCTAGGGCATTGCAGATAAATAATAACAAGCATCCAAGTACTAAACAATCCTAGGCATGTGCTCCATATATAGTCATACGTGCTCGTAATGAGAACTTGCACAACATCTTCTGTCCAGCCAGCCCGTGGCAGCGGGGTCTCTAGGGAAATACTGGAAATTAAGGTGCTCCTTTTAATAGAGCACCGGAGCAAAGCATTAACATTCCATGAACACATGTGATCCTCACACCACAGCCATCCCCTCTGGTTGTCCCAATTTCTGTCACTTCGGGTCCTTTGGATCCGGACAATGATATGTGTACACAACTTGTAGATAAGATCACAAACAATACTATCATAATGATTCAATAATAAGTTCAGATCTGAGATCATGGCACTCGGGCCCTAGTGACAAGCATTAAGCATAACAAGTTGCAACAAAGTCAAATAGCACTAATAGAGATACTAGGCACTATGCCCTAACAATCTTATTCGATTACATGATAGAACTCATCCAATCCCTACCATCCCCAAGCCTACGGCGGGGGATTACTCACTCATGGATGAGGGAAACATCGATGGTTGATGGAGAGGCGTTGGTGATGACGATGGCGATGATCCTCTCCAAATTCCCCGTCCCGGCAGGGTGCCAGAACGGAGTTTCTGGATCCAAATCTTGGTTTCTGATGGTGGCGGCGGAGCGGAACTCTTTCTAGAAAAACGTCGACGCCCCTCGGTTTTTAGGTCAAGGGGTAACTTATAGGCGAAGGGGGAGCCCGAGGCGGAGCCCGAGGGGGTGCCTGGGGTGGCCACACCGCCCTAGGCGCGGGGCAGGGCCCACCCACGTCTGGCAGGGGTGTGGGCCCCCCATGCCTCCACTCCGTTTCGTCTTCTGGCTCCGTGGATCTTCTGGTGAAATATAATTTTTGGCATATTTTCCGGGATTTTTCCTCATAGTTGATTTTCTGCACAAAAACTAGACACCAAGGTAATTCTGCTGAAAACAACGCCAGTCCGTGTTAGTTGTATCCAAATCACACAAGTTTAGAGGAGAAACAATAGCAAAAGTGTTCGGGAAAGTAGATACGTTTTGGACGTATCATGCCACTAGAGAGAAAACAACGGTCTCTTGTTCATGGAACAAGTGGATTGTTTACCTTACACACTTTGCTTAAAGCAGTTATCTATTGCTTGCAACTTAATACTGGAGGGGGTTCGGATGATAACCCGAAGGTGGATTTCTAGTCATAGATGCAGTTGGATGGCGGTCTATGTATCTTGTTGTATTGCCCAATCGAATCTCATAGGATCTTGATGTCTAGTATTGCATTGTTATGCCTTGCTCAGTCTTGTCAATTGCCCTGCTGTAATTTGTTTACCCAGCTTGCCATGTTTGTTTATCTAAGGAGAACACCTCTAGTGAACTATGGACCCCGGTCCAATCTTTACCATTGATACATCTTCCACTGTTACTTGTTGCAAACCACCATTACCTTCCACACAATACAGTTAATCCTTTGTTACAGCAAACCAGTGAGATTGACAACCTCGATGTTCGTTGGGGCAAAGTCTTGAGTTTGTGTTGTGCAGGTCTCCAAGTTTCTAGCAACACCTTTGAGTCGTTTCCTTCCTCCTACTGGTTCGATAACCTCGATTTCTTACTGAGGAAAACTTGCTGTTGTGCTCATCACACCTTGTTCTTGGGGTCTCCCAACGAGGCGTTGATAACACGCCATCATCAACTTCATTCAAAGTGCTACCGAAAGTTATTATGAGAGAGGTAACATGGTTTTATGCATCTCAATAATATTAAGTTTCCCCGCTTTATGTTAAAAGCTTTGAAGTTGCACTTATTTTGTCTTCCTATGCTAGTAGCCTTTTGTTTCAATAATTTGCTTTCTCATGAAACTACCTTGCATAGGAAGTGGGTTAGACTTAAATGTGTTGGATATTTGCTTCTTGATGCTCTCTTACACTTCAAATCCATATCTCCTATGTGAGCATCATTGAAAGTATCATGCCCATCTTAATGGCTATAAAGAAAGAGCTTTTGGGAGACAACCCATTTTAATTTGCTTTGGGTCTTTGTTTCTTTGAGTCTTGGAAGTTATTACCTCCGTAATAACCGCTCCTTATCCTTTTTGTTTGGTTTTTGTGTCAAGACCAACCTCTTTTGAGAAGTAGAGGAGTTGTGAAAAGTTGTTGTCCTGGGACAGATTTTTGTGCTGCATTGTAAAAATTCGTGAAAGATCTCAGTAGGTCAGATGGAGTTGTAATTTTTTGTGCTTGCGCCACAAGTTTTTATCCAACTTTTGTTAGTTTTGCACTTTTTGATTTGAGCAACAGAAGATTTTCGAAAAAAATAAATATTTACTTGCTGGTCTATTTTGACAAATTTCTGCCATCATTTGCATTTGCCTCTTAAATCGATTTCCTTCCAGATTTGTTTTGGGATTTTGAAAGGAGTTGCTACAGTAGCTTTGTTTTGATGGATTTCAGTTGAAGTTTGAAACCAAAGGTTTATTGTTTTTCATACACTAATGTTGCTAATGAAGTTTGCGTGAGGCTTTGTATGAAAGGAACTTTCAGGTGTTGGAGAGAAGGAATCTGCAGAGTCCGTCTTTGAATAGGTAAAAGTGCTGAAAACAGAAGGTTCGCAAAAAACATTTCTTTTTATATTTTTGCAGTTTTTATTCCATATGGAAGGTAATGAGTCGAAACAGGGGAGTAAATGGAACACGGGTGGGCCACACCTCCCAGTGGCACGGTCCCTGCCTGGTCGCGCCACCAGGGGGTGTGATCACCCCGGAGTCCGCCTCCATCCCTTTTTCGCATAGTACCTTCCTTATGTCGTAAGACTTCATAATATATAACCCCCCGGATCCCCCGAGGTTCGTATATCATGTTCTCTTCGTGTTTTCGTTTCGATCTGTTTCTGTCAGGAAATATTCTCAAGTTTAGAGGCATCATGGTATCCGCCAACGACAAGGGAAAGAATCCCATGGAAGAAGAAATGATCACATCTAGGCGCAAAGACATGGATTGGAGCGTCGAGGAGGAAGTAAAGAACATGTCAGCAAGCATGAAGGGACAAACTGCCACAGGATCAAGGGCCAGAAAACCTACTTTTGTAGGGGCAATTAATATTGGGCGTGCTTTTTCTCATAATATGCAGGGGATGATAACCTCTGTTCCAGACTTCAGTTCCTGCCCTGAGGCAGTGGAAGCCCTTTGAACCACCGATGAGTTTTGTGATAAGTACCGAGATCTAAGGAGGAAGGTGGATATACTTCAAGAAGATAATAACAGGCTTCATAAGATGGTGGAGGGTTTCCTCACCCTGAACAGAACACCACCACCACCGAAGGAGTAACTCGTCATCAGGTTTTGGCATCCCCTTGGTTTGTTCCAAGCTTGGGGGAGTGTCACGGTATCACATCATTATCTTTCATATTTTTACCTTTTTAGTAGAGTCGTATCTTGAATAGAGAAGTTATCATATAGGATGGTTTGCATTGTGGAAGTATCTCTCCTTTAGTTGGTTATCCATGTATCCCTTGGTGTGAGTGCCTTTATGGAATATTAATGAGAATTTTCATCTTTTACTTTTTTCACATCTTCTTTTAGTTTGCAATCTCTATTATATGATTGATCTTGTTGATTAGTATTGGTATCACTTTGGGAGCATCAAGTAGATCTAAATTGGTTTTGGCAAACCAAGCTCTGGTCAGTAGCAACACTTTTTGAGGTTTGAAAGGAAAAGTGAAAAGTGCTTACAGGTATTTTATATTATTTTCCTTCTTTCTTGATTGGCTCATAAGCTTGGTATTCTTTATTTAAGATCTTTTGTTTTTTTCAAGAAAGATTGCATGTTTGACTTTATCATTTGTATGTTTGCTTGTTTCCTTCAACTCTTTTGCTTTCTACCCAGCCTTGCTAGCCAAAAACCTGTACTAAGAGGGAATACTTCTCGTGCATCCAATCCTTTAAACTTAAACCTATGCCTTTGTGTCCACCATATCTACCTATTAGCACCATTGATATTCCAAGTAAATTCTCGAGTTTCATCTATCTTTCAAATTAAAAATTCTTTTGTTATGTGAAACCTAGTTAGTAAAGCTCTCATGAACTTGATGGCACACCTTATTTTTTCTTGCCCCTAATAAACTTGAACCATTGTGTCATCTATGTTGTATATGCTTTCACCTATAAGTTGGGAATTAGAAGAACCATGCTATCACGGGGAACGCTTTTAACACCTGTAAATATCTACCCCATTAATATCATGATCTTTTGTTTGCAGATGTCGGCGGCGTGAAATAAAAGGGGAGCTTGTAAGTCCATGGAGTTATGCATATGTGTTAGAGAAATGCCTGGGCTGATAGCCTAAGCCATGCCTAATCATGGTGGAAACTTGCAGCATAACCATAGTGAGAAATCCGTGAAGCATCCTCAATAAAAGCATATGAAAATAGCAAATAAAAAGATCACTAAGATGCTCACTATTTGTTGCCTTGTCATTTTGATATGAGATAGCTCCTGTGCCATGGGACAAGGGGTACACTTACAATGACAAGAACTTACCAGTAACTAAAGTTGACTAGCATGAGGAACGACCCTCGTACTCAAGGGACATGAGATTGCCAACTTATATTTTGTCAAGCATATACTCCATCTTTGTTCACTTTCACCTTAATCACCTCAAGATGCTTATGATAGGGGCAATGAGAGCTCAAAGCTAGTAAGTACCATAATCTTTTGAAAGCTCTATGAAACTTGAAATCCCTGCTTCCCTCTACGAAGGGCCTTTCTTTTACTTCTTAGTTGAGTCAGTAAACCTATTCCTTTCTATCTCCAGCAAGCATTTGAGTTGTTGTGTTTCAATCATTCATATGATGATTTATTCAATCATGTTTCTTATCTTCCTTGTTTTGCACAAAACTCTTATCTGAATGAGTATTACTTTGAAAGCCATCATTATGAAAAGCCTTTTATGTTTGAGCAAAAGGACTCCCGTTATAAACTTATTTACAAAAGCTTTGCTTGAAAAAGTATGATTTGTCAACTGTTCTCTAACCAAGAACAAAGTTTGCCATTACCAATTATGATTTATCTTTATGCATCTTTATTATGACTCTCATACTCGTTGCAAGTTAAGCTATATAATGGTGAGTTGTTTTCTATTATGAGTTGTGTATTGGTAAGTGTGATGCTTCTTGTCTGTTTTCTTTTTATCGACACTTCACTCCATAAACCTGTGGGCATGTTTACTGAGCTCAGTTTTCGCTTGGGGACAAGCGAGGTCTAATCTTGGGGGAGTTGATACGTCCATTTTGCATCACTATTATATATCATAATTTACCGTTATTCATTGATATATTTCATATTAAGAGGTGATACTTATGTTATTTTATCTATTTTTGCATGTTGGATGATTCTTGGAGGATGACCTGCCAGAGTCAGGATTCTGATGGAAAAACGGTGTTTGGATGCAATTTTCACGAAGATCAGAAAATACCATAAAATACATGGAAAATCATATTTTTCCAGAAGACGAAGAATGCCAGAAGGGAGGGCTGAGATGGGCCACAGGGCGCCCACACCCCCCATGCGCGGGCCACCCTGGGTCGCGCCACCAGGGGTGTGGCCGCCCTGGCCCACCTCCTGCTTCTCCCTTTCGCCTATATCTTCTCCTCGAAACCCTAATACACAGGGAGCGACCATAGAAAGATTCCGCCGCCTCTGCGGGTCGGAAACTATAGAGAGAGAAAGAGCTCTCCGGTAGACAGATTTCTGCCAGGGAAATTTCTTCCCGGAGAAGGGAGATCGTCACCATCAACACCGTCATCAAGCTAGACTTCATCGGGATCATCATCATCCACACCACCATCTCCACTAGCACCATCATCACCACTCCATCCCCATGTAACAATTGTGTTGAATCTTGCATTGTTCTTAGGGGAAACTTTCCCGGTGTTAATTACTTTTGTAGTTGATGCTTGTGAGTGGACCATTGAATTATTGTTTATGTTCAAATTGTTATTCATCATCATATCATCTCTGATCTCGATCCATATGATGTCTCGTGAGTAGTTTGTTTAGTTCTTGAGGACATGGGAGAAGTCATGTTGTTAGTAGTAGAATTGTGTTGAGGTATTATTCAATGGTTTAATATTTAAGTTGTGGTGTTATTCTTCTAGTGGTGTCATGTGAACGTCGACTACATGATACTTCACCATTTATGGGCCTAGGGGAATGCATTGTGTACTTGGCTACTAATTGTGGGGTTGACGGAATGACAGAAACCTGAACCCTCGTTAGGAAACCTTTGCACAAGGGAGTGTAGGATCTCAGAGTTTAAGTCTGTGGTTAGGTTTTTATCTTAATTACTTTCTTATAGTTGTGGATGCTTGCAAGGGGTTTAATCACAAGTATGTATTAGTCCAAGTAAGGTTGGTACATTAGCACAGGTTCACCCACACAACACTTATCAAACCAAAGAAGATTAATCAACTATATGAAACGAAATCACTTGACAGTATTCCCATGTGTCCTCGAGAACGTTTGGTCCTCATAAGTAATACAACCGGCTTGTCCTTTGCTAAGAAAGGATTGGGCCACTTGCTGCAACTATTTATTGTCTTTATTTACTTGCACTTTATTTTTTTGTTTTATCGAAAACCCCTAAAAATCCTTATAAGTGAAGGTTTCACATTGTTTGGATCATTTTTGAATTTTTTATGCCCGTTTCAAACTATCGTCGAACTTTGTCGAATGGCGGGCATGAAGATTCTTAGCTCAGGGCCGATCCTCGCTAAATTTGCATTAGATAGCATATTTTGAACCTAAAAATGATTTTTATAAAAAATCATGAGCGTCAGATCATGTGCCTGTAGTTCATATCTGACCCACTTCCCATCGATTCAGCAGGAATTTGTTTTTCACCAGTGATATAAGGAAAGGTTTGAGATCTCCCGGTTGGGAAATTGTCCATGGAATATGGTATAGTATTTTTTAAAAATGGGGTGGTACCATTTTGAATTAGCCATTTGGCGGTTGCTTCACAAAATCCCCCGTTTTTTGCGCTCGAAAATGGAAAATGCCTTTTTGGTGCGACGAAAAGGAAAACTTCCTCCTTAAACATTGTTAATCATCCCATGATGCCCATGCATGCACAATATAGGCACAGTATCACAAACTATTCCTTGATTCTAGGTATAACATTGGTCATTTGACCCGAAAGCTAGGAAATCTCGAATGAGATAGGTCATTTTATGAAGGTTTTTTGAGACATAATCAATATACTAAGTTTGGTATTTTTTCTTCCAACTATGTCATATAATATGGCAGCACGCGAAGGTTTCTCATTGTTTGGATCATTTTTGATTTTTATGCCTATTTCAAACTATCGTTAAACTTTATTGAACGACGGGCATATAGATTCTTAGCTCAGGGCTGAGCCTCGCTAAACTTGCACTGGATCTCTGATGAAGTAGCATATTGTGAACCTAAAAACGTTTTTTATAAAAAATCATGAGCGTCAGATCCTATACCTGTAGTTCATATCTGACCCACTTCCTGTCGATTCGGCAGAAATTTGTCTTTTTTATTAGGGATGGATGGAAATGTTTGAGATCTCCCGGTTGGGACATTTTCCATATAAGGTGGTCTAGTATTTTTTAAATGGGGTGGTAGTATTTTGAATTAGCCATTTGGTAGTTGCTTCACAAAATCCCCCGTTTTTACGCTTGAAAAATAGAAAATGGCATTTTGATGCGACGAAAAGGAAATATTCTCCTGAAACATTTTTCGCCATCCCATGATACACATGCATGCACAATATAGGCATATTATCATAAACAATGCTTTGATTCTAGCCATAACATTGGTAATTTGATTCGAAAGTCAGGAAACCTTGAATAAGATGGGTCATTTTGTGAAGGTTTTTTTGAGACATAATCAATATACCAAGTTTGATATTTTTTCTTCCAACTATGTCACATAATATGCCACGCGAAGATTTCGCATTGTTTGAATCATTTTCGAATTTCTTATGCCTGTTTTAAACTACATATAATGTTTTTATATTTTATATTTTACTTAATTTTTATTCATAAATGTGTAATATTTGAGTGTAGATAGATAGATCTTATTTTTCTGTAAATTTTAATATAGTATTTGTATTTTTGTGAACTAGAATTATTTAGTTATGATTTTTCTAAAATTAATATGGTAAAATAAAAAACAGCTATACCGAGGGCACTACCATCGGTATAGGCATAGCCGTGAAACCTATGCCGAGGGCAGCGTAACCTTAACGCTGTCACAGTAGCTATGCCGAGGGCCGCCCTAGGCCTAGCTAGGCTACGTCGATGACTTTTCTGTGCCGATAGCCGGCCTGCTGGCCTAGGATGGAAAGAGGCCTACGCCAAGGGCCCGATATTTGGCCGACGTATTTACCCGGCACTTGGCGCCGTGGAGTTTTCCTGTAGTGTGTCCGCCCTGCTGGTACGCCACTCTGAACAGACAGGCCATTCAAGAAAACAAAGTTCCATGGGCATGTATGCGGTCAAACGAACGGAAACATGATTACATAACGAACACGTCCAACGATATTCTCGTTCGGTAGTGCTAGTATAATACTGTATCTCCGAATGGACAGGCCATCCATCACCAGAGAACGGATATCCTTCCATCTGAATCATTCCGCCCATCAACTCAACACATCTCAGCTTTATCATGGCCACCAGCTACCTACACTAACTCGAAACAGGCATTCGCCCCGCTTTATAAATAAAGCACACATGTGAGACCGCTGCTGGGCTAGACAGCACAACGCCCAAAGAAAGACACAACACGATACACGATGCTGGGGCGAACTAGCCCCAACAAAAACACGAAAGAGAAATAAAAGAGAAAACAATGCCAACATCGGTAGATCGACTAGACGATGATGGCTCTCCACCGCTGTGCCCTCCGAAAAATTCCCACCACATGCCTAGACCTTCGAAACGTCGCGCAACAAGCAGCACCTTCAACAAGGGGAGCGACGAAGACGTCGCTACTGCCCGGACCTGTCCTAGGGTTTCCCCCGTACGCGGAGGTCAGTGGGACAGGGGTGCCTCCGACGGCCTTCAGGAAGGAATGGCGACACCCGCAGGCGTCACCCCGTCGGTGTCGAAGGCCGACAAGGATTTCTCCCGCACCCCAACGACCCACTACCCCGAACGCTCTGAAGTCTGTCACCCATCACGCCGCCCACCAACACGCACCACCACGGTCTTGACGCCACCATCATCGTCTCACTGTGAACACCACTGCGAGGCCTAGAGAACAGGCGAGAAAGTACAAGGGATCAGATGCGGCAGCCCCATGGCCGTGCGGGAGGGAACAGCCTCCACCGCCGTAGCGGTAGCCGACCGGACACGATAGCAGAGGCACACCAGGCCTCCTGGCCCGGCCGGGCCTGAAACGGGCCCGCAAAGCCCCTGCCTTCATGCAGCAGCAAGCCGGCAACAGTGCCACCGCATCTCCGAACCCCAATACTCCACATCCGCCTCCAGGGAGCGACTACAGCCTCAGCAGCACCGCCGGCCCGCCTAGGCCCATCTGAGACCCGAAGGGGCCCAAATCTGGGCTGAGCAGGCCCAACCGCCGCTGGCCGATGCTAGCACGACGCCCTGCAGCAAGCTGCGCCACCACGAGAAGTGCCACCCGCACCAGCGCCGGGAAGCCCGCCGCCGCGCCGGACCGAAGCCGCCTGGGAGCACCCCCCGTCACCACGCCGCCCCGCGCAGATGCGGTCACGAGAGGGGAAAAGCAAGGGGCTGCCGCCGCCGACGCCGCCCGGGGCTTGCCCGGCTACGCGCGCCGACGACGGCGGAGGAGAGGAGGGCGGGGGAGGGCGCCTGGAGGAGGGAGACGGGGGCGCGGCCGGTCGCCCGCGGGGGGCGAGCCGGTCGCGAGAGAGAAGGGGTTTTCTCGCTACCTACACTAACTCCCCCTGAATATATTCTTCAACTCAAGCATTTTCTTCAAATGATCCTTTCTCCTATCTACTCGCTGCAGTAAACTTATTCAACACGAGCTTTGTAGAAAGTCAATACTAATTAGTTTGCTTTGGCACCACAACAGATATACACGCACTTTTTTTTTTTTGTGAACAGATATACACGCACTTTAAACAAGATTGGACTAGTTCTAGGTCCAGTAAATATATATCCCACTTTAACAAAGAGGAAAGATGCTCCTCTTTACTTTATCCTCCACTAGTAGTTAGCTCCAGTTGTCTTCATCTACTGCCCCCTAACCCGATTTAGTGGAGCTTAATATTCCGAAAACAATAAAGCAGTTCCCCACTACCAAAGCGCGCATCTCCTTTAATCGCACTGTCGATGCAAAGCCTCTGAATTTGGATTACTTTACATCATGGCCCATAAGTTGACTGTTAAGCAGTACTACTCCTGAATTAGTACTACTACTGCTTTTTTTCTTTCTTGCAGTGCCCCTACATGTCCTCCACAGCTCCGCTCCACATATAATTGTGTGCACTCACTAAATATTCTAACTACCAGTAAATTAAAAGTGCATCATCAACACTATAAAAGTAGTACTGCCTAGTTCAAAAGTAATCCATTTGTAACCATATGGTGTCCTAAACTACATGCAATCATCTGCAAATATACAGTCTCCTAAAATACAGACAGTCTATTTTTTCTCTTACTTTGGTAGCTAACATGTTCTTTGGTCAAGCGAAATCATTAGATTTCATTATGTTTTTTCTTCACATTTCACATTATTAGCATGCATACTCATATCAAGTGATCGAAACATTGGCCGGGCACCGGAGACCATACATAACATATTGGGAGATCAGATCACTATGCTATCTATAGCTAGAAATGCAGGAGTATGAATAGTAAAAGAAAAGGCTGGAGTTACTATAATTCTATACGCCTGCATGCCGGAAAAGTAATTAGCTGACTGTTGCTTTTTACCCTCTGCGGCCGTGCAGCTCATCATAGTTTCAACCTCGAGTAAACTATGACTGTTGCCTGTTGGTGCTCGGCATGTTGCGTGCATGCCTGTCGCTTGTATGGCCATCAAACACCACTACGGCAGATCTCTGACCAATGTCCGCCACTCTTGAGAAACTACTATATACAAGTATATGTACACATAAAATTCCTTCAGACCTAATTAAGATACTCTAGCCTCTTATTAACTTGTGGCAAACCTACCAGCACAGAGTTGAACAACAACCGGTCTCTTAGTTGGATCTCGATCGTTTTCATGACATCGTTCAAAACATGGAAAAAAAATACGGTATGCCGTTTATTGCACTCCAAGAATGAATATGGTATATGGATTATGAATTTGCATTGCCAGTTGCTTTAGCTTCTGGGGCTAGCTAGGCTCCACCAGCAAGTCTAATGTGATGATGATGACTCCAAGGCCCTGAAAAATTCCATAGGGAAAGCTCTGACCCATGCCTTTCGTCTCCACTTTTGATTTTAATAGGCAGCAGACTCCACTGAGATTCACATCCCCATCATGCATGGATGCCCCAGAGAAATAGTGCTATTAGTTAACAATACTGAATCCATTCTGTTCTTGCAGACAACTCACATCTGCAGGGTGCTGGTCCCTTTGTGTCCAAACCAAGGAAAGGAAAGGCTCACCTCCTATCCTCTCTTCTCTCTCTCTCTCCTGCCATTGCCTTCTGGCTTTCCTCTCTTCAAGCTGAGGAAAGGTAGCTGCATGCTCTCCTTGCCAGGCCGGCGCCATGGAGGCCAACAAGCCGAGCTACTATCTCTTTGCTGTCGTCTTCGCGGCGCTCCTCCTGACCTCCATGGCTGGTTAGCTAGAGCTCCACATGCTTATTGTATTTCCTTTTAGTTAGGTCATGCTTTTCTTTTCTAGTCCTTCCTTGGTTCTTGTGCATCAGAGAAATATTGGTTGCATCGCTTTGTTCATGTTGTGTGATCTATTGGAGTTTGTCTAACGCAGGAGCACAGAGGAAGCTGCTGAATAAGGATCATGCAGGATCGACGATGGTATACATATAAATGACCCAGCTAGAGATTGGTGCATACATATTCTTTGGGTTATTTCATATTTCTGCCGTTATATTTCATTCTAGCTAGCTAGCTAGCAGGATCTCCTTAACTTCTGACATTAAAGCAACGTATATATATCTAAACAAGAAACTAAATGATGGGAGAAAGTTGGATCAAATTTTATTTAAGGAGAAGAAGAAGTTTTCTTCCAGGAAAAGAAGAAGTTTGGGATAAATCAACTCTTTAATTAATTTAGTATCTCAATTCCTCATGATGAACTAGAGAGCATATGCATGTCGACTCGTTAGCATTAGATTGATCGACGCAGTTTCTCACGACTGGAATTTTCTCTATGCCTCAATCCGTGAATTAATTCCTCGATGAATTCCAGTTTTTACCTTCTACTTTCACATTTTTTTCATGAATTGCCCTATTTATCAGCTTTTCATTTGGATTACCTCATTTAGTGAAAATTTTGCCAGTTTTCACCACTTTTAAGATTTTCGGAGAGACCTGCCACATGGGACCTGATCGTCGGGTACATGTGGCACGCAACCTCATGGTTCCTCTCTTGGTTCTTTTCACGCCCAAGAATGTTCGCTTCAGATGACCCGAAATAGCCCAAATGAAACGGTGTGATAACTCGGTGTAGGTCGGGGGAGGCAAACTAGTTCAGGCTCCAAAAAAACCAGGAGTTGCTCCGTTTTGTTGGACCGGTTTGGATCTAAGGAGTGAACCGGTTCTGGCATAGGAAATAGCAAGAGGAAACCGCAATGTGGCATGCCACGTGTATCTGTTGACCAAGACCCGCGTGTAAGATTGCTTCCAATATCTTAGAAAGGGTAAAAACTGGCAAACCTTCCATTGATGGTGTAATCCGAAGGAAAATCAGCTAAATAGGGTAATTTGAAGGGTATAGACTGGAACTCATTCATTACATCTTAAGTGAAACTAACTACTCTATTTTACAATTGAGTAGTTAGCACCAACCCTTCGAGATCTTGTAATAACCACAACCATTGGAATCAAGCCATTGTATTAGATAGGTCACAATCACTAATCATTTGAATCAAATTAGCACGCATGTTTTAGCTAGGTCTACATGTGCATCAATTAGCATATACTCTCTCTGTTCCGAATTAATTGAAGTTATAGGTTTGTCCTCGGTCAAACTTCTCTAAGTTTGAAGAGTTTATAGAAAAATGTCCTAATATCTACAACTCAAATCAGTATAGTAATTACATATATTTTATAATCTAATGAAACTAAATTGGTATTTGAATATTGACATAGTTTTTATAAACTTGGATAGACTTAATTAAAGTAGTTTGATTTTGGAATGGAGGAAGTATGTTGGATCGAATTAGCACATTACTATAAGATATATTTGTTTTTGCAAAATTCTACCGATCTATTAATAATCATCAACACCAGTACGTAGGATCCTAAAAAAAAATACAAATAGATATATGCATGTGTACAATCATGATATGGTCGTCCATTGCAATTGTACTCAACTATATTCTGTTGCATGCATAATTATTAGCCGAATGAGCCTTGCTTCGGTGTCACCCCCTCGAGGGAAAAGTGGAGGAAAAAACCGGTTTTGAGGGTCCGATGGTGTGTTCCCGGTAAGATAAGAAGCGGATCTATTCCGATATTTTTTCTACCGTTGTACATATTTGAGTCTGATAGTAGATGGCGTTGAAAAAACAAATTGCCGGTCCCACTATCGTCATGCGGAGCTGTGGATTTTGGTCATCAGACCACCTCCACTCGTTTTGTGTTTTTAAGCCTAATTCTAGCGAGGTATTTAGCATCGAACGGATCGAACGGATCGTAGATCATAGCATTCGACCAGTTTTCACTCGTGATTTCATGCCGAGTTTTCGGTTTTAGCCAAATTTTAAGCAAACTCAGCGAAATTTAGACGAATATATACGATTTTGTTAATACATAAGCGAGTTCGTACATATTACGTCAAATTTGGACATACACCCAAATTTTGACTGCATTAGGCTAAAAGAAAAAATACGTTGAAATAGCTACTAGGCGATGCCGATGTTGATGCCGCCGGGCACACCGTTCAAATGCCGAAGTTGCGGTAGAAGACGGTGTAGTCGGCGTCCCGGGTGCCGTCGTCGTCCCTCGGCATCTGCTAAGGCCGGCGTCGCCGTAGCGCCATGGCTAAGATGAGGGACCGACTTCCTCGTCGTCGTTGTCAAGGACGATAAGCGGCGCGCCCTGATAGGCGCACTACTGGCGAGCGACGTGCGCGGCCTGGTGATCGGCCTGCTCCTGATGATGCCAAACACGGATGGCCTCCTCGCGCTCCGTCTGCCATGGACCAGGCGCAGCCGTCGGGGGCCTGCATGGGCGACACGTCGTTCAGGGAGCACTCAAGCGCCATCTTTCGTAGTCCATGATGCCCCCTTTATACCTCGTGACGGGGACTGCCTAGTCCGCCGGCTCAGACTTCGGCGTGCGCATGCGAAGTCGGCCGATCGGCAACGATGGAATCTCTAAGAAAACGTAGTCCTAAGAAAATTCTCTTTTAGCCTTCGCCGCTACCTAGAGCTCAGCGCCAGCCCTAAGTTGGGCTATCCTCCTTGCTCCCCGCCATCGGCCGCCCGACGCCGTGTGGTGGCCAGCTGGCTGCCGAGGAGGATGGCTTCCCTTTCTTCCTATTCCTCGGCGTCAGCACCGCGCTTGTCTGGCTCGGCGCCGGCACATTCACCTCGCGCTGGCATAGTCGCCACGCCTCCGCTCCGAGTGGTGAAGCGGGAGATGGAGTCGCCGATGCGCTCACCGCTAAGGACGCGCTCACGCGGCCTCGTCATCAACGAAGGCCGCACGCCATCACCGCCGACCGGCCGGCTTCGCCTGCGCACGCCAAAGCCCGAGCCGGCGGACTAGGCGGTTCCCGTCGACGAGGATGCCTTGGTTCTGAAGAAGATGGCGCTGGAGCGCTCCTTGAACGATGTGACACCCATGCAGGCCCCCGACGTCTGCGCCTGGTCTAGGGCAGACTGGGAGTGCGAGAAGGCCAACTATGTTCAGCGTCATCAGGAGTAGGCCATGCACGTCGCTCGCTGGCAGTGCGCCACCCAGGGCGCGCCGCTTATCGCCCTCGACGATGACGAAGACGAGTCCAGGGCAGATCGTGTCCCATGCAGCCGCCGAGCAATGACGACGGCGATGACGACGACATCTGGGACGCCGACTATACCGTCTTCTACCACAACTTCAGCATGTAAACGGGGTGCCCGTCGGCATCGGTATCGCCTAGTAGCTATTTCAACGTTTTTCTTTTCTTTTATCCTAATGTAGTCAAAATTCGGTTGTATGTCAATTTGACATAATATGTACGAACTTGTCTATGTATTAACAAAATCGTTATATTCGTCCAAATTTCGTCGAGTTCACTTAAAATTTGGCCAAAACCAAGAACTCGACGTGAAAACATAAGTGGAAAACTGATTGTTCTCAAAACAAATATTACATTGCTGCGACGTAAATTACATTAAAATTGGGCTTTGAAACGCCCGAACGAGTGAAGCTGACCGACCAAAATCCACATCTCCGAAGGTGCATGACCGATACAACGAGTAGGACCGGCAGCTTGTTTATCCCTAGGGGGCCATGTACAACCAGACTCAAATACGTATAACGATATAAAAAATACGGGAGAGGATCCGCTCCTTACCTGACCCAGAACAGCATGGAACTTGCAAAACCGGTTTTTTTCTAAACGTTTCCCTCCGGGGGGGGGGGACACCGAAGCAAAGCTCTAGCCGAATAAAAAAATTATTGTGCTAATTTCTTAGTAATAGTATTTTTTTGTCCTACTAGCTCCTTAACTCTTGTGCAATGCATGTAGGACACATCTGAATCGTACATGCAGCAGCAACAGGAAGACGACGAAGTGTTGGTGGTGGTGCACGGCGGGAGAATCCTTAGGCAGGTGAAGACGAATGACTACGGCACCTACGACTCAACTCCGACCATGGCGAAACCTCACTTCAAGGACATACCTAACTGATTAACTGACCATCAACATATATATATATATCCCAGACCGATGGCTGGATGTATACTGCTGCTACGGTGATCAAAATATGGACCGGCCGGGTTAATGCTCTCACACATATATATGGAAAAATATGATGTCCCCTACATATTATTGTGTCCTCAATAAATCTCGTCTCATGTATCAATGAGCGACGCATGTGTGTGGAACATATATATTTGTATGTATGTAAGCTGGTATTTTGTGGATATATACGCGTCGTGTGCATTCTTGTTTGGTATCCACTGTCGTCGACTAATTATATGTGCACGCACAAGAGATCGACATTATATGTTCTCATGCATATATCTATATTTATATATATGACATCTATAGTAGTAGATCATATGTGCGGTGTAATGTCTATATCTATAGTTTTGGCTGAGATGAATTATGCCATCCTGCGTAATATAATTACTAACTTTTTTCATTTGACTACCAGCCAATAACATGTAACAAAACTATTGTAGTGATTACCTACTTTTGGTCGGTATGCAATGAAGAACTTAAAGCTGATACATTGCTCTGATGTGAAATCATATAAGATATGTAGATCACTGTGGTTTATATTTTCTTATTAAGAGAGTCAAGAATTATTAAACTAAACTCAAACTTGTTTCGGCTTTCTGTAGACCATAACCCATGCCTAACCAAATTTCATGCACGAAAGATGACAATATGCTAGTTTAGAAATGTACTAATATATGCTTGTCTCTCGTTAATAAAAATACGAAACATAGTCATGTTGTTTCCACAAAAGAGCATCTTGTGTCTATTTTGCGAGGTTACCCATACGCTAGTATCCTAAAGGATTATAATTTTAACAAACCTACAACGTCTATTTTAAGACGGAGGGAGTAGTTGTATAGAAAGAATGTAGTCCATGGAGCAAAACCGAGCTTAATCACACGGTGTATCTCTATGCATAGCATTTCTATAGTAGATTGGCATCATATTTAAAATCTTATGTGTAAAACTCATATCCTACACCGATCTTATCTTTCTCAAAAAAATTTTACAAACTTAGGTGCAGTATCGAATCATACCTTTTCTTTTTACAAATTAAATACTACCGCATCATATGGGTTTACCAAGTCATGGCATTCCTTCCTCATCGTCAAAAGAAAAAAAAACGTCATGACATTCCAAATTATTATTTAGAGAGGCATACCTGGGCCGGCCACATGCATTACCGGTACCGGGCCGATCCCTTGTCCCGTGGCAGTAGATTTGGTCTAAATTGATGCGCCAGATCCACAAGTCCTTTTCAGGCTTCACGGCACGGCCCTTTTCAACAGCTGTGTGCGACGAACGAGCCCGTGTACATGGCTGACCGCGCACCACGGCCGACATGCGCAACGTGGCGCATCGAGTCATCAGCCGGGGCGAGTGAACGTCGCCTTCGCTTCGTTCCGTTGAAATTTCTCTACGAACAGAAACGCTCCACGCGTGCCACAGCGTCTGCGACACCCGGAGCTCCACAGTCAATGCCTGTGGGCCCGGATCCGATGAGCACGGGCCAATGCGAGATGGACCAGGAGCGAGCAGCACAGCGTTCTTGCCGTGTGTGTGCGTGTGTGTAGGTAGGTGTACGAGCTCGGGTGGCCGGAGAGTTTCCACCCGGCAGACGCGCTGAACGGAGAAAAACCATTTCCCACCAGTCTTCGTACCCACTCCTCACATACCCACGCGCTCTCCCCTCCCCGCCTCTCTCTTTCTCTCTCTTCGGCTCCTCCTCCTCCCACCTCCGCGTCTCCCGGCCCTAACCCTAGCCCCCGTCGAAACACCCGTCAACGGCGACGGCGCCCGCCTCGTTGGATCTGAACCGGACCTCAGCCGGGGTCCGTGTCGGTGGAGCTGAGCGGTTTTCTGCCCGCTCCAGCTTACGATCCGGGCTAAATTCCCGCATAGATTTGAGGTAATTTCGATTCGATTCTGGCTGATGGGGGAAAATGGGTGAATTAGGTGCAGTTTGTGTCTGCGTGTGTGGGGAAAAATGTGTGGGGAGGGGTTAGGAGATCGGCGGATCGGACGAGCCTAGTAATTCTTTTATGTGATATGTTATTATGACGCAAATTAAGAAAAAATTGTGCACCTAGGCGTAGTCTTGTCCAGAGTAAGAAATTACTGGTACAGTTATTAATTTCGTATATAGGTTAAATCGTAAGGGTTTGTTAGTTTTGACGGAAACCAATGGTTGTTCCATTGGAACTCGTAGATTCAGTGTTTTTTTTCACTCACCCAGATTTGTTTTTTACATCGTTACTCCCAGCAAGCGTCTTCATGCCTGATTTACTTAATTTTACAAAATCCAGTGTACGGTAAACATCAGTTCCAAAATGTTCTTATATGTATCTTTGCCATTGTGGCTTGACCCGATACCTAAGAAAAAAATCTGTACATGTCGTTCAGCCGTGTGTTCTACAATTCATGGTTTCACATGCACATAAGTACCAGATACTCATGTTCACGTGTTGCACATGAGGAATATGTTCTCTTCCAGTGTGTGTTGGTTTTGGAATATCTTGCCATTGGTACCTAAAAATGCCTTCCTTCATATTCAGGCTAGGCATTAGGGTATACCTGGAATTTCGGGTCGAAGAGTTCGAGTTTCTAAATTACGGGATTCTGAAAATGACACCTGATATTCTCCCAAATAGAAATAGTTCTCAGATGCCTGAAATGTGCCGAATTATAACACAATGAGAAAGCTGATTTGTTGTTGTGTCGACCATCTTGGAAGCTGGATGAGCACCCAAGCCGGGACAGGGCCACGTCTGTGCCAGCCTCGCATCTTATGAGGTGCCATGGATGAGCGCCTGTTGGGGAAGATGGGGGAGCTGTCGCGCCAGGGCGGGTCGCGTCATCGGCTTGTCGCTGGCCACGCTTTGCAGAAGGTGCCGTAGTAGAAATGGGCAAGCGTTGTCTGCAGGTGTTGAGAGAGGAAGACGGTGGAGCTGCCGGTCTGAGACGAGGTCGTGTCATCGATGGTCTCGGCGAGTTGGGGCTTCTGCTGCTCGTATGCGCGTGTGGCTGGGAAAGAAACTTGGAGTGTGACTAGGGATAGGGGTCGAACACGCTGGGCTTACGTGAGTTGGGCCTAGAGGTGCTTATTAGGCTGTGCTTGTGGCTGGGAAAGGAACTCAGAATAATGGCATTACATTATTTTGGGTTGATTAGGTACCATGGGCTGTGGCCTGAATTTCCCAAAATTAATTCAGATTCTGGCTGTTGCCACCTGATTTTTCGGGCTTCGAGTAAGGCCGGTTTGGGTTTTTCAGGTTCAGGCTCTAGGTGTTGGATTCTATGCCCACCTTGACTTCATATGCTTCCCCTGAAAGTTGTTAGCCTTCCTAGCCATTGTTGACAGAAATTTATTCAAGTATTTTTTATCAATGTATAGGTTTATATTAGGTAGTTGTTGGCTAGCTCCCAAGGATTACGTGTCGCAAACCTGATGTCGACAAGTTGAACTTGTCCGCGACAAACCTCGACTTGTCTCTGTCAACTAGTCGAGCGACAAGTTAGAGGGCTGGAATATAAGATGTCTTTCCTGAAACCCTACACACCAGATCGTGAGTAGTGACTCCCTCCCCCTAGCCTCTCCTCTAGCCGTCGCCTGCTCGCCGCCTCCGCCTCTCCCCTGCTCCAGCATGCTCAGCTGCTTTCGCCTCTCCCATGCACCGCCATCGCCTCCGCCTCTCCCCTGCCCGCCATCAATATTTGTTACAGTATACCAAAATTAGTACTCCCTCCGACCCATATTAGTTGACTCGGATTTTTCTAGATTCGAATGTATCTAGCACTAAAACATGTCTAGATACATTCGAATCTCGACAAATGCAAGTCAACTAATATGGGTCGGAGGGAGTAGGCTAGTTACTTAGTAATTTTTAGTAGTTCCTTGTCAACAACACATCGACAAGTCTATCACTTGTTGAGACTTGTCACGACTTGTCTACTTGTCGGTACCCCAGCGATAAGTTGCGACACGTAAACCCTGCTAGCTCCTAGGTGAAGTTAATAGCTTTGTGGTAACCTGCCGATGTTCCTTGTTCAGAGGGTTGTGATTTGTGAACAACTGAACATAATCAGTTAGTCACCCAAACTTACATGAGCAATGTGTGTTCAAATGTATAGAAAACACACTTGGTCTTCTCATGGTACTATCCTTTATTTTTAATATGATTTTTTACCACTTGAGAAATTCAATTTGGACCCTCATGCATTTCTTTCTTTCTTTGTGGATTGTAGGATAAGTATACAATTGTCCCAAGTCAAGAGTTCAGCTGTCTGAGAGTTTAATTAATAAATGAACAATGCTCCTACATTTTCTTAAATGAACCTGCTTATAATGTTTCTTGGCTTTTTGCTGAGCTTTTTTATTCTCTGCTACCCATCAGGAGTGGCTCAATGCCTCTGATACAACTTAGGATGTCCGCACCTATAACAGAATAGTGTTTTCTATTATTCCTGTGAAGTTCCATCTTTCTTTAATTGTTTGCAGTTTATTTTGCAGTTTCATCTTGGGAGGGTGAACATGTTATCTATCACTTCCAATTTTTCATCACATGGATGAATTCTAAAGATTTGGCTGTGTACAAGTCAAGGCAGTCAGGGGCATTGATTTCTTCTCCACAGTTACCATGGGGGCTAATTGTTGCATAGCTGCCAAGGAGAGGCCTGAGCCATCAGTAGCTTCAGTTGAAGTTTCAGTATACAGGACAAGGCACTCGCCATCATGGAGCTTCCGGTGGGACAACCGCACACACATAGAGGATATAATGGAAAACGCTACACTGTTTTCCAATCACAGTAGTGGAAACATCCGGCCAGAACTAAAGAGTGGTTCTGTTGCACCAAGTGAGGGCCATCACAATGAGGATAGCCTTTCTGATGTTCGTGGGATCAAATGGCAGAAATCTGACAAGAAGATGGAAGCATTCAAACGTTTGAAATCTGTTCCTCGAGGTAATTAAAATTGCTGTTCTGTGGTTTCATCTTATCATCTGCATCTTTATGTGGTTGCTTTTTTTCCCTTCTGGATTTAAATCATTTAATACTACTGACAGGGTAGTTGTGGTGGTCACATTATTGTATAAGATACGTATATTGTAGGACGAGAAAATGAAGCAACTTATGGGGTGGAAATATTACACGAATAATGTCACATTGAAAGGCATTTTTGGCCTAGTACTAGCATTTTTGTCTTCTATGCACTCGAGAGCAGTTGTGCTTGCAATCTTTTTTCACATGATATTATCATGTGTAGAATATTAGGAAGTCAAAGGAAATCAGTTTTCTTTGATATCAGAATTCATGTTTTACTAAAGAAATGAACAAGTTTTCATTGATATCCATACTAGAGAAATTCACAGATTTTCATTGATATCCATTTCATGTTTTCAGCTGTTCATTCTACAGCAAGCAGTTCACCCCTTGAGGTATGCACAATTTAGTATTACAGCTATTTTCCTAAGCTTGTTCTCTTGTTTTCCAAATGCTATGTAAGATTAGACAGTCATTACTTATGCTTCTTTCATTGACCAAACACTATTTTGTGTAGGCAAATTCCTGCAAATCATTAGACATGGTAACTGTTGCTTCAGACATAAAGACATCGAAGTCGCTTCCTTCAACACCACCCCTAGTATCCAGGGCAGATCCTTCGTCCTCTAGGTGTCATTCTCTTCATGTGGACTCCTTTTCAATGAGGAAAGCACGTCGATCACCTGGACATCAGCTATCTAGGCAGATCTCAGACAGCAAGATCCCATCTCTCAAGTCTTTCAATGAGAGTAGCTATGCAGAAGAAAGGCCGTCGAGTTCCATGCTCTCTGGCTGCAGCAATGATACATGTGCAGGAGGTTCACAACATGGTGGGTCATCTGATGGGTGGTCAACTCACACATTTTCTGACTTGGTGGCCTCATCTCAAAGGGAGAGGTGGTCAGTTGACAGTGAGCTCTTTGGTTCCATCACCAGTAAAATGGCTAGATCAAATGATTCACATGCTACTGCTCTCTCTCCTGACCAAGGTGTTTGCAAGCTGTGTTTGAAGCTATTAAAGGAGCGGTCTACATGGAGTGCTCATGAGCTGGGAGTCGTTGCTGTTTTATTCTGTGGTCATTCGTACCATGCAAACTGTTTGGATAGTATAACTGCAGAAAGTGAGAAATATGATCCTCCATGTCCTGTATGCACCCATGGTGAGAAGGGCACAGCAAAACTATTTGGGAAGTTGGACTCAAAGATTAAGAGCAGGAAATCTAAAAATGTGATATCAGATGCTGATATAGATAGGAGTTCTAAGCACCAGAAGAAAAGTATGAGAGAACCCAGGTTAGGCGCAAGTTCTAGCATGAAGGATTCATTTCGTCGGCCATTTTTGAGGAGGCATTTTTCAATTGGTTCTCGACCAGCAAAATCAATGCTGGGAAGTGAGCCAACAGGAAAGAAAGGCTTCTGGGCAAGACACTGGAGAGACTAGCCAGCTGCACATCATCAAAGCAGTTAGCATATTCATATGTATTTTTACTCTATAAGTTCAATGCTGATGGCTCTTTGCATGCAAGGTGAGCTCCTGAGCGAGCAAGGATAGAAGTCAAGATTCGTATGTAGGTTTCAGTACTATTCACGAAAGCACACTTTGTGCTAGACTAGGAGCTGTCTTATACTTGTGAGCAAGGGTTCTTGGGGTCTTACTTCGCTACTAGCCTATGTAATAGAGTAGAAATGGGAATAGTCTTGCAGGCCAGATTTAAAGGTTTTAAATCTGCTCTGCTATATTCTTATCTTTCCATTCTCTTTTGTAATCTTGATTGTCAGTTCAAATATATAATATGGAAACTTTAGCATCCAGAAAGTCCTCTTTGCACTTCGCAGAATACACGTATGTTGAAACAATGGCTGAAGATTTCAGATTGAAGAGGTTGCTCATCCTCATCTGGTGATGAGCTATCTCCTATTCGTGGGACAGCTGGTTCACTCGCTTCATTTCAACCTTTCCATTAGAGTGTTATGCACTTCGACTAAATTTTTTTAACTGACAAATACGAATAAGATAGATAGCTGTAATAGGATTGAGTTTTTTTAAATCCCCATGGTTTTTTCAAACAAGCTATCCATCCTTCGAGGTCTTCAGAAAAGTTTTGTTCTTTAGTATTTTTACCATGTATAGCTTGTTTGATTTGTGAGACCGAGAAATAGGGTTCTCCATATTACCTACTCTCTCCGTTTCTAAATATAAGATGTTTTAGGTTTGTGAAGAAAATGTATTTAGACTTCGTTTTGTGTGTAGGTTTATTAAAGTTTGGAGTGAACCTATATACTAAAAAAAGTCTAGTTATGTTCTCTTTACAAACCTAAAACATCTTATATTTTGAAACAGATGGAGTATTTCGCATTTTTCTGAATAAAATGTCATTTGATTTCAGCATCATAGTTATTGGGTGTTTTGCCCTTTTAAACAACTTATTCATTGTGTTTTTTATGGTGCAACCAAACAACTCGTATTACATCTATCTACCGATAATATTCAGGGGCTATTGGGTTGCGCTTATTTATGCCTTTTGGATTTTGGCTTTTAAGCCAGACTTTGGCTTTTTTACTTTAAAATGGATATTGTTGCACGATAATATAAGTCAAAAACCAAAAGTAAAAGCACCTAAAAAACCTAACCAAACAGCCAATATGTCATGTTTTATGAAGGCAAAATCTTTGTTTTCTTTCCTGTTGTTCAGTATAAAGTTTTGAGTTGGTGGTCGTTGGTTAACTCTTTTGCGTCTTTTCTACGGTAGATAAAGGCCCGTGCCGTTAGCTCGTACTCCCTTTGTTTATAAATATAAGACACTTTAACTTTATAAAATAAATGTATCTAAACGTCCTTTAGTGTATAGGCTCGCTTTAATCTCTACGAATCTATACACTAAAAAATGTCTAGATACATTCGATTCACAAAACTAAAACGCCTTATTATATTTCTAAAAGACCACTATACCTCCTAGAAACTGAAGGAATAAAACTAGAAAAAACAATGAGTAGCGGAGAAGATCCACTCAGTCTATAAATATGGAGACATGGGTACTAGGGATGATGCCCCAAAATTTCGTAGAGCATCTTCAACATAAATCCTAAAACAAGGCACTAGCTTTTAGTTTTTAAGCATCAGTTTTCTTGTTTTAGGGCACTAAATATGTTGCAACCATTTTTTAGATGATGTAAAAATAGGTCACTAGGAAGATTTCAGATGCCCTAAAATAGGGCACCACTTGCATAAACTTCGAACTACATTCAAACATAAACTTTGAAAGTTCGATAACCGATGATCATCAAGACTACTCTACATCATCCACACTACTCTACGCATCATCATCACCGCTACTACTGGTAAACAATTCAAACCATCCCTCGTCGTTGTCATCCACCTTGACCGTCAAGGGGCCAACCCTGTCTAGCAGCGCCACCATCTTGGTCTTCCTCCTTTTCATCTCGACCCTATTCGCCTTCCTCTCCGCGTCCCTCTGAGCATAGAAATCCAACTCCGCTTGGACCTCCTCCGGATGTGCCTCCTTGTACCTCGCCATGACCTTCTCATCGTCTTGGGCGATGGCAAGCTCCCGCATTGCCCGACAGTGCTTCTCCTCCTACAACACAAGGCGAACCTTTGGAGCTAGCATATCCACCTTGACCCCGCTTTCAATCTCCAGGGAGTTCATCTATTGCCGCGAATGACCGAACCTCCACGCCATGACGTCCAACGCTTGTGCGGCCTCGTGCAGCGTATCAAAAGGTGTCGAGCCACACCCGCTGACTGTCACATGTGATTTTGACTGTGTAGTTCCCCACGATTGCAGGCGGACGCCAAGGAAGACAATAGAGTTCCCGGTGTGGTAGCGCGGGGCCATCCCGAGTGGCGGCCGCTAGGGTTGGGCGGTGGCGGACAAAATTAGGCGAAAATTGCTTGGTGAATGTCGTCGATGGTGGGAACCGCTGGATCTATGATGAGAGGGGATAACAAGGGGCGGTAATCAACAGCTGTGCGGGGAGGTCACGCCTGACGGGAGGAGGAGCGGACATTTTAGGAGGCGGTTTGTGGTCGCGCCATTTATTTGGACGTGCCAAAAATGTTTTGGGCATGTTGCATTTTTATGCATCTACTCGAGCAAGCCCTAAAAAACATGTTTTGTGCATTGACACCGGTTTAGGGCATGTGTTGGAGTTGCTCTTAGGGCTTTCCCTCCTCCATGATTCCATTTTTTTCATTCTCATAGGCCCATTAATTACAAAACAAGAATATGATGCCAATGAATAGCAACTAGATCCCTTTGCGCACCCGGGGAGCAGCTGTTAGGCCCAATCGTTTGGTCAAACCTCTACAATATTTTAATAAAAAAGGAAGAGATGAGCGTCCTTCGGAGGTTAAAAACTTGCTAGCCTCCGGCTTCAGCTAGCGACACGTGTCCACCAATAGTAAAATTCAAAAAGAGACAACCTGTGTGGACCCACTCCCGATTGATACCCCTCCACATATCGCTTGTTCAAACTAGAATAAATCGAACTCACAAGCAACCATAACTCACACGTAACCATGTACGGCTCGTAGCACCCCGTCCTCGTCTGCTCCGGCGACTCGGCGAGAGACCTCGTCAAAGACACCGACGATTTTAGCACCGCCGTCAACCGCTCGTAGCATCACTACCGACCTTTGGTACCAATAGCATCAGCTGCTTGTAGCATCGCTGCCGACCTTTAGTAGCACTCCCACCGGGGTTGACGATGATGGTAGCATCGCAGCTGGATGTTCGTAGCAACTTCGTCGGCCTCTTGTAGCATCTCCACCGACCTTTAGTAGCACCGCCGCCAACATCGACGATGATGGTAGCATCGCTGCCGGCCGTTGGTAGCAACGTCGCCGGCCACTTGTAGCATCGCTGCTGAGCTTTAGTAGCACCGTCTCTGGCGTCGACGATGATGGTAGCATCGCTGCCGGCCATCGGTAGCAACGTCGTCAGTCGCTTGTAGCATCGCCGCCGACCTTTAGTAGCACTGCCGTCAGGGTCAACGACAATGGTAGCATCGCTGCCAGCCGTTGATAGCAACCTCGTCAGCCGCTTGTAGCATTGCCAGCCGTTGGTAGCACTGTCATCAGCCTCCTTCCAGTATATGGCGGCACATGTTTGTATTCCCTCCATTTCAAAATATAAGATTTTTTAGGTTTATGAAGAAAATGAATCTAGACTTGTTTTAGTGTGTAGATTCATCCCTAAATTGAGTGAACCTAGATACTAAAACAAATCTAGATTCATTTTCTTTACAAACCTAAAACATCTTATATTTTGAAACAGAGGAAGTACCAACCTTCAACACCGCATGTAGTAACCCGTAATGCCCATATGTAGCAACGGCCAATCATCGACGCCGTGGCTGCATGTAGCAATACGGCGCGCCGCTTGTAGCAAGCTCTAACGCCCCTCGTAGCATCGGCTTGGCCCTCAGAGCAAGACGACACCATTAGCAACATCAGGAAGCACGACGGCTCATGCTGCTTCACACAACGCGCACCTCGAAGACTTCTTCGTGCTTCTAGCATCAGCGGCGGCGAGGCCGCCTCACAGCTCCAATTCGCTGCCACGTGTGACCCCTGTAGGCTGCCAACGCCCGGAGCTCCGCCGCCCGGTGATCGCATCATGGAGTCAACGGTTTGTAGAGTCGCCTATCCTCGACCCACCGGCATCCGCTGCAGCCTTAGCTGGTCCCACGCTCGCATACGCGGTAGTCACCCCATCGAAGCAACACGGCTGTCCTCTTCAAATGTCGTCGACATCGTCGAGTCCCGCGTGCGAGAAAATTGGGCATGGCAGGGCGCAAGATGGGGAGAAGCGGACCGGCGTCTGGGGAGACGAGGAGCAGCGGGGCATAGTCTTGCGAGAGAGGAACAATGGTGCGTGGGTGCGAGAGCAACGACAGCTCGCCGGTGCCGGAGAGATGGTCAAAGCCGTCTGCTCGTGTGGGGAAAATTGTGAGGAAGAACAAACAGACACGCCGGATGAGGATAAGACAAGTGGTGGCATCTGTCCTGTTAGTTTGTGTGGGCACGTCCTTGGACGCGTGTCACGCGTACGACTCAGAGGACGCCAGACGAGAAGCGTTTTCTAATAAAAAAAGCTACTGTAACTCTTACAAAAACATGTTGTGGCACTCGGGCACCGCTGTGCCTGGAATCTGCACCGCAAGCCACTGAATCAATGACCATATGTTCCCGGTACGCATACAACCTTCAATATTTTATCTGGACCAAAGAGTATGAAAAATGATACGGTTCACCCGGGAATCGCGCGTCTCACGTCCCTCGGCTCTTTTAGCTGATGTGTGTCCTTTCTTGCTTGAGACACGGATGTCCATGGGACCCTCTCCTAGCCCAGTGCGTCGACCCTATGCCTCCTGCCGGTGCGCCATCCTGCTCATTCCCCACCATGTGCCCGTCAAGCTGCCCGCATTCCTTGCTACCTCTTCGAACGCCCTTCGATATGCCGCATGCATGCTACAAGTCGTGCCACCGGGTATTGCTATGGAGAGATTACGACAAGGCTTGGAGGAGATGCTCCCCATAGGCAGCTATACGTCCAATTTGCATCACCATTTTATATCATAATTTGTCTCTATTCATTGATATATTTCATATTAAGAGGTGATACTTATGTCTTTTCATCTGTTTTTGCATGTTGGATGATTCTTGAAGGATGAATTGCCAGAGTCAGGATTCTGTTGGAAAAAGCGGTGTTTTGATGCAATTTCGCGAAGATCAGAAAAATACCAGAAAAACTACGAAAAATCCTATTTTTTCAGAAGATGAAGAATGGCAGAAGGGGAGGCGGAGCTGGCCCAAAGGGGGCCCACACCCCTAGGCGCGGGCCACCCTAGGCCGCGCCTACAGGGGGTGTGGCCCACCTCTGGCTCCGCCCTCTCGCCTATATCTTCTCCTCGAAACCCTAATACACGGGGAGCGACCACAAAAGGATTTCGCTGCCTCTGCGGGGCGGAAAACACCGAGAGAGAGAGAGAGAGAGAGAGAGAGAGAGAGAGAGAGAGAGAGAGAGAGAGAGAGAGAGAGAGAGAGAGAGAGAGAGAGAGAGAGAGCTCTTCAGCAGATAGGTTTCTGCCGGGGAAATTCCTTTCCGAAGAGGGGAGATTGTTGCCATCAACACCATCATCAAGCTAGACTTCATCGGGATCATCATCATCATCCACACCATCATCTTCACCAGCACCATCATCACCACTCCATCCCGCTGTAACAAATTGTGTTGAATCTTGCATAGTTCTTAGGAAAAGCTTTCCTGGTGTTGATTACTATTGTAGTTGATGCTTGTGAGTGGAACCATTGAATTATTGTTTATGTTCAGATTGTTATTCATCACCATATCATCTTTGATCTTGATCCATATGATGTCTCGTGAGTATTTAGTTTAGTTCTCGAGGACATGGGAGAAGTCATGTTGCTAGTAGTGGATTTGTGTTGAGATATTATTCAATGGTTTAGTATTTAAGTTGTGGTGCTATTCTTCTAGTGGTGTCATGTGAACGTCGACTACATGATACTTCATCATTTATGGTCCTAGGGGAATGCATTGTGTATTTGGCTACTAATTGTGGGGTTGCCAGAGTGACAGAAACCTAAACCCCCATTAGGAAACCATTGCACAAGGTTGTGTAGGATCTCAGAGTTTAAGGTTGTGGTTAGGTTTATATCTTAATTGCTTTCTTGTAGTTGCAGATGCTTGTAAGGGGTTTAATCACAAGTATGTATTAGTACAAGTAAGGTCGGTACATTAGAACATGTTCACCCACACAACACTTATAAAAACAAAGAAGACTACTCAGCTAGATGAAGCAAAAGCACTTGACAGAATTCCCATGTGTCCTTGAGAACGTTTGGTACTCATTAGTATTTCCACCGGCTTGTACTTTGCTAAGAAAGGATTGGGTCACTTGCTGCAATTGTTTGCTGTTTTATTCACTTGCACTTTATTTCTTTGCTTTATCAGAAAATCCCTAAAAATCCGTTTGCTAAGTATTTACAGAGATTTCCGGCTCCATACCACTAGTCAACACCTTCTGCTCCTCGTTGGGATTGACACTCCTATTTATTGAAAGTACTACGATACACCCCCTATACTTATGGGTAATCAAGACTATTTTCTGGAGCCGTTGCCGGGGAGTGAAGCGCTATTGAAGAGTGGAACTGGTAAAGGAAACTTCTAATGTGAGTATTGTTTTTTATTTATATTTGTTACTTTGTTTCCAATATGGATAACCCCCTTGGTTTTCTATTTAGGAAAACTACTACCACTGTTAGGGTAGTAGATGAACCACCACCTATTGAGATAGATCCTTTTAAGATACCTACAAGTATTGTTGATCGTGTTATGGATAATTATTATTTAGGGGATGGAACTGTCCACCCTGGGGATCACTTGCTTTTTATCCATGAATTATGCGGGTTGTTTAAGTGTGTAGGTATCACAACTGAACAGGTGAAGAAGTTACTCTCTATATCATTGAAAGGAAGAGCTGAAGAATGGTATAAGCTGCTGAAGAATGAACAATCCATGGAATGGGAGGAAATAATACCTCTCTTTTATTCTAAATTTTATCCTCCCAGTGAGATTCATAAGGATAGGAATCTGATATATAACTTTTGGCCTCGTGATGGAGAGAGTATAGCTCAAGCTTGGGGGAGATTGAAGTTACTAATGCTTAAATATCCTATTCATGAACTCCCTAACAATATTATTATCAATAACTTTTATGCTAGGCTTTCTCTTCATGATAAAGATTTACTAGATGCTTCTTGTGCTGGATCATTCACAGGTATGAAAGAAGAAGCTAAATAGGATCTCCTGGACCGTATTCAAGAGAACACTGAAGCATGGGAGAATGACAAAGGAAGAAAGTCAGGTATAAACTATGATTATGAATGCATTAAATCTTTTATGGGAACTGATGACTTCCGTGATATTAGTACTAAGTATGGTCTTGATTCTCAAAGTATTGCTAATTGTTTTAAGGCCTTTGCCTCTTATATAGAAATTCCTAAAAAGAAGTGGAATAAGTACCATGCACCTTATAAAGATATTCTTAGTCATGCTCCTATTAGAAACACCGAAGTTTTTACTATTGATCGTATTTTTCCTGAACCTTATGTTGACAAAACACCTTTCCCAGCTAAGGTAAAGGAGTATTCTAAGATAATTAGTGCGAATAACAAAGGTACAAAGAAAACCGTGGAACCCGATGAGCAAATAAATATTGAACCTATGGTAGCTATTGTGAAATATCTTGTTACTAAAAATATAGAGGATGAGCACATTGTCTTCTGTGAAGACGCTTCTAATATTGTCTTATCCTAGAAAAACTAGAAAAGCTAGTGTCCCTGTGCTTTCTGTTAGAATTGGTGATCATTGCTATTATGGTTTATGTGATATTGGTGCTAGTTCTAGTGCTATTCCTTATGAGCTTTACAGGGAAATTATGCATGAAATTGGTCCTTGTGAGATTGAGGACATTGATGTGGTTATTCACCTTGCTAATGGAGAGACAGTTTGCCCTATTGGTATTGTAAGAGATGTGGAGGTTCTTTGTGGTAAGATTAAATATCCCGCTAACTTTCTAGTGCTTAGTTCAGCATCTAGTAAAACTTGTCCTATTATCTTTGGTAGACCTTTTTGAACACTTGTGGAGCTATTATAGATTGTAAAAAGGAGAAAGTTTTAACTAAGTTTTATGGAGATTCTTATGAGTTTAACTTTTCCAAATTTGCTAAAGCTCCTTATGAAAATAGCTTGCCTAATGAAGATTTCAGGGTTGAATAACTTGCTTCTATTGATCTAGTTTATGACCTTGGACCTCTTTTTGATGATTGTAAGTATGATCATCCTGATGATGAAGTTGTTTCTTGTGATAGTTATATTGTCAACTTTATTCAAAGTTCTACTGAAAGTTATTATGAGAGAGGGAAACATGGTTTTGTGCATCTCAATAATATTAAGTTTCCCAGTTTTATGTTAAGCTCTGAAGTTGCATTTGTTTTGTCTTCCTATGTTAGTGGCCTTTTGTTTCAATAATTTGTTTTCTCATGAGACTCCTTTGCATAGGAAGTGGGTTAGACTCAAATGTGTTGGATATTTGCTTCTTGATGCTCTCTTTCACTTCAAATCCATATCTCCTATGTGAGCATCTTTGAAATTATTAAGCCTAACTTAAAGGCATTAAATAAAAGTACTCCTTGGGAGATAACCCAATAGAGTCTTGGAAGTTATTACCGCAGTAATAACCGCTCCTTATCCTTTTTGTTTTGGTTTTTGTGTCAAGATCAACTACATTTGAGAAGTAGAGGAGTTGTGAAAAGTGGCTGTCCTGGGACCGATTTTTATGCTGAATTGTAAAAATTCGCGAGGGATCTCAGTACTACGGTTGGAGCTGTATTTTTCTGTGATTGTTCTCCAAGTTGTTATCCAACTTTCATTAGTTTTTCACTTTTTGATTTGAGCAACAAAAGTTCTTCGAAAAAAGTGGTGAAAATAGAAGGTTCATGAAAGCCTAATCTTTTTATATTTTTGATGTTTTTATTACATACAGAAGGTTACGAGACGAAATAGGGGAGGAAACGGAGGCCGGGTGGGCCACACCCACCCTACTCGCGGCCCCCAGCTGGCCGCGCCTACAGGGGATGTGAGCCCTCTGGAGTCCGTGTCCGCCTCGTTTTCGCACAGTACCTTCCTTATGCATTGAAACTTCATAATATATAACCCTACCGGATCCCTCGAGGTTCGCATATCGTGTTCTCGTCGTGTTTTTTGTTTCGATCTGTTTCTGTCAAGCAAATTCTCAGCTTTAGAGCCACAATGTCTTCCTCTAGATCACCCATGGAGGATTTCTCCGCAGATGTCATCAACCCATACATGTATGAGTTGAGGATTCTTCCCAAGGAGTTGATTCTCAAGGATGGGAAGGTGCAGATGAAAGAAGTTCAAGGCCCTAAGGGAGAAGGCAGTCTGGAAGACATGATGGAAGCATTGTGTCACATCCCAAAATTTTCCAAATTTTGTAATGTGAAAAATAAATAAACAAAATAAACAATTTTTGAAAATTAGTGTGAGAATAAACTTTTGTTCTAAATGGAAACTTAAAATCCCAACTTGAACAAACTTTGGTTAATGTTTGAATCCAACTAAATTCAAATCTAGTGGAATGCATTCCTCATAAAATGCATCTTGAAATTTAAACACTTGGAGAATAAACCAAAACCCTAAACCCTAATGGAAGAAAAACATTTCCAAGTTATCTCCAAGCCTATGGATTTGATCCATATAAAAATTGGTCATACAAACATTTCAAAATGATCAAGAATGACAAATGGAAATAATAAAACCATAGATATTGGTATCACTTAATTTGGAGCCATAGATAAAATCTTAGGGATTTAATAAGATAAGGAAATTGAATTTCTAGAGCTAATAAATCATCTATCTAGAAATCCATGCCCAATGGTGAGCAAATAATCCTAAAAAGATTTAAAAGGATAAATAAATATTACATAAGATTTTACAAACTCGAATCACCAAGTTTGGATCTATAAATAGGAAGATATGGATTTTATAAGATAAAGAAATAAATTATTCAATAAGGAATATTTAAAGACCAAATTATATCTTGACCTAATCCATAAGCCAATGGAATAATTATGATCCAAATCCAAATAAAATAATGGATAAAGATTTTTCAAATTAATTGAAAGGGCATTAACCAAATCCTATTCTATTTGAATAAAGATAAAATTCCTATTAGAAATGATTAAATAAATCATGGGAAAATAATATTTAGAATTTACCCAAGTGGAAAAAATATTATTTAAATAACTTAAATGGGATCAAAGGAATCAACTAAATAAATTTATGAAATTAAACCATATCTTCTTTGGAATAAAGACAAGTACCCAAGTTAAAATGATTAATAAATCATATTAAAAATATTCCAATCAATTCAAAGTGAGTTATTTGACACCCTATTAATGAATAAAACTTACTGAAAAGGTTTTATAAAAAAATGAAATTGAAATAAGGATTAAAAATATATTTGATCTTAATTGAATTTAAAGCAAGGGCTTGTTTTAAATAATTAAAAGACCCTAAAAAGAATAAAAGATTTATTCCAAAATTGACTTCAGAATATATAAATAATCAGTGTTTGAATCCACACAAAGTTTGAGAGAAGTTTGAATTCAAATAGATGTTTGAATTGATTAAACAAAATCAAAACAGATTAATAGAAATAGAAAAGGGAAAAGAATTTGTACAAAAAAATATGAAAAGGAGCCGCCCAGCCCAGCTAGCCCACTAAGCCAGCAGCCCACCTCTCCCTCTCACCCCGAGTGAACCGTTTTTCACCACAGACAGAACCCGCAAAGCCGCTGACGTTTGAACCCCACCTCCCCTGTCTCTCCTTCGCTGACGAAACGACCCCACTGCCACCTCATCGTCGTTCTCACCCGCGCGTAGACCACACTCTTCTCCCCGGGCCGTTCTGCCGACGGTTTCTTCGATCGATTGCACGGTAATGGCGCAATAACCCAGCCCCGCGACCTCACCTACTTAACCGCCTCTCCCTCCTCTCTGTTTCCCCCTCAATCCCCCACACTAGTGCTGCACCGCCACTGTCTCCGGCGAGCTCGCATTCGAATTCCAGCCACCACCGTCAGCCCCAATGCCTCCTGAGCACCCGAGCTTGCTCCCCAACATCCCCTACACCTCACGCCATCTTCCCCTCGCTCGCCCTCGCCCTGCAAGCTCAGCAACGTCTCTGCCAGAGCAGTGCCACCGTCTACCGTCATTCCGACGATCTCTTCCCGTAAGTTCCGTCCTCCCCTCTCTCTCAAGATGACACACGCATGGTCGCCAAACTCTCCCGCATCTAATGACCCTCTTCATGCGTCTTCTCGTGACCTGCAGCTCTTGCTAGCGACGACGAATAGAGGAATCGTCGACAGACACATCTCCGGCGAGGAATTCCGACTAAACCCATGCGCCCCTTCGACCAACGCGAGCCGGTTGAGCATCCCCGTGGCACGGCGATATCGGTGAGCTACCCCTCTACTCCCCTTGCTTCCTTTTTTGCCAGCTCCACCGCCGTCTGACCACGCCGCCGCTCGCTGTCGCCCAGCGCCGCCAGATCTTGGCTGCCTTGCTGTGAACCGTTCGATTCAGATCCAGTGGACGCGATAGATTCACTTAAAACAAAGGGGTATGCGATCTGATCCCTGCGATTTAGTTAGATCCAACGCCTCACAGCACGCGATCCACGCGAATCGTTTTCGTCGAATCAGATCAGTCCACGTGGCCCTGTTTGTTTATAAAAACCAGGATTTGTTCTATTAGATGTTCAATTTTGTAAAATTCATAACTTTCAAACCACACGTACAAATTTTGCAAATTTTATATCAATGGAATCAGCAAGACAAATCCTACCCAACCATGCCCTTTGTTTATAAAATTGCTTCTGTTAAATTGTTTGTTTTTGTAGAAACTTGTGTAGGCATATTTAGAATATAAAAATTGTTCTAAAATGATTTTTGAGATAAAACCTTTGGCAAATGGTTTGTTTTGAACCTACTTACCATAGAAATCAATTTGTGGTTTCAAAAACATATTTTGTGAAGCAAAAGAATAAATCTTTGTTTTAGACCATTTCTAGTCAAATAAAAATGTTGTTATATGTTGCAAATGGTTTTGCAACATATAAAATATTGATTTGGTTTAAAAATGGTTTATAGATAAAATCTTTTGCAAATGGTTTTGCCACTTTATAAAATGACCAATAAGTGTTTTCAAATGTTTATAACCCATTATAAACCACTGTTCCAAATAAAACAATCTTTGGCATGCTTACATGCATTGTTTTGATTCTATTATTTTATGTGATGTTCTACTTGAATGGTAGATTGAATTCTTGCTTGCTTGATTAAATTGTAGTGAAATTGGAAGAGTGTGAATATTGCAAGATCAAGGAGTGAACTTTTATTCTCTACCAACAAGGCAAGTGATGCTTCATACTTTTGTCCCATTATTTTCACTATGCATTAGTGATATTTCTAAGTAGGACTTGCATGGAATTTTTGCTAAGTATAAACTATGCCATGGTAAATCCTAGTAGATGAAACCTTAGTAGAATTTTCCTAAGTTAAGATTCCTACTAGTATCATGCTTAGCTTAGCTAGTAGAAAACAAGGGTGGATTATATTCATACTATGGAATGTTTCTAAGTCAAGGACTTGTGTTTTGTTTAAATAAAACAACTAAGTGAATGAATCACCTGGGTGGAATGGAAGGAATGGTTTGTGTTGAGTGGTTCACAAGGCCCATTTCTATGGTTTACCTTGTGTATCTCACTTGTGGATGGCCACCCAGGAACAAAGAGATTTGAGATGTCAAATGTTGAGAAGCTTCAAGTGCAGCCACTTGGCATTATGGGCTCTGCCTGGATCATATAGGTTTCAATAACTTAGCCAAATGGACAGTTGGTGGTAGGGGATGATAGGTTGGAACGCGTCCATTCTGGTCTAAGGGAAGGCTTCTGAAAGATCTTGTCTTGGGAAACCAAGTCTTGTGGGGAATGTGCACCACCTCTGTAGAGTGTAAAATCTAAGTACTTAGCCATGTCCCTGGTAAAGGACAATTTGAGCATCAAGACATGGAAGCTATCAAGAATCTCCTCATCCCAATTTCTAAGTTAAAAATCTTGTGGTTTAACAAGGGTTGAAGGATCACCAATTTCTATTGGGAGATGCCTTGGGTGATTTTGTCAAGCAAAAACTTAGTGTTTTCAAATCATAAGGAAAATCTGTTTTGAGCAAAGCAAGCCTAAGCTCCACTTAGCCAAATGCATATAGATGATAGATTCCACTATACTACCATATTATCACTTGCCAATACAATTGAAATGTATTGACCCTTGTGGCTGTAACTTATTATGTTGCAGGTTTGTATCGGGTTAGTGAGATGTGTTGATTAGGATTACAAGTCTACAACCAACATGTTTGCCTGTGGCAGTTTGAAGATGAAGGACCCCATGCTATTGTTATATTCTGCTGCATTGTAATGAGATAGCCAAATGAGCTATGTAAGATGTAATAAATTATTTTATTCCTGGTTATAAAGTTGTATTATGACCTTTGTTTCTTGATATTACATCTTAACTGTGGATGCTAGCTATTGATCCAGGGACTAGCATTGTAAACACAGGGATCTCTACCTTATTAAAGGTTGGGAACCTTATAGATGGTATCAGAGCATTGTGTTGCCTGTAGGATTGTAACCCTAGGATTGAACAAAACCCCTTAGAAAAATAGGAGTTGTATTTGTTCCAAAACTTATTTACAAACAATCTTGTAAACTCTTTCCTCAAACTTTTTGGTTTTGATTCTACATCTTGTTTATTTCAACTTGATGGACAAATCCTTCCCCATGGCCAAATACTTCAACTATATTTTTCACCAAGGACTTCAACTTGGATATCACTGAGGACTATTAGTGAGACAAGAAACGTTACTCAAGACTTGAAGACCAAGGAAACACAACCTAGAAGGAACCATCATCACCTTTGAAGTTTTGTGAGCAAGATGCAAGAAATTCTCCAAGTATACAAAGATCTTGTTCATGAAGAACCAAGTAAGAAGGATGGAATGCTCTCAAGTGAACCATATAGTTGGACCACCATGTTTAGTTTAAATTAAACTCACCAACCTATGTGGTGTAGCAAAAGTGTTTTGTTGCCTAAAAGTGTGCTTGAAACTTGATGTTTGAGTGGAATGTTTGTTTGTGATTGCTTGCACATTTATTGTGTGAATTGTGTTCTGTGTGATTAGAATTATTTCCTTAGAAATCTTTTGCCTAATCTAATCCCAATCCAACCCAAACAGATGACTACTCCAGGAAACTCCAACATCAAGGATGGTGACAACAACAACCAAGAGATCAACATGAGAGAACTCATAGTAACCCAAACCCAGTTGAACCAAGTGACAACTCAATTTTTAGCCAACACCAGTGAGGTAGAACCAACCATGAAAAGGTTTTTGGAAACCCAAACCCAATTGTTGCATAAGGTGACAAATCAAATGATCAACATGGGAGACAACTCTTCCCAAGGATTTTGTGATAACAAGGATGTCAAGGATGATATTCTAGAAGGAACCCAAGCTTGCAATATTTGTGGAGACAAGGATCACACTTCCAAAGAGCATGAAGATCAATGCCCCAATTGTGAAGAGAAACATCCAAATAATCAATGCCTCACATCTCAAGCTACTTGTTTCCTATGTGAAGGAAATAATCATGTCCCTATCCAATGCCCCATCTATTCCATAGTTCAACAAAGGAAACAAGGTGGAGTGCAACAACTGATTGCAGACTACCATAAGGGAACAACTTCTACCAAGAAAGATGAAGACAAAGGAAAATCTCAGCTTGCACCTCCATGCAGTATGACTCAATTTGATGGACCAAAGAGGAGACATATGTATTATCCAAGGAAAAGATCAAGGAGACCAGGAAACTTTCCCACCTTTGAGATAAGATATGAAGAGCATGAACTAGAAGCACTCCTAGCTTTGGAGAAACCCAAGAAGAAGAAGGAGAAAAGTCAAGTGCAGTGTTGCCACTGCAAAGAGATGGGACACTATGCAAATGAATGTCCAGAGAAGAAGAAGAAGTATAAGGAAATTAGCCAAGTGTGGTGCAACAACTGCAAAGATCTAGGACATTATGTGTCAACTTGTCCATAGAAGATACGTGAGGAACTCAATCTTGTCACATGTTACAACTGTGGTAACCAAGGACATTATGCAAGCAAT
This sequence comes from Avena atlantica, assembly GCA_910589765.1. NCBI lineage: Eukaryota > Viridiplantae > Streptophyta > Magnoliopsida > Poales > Poaceae > Avena > Avena atlantica. The sequence goes on from OU342735.1 coordinate 110,535,033, forward strand.
TGTCCAGAAAAGATGAAGCACAAGATAAAGCCTATGAAGGATCTCAGCCTTGTCACATGTTTCAAGTGTGGAAACAAAGGGCACTATGCAGATGTTTGCCCAGAGAAGTATCACCAAGATTCCAAGCAAGCCAAGAAGTAATCTAGTTGGAAATTTTTTTAAGGGTGGTAGTACCCTAGTTTCTTTGAGCCAACTTGTAACCCTATCTTCCCCAAATCTCGAAACGAGATTTATTTTAAGGGTGGTAGCTTGTCACATCCCAAAATTTTCCAAATTTTGTGATGTGAAAAATAAATAAACAAAATAAACAATTGTTGAAAATTAGGGCGAGAAGAAACTTTTGTTCTAAATGGAAACTTAAAATCCCAACTTGAACAAACTTTGGTTAATGTTTGAATCCAACTAAATTCAAATCTAGTGGAATGCATTCCTCATAAAATGCATCTTGAAATTTAAACACTTGGAGAATAAACCAAAACCCTAAACCCTAATGGAAGAAAAACATTTCCAAGTTATCTCCAAGCCTATGGATTTGATCCATATAAAAATTGGTCATACAAACATTTCAAAATGATCAAGAATGACAAATGGAAATATTATAAAACCATAGAAATTGGTATCACTTAATTTGGAGCCATAGATAAAATCTTAGGGATTTAATAAGATAAGGAAATTGAATTTCCAGAGCTAATAAATCATCTATCTAGAAATCCATGCCCAATGGTGAGCAAATAATCCTAAAAATATTTAAAAGGATAAATAAATATTAAATAAGATTTTACAAACTGGAATCACCAAGTTTGGATCTATAAATAGGAAGATATGGATTTTATAAGATAAAGAAAGAAATTATTCAATAAGGAATATTTAAAGACCAAATTATATCTTAACCTAATCCATAAGCCAATGGAATAATTATGATCCAAATCCAAATAAAATAATGGATAAAGATTTTTCAAATTAATTGAAAGGGCATTAACCAAATCCTATTCTATTTGAATAAAGATAAAATTCCTATTAGAAATGATTAAATAAATCATGGGAAAATAATATTTGGAATTTACCCAAGTGGAATAAATGTTATTTAAATAACTTAAATGGTATCAAAGGAATCAACTAAATAAATTTATGAAATTAAACCATATCTTCTTTGGAATAAAGATAGGTACCCAAGTTAAAATGATTAATAAATCATATTAAAAATATTCCAATCAATTCAAAGTGAGTTATTTGACACCCTATTAATGAATAAAACTTAGTGAAAAGGTTTTATAAAAAAAATGAAATATAAATAAGGATTAAAAATATATTTGATCTTAATTGAATTTAAAGCAAGGGCTTGTTTTAAATAATTAAAAGACCCTAAAAAGAATAAAAGATTTATTCCAAAATTGACTTCAGAATATATAAATAATCAGTGTTTGAATCCACACAAAGTTTGAGAGAAGTTTGAATTCAAATAGATGTTTGAATTGATTAAACAAAATCAAAACAGATTAATAGAAATAGAAAAGGGAAAAGAATCTGTACAAAAAAAATGAAAAGGAGCAGCCCAGCCCAGCTAGCCCACTAAGCCAGCAGCCCACCTCTCCCTCTCACCCCGAGCGAATAGTTTTTTACCACAGACAGAACCCGCAAAGCCGCTGATGTTTGGACCCCACCTCCCCTGTCTCTCCTTCGCTGACGAAACGACCCCACTGCCACCTCATCGTCGTTCTCACCCGCGCGTAGACCACGCTCTCCTCCCTCGGCCGTTCTGCCGAAGGTTTCTTTGATTGATTGCACGGTAATGGCGCAATAACCCAGCCCCGCGACCTCGCCTACTTAACCGCCTCTCCCTCCTCTCTGTTTCCCCCTCAATCCCCCACACTAGTGCTGCACCGCCACTGTCTCCGGCGATCTCGCATTCGAAATCCAGCCACCACCGTCAGCCCCAATGCATCTTGAGCACCCGAGCTTGCTCCCCAACATCCCCTACACCTCACGGCATCTTCCCCTCGCTCGCCCTCGCCCTGCAAGCTCAGCAACGTCTCTGCCAGAGCAGTGCCACCGTCTACCATCATTCCGACGATCTCTTCCCGTAAGTTCCGTCCTCCCCTCTCTCTCAAGATGACACATGCATGGTCGCCAAACTCTCCCGCATCTAATGACCCTCTTCGTGCGTCTTCTCGTGACCTGCAGCTCTTGCCAGCGACGACGAACAGAGGAATCGTCGACAGACACATCTCCGGCGAGGAATTCCGACTAAACCCGTGCGCCCCTTCGACCAACGCGAGCAGGTTGAGCATCCCCGTGCCACGGCGATATTGGTGAGCTACCCCTCTACTCCCCTTGCTTCCTTTTTCGCCAGCTCCACCGCCGTCTGACCACGCCGCCGCTCGCTGTCGCCCAGCGCCGCCAGATCTTGGCTGTCTTGCTGTGAACCGTTCGATTCAGATCCAGTGGACGCGATAGATTCACTTAAAACAAAGGGGTATGCGATCTGATCCGTGCGATTTAGTTAGATCCAACGCCTCACAGCACGCGATCCACGCGAATCGTTTTCGTCGAATCAGATCAGTCCACGTGGCCCTGTTTGTTTATAAAAACCAGGATTTGTTCTATTAGATGTTCAATTTTGTAAAATTCATAACTTTCAAACCACACGTCCAAATTTTTCAAATTTTATATCAATGGAATCAGCAAGACAAATCCTACCCAACCATGCCCTTTGTTTATAAAATTTCTTCTGTTAAATTGTTTGTTTTTGTAGAAACTTGTGTAGGCATATTTAGAATATAAAAATTGTTCTAAAATGATTTTTGAGATAAAACCTTTGGAAAATGGTTTGTTTTGAACCTACTTACCATAGAAATCAATTTGTGGTTTCAAAAACATATTTTGTGAAGCAAAAGAATAAATCTTTGTTTTAGACCATTTCTAGTCAAATAAAATGTTGTTATATGTTGCAAATGGTTTTGCAACATATAAAATATTGATTTGGTTTAAAAATGGTTTATAGATAAAATCTTTTGCAAATGGTTTTGCCACTTTATAAAATGACCAATAAGTGTTTTCAAATGTTTATAACCCATTATAAACCACTGTTCCAAATAAAACAATCTTTGGCATGCTTACATGCATTGTTTTGATCCTATTATTTTATGTGATGTTCTACTTGAATGGTAGATTGAATTCTTGCTTGCTTGATTAAATTGTAGTGAAATTGGAAGAGTGTGAATATTGCAAGATCAAGGAGTGAACTTTTATTCTCTACCAACAAGGCAAGTGATGCTTCATACTTTTGTCCCATTATTTTCACTATGCATTAGTGATATTTCTAAGTAGGACTTGCATGGAATTTTTGCTAAGTATAAACTATGCCATGGGAAATCCTAGTAGATGAAACCTTAGTAGAATTTTCCTAAGTTAAGATTCCTACTAGTATCATGCTTAGCTTAGCTAGTAGAAAACAAGGGTGGATTATATTCATACTATGGAATGTTTCTAAGTCAAGGACTTGTGTTTTGTTTAAATAAAACAACTAAGTGAATGAATCACCTGGGTGGAATGGAAGGAATGGTTTGTGTTGAGTGGTTCACAAGGCCCATTTCTATGGTTTACCTTGTGTATCTCACTTGTGGATGGCCACCCAGGAACAAAGAGATTTGAGATGTCAAATGTTGAGAAGCTTCAAGTGCAGCCACTTGGCATTATGGGCTCTGCCTGGATCATATAGGTTTCAATAACTTAGCCAAATGGACAGTTGGTGGTAGGGGATGATAGGTTGGAACGCGTCCATTCTGGTCTAAGGGAAGGCTTCTGAAAGATCTTGTCTTGGGAAACCAAGTCTTGTGGGGAATGTGCACCACCTCTGTAGAGTGTAAAATCTAAGTACTTAGCCATGTCCCTGGTAAAGGACAATTTGAGCATCAAGACATGGAAGCTATCAAGAATCTCCTCATCCCAATTTCTAAGTTAAAAATCTTGTGGTTTAACAAGGGTTGAAGGATCACCAATTTCTATTGGGAGATGCCTTGGGTGATTTTGTCAAGCAAAAACTTAGTGTTTTCAAATCATAAGGAAAATCTGTTTTGAGCAAAGCAAGCCTAAGCTCCACTTAGCCAAATGCATATAGATGATAGATTCCACTATACTACCATATTATCACTTGCCAATACAATTCAAATGTATTGACCCTTGTGGCTGTAACTTATTATGTTGCAGGTTTGTATCAGGTTAGTGAGATGTGTTGATTAGGATTACAAGTCTACAACCAACATGTTTGCCTGTGGCAGTTTGAAGATGAAGGACCCCATGCTATTGTTATATTCTGCTGCATTGTAATGAGATAGCCAAATGAGCTATGTAAGATGTAATAAATTATTTTATTCCTGGTTATAAAGTTGTATTATGACCTTTGTTTCTTGATATTACATCTTAACTGTGGATGCTAGCTATTGATCCAGGGACTAGCATTGTAAACACAGGGATCTCTACCTTATTAAATGTTGGGAACCTTATAGATGGTATCAGAGCATTGTGTTGCCTGTAGGATTGTAACCCTAGGATTGAACAAAACCCCTTAGAAAAATAGGAGTTGTATTTGTTCCAAAACTTATTTACAAACAATCTTGTAAACTCTTTCCTCAAACTTTTTGGTTTTGATTCTACATCTTGTTTATTTCAACTTGATGGACAAATCCTTCCCCATGGCCAAATACTTCAACTATATTTTTCACCAAGGACTTCAACTTGGATATCACTGAGGACTATTAGTGAGACAAGAAACATTACTCAAGACTTGAAGACCAAGGAAACACAACCTAGAAGGAACCATCATCACCTTTGAAGTTTTGTGAGCAAGATGCAAGAAATTCTCCAAGTATACAAAGATCTTGTTCATGAAGAACCAAGTAAGAAGGATGGAATGCTCTCAAGTGAACCATATAGTTGGACCACCATGTTTAGTTTAAATTAAACTCACCAACCTATGTGGTGTAGCAAAAGTGTTTTGTTGCCTAAAAGTGTGCTTGAAACTTGATGTTTGAGTGGAATGTTTGTTTGTGATTGCTTGCACATTTATTGTGTGAATTGTGTTCTGTGTGATTAGAATTATTTCCTTAGAAATCTTTTGCCTAATCTAATCCCAATCCAACCCAAACAGATGACTACTCCAGGAAACTCCAACATCAAGGATGGTGACAACAACAACCAAGAGATCAACATGAGAGAACTCATAGTAACCCAAATCCAGTTGAACCAAGTGACAACTCAATTTTTAGCCAACACCAGTGAGGTAGAACCAACCATGCAAAGGTTTTTGGAAACCCAAACCCAATTGTTGCATAAGGTGACAAATCAAATGATCAACATGGGAGACAACTCTTCCCAAGGAGTTTGTGATAACAAGGATGTCAAGGATGATATTCTAGAAGGAACCCAAGCTTGCAATATTTGTGGAGACAAGGATCACACTTCCAAAGAGCATGAAGATCAATGCCCCAATTGTGAAGAGAAACATCCAAATAATCAATGCCTCACATCTCAAGCTACTTGTTTCCTATGTGAAGGAAATAATCATGTCCCTATCCAATGCCCCATCTATTCCATAGTTCAACAAAGGAAACAAGGTGGAGTGCAACAACTGATTGCAGACTACCATAAGGGAACAACTTCTACCAAGAAAGATGAAGACAAAGGAAAATCTCAGCTTGCACCTCCATGCAGTATGACTCAATTTGATGGACCAAAGAGGAGACATATGTATTATCCAAGGAAAAGATCAAGGAGACCAGGAAACTTTCCCACCTTTGAGATAAGATATGAAGAGCATGAACTAGAAGCACTCCTAGCTTTGGAGAAACCCAAGAAGAAGAAGGAGAAAAGTTAAGTGCAGTGTTGCCACTGCAAAGAGATGGGACACTATGCAAATGAATGTCCAGAGAAGAAGAAGAAGAAATATAAGGAAATTAGCCAAGTGTGGTGCAACAACTGCAAAGAGCTAGGACATTATGTGTCAACTTGTCCACAGAAGATACGTGAGGAACTCAATCTTGTCACATGTTACAACTGTGGTAACCAAGGACATTATGCAAGCAATTGTCCAGAAAAGATGAAGCACAAGATAAATCCTATGAAGGATCTCAGCCTTGTCACATGTTTCAAGTGTGGAAACAAAGGGCACTATGCAGATGTTTGCCCAGAGAAGTATCACCAAGATTCCAAGCAAGCCAAGAAGTAATCTAGTTGGAAATTTTTTTAAGGGTGGTAGTACCCTAGTTTCTTTGAGCCAACTTGTAACCCTATCTTCCCCAAATCTCGGGACGAGATTTATTTTAAGGGTGGTAGCTTGTCACATCCCAAAATTTTCCAAATTTTGTGATGTGAAAAATAAATAAACAAAATAAACAATTGTTGAAAATTAGGGCGAGAAGAAACTTTTGTTCTAAATGGAAACTTAAAATCCCAACTTGAACAAACTTTGGTTAATGTTTGAATCCAACTAAATTCAAATCTAGTGGAATGCATTCCTCATAAAATGCATCTTGAAATTTAAACACTTGGAGAATAAACCAAAACCCTAAACCCTAATGGAAGAAAAACATTTCCAAGTTATCTCCAAGCCTATGGATTTGATCCATATAAAAATTGGTCATACAAACATTTCAAAATGATCAAGAATGACAAATGGAAATATTATAAAACCATAGAAATTGGTATCACTTAATTTGGAGCCATAGATAAAATCTTAGGGATTTAATAAGATAAGGAAATTGAATTTCCAGAGCTAATAAATCATCTATCTAGAAATCCATGCCCAATGGTGAGCAAATAATCCTAAAAAGATTTAAAAGGATAAATAAATATTAAATAAGATTTTACAAACTGGAATCACCAAGTTTGGATCTATAAATAGGAAGATATGGATTTTATAAGATGAAGAAAGAAATTATTCAATAAGGAATATTTAAAGACCAAATTATATCTTAACCTAATCCATAAGCCAATGGAATAATTATGATCCAAATCCAAATAAAATAATGGATAAAGATTTTTCAAATTAATTGAAAGGGCATTAACCAAATCCTATTCTCTTTGAATAAAGATAAAATTCCTATTAGAAATGATTAAATAAATAATGGGAAAATAATATTTGGAATTTACCCAAGTGGAATAAATGTTATTTAAATAACTTAAATGGTATCAAAGGAATCAACTAAATAAATTTATGAAATTAAACCATATCTTCTTTGGAATAAAGATAGGTACCCAAGTTAAAATGATTAATAAATCATATTAAAAATATTCCAATCAATTCAAAGTGAGTTATTTGACACCCTATTAATGAATAAAACTTAGTGAAAATGTTTTATAAAAAAAATGAAATTTAAATAAGGATTAAAAATATATTTGATCTTAATTGAATTTAAAGCAAGGGCTTGTTTTAAATAATTAAAAGACCCTAAAAAGAATAAAAGATTTATTCCAAAATTGACTTCAGAATATATAAATAATCAGTGTTTGAATCCACACAAAGTTTGAGAGAAGTTTGAATTCAAATAGATGTTTGAATTGATTAAACAAAATCAAAACAGATTAATAGAAATAGAAAAGGGAAAAGAATCTGTACAAAAAAAAATGAAAAGGAGCAGCCCAGCCCAGCTAGCCCACTAAGCCAGCAGCCCACCTCTCCCTCTCACCCCGGGCGAATAGTTTTTTACCACAGACAGAACCCGCAAAGCCGCTGATGTTTGGACCCCACCTCCCCTGTCTCTCCTTCGCTGACGAAACGACCCCACTGCCACCTCATCGTCGTTCTCACCCGCGCGTAGACCACGCTCTCCTCCCTCGGCCGTTCTGCCGACGGTTTCTTCGATTGATTGCACGGTAATGGCGCAATAACCCAGCCCCGCGACCTCGCCTACTTAACCGCCTCTCCCTCCTCTCTGTTTCCCCCTCAATCCCCCACACTAGTGCGCCCCAGGCTGCCTAATTTCGCGATGCACCGCCACTGTCTCCGGCGACCCGCATTCGAATTCCGGCCACCACCGTCAGCCCCAATGCCTCCTGAGCACCCAAGCTTGCTCGCCAGCATCCCCTGCACCTCACGGTACCTTCCCATCGCTCGCGCTCGCCCTGCAAGCTCAGCAACGTCTCCGCCAGAGCAGCGCCACCATCTACCGTCATTCCGACAATCTTTTCCCGTAAGTTCCGTCCTCCCCTCTCTCTCAAGATGACACACGCATGGTCGCCAAACTCTCCCGCATCTAATGACCCTCTTCGCGCGTCTTCTCGTGACCTGCAGCTCTCGCCAGCGACGACGAACAGAGGAACCGTCGATAGACACATCTCCGACGAGGAATTCCGACTAAACCCGTGCGCCCCTTCGACCAACGCTAGCAGGTTGAGCATCCACGTGCCACGACGATCTCGGTGAGCTACCCCTCTACCCCCCTTGCTTCCTTTTTCGCCAGCTCCGCCGCCGTCTGATCGCGCCGCCGCTCGCTGTCGCCCAGCGCCGCCAGATCTTGGCTGTCTCGCTGTGAACCGTTCGATTCAGATCCAGTGGACGCGATAGATTCACTTAAAATGAAGGGGTATGCGATCTGATCCATGCGATTCAGTTAGATCCAACGCCTCACAGCACGCGATCCACGCGAATCGTTTTCGTCGAATCAGAACAGTCCACGTGGCCCTGTTTGTTTATAAAAACCAGGATTTGTTCTATTAGATGTTCAATTTTGTAAAATTCATAACTTTCAAACCACACATCCAAATTTTGCAAATTTTATATAAATGGAATCAGCAAGACAAATCCTACCCAACCATGCCCTTTGTTTATAACATTGCTTATGTTAAATTGTTTGTTTTTGTAGAAACATGTGTAGGCATATTTAGAATATAAAAATTGTTCTAAAATGATTTTTGAGATAAAACCTTTGGCAAATGGTTTGTTTTGAACCTACTGACCATAGAAATCAATTTGTGGTTTCAAAAACATATTTTGTGAAGCAAAAGAATAAATCTTTGTTTTAGACCATTTCTAGGCAAATAAAAATGTTGTTATATGTTAAAAATACTTTTTGGAGGAAAATCTTTGGGAAATGTTTTCACTTCAACTCTCTGACCCTAAACACAAAGTTTTATGATTTGAAAACATATTTGGTGAACCTTATAAAGATTGTTACTTTGTTAAAGACATTTTCAACCACATAAAATATTGATTTGGTTTAAAAATGGTTTATAGATAAAATATTTTGCAAATGGTTTTGCCACTTTATAAAATGACCAATAACTGTTTTCAAATGTTTATAACCCATTATAAACTACTGTTCCAAATAAAACAATCTTTGGCATGCTTACATGCATTGTTTTGATTCTATTATTTTATGTGATGTTTTGCTTGAATGGTAGATTGAATTCTTGCTTGCTTGATTGAATTGTATTGAAATTGGAAGAGTGTGAATATTGCAAGATCAAGGAGTGAACTTATATTCTCTACCAACAAGGCAAGTGATGTTTCATACTTTTGTCCCATTATTTTCACTATGCATTAGTGATATTTCTAAGTAGGACTTGCATGGAATTTTTGCTAAGTATAAACTATGCCATGGGGAATCCTAGTAGATGAAACCTTAGTAGAATTTTCCTAAGTTAAGATTCCTACTACTATCATGCTTAGCTTAGCTAGTAGAAAACAAGGGTGGATTATATTCATACTATGGAATGTTTCTAAGTCAAGGACTTGTGTTTTTTTTAAATAAAACAACTAAGTGAATGAATCACCTGGGTGGAATGGAAGGAATGGTTTGTGTTGAGTGGTTCACAAGGCCCATTTATATGGTTTACCTTGTGTATCTCACTTGTGGATGGCCACCCAGGAACAAAGAGATTTGAGATGTCAAATGTTGAGAAGCTTCAAGTGCAGCCACTTGGCATTATGGGCTCTGCGTGGATCATATAGGTTGCAATAACTTAGCCAAATGGACAGTTGGTGGTAGGGGATGATAGGTTGGAACGCGTCCATTCTGGTCTAAGGGAAGGCTTCTGAAAGATCTTGTCTTGGGAAACCAAGTCTTGTGGGGAAAGTGCACCACCTCTGCAGAGTGTAAAATCTAAGTACTTAGCCATGTCCCTGGTAAAGGAAAATTTGAGCATAAAGATATGGAAGCTATCAAGAATCTCCTCATCCCAATTTCTAAGTTAAAAATCTTGTGGTTTAACAAGGGTTGAAGGATCACCAATTTCTACTGGGAGATGCCTTGGGTGATTTTGTCAAGCAAAAACTTAGTGTTTTCAAATGATAAGGAAAATCTATTTTGAGCAAAGCAAGCCTAAGCTCCACTTAGCCAAATGCATATAGATGATAGACTCCACTATACTGCCATAGTATCACTTGCCAATACAATTCAAATGTATTGACCCTTGTGGCTGTAACTTATTATGTTGCAGGTTTGTATGAGGTTAGTGAGATGTGTTGATTAGGATTACAAGTCTACAACCAACATGTTTGCCTGTGGCACTTTGAAGATGAAGGACCCCATGCTATTGTTATATTCTGCTGCATTGTAATGAGATAGCCAAATGAGCTATGTAAGATGTAATAAATTATTTTATTCCTGGTTATAAAGTTGTATTATGACCTTTGTTTCTTGATATTACATCTTAACTGTGGATGCTAGCTATTGATCCAGGGACTAGCATTGTAAACACAGGGATATCTACCTTATTAAAGGTTGGGAACCTTACACATTGGAGCAGGAAGTTTTTAGGTACAAGAAGATGGCGGAACGCGAAGTGGATGTCATCCATAAGATAATTTCATAACTCATCGCCAAGCACAAGGAGGAGGTTGCCGGGCTTCGGGACGAAATCCTCTCACTCCATCAGACCACCAACCAATTACAAGCACAACTCTACGACATACAAAATCAAAACTATGAGTATGAGTCTAGATTTAAACGCATAAGCTTTGCTGCTAGTTTCAGGATTGTGAAAACCAAGACATCCTTTTTGGATGGGGAGCCTTTACCTTGGAAGTCTGATGATGACAAGGGACCACCGCCACCGAAGGAGTAACTCATCATTAGGTTTGACATCCCCTTGGCTTGGGGGAGTGCCGCGGTATCACATCATTATCTTTTATCTTTTTACCTTTTTAGTAGATTCATATCTTGGGTAGAGAAGTTATCTTATAGGTTGGTTTGCATATGGAACTATCTCTCCTTTAGTTGGTTATCTATGTATCCCTTGGTGTGAGTGCCTTTATGGAATATTAATTAGAAGTTTCATCTTTTACTTTTTACACTTCTTATTTTAGTTTGCAATCTCTATTATATGATTGATCTTGTTAATCGATATTGGTATCACTTTGGGAGCATCAAGTAGATCCAAATTGGTTTTGGAAAACCGAGATCTGGTTAGTAGCAACACTTTTTGAGGTTTGAAAGGAAAAGAGAAAAAGATTACATGAATTTTGCATCATTTATTTTCTTTATTGATTGGCTCATAAGCTTAGTATTCTTTATTTAAGATCTTTTGTGTCTTCAAGGAAGATTGCATGTTTGGCTTTATCACTTGTAGGTTTGCTTGTTTCCTTCAACTCTTTTGCTTGCTACCCAGCCTTGCTAGCCAAAAACCTTTTTTGAGAAGGCATACTTCTCATGCATCTAACTCCCTTAAACCAAAACCTGTGCCATTTGTGTCCACCATATCTACCTATTAGCATTCTTGCTATTCCAAGCAAATTCTCAAGCTTCATCTATCTTTGAATTAAAAATTATTTTGTTATGTGAAAACTAGTTAGTAAAGCTCTCACGAACTTGATGGCAAACCTTATTTTCTTGCCCCTAATAAACTTGAACCATTGTGTCATCGAAGTTGTATATGCTTGCATCTATACGTTGGGGTTAGCAGAACCTTGCTGTCATGGGGAACACTTTCAACACCTGTAAATACATACCTAGTTGATATCATGCTCTTTTGTTTGCTGATGTCATCGGTGTGAAATAAAAGGGGAGCTTGTAAGTCCATGGAGGGCCGCTAGCCTAAGCCATGCCTAATCATGGTGGAAACTTGCAGCATAACCATAGTGAGCAATCTATGAAGCTTTGTTCTTATATAAAAAAGAGAGAGACATATTGAAAAGAGGAAAGAGAGAAAAAAGCGCCATTTTGCCATGGCAAATAAGAGATTGCTGAGATGCTCATTGTCTGCTTGCCTTGTCATTTTGATTATGGGATAGCTCCTATATCATGTGCAAGGGGTACCCCATTGGTGGTTCTCTATGATACGCATGTACTTACAATGACAAGAACTTACCGGTAACTAAAGTTGAGTAGCATGAGGATCGGCCCTCGCACTCAAGGGACATGAGATTGCCAACTTATATTTCGTCAAGCATATACTCCATCTTTGTTCACTTTAACCTTAACCACCTCAAGATGCTTATGATAGGGGCAATGAGAGCTCAAAGCTAGTAATTAACATAATATTTTGAAAGCTCTTTATGAACTTGAAATCCCTGCTTCCCTCTATGAAGGGCCTTTCTTCTACTTTTCAGTTGAGTTAGTAAACCTATTCCTCTCTATCTCCAGCAGGCATTTGAGTTGTTGTGTTTCAAGCATTCATATGATGATTTATTCAATCATGTTCTTTATCTTCCTATTTTGCACAAGATTCTTATCTAATGAGTATTACTTTGAAAGCTATGATTGTGAAAACCTTTTATGTTTGAGCAAAGAGTACTCCTGTTGTAAACCTCTTTACAAAAGCTTTATTTGAAAACTGTTTGCCAGCTGTTCTCTTACCAAGAAAAAAGTTTGCCAATGCCAATTATGATTTATCTTTATGCATCTTTATTGTGACTCCTATACTTGTTGCAAGCTAAGTTATATAATGGTGAGTTGCTTTCTTCTATGAGTTGTGTATTGGTAAGTGTGATGCTTCTTATCCGTATTCTTTTATCGACACTTCACTCCATAAACCTATGGACATGTTTACTGAGCTCAGTTTTCGCTTGGGGACAAGCGAAGGTCTAAGATTGGGGGAGTTGATACGTCCAATTTGCATCACCATTCTATATCATAATTTGCCTCTATTCATTGATATATTTCATATTAAGAGGTGATACTTATGTATTTTCATCTGTTTTTTCATGTCGGATGATTCTTGGAGGATGAACTGCCAGAGTCAGGATTCTGATGAAAAAATCGGTGTTTTTATGCAATTTCGTGAAGATCAGAAAAATACCAGAAAAACTATGGAAAATCCTATTTTCCCAGAAGATGAAGAATGCCAGAAGGGGAGGCGGAGCTAGGCCACTGTTGGGGATATGCTAAATGGGTATCACCATAGCATGTCTCTAATCCGGATAACCCGGGTGGCCCACAGTTGGTAGCATGGCCCATGGCCTGTTGGGCGGCCCAGTTAGATGGATCCAGAAGGGAGGCCCATGTCGAATAAAAGAAGGATACGGAGGAGTCACCAGCGTACCCGGAGCCTTAGAGTGCAAGACACGTTATACTAGTTGTATACCGTGTAGGACTATGTAACCTATCTGGCTAGGACTTTGCCTATAACCGTAGGATCTGGAGACTATATAAGCCGAACCTATGGGAGCCTTTAGGGCACGACACAAATCATATCGCGCACAGCGAACCGATCCTGTAACTCGGCGTATTGCCATTATAGTGATTTATAGCAGGTGTAGGATCCCGCCACCGTCGGGGGATCTGAACCTGGGTAAGCTGTGTTACCTCGTACCCGCCAACCTTCTGCCTTAGCCCACGTCTCTAAACACGCTCTGTGAGGACCCCTCCATGGCGTACTCGTCGGCAATACCACGACAGTTGGCGCCCACTATGGGGCAAGAGGCGCTTCAGGCTCTTCAACGGGCGAGGTCCAAGCTCTTTGCGGGAATCGGCGAAACCGTAGCCATCAGCCATATTCTCTTCTCTGGAAATGTTCTGATCGTCCCTCCCAACGAGTTCTGGATCCTGGAGAAGACGAACCCCACCCGCTGCTCGATCGTCCCAATCAGGGACATCCACCTCTTCATCGGCGAAACCGACTCGGGCACTAGTTCCCTGGAAGTCGGAGGATCGTCAAGGCCCGTACGGACCGCCTACGGACAGGACACGTTCGCGGAAGGATCCAAGTAGGATCTCTCTTCGGAGTTTGCCGGCATAGATCGGAAAAATTCAAGGCCCACCCAAACCGCCCCTGTGTAGGATATAATGATGGAAGATCGCTGCAAGTCCGCCGGATTCGTCCGTGCGTCGGGACAACAGAGATCCAAGTTTGTCGGGGTGGTAATTATCTTCGATCTGGCGCATTGCGTTCAGAGAGAGGGTGAAAACCCCTGCGATTACCTAGCCAAGTGGCTCCGTATACGGGCCGACCTGGAGCATACCCCAATGATGATGCCATGTATCACTTTGTGGAAGGACTGGACCGTGGTACACTTCTCCGACATACTTTAAGACGGACGCAAGCGCCGGGACCCCTCACTTTTGAAGGCATGGTGAACACCGTCAACAACTTCGCGGCCACTGATGCAGAAGCTCAGGCAGCGCTCGTGGTCCTACCCGACGCCCTTCCGCCTCAACCACCGTCACCACCACCTCCAGTCGTTGTCGCTGCAGCCGCACCACCACCTCCAGTCATCATGGCTGCGGACCGCCGCCTCCAGTCGTCATTGTTGCACCCGCAACACCACCACCCATCATCTAGGAAGCCCTGGCACCCTCCGACTCCGTCTTGGATGCGCTCTATGCCGACATCATCATGGACTCGGAGGAGATAGACTTCAGCCCAGAGGAACTCGAGTATGATATGAAGGAGATGGAGGAGGACTTCAGGCGTGACGAGCAGGCCGACAATGCCATCACATACCGAGAGGTGTTCGTCGCTATTGGGACCGTGATGGAAGAAGATCAACCCAGACAAGCTCCACCTAGAGCATTGGACAAGGGGAAGGGACCACCTGTTGCTGCCAACAAGGATCATGCAAAGGCCATTCCACCTCCTCCTAACCCAGTGCAGCAGCCGCAGGAACTCAACGTCGGTCCGAGTAACAACAACACCGCAAACCCGCCGCCTCCAGCGTCTACGTCGGCAGCTGCCCAAATCACTCTAGCTGATAGAGTGATGTACGACAATTTGCTCGTCGATCCCATGACTGTGTCTCATATACGGGACGTAGTCCAGCTTGATGAGAAGCGCCAGCAGCTGCTGGAGGAGGCTCAGGCCATCGCGGAGCAAGGCGCAAAGCTGGATCAAGATCTGTCCAAGGCGAAGAAGTCAATAGAGAAAGCTAGATCCATGGAGGCCGAGTACA
The DNA here is from genome assembly GCA_910589765.1 of Avena atlantica. NCBI lineage: Eukaryota > Viridiplantae > Streptophyta > Magnoliopsida > Poales > Poaceae > Avena > Avena atlantica. The sequence goes on from OU342735.1 coordinate 110,550,355, forward strand.
AGACTCTGCTCAAGCAGCAGAAGGCTAAGAAAGCTCCGACTCGTGTCATCAATGATCCTGGTGTACAACGAAACCTAGGATGGGCTCCCTCAAAGCCGCCGCAGGCCAAGCCATACATTGACAGCGAGGGCAGCCAGGTCATGCCCACTCCTATTCTCAACCTAGCCATCGCCAAGACCCTTCTGGAACAGGATTGATCACCCACAGCTGTGGAACAGGTCTATGACCTTGTAACAAAGGCGGTGAAACATAAGGAAAAGGCCACCTCTCAGAGGCTAGAGTCTGACCCAGCATATTGCTAGTCTAGCAATCCTAAGCCGCCAAGGGACTTATCTCCTCAAGATGTCGGGTCTTAGACGGGTTCATTAGAGCGAAGACGGAGGGAGGCGCGCAACAGGAAGGACACTATCCCCATATCCTCCGACCACGGAGGCAAGGCTCATCCTCGTCGCCCATCTCCACCGCCCTGATCTCCTCGGCATCGCGAAGAACTAAGGGCTCACCATCGTACGAGCATGCCTCTGCCAAGGCAAGACGACATCATCATTAGCGACAACACGGAGCAGCCTCGTCACGATGGAGAGCGCAACCAAGGACATAAGAGCAGGTCGCGTCATGACCCTCCACATCCGACAAGCAACTGTGACAAGCACGAGGTGTCGCAGGAGGGTAACAGCAAGACGGCTAACCCACCGCCACCTCCGCCTCTGTCACCACCTAGCAGACACCATGGCGAAGGAGGCCCGCGTCATTCACACAGCCCATCCCCTGACGGCAAGAAGAAAAGAGCAAGCCCAGAGCCATACGACACACATTCACACCTGGACAAGATTCACGAGGCCCGGGAAGGACCATACCTAGGACCACGTTGCTTTGGACCTGTGATACGGACCGCAACTTACCCCAAGGGTTTCTGGATAGACAAGACCATCAAGCCCTATGACGGCACCGCCAAGCCAACTACATGGTTGCAGGATTACGACAACACAGTGAAGATCGCCGGGGGTAACCCCAACGTTGCCGTCAAGTATCTCCCACTGATGTTGACGGGCACGGCCTGCCAATGGATCGATGACTTGCCGGAGAATTCCATCTGCAACTGGTTGGACATGCAAGAAGTGTTCACCAAAAACTTCGAGGGTACGTATAAGCGTCCCTACACTGTTGGCGATCTACAACGGTGCGTGCAAGAGAAAGAAGAGTCATCTCGCACCTACCTCTTGTGCTGGATGGATACGAAGAATTCCTGCGCATGAGTGCACGATCAGACCACCATGGACACCTTGATCGATGGGTTGGAAAAAGGTACGTTGCTCCGGCATAAGTTGAAGCGCCTACAGGACAACCACATGCTCGATCTCAACTAGATGATCCAGTTGGCCAGTGAGTTCGCGGCTGCCGACGATGATGCTCGCGGCTCCTTGCCGGAAATAGACATTTCAACCCAAGCTAAGAGGAACAACATCACCAAGCAGAAGAACCTGCCAGAAGAAAAGCAAACCTCTGACATGGTCGCCATGACCTTTGCAGGACGAGGTGACGGCGGACAGCATGGCCGAGGACGGTGGGCTGGTCGTGGGAAGCAGCGAGGTAGTGAAACTACCCCGGCAGCGCTCTGCGTTCCCCAAATGTATGAGGAATACCGTGATATGCCATGCCTTGTACACCTCGACGCCAACAACAAATCCACTCACACCAATCGCCATTGCAAGTTCGTCAACGACCTCAAGGAGGACCCATAGTCCGGTTACAAGCAAAGTAAGAAGAACATACCACGAGGCAAGGGCAAAGGGAAGAAGGATGAGGAGTACAAGGATTCAAGTGACATGGACGAGGATGTTGACCCCAAGCATGCTGACAAGAGCGATGGCAAGGGCAAGAACTCCTTCGAGAAGAAGGCTGCCATCTACCACACTTTCCTTGGCACCCCTACTGTCCGGCAATAGAAAACCTCCATGAGGATATTGATGGCCACCCTACCACCAATTCCCCAGTACCTGTGCTGGTCGGAGATTCCAATCACTTGGGACAGGAAGGATCACCCAGACATCATCACTACGGAGAACCAGTACGCCATGGTCAACAGCCCCCTGATTGACGGCAATGATTTCACCAAATACATGGTCGACAGTGGAAGCAGCATCAACATCATGTACATGGATACGCTGCACAAGATGAACTTGATGGAGGCTAACCTGAGGCAGACCAGCACCATGTTCCATGGCGTAGTTCCTGGCCGGGAGGCTCGGTCCCTTGGGTGCATCACACTTCAGGTTGCTTTTGGCAATGTTAATAATTACCGCCAAGAACGCATGACCTTGGAGGTGGTACCCTTCAAGAGCGTGTACCATGTCATCTTCGGATATGATATCTTCCACACCTTCATGGCCAAGCCATGCTTCATCTACAACAAGCTCAAGATACCCGGACCAAACGACATCATCACCGTATCCGGAAGCTTTACCAAGGCAAGGGATTGCGAGATCGGAGAAGCAGCCTTTGCAGAAGTTGTCCTCTACATCGAAGAGTTCAAGGAGATTTAGAGCAAGGTCGATGCCACAGAGATGCCGACATCGAAGAAGCAGATTTCTGACTCTGATCCCGCCTTCAAGGCCACCATCGAGACCAAGCCGGTGGAACTTGTGGTAGGTGATGCCTCCAATACCACCGCCATTGGGACAAACCTGTACCCTAAATAGGAAAGTGCGCTCATCGAGTTCCTCCGTGAGAATAGGGACATATTTGCCTGGCAGCCTTCTGACATGAAAGGTGTACCTAGGGAACTTGCCGAGCATAGCTTGAATATTGATCCAAAATGCAAACCGGTGAAACAACCTCTACGACGCTTCGGAGACGAGAAGAGACGCACCATAGGCAAAGAGATAGCTAGGTTACTTAAGGCTAGTTTTATCCGAGAAGTCCTTCACACCCGATGGGTGGCCAATCCTGTACTTGTCCCCAAAAAGGGAACCAAATAATTAAGAATGTGCATTGATTACACCGGCTTGAACAAAGCGTGCCCGAAAGATCCGTTTGCTTTGCCTTGCATTAAGCAAGTCATTGACTCGACGGCTGGCTCGAAACTTTTGTGTTTTCTCGATGCATACTGAGGATACCACCAGATAAAGATGAGGAAGTCGGACCAATTGGCCACTTCGTTCACCACACCTTATGACACATTTTGTTATGTCATGATGCCCTTTGGGCTAAAAAATGCAGGTGCTACATACCAACAGACTATGCAGCATTGCCTCCACGATCAAATTGGTCGAAACATTCATGCCTATGTGGACGATATAGCGGTGATGCCTAAAAAGTCAAATGACTTAATCTCTGACTTAAAAGAAACCTTTGATAATCTCCAGAAATACAACATGATTCTTAACCCAAAGAAGTGCGTCTTTGGGGTTCCAGACGACAAATTGTTGGGCTTCATCGTTTCCCAGCGCGGAATCGAGGTCAACCCGGAGAAGATCAAGGACATCCTAAACATAAACCATCCGACATGCCTGAAGGACATCCAACGGCTTACAGGCTGGGTTGCAGCTGTTAGCCGGTTCGTCAGCCGACTTGGAGAGAAGGCTCTGCTGCTGTACAAGTTGCTGAAGAAGGCGGACAGATTTACATGGATGGACGAGGAAGATGCAGCACTAAAGAAGCTAAAGGAGATACTCCCCTCGGCACCTATACTTGCAGCACCCGAGCCTATGGAGCCTATGTTGATCTACATGGCGGCCACCAACCGGGTAATCAACATCGTCGTCGTGGTAGAGCGGAAGGAACCAGGGCATGCGTACGGAGTACAACGACCAGTTTACTATGTAAGCGAGATCTTGACGGAGTCCAAGCAGCGTTACCCGCACTACTAGAATCTAGCTTATGGAGTGTTCCTTGCTTCTCGGAAGCTAAGGCACTACTTCTAGGAGCATCCTATCATAGTTGTGAGCAAAGCTCCACTGTCTGACATTATCAACAACAACGACGCTACAAGAAGGGTTGCGAAGTGGGGCATTGAGCTTGCCGCCTTCGAGATCACCTACAAGAGACGCGATGCTATCAAATCATAGGTCTTGGCGGATTTCATCGCAGATTGGATGGAGATGCCAGATGCTACCCATGTACCAGAGCCAGAATACTGGGTGATGCACTTTGACGGATCAAAGCTACTCAACGGCTCGGTGGCTGGTGTACTACTACAATTGCCAACAGGGGAAAAGCTGCACTACGTTCTGCAGCTCTACTTCGAGGCTACAAATAACATGGCAGAATATGAAGCACTCATTCACGGTCTTCGCGTAGCCAAGGATATTGGCATCAAGCGTATAGTTTGTTGTGGAGATTCCGACTTGGTTGCCTAGCAGGTGGATGGCACCTGGAATGCGCAGAACCCTATGATGGTGGCATATCGAGAAGAAGTGGAAGAGATAGCCAAGAGCTTATTGGGCTACGAAGTCAAGTATGTCCCAAGGGAGGAAAATGAGGCGGCTGATTTATTGTCAAAACTTGGACCAGGGCGCAAACAAATTCCACCTGGCGTTTTTCTAGAGCATCTACGGACAACATCCGTGAAGGGAGCAGACCCCGAGAACCCGTATAGAGTTGACTCTTTCGTTCACATTGTGACAAAGGTCCCTCCGGCTTGGACAAAACCGTTCATGGATTATCTCATACACGTAACTTTGCCCGTCGACGAGGTCGAAAGTCAGCAAATAGTACGTCGAGCAAAGGGCTATACCATAATCAATGGACAACTCTACAAAATAAGCACCACTGGTGTATACCTTAAGTGTGTTTCCCAGCAAGAAGGTATTGAAATCCTTCGTGAGATCCATCTCAGAGATTGCGGGCATCATGCCGCTCCTTGATCGTTGGTCTCCAAAGCCTTCCGGCAAGGATTCTACTGGCTGACCGCGAAGGCGGACTCCGACAAGCTGGTTGAGACATGCATGGGATGCTAGTATTATGCCCGACAACCACATGTTCCAGCTGAAGAATTGCGAACAATACCAATAATTGCAGTCTGGGGGCTAGACATGGTTGGTCCATTACAGACGGCACCATGTGGGTTTACGCATCTGCTAGTAGCAGATGATAAATTCACCAAATGGATAGAAGCTAAACCCATTAGAAAGCTTGATGGGGTAACTTCCCTTAGGTTTGTCCGGGGTCTAGTGGTGAGATTTGGTCTCCCACATAGCATTATCACCGACAATGGCAGCAACTTATCACTCGGAGAAGTGGAAGCTTATTGTTGGGAGATGGGCATCCGACTTGACCTAGCATCTATGGCACACCCACAGTCCAATGGTCAGGTTGAGGGAGCCAATGGATTAATTCTGCAAGGAATCAAGCCACATCTCGAGGCACCGCTACATAGAGCAGCTGGAGCCTGCGCAGAGGAGTTATCATCTGTTATGTGGAGTTTACGAACTACACCCAACAGATCTACCGGCTACACCCCTTATTTCATGGTATATGGAGCAGAATCCATCCTGCCTTTCGACATCCTTCACGATTCACCAAGAGTTGCTTCCTACGACGACGATGACGCTAAAGAATCCAGGCGCCTAGATGTGGACCTTCTCGAGGAAGAGCGTGTATTGGCATGCCAAAGATCCACCGTCTACCAGCAGAAGCTACACAACTACCATAGTCGCCGCGTTCGGCATCGCTCATTCAAAGAGGGGGATCTGGTGATCCGACTTAAGCAGAAGAAGTGACATAAATTATCCCTGCCATGGGAAGGACCGTTCATCATAAGCAAGGCACTACTCAATGGGTGTTACTACCTCGTTGACAATCGTGATCTTGAGGATAGACCCAGCGATGATCATAAGTATAAGCGACGTGACCCGGATGATGACTACACGGAGCTTGATCGGCCATGGAACATAGCACAGCTACGTCCTTTCTACACTTAGCATATTTTTTATATACTATGTATCTCTTATATGATCAATGAAATAAAGCTCTTTGGTTCACTCATATTCTTGAGTCTTTTACCTCCTTTAGTGTTCATTTTTGGATCGTATAAAACCTTTGTGCACAAGTTTTGCATTTGCACTTGTGAAAATTCCACCTATGGGCGTTAGCTTAAGTTTTCTGGTCTACACGTTCTTTTTTGTTTTTATGTGGATTCTGGAGTAGTGACTTTTGGCACTTGAAGTCGGCGATTTTGTGCTTAGGTTTTGACTGTGCCATTGGGCATCATCACTTGAGCGCATGGTTCCGACTACGAGTCTTCCGACTCACGAAAAGTCAAGCATAAAAACCAAAGTAATGGATAAGCTAGCACTTGCTTAAAAAATATATACATGCTGGAACTAGTACTTAAGTAGCAGGAAACATACAGCTATTGTTTTCCGCCTTAAGTTTAACACAATAGTTTTCCGCATACACATATCCAGAGGATACAAATATTACAAAGTGTTTTCATTCCTCTGGCGCATGAGACTTTGAGGTAACATCATCGGCAACAGGAGAGTCATCCTGGTCATCAACAAAGTCGTTGGTCTTGAGGGACTCAGAGGAGCTGTGTTGGTCGCCATCGATGATCTCGAGAGGCACAAAGGAGTTTGGATCGACTAACTCGGTGACCCTGGTGTTGTAGTCGGCGAGCGATGCCCAGATAGCTTTCCGATCAATCTTCTGGCCGTCATCGTCTACGTCGGGCAGACCCGAGGTCACTATGTCGATGTCGGCATTCTCGTAGTGGGCCTTGACCATCGCCAGCGACATTCTAGCACCAGCCCGGGTACATGAAGCTTTCCAGCTTATGATACACTCGGGGGCTTGGCGCAAAATCTCCGAGTATTTCAGGACGGAATCCACCGCCTTGATGTTGATGTTCAGGGGCTTGGAAATCTCTTTGGCTTGTTTGATGGCGGTACTGATGAAGTTGCCGGCAAGGACCATGCATTCCTTTGGCGGAGGAGGCGTATTGGTTAAACCAATAGGAGCTGCATTTCCGGCAAGCAAAGGAGTACATGAGTTTAATAGCACAAAAATGTTCAGAGTATCTGGCTTACAGAATTACAAGACGGAGATCGCTTACCAAAGATGCTCGCCTCGGTTTGTTGGAGTGTCTCCATCATGGAGTCCCATTCTTGTCGGAGGACATTGTAAGGCTCAAGGTTGCGTTGATTATGCTCATCATCAGCTTTCTTCTGCTCCTTGAGCATTGCAATTTCATCCTTCAGTCGGTTGATCTCCGTGTTGGCAGACTCCTGCACGGCCTTCATTGACGCCTCATGCATCTTCAAAGTGTCAGCCCTCTCCTGCTTGAAGATCTTGTTCTCGCTATCCAGCAGTTCTATGTGCTTGGATTTCTCGACAATATCCTTCGCCTTGGCAATAGCTTCTGCATGTTGGAGAAATAACAACACACAATGAGTAGTCGGAGAGTGATGGCACAAGACCAAGTTTGAGTCAGAAATTGAAAGGAAAAACAGACTCTTGCTCTTAGTGATTTGATCCTTCAAGAAGGCAGTTTTAACCTTTTCAGCTTCCAGTTCGGCGTGCATCTTGTGGAACTTCTCGTTGGCAATGCCTCTCCGAGCATTCTCATTCTGTGGAAACAAGATCAAAGTTGCTTAGTCTACTTGGAGCATCTATCCGAATAAATATACACCTAGAGGCTTGGGGGCTATGGTGAGAGTTTTTAACTCGGCAATATGCTTAGTCTTTCTTTAAGCATCTAGTTGGAACTAATTATGTTTCAACTAGAGGCTTGGGGGCTATAGTATTGAAATTTATAAACACTGCGTATGCTACTCTTTAAAGTATCTAGTCGGAATAATTCATTCAAACTAAATACTTGGGGGCTATAGTGTGAAGTTTTCTAGCTTAGTCACTCTTATAGCATTTAGACACAAAGACCTATGGTTTTCCGTCTAAATCCTCTGGGGATACAGTGGGATACTACATATGAAATGCAAAAGGCAAAAAAAACTTACGAGTGCGATGATCTTGAGATTGGTGGCGCTCTCGGCAAATATCTTGCTGAAGGAAATACTATTTCCATGCAGGATATCCACATGCCTGAGTAGCTCTTCAAGACCACAAGTCGGAGAAGTTGGCGCTGCACCAGGAGCCAGAGCTGAGCTACTTGGCGTAAGCGCCAGGTAGACAATCTTTGAGAGCTCTGTCGGCGTCTTTGATGCAGTGGCGCCGCCTTCGGCAGGAGTTCTGCCTTCCACCATCGCTTTACCGCTACCAGTGGCATCCTTAGCTGGAGCTTCAGCCACTTTGGATGCAGTGCTTTCTTGTGTCGCCTGCTCGCCGACAATAGCAAGATCTGCGGCGACACCTGGATCCACTTCCATGGCGGAAGGGCCAGATGCTACCTTAGCTGGAGAGCTTATCGGTGCAGCAGCAGGCTGGACGCTGGGAGTTGTAGGGGCGATGGCGGGAGATGCTTCGTGAAACATATCTTTGATGTTTTTAGAAGCCCCCAGTGTTTTGGAGGTCTTCTTCAAACTCAAACCGGCCTTCTTCTTAAAACGTGCAAACATATAAGTACATGAATAAGACGAGCAAGAGACAATGTCGGATGATAAGAAGCTTACACAATGGTTGGTTCCTTGGTAAACGGGATACCGGTAATTCTTCTTCTCTCCACCTCCAGGGAGGCGGTGGACTTCTTGGAGGCTCCACCCTCTGTCTTTTTCTTCTTCTTGCCTCCGTCGGCAGCGTCAGAGCTGGAGTTCTTATGCTTACGTGCCAACAGGACATCGTCGTCAGACACGACGGTGACTTCCTTCATCTTGGGGTCGTAGATTTGGACAGCCATGCTATCCTCCTCTAGAATCTTTAGCTATTAAGTGAAATCCCGAAGTGTTAGATGAAATGGTAATGGCTAGAATAAAGAACTGGAGTATATGTCATACATGGAAAATAAACATGTACCTCTGGGCACGTGCCGCCCTCAAACATATCATAGGTGATGGTGAAGCCATGCTTCCTGTCCTTCACCTTGACGATATATTTGAGGCGGAGCTTGATGGAGTCACTCGATAAGTTGTCCTCGGAGATGCGAAGGCTATCCTTCCTATCCTTGGTATACTAGTGCATCAGCTTTGCGCAGTGCTGCAGAGGCTGGATCTGCCTGGCGAACCAACACATGGCTAGGTCCAACCCGGTCAGACCCGTGTCTACGAAGCACTCGATCCGCCTTACAGAGCGGGAGGCTTCGTCGTCGGAGGGAAGGATGGCTTGGGATCTCCATGTCGGGGTTTCAGCGGCGGCCCCATCGACAAAGTCCGGGTACGATGCTTCTCGGCCAGCCAGAGGGATATCTGGGCCGTAGAAGTACGTCCTCTGCTAATTTTTGCAAGACTCATGGCCTACAATGTCGAGGAACCGCCGGCCAGGCCGGATCTTGAAGCTAATGGTTCCGCAATTTCTGAGCTCATCCTTGCTTACTCCGGCTTCCCTCTTGACCGTGAAGAAGTATTTGAACAGATCTAACCTAGGCCTAATTCCTAGGTAGCCCTCGCAAAGCGCCGCATAGTTGCTAAGCACGAGGATGCTATTCAGAGATAGGTTCTGAGGTTGAACCCGGTAGTGGCTAAGGACCTCTAAGAAGAAGTCGGGGATTGGGAGGGAGACGCCGCGTACTAGTTGGGCTTTGAGGTACACCTTTTCTCCGTCTAGGGGAGAAGGGATGACCTCGCCGGCCGGCGCCGCCCGCCAGACCAGCCCCTCCATCGTGGGGAGGTACCCCTCGGCGAGCATCTCCTTGAGATTGCTATCAGCGATATCGGAGCCGCGTCACTCTCCCTTATGAGAGTCGCCCTCCTCCTCCAGCGGTTCCAGCCCCGTTGGACTATGGTCACCACCGGCGGATTCCACCACCGCGGTGTGCAGTAGCACCAGGCTTTCTAGGGGTACCTGAATGGAGCCCGCCGGCTTCGCCGCGACGTCGCTCGTTGCCGCCATGAATGGGGTTGTGCTGCTGCACGCCATTGGTGTGGGGAGGAAGGTGATCGTGGGACTGGGGAAAGCTAGGGTTTTTCTCGATGCGCACGGAGAGCTCGAGGAGACGTTCGCAGGAGGAAGAAGATGCTGCGAGGAAGAATGCGGTGAAATGATAAAATTTACCATGATTATAATTTATAGTACTCTGTGTCAAGATTCGTGCAAGTTGATCAAACGATTGCTGTGTGGACAACGCGTGCGCGGAAATTTCGCCACGTTACCACCGCCGCCGCCAATGTTTTGCATCCTTCGCGCGGGAAAAACGGCTATGATTTCGTTCTCTGCATGTGTGAGTTACGAGGAGTCGCTTACCTATGGTCTATGTTACCCTACTGACACAGGCAGGTGAACCATCCCATCTGAAGATTCCAGCATGGACGGATCTAGTCCGGCTACAAGAAGAGTACGATGGAAGATTCAGTAGTTCTCCGACTTACATATTGAAGATAGAGAACATTGCAGGGTTCTTGGGAGGACTACAAGATATTTCTTGAGAATTTGCCTACATTCATCTAGATGGAGCATTCAAACTGAAGAGGCAAGACGGCGCAAGATCTTGGAGTTCTCCGGGGGCTACTGTTGGGGATATGCTAAATGGGTATCACCATAGCATGTCTCTAATCCGGATAACCCGGGTGGCCCACAGTTGGTAGCAAGGCCCATGGCTTTCTGGGCGGCCCAGTTAGATGGATCCAGAAGGGAGGCCCATGCCGGATAAAGGAAGGCTACAGAGGAGTCACCAGCGTACATGGAGCATTGGAGTGCAAGACACGTTAGACTAGTTGTATACCGTGTAGGACTCTGTAACCTATTCGGCTAGGACTTTGCCTGTAACCCTAAGATCTGGCGACTATATAAGCCGGACCTATGGGAGCCTTTAGGGCATGACACAACTCATATCACGCATAGCGAACTGATCCCTGTAACTCGGCGTATTGCCATTATAGCGATTTATAGCAGGAGTAGGTCCCGCCACCGTCGTGGGATATGAACCTGGGTAAGCTATGTTACCTCGTACCCGCCAACCTTCCGCCTTACCCCACGTCTCTAAACACGCTCTATGAGGACCCCTGCATGGAGTACTCGTCGGCAATACCACGACAGCCACTGGCCCACACCCCCTAGGCGCTGACCACACTAGGTCGCGCCTCTAGGGGGTGTGGCCCACCTGGCCAACCTATGGCTCCGCCCTCTCGCTTATATCTTATCATCTAAACCCTAATACACGGGGAGCAAGCATAGAAAGATCCCGCCGCCTCTGCGAGGCGGAAAACACCGAGAGAGAAAGAGCTCTCCGGCAGACAGATTTCTGCCGGGGAAATTCCTTCCGGAGAGGGAAATCGTCGCCATCAACACCATCATCAAGCTAGACTTCATCGAGATCATCATAATCATCCACACCATCATATTCACCAGCACCATCATCACCACTCCATCCCGCTATAACAATTGTGTTGAATCTTGCATAGTTCTTAGGGGAAACTTTCCCGGTGTTGATTACTATTGTAGTTGATGCTTGTGAGTGGAACCATTGAATTATTGTTTATGTTCAGATTGTTATTTATCACCAAATCATCTTTGATATTGATCCATATGATGTATCGTGAGTAGTTCGTTTAGTTCTTGAGGACATGGGAGAAGTCATATTGCTAGTAGTGGATTTGTGTTGAGATATTATTCAATGGTTTAGTATTTAAGTTGTGGTGCTATTCTTCTAGTGGTGTCATGTGAACATCGACTACATGATACTTCACCATTTATGGGCCTAGGGGAATGCATTGTGTATTTGGCTACTAATTGTGGGGTTGCCGGAATGACAGAAACCTGAACCCCCATTAGGAAACCATTGCACAAGGGAGTGTAGGATCTCAGAGTTTAAGGCTATGGTTAGGTTTATATCTTAATTGCTTTCTTGTAGTTGCGGATGCTTGCAAGGGGTTTAATCAAAAGTATGTATTATTCCAAGTAAGGTCAGTACATTAGCACAGGTTCACCCACACAACACTTATAAAACCAAAGAAGACTACTCAGCTAGATGAAGTGAAAGCACTTGACAGAATTCCCATGTGTCCTCGAGAACGTTTGGTCCTCATTAGTATTTCCACCGGCTTGCCATTTGCTAAGAAAGGATTGGGCCACTTGTTGTAATTTTTTGCTATTTTATTCACTTGCACTTTATTTCTTTACTTTATCAGAAAACCCCTAAAAATCCGTTTGCTAAGTATTTACAGAGATTTCTGGCTCCATAGCACTAGTCAACACCTTTTGCTCCTCATTGGGATCGACACTCCTATTTATCGAAAGTACTATGATACACCCCCTATACTTGTGGGTCATCAGCAGCCTATGGCATTTCCAGCCACTGGCGAAGTTTCCCAACCCAAGGCACTATGACGAGGGTTCGACTCATCAATGCCCATTGTTATGGGCTTGCGTTTTGGAGAAGGAGGGGACGCTGGAGATCGCGGAACAGCTAACAGACAAGCAATGCGGGACACAATATTTACCCAGGTTCAGGCCCCCGAAGGGAAAACCTTACCTACTTGTCTGCTCTCGATTAATGGCGAAGCCAAAGGTTACATGGGTGCACAGATTGGATCTGGCGAGGTGTGTGCTAGGTTATGAGGTAGTCCTTCTCGTCGTGCCCTCCTGGCCCTTATATAGATAGGCCAGGTCTTGGGGATAGACCGAGTCGGTTACAAGCTTAGGGTTTTTCCCTTCAAGTTCTATCTAAATAAAGCATGTCCTCCAAGGAGTTGAATCCTTCCTAGGCTTGGGCCACCCAAAATCCTCCTAGGCTTCACGATTGAGGTATACCTTCTTCATGGGCTTCTGCCAGGCCGGACCGGGTAGGCTAACATTAGGCACCCGTAGGGCATACCCATGTCACACTGCTGCTACAATGTAGCAGGTGATGCTACCGACGACAAGAGGATTTGCTACCTCCGGCGCATGTTCTTGCTACCTCTAGCGCCCATTGATGCTATAGAGCGACCCACCCATTGCTACCTCTTACACCCGTTAATGCTACACGCGGCTCCCGAGGATGCTACCATGGGCGCCAACCATTGCTACATGCTTCTACCTACTTCGCCTGCCGATGCTACCACATGCGCCCCGTCATTGCTACTCGCGGAGCACACCGATGCTACCACAGGCGCCCGTCGATGCTACCATGGGACAAAGCTACAAGCGAGAGATGGTTAGACGCAGTGACAACCGTCTTCTCCGGCTACTGTTGTGGCTCACGAGGAGTAGCGCTGGTGATCAGGTTTGAGCGAGCTATGGGGATAGCGCGGGAATGTTCTACCAAGTCATCGTTGCTCGCTGCTGCTCCAAGCAAAAAAGATTCCTTGTCGGCTGATGCAGCTCAAATCACTGTAGAGCTTCATTGGGAAACCCCAAGAGGAAGGTATGATGAGTACAACAACAAGTTTTTCCCTTAGTAAGAAACCAAGGTTATCGAACCAATATGGGGAACGAAATGACTCAAAGGTGTTGCTAGCAACTTGGAAACCTGCACAACGCAAACTCAAGACTTTGCCCCAACGAATAGTGAGGTTGCCAATCTCATCGGTTTGCTGAAAACAAAGTATTAAACATATGGTGTGGAAAGTAATGATGCCTTGCAGAACGTAAATAGTAACGGTGGAAGATGTATCAATGGTAAAGATTGGAACAGGGTCCACAGTTCACTAGAGGTGCTCTCCTTAAGATAAACAACATAACATGCTGGGTAAACAAATTACAGCGGGGCAATTGACAGGACAGAGCAAGGCATAACAATGGAATACTAGACATTCATGATCCTATGAGATTCGATTGGGAAATACAACAAGATAAATAGACCGCCATCCAACTGCATCTATGACTAGAAATCCACCTTCAGGTTATCATCCGAACCCCCTCCAGTATTAAGTTGCAAGCAACGGATAACTTCTTTAAGCAAAGTGTGTAAAGTAAACAATACAATTGTTCCATGAACAAAAGATCGTTGTTTTCTCCCTAGTAGCAACAACACATCTACAACCTTAGAGATTTATGTCACTTCCCCAGATTCAATAGAGGCATGAACCCACTATCGAGCATAAATACTCCCTCTTGGAGTCACTAGCATCTACTTGGCCAAGATAGCTACTAGAAATGGAGAGCATGCAAGATCTCAAACAACACAGACATGATAGAATCAATAAGACTAAACCATTAATCAATCTGACATAGTAATCTCAATATCCATCGGATCCCCGCAAACACAACATGCATGATTACAAATAGATGATCTTGATCATGAACGGAACTCACAAGATCTAAACATGGTAGCACAAAGGAGGAGAAACAACCATCTAGCTACTGTATGGACCCATAGTCCAAGGTGGAACTACTCACTCATCATACCGGAGGCTGGCATGGTGATGAAGAAGGCCTCCGGGATGATCTCTCCCCTCCGGCAGGGTGCGGGAAGAACTTTAGATCCCCCCAATCTAGGGACGATGGTGGCGGAGGCTATGGACGGTTTCGTGGAAGATTGATCGGGTTCTTAGGGTTTAGGTATCGGGGGCTTCTTATAGGCGAAGAGGGAGGACGAGGGGGTGCCCGAGGCGGCTGCACCCCTAGGCACGGGCCAGGCCTGGCCGTGCGACCAGGGGTGTGGCCCCCTCGAGGCCCTCCTCTGTCTCGTCTTCTGGCTCCGTGTTCTCCTCGGTGAAATATTGACTTTGGCTTTTGTCCCGTCCAATTCCGAGAATATTCATTTTCTGACTTTTCTGGAACCAAAAACAACAGAAAACAGGCAACTGGCACCGTGGCATCTTGTTAATAGGTTAGTCCCAGAAAACATATAAAAATACCTCAAAGTGTAGACAAAGCAAAGTAGATACTAAACAAGAATGGAACATCAAAAATTATAGATATGTTTACGAAGTATCAAGCATCCCCAAGCGTAACTCCTGCTCGTCCTCGAGTAGGTAATAATTTTTGAGGTGACATCTACCATCACAATCAAGATCAAACCATTTGCAAGCATTGAAAGCTGGGATCAAAGAACTCTAAACATGAGCATGGAACATGAAGTTCTAACACTAGGACAAAGTAACTATTCTGCAACATGAAAAGATACAAACAAAGATCATGAATAACAATGCATTGAAAGACGTTTGTTTGTTTCACATATAGAAAACATAGCATAGTGGCATTCGGCTTGTCCCACATGTAGTAGCAATAAATGCATAGGACACCTTCAATGTTCATAAGGGTGACTAGATACAAATAGTTCAAGAGCAAGCAATATAAACAATATGAATCAATCAATAAGTTTTGGGACAATGCACATAGAACTAAGAATGGCAACTATGTTCTCTTAATTGGTGTCTAAGGGTAGAAGGTGGAGACTCAATATAATAGTGGAAGAAAGGCCATTCATAGGGAGCAGGGATATCAAGTTTCATAAAGAGCTTCCAAAAATTATGGTACTTGTTATATTTCAGCTCTCATTGCCCCTATCATAAGAATCTTAAATTGATTAAGGTTAAAGTGAAGAAACTATGGAGTATATGCTTGACAAAGTATAAGTTGGCAATCTCATGTCCCTTGAGTACGAGGGCCGCTCCTCATGCTACTCAACTTTCGTTACCGATAAGTTCTTGTCATAGTAAGTACATGTGTATCATAGAGAACCGCCTACGGGGTACTCCCTGCACATGATACAGGAGCTATCCCATATCAAAATGACAAGGCAAGAAGACAATGAGCATCTCAGCAATCTTCTTATTTACCATGGGAAAATGGTGCTTTTTCCTCTCTTTTTGTCACATCCCAAATTTTAGATTTGGTACTGCATAGCATACATGTCATTACATCATGATCATCATTGCAAAAACTCAGTTTGAAAAGGTTTTGGCAAAACAATTCACTTGCAATTGCATTTTGACACCTACACTTGAATGCTCGGTTTTACCATGATTCTGTTAAAAACAGTATATTTTAGTGGTTTGGATGGCACATGTGCGTAAAGGGTTCCGTCACGAACCCGTAGCAATTTGAATTGCCTCAATCGGAGCTTCGTAGCAAAAGTTATGGCAATCTGAATGTTTAATTTCTATTAGGCATTTTTCTGTCAGCTAAATTCAGTTAAGAAATTCGTCAGGAAAAAGAAAAGCAAAATCAAAAAAAGAGGAAACCAGCCGGCGCAGCCAGCCCGGCCGGGGCCCAGCCGGGGCCTACCAGGCCCCGCGACAGCAGCAGCCCGCGCCAGCAGCAGCAGCCCAGCGCGCCCGCCCGTCAGCCACCACGAGCCACCGCTAGGCGGGACCCACGCGCCAGCGTGTTCTTCCCCAACACGAACATCCTCTCCGATTCTTGCAGGAAATCGCGTCGTATCCGAACGCCCCCGCCGAATTTTGCCTACCTTCTTAAAGCCCTAGGTTCCCTCTTCCAAACCCCCAAGTCTCGCCATCTATCGCGCCGCCATCGTCGAGGAATCTCTCGCCGGAGTTCTCCACCACCGCCGCCGCCATTGCCGCGGTAAGCCACTGCCTCCACTGCTTGTGCCTCCCCCTCGCCTCGCTCACCCGCTGAGGATCACCGCCGCCACCCTCTGACCCGCTCCCTCTCTCCCCCACAGGCCCGACGCCCCGCGAGCCGCCGCCGCCACCGACGCCGCCCGCCACTCTAGCCACCGCCCGCCGTCGCCTGCGCACGCGCCGACCCGCGCCACCACCGCGAGGAGATCCGCCACCTCGCCCCGACACTGTCCCACCTTCTGCCGCCGCCGAGGACCGCCACCGCCGCCGCCCCGACCGTCGCCGCCGCCGCTGCCAATTGCTCCGGTGAGCTCCCCTTCGCGACCTCCCTCTGTCGTTCGATCGGTATCCAATGGCCCAGATGGACCATTGAATAGTCAGCCCAGGGCGCTGACTGGTCAGTGCCACGTCAGCGCCACGTCGGCGTAGTCAAACGGTCAAGTTTGACTCTTTAATTTTAATTCGAATTATTTTGGCAGATTTTAGATGGAACTTGTAAAATCCATAGAAAATAATCTACTGGGCCAAAAATTGCAAATAAAATATGTATGGAATCAGTATCTCACGTAGAATATTGATATGCAGTTGTTTTATGCTTTTGCAGCAAGGTTTTGTCTTGGTTAAATAAATGAGTTAATGTTCTTTTTATAGTATTAAATTCATAAAAAAGTTCTACAACTCCAAAAATTGCAAATAAGATGTCCCTGGAATCAGTAGAACAAGTGGAATCATACAGTGAATTAAAAAGGTAGACTTATCATATTGGAATTTGTAGAATCTATATAAAGGCTTAATGGAGTATTTTAATTACTCAGGGAATTATATAAATCCTTTTTGAGTAATTCCAATTGTTACTGGTTCTATTTGAGGTTGCCTACACAGTGCATATTTTTAAAAGATTTTACAAACAGTTTATTAGCAGTGGCTAAATAATTGGGTTCTAGCTCAATTGTTTGGGCATTTAAAATTGCATGCCTTGTTTTCTATGCACTTAAAATATTTTCCATGCATCCATACAGTAAGTATACTGAATAAGAATATATGAATCTAGTGTAGCAATGTTCAACTTATCATGCATACATCTTGCATTGTCATTTTTTGTATATGATGGTGTATGGTTTGTTTATGTGATTGCAATTGTATCGTGTAGATTGTGACGAGTGCAATGCTTGCTCGTGTGTGGATTGTTCGTTCGACCGCTACATCCAAGGCAATTATATGCTACTTTGTTCATGATATGGTCCTATTACTTTCATTGCATTGTTGTGTATTTTGTAGATGCATGTGTAGGATAATACTATCGCTATGCTATGTCCTATTATGTGGTAGGGTTTTCCTGTAGATGAACCACCGTTGGTAGATGTGCTTAGCCATGCTATGATGAACAAGGGCTGGGTTACATCACTGAAGTTGTTTCTAAATGTGTTGGTTTGCGAAAACTAAAAACAACTTAATCAATGAATCTCCTGGGTGTGATGGGATTGATAATTTTGGTGGTATCATTGCGGAAAGGCACCCAGGTATCAAGAGAAAATGATTGGCTTCTTTATTTTGTAGCTTACGTGTATAACCATGTGCCAATAATGGAATGGGCGGTTGGTTGGACTCAGTAGGTTGTGGTAACTCGAACCCACGTATCCAGAGATGTAGAATTTTGGTAGGTTGGACCGGTGTGTGTCGGGTTTGGGGAGCTACTTCACCTCGCGCCGCGCTCCCGCCAGCCCCGCCTCCGCGAGCACGCCGCCCCCACCTCGTGCCGCGCGAGCCGCCGACCGCCGCAGCCGCGCGCGCCACCAGCCTCGCCGCCTGCGCCGCGCCGCCCCGCGACCCGCCTGCTGCGCCGCCTGCCGCGCGCGCTTGCGCGCTGCTGCGTTGGCTCGCCGCGCGCGCCTTGCAGCTGCTCGCTGCGCCGCGCTGCGCTGCCGCTTGCGCGTTATCGCATGCGCTGTTGCTCGCCTCACGTACACACACGCGCACGCATGCATGCATACACGTACCGCGTCGCGCGCGCGCCGTTTTGCTCGCGCGTTGTTAACCTTGATGCGTTGCGCTAACCGTGTGCATCCGCGCAGGAGAGACCTCGACGCCGAAACCGATCGCCACCGCCGTCCGGAACTGGCCGCACCTTCCGGAGTCCGTTTTGTCGTTCGTTTTCGGTAAGACAGCAGCCACCGTCAGATCTCAGATCGATGGCTCAGATCGTTAGTTGACCGGTCAGACTCAGGCGTTGACTAGTCAGACGCCCAGTCAGCGCCCAGTCAGAAGACGCTTTGACCAGTCAACAGACACAATTGACTGGTCAAATTTCGTTAACCCTTTTAGTTGGCAGATTTTGGTAGAATCTTGTAAATTGCGTAGAAATTAAACCGCTTGGCCAAAAATTGCAAATAAAATATGTGTAGATTCAGTGAGTCGTGTAGAATCTCGCTGTACCTTTGGTTCAGGCTTTTGCTGCAAGGTTTAGTATAGTTTAATCAAACTAGTTAGTGGTCTTTTTGGAGTAATAAATTCGTAAAAAAAGATCCGTAGCTCCAAAAATCACGTATGATATGTCCCTGGATTCAGTGGAACGAGGGGCATCTAATAGTGAATTAAAAAGATAGGCTTACAGTAAAAACTTCTGCAGAAACTGTCTAGGGGCTTTCTGCAGTGTTTTAATTACTCCGGGAGTTTTATAATTCCTTTTGAGTAATTCCAGTTGGTACTGTTTCTAATCAGCGATGCCTTTGCGGTAGAATTTTCCCAAGATTTTACAAACAGTATACTACCGGTAGTGAATTATTTAAGTTCTAGCTCTAGTTTGGAGCATTACTTTTGTCTAGTAGTTTTCCTTGCGCTAAAACTATTTTCCATGCATGCAATCGGTAGTGTTATGGTATAGGATGTTGTGGTGCAGCTGTAGCACCAATTCACTTGTCGTTCTTGCATTTCATGCATCATATTTGTTGCATATGTTGTGGATTGTTTGTTTATGAATGCAATTGTATCGTGTAGATTGTGACGAGTGCAACGCTTGCTCGTGTGTGGATTGTTCTTCCGACCGCTACAACCAAGGCAAGTAGATGCTACTTTGTTCATGATATCGTCCTACTATTTTTAATGCATTGTCGTGTATTTTGTAGATGCATGTGTAGGATAATACTATCGCTATGCTATGTCCTATTATGTGGTAGGACCTTCCTTGTAGATGAACCACCGTTGGTAGATGTGCTTAGCCATGCTATGTTGAACGAGGGATGGGTTACATCATTGAAACTTGTTTCTAAAAGTATTGGTTTGTGAAAACTAAAACAACTTAATCAACGAATCATCTGGGTGTGATGGTATTGATAATTTTTGGTGGTTTCATTGCGAAAAGGCACCCAGGTATCAAGAGAGAATGATTGGCTTCTTTATTGTGTAGCTTACATGTACAACCATGTGCCAATAATAAAATGGGTGGTTGGTTGGACTTAGTAGGTTGTGGTAACTCGAACCCGCGTATCCAGAGATGTAGAATTTTGGTAGGTTGGACCTATGCGTCGGGATTGAGGGGCTACTTCCCGAACAGTCTCTTCTTGGACTTCTCCCTATCATCACCCAATATAAGAGTGATGGTACGAGCTGGGCTGGCTAAGTCATATGGGTAAAGTGTACTAACCCCTGCAGGATGTATAAACTAATCGATTAGCCGTGTCCCCGGTTATGGATGTCTGATTTTCTTGATTTTGATTTCATGACATGTTTCTCGCTCATTCTAATTTCATAATTGCTTTAATGTTGATGGGTTAACTTAATTGGGATCTTTTCAAAGAAAATCAAAAACTGTTTATGAAAGTAGGACAAAGGTATTTGCAAATGCAAGCTAGCCACAACTCCACTTGCCAAATATGCATGTAGATGTTAGCACTATTGTCTCCTTTAATAGCTCTACTTGCCATACATTCCATGTATTGACCCTTCGGGGCTGCTACGTTTCATGTTGCAGGATATTCCGATTCTGAGTGATCGATTTAGCCCACGGTACTCCACTCGGCACTTGTTCACTTGTGGGCAATTTGAAGAATGGAGGATTTATTCTATTATGTTGCTACTTGAATAAGTTGAGCTAGCCTTAAGCTAAGCCTTTATTGTAATAATGATACTCTGGATCTTCGTTATTTATGATACACGGATACTTTGCTATGTTATTCATCTTTATTCTATTGTGAGCCAATGAACCTATCCCGGGATTGGCATGTCACATAGAAGCTGCGGTCTTTTTAGAACCGTAGTGTTACAAGATGATATCAGAGCCCATGTGTCAACTGTAGGATCGTGACCTAGGTTTGGATTAGGAAGCCATAGAAATATTGAGACTTATATTAACTCTGTCTTTCATCTTATGCCTTTCACTCTCATAAATATTTACCATATGCTATTCTCACACTTTCCTATTTTAATTGATAGATGGGAGAAGTCAGGATTGAGTATGCGAGGAAGGAGTCACCAAGGCCCTTTGCAAGACAGTTGGCACAGCTCTCGCAGTCATTGGGATTGCCATTGCCCATGTTCAAGGGGAGAAGGCTGTACACCTATGGGTATGGCGAGGACGCCTGGGAGATCACCACCTTCATCTTCAGGGATGCCGCCTTGCCAAACCCTGTGCATCTGGTCTACACCAAGACATACTGCAACTGGTGACTTGGAATAAACTTGGTCCTGCATGAAGCCCTGTCACGCTAGTGCCATCTTGTCCGACACCTGCTGCCAGAAGACTCACCCTACCGTGACTACGGAAGGCGTGATGAGAATGGGAACGTTGTGATTACCCCAGGCGACATGAACAATATGCCGCCCCGTCGGAGGCACATAGAGGATATGGAAAGGGAGAATGGAGATCTAGCTGAGAAAGTGATGATGGTAAAGGAGATAGCAGATTTCGCCAGCAATGGTATGGTGGTCCAAGGACAGGAGATAGAGACCTTGCATGAAGTTGTGGATGTTGTGAATAATGCACTGATAGGCAGGGATGCAACCATAGCACAGCTTAATGGGACCATGCAGGAAAACAATCAGGCCATACAACAACTGCAAGGGTCCGTCCAGGAAAGGGACCAGACTATTGAAGATATGGCAGCGCAGATTGCCGCTCTCCAAGCACAGCTGAATCCACCCTCTGATGATAACAATGGGATGAAGTCAACAATGATGATGATGATGACAGTGGGAACGATGATGAAGATGATGAGGACGAGGATGATGATGATGGAGACGATGATGGTGGAGGATATGAAGCTTTTGCAGCTGCAGTAGAGGATGAAGAAGAGGAGGATCCAAAAGAGGTGGAATTTGAGATTTCTAGTGATGACTCGGGAGAGGTGTATACTCCGCCGCCATGGTTGGTTCGTGGACAGAAGCGCCAACGCATGAGTGTGAGGACCTACTGCAACCTCTTCATGAAGTAGATAAATGCCCACCAATTAGTATTCGTTAGGTAAAATCGTTAGGTTAAGTCTCGATCAATGTAAAACTTAATTACTGTTAGTTTAAGAGTGTTTATTTACTCCTATGTGTACTCCAATGTCCCAAGATTATTTGTGTGAATTTTATAGAAGAGTTATGGCAAGTTTTGGTTGATATCTGAGTTTTTCCTGATGCAGTTTTCTGCTGACACAGCTGTACTGCACGATTTTTCATATTTTATTGGTAACTGGGAAAAATCTGAAAAATAGGGTTGGTTCGAAACTCTCTGTACTGTATACAAAAAAATCAGAAAAAATTCCTGACGAGATTAATTCAGGTATAAAAATTCGTGAACACTGCTGGACTGTTCTGGCAGATTCCTGTTTTAATGCTTTGTTGGTCAATTGGTGTTGATAACTGTTGCCAACGCTTCTAAAACTATTTCAGTAGCTATATACTGCTAGGATAACCCCTGGAACGTTGCTGGATCGTTTGTTTGCTGATGTGTTGCTTGCTCATGTTTGCCTCTGATTGCTTTGTTGTTGTTTGAACATAATGCATGGGTAGAATCTTGTTTTCGTAATCGATTCTTTCTAAGCTTACCTGTGCTGAACCGCAGATGCCTCCCCGCCGTCAACCTATTGATTTGGAGCAGCTCATGGCGGCTCAGGCACAGCTGACCCAAGTTATGACCCAGTTCATGGAAGCTTAGAACAACAACAACAACAACAACAATGGGAACAACCAGCCTCAGGGAGATGCACTTACTAGGTTCCCGAGGCTAAGGCCAGCGAAGTTCTCTACTGCAACAGAGCCGATGGTTGCTCTCGACTGGTTACGTTTAGTGAATAAGGATCTGGTAACTGTTGGGTGCACGGATGCTGAGAAGGTGAGATTTGCCGCTCACCTACTAGAGGGACCGGCCGCTTCGTGGTGGGACACTTTTCAGATCACCCACCCTCTAGACACTGTGACTTGGGCAATGTTTGAGGAAGGTTTCAGGACCAACCACGTATCTTCAGGAGTTCTGAGCCTGAAGAGGAAGGAATTTCGCAACTTGCGCCAAACCAATCGCACCATGGCTGAATATATTGAGGAGTTCAACAACCTGTCTCGTTATGCACCTGAGGATGTTGACACTGATGCCAAAAGGAGAGAGAGGTTCCTGGATGGCCTCAGTGATGAGCTTTCAGTGCAGCTGCTAATGGTCTATTGTCCCACTTTCCAGGAGCTTATGGACAAGGCCAGAATCTTGGAGGGAAAGAACAAGCAGGTGGAAAACCGCAAGAGAAAGAGCAGCAATCACCACTCTGGCTCTCATCACAAGTCTCGCACTTCTTATGATGGATAATCCAAGCATGGGGGAAGTGACCATGGGCACCATGGAAGCCATGACCACCACAACCATGGAGGCGATGGACATCGCCATTATAGCCACAAGAGCAACCGCCACAGCCACAAGGGAGGACACACTCACCATTCTGGAGGACATAGTGGACATGACCGCAACCGTGACCGCAACTATGTGAAGAAGGACCTGAGTGAGGTGACATGCTTCAAGTGTGGCCAGAAGGTACATTATGCAGACAACTGTCTGGAGAAGAAGGGACTGAAGCCAGGCAACAACCAGAAGGCCACAGTGAACCACATGAATGTGGAAGAGATCCCAGATGAGCATGAGATTGTGGTTGGTAAGTTTCCAATCAACACTCACCCTGCACTTATACTTTTCGATACTGGTGCATCGCATTCATTTATATCAAGGGTGTTTGTGTATAAGTATAAGTTACCCATGGAGTCTCTGAAAGGGTCTATTAGAGTAAGCTCACCTAGAGGGGATATGATAGCCAGCGTAGGATGCCGCGACTTAACTATGAGGATTGGAGCACACAATTTCATTGCACATCTAGTAGTATTGGAATCACAAGGTTTAGATGTAATATTGGGCATGGATTGGATGTCTATGCATGGGGAACACATAGATTGTGCACAGCGAGCGGTTTCGCTCAAAAGCCCGGATGGTAAGAGGATTAGGTTCAAGTCGGCTGTGCGACCGGGAAGGTGTAAGATGAATTCTCTTAAGGGGGTTAGCATGGATACTGTGCCTGTGATTAAGGAGTACCCCGACGTGTTTCCGGAAGAGCTACCAGGGATGCCACCTGACAGGGATGTGGAGTTTCTCATCGATCTGATGCCAGGAACAGGACCTATAGCAAAGAGACCATATAAGATGGATGTGGATGAGCTGAGGGAATTAAAGAAACACCTAAAAGAGTAGTTGGACAAGGGATTCATTCAGCCTAGTTCGTCGTCATGGGGAGCACCTGTTCTATTTGTGGAGAAGAAGGACAGCAGCAAGAGGTTAGTGGTGGACTATCGCTCGCTGAATGAAGTGACCATCAAGAACAAATACCCCCTGCAGAACATAAATGATTTGTTTGATCAACTGGAAGGAGCAAAGGTGTTTAGCAAAATTGATCTGCGATCGGGCTATTTCCAATTGAAGATCCGGGAGGAGGACATACCAAAAACTGCTTTCACTACTAGGTATGGTTTATATGAGTATACAGTTATGTATTTTGGACTAACGAATTCTCCGACATATTTCATGACCATGATGAACAAGGTGTTTATGGAGTACTTGGACAAGTTCGTGGTTGTGTTCATCGATGACATACTGATATATTCCAAGGACGATGCTAAGCATGAGAAACATCTGCGACTAATTATGGAGAAGCTGAGGGAACACAAGCTGTATGCCAAATTCAGCAAGTGTGAATTCTGGCTTAACACTGTTGGGTTTCTTGGACACGTGGTGTCAGGAGAAGGAGTCGCTGTTGATCCAAGCAAAGTGACTGCAGTAACTGAGTGGGAAGCGCCCAAGAATGTGGGCGATATTCAGAGCTTTTTGCGGCTTGCTGGATATTACAAGAGGTTCATTGAAAATTTCTCCAAGATTACTAAGCCGATGACGGAACTTCTGAAGAAGGAGAGGAAGTTTGAGTGGACAGATGCTTGTGAAGCCAGCTTTTAGGAACTGAAGCGTCGACTAGTGACCGCACCTGTTCTGTGTTTACCTAATCTTCAGAAGGATTTCCATGTGTACTGTGATGCCTCTCGACAGGGACTTGGAAGTGTGCTGATGCAAGATGGGAGAGTGGTGTCATATGTCTCGCGACAACTTAAACACCATGAGAGGAATTATCCCACGCATGACATGGAATTAGCATCGGTTGTGCATGCGCTCAAAGTATGGAGGCACTACCTAATGGGAAAACACTGTGATGTGTACACCGACCACAAGAGCTTGAAGTACATATTTATGCAGAAGGAACTGAACATGAGGCAAAGGAGATGGTTGGAGCTTATCAAGGATTATGATATGAACTTGCAATACCACCCAGGTAAAGCCAATGTAGTAGTGGATGCTGTAAGCCGAAAGGTCTATGCCAATGGATTGACTGTTGGGGAATTATCCGAGGATTTGTGCAAGCAATTCAAGGACCTTAGACTGGAGGTAGTGTCAGAAGGATATTTGGCAGCAATGGAGGTCCAACCAACGCTACAGGACATGATCAGGAAGGCTCAGGTAGGAGACACGGAGATAGATGAGATAAAGGAAAAGATGGAGAATCGAGAAAAAGATATTCACGAGGATGAGCAAGGAACCCTGTGGTATGGAGATCGTTTGTGTGTGCCTAGCGACCCGAAGATAAGAAAGCTGATTCTGCAGGAAGCTCATGACTCACCATACTCCATACATTCGGGCAATACAAAGATGTATATGGATTTGAAGGGCAGATTTTGGTGGAACAACATGAAGGGAGACATCGCCAAGCATATTGCCCTATGTGATGTATGTAGCCGAGTGAAGGCGGAACACCAGAAGCCAGCAGGACTACTACAGCCATTGCCCGTGCCGAATTGGAAGTGGGATAGAGTGGGAATGGATTTTATCACAGGATTGCCCAGGACCAGGTCGGGATACGACTCTATTTGGTTAGTGGTCGACCATTTGACCAACGTAGCCCACTTTATACCGGTGAAGACAACCTACACGAGTGCAAGGTTGGCCAAGATTTATATGGACAGAATTGTGTGCCTACATGGAGTTCACAAGAGCATTGTATCAGATAGAGGCACCCAATTTACATCACACTTTTGGCGCCAGCTGCACGAGTAATTGGGAACTAGGTTGGAATTTAGCACAGCGTTCCACCCACAGACTGATGGATAGACCGAGAGGGTAAATCAGATTTTGGAGGATATGTTGAGAGCTTGCGCCTTGGCTCATGGTTCTAGTTGGGATGAGAATTTGCCGTATGCTGAGTTTTCCTACAACAACAGCTACCAAACCAGCATCAAGACATCGCCGTTTGATGTACTATATGGAAGAGATGCCGGACACCATTGCTATGGGATGGAGTAGGAGAACGTCAGCTATTTGTACCTGATTTGATCAAGGACGCCGAGGAGAAGGTCGCTTTGATTAGGGACAGGCTGAAGGTGGCACAGTCGAGGCAGAAGAGCGACGCTGACGCCAAGCGTAAGGAAGTGGTGTATGCGATAGGTGATAGAGCGTACCTCAGGGTATCACCACTGCTTGGAATTAAGAGATTTGGAATCAAGGGTAAGCTGGAACTTCGGTTTATTGGACCATATCGGGTCTTAGCACGCAAAGGAGAGGTTGCTTATCAGTTGGAGTTGCCAGAGGCTCTGTCTGCCGTCCAAAATGTGTTCCACGTGTCCCAGCTGAAGAAGTGCCATCCGGAGATGGTGGATACACCATTGAGAGACACGGTGCCACTAGAGGAGGTTCAGCTTGAGAAGGACTTGACCTATAAGGAGAAGCCGGTCAAGATACTGGAGTCAGCGAAGAGGATTACCCGTACCAAGACGATCAGGTTTTGCAAGGTGCAATGGAGCCACCATACCGAAGAGGAAGCCACTTGGGAGCGTGAGGATGACATCCGAGAGGACCACCCACACCTATTTGCTAGCCACGCCGAATCTCGGGGACGAGATTCATCTTAAGGGGGTTAGTCTTGTCACATCCCAAATTTTAGATTTCGTACTGCATAGCATACATGTCATTGAATCATGATCATCATTGCAAAAACTCAGTTTGAAAAGATTTGGCAAAACAATTCACTTGCAATTGCATTTTGACACCTACACTTGAATGCTCGGTTTTACCATGCTTCTATTAAAAACAGTATATTTTGGTGGTTTGGATGGCATAGGTGCGTAAAGGGTTCCTTCACGAACCCATAGCACTTTGAATCGCCTCAATCGGAGCTTCGTAGCAAAAGTTATGGCAATCTGAATTTTTAGTTTCTATTAGGCATTTTCTGTCAGCTAAATTCAGTTAAGAAATTCGTCAGGAAAAAGAAAAGAAAAATAAAAAAAGACGAAACCAGCCGGCGCAGCCAGCCCGGCCGCGGCCCAGCCGGCCCAGCTGGGGACTGCCAGGCGCCACGACAGCAGCAACCCGCGCTAGCAGCCGCAGCAGCCGCAGCCCAGCACACGTGCGTGGGGCGGATAGTAAGCGTCGCCGCTGCCTGCTAGCCCTGCTGACGAGCGGGACCCGCCCGTCAGCCACCACGAGCCACCGCCAGGCGGGACCCATGCGTCAGCGTGTTCTTCCCCAACACGAACAGCCTCTCCGATTCTTGCGGAAAATCGCGTCGAATCCGAACGCCCTCTCGCTAATTTTGCCTACCTTCTTAAAGCCCTAGGTTCCCTCTTCCAAACCCCCCAAGTCTCGCCATCTATCGCGCCGCCATCGTCGAGGAATCTCTCGCCGGAGTTCTCCACCGCCGCCGCCGCCATTGCTGCGTTAAGCCACCGCCGCCGCCGCTCGCGCCTCCCCCTCGCCTCGCTCGCCCGCTAAGGATCACTGCCGCCACCCGCTGACCCGCCTCCCTCTCTCCCCCGCAGGCCCGATGCCCCGCGAGCCGCCGCCGCCGCCACCGACTCCGCCCACCACTCCAGCTGCCGCCCGCCGTCGCCTACGCACGCGCCGACCCACACCGCCACCGCGAGGAGATCTGACACCTCGCCCCCGACGCTGTCCCACCTTCCACCGCCGCCGAGGACCGCCACCGCCGCCGCTCCGACCGTCGCCGCCGCCACTGCCAATTGCTCCGGTGAGCTTCCCTTCGCGACCTCCCTCTACCGTTCGATCGGTATCCAATGGCCCAGATGGACCATTGACTAGTCAACCCAGTGCGCTGACTGGTCAGTGCCACGTCAGCGCTACGTCGGCATAGTCAAATGGTCAAGTTTGACTGTTTAATTTTAATTCGAATTATTTTGGCAGATTTTAGATGGAACTTGTAAAATCCATAGAAAATAATCTACTAGGCCAAAAATTGCAAATAAAATATGTATGGAATCAGTGTCTCACATAGAATATTTCTGTGCAGTTGTTTTATGCTTTTGCTGCAAGGTTTTGTCTTGGTTAAATAAATGAGTTAATGTTCTTTTTAGAGTATTAAATTCATAGAAAAAGTTCTACAACTTCAAAAATTGCAAATAAGATGTCCCTGGAATCAGTAGAACAAGTGGAATCTTACGGTGAATTAAAAAGGTAGACTTACAGTATTGGAATTTGCAGAATCTATATAAAGGCCTACTGGAGTATTTTAATTACTCAGGGAATTATATAAATCCTTTTTGAGTAATTCCAATTGGTACTGGTTGTATTTTAGGTTGCCTACACAGTGGATATTTTTTCAAGATTTTACAAACAGTTTATTAGAAGTGGCTAAATAATTGGGTTCTAGCTCAATTGTTTGGGCATTTAAAATTGCATGCCTTGTTTTCTATGCACTTAAAATATTTTCCATGCATACATACAGT
This sequence comes from Avena atlantica, assembly GCA_910589765.1. Lineage (NCBI taxonomy): Eukaryota > Viridiplantae > Streptophyta > Magnoliopsida > Poales > Poaceae > Avena > Avena atlantica. The sequence goes on from OU342735.1 coordinate 110,579,139, forward strand.
AAGTATACTGAATAAGAATATATGAAGCTACTATAGCAATGTTCAACTTGTCATGCATGCATCTTGCATTGTCATTGTTTGTATATGATGGTGTATAGTTTGTTTATGTGATTGCAATTGTATCGTGTATATTGTGATGAGTGCAACGCTTGCTCGTGTGTGGATTGTTCGTTCGACCGCTACAACCAAGGCAAGTAGATGCTACTTTGTTCATGATATGGTCCTATTACTTTCATTGCATTGTTGTGTATTTTGTAGATGCATGTGTAGGATAATACTATCGCTATGCTATGTCCTATTATGTGGTAGGGTTTTCCTTTAGATGAACCACCGTTGGTAGATGTGCTTATCCATGCTATGATGAACGAGGGCTGGGTTACATCACTGAAGTTGTTTCTAAATGTGTTGGTTTGCAAAAACTAAAAACAACTTAATCAATGAATCTCCTGGGTGTGATGAGATTGCTAATTTTGGTGGTATCATTGCGGAAATGCACCCAGGTATCAAGAGAAAATGATTGGCTTCTTTATTTTGTAGCTTACATGTACAACCATGTGCCAATAATGGAATGGACGGTTGGTTGGACTCAGTAGGCTGTGGTAACTCGAACCCACGTATCCAGAGATGTAGAATTTTGGTAGGTTGGACCGGTGCGTGTCGGGTTTGGGGAGCTACTTCCCAAACGGTTCCTTCTTGGACTTCTCCCTATCATCACCAAATATGAGAGTGATGGTACGAGCTGGGCTGGCCAAGTCACATGGGTAAAGTGTACTAACCCCTGCAGGGTGTATAAACTAATCGATTAGCCGTGTCCCGGGTTATGGACGTCTGAGTTTCTTGATATTGATTTCATGACATGTTTCTCGCTCATTCTAATTTCATAATTGCTTTAATGTTGATGGGTTAACTTAATTGGGATCTTTTCAAAGAAAATCAAAAACTGTTTATGAAAGTAGGACAAAGGTATTTGCAAATGCAAGCTAGCCACAGCTCCACTTGCCAAATATGCATGTAGATGTTAGCACTATTGTCTTCTTTAATAGCTCTACTTGCCATACATTCCATGTATTGACCCTTCGGGGCTGCTACGTTTCATGTTGCAGGATATTCTGATTCTGAGTGATCGATTTAGGCCACGGTACTCCACTCGGCACTTGTTCACTTGTGGGCAATTTGAAGAATGGAGGATTTATTTTATTATGTTGCTACTTGAATAAGTTGAGCTAGCCTTGAGCTAAGCCTTTATTGTAATAATGATACTCTGGATATTCGTTATTTATGATACACGGATACTTTGCTATGTTATTAATCTTTATTCTATTGTGAGCCAATGAACCGATCCAGGGATTGGCATGTCACATAGAAGCTATGGTCTTTTTAGAACCGTAGTGTTACACTTTTCTCTTTTCAATATGTCTCTCTTTTTTTATAAGAAGACAGCTTCATAGATTGCTCACTGTGGTGATGCTGCAAGTTTCCACCATGATTTGGCATGGCTTAGGCTAGCGGCCCAAGCGTTTCTCTAACACACATACATAACTCCATGGACTTACAAGCTCCCCTTTCATTTCACACCGACGACATCCATAAACAAAAGAGCATAATATCAATTGGGTACAATGTACATGTGCAATGTTGAAAGCGTACCCCATGACAATATGGTTCTGCTAATTCCAATGTATAAGTGCAATCATATACAACATAGATGACACAATGGTTCAAGTTCATTAGGGGCAAGAAAAATAAAGTGTGCCATCAAGTTTGGGAGAGCTTTAATCATTAATTTTTTACATAACAAAGTGATTTTTTAATTGGAAGGTAGATAAAACAAGAATATACTTGGAATGGTGTAACACACCATGTATAGGAACTTATAGTGGACAATTTGGAATAACTTGGTTTATTGGAAGTGGACTCAATACAAGTGGAGGATAGCAAAAGACTGGGAGCGACCAACTAAGAGAGCAATAATGGACATAATCATGCAGAGCGACAAAACATTACCAATCAAAGCATAAAGTGGTACCACAAGTCAAAAACTAAATGATCATAGAGGCTAAGGTGACTTGTTCATAGTCATAACATGGTGTGAACATGCGCCAAGTCAACCCAAACAAAGCATCAAAGGAGAATACCATAATACTATGCTTTTGTATGCTAAAACAACACATGATTCTTTCAAGGCACATTAAGCAATCCTAATTGTTTGGAACAAGTCATGCTACAGAAATAATCAGTAAGCATAATGTCAAAACAACATCTAGAATGACATGATAAGGTCTAAATCATAGTCAAAGCAAGCTTCTCTTGTACTACTAAAGCAAGAACTTCCTACTCCTTTCCAACACAAATCAACTTATTTGAAACAACACAGTGAAAATGGGGGTACAACTACTTTATTCAAGCAAACTAAGCAAAACAAAAACCAAAAACGAAAACTAAGACACTCCAAGAACAACACAGCAGTGCATGAAACAGTAAAAACAAAGTGTCTAGAAAAACCTGAGATTTTTATTGATGAAGAAGGGGATGCCTTGGGCATCCCCAATGCTTTGACGATTGTACCTATTGAATATTTCTTGGGGTGACATGGGGTGGCATCCCCAAGCTTGATATTTTGTCTATTTTTCATCTCATTACATCATTCTTTCCTTACACCTGAAAATTTTCCTTCACACAAAACTTCACACAATCTTCTTTAGCAACATTAGTGCATTCAAAAGATAATAGACTTTTGGGTTTAGTTTCAAAACAGAAAAACTTTCACTAGAGACACAAGCTACTGTAGAAATTCCTTCAAAAATCTCAATTTCCCAAAAAGGAATCAATAAAGAAGCAAATGCAAATAATGGCAGAAATCTGTCAAAACAGACCAGCAGGTAGAAACCGATTTTTCAGAAAACCTTCTGTTGCTCAAATAAAAAAGTGTTGAACTAAGTAAAGTTATCTAACAACCTGGGGGATTTATTCATAAAATTATAGATCAATCCGACTTTCAGAGATTTTTCAAGAATTTTTATAGTGGAGCACAAAAATCTGTTTCGAGACAGCAACTCCCCAAATCTTACTTCCCTCTCATTAGAGGTTATTCTTGGCACAAAAATCAAACAAAAAGGTAAGGAGAGGTTATTATAGAAGTAATAACTTCCAAGACTCAAGAAAACTATTGGGTTATCTCCCAATAAGTACTTTTTTTAACGCCTTCAAGTTAGGCATAAGAAGCAAGTATTTTCAAATGAAGAAGCATTAACATCAAACCTTGCTTTCAAAGGAGGAGAAAAAGGAACTTCTCTATCCTCATAGGGAAGTGTTCAATAAATTTCTTGAATGGAAATTGATATTTAATGGTGCCTTCCTTTCATATCAATGATGGCACCAACAGTTCTAAGAAAAGGTCTTTCCAAAGTAATAAGACAAGAAGCATTGTATTCAACATACAAAACATATAAATCAATAGGGACATAGGAATTATTAACCATAATGAGAGCATCATTAACACTGCCCATAAGTTTCTTCTTAGCATTATCATTAAGTGGGACATCTAAATAGCAATCTTCCAAAGGTGGCAAGTCAAGCATTTCATGAATCATTCTAGGCATAATAGAGACACTAGAACCAAGGTCACATGAAGCTTTGAGATCAAAGTCATTCACTTGCATATTAATGATGTGTTCCCAACTATCTTATACTTTCCTAGGAATAGAGGCTTTGTGTTTCAATTTTTCTTCCTTAATTTTAATGAGAGCATCTGTAATGTGTTTGGTGAAAGCTACATTCATATCACTAGCCTTAGGACTTATAGCAAGCTTTTGTAGGAACATAATGACTTCAGAAATATTGCAACCATCAAGATCAAAATCAAACTTAGCATCACAGGTAGTAGACTCTTTGGGTTTAGGCATTGTTGTAGGAGGAATAGGGACTTCTTGTGGTTCAGTAGCATCCATATTGGTGGTGGTGATAGTGCAAACATATTGGTTCTAGCAATTTCAGTTTCTCTTTCCCACTTAGCATGTAGTTTAGCTAATAGTCTAACATTTTCATCAATAGTAACTTGTATGGCATGAGTAGCAGCAAAGGTACTTTCCAAGGTTTCAGGTTTAGCAGCCATTTTATTAATCAAAGAGGACTGTGCTTCAAACAAAGATGAAATATTTTTCTCAGCATTCAAAATTTTGGACTGTAAACTTGGAATTTCCCTATTCAAATTCCCAAGTTGATAACTAATATTTTCAAGAAAGTAGATTGTTCTTCCATAGTTTTAGTAAATATTTTGTTCTGCTCATATTGCATTTGCATGAAGTTTTTAGTGGATCAATAGGAGCTTTTCCATTAACAAGCATAGCCAGATAACATCAATTTTATCATTCAAAGAGGAGGTTTCTTCAACAGAATTTACCTTCTTACCATGTGGAGCTCTCTTAGTGTGCCATTCAGAATAATTGACCATCATATTATCAAGGAGCTTTGTTGTAGCACCCAAGGTAATGGTCATAAAGGTACCTACAGCAGCCGAATCCAACAGATTTCTTGAAGAGAAGTTTAAACCTGCATAAAAAGTCTGGATAATCATCCAAGCAGTTAGTCCATGAGTGGGACAATTCTTTACCAAAGATTTCATTCTTTCCCAAGCTTGAGAAACATGTTCATTATCAAGTTGTTTAAATTTCATTATTTCACTTCTCATAGATATAATCTTAGCAGGAGGATGGTATTTTCCAATAAAAGCATATTTGCACTTAATCTAAGAATCAATACTATTTGTAGGCAAGGATAGCAACCATTCTTTAGCTTTTCCTCTCAATGAGAAAGGAAACAATTTGAGCTTAATAATATCTCCATATACATCCTTATATTTTTGCATCTCACAAAGTTCAACAAAGTTATTGAGGTGGGCAACAGCATCATCAGAACTAGCACCAGAAAATTGCTCTTTCATCACAAGATTCAACAAAGCAGGCTTAATTTCATAAAAGGTCGTATCAGGAGCAAGTGGAGCAATAGGTGTACTCAGGAAATCATTGTTGTTTATTCTAGTGAAATCACACAATTTGGTGTTCTTAGCAGAGTTCATTTTTGCAAAGGTGGATCAAGCTAACAACAGCAGAAACTAGAGTAGAAACTAATTTTTTGTGTGTTTTTTTATAAGAGAAAGCAAAACAAACGAAACTATTTTTTTTGGAGTTCTCGATAAAAAGAACAAGAAAAACAAGGCAAAAAATTAAGCAAAACAAAAAAAGTAAAGAGAGAGGTTGTGAAGGACTCCCCTTGTGAAGCCGTCCTTAGCCTCCCTGGCAACGGTGCGAGAAAAAGGCTTGATGCGGCTCAGATCACTTTAGAGCTTCGTTGGGAAACCCCAAGAGGAAGGTATGATGAGTACAACAACAAGTTTTTCCCTCAGTAAGAAACCAAGGTTATCGAACCAGTAGGAGGAAGGAAACGACTCAAAGGTGTTGCTAGCAACTTGGAAACCTACACAACACAAACTCAAGATTTTGCCCCAACGAAAAGTGCGGTTGTCAATCTCACCGGTTTGCTAAAAACAAAGGATTAAACGTATGGTGTGGAAAGTAATGGTGCCTTGCATAAAGTAAACATTAACAGTGGAAGATGTATCAATGGTAAAGATTGGACCAGGGTCCACATTTCACTAGCGGTGCTCTCCTTAAGATAAACAACATAACATGTAGGGTAAACAAATTACAGCGGGGCAATTGACAGGAAAGAGCAAGGCATAACAATGCAATACTAGACATTCATGATCCTATGAGATTCGATTGGGCAATACAACAAGATACATAGACCTCCATCCAACTGCATCTATGACTAGTAATCCACCTTCAAGTTATCATCCGAACCCCCTCCAGTATTAAGAGGCAAGCAACGGATAACTGCTTTAAGCAAAGTGTGTAAAGTAAACAATACAATGGTTCCATGAACAAAATATCGTTGTTTTATCCCTAGTAGCAACAACACATATACAACCTTAGATATTTATGTCACTTCCCTAGATTCAATAGAGGCATGAACCCACTATCGAGCATAAATACTCCCTCTTGGAGTCCTAGCATCTACTTGGCCAAGATAGCTACTAGAAATAGAGAACATGCAAGATCTTAGACAACACAGTCATGATAGTAACAAATAGACAAAACCATTAATCAATCTGACATAGTAATCTAAATATCCATCGGATCCCCGCAAACATAACATGCATGATTACAAACAAATGATCTTGATCATGAACGGAGCTCACAAGATCTAAACATGGTAGCACAAAGGAGGAGAAACAACCATCTAGCTACTGTATGGACCCATAGTCCAAGGTGGAACTACTCACGCATCATACCGGAGGCTGGTATGGTGATGAAGAAGGCCTCCGAGATGATCTCTCCCCTCCGGCAGGGTGCCGGGAAGAGCTTCAGATTCCCCCGGTCTAGAGATGATGGTGGAGGCGACTACAGACTGTTTCGTGGAAGATTGATCAGGTCCTTAGAGTTTAGGTATCGGGGGCTTCTTATAGGCGAAGAGGGAGGCTGAGGGGGTGCCCGAGGCGGCTGCACCCCCTAGGCGTGGGCTAGGCCTAGCCGCGCGGCAAGGATGTGTGGCCCCCTCGAGGCCCTCCTCCGTCTCGACTTCTGGCTCCATGTTCTCCTTAGTGAAATATTGACTTTGACTTTTGTCCCATCCAATTCCGAGAATATTCATTTTCTGAATTTTCTGGAACGAAAACAATAGAAAATAGGCAACTGGCACTGTGGCATCTTGTTAATAGGTTAGTCCCAGAAAACATATAAAAATATGTCGAAGTGTAGACAAAGCAAAGCAAAGTAGATACTAAACAAGCATGGAACATCAAAAATTATAGATACGTTTACGACGTATCATCGACGTCTGGTAGTTTATGGTGGTCGTAACCCACAATGGGGCGAGTTTACCACCAGCTAGAAGCCAGGGGATTTCTTGCCATGAAATGTGGCACGTTCTTGATGGCAGTGAGTTGGGCAAAGGAAGCAAAGGAAACGTGGTTTGGTAAAAACATCTGACGGCTTGGGGTTGTTTCATCCAACGACCGGGCACCCGGGAGATTGGAGGATTTAATCCCTCGTGGATGGTCATCACGGTCCAGAGAGTATTCAACTCTGTTTAACAAGTATGGGGGTTCACGTAAGTCAATTGATCAGTTCTAATGAGAAAACGTACAATCTATCAAAGTAACAAAAAACAGCCTAGCCACGCTTCTCCTAGAGCTAGCCGCCGTCAACACCTTGTCCTCTATAGATCGGTTCCTCCTCCTTCGTCGTCTTTGCCGGGTCGTGAGAGGTGGGGAATCCGATCTATGGATGGAGTTCTTAGTAAAAATAGTGTTTTAGAAGATTAGGTTAGGGTTTTGGTAGACATCTTTTTGGCGTCTGCTGTAGGGGTTCGTAGCATGGAGAACAAAAAATTTCTACCGCATGAACACACACAATCCAAGATCTATCTACTAGACTGTAGCAACGAGTCGATTAGAGTACTCACCCTTGAAGATTCCAAAGCGGTTAATGAGAGAAGATTCTCGTGGGTGATGTAGTCGTACACTTGCCGATCTCAAGATCGCGTAGACGATCCTTTGTTGGGCCACCTAGAGATAAAACAAAAAAATCCTCTAACGTGGTGATCCCAAGATCTAGCTGAGGTAGAATGCCACGAGGTTTACCACTAGACGCGCAGTTGCGGATTACTGATGAAGCGCGTCAGTTGATGCAGTGCAGTCCTTTGCGATCCGATCGTCCTGGTGCTGATCGTACAGCACCTCTGATGGTATCCACATGTACAAGGAGGAGCAACGGCGGCGAACTACTAGGTTCAATACGACGGCAGGACTGCTGTGGAGCTAGGGTTTCCAACACATGGAATGACCTAACCGATCAACGATTAACCCTTCTGGGTTACTGTGCTCCACTATATATAGGGAGTGAACGTGGGCTCCACTCTCGTGGCCCATTCAGTAAAGCCCATATAACACTAGTCACCGCGAGTCCGACTCACTGACTCAGTCCTAATCCGCCTCGGGTCCAACCTGACCAGATTTCTGATTCAGATCCAATCCGAACTTGCTCCCGCTCTTAAGTGTGTGACCCGGCAGACACATGGCTACTCAGACACGATTGGAGTCCGACTCTCAATCGATCAGTCGGCAGCGGCTCCTAGCAGAACGTGCCAACTCCCAAGTACCAATGAGTCATGACGACTTGCCTTTCCAATGCGACTTACGTCCGAGTCCCTTTTGCCTCACGATATACCTTGTCAGACTATAGGCGAATATTCTTCATCCCTTAAATAGTCCAACTCTCTTCTCGATCCGAGATAAGTGATTCACCCAACTAACTCTTAGTCGACCGCCACGGTTAAAACTTAACCGAGTCGTGCATGGCCATGCTTTCCGAATCATATCTTCCGAGAGGGCCCAGAGAATATCTCTCCGAGTGGAGGGGCAAAATCCCATCTTGGTTATTCACATCACGCAGCTTGATTCTCAGTCGACCCGAACTCTGCCTTTATAACTGCCCAGTTACGGATCAGCGTTTGACAAAACCTAAGTCGGTGATCCTCAACTCGGACTATGCAACAACCTCAGGTCTAAGGATTACATTGATTAATATATATAAATGACTACTTGTTTGTTGTACCTCAATATGGGTCAATCCGACTCGCTAAACTCTTTAGCTGAATCTGTGTAAGTCGGAATGGCATCACCATGCCCATGACAACTGGAACCGAGTCATCAAGCCGACTTTCACATTGGTCTAAGTTGTGTGTCCAGCACAACCTCAATGACCAAGGACATTTAGTATAAACAACATGAATAAATAGTTCCACAACTGAATCACATATTCAATGATACACATCAGATGTTTATACAAGGACAACTTTATATCTTTATGAATACAATGGGAAATCTCATCATACATGATTGCCTCTAGGGAATATTCCCAACAGTCTCCCACTTGCACTAGAGTCAATCTTCCGACATCACATGTCTAAGCATCTAATGCCCATGGCTCTCAGGTGCGCCTCATGCTTCGGTTGGGGTAACGTATTTGTCAACGGATCCGCAATATTTGTCAACGAACTGGCATAACTTGCATAACTTGATATCACCCTGATCCGTTGACAAATACCTTGCATAACTTGATATCACCCTGATCCATGAACTGGCGAATCAGATGGTACCGCATGAGTATGTGCTTGTTCTTCTGGTGTTGTCTATGTTCCTTGGCTTGTGCAATAGCACCATTGTTGTCACAATACACGTCTAACGGATTGGACGAGCCCTGAACCACACCAAGATCCATGAGGAAATTCCTCATCCAAATAGCTTCCTTTGCTGCCTCCGATGCGGCAATATACTCAGCCTCTGTTGTAGATGCAGACACAGTCTCTTGCTTGGAACTCTTCCAGCTCACAGCACCTCCGTTTATAATAAACACGTATCCGGATTGCGAACGAGAATCATTAGAGTCGGTAAGATAACTCGCATCCGTGTAACCCTTTACACTGAGTTCGTCGTCACCACCATAAACCAAAAACATATCCTTAGTCCTTCTCAAGTACTTTAGGATATTTTTAGCCACTGTCTAGTGGATTTCTCCAGGATCAGCCTGGTATCTGCTCACAACACTTAGAGCATAGGAAACATCCGGCCTAGTACAAATCATGGCATACATGATGGATCTGACTGCAGAAGCATACGCAATCGCACTCATCCGACTTTGCTCATCAGTTGTCGAAGGACACTGAGTCTTGCTAAGTTTTACACCATGGGACATCGGTAAGAACCCCTTCTTAGACGATTCCATGTTGAACTTCTTCAACACTTTGTCCAAATAAGTACTCTGACTCAATCCAATGAGCCGTCTTGATCTATCTCTATAGATCCGGATTCCGAGAATATATGTTGCCTCACCCAAGTCTTTCATTGAGAAACTCCTTTCCAATGATTCCTTGGTTTCTTGCAACATCTGGACATCATTTCCAATCAATAATATGTCATCCACATATAAGATTAGAAAGTTTACTTTGTTCCCACTAAAATTCTTGTACAAACAAGAATCATGATCACTCTTGATGAAACCAAACGATTTGACTACCTCATCAAAGCGAATATTCCAACTCCGAGATGCTTGCTTCAATCCATAAATGGATTTATGAAGTTTACATACCTTGTCAGCATTAGCCGGATCGACAAAACCCTAGGGCTGTATCATATACACGTCCCCGGTTAAATTTCCGTTAAGGAAAGCCGTTTTAACATCCATCTGCCATATCTCGTAGTCGAAATAGGCTTCTATCGCTAACATGATCCGAACTGATTTAAGCATCGCCATGGACGAGAAAGTCTCGTCGTAATCAACTCCTTGAACTTGTTAGAACCCCTTCGTGACAAGACGTGCTTTATAGACATAAACATTTCCATGCATATCAGTTTTCTTCTTAAAGACCCATTTTCCCTCGACGGGTCTTGCACTGTCTGGCAGATCAACCAAGTTCCAAACTTCATTTTCATCCATGGACTTTTACTTGGATCTCATGGCTCCAAGCCATGACTCAGAATCAGATCCCACCATCGCTTCTGAATAATTTGCCGGCTCATCACTGTCTAATAGTAACACATCACGAACACTTCGTAATCTCGCCGATCTTCGTAGTACAGGTGCTTCTGCCGGCTCAGCTGCCATGACCGGATCAACCTCCAAGGTTTTTGCCGACTCGCTACTAGCCGGTTCCTCTCGAATTTCTTCGAGCTGCACCGTGCTCCCACTTACTCCCCGACTGAGAAACTCTTTCTCAAGGAAGACACCGTTCCGAGCGACAAAAACTTTGGCCTCTTCTCGTGTAGAAGTAGTAACCCAAGGTTTCCCTCGGATATCCCACAAAAATACACTTATCCGACTTGGCCGTAAGCTTGTCCGACTGAAGTCGCTTGACAAATGCTTCACAACCCCCAAATCTTAAGAAAATACAAACTCAGCTTTTTGCCTGTCCACATCTCATGCGGTGTCTTCTCTACCGATTTTGATGGTACTCTATTTAGTGTGAACGCCGCTGTTTCTAGATAATAACCCCAAAATGATAAAGGCAGATCTGTCCGACTCATCATTGATCGTACCATGTTCAACAAGGTCCGATTCCGCCTTTCTGAAACACCGTTTCTTTGCGGCGTTCCTGGCGGAGTAAGTTAAGGAACTATTCCACAACTTTTCAGATGGTCATCAAACTCATGGCTCATGTACTCGCCTCCTCAGTCCGACCGAAGAAACTTTATTTTCTTGCCGAGTTGATTTTGTGCTTCATTCTGGAATTCTTTGAACTTTTCAAAGGCTTCCGACTTATGTTTCATCAAGTAGATATATCCATACCTACTCAAATCATCAGTGAAGGTAATGAAGTACTCATAACCACCTCTGGTTGTCGTGCTCATTGGTCCACATACAACACTATGTACTAGTCCCAACAAGTCAAACGCCCTTTCGCAACTCTTTGCAAAAGGTGTCTTGGTCATTTTGCCGAGTAGGCAAGATTCGCATGTCTCGAACGATTCCAAGTCGAACGAAGTTAGGATTCTATAATCATGGAGCTTCTTCATGCGTTTCCAACTTATATGACCAAGCCGACAGTGCCAAAAGTAAGTCATATTCAGATCATCTGGTTTCAACCTTTTAACATTTATGTTATAAACCGACTCACCATCAAGATTCAAAATAAATAACCCGTCCTGGATGGGTGCAAAGCCGTGAAACATATCATTCAAATACAAAGAACAACCATTATTCTTGATATTCGACTCATATCTTTGCCTCATCAAACATGAAGCAGAAATAATGTTTCGACTAAGCACTAGAACATAATAACAATTATTCAGTTCCATAATGAATCCGGAAGATAAATGAAGTTGCACCGTGCCGACTTCCAATGCAGCAACTCTTGCTTTGTTGCCGACTCGAATATCAACCTCGCCTCTTGCTACGGTCCTAGTTCTTACCAGTCCCTGCAACGAGTTGCAGATGTGAATAACTGATCCGGTATCATATACCCAAGAACCATTAGGTGCATCAGCAAGATATATGTCTATAACATTGCAAACAAGTGTACCCGAGTCAGAAGTCATACCTCCACTCTTGGCTTTGTCGGCCAAATACTTGCTGCAGTTCCTCTTCCAGTGGCCATCCGCCTTGCAGTACAAGCAAGTGGATCCGACTGAAGGAGATGGCTTAGTCCATGAGGAAGCGCTTGGGATCGGGTCCTGAGCCTGCTTTCCTCCCGACTTAGCCTTCTTCTTAGTCCAAGAACTCTTCTTGAACTTAGCCTTATTCTGCACCATCAACACTTGACTGGTGCCCTTCTTGAGATCCGCCTCTGCCTGCTTGAGCATCCCATGCAATTCAGTGAGCTTCTTATCCATACCATGCATGTGGTAGTTAGAAATGAACTGCCCATATGCACTAGGAAGAGAGTTTAGAATTATATCTGTAGCGAACTCTTCGCTAATGGGGTAGCCAAGCCTCTCCAGAGACTGCACATAACCAACCATTTTGATCACATGCGGACTCAGTGGATCACCATCCTTAAGCTTGCAACTCAGCAAAGCCTGAGAGACTTGATACCTCTCAGTCTTCGCCTGAGCCTGGAACATACTTTTGAGGCTTTCGATCATATCGTAGGCCTCAACATGCTCGAACTGCTTTTGCAAGTCTAGTTCCATGTGAGCAAGCATAAGACAGCTAATATCCGTGGACTCATCCTTAGCCCGACGGTAGCCATTGGTGGCAGCGATAGTCGCATTCTCATTCGGCTCATCTGGAAGTGGGTTGTCTAGGACATGGTCCTTCTTTTTTTGTTTGAGAACAATTCTCAGATTTCAATACCAGTTGGTAAAATTAGTGTAACATCCCAGCATTAGAGCTTAGAAATAAGCTAAACACAGAGATGTGCATTGCATTCATGCATAGAAAATCTGAATAATTTTCGCGCTTTTAAATAAAAACTTGACGAAGTGATTGAAACTTCTCTTAACCTAATGGAATTAAAGTAGATCATCAAGTTGGCTGCGATAAGTTTCAATATGACCTTTGCTAAAACCTTATTTTGGTTAAACATGATTTGATCTAAGGGTAGATCAAATGGAATAAAATTAAACCCTAATACATTACTTAATGATTTATATTTGATCCTTAGGTGATCATATCATAGTATTCATTATAATCACTCATGAATACTAAATTATAAATATAACACAAATAATAAGAATGTAACAACTATATCTTAATCTCATATACTTATACCCTGAGTATCATGGAAATACCTAACTTTAACTCTCTAGTGAGATTGAGTAGGAAAGAAATCAAAGTTAAGATCATTCAATATATATCTTTCTTTTCATATCAATCTTTATCATCTCCATTGAATCCTATCCTTATATTTTTTATTCATCAATTTTAAGTAATCAACTATTGATTCACCAATTCTTAACCTATCAATTCTTGACCTATCAACTCTTATCCTTATTATAGCATTCACTTAAGGATTATAAAGAAAGAAGTCAGAAGAGGTAAATAGTGATGCTAGTTTTAGATGTTATCTATAGTATGGGAGTTATTGGGGAAAATCAAATCAATATGGTAACAAAGAAGATTACAAGGATGAAGTCTAAAGATAGTTACCAGGAGTAGTCCTATTGGATCAAGTAGGTATAGTCATTGAATTATATCTCTTAATCCAATAGAGGTAAACAGAAGATAATTATAATACAACTGTAATGTTGTATTGATGAATCATTGATTAGCCAACTGGAAACCTAAACCACAAAGGATTATAATGATCATGCCTTATTCACCAATATTGAATGCTTATACCATGTATAAGTGACATTGATGGATAAAACATGATTGAACCATAATATAGATATATTATCCTAGATTAGTCATTACAAGTCACATTAAATTAATGTGAGGTTGGAATGTTAGATATTGGAGTCAAGTAGAGACAAGATAGTATGATTAAAATGATGTTAGAGCAACATTGGATTAAATAAGTAGTAGTTTTCTCTTTGGAAATACTAAGCATTTGAAGTGAAGTAGGATTTGATGAATACATCTATTGAGGTGATATTAGTGAAGGATTATTAAGGAAGAGTATGAGAAGATTATGAAAAGCTTTAGTGTTAAGCTCATTGGAATTTACAAGTGGATTTAGAAGAATAAAAGGTGGATGAGAATATTATTATGAAGTCAAGTTCATCATGTTAGCACATGATGATGGATAGGAAGAAGTAGTATATCTAGGAAGGGAATTCTTTAAGTAGAAGTCCAGAATTATGAAGTATGGAATATAGGAATCCTTGTTAAACACTAAACCCTAAATTTAAGACCAAAACCTAGTATCCACTTACTATGGTTGATCTATCATCTTGTTTCCACGATGCTTTATAGGAATATTTTCCCATTACAAATCAATTAAGCACATCTTTATCATTTCTAATTATCATAACCATATGTGCTTAGGAGTTATCTTTATCAAATTCTTTTCATGAGACATTCCAGATAACATCATTCTAATCTCAAACATAAAGACAATGTGTTTAGCCATTAATCTTTATTCACATCAATAAAATAAACTTGAGAATATTAAATCTTCTAAGAACTTATGGTAAAGCATTTCAATTCAAACCTTAACTCATATGCTAGTTGTAATAAAATATATACTACTATTTCCTAAATCTATGAGAATAATATTAACCTTATTAATTCTTTTGAATATCATGCATCAAATAATGATATATGATCATTATATAAAATTTTCCTCCAAACTATAAATTCATTACAAATAAAATTTGTAAACAGATAAGGAAATATTCCATAATAAAATTCATGGTTTATTATTGAAAGAAAAATTTAATAATAAAATCTTTGACAAAACATTAATTAAATATTGACCCTATGAATATTATTAAACCTTTTAAAACTTAATTACTCCAAATAAAAGTGAAAACAATGTTATAGAAAAGAATATATATAAAGGAAATAAAGAAAATATCACAATACATAATAAAAGTTCACAAATGGATTCTTAATAACTTTATTGGTGTTGCAAGTATTCAGAAAATAAGATTCAAAGAAGAAAAGTTCAAACCAAATATAAAAATACAAACCTGAAAGCAAAACAGAAAATGAAAAAGGAATAAAACCAGGAAAAAACAGAGGAAACACCAAATCTGGCCCACGGCCCATTTCCTCTTCTCTCTATCCGTTGCCCGCAGGTCACAACCAATCCTCTCCGCTCGATCCGTTGCAGCCCACTCTGGCCCAAGTGCGGCCCGGCACTGGCCCGTACCTCTTCGACCTTCTTTTCGCGTCGTCTTCCTCGCGACGCCGGCGACCCCACGATGCAGCGAAGCAGCTCGCTGGCGGCCACCCCGTCGCCGGCCGCGTGAAGATCCGTGCCACTGTTCCCAGTTGTCTACAAGAAGCCCTGAACGCTGTCGAAGAACCCTAATCCCTTTTCCCCTCTCCATTTTCCCATTTTGCCGAAACCCTAACTGGATGTGGTTCGAGCTAGAGCTCGCTTCCGGCCACCCCTTGCCATTCAGAGGCCACCACGGAGACCGCGACGCTCGATTTGGTCGTTTGCCCCAAGGCGCGCTGGTCGGGGAGATCCCTAGCTGCAGGATTTAGGCCGTCTTCCCCGACACCGACGCCGTCGCCGCCGTCTCCAGCTGCACCTCGCCTCTACGACTACTTCTCTGCATTCTGGGTGAGCTACTGAACACGCCGCCGTCTTCCTTTACCTTGCTTGCTTCCTGAATCGAGCCACCGTCGTGCGTCGCCGTGCACAACCGCCAGACGCCCTCGTGCTCCACTCGCCGGTGATCATTTCTTGGCGGCGCCACCACAGCTAAACTCCTCGCGTTGTCCTCGTTCAAATCAACACAACCGCAGCCTCGCGCGTGTTCGGGATCGCTCGATCGATCATTGATCTGAGAGGGATCCGGCGGGATGACGTCATGCTTACGTCAGGTCAGTTCGTTTGACCAATCCTCGCCCATGTGGCATCTGACGTGGCCTTAGGCCCATGTGTCATCCTCTGAGAGTAAGAACCAGCCCAGTAACAAAACTATTAGCTAAAACTGGGGCATGCCATGTGGCATGTGGCCCACCAGTCAGTGACTGTGTCTAGAGTCGGATCGGTGTAAAAAGTATTTACCGTTTAGAGTTTAACTAAGAAATAATTTCAAGAAAGGAATAAATCTTGTAAATTTAATAACTTTTGATTTATAATTCAGAAAAATGTATATAAGATATGAAAATGTTTAGAAAAATAAAATCTACAACTTAAAACTATTATAAAATATTATTTTGATGATTATTTAAATAAATATTATTTAATAAATACTTTATAAAGTTTTAATACTTTGATAATTCATATTTTAATATTGATAAATAATAAAAATATAAATAAAATACCAAAAATCCTAAAAAAATAAGAATTATACTTTAAAATTATAATTATACATTAATATTTCACTTAATTAAATATTTGTTAATTATTAAGTATTTATAAAGTAATAAACCTTATTAAAATCATATCTTATTATTTATAAATCACAAAAATAAATGTAATATACCAAAATAATCACAAAAATAATATCTACATGTTAAAAATATAATATTACACTTTTGAGTTAAATAAAAAGTTAAACACTTTTATAACTTGAATTTAAACCTATTTCTTTAGTTAATAATTCATAAAATGACTAATAAAATTTGTTAATATTTATTAAAATTAATGAATTGAGTCTAATAAAAAGTATTAGTCTTAAATATTGTTGTGTGAAGCCAAAATGATTTAGCACACTTTAAATACAATTTTACTAAATTATCTCTCAACCATTAATGTAGATTATTTTATAAAAGGATCTTTATCCATTCTAAAAACTCCAAGAATAATTGTAATAAGATAAAACCCATTCTTTAAATTAACCACAAGTTTATAAACAAATCAAAACACTATAAGTGAGTTCGTAAGTAATAAATAATATTGTTTACTTATTCATAAATCTTAACCACACCCTTATGGGAAGATAAATCCCTTTATACCATTATAATGTAAATAAATCACTACTCCAATAGAAGTAATGCCATTCTTAAGTAACTCTAAGGAAACAATATAAAATGAACAGGATACAAGTATCATAAGTAATACACCCTAAGTCTATCTACATTCTTAAAGTTACTTATAGTTACCAAACTTTAAGTATAATGTTAACAACTTTATTATATACTTTATAGTTAACTTTGGTCTGTTATAATTAATTTATAAAGCACCTTTATACCAAACCAACCCAGTTAAAAACCAAGATAGATAAGTCTCAAATACTACTAATATCATTATTCCAGTAAAGGCAATTCTTTCTAACTTAAAGACTATAACTAGAAAGAACACCTCATAAGATTAACTTAAAAGCTTAAATGCTTCTGCTTAGTTGAGTAGGATTTTCTTCAAAAGATATTCGTTTTGCCACTTCAATCAACTTATGACAATTAATAGTAAACACCTTACTTTATACTATACTTGTATAATAAGATTGTTAATACTTAAATCCTTTATAAGTGACATTACTTGTAAAGTTAAACTTGAAGATAAACAATTAAGATGTAAGCAACCTTGAGTAACATTCCATACTATGTATTTTATTGTTGTATAAGTACATGTTGTATTCCACACACTCACAAGACTTAATAAGAAGCACATGTATGAAACTTAATCTAAAAGGGCAACACATTCCGAGGAAATCCTTTCCAGTAACCAAACCCTAGAACAACGTTATTCTCGGGATTCACGTTTATCAACTTGCATCACATTACTTATGCATAAAAGCATCTTACTTCTTTAAACATTAGTCCTTACCGGACCAATGATGCAGATTTCCACAATTGGATCTTATATTGTTTTGAAGACCGCGAGTGCATAATCTTGCAATCACAAAAGGCAAGTTCACACTTTCTCATGTCCTTTGATTATTTTGTGTAAAGTATTTTACAAATCTAGTATTTTCATCACCTGCATTTGAAAAAGGTCAGAAAATACTATTTTCATAATAATGTGATTATAGGTTATTTACCATGAGGTAATAACCTACTATAATAGTTCTGGTGGTAAAGGAACATATTACCTAGGACTTAACAACCAATGTCGTCAGTGATTCTTGCGCCGTATATTACGCGTTGACCATGAGATTTGGGACGGGACGAAGAAGTCAGCTATATCTTTTCCCTCTCGCATGGAGCTGGATGTGCGGGTCGTGGCTGTTATCACTCGTAGCGTGCATATTATTTATGGTAATTCGTAGAGGATATGCAGCATATGGGTGGGAGCCCTCAACGTCCCACGATAGTTGCGGCATCTGAACGGTCTGTACTGCCATTGTCGTAATTCAATAGGTGGGTTGGCGTACACCAAGGAGACGTGCGGGGTCGTGGAGAAGGCAGTGATTGGCTTGGATCTTAGTCTGGGCCTCACACCATGGAAGTGTGAACGAACCTGCAATTCAGATGTGCAACGAAGCTAAGATCTCTCATGGGTAAAGTGACGCACCTCTACAGAGTGTAAGAACTGTAACTTGTTACTCCCTGTTCCGGGAAGGAGCTGCGAACACGGCGGGAAAGGAACTCCATGAAAGTTTTGGTAAACCCGTGAAGGCTGACGGACATAGCTTTTTAGAATAAAAGCAACCTTTGAAGAAATTTTTACGAAAACCTGCATTGCCTATGACCTATGGTCTGTGGCTGTAGTTATAGTGCATCAAACACTCCTTTTCTAGTGGACTTGCTGAGTACGCTCGTACTCAAAGTATATTCTTAACCCTTGCTAGGTTCTAAAGCCAGTGCAGACGACGTCTACATCAAGTTATGCACCAGGAATCATCATCAAAAGCTAAAACTCTTCAATGAAGTCAAGGAAGTCAACATACACATCAACTCAAATGAAGACGAAGTTGCTGATTAGATAAGAATAGAATTTATAACCATAGAACCTACTTCTGTAGAGTATTGCAATAGCAGCAATGCAAGCCAGTAGTTCAGTTACTAGTTTTATAAATATGGTAGCTATGAGTTATATTATTCCTGATTCTTCTTCGTAAGAAGTTTCTTTCTCTCTCTCTTTAACCTAGAGTGTTCTCTGGATCTTGTGTAAAGAGTGAGTTGTAACCTATAGTCATGTCTTGGACCTGCTATGTTTCTATCGTACTACTCTGAGGCATGTAATACTAGTGAATGGTGTTTCATTGGTGTTATGTCAACGACTATAGTGTACTACATCATGCAGTGGTATGCTGGGTCACCGCAATTAGTGTCGTTTAGTTTATCTTTCTCAAGGATAGTTCTCAACGCAAAACCGGATATCTGAGAGTGACTGCTACTTGGTGCCATGATCTACAACAGAAAAAATGCAAAACACTTAAGACATGTATCCATAAAAGAGCAAGCATATTAAACACTTTAATATTTTATGCTCCCACTAGAACCAACACCCCTCCGATGGTTACTTAGTGATTCAGGACCCTAAATAAGCAAGTCAGCTAGTGAGCTTTAGCATCACCGCTAGTCGCCAAGTGATCTAGGTAGACAACTCTTTGTCAATCGTATCTCATACGACTCCTGTTGGACGGGTGGCATCACATGCCCCGGCTCCCATCCGACTTTTCCCCGAGCCCCACGACCATTGTGATAGACCCGTCTAGCTTACCAAGTGTTTCCGCTGTAAGATTCCGACTCGAACCCACCTAGTTGAAAAGAATTGGAAGCACCTCAATTTTATGAGCCCACTACCAAAAATGTCCGACTTGTGATGGTGCAAACACTGGCAGGAAAACCTACTAGACCTTCTTTGAGGGATTAAATTTTATCGACTATCTAATAGAGGTAAAACAGAGACATAACAATAACACAAAATAAAGCAATTATAATGTGAAATGGTATGGCTCCCTTCATGGAGATCTCCATCTCCACAAAGCCTGTAATCCGACTCGTGCCAACTCTTGTCACTTGTCGTCTTAGTCCATGTCGCCGACATGTACATCGCCTTGCATGCCTTCTGGGTTCTCCAAACAGCTACACTAGCTTAGTAAAGTAAATTACAAGGAGAATCCGACACACAGGTCGTTATACAATAAAATGATAACACCTAGGCTCCAGCCGGCTAACAAAAACCGTGATTTGCAGATCACGTATGGATTACACACATACATCACATGAACATGAACCATACCATTCACAACTTCCTGCAAAAAACAAGCTATGCATAGATACGATATCTACCGGCGTTGTGAACCCGCAATGACATCTAAGGCGCTACGACAGGGCAAAGCCGGCGTTGTGAAACTTGCAACGACATCTAAGGCGCTACGACAGGGCGAAGACGGATAGCGGGCGGGGATCGAAGGGGCAGCGCCCCTCGCGGGTGCGGGCAGCGCCCGACGATTTTTCCAAAAACATAGATATCATCTACGATCTAGACATGGATTCCGACCATTGTTCCGGTTCGATCAAACTTTTTGATCTTCGATCACCGCCTTTGAATTTATGTGTCACAGTCTACCCCGATGGCGGAAGCCGACCGGTAGGGGTATGTCGTTCCACGACCTTAGCAGTATGATCATGGAAATCAGATCTACCATTCCCCGAGTACAGTTGATCCAATCAACCTCGTACAAAACCGATCTATCTCATAGATCAACCACAAAATAGCACATAGATATCATCTACAGCCAACCGCATATCACATATGCGAGATCTCGAGCCTAAAACCAGAAGCTATCGCTCTGATACCACTGTTGGGCCACGTAGAGATAAAACAAGAAAAATTCCTCTAACGTGGTGATCCCAAGATCTAGCTGAGGTAGAAGGCCACGAGGTTTACCACTAGACGCGCAGTTGCGGATTACTGATGAAGCGCGTCAGTTGATGCAGTGCAATTCTTTTCGATCCGATCGTCCTGGTGCTAATCATACGACACCTCTGCTGGCATCCACACGTACAAGGAGGAGCACCGGCGGCGAACTGCTAGGTTCGATACGACGGCAGGATTGCTGTGGAGCTAGGGTTTCCAACACATGGAATGACCTAAGCGATCAATGATTAACCCTTCTGGGTTACTGTGCTCCACTATATATAGGGAGTGAACATGGGCTCCACTCTCGTGGCCCATTCACTAAAGCCCATATAACCCTATTCACCGCGAGTCCGACTCACTGACTCAGTCCTAATCTGGCTCGGGTCCAACCCGACCAGATTTCTGATTCAGATCCAATCCGAACTTGCTCCCGCTCTTTAGTGTGTGACCCGGCAGGCACATGGCTACTCGGACACGATTGGAGTCCGACTCTCAATCGATTAGTCGGCAGTGGCTCCTAGCAGAACGTGCTGACTCCCAAGTACCAATGAGTCATGACGACTTGCCTTTCCAATGCGACTTACGTCCGAGTCCCTTTTGCCTCACGATATACCTTGTCAGACTATAGGCGAATATTCTTCATCCCTTAAATAGTCCAACTCTCTTCTCGATCCGAGATAAGTGATTCACCCGACTAACTCTTAGTCGACCGCCTCAGTTAACACTTAACAGAGTCGTGCATGGCCATGCTTTCCGAATCATATCTTCCGAGAGGGCCTAGAGAATATCTCTCTGAGTGGAGGGGCAAAATCCCATCTTGGTTATTCACATCATGCAGCTTGATTCTCAGTCGACCCGAACTCTGCCTTTATAACTGCCCAGTTACGGATCAGCGTTTGACAGAACCTAAGTCGGTGATCCTAAACTCGTACTATGCAACAACCTCAGGTCTAAGGATTACATTGATTGATATATACAAATGACTACTTGTTCGTTGTACCTCAATATGGGTCAATCCGACTAGCTAAACTCTTTAGGCGAATCTGTGTAAGTCGGAATGGCATCACCATGCCCATGACAAGTGGAACCGAGTCATCAAGCCGACTTTAACATTGGTCTAAGTTGTGTTTCCAGCACAACCTCAATGACCAAGGACATTTAGTACAAACAACATGAATGCATAGTTCCACAACTAAATCACATATTCAATGATACACATCAGATGTTTATACAAGGACAACTTTATATCTTTATGAATACAATGGAAATCTCATCATACATGATTGCCTCTAGGGCATATTCCCAACATCCTTCCGGCGCTACGTTCCGGCAGTGCTTCCGTAGTCGGTCACACGTTCCATACTCGATGAAGACTTTCCTATCCCTTGTTCCAGCATGCAGTGAAGGTTGTAGTTCTCTCCTCACGATTCCGGAAGCACGACGGCGTGGTGTCGGAAATAGAGGGAAGATCTTGCAGGGCTTCGCCTAAGCCGGAGCGAGTTATGGTGGAGAAATAGGGTTTCCCCGATGATCTAGGTTTTAGAGGTCGGAGAGGAGGAGGCGTGGCTGGCGGCGGCTAGGGCGGTGAGCCGGCATTGGCACGAGGCGGCGGCGGCAGCACGCGATGGCGGCGGCCACTACTAGGAAAACAGCTATAGGTAATCAGCACATCCGTGGCTCACATGGTTGAAGTGCCCCACGGCTAAAACAGGCGTGGCTCACCTGTGGGCAGTGCCCTACTAGTAACTAGAACAACTGTGGCGCACATGACTATAGTGCGCCACAGATGTGTGTGGTCCAGGGCCCTGTTGGACGCTCGCCAAACATCTGTAGCGCACTATAGTCATGTGCGCCACGATTGTTAGTGTCATCTGTGGCGCACATGGGGGGGTGCGCTACGCCTAAGCACACGCCCCCTTTGCTGTGAAACGGCCACAAACATCTGTGGCGCACATGGCATAGTGCGCCACAGATGTATAAACTTAGCCGTAGGGCACTCTGCCCTAGTGCCCTACGCCTAAGTGGCATGCACCAACTCCACCCCCCGTGGATCGCCTTTTTAGGGTTTGCAAAAAATAAACGAAAATGATAAACACTTCAAAAAATTAAATCCTTTCATATTTAGGTAGGTAATGTGGTATAGCTTCTATTAAAATTAACAAAAATGAGTTTCGACTTTATTTGCAAAAAAAAGTCATGCCACGGTAAAAAGGCCGTAACTTTTGCTTACGATATCGAAAAAAATCGTATAATATACCAAAATGACGAGAACGAGATTTCGCATCTGCTCGCAACCACCTCTAGTCGTTTAGCGATTTTTTAGATTTTCAAAATTCGAAAAGAGTACAAAGTTATGGTCAAAAGACCTTTTTTCCTGCAGAAAAAAAATAGAGGGCGACTTATCCGTAGCGCACCTACACCTAGTGCGCCACGGATAAGCTTGGGCGGGATTCAAATTTGAATCCCCACCCCGCCCTCCTCCCTTTTCCTTTCCCCTTTTCCCTTCCCCTTTTCCCTCTTTCTCTCCCTTTCCCTTCTTCTTCTTCCTTCTTCCTTCTTCCTTCTCCCTTCTCCTCTCCTTGCAGTGATGGAGCGACGTCGACCTCCTTCTCCTCTCCTCCTCGCAGTGACAACGGGCGACGTCGACCTCCCTTCCTCCCTCTCTTCCTCCATCTCTTCCTACCTCCCTCTCTTCTTCTTCTTCTCCTCATCTTTCTCCTCTGCCTCCTCTTCTTCTCCTCCTCTTCCTCCTCTGCCTCCTCTTCTTCTTCTTCTCCTCCTCTTCCTCCTCTTCTTCTCCTCCTCTTCTTCTCCTCCTCTTTCCTCCTCTTGCCTCCTCTTCTTCTTCTCCTCCTCTTCCTCCTATTCTCCTCCTCCTCCTTGCAGTTCCGACGACGACAACAAGGTGACGACGAGGAGGCGACGACGGCGACCTGCACCGACGCGCGACGGCACTGACGACGAGATCCAGATCTGCTGCTTTTTTTTTGAATTTTGAAATTTATATCCGTGGCGCACAACACCTAGTGCGCCACGGTTATCGTTTCATACGTGTGGCGCACCTGCCCAAACTTCTGTGGCGCACTGGCATGTGCGCCACACCTGTATCTAAACTTCTGTGGCGCACCATGCAGTGCGCCACGGCTACAAGATAGCCGTAGCGCGAGGCCCGTGGCGCACTGCTAGTGCGCCATAGAAGGCCTTTTCATGTGCGCCACGAATAGGCGTTTTTCTAGTAGTGTGTAAAGGGGGCAGCCCCCTCCCCTCTATTTATGAGAGGGAGGGGAAACTTGGGAGAGGGGAGTTTGAATCCTTCCCTAACTCCCTCTCCTACTAGGCTTGTGGTGGAGGGAGAGAAGGATTCTCTTCTTCCTCCACTAGGAAACATTGTCCCAGTTTGACTTTTCAAACTTGCCTTTTGACTTTCAATTTCGGAGTTTGATTTTACTCTTTATTTGCAAAACCCTTTGACCTAGGACATGATGCAACTATTCCACTTAGTCATGACATATTTATGCACCCTTACCCTTCCGGTCCGGCGAACCTTCTAGACCCTTCTAGATCATTTCGGTGAAAGCACCGAATCATTCCCGAACTCTGTAATTGGACTTTCCTTATATGAATCTTATTCTCCGGACCATTCCAGATCTCCTCGTGATATCCCAGATCCCATCCGAGACCCCGAACAATATTTGGTATCCCTACTTACATTCCATATCTACTAAACAACATCGAATCCTTAAGTGTGTCTCCCTACGGTTCGTGAATGATGCAGACATGACCAAGACTCTTCTTTGATCAATAACCAATAGAGGAATCTGGAAATTCATATGGTTCCCATATATTTCTATAATTACTTTGCGATCGGATGAACCATTTACATACGATACCAATTTCCCTTTGTCTCGTGATATTTTACTTATCCGAGGTCTGATCATCGGTATCTCTGCATACCTAGTTCAGCCTCGTTACCAATAAGTATTCTTTTCTTGTTCCCATGATATGTGATCCCTTGTGAGCCAGTCACATGTTTGCAAGATAATTGGATGACATTCCATCGAGAGGGCCCAGAATATATCTATTCGTCATATGGATGGACAAATCCCACTCTTGATCCATGGGCCTCAACCCATACTTTCCGAACACTCAATGCCACCTTTATAGCCACCCAGTTACGGTGTGGTGTTTGATTTCATCAAAGTATCCATCCGGCGATGGTGATTAACATGATCTCATGGTCAAAGGAATTAGGTTACTATGTACCAGAAAACTTATAGAAAACAAACTATTGAAATGAATTGATCTTTATGCTACGCTTATCTATAGGAGTATGTCCATCATACCATTCTGCTAATGATATGATCTTGTTGTTAAGAACATCTCAATGTTCATGATCTCGAAACCATTATCATCTATTAACCAACAAGCTAGTATTATAAAGAGGCTTTACTAGGGACTCTAATTAGTTTACAAATCACACAAGTATTAATGTTTCCGTTTAATACTATTATAGCATGAATGTAAACATTTATCATAAACACAAAGATATAATAATAACTACTTTTATTATTGCCTCTAGGGCATATCTCCAACAGTCTCCCACTTGCACTAGACTCAACTGATCTAGATTACATGGTAATATACCGAACACCCATGGCGGTTTGGTGCTGGTCATGTTTTGCCCTCGGGAGAGGTTTAGTCAACGGATCCGCCACATTCAGATATGTGTGTACTTTGCAAATCTTTATGTCACCATCTTGAACATGCTCTCGAATAGCGTGAAAACGCAGCCTGATATGCTTTAGCTTCTTGTGTGACCTTGGTTCTTGCGCATTGGCTATGGCGCCCACATTATCACGGTAGATAGACATTGAGCCCATCTGTAAGATCCCTCCTTTCTAAAGGAAAAGAATCCCTGTGATTGCAATGCTAGTCCCTGGATCAATGCTAGCATCCATAGTTTAAGATGAAGTACACAGATACAAAGGTCTTTATTACAGTCATTCTAGAGATAAACATAGTATTTACAACTCCAAGGCCACAGGCCTAGTACAAGAGTTTGAATCAGTAAATTAAAAAAAGTCTTCATCTTCATGTGCCACAGGCAAACATGTTGAGTGTAGACTCATGACACCTAATCCTCATCAGAGTAACCTGCAACATCACAAGTTACAGCCACAGTGGGTCAATACTTTGGAATAGTATTGGCAAGTGATACCTTAGTAAAATTTTAAGTGGACTAGATACTATATGCAATTTGGCTAAGTGTAGCTTGGCTTGCTTTGCTCAAAATAGGTTTTTCGTATTAGTTGAAATCACTAAGTTTTTCTTTGTCAAAACTTTTCCCAAGGAACCACCAATAGACATTGAGGTTCTTCACCCTTGTTCACCCACAAATTTTACTTAGAAATTGGGATGAGGAGATTCTTGATAGCTTCCATGTCTTGATGCTCAAGTTGTCCATTACCAAGGACTTGGCTAAGTACTTAGATTTTTCCATCTGCAGAGGTTGTGCACTTTCCCCACTAGACTTGGTTTCACCAAGACAGGACCTTTCAGAAGCCTTCCCTTAGACCAAATGGACGCGTTCCAACCTATCATCCCACTACCACCAACTGTCCAAATGGCTAAGTTCTAGCAACTTATGTGATCCAGGAAGAGCCCATATTGCCAAGTGGCTGCACTAGAAGCTTCTTAACACTTGGCCTCTAAAATCTCTTTGTTCCTGGGTGGCTTACCACAAGTGAGATACACAAGGCAAACCATAGAAATGGGCCTTGTGTAACCACTCAACATAAACCTTTCCTTCCATTCCACCCAGGTGTTTCATTAACTTAGTTGTTTTATTAGGCAAAACACAAGTCCAAATGACTTAGGAATATTTTCATCATAGCATGTATATTTCACCAACCCTTGTTTGCTACTAGCTAGGCTAAGCATGGCATAGATAGTAACTTAACTTAGAAATTCCCTAGCATCTCTACAACTACTAGGATTTCCCAACATGGCATATAAGCAAAATAATATCATGCAAGACTTAGCAAAAATATTTCTAATGCTTAGTATAAAACATGTGATAAAATATTCATGAAGTACCACTTGCCTTGGTAGTTTGGAGAGTAGTTACACTCTTCACAATCACAATCACTAGCACCAAAATCTACACGAAGAATTGTAGCAACAATTACACACAAACATATACAATCAAAAATATATGCATGCATGCAAGATGATATGTGATGATTTTTAAAACTCAACAAAGCAAGAATACAGTACTGATTCATAAACAAGTCAAAAACTTGCCAAACAACAATTATTTAAACCCTAAATCATTTTCTAAACATTTCATAAACTCTAATTAGTCCTACACAAGTTTCTGAAAATAAAACCCTTTTAGCAGTATCAAAACCTTAAACACATTGCATAATCAGAAAGAGCTTGCTCTCCTGATTCCAACGGTATAAAATTTGTCAAATTCTAACGTGGGGATCAAAAGTGATAGCCCAATCAAATTTGAATAACAATCAGATTCAAAACCAGTTTTAAATCTAAACCACTGCCACGCGGCGCTATTCTATTGGCCGGTACCGTTTTGTGCGGATCGGTCTCTGCGAGCCGTAGGATTGAAGTTAGATCTAGTGGCTCAGATGCGCTCATACCTCTTCGTTTAAGTTCTAATCTTAGCCGCAAGATCTACATCTAACGGTGCATAATGACTTGACCTAACTCGAGCGGCGCTGGCGCGACGGCGAGCGGCGGAGCGCCCTATTAGTGGTGGAGCCGGAGAACTAGGTCGCGCGGGGAGGTGGGAGGATGCTCACCAGAACCGCAGTGATGAGGTGAAGCTCAACGTGTCCCTGGTTGGCGAAGGGGCGCTCGGAGTCGTCGCGGATTGCTCGTCGGAGTTGTCCCTGGCGGCTGTGGCTTCTGCTCGTCGACGTTGGCGATGTTATGAGCCGCGCTAAGACAAGGGGAGGGTACTGTTAGATGCATAGGACGCTGGGGATCTTACGCTTATCAAACAGAGGGCAAGGGGAGGCTGGAACTTACGGTGAAGGGTCGCCGGAGTTCGAGCAGAGAGCGGCGGAGCTCAGTTGTTGTCGTTGCCGAGGCTACAGGCCATGCGCGAGCAAACGGGAAGTGTCAGTAGATGCGCACAGAGATGTAGAGCAAGATAGCATGAACCACGGGCAGAGGGGAATGCGGTGCTCACCGGAATTCGTCGGCGAGGTTGTCGGAACAGCGGGGTTGCGGCGAGGAATTCTCGCAGCCTGGGGGCGCTCTGTGTTTGGGGTTTGGGGGAAAATGGAGAGGGGGCAGAGGGGGTTTAAGTAGCTTGGTCGCGAGCGAGATTTACTCCGGCATTCACCGTGAATTGACGCCGTGAATCAATACTGGGAACGGCCGGCGTGATTTGGGGATTGAGCTGTCTGCGGGTGGAGACGACGACGTCGTGTGGGCCGCGGCTATCAGCGATAGAGAAGGAGAGGGAGTGGGTCCTGCCTGTCAGCGAGCTAGTGGGTGCGGGGGCGAGTAAAGAAAACGGTTCGCGGGGGTGGGGGTGCTGGGCTTAGCTGGGCCAGATTCGGCTGGGTGGTATTTTTTCTCTCTTTAGGCTTTTTCTTTTTCTGTTTGTTTTTCTGAAATGGTTTTCAAACATCAATTCAAATATGTTTGAATCCAAAGCTTTTCAGGACTTTTGTACCATCAAACTTGTACTCAAATAAGTGCCAAATACATGTGTTCACTCAAACACACTTGGGTCTTTTGAAAATAAAAATAAAACCATGCCTTTATGAGGTGTGATAATAGGCATAGATTTGGTTTTATTTCATATTTTGCTTTGAGACTTTGCTCAAGTTTTTGAAATCACTTGTGTTTGGATTCTAAACATTATTGAAAGATAAACAGTACTTTTCTCAACATCAAGTAGCACAAAGGTTTGAGTAATTTGCATAAAATAATAAGCACAAATGCTTCTGTTTTGAATTGATTTGTTTGAAATGAAAATCATATGCTCATGGATGCATGGATGCTATGCATAAGTTTAAAACATGATTTTAGGGATGTTACAAATCTAACCCCCTTATGGTGAATCTCGCCCTCGAGATTCGGATTGGCTAGCAAATATGTGAGGGTGGTCTTTCCGAAGATCATCTTCTCTTTCCCATGTTGCTTCCTCTTCGGAATGATGATTCCACTGCACTTTACAAAACTTGATAGTCTTGGTCCGTGTGATTTTTTCTGCAGTCTCAAGAATCTTGACAGGTTTTCTTCATAGGTGAGATCACTCTCCAACTGAACCTCCTCCAAAGGTATAGTATTCTTCAAAGAAGTTTCTTCCATTTCTGGATGAAATTTCTTAAGTTGACTCACATGAAACACATTATGGACAACTCACAGAGATTCCGGCAGTTCAATTTCATAGGCAACTTCTCCTTTACGACTCAGAATCTTGAATGGTCCAACATATCTTGGTGCCAATTTTCCTTTGACTCTGAACCTCTTCACTCCACGAAGTGGTGACACTCTAAGATAAGCTCTATCACCAACTTCGTAGGTGACTTCTCTACGCTTAGGATCCGTGTAGCTTTTCTGTCGGGACTGTGCTATCTTCAACCTTTCCTTAACCAACTTGACCTTCTCTTCGGCTTCTTTGATAAGATCTGGTCCGAATAAACTTCTTTCTCCCACACCATTCCATAACAATGGGGTGGTACACTTTCTTCCGTAGAGAAACTCAAATGGTGCCATCTCAATGCTGGCTTGATAGCTGTTGTTATAAGAAAATTCTACGTAAGGCAGGCTTTCATCCCAACTGGCTCCATAGTCTAGGGCACATGCCCTCAACATGTCTTCAAGAATCTGATTAGTCCTTTCTGTTTGTCCATCGGTTTGAGGATGAAAAGCAGTACTGAATTCCAACCTCATTCCCAATGACTCATGTAACTGTCTCCAAAAATGGGAAGTGAATTGAGTTCCCCTATCAGACACAATACTCTTGGGCACTCCATGTAGACATACAATTCTACTCATGTAGATTTTGGCTAACTTAGCACTTGTATAGGTTGTCTTCACGGGTATGAAATGAGCCACTTTAGTTAGGCGATCCACTACTACCCAAATAGAATCGTATCCTGACCGGGTCCATGGTAATCCGGTAATGAAATCCATACCAATCTTGTCCCATTTCCAATCAGGAATAGGTAGTGGTTGAAGCAAACCTGCTGGTTTCTGATGTTCCGCTTTCACTCTACTACACACATCACACAAGGCAATATGTTCGGCGATGTCCTTCTTGAGATTATTCCACCAAAATCTTTCTTTCATGTCCATGTATATTTTGGTGTTACCCGGATGAATGGAATACGGTGAGTTGTGTGCTTCTTGCAAAATCAGTTTCCGAAGCTCCGGATCTTGTGGAACACAGATACGTTTCCCATGCCATAAAGTACCCTGTTCATCTTCATGGAACCCTTTGGCTTTTCCTTTGCCAATCTTTTCTTTAATCTCTTCAATTTCCTTATCAATCTTTTGGGCTTCTTTGATCTTGTCCAACAAAGTGGGTTGAACATCCAAAGTCATGAGATATCCTTCAGGCACAATCTCCAATCTGAGTTTTCTAAATTGGGTACACAGATCATCTGGCAATTCTCCTTTGGTAAGGCCATTCACAAAAACCTTACGACTTAGAGCATCTGCTACAACATTTTCTTTACCGGGGTGGCATTGCAAACATAAGTCATAGTCCTTGATAAGTTCTAGCCATCTTCTTTGTCTCATATTAATTTCCTTCTGGGTGAAGATATACTTCAAACTTTTGTGATCTGTGAACACTTCACAACGCTTTCCCAAAAGATAGTGTCTCCATGTTTTGAGTGCATGGACAACAGAGGCTAACTCTAAATCATGAGTAGGATAGTTCACTTCAGGAGTTTTGAGTTGTCTCGAGGTATAAGCCACAACTTTACCGTCTTGCATAAGTACTGCACCCAAACCCTGATGAGATGCATCACAATATACTTGGAAATCTTTTTCCAAGTCTGGCAAACACAAGGCCGGTGCTGTCACAAGTCTCTTCTTCAATTCCTGAAAGCTGAGTTCACAACCTTCAGACCAAGCAAACTTCTTGTCTTTCTTTAGCAATTCAGTCATAGGCTTAGCTACCTTGGAGAAATTTTCAATGAACCTTCTGTGGTAACCTGCTAAGCCAAGGAAACTACGAACTTCCTTTACTGACTTGGGAGATTCCCATTCCGTTACAGCTGAAACTTTAGCAGGATCAACTGCTACACCATCCTTTGTCATAACATGTCCAAGAAATCCAACTTCATTCAACCAGAATTCACACTTGCTGAATTTGGCATAAAGTTTATGTTCTCTTA
The DNA here is from genome assembly GCA_910589765.1 of Avena atlantica. Taxonomy (NCBI): domain Eukaryota; kingdom Viridiplantae; phylum Streptophyta; class Magnoliopsida; order Poales; family Poaceae; genus Avena; species Avena atlantica. Next base: position 110,610,455 of record OU342735.1, read on the forward strand.
ACTTCTCAAGTATCAAACACAAATGTCCTTCATGCTCTTCTTTGCTCTTGGAGTAGACTAAAATGTCATCGATGAAGACGATAACAAACTTGTCAAGGAATTCCATGAACACCTTGTTCATCATATTCATGAAGTATGCTGGAGCATTGGTCAAACCAAAAGGCATTACGGTATACTCATACAATCCATACCTTGTAGTGAACGCTGTCTTAGGTATGTCTTATTCTCTTATCTTGAGTTGAAAATAGCCTGACCGGAGATCAATCTTTGAGAACACACAAGCTCCTTCTAGCTGATCAAACAAGTCATTGATTCTAGGCAAAGGGTATTTGTTCTTGATAGTTACCTCGTTGAGTGAACGATAATCTATGCATAACCTTTGACTTCTATCTTTCTTCTCCACGAACAAAACTGGGGCTCCCCAAGATGAAGAACTTGGTTGAATAAATCCTTTCTGCAACTGTTCTCCAAGTTGTTTATTGAGTTCTTTCAGTTCATCAACTGACATCTTATATGGTCTCTTTGCTATTGGTCCAGGTCCTGGTACCAAATCTATAAGAAACTCCACATCTCTATCTGGTGGCATTCCCGGCAATTCTTCCGGAAACACATCCGGATACTCACTCACAATTGGCACACTGTCTATGCTAACCCCCTTAAGAGAATTTAGCATACTCCTTCTTGCTTCAAAGTTGGTCTTGAATCTGATCCTTTTATTTTCTGGAGTTGTGAGTGAGACAGTATGGTTTGCACAATCTATCACTCCCTTGTGCTTAGTCATCCAGTCCATTCCCAAAATGACATCCAATCCTTGGGAGTTTAGAATTATCAAGTTAACGGGAAACTTATACTTCCCAAATTCTATGACTAGATCATGACATCCTGAATTCACTATCATTTCTCCACCAGGAGAACTTACTTTTATAGGACACCCAATAGTTTCTACCGGCAGTTCATTTCTTTCAACAAATGCTCTTGATATGAATGAATGAGACGCACCAGTATCAAAGAGAACAAATGCTGGAATAGAATTGAGTTCGCAACAGCATCAGGCTCCTCATAGATTTCCTCCACATTGATGTGGTTCACCTGTCCCTTCTGAAAAGGGTTGGGCTTGTTGGGTCCTTCAACTTTCTTTTCTGGGCATTCATTTGTATAATGCCCCATCTTCTTGCACTTGAAGCATTCAACCTGACTAATGTCCTTCTTGACAGGCTGACTTCCACTTCCACTTCCATTACCACTGTGGTGGCTCTTGTATCCACCCTTGTGGTTCTTGTACTTGTCATTATCATGACTACGGTGATGCTTGTTGTCATGACGGTTGTGGTTGTGGTGCTTGTTGAATTTCCCATGCTTGTGGGATCCTGAGCTTCCACTGTCATCACAATGGGAACGTTTGTGTGACGATCCCGAGCTGTGCTTGTCTGAGTGCTTTCTCTTTCTGCTTTCAACTTGTTTTATTTTGTTCTCCAAAATAGCAGCCTTGTCACAGAGAGACTGATAAGTGGGAACATAGGCCACAGCCAACTGCAGATTCAGCTCATCATTTAACCCTTCGAGGAACTTTTCTTTCCTCTTAGCATCAGTGTCAACTTCATCCGTGCATATCGCGCCAGATTGTTGAACTCCTCAATATATTCAGCCACGCTGCGGTGGCGCTGCTTCAGGTTATGAAACTCCTTCTTTTTCAGACTCATCACTCCAGATGAGATATGAGCAGTACGAAATCCATCCTCAAAGATAGCCCATGTCACATCTTCTATGGGAGTGGTGATCTGGAAGTTATCCCACCAAGTGGCGGCTGGTCCTTCCAGCAAATGTGCTGCAAATCTGACATTTTCAGCATCCGTACAGCCCGCGGTTACCAAGTCCTTGTTCACAGAGCGTAGCCAATCATTGGCCACCATGGGATCAGTCGTTCCTGAGAACTTTGCTGGTCTCAATCTCAAGAACCTGGTAAGCATATCAAAACCCAGTGGGTTGTTGTTGTTGTTATTTTTGTTGTTGTTATTGTTGTTATTGTTGTTGTTTTGGTTCTGGATGAACGTCGTCATCATCTGCATCAGCTGAGTTTGAGCGGTCATCATTTGCTGCATTTCTGGTGTGATGTTGTTATTGTTGTTGGGGTTGGGGTTTGCATGACGGGGAGGCATCTGTGGTTGGTTCAGTAGAGATAAGAATGAGATACCCATAGATGCTATCATGCACAATACATCACATAAACAAACACAAAGCATGAAACAAAAAGGATAAAGGTTCAACAACAAAATAACAAGTTCGCAAGGTAAAACACACACGAATAACAAGCCATCCACATGTCGGATGGTCAAATAACAAGTTCTCAAGCAACAAGTATGATAATAAATGATAAATGAGTAGTCAAATCTACTCCTCGGCATCAATCTCCTCCTCGACAAAGGTAAGACCTGCGTTCTCCATCGCGGTCTTGTATTCCTCGACACTAGTGGTCAAGGTCTCTATCTTGGCTTTGGGAGCCCTCTTCTGGGAACGAAGCCTCTCACTCACCGTCTGCTGATGCTCGAGCTCGAAATCCTTGGCCTGCAGTTCTTCAGTCATGTCCCGGATCTTCTTGTTCCTATCCTGGAATCGCTTCTCCTGACTCTTGAACTTTCTGTCCTGGCTCTCGAACTTCGCCTCCATCTCCTTGACTATCTCGTCTTGCTCCGCGAAGAGCTTGTCCTTCTCGCGAAGCTGCACCTGGAGTTCGTCATTACTGAGCATGACGTTGGTCCTATCGGAGTCCACGTGCCTAATGAGCGCTTCTAAGTCCTGGAGGTATAGACGAATCGACTCCGCTGTGTCCCTCGAATCGTCCTCGAAGTCGATGGACTCTACATCCTCATCACGTCTACCGAAGACGTGGAAGTGAGTACCTCTAACCTGTCTGGAGTGTCTCCCCAGTAGACGTCCTATCAGATCCTGCATGACTACCTCAAGGCCTCTCTCCTTGTCGTCGTGCATGAGCTTGAAGACGATGGCCTCCGTGGTAGGCTCAGTCTGGCGTCCGGGCTGGTTGACCTTGAAGCCCCAGAGGTCTTTCCTCTCAAACTTGGTGAGGAGAAGCACCATGATGGTAGGAAGAGGGAGATTGAGCAAAGTAGTAAGCTCAACAATACGAGGACCAAAGCGAGTAACCTGGAACTCCTCAACAGTGCTGATGGTAACAGTAGGCATCTATTTATAAGATAGAAAAGTTATAACAACACAATTCAAGATAAAACAAAAGATAAAACATCACATACATATCCTTGGAAAACAAAACACACAAGTCATGCATACATGAAACCATTACAACAACCAAGGTTCAATCTTATTTTAAAGCAACATTTGGAAAATAAGGTGATAAGTGGTGGTCCAACTAACGAAGTACGCTTACAATCCTATCTCACTGGATCTGTTGGCTAACACAATGTTTCTAGAAGAAATCAGCCTATCTTGCTCACATGACACCATCACTAAGTCTATAATGTCTCCTCTTAAGGTTTGGTTGGTAGCTTCCAACTCTTGGGTATGTTTATTCTGTTCCTTTAGATCATTTTGGAGGTTGAGCATTCTGCACTTGACTCTATCACCAAGTTCTTTGATGGTCTTCCAAGCTGCATCCCTTGCTGATTCAAAGAATGTAGTGTGCACCACTGAATTGGTGAACATGCAGAATCCTTTTTCCTGATGGTTGTCTTCCTTGTTTTTATACAAGTGAAGTTGCACCCACCAGTATTCCACTCCTTCATCCATCACAGGAAAACCCTTATACACAGCTGCACTTTGTATCTCTAATGCAACCATGAGGTCCTTGAGAGCCTTGGGGAATTCTGTCTCACACTCTAAAGTCATTGTCATGAGTGGTCCCTTCCTTACGGCTTCGTTGATGGAGTTCATCTACAAATAGAGATGAGAAAGAAGATTAGAAAAGTTGACGAGAAGATTAGACAAGTGTAGAAGTTGAAAAAATTTCCTTAGTGGTTTCCAATCCTAGGGTCATAATCCTACAGGAAACACAGTGCTCTGATACCATCTGTAAGATCCCTCCTTTCTAAAGGAAAAGGATCCCTGTGATTGCAATGCTAGTCCATGGATCAATGCTAGCATCCACAGTTTAAGATGAAGTACATAGATACAAAGGTCTTTATTATAGTCATTCCAGAGATAAACATAGTCTTTACAACTCCAAGGCCACATGCCTAGTACAAGAGTTTGAATAAGTAAATTAATAAAAGTCTTCATCTTCATGTGCCACAGGCAAACATGTTGAGTGTAGACTCATGACACCTAATCCTCATCAGAGTAACCTGCAACATCACAAGTTATAGCCACAGTGGGTCAATACTTTGGAATAGTATTGGCAAGTGATACCTTAGTAAAATTTTAAGTGGACTAGATACTATATGCAATTTGGCTAAGTGTAGCTTGGCTTGCTTTGCTCAAAATAGGTTTTTCCTATTAGTTGAAATCACTAAGTTTTTCTTTGTCAAAACTTTTCCCAAGGAACCACCAATAGACATTGAGGTCCTTCACCCTTGTTCACCCACAAATTTTACTTAGAAATTGGGATGAGGAGATTCTTGATAGCTTCCATGTCTTGATGCTCAAGTTGTCCATTACCAAGGACTTGGCTAAGTACTTAGATTTTTCCATCTGCAGAGGTTGTGCACTTTCCCCACTAGACTTGGTTTCACCAAGACAGGACCTTTCAGAAGCCTTCCCTTAGACCAAATGGACGCGTTCCAACCTATCATCCCACTACCACCAACTGTCCAAATGGCTAAGTTCTAGCAACTTATGTGATCCAGGAAGAGCCCATATTGCCAAGTGGCTGCACTAGAAGCTTCTTAACACTTGGCCTCTAAAATCTCTTTGTTCCTGGGTGGCTTACCACAAGTGAGATACACAAGGTAAACCATAGAAATGGGCCTTGTGTAACCACTCAACATAAACCTTTCCTTCCATTCCACCCAGGTGTTTCATTAACTTAGTTGTTTTATTAGGCAAAACACAAGTCCAAATGACTTAGGAATATTTTCATCATAGCATGTATATTTCACCAACCCTTGTTTGCTACTAGCTAGGCTAAGCATGGCATAGATAGTAACTTAACTTAGAAATTCCCTAGCATCTCTACAACTACTAGGATTTCCCAACATGGCATATAAGCAAAATAATATCATGCAAGACTTAGCAAAAATATTTCTAATGCTTAGTATAAAACATGTGATAAAATATTCATGAAGTACCACTTGCCTTGGTAGTTTGGAGAGTAGTTACACTCTTCACAATCACAATCACTAGCACCAAAATCTACACGAAGAATTGTAGCAACAATTACACACAAACATATACAATCAAAAATATATGCATGCATGCAAGATGATATGTGATGATTTTTAAAACTCAACAAAGCAAGAATACAGTACTGATTCATAAACAAGTCAAAAACTTGCCAAACAACAATTATTTAAACCCTAAATCATTTTCTAAATATTTCATAAACTCTAATTAGTCCTACACAAGTTTCTGAAAATAAAACCCTTTTAGCAGTATCAAAACCTTAAACACATTGCATAATCAGAAAGAGCTTGCTCTCCTGATTCCAACGGTATAAAATTTGTCAAATTCTAACGTGGGGATCAAAAGTGATAGCCCAATCAAATTTGAATAACAATCAGATTCAAAACCAGTTTTAAATCTAAACCACTGCCACGCGACGCTATTCTATTGGCCGGTACCGTTTCGTGTGGATCGGTCTCTGCGATCCGTAGGATTTAAGTTAGATCTAGTGGCTCAGATGCACTCATACCTCTTCGTTTAAGTTCTAATCTTAGCCGCAAGATCTACATCTAACGGTGCATACTGACTTGACCTAACTCGAGCGGCGCTGGCGGAGTGCTCTGTTAGTGGCGGAGCCGGCGAACTAGGTCGCGCGGGGAGGTGGGAGGATGCTCACTAGAACCGCAGTGACGAGGTGAAGCTCAACGTGTCCCTGGTTGGCGAAGGGGCGCTCGGAGTCGTCGCGGATTGCTCGTCGGAGTTGTCCCTGGCGGCTGTGGCTTCTGCTCGTCGACGTTGGCGATGTTCTGAGCCGCACTAAGACAAGGGGAGGGTACCGTTAGATGCGTAGGACGCTGGGGATCTTACGCATATCAAACAGAGGGCAAGGGGAGGCTGGAACTTACGGTGAAGGGTCGCCGGAGTTCGAGCAGAGAGCGGCAGAGCTCAGTTGTTGTAGTTGCCGAGGCTACAGGCCATGCGCGAGCAAATGGGAAGTGTCAGTAGATGCACACAGAGATGTAGAGCAAGATAGCATGAACCACGAGCAGAGGGGAATGCGGTGCTCACCGGAATTCGTCGGCGAGGTCGTCGGAACAGCGGGGTTGCGGCGAGGAATTCTCGCAGCTAGGGGCGCTCTGCGTTTGGGGTTTGGGGGAAAATGGGGAGGGGGCAGAGGGGGTTTAAGTAGCCTGGTCGCGAGCGAGATTTACTCCGGCATTCATCGTGAATTGACGCCGCGAATCAATACTGGGAACGACCGGCGTGATTTGGGGATTGAGCTGTCTGCGGGTGGAGACGACGACATCGTGTGGGCCGTGGCTGTCAGCGAGAGAGAAGGAGAGGGAGTGGGTCCTGCCTATCAGCGAGCTAGTGGGTGCGGGGGCGAGTAAAGAAAACGGTTCGTGGGGGTGGGGGTGCTGGGCTTAGCTGGGTGGTATTTTTTCTCTCTTTAGGCTTTTTCTTTTTCTGTTTGTTTTTCTGAAATGGTTTTCAAACATCAATTTAAATCTGTTTGAATCCAAAGATTTTCAGGAATTTTGTACCATCAAACTTGTACTCAAATAAGTGCCAAACACATGTGTTCACTCAAACACACTTGGGTCTTTTGAAAATAAAAATAAAACCATGCCTTTATGAGGTGTGATAATAGGCATAAATTTGGTTTTATTTCATATTTTGCTTTGAGACTTTGCTCAAGTTTTTGAAATCACTTGTGTTTGGATTCTAAACATTATTGAAAGATAAAAAGTACTTTTCTCAACATCAAGTAGCACAAAGGTTTGAGTAATTTGCATAAAATAATAAGCACAAATGCTTCTGTTTTGAATTGATTTGTTTGAAATGAAAATCATATGCTCATGGATGCATGGATGCTATGCATAAGTTTAAAACATGATTTTAGGGATGTTACACCATCGCACTTGGAACCACACCGAGCTCTGTAATGAACTCCTTCATCCATATCGCCTCTTGTGAAGCCTTCGAAGCAGCTATGTATTCTGATTTAGTTGAAGATCTCGCCACAACGCTTTGCTTTGCACTCCTCCAGCTCACTGCTGCACCATTCAAAGTAAATACGTATCCAGATTGGGATTTAGAATCATCCGGATTGGTGTTCCAACTAGCATCGGTGTAACCGTTAACAACGAGTTGTTCATAACCTCCATAAGAAAGAACCATATCCTTAGTTCTTCTCAAGTACTTAAGGATGTTTTTGACCGTTGTCCAATGATCCACTCCTAGATCACTTTAATATCTGCTAGTTAAAGTAACAACATATGCAATGTCGGGTCTAGTACATAGCATGTCGTACATGATAGATCCTATGGCTGGGGCATAGGGAGTCTTACTCATCATTTCTCTATCTTCTGTCGTAGCTGGACTTTGAGTTTTACTCAAGGTCGTATTGGGCAACATGGGCAAGAACCCTTTCTTGCTATCTTCCATTCCAAACCTCTTTAGAACTTTTCCCAAATATGTACTTTGTGGCAATGATATTAGGAGTCTCGATCTATCTCTATAAATCTTTATGCCTAATATGTAAGCTGCTTTGCCAAGATCCTTCATTGAAAAACTATTATTCAAATAATCTTTGACACTATTAAGAAGGTCTACATCATTCCCAATCAACAATATGTCATACACATATAGTACTAGGAATGCTACAAAGCTCCCACTCACTTTCTTGTAAATACAAGCTTCTCCATAAGTTTGTATAAAACCAAAACTTTTGATTACCTTATCAAAACGTTGATTCCAATTTCGGGATGCTTGTTTAAATCCATAAATGGACCGTTGAAGTTTGCATACCTTGTTAGCATCTTTAGGATTGACAAAACCTTTGGGTTGTAACATATACAACTCTTCATCAATGTCTCCATTGAGGAACACTGTTTTGACATCCATCTGCCATATCTCATAATCATAATATGCAGCGACTGCTAACAAAATCCTCACAGACTTTAGCTTCGCTACCGGTGAGAAAGTCTCATCATAGTCAACTCCTTGAATTTGTTGAAACCCTTTTTCGACAAGTCGAGCTTTATAGACAGTAACATTACCATCAACATTTGTTTTCTTCTTGAAAATCCATTTGTTCTCGACAGCTTTCCGGCCATCCGGTAAGTCCACCAAAGTCCATACTTGGTTTCGTACATGGATCCAATCTCGGATTTCATGGCTTCTTGACATTTATTGGAATATGGGCTCACTTTTGCTTCATCATATGTCGCAGGGTCGTTGGTATTGTCCACCAACACGACACTCATAATGGGATCATACCAATCGGGAGTGGTACGAGTTCTCGTTGACCTGCGAGGTTCCATAGTAACTTCAACCGAAGTTTCATGATCAACATCATTAGCTTCCTCTCTTATTGGTGTAGGCACCACATGACCTTCTTCTGGTGTTGCGCTACTCTCAAATCCAAGAGAAGGTTCGACAACCTCGTTGAGTTCTACTTTCCTTCCAGTCACTTCTTTCAAGAGAAAATCCTTCTCTAGAAAGGATCCATTCTTGGCAACGAAGATTTTGCCCTCGGATCTATGATAGGATGTATACCCAATAGTTTCCTTCGGGTATCCTATGAAGACGTATTTTTCCGCTTTGGGTTCAAGCTTGTTGGCCTATAACTTCTTTACATAAGCTTCGCAACCCCAAACTTTAAGTACCGACAATTTAGGTTTCTTCCCAAACCATAATTCATACGGTGTCATTTCAACGGATTTAGATGGTGCCCTTTTTAAAGTGAATGCGACTGTTTCTAATGCATAATCCCAAAATGATAGCGGTAAATCTGTAAGTGACATCAAAGAACAAACCATATCTAAGAGAGCTTGGTTACGATGTTCGGACACACCATTACGTTGTGGTGTTCCTGATGGTGTCAATTGTGAAAGTATGCCGCATTTCTTCAAATGCTCGCCAAACTCGTAACTTAGATATTCACCTCCATGATCAGATCGTAGAAATTTAATCTTCATGTTACATTGATTCTCTACTTCACTTTGAAATTCCTTAAACTTCTCAAAAGTTTCAGACTTATGTTTCATGAAATAGATATACCCAATATACTCAAGTCATCTGTGAAAGTAAGAACATAACGACAACCACCGCGCGAGGCTACACTCATTGGTCCACACACATCGGTATGTATGATTTCCAATAAGTTCGTAGCTCGCTCCATCATACCAGAAAATGGAGTCTTAGTCATTTTACCCATCAGACATGCTTCGCATCTTTCAAGTGATTCGAAATCAAGTGATTCAAGAAGTCCATCAGAATGGAGTTTCTTTATACGCTTCACTCCAATGTGACCAAGACGACAGTGCCACATATAGGTTGAGTTATCGCTTAATTTCAAATGTTTATCTTTAATGTTATTAATATGTGTACTGCTACAATCGAGATTCAACAAGAATAGACCATCTATCAAAGGTGCATGTGCATAAAACATATTACTCATATAAATCAAACAACCATTATTCTCAAACTTAAACAAGTAACCGTCTCGCAATAAACATGATCCGGATATAATGTTCATGCTCAACGCAGACACCAAATAACAATTATTTAAGTATAAAACTAATCCTGATGGTAGATGAAGAGGTAGCATGCCGACCACGATCACATCAACCTTTGATCCATTTCCAACGCGCATCGTCACCTTGTTCTTTGCTAGTTTCTGTCTATTCTGCAGCACCTGTTTCGAGTTACAAATATGAGAAACTGAACCAGTATCAAATGCCCAGACACTACTATGACTACTAGTTATATACATATTAATAAAATGTATATCGGATATACTTTTCTTCTTGATGTTGTTGTTCTTCAGATCCTCCAAGTACTTAGGGCAATTCCGCTTCCAGTGACCTTCTCCCTTGTAGTAAAAGCACTCAGTATCAAGCTTAGGCCCAGCCTTGGTCTTCTTCGCCGATGCGGTAACTTTCTTACCGCCCTTCTTGAAGTTTCCCTTTTTCTTGGACTTGCCTTGACTTTTGAATTTGGTGGTTGATACGTCGGAAACGTATCTATAATTTTTGATGTTCCATGCTTGTTTAGTATCTACTTTTCATTGCTTTGTTTACACTTTGATGTGCTTTTTTACATGTTTTCTGGTACTAACCTATTAACAAGTTGCCACAGTGCTAGTTGCCTATTTTCTTCTGTTTTTGGTTCTAGAAAAGCTAGTAAGGAAATATTCTCGGAATTGGACGGGACAAAAGCCAAAGTCAATATTTCACCGAGGAGAACACGTAGTCCAGAGGAGATACAGAGGGGTGCCACAGGGCGGCCACACCCCCTAGGCGCGGCCTAGGGTGGGCCCACGCCTAGGCAGGATGTGGGCCCCCTGGCCGCCTCCTAGCCTCGCCTCTTCGCCTATAAGAAGCCCCCGATGCCTAAACCCTACGTACCCGATCAATATTCGACGAAACCATCTGTAGCCGCCGCCACCATCATCCCTAGATCGGGGGATCGGAAGCTCTTCCCCACACCCCGCCGGAGGGGAGATCATCCCGAAGGCCTTCTTCTTCATCATGCTAGCCTTCGGTATAAAGCGTGAGTAGTTACACCTTGGACTACAGGTCCATGTAGTAGGTAGATGGTTGTATCTCCTCCTTGTGCTTTCATGTCTAGATCTTGTGAGCTCTGTTCATGATCAAGATCTAATCTATTTTTAATGATGCATGTTGTGTTTGCGGGGATCCGATGGATATTGAGATTACTATGTCAGATTGATTAATGGTTTTGTCTATTTGATTCTATAATGTCTGTGTTATTTGTGATCTTGCATGCTCTCCGTTGTTAGTAGCTATCTTGGCCAAGTAGTTGCTAGTGACTCCAATAGGGGGTATTTATGCTCGATAGTGGGTTCATGCCTCTACTTAATCAAGGGAAGTGACAAAAATCTCTACGGTTGTAGATGTGCTGTTGCCACTAGGAAGAAAACAACGGTCTCTTGTTCATGGAACAAGTGGATTGTTTACCTTACACACTTTGCTTAAAGGAGTTGTCTGTTTCTCGCAACTTAATACTGGAGGGGGTTCAGATGATAAACTGAAGGTGGACTTCCAGTCATATATGCAGTTGGATGGCGGTCTATCTATATTGTTGTATTGCCCAATCAAATATCATAGGATCTTTTTGTCTAGTATTGCATTGTTATGCCTTGCTCAGTCCTGTCAATTGCCCTGCTGTAATTTGTTTACCCGCATGCCATGTTTGTTTATCTAAGGAGAACACCTCTAGTAAACTATGGACCCCGGTCCAATCTTTACCATTGATACATCTTCCACTGTTACTGTTTACTTGCTACAAATCACGTTCACTTTCCACACCATACAGTTAATCCTTTGTTACAACAACCGGTGAGATTGACAACCTCACTGTTAGTTGGGGCAAAGTCTTGAGTTTGTGTTGTGCAGGTTTCCACATTTCTTGCAACACCTTTAGGACGTTTCCTTCCTCCTACTGGTTCAATAACCTCAGTTTCTTACTGATGGAAAACTTGTTGTTGTGCTCATCATACCTTCCTCTTGGGGTCTCCCAAAAAAGTGATGTTGCACTCATCATGTAGGGTTCGCAGCATAGAAAACAAAAAATTTCCTATGATGGGAACAACTATGTACCAAGATCTATCTACTAGATACAAACAACGGGCGGATGTATATCCGTAGAGAACATACCCTTGAAGACCGACAAAGCTTAACGAGTCCAAACTCGTGGTTGATGTAGACGATCTCTTGCCGATCTCAAGATCGAGAGGAAGTCCTAGCGCCGCAAAACAGTAGCGCATCCGTGCTCGCACACACGTTCGAGGCACCGAGAAACCTCCGCCTCCTCGCTCCAGCGATGCAGCGGAAGCACAACTCTTTCTTGCCGAATAGCCACCGGGAACATGTATCTCGCTAGTCCGAGACCATGGGGGATAAATTCTAGAGGGGGAGAGAGATCCTTCACGAGGAGGTATGAGTGAGAGAGAGGGAGGGGGCTCCTTTTATAGGGAGAGGGGGGGCACCCAAGGGGCCATGCGCCCATCCATGGGGCTGCCCCCACCTCTTCCACATTCATGTGGGTGGACACTCCACTCACAAAATGCCTTTCAATTCCCTCCACTCAAAAACCCACTCAAATTCCCATTAAATTTCCACCAAATTTAATGCAAACTCTCATTAAATAAAACTCCTTTTATTTATTCAGAATTTTGTCAATTACTTTAATGACAAACATTCACATATAACCCCTTGCTAGTATTTCATTTCACATGCAGAAACACTTTCTGCAATTTCACCCGAAAACCCGTTTCGGTATCTAGTGAAATAAATTCCTGCGCTTGTTATTCTTTCCGACATAAAACTTTTGCTCCAAATGGATGTCGGTGTCTCTTAAGTGTGTCACCCTACGGTTCGTGAATAATGAGGACATGATTGAGACCCCTCTCGGATCAATAATCAGAAGCGGGATCTAGAGACCCATACTGACTCCCACACATTCAACGATGACTTTCTTGTGATCGTCGGAACCTTTTACGCTAGTATCTTAATCCTTTTGTTTCGCGATATATTACATGTACGAGATTCGATCATCGGTATCTCCATACCTAGTTTGATCTCGTTACTGACATGTACTCTTTTCTCGTTCCCGTGATATAACATTCTAGTGATCAAATCACTTGCTTGCAAGCTAATCAATGTGATATCACCGAGAGGGCCCAGAGCATATCTATCCATCATCGGGATGAACAAATTCCACTCTCTATCCATGGGCCTCAACATAACACTTTATTAGTTCTGAATCCATCTTTATAATCACCCTGTTACGGTGTGACGTTTGATGTTATCAAGAAACTCTTCCGGTGTTAGTGATTGACATGATCTCATGGTCTAAGGATTAGGATCACTTCGTAAGTTGTTATAGCAATATAAACTCAATGACTTTGATCGTAATGCTATACTTCGGATGAATGTTCATCACACCATTACACTAATGTTGTGATCCCGTTATTAACAACATCCAATGTCCATGATCAGGAAACCTTGATCATCTTGTTAATCAACGAGCTAGTTTATAAGAGAGGCATAACTAGGAACTACCTTTTGTTTATTAAACACACATGTATTAACGTTTCCGTATTAATACAATTATAGCATGTAAAATAAACATTTATCATAAATAAGGAATACGATAATAACCACTTTATTATTGCCTCTCGGGCATATTCCCTTCAGTCTCCCACTTGCACTAGAGACAATAATCTAGTTTGAGAACTTTGCGTATTAAACACTTATGGTTTTCTGGTGTTCCATATACGCAATTGAAAGTGGTTAACATAATCTACAGATCTGACCGCTTTCAGGTCCGTGTGTATTTGCATGTCTTTGCGTCTCCACGCATCACTCATTCTCCAATGAGATGGCATTGTATAAATTTGGTCTTTTGGTGAGACCTTTAGTTCCTTGGGGTTAAACCATGTCGATACAATTGTCATACAATATATCTTTAGTATTAGCCCGTTGTGAACCACACCTTAGTTTGATAACAAACTTCTTGACACAAATTCCCTCCTTTGATGCTACTATAGCAGTCATATACTTAGCCTTTTTGTTGTAGTATTCGTCACAATGTCTTAACTATGGATTTCATCCAAATCCATCATGGAATCTTCTTTCCATTACATTGTGCTAACCATAGTTTAAATTGAGATTAACTTAATTTGTATCTTGTGAAAAAACTAGTATCAATGTAACGCTTTACAATGAACTATTTGTAATTGTTTATCACCTCTACACAAATATATTCTTAGTTCTTCCAAAATATCATAAGAATTTCCTTACTATTTTCCAATGATCATTTTATGATTCATTCTGGTATATGCTCATAACACTAAGAGCATAGGACATATCTGGATGTGTACATATCATGGTATGATTGATCAAAACATCCTTGTGGTTTCACTCATCAAGTGTCAAAGCACTTGAATCTTGTTTCACTTATCAAGTGTTAATACACTTGAATCTTGATTCAATTCCTTTCCATGCGACAAGAACCGTTTCTTGTTGTTTCTATATTGAACTCCTTCAATATCTCATATATGTATGTTTGGCACAACCATATTAGCGTCACATTCTATCCACTATAGACATTCATGCTAAATATTCGGGTTTTGCCTAAGTGTTTCATCGAAATGAAATTCTTAACCTTTGTCAATAATACATCATTTCTAATCAACAAGATGTCCTCCACATAATGTATTAGAAATATGTCTTAACGCTCCCACTTAATTTCTTGCAAATGCAAGCATCTTCATCGTCTCCTGATGAAAACTCCTTTTTCATCATGGTGAAGATTCCAACTCCGCGATGCTTACTTCAACAATTGAAGTTTGCATGCCCCTTTTAGCATCCTTTGAATTAACAAAACCCTTTGGATCGTGTCTTGTACACGTCGTAGGTAACCATTCTATTAGAAGAACTTTGTTTTGTTTATTCATCTACCATATACCAAATTATATGTAGTGGTTGCTACTTTAATCCGTCCAGACTAAATATCGCTATGAAAGATCAAATCTTGTCATAGTCAACTCCTTGAACATTGTCCTAAAATACTTTACGACATGTCGACTATTTCATAGATGTGAAACATCCATGTCTGTTTCTTTATAGATCCAAATACGACCGATAGGTTTTTACACCTTTCCGGAGGGTCTTCCAAGTTCAAAACTTGATTTCTCGTGTATGGAACTATTACGGATTTTATGGCTTCAAGCCATTTGACGGAGTCAGGGCCCATCATCGCTTCTTTGCATATAGTCAGTTCATCATTGTCAAACAATAATGATTTACTCTAAAATCTTAGTATTTGATTGTTTATCCGACCTACTTGGTTCAATAGGAACTTAGATCTCCGTGACCACAACCTTTGAGGCACATAAGCTATGAGCATTATGGCAGCCTCCAGAACGATTTCCGGCGCTGCGCAACTCAGCACATTTAGCTAAGGTTCGTTAACCTTATCAATGTTCTATTGTCCTCCCACTTAACTTTTGCGAAAAATTCCTTTTTCAAGAAACTTCACATTTCAAGCGACAAACCCTTTTGTCCTCGGTGTTATGGAGGAATAACCAATTGTTATTCGAAATAACCTACAAAGACATGCTCATCCGACTTTGGTTGTAAACATCTTACTTATGTTTAGCATACCAAAATTTAAGAAATGACAACTTGGGTTTTACCCCAAACCATAACTCATATGGTGTCATTTCAACGGATCAAGATGGAGCTCTTTTCAGTGTAAAAGGGGAAGTCTCTAAAGCTTTAATCTTTTAAAACATAATGGCAGTTTTATAAATAACACCTTTGATCCAACCATGTCAACCAAGGTTTCATTACAAATCTCAAACACTCCATACTCCTATGGTGTTTCGGGAGATGTAAATCTAGGTGTTTTGCTAAACTTGCAGCTCAAATAAATCCCTTTATGATAAAATCATAATTTATTTATTTTCTTGTTACACTTGTAACTCAAATAAATCCCTTTATGATAAAACCAAAAATCATTTATTTTCTTGTTACAATGATTTTCCACTTCATCTTGAAAGTCTTTGAACGTTTTCAAATATTTCATACTTCTTTCTCATTAAGTGAAAATTCACTCAAATTTCCGGAGAAAGCATATGAAGTTGAAACCCATCGCTTACGACTACACATAATGGACTACATACATCAATATGTATAAATTCCAATATTTTAGTCGTTCGTTCTTCTTTGGCCTTTGAACGAAGTTTTAATTATCCCTAGGAAAGTCTCACAAGCGTCACTTGATCAAATCAAAGACTCCAAAAATCCATGAATATGGAGATTCTTCATGTTTTCTTCCCAATATAATTTAAACAGTGATGTCACTTCATAAGTGATCTTTCAATCATTTGTCTTGCGACATTTTAGCATTAGGTTTTATGGATGTGATTTATCCAACTAGATTTGTAAATCATCCATCTTATATGGAATATGGTAATTATTTGAACAACCTTTGTTCTCATAATACCTGATTTAAATAACAATTATTAAAACAAACCTTGAAGTCAAGCTTTGATGTCAACGAGAAATACAAACAACAGTTTGTTTGTTTTTGATGAACATCATCACATATTCTCTTGCTAGTTACTTAGGGCATTGTGGCTCATGAATTGCGTCGTTCCGTATGAAATTTCATACCAACCAATTCGGTATCCAATACCCAAGAACCACATTGTTTAACAAGCAAAGAATACAACCATAACATGTATATCATATATATATACCTAAATTGGATATTTCCAATCTTTTCTTTTCTGCCAAATATATTTTATAGATTCTCTTTCAGCATTTCATTTTCCTTTTTAAAAGAATCTATCAATATCAAAAGTGGCGCCATATACATGACACATAGTCCAAAGCATGTATATTCAAATAATAATACCTTTGGACTTGCACTTTGAAGTAGATCACTGTAACATCCCTAAAATCATGATTTCAAAGATTGCATATCATTCATGCATGCATATAGTTTTGAGATCAATTTCAAACCAATTTCAAGAAAATAGAAGCACATAGTGCTATCATTTTATGTGAGCAAAATTAAATCAAATGACCATCCTCATTTGAGAGCTTAAGGGTTTTAAACCAGGTTTGTTTGCTTCCTTGTTGATTGGATTGAGTGTGGAGTTTGAACAAAAATATACAAAATAAAAATGGTTTCAAAACCATTAAAAAAACATTTGCAAATCAAGTGCTATAGCACTGTTTATTTTGTTTATTCAAAATGACCAAGCCAATTCAAAGTGACCACATGGTTTTATGCCTAGAATTGTGACTGTTGCACACTACCAAAATCCTGAAAAGATTTGAATTCAAATAGAGTTTGAATTCATTTGAAAATCATTCCAGAAAATCAAATTAGAAAAAGAAAAGGAATAAAGAAAAGGAAAAGGGCCGGCGCTACTATTCTGGCCCAACAGCGAAACCAGCCCAGCTAGACCACCCGGGTCCCCTCTCTCTCTCTCGCACGCGCAGACGCACCAACAGAGTCACTGACACTCGGACCCCACTCCCTCTCTGACAAGCGGGCCCTGTCCATGTCATCATCGTCTTCCCCCAGATTCCGCGCACGAACACCGCCGCTGGCCGTTGCTGCGTTGATTCCGCGGCGTAATTGGTATTGATTCATTGGGCGTTTCTTGTCGAGCTCCTGCCTACTTAAGCCCCTCCCTCTCGCGGCCATTTCCCCTCACCCAATTTCCTCTCCACGCCACCAGGCTGCTCGCAACTCGCGAGACACTGCCGCTGTTCCGACGACCTCGCCGACGAATTCCGGTGAGCACCGTGTCCCCCTCTGTCCATGGTTCATACTGGCATGCTCTACAGCTTCGTGCGCATCTACTGACATCTTTCATTTGCTCGCGCATGTCCTGTAGCCTCGGCAGCGACAACGACTGAGCGCCGCCGCTCTCTGCACGAATTCCGGCGACCTCTCCCCGTAAGTACCAACCGCCCCTTGCCCTCTGTCTGATACGCCTAAGATCCCTAGCATCTTGCGCGTCTAACATTGTCCTCCTCTTGTCTTAGCGCGACGCAGAACCTCGCCAACATCGACCAGCAGCCGTACCCGAAGCGTTCACGAACTCCGGCGAGGAATCCCCGACGACTCCGAGCGCCCCTTCTCCAACCAGAGGCGCGTTGAGCTTCACCTCGACACGGAGGTTCTGGTGAGCATCCTCTCCCCTCCCCGGACGACCTAGAACGCCGGCACCGCCGCTGACAGACACGCCGCCGCCAGTCGCCGCCGCTAGCGCCGCTAGTCTATGGTCAAAGCAACAACAACCATTGAATGTAGATCTTGCGGTTTAGATTAGATCTGAGCGAAACGTTTTCTTTGAATCTGGCGCGTTGGATCTGACTTTATCTGACGGCGCGGAAGGGTGATCCTGAGTGAAACGGTATCGGCCAATAGGATAGCGCCGCGTGGCTAGGGTTTGGTTTAAAAACAGAATTTGAAATCTGATTTATATCCTAATTTGATTTAGCTATAACTTTTGATTCCCACATTAGATTTTGGCAAATTTTATACCGTTGGAATCAGGAGAGCAAGCCCTTTCCATTTATGCAATGTGTTTAAAGTTTTGCTTCTGTTAAAATAGTTTTATTTGCAGAAACATGTGTAGGGCTTATTTGAGCATATGAAATGTTTAGGAATTGTTTTTAGTGTCAAATAAACTTGGTTTGGCAAGTTTTTGACTTGTTCAAGATTCAGTACTATGCACTTGCTTGGTTGAGTTTTAAAAATCATCACTTAGCATTTTGCATGCATGCATATGTATTTTTGTTTGTTTGTATATGTTGTGTGTAATTTGTTGCTACCATTCTTTGTGTAGACTTTGGTGCTAGTGATTGTGATTGTGAAGAGTGCTACTCTCCCAACTACCAAGGCAAGTGGTACTTCATGAATATTTCTATCCCTATATTTTATACTAAGCACTAGAATTATTTTGCTAAGTCTTGCATGTTAATATTTTTGCCTATATGCCTTGTTGGGGAAATCTTAAGTAGTTGTAGAATTGCTAGGAAATTTCTAAGTTAAGTTACTATCTATGCCATGCTTAGCCTAGCTAGTAGCAAACAAGGGTTGGTGAAATATACATGCTATGAACAAAATATTTCTAAGTCTTTGGACTTATGTTTTTCTTAATAAAGCAACTAAGTCAATGAATCACCTGTGTGGAAAGGGACTTGATTGGTGGTTTTGGTTGAGTGGTTACACAAGGCCCATGGCTATGGTTTACCTTGTGTATCTCAGTTGTGAAAAGCCACCCAGGAACAAAGGGATTTTAGAGGCCAAGTGTTGAGAACCTTCTAGTGCAGCCACTTGGCAATATGGGCTCTGCCTGGATCACATAGGTTGCTAGAACTTAGCCATTTGGACAGTTGGTGGTAGTGGGATGATAGGTTGGAACGCATCCATTTGGTCTAAGGGAAGGCTTCTGAAAGTTCTTGTCTTAGTGAAACCAAGTCTGGTGGGGAAAGTGCACAACCTCTGCAGATGGAAAAATCTAAGTACTTAGCCAAGTCCATGGCAATGGACAACTTGAGCATCAAGACATGGAAGCTATCAAGAATCTCATCATTCCAACTTCTAAGTAAAAACTTGTGGGTGAACAAGGGTGAAGGACCTCAATGTCTATTGATGGTTCCTTGGGAAAAGTTTTGACAAAGAAAACTTAGTGATTTCAACTAATAGGCAAAACATATTTTGAGCAAAGCAAGCCAAGCTACACTTAGCCAAATTGCATATAGTAATATAGTCCACCTAAATTTTACTAAGGTGTCACTTGCCAATACTATTCCAAAGTATTGACCCACTGTGGCTATAACTTGTGATGTTGCAAGTTACTCTGATGAAGATTAGGTGTCATGAGTCTACACTCAACATGTTTGCCTGTGGCACATGAAGATGAAGACTTATATTTATTTACTTATTCAAACTCTTGTATTAGGCTTGTGGCCTTGAGTTGTAAAGACTATGTTTATCTCTGGAATGGATGTAATAAATGACCTTTGTATCTGTGTACTTCATCTTAAACTGTGGATGCTAGCCATGATCCAGGGACTAGCATTGCAATCACAGGGATCCTTTTCCTTTACAAAGGAGGGATCTTACAGATGGTATCAGAGCACTGTGTTGCCTATAGGATTATGACCCTAGGATTGGAAACCACTAAGGAAATTTTTTCAACTTCTACACTTGTCTATTCTTCTCGTAAACTTTTCTAATCTTCTCTCTCATCTCTATTTGTAGATGAACTCCATCAACGAAGCCGTGAGGAAAGGACCACTCATGACAATGACTTTGGAGTGTGAGACAGAATTCCCCAAGGCTCTCAAGGACCTCATGGTTGCATTAGAGATACAAGGTGCAGCTGTGTACAAAGGTTTTCTAGTGATGGATGAAGGAGTGGAATACTGGTGGGTGCAACTTCACTTGTATAAAAACAAGGAAGACAACCATCAGGAAAAAGGATTCTGCATGTTCACCAATTCAGTGGTGCACCCTACATTCTTTGAATCAGCAAGGGATGCAGCTTGGAAGACCATCAAAGAACTTGGTGATAGAGTCAAGTGCAGAATGCTCAACCTCCAAAATGATCTAAGGAAAGAGAAGGAACATACCCAAGAGTTGGAAGCTAACAACCAAACCTTAAGAGGAGACATTATAGACTTAGTGATGGAATCATGTGAGCAAGATAGGCTGATTGCTTCTAGAAACATTGTGTTAGCCAACAGATCCAGTGAGATAGGATTGTAAACGTACTTCGTTAGTTGGACCACCACCTATCACCTTATTTTCCAAAATGTTGCTTTAAATAAGATTGAACCTTGGTTGTTGTAATGGTTTCATGTATGCATGACTTGTGTGTTTTGCTTTCCAAGGATATGTATGTGATGTCTTGTCTTTTGTTTTATCTTGATTTGTGTTGTTCTAACTTTTATATCTTATAAATAGATGCCTATTACCATCAGCACTGTTGAGGAGTTCCAGGTTACCCGCTTTGGTCCTCGTATCGTTGAGCTTACCATTTTGCTCAATCTCCCTCTTCCCACCATCATGGTGCATCCCCTCACCAAGTTTGAGAGGAAGGACCTATGGGGCTTCAAGGTGAACCAGCCCGGACGCCAGACAGAGCCTACTACGGAGGCCATCGTCTTCAAGCTCATGCACGATGACAGGGAGAGAGGTCTTGAGGTAGTTATGCAGGATCTGATAGGACGTCTGCTAGGGCGACACTCCCGATAGGTTAGAGGTAACCACTTCCACGTCTTCGGAAGACGTGATGAGGATGGAGAGTCCATCGACTTCGAGGACAATTCGAGGGACGCAGCAGAGCCGATATGCCTGTACCTCCAGGACTTAGAGTCTCTCATTAGGCACGTGGACACGGACAGGACCAATGTCATGCTCAGCAATGATGAGCTCCAGGTGCAGCTTCGCGAGAAGGACAAGCTCTTCGTGCAGCAAGACGAGATAGTCAAGGAAATGGAGGCGAAGTTCGAGACCCAGGACAGGAAGTTCAAGAGTCAGGAGAAGCGTGTCCAGGATAGGAACAAGATCCGGGACATGACTGAAGAACTGCAGTCCAAGGACTTCGAGCTAGAGCAGCAGCAGACGGTGATTGAGAGGCTTCGTTCCCAGAAGAGGGCTCTCAAGGCCAAGATAGAGACTTTGACCACTAGCATCGAGGAAAACAAGACCGCGATGGAGAACGCAGGTCTTACTTTTGTCGAGGAGGAGATTGATGCCGAGGAGTAGATTTGACTACTCGTTTATCTTATATTATCGTACTTGTTATTTGAGAACTTGTTATTGACCATCCGACATGTGGATGGCTTGTTATTTGTGTGTGTTTTATCTTACGAACTTGTTATCTTGTTGTTGAACTTTTATCTTTGTGTTGCATACTTGTGTTGCTTATGTGATGTAATGTGCATAAAAGCATCTATGGGTATCTCATTCTTATCTCTATTGAACAAACCACAGATGCCTCCCCGTCGTGCAAACCCCAACCCCAACAACAACAACATCACTCCAGAAATGCAGCAAATGATGACTGCTCAAACACAACTGATGCAGATGATGACAACGTTCATCCAGAACCAAAACAATAACAACAACAATAACAATAACAACAACAACAACAATAACAACAACAACAACAACCCTCCGGGCTTTGATATGCTTACCAGATTCTTGAGATTGAGGCCAGCAAAGTTCTCAGGAACGACTGATCGCATGGTGGCCAATGATTGGCTACGCTCAGTAAACAAGGACTTGGTAACCGTGGGCTGTACGGATGCTGAAAAGGTCAGATTTGCAGCACATCTGCTGGAAGGGCCAGCCGCCACTTGGTGGGACAACTTCCAGATCACCACTCCCATAGATGAAGTGACATGGGCTATCTTTGAGGATGGCTTTCGCACTGCTCATATCTCATCAGGAGTGATGAGTCTGAAAAAGAAAGAGTTCCACAATCTGAAGCAGCGCCACCGCAGCGTGGCTGAATATGTTGAGGAGTTCAACAATCTGGCGCGTTATGCACCGGATGAAGTTGACACTGATGCCAAGGGAAACGAAAAATTTCTTGAAGGCTTGAATGATGAGCTGAATCTGCAATTGGTTGTGGCCTATGTTCCCACTTATTAGTCACTCTGTGACAATGCTGCTATTTTGGAGAAAAAAATGAAGCAAGTTGAGAGTAGAAAGAGGAAGCACTCCGACAAGCACAACTCGGGATCGTCTCACAAACGATCTCATTATGATGACAGTGGAAGCTCAGGATCCCACAAGCATGGGAAATTCAACAAGCACCACAACCGCAACCGTCATGACAACAAGCATCATCGCAGTCATGAAAACGACAAGTACAAGAAACACAAGAGTGGACATAAGAGCCACCACAGTGGTAATGGAAGTGGAAGTGCAAGTCAGCCTGTTAAGAGAGACATCAGTCAGGTTGAATGCTTCAAATGCAAGAAGATGGGGCATTATGCAAATGACTTCCCCGAAAAGAAAGTTGAAGGACCTAACAAGCCCAACCCTTTTCAGAAGGGACAAGTAAACCACATCAATGTGGAGGAGGTCTATGAGGAGCCTGATGCTGTTGCTGGTAAGTTCAGACTCAAGTCTATTCCAGCATTTGTACTCTTTGATACTGGTGCATCCCATTCATTCATATCAAGAGCATTTGTTGAAATAAATGAACTACCGGTAGAAACCATTGGGTGTCCTATAAAAGTAAGTTCTCCTGGTGGAGAAATGATAGTGAATTCAGGATGTCACGATCTAGTCATAGAATTTGGGAAGTATAAGTTTCCCGTTAACTTGATAATTCTAAACTCCCAAGGATTGGATGTCATTCTGGGAATGGACTGGATGACTAAGTACAAAGGAGTGATAGATTGTGCCAATCATACTATCTCACTCACAACTCCAGAAAATAAAAGGATCAGATTCAAGACCAACTTTGAAGCAAAAAGGAGTATGCTTAACTCTCTTAAGGGGGTTAGCATAGACAGTGTACCAATTGTGAGTGAATATCCGGATGTGTTTCCGGAAGAATTGCCGGGAATGCCACCAGATAGAGATGTGGAATTTCTTATAGATTTGGTACCAGGGTCTGGACCAATAGCAAAGAGACCATATAAAATGTCAGTTGACGAACTGAAAGAACTCAAGAAACAACTTGGAGAATCGTTGCAGAAAGGATTTATTCAACCAAGCTCTTCATATTGGGGAGCCCCAGTTTTGTTCGTAGATAAGAAAGATAGAAGTCAAAGGTTATGCATAGATTACCGTTCACTCAATGAGGTGACTATCAAGAACAAATACCCTTTGCCTAGAATCAATGACTTGTTTGATCAGCTAGAAGGAGCATGTGTATTCTCAAATATTGATCTCCGGTCAGGATATTTTTAACTCAAGATAAGAGAACAAGACATACCTAAGACAGCATTCACTACAAGGTATGGATTGTATGACTATACCGTAATGCCTTTTGGTTTGACCAATGCTCCAGCATACTTCATGAATATGATGAACAAGGTGTTCATGGAATTCCTTGACAAGTTTGTTGTCGTTTTCATCGACGACATCTTAGTCTACTCCAAGAGCAAATAAGAGCATGAAGGACACTTGCGTTTGATACTTGAGAAGTTAAGAGAGCATAAACTTTATGCCAAATTCAGCAAGTGTGAGTTTTGGTTGGATGAAGTTGGTTTTCTTGGTCATGTTATGACAAAGGATGGTGTAGCAGTTGATCCTGCTAAAGTTTCAGCTGTGACTGAATGGGAATCTCCCAAGTCCGTGAAAGAAGTTCGTAGTTTCCTTGTCTTAGCAGGTTACTATAGAAGGTTCATTGAGAATTTATCTAAGGTAGCTAAGCCCATGACGGAATTACGAAAGAAAGACAAGAAGTTTGCTTGGTCTGAAGGTTGTGAACTCAGCTTTCAGGAATTGAAGAAGAGACTTGTGATAGCACTAGTCTTGTGTCTGCCAGATTTGGAAAAAGATTTTCAAGTATATTGTGATGCGTCTCATCAAGGTTTGGGTGCAGTACTTATGCAAGACGGTAAAGTTGTGGCTTATGCCTCAAGATAACTCAAAACTCATGAGGCGAACTATCCTACTCATGATTTAGAGCTAGCCTCTGTTGTCCATGCACTAAAAACATGGAGACACTATCTTTTGGGAAAACGTTGTGAGGTGTTCACAGATCACAAAATTTTGAAGTATAGCTTCACTCAGAAGGAAATCAATATGAGACAAAGAAGATGGTTAGAACTTATCAAGGACTATGACTTAAGTTTGCAATACCACCCCGGTAAAGCAAATGTTGTAGCAGATGCTCTAAGCCGTAAGGTTTTTGTGAATGGCCTTACCAAAGGAGAATTGCCAGATGATTTGTGTGCCCAATTCAGAAAACTCAGGTTGGAGATTGTGCCTGAAGGACATCTCATGTCTTTGGATGTTCAACCCACTTTGTTGGACAAGATCAAAGAAGCTCAGAAGGTAGATAAAGAAATCGAAGAGATTAAAGAAAAGATTAGCAAAGGAAAAGCCAAAGAGTTCCATGAAGACGAACAGGGTACTTTATGGCATGGGAAACGTATCTGTGTTCCACAAGATCCAGAGCTGCGGAAACTGATTTTGCAAGAAGCACACAACTCACCATATTCCATTCATCCGGGTAACACCAAAATGTACATGGACATGAAGGAAAGATTTTGGTGGAATAATCTCAAGAAGGACATCGCCGAACATATTGCTTTGTGTGATGTGTGTAGTAGAGTAAAAGCGGAACATCAGAAACCAGCCGGATTGCTTCAACCACTACCTATTCCTGATTGGAAGTGGGACAAGATTGGTATGGATTTCATTACCGGATTACCAAGGACCCGGTCAGGATACGATTCTATTTGGGTAGTAGTAGATCGCCTAACTAAAGTGGCTCATTTCATACCTGTGAAGACAACCTATACAAGTGCTAAGTTAGCCAGAATCTACATGAGTAGAATTGTATGTCTACATGGAGTGCCCAAGAGTATTGTGTCTGATAGGGGAACCCAATTCACTTCCCATTTTTGGAGACAGTTACATGAATCATTGGGAATGAGGTTGGAATTCAGCACTGCTTTTCATCCTCAAACTGACGGACAAACAGAAAGGACTAATCAGATTCTCGAAGACATGTTGAGGGCATGTGCCCTAGACTATGGAGCCAGTTGGGATGAAAGTCTGCCTTACGCAGAATTTTCTTATAACAACAGCTATCAAGCAAGTATTGAGATGGCACCATTTGAGTTTCTCTACGGAAGAAAGTGTACCACCCCATTGTTATGGAATGGTGTGGGAGAAAGAAGTTTATTCGGACCAGATCTTATCAAGGAAGCCAAAGAGAAGGTCAAGTTGGTCAAGGACAGGTTGAAGATAGCACAGTCCCGACAGAAAAGCTACGCGGATCCTAAGCGTAGAGAAGTCACCTACGAAGTTGGTGATAGAGCCTATCTAAGAGTATCACTACTTCGTGGAGTGAAGAGATTCGGAGTCAAAGGAAAAATGGCACCAATATATGTTGGGCCATTCAAGATTCTAAGTCGCAAAGGAGAAGTTGCCTATGAAATCGAACTGCCAGAATCTCTGGCAGCTGTCCATAATGTATTTCATGTGAGTCAGCTTAAGAAATGTCATCCAGAAATGGAAGAAACTTCTTTGAAGGATACTATACCTTTGGAGGAGGTTCAATTGGAAAGTGATCTCACCTATGAGGAGAAACCTATCAAGATTCTTGAGACTGCAGAAAGAGTCACAAGGACTAAGACTATCAAGTTTTGCAAAGTGCAGTGGAATCATCATTCCGAAGAGGAAGCAACATGGGAAAGAGAAGATGATCTTCCGAAAGACCACCCTCACCTATTTGCTAGCCAAACCGAATCTCGAGGGCGAGATTCACCTTAAGGGGGTTAGATTTGTAACATCCCTAAAATCATGATTTCAAAGATTGCATATCATTCATGCATGCATATAGTTTTGAGATCAATTTCAAACCAATTTCAAGAAAACAGAAGCACATAGTGCTATCATTTTATGTGAGCAAAATTAAATCAAATGACCATCCTCATTTGAGAGCTTAAGGGTTTTAAACCAGGTTTGTTTGCTTCCTTGTTGATTGGATTGAGTGTGGAGTTTGAACAAAAATATACAAAATAAAAATGGTTTCAAAACCATTTAAAAAAAACATTTGCAAATCAAGTGCTATAGCACTGTTTATTTTGTTTATTCAAAATGACCAAGCCAATTCAAAGTGACCACATGGTTTTATGCCTAGAATTGTGACTGTTGCACACTTCAAAAATCCTGAAAAGATTTGAATTCAAATAGAGTTTGAATTCATTTGAAAATGATTCCAGAAAATCAAATTAGAAAAAGAAAAGGAATAAAGAAAAGGAAAAGGGCCGGCGCTACTATTCTGGCCCAATAGCGAAACCAGCCCAGCTAGCCCACCCGGGTCCCCTCTATCTCTCTCTCGCACGCACAGACGCACCCACAGAGTCACTGACACTCGGACCCCACTCCCTCTCTGACAAGCGGGCCCTGTCCACGTCATCATCGTCTTCCCCCAGATTCCGCGCACGAACACCGCCGCTGGCCGTTGCTGCGTTGATTCCGCGGCGTAATTGGTATTGATTCATTGGGCGTTTCTTGTCGAGCTCCTGCCTACTTAAGCCCCTCCCTCTCGCGGCCATTTCCCCTCACCCAATTTCCTCTCCACGCCACCAGGCTGCTCGCAACTCGCGAGACACTGCCGCTGTTCCGACGACCTCGCCGACGAATTCCGGTGAGCACCGTGTCCCCCTCTGTCCATGGTTCATACTGGCATGCTCTACAGCTTCGTGCGCATCTACTGACATCTTTCATTTGCTCGCGCATGTCCTGTAGCCTCGGCAGCGACAACGACTGAGCGCCGCCGCTCTCTGCACGAATTCCGGCGACCTCTCCCCGTAAGTACCAGCCGCCCCTTGCCCTCTGTCTGATACGCCTAAGATCCCTAGCATCTTGCGCGTCTAACAGTGTCCTCCTCTTGTCTTAGCGCGACGCAGAACCTCGCCAACATCGACCAGCAGCCGTACCCGAAGCGTTCACGAACTCCGGCGAGGAATCCCCGACGACTCCGAGCGCCCCTTCTCCAACCAGAGGCGCGTTGAGCTTCACCTCGACACGGCGGTTCTGGTGAGCATCCTCTCCCCTCCCCGGACGACCTAGAACACCGGCACTGCCGCTGACAGACACGCCGCCGCCAGTCGCCGTGTAACATCCCTAAATTCATATTCCAAAACTCATTCATAGCATTCATGCATCATTCATCCATTTAGGGTTTTTCTCAAAATCACTTAGAGACAGAAGTTGAGCTATGATTTCATGTGTACAAATTCAACTCAATTGGCCATCACCCTTTGAGGTTGGATTGTTTAGGAACTTGATTGTTTGCCTCCATTGTTGGAAAGATTAGGTGTAGCATTTTAACCCAAGTTTCCAATTTAGAAATATTCTCTAAACCCTATTTCAATCATTCACAACTAGAGACAAATCTCTGTTTGTTTCAAAACCCAAGCTTGACCAGACCCTTACAAGGTAACCACTTGGTTAAATGACTGTATTTGAAACCACAGAACCCTGCAAAGATTCTCAATTTTGTTTGAATTCAAAAGGATTTGAATTCATATCAAAAATCATTCCAGAAAATAGAAATAGAAAAAGAAAAGAAGCAAACAAAAGAAAAGGGCCAGGCGCCAGGAATTTAGCCCAGCAGTGGAACAGGCCCAGCAAGCCCACCCGGGGATTTCTTTTTCTCCTCTCACGCGCGAACGCACACAACCAGTCGCTGACAGACGGACCCCACATTCACCTCGCGCACGTCGCTGACAAGCGGGCCTCCTCCACGCCAGCATCGTCTCCACCCGCACGACCAGTTCATCCCCAATCAACGCGGCCGTTTTCTGTGTTTAATTCGCGGCGTCAATTCGAATCAATGGCCGAGTGATTCTCGCGCATGACCAGGCTATATAAACCCCTCTGTCCCCTCTCTCTTTTCCCCCAAACCCCAAGCACAGAACGCCCCCAGGCTGCGCGCATTTCTCTCTGCAACCCCGCCGTCTCCGACGACTGCGCCGGCAAATTCCAGTGAGCCTAGAGTTCCCCTCGGTCTCGCATTTACGCTATCATGTTCAGTGAATCTCTGTGCACCTTCTGACACCCTCCGTTTACCTTCGCATGGCCCATAGCTTCGGCAACGTCCACGACTGGCCGCCACCGTCTTCTGCACGAACTCCGGCGAGCTCTAGTGGTAAGTCCAGACCGCCCCGAACCTTGTCGTTCACGCTCGCATGTTCTCCGTGACCTTCCGCATCTAACCACACCTCCCTTTGGCATCCTAGTGATCTACAACGTCGCCTCCGACCTCGAGCAGAA
Source organism: Avena atlantica (assembly GCA_910589765.1). Taxonomy (NCBI): domain Eukaryota; kingdom Viridiplantae; phylum Streptophyta; class Magnoliopsida; order Poales; family Poaceae; genus Avena; species Avena atlantica. Next base: position 110,639,294 of record OU342735.1, read on the forward strand.
CCACCGCTGCCAGATCCAACTCCGGCGAGAAATCTACCGCAACCCTGAGCGCCCCTTGCCGAGCTGACCACACGTCGAGCATCCCCACATCCTCGCGGTCTCGGTGAGCATCTTCCCTATCCACCTAGCGACCTGTACCGCCGGTGCCGCCACCGTCTGGTCATTGCCGCCGCGCACATCCGATAAGCGCCGCCAGGTTTTGGCTCGTTGATTTGGATCGTTGGATCTGTATCGAAGCGCAAGGAGAGATCCACTTAACCCCGAAGCGGTATGCGATCTGGAGCGTACGATCTGTTTAGATCCTGCGGCTGCAGAGCGCGATCCAACCGAAACGGTACGCGCCAATCACAACGCGACGCGTGGCTAGGGTTAGATCTAAAAATAGATTTAAAACCTGAAATTTGATCCAAATTCAAATGCTTATAACTTTTGATTGCCACGTTAGATTTTTACAAACTTTATACCGTTAGATTCAGTGAAACAAGGCCTTTCAGAATATCCAATTTATTTAGCATATAGTAACAGTTAAAAATGTTTTTATTGTTAGAACAAGTTTAAGGCTATTTTAGATATAGATTTATTTTGGTAAATTATATTAGTGCCAAATAAGTTTATTTGGCAAATTTGTGACATGTTAAAGTTTCTATAGACATGAGCATCCTTGGTAGAGTTTCCAAAATCACCATTTAGTAAAATACTTGCATGCATGCATCCATATTATTTTTGGTTGTATATAATTGTGTGTAATGGTATGCTATAATTTCTTGTGTAGATTTTGCTAGTGATTGTGATTGTGAAGAGTGCTACTCTCCCCACTACCAAGGCAAGTGATATTTGCATGAATATTTCTATCCTATGTTTTGTAATAGCATTAGATATTTTGCTAAAGTATTGCATGCTATTTTTGCCTAGTGCTAAGTTGGGAAATCCTAAGTAGAGTAGAATAGTAGAATTGCTAGGGAATTCTCCTAAGTTAAGTTACCATAACCTGCTTAGCCTAGCTACTTAGCAAACAAGGGTGATGAACATCTATACTTATTATGATAAAAATATTTCTAAGTCAAGAGACTTATACTTTTCTAATAAAACCACTAAGTCCAATGAACCTCCTGGGTGGAATGGAAAGAATGGGTTATGTTGAGTGGTTACACAAAGCCATGGACTTGGGTTGTGTATCTCACTTGTGGTAAGCCACCCAGGCACAAAGGGATTTGGAGGCCAAGTGTTGAGAAAGCTTACAGTGCAACCACTTGGCAATATGGGCTCTGCCTTGATCATATAGGTTGCTAGAACTTAGCCATTTGGACAGTTGGTGGTAGATGGGAACATAGGTTGGAGCGCGTCCACTTGACTAAGGAAAGGCTTCTGAAAGGTCCTGTCTTGGGAAACCAAGTCTGGTGGGGAAAGTGCACAACCTCTGCAGATGGAAAACGTAAGTACTTAGCCTAGTCCAAGGAAATGGACACTTTTGAGCATCAAGACATGGAAGCTACAAGAATCTCATCACTCCAACTTCTAAGTAAAAATTTGTGGGTGAACAAGGGTGAAGGACCCCAATGTCTATTGGTGGTTCCTTGGGAATGTTTTGACAAAGAAAAACTTAGTGTTTTCAACTAATAGGAAGAACTTATTTTCAAGCAAAGCAAGCCAAGCTACACTTAGCCAAAATGCATATAGTAATATAGTCCACTTAAAATATAATAAGGTATCACTTGCCAATACTATTCCAAAGTATTGACCCACTGTGGCTGTAACTTGTGATGTTGCAGGTTACTCCGATGATGAATAGGAGTCATGAGTCTACACTCAACATGCTTGCCTGTGGCACATGAAGATGAAGACTTATGTTTATTTACTTATTCCTTAAACTCTTGTATTAGGCCTATGGCCCTGAGTTGTAAAAGACTATGTTTAATCTCTGGAATGAATGTAATAAACGACCTTTGTATCTGTGTACTTCATCTTAAACTGCGGATGCTAGCATTGATCCAGGGACTAGCATTGCAATCACAGGGATCCTTTCCTTTATAAAGGAGGGGTCTAACAGATGGTATCAGAGCACTGTGTTGCCTGTAGGATTATGACCCTAGGATTGGAAAACCACTAAGGAAAAAAGTTTTTCAACTACTTCTACACTTGTCTATTCTTCTCGTAAAACTTTTCTAATCTCTTTCAACTTCCTTTGTAGATGAACTCCATCAACGAAGCCGTGAAGAAGGGACCACTCATGACCATGACCTTGGAGTGTGAAACGGAGTTTCCCAATATTCTCAAGGACCTCATGGAGGCAATGGATGCACATGGTGCAGCCGTGTACAAGGGCTTTCCGGTGATGGATGAAGGAGTGGAGTATTGGTGGGTGCAACTTCACTTGTACAAAAACAAGGAAGACAGCCACAAAGAAAGGGGATTCTGCATGTACACCAACACTACAATGCACACCACATTCTTTGAGTCAGCCAGGGATGCAGCTTGGAGGACTATCAAAGAACTAAGTGCTAGAGTCAAGTGCAGAATGTTCAACCTCCAAAAGGACTTAGAGAAAGAGAAGGAGCTTACTCAAGAGTTGGAAGACACCAACCAAGAGATAAGGGGAGATGTTATAGACTTAGTGATAGAGTCAAGAGAGCAAGATTGGTGGATTGCCTCTAGGAACATTGTGTTTTCTAATAGATCCCGTGAGATTGGATTGTAAGGACACTTCGTTAGTTGGACCACCACCTATCACCTTATTTCCAAAAATGATACTTTAAAATAAGTGTGGATCCTTGATTGGTGTAATAGACTTATGCATGCATGACTGACGTGATGATTGTGTTCCATGGATATGTGTGAATGTTGTCTTGATTTACCTTGAATTATGTTGTTCTAACATTTTCATTCTTATAAATAGATGCCTATTGCCATCAGCACTATTGAGGAGTTTCGGGTTACTCGTTTTGGTCCCCGTATCGTTGAGCTTACCACTCTGCTTGATCTTCCTCTACCCACCATCACGGTGTATCCACTCACCAAGTTCGAGAGGAAGGACCTCTGGGGCTTCAAGGTGAACCAGCCCGGACGCCAGACTGAGCCTACTACGGAGGCCATCGTCTTCAAGCTGATGCACGACGACAGGGAGAGAGGCATGGAGGTAGTCATGCAGGACCTGATAGGACGACTGTTAGGCCGTCACTCCCGACAGGTTAGGGGCACTCACTTCCACGTCTTCGGAAGACGTGATGTTGATGGAGAGTCCATCGACTTTGAGGACGACTCGAGGAGCACTGCAGAGCCGATACGTCTCTATCTTCAGGACTTAGAGACTCTTCTCAGGCACGTAGATACGGACAGGACGAACGTCATGCTAGGTAATGACGAGCTTCAGGTGCAGCTTCGCGAGAAGGACAAGCTCTTTGCGCAGCAGGATGAGATGATCAAGGAAATGGAGACGAAGTTCGAGGCCCAGGACCGCAAGTTCAAGAGTCAGGAGAAACGCGTCCAGGATAGGAACAAGAAGATCCGGGACATGACCGAGGAACTGAAGTCCAAGGATTTCGAGCTAGAGCAGCAGCAGATGGTTATTGAGAGGCTTCGCTCCCAGAAGAGGGCTCTCAAGGCCAAGGTCGATTCCTTGACCACTACGATTGAGGAGAACAAGACCGCGATGGAGAACGCAGGTCTTACCTTCGTCGAGGAGGAGATTGACGCTGACGAGTAGACTTGACTACTCGTTTACCTTTCATATTCATACTTGTTATTGTGAACTTATTATTGGACCATCCGACATGTGGATGGCTTGCCACTTGTGTGTTTTACTTCATGAGCTTATTATGTGGTTGTTGAACCTTTATCCTTATGTTGCTTGTTATGTGTTTGCTTATGATGTCTTGTGCATAAAACATCTATGGGTATCTCATTCTTATCTACTTGAACAAACCACAGATGCCTCCCCGTCGCGCAAATCCCAACCCCAACAACATCACCCCGGAAATGCAACAAATGATGAATGCGCAAACACAGCTTATGAAAATGATGACAACATTCATCCAAAACCAGAATAACAACAACAACCCCAACAACAACAACAACAACAACAACAATAACAACAACAACAACAACAACAACCCTCCGGGTTTTGATATGCTCACCAGATTTCTGCGTCTGAGGCCAGCAAAGTTTTCGGGAACAACTGATCCCATGGTAGCCGATGACTGGCTACGTTTTGTGAACAAGGACTTAGTGACCGTGGGCTGCACGGATGCTGAAAAGGTCAGGTTCGCAGCACATCTGTTGGAAGGACCAGCCGCCACATGGTGGGACAACTTCCAAATCACCACTCCTATTGATGAGGTGACTTGGGCTATCTTTGAAGATGGTTTTCGCACGGCTCATATCTCATCAGGAATAATGAGTCTGAAAAAGAAGGAGTTTCACAACCTGAAACAGCGCCACCGCAGCGTGGCAGAATACATAGAAGAGTTCAACAATCTGGTGCGCTATGCACCGGATGAGGTTGACACAGATGCCAAAAGAAAGGAAAATTTTCTGGAAGGCTTGAATGATGAGCTGAATCTGCAGTTGTCTGTGGCATATGTTCCAACTTATCAGTCTTTGTGTGATAAGGCTGCTATTTTGGAAAGTAAAATGAAGCAAGTCGAGAGTAGAAAGAGGAAACACTCCGACAAACACAGCTCGGGATCGTCTCACAAACGATCTCACTATGATGACAGTGGCAACTCAGGATCCCATAAACATGGGAAATTCAGCAAGCACAACCACAACCGTCATGACAACAAGCATCATCGCAGTCATGACAAGGACAAGTACAAGAACCACAAGGGTGGACATAAGAGCCACTATGGTGGAAATGGTAGTGGAAGTGGAGGCCAACCTCCTAAAAAGGACATCAGTCAGGTTGAGTGCTTCAAATGCAAGAAGCTGGGGCATTATGCTAATGAGTGCCCTGAGAAAAAAGTGGAAGGACCTAGCAAGCCAAATCCTTTCCAGAAAGGACAGGTTAACCAAATAAATGTGGAGGAGGTCTATGAAGAGCCTGATACTGTTGCTGGTAAGTTCAGACTCAATTCCATTCCAGCATTTGTACTCTTTGACACCGGTGCATCTCATTCATTCATATCAAAAGCATTTGTTGATAGAAATGGGTTTGCATCTGAAAACATTGGGTGTCCAATAAAAGTTAGTTCTCCGGGTGGAGACATGATAGTAAGTCTTGGACGCCGGGACCTAGTCATAGAGTTTGGAAAACATAAGTTTCCAGTAAGCCTGATAATCCTAGATTCCCAAGGACTAGACGTAATTTTGGGAATGGATTGGATGGCTAAGTATGAAGGAATACTAGATTGTGCCAATCGTACAGTTGCACTCACAACCCCAGAAGGAAAAAGAAAAAATTCAAGTCAAACTTTGAATCCAAAGGAAGTAAGCTGAATTCTCTTAAGGGGGTTAGCATGGACAGTGTGCCAATAGTATGTGAGTATCCGGATGTGTTTCCGGAAGAGTTACCAGGAATGCCACCGGATAGAGATGTGGAGTTTCTGATAGATTTGGTGCCAGGTTCAGGACCAATAGCTAAGAGACCGTACAAAATGTCAGTTGATGAACTGAAAGAGCTCAAGAAACAGTTAGGAGATCAGTTACAGAAAGGGTTTATTCAACCAAGTTCTTCATCTTGGGGAGCCCCAGTATTGTTTGTCGAGAAAAAGGATAGAATGCAAAGATTTTGTATTGACTACCGTTCTCTCAACGAGGTTACCATCAAGAACAAATATCCTTTGCCAAGAATCAACGACTTATTTGATCAGCTAGAAGGAGCATGTGTATTCTCGAAGATTGATCTCCGGTCAGGTTATTTTCAACTCAAGATAAGAGAGCAAGACATACCAAAAACAGCATTCACCACAAGGTATGGATTGTATGAGTATACTGTGATGCCTTTTGGATTAACCAACGCTCCGGCATACTTCATGAATATGATGAACAAGGTGTTCATGGAATTTCTTGACAAGTTCGTTATCGTTTTCATCGATGATATCTTGGTCTACTCCAAGAGCAAGGAAGAACATGAAAGACACTTACGCTTGATACTTGAGAAACTGAGGGAACATAAACTTTATGCCAAATTCAGCAAGTGTGAGTTCTGGTTAGAGAAAGTTGGTTTTCTTGGTCATGTGATGACGAAGGATGGTGTGGCAGTCGATCCTGCTAAGGTTTCAGCTGTGACAGAATGGGAATCACCCAAGAATGTAAAAGAAGTTCGTAGTTTCCTTGGCTTAGCAGGTTACTACAGAAGGTTCATTGAGAATTTCTCGAAGGTTGCTAAGCCAATGACAGAATTGCTAAAGAAGGACAAGAAATTTGCTTGGACTGAAGGTTGCGAAGCCAGTTTCCAAGAGTTGAAGAAGAGACTTGTGACAGCGCCAGTTCTATGTCTGCCAGATTTGGAAAAGGATTTCCAAGTATATTGTGATGCGTCTCATCAAGGTTTGGGTGCCGTGCTTATGCAAGATGGTAAAGTCGTAGCCTATGCTTCGAGACAACTCAAATCATGAAGTAAACTATCCTACTCATGATTTGGAGTTAGCCTCTGTCGTCCATGCACTCAAAACATGGAGACATTACCTTTTGGGAAAGCGTTGTGAAGTGTTCACCGATCATAAGAGTTTGAAGTATATCTTCACCCAGAAGGAAATCAACATGAGACAAAGAAGATGGCTAGAACTTATCAAGGATTACGACTTAAGTTTGCAATACCATCCCGGTAAAGCAAATGTAGTAGCGGATGCTCTAAGTCGTAAGACGTTTGTAAATGGCCTTACCAAAGGTGAATTGCCAGAAGACTTGTGTAAGCAATTCAAAGAACTCAGATTGGAGATTGTGCCAGAAGGACATCTCATGTCCTTAGATGTTCAACCCACTCTATTGGACAAAATCCGAGAAGTTCAGAAGACTGATGAGGAAATTGAAAAGATTAAGGAAAATATTAGTATAGGGAAGCCTAAGAGTTTTCATGTTGACGAACAGGGTACTTTATGGCACGGGAAACGTATATGTGTTCCACAAGACCCAGAGTTGCGGAAACTGATCTTACAGGAAGGTCACAACTCTCCGTATTCTATTCACCCGGGAAATACCAAGATGTACATGGACATGAAGGAAAGGTTTTGGTGGAACAATCTCAAAAGGGACATCGCCGAACACATTGCTTTGTGTGATGTGTGTAGCAGAGTCAAAGCGGAGCACCAGAAACCAGCGGGTTTGCTTCAACCACTGCCTATTCCTGAATGGAAGTGGGAAAATATTGGTATGGATTTCATTACCGGATTACCAAGGACCAGGTCAGGGTATGATTCCATATGGGTAGTAGTGGATCGCCTAACTAAAGTGGCTCATTTTATACCAGTGAAGACAACCTATACAAGTGCCAAGTTAGCTAAAATCTACATGAGCAGAATTGTATGCCTTCACGGTGTACCTAAGAGTATTGTATCAGATAGAGGAACCCAGTTCACATCTCACTTTTGGAGACAGCTTCATGAATCCTTAGGAACGAGATTGGAATTCAGCACTGCTTTTCATCCTCAAACGGATGGACAAACAGAAAGGACCAACCAAATTCTTGAAGACATGTTGAGAGCCTGTGCTTTAGACTATGGAGCAAGTTGGGATGAAAGCTTGCCTTACGCAGAGTTCTCTTACAACAATAGTCATCAAGCTAGTATTGGAATGGCACCATTTGAGTTACTCTACGGAAGGAAGTGTACCACCCCATTGTTATGGAATGGTGTGGGAGAAAGAAGCTTATTTGGACCTGATCTTATCAAAGACGCCGAAGAGAAAGTCAAATTGGTTAAGGACAGATTGAAGGTAGCACAATCCCGACAGAAAAGCTACGCGAATTCTAAGCGTAGAGAAGTCACCTACGAAGTTGGGGATAGAGCTTATCTTAGAGTGTCGCCACTTCGTGGAGTGAAAAGATTTGGAGTCAAAGGAAAGTTGGCACCAAGATATGTTGGGCCATTCAAGATTCTAAGTCGCAAGGGAGAAGTTGCATATGAAGTTGAGTTGCCAGAATCCCTGTCAGCAGTCCATAACGTATTTCATGTGAGTCAGCTTAAGAAATGTCACCCAGAAATGGAAGAGTCTTCTTTGAAGGATACCATACCTTTGGAAGAAGTTCAGCTAGAAAGTGATCTCACTTATGAGGAAAAGCCGGTCAAGATTCTAGAGACCGCAGAAAGAGTTACCAGGACCAAGACTATCAAGTTTTGTAAAGTGCAATGGAATCATCACTCCGAAGAGGAAGCAACATGGGAAAGAGAAGATGATCTTCGGAAAGACCACCCTCACCTATTTGCTAGCCAAACCGAATCTCGAGGGCGAGATTCATCTTAAGAGGGTTAGATTTGTAACATCCCTAAATTCATATTCCAAAACTCATTCATAGCATTCTTGCATCATTCATCCATTTAGGGTTTTTCTCAAAATCACTTAGAGACAGAAGTTGAGCTATGATTTCATGTGTACAAATTCAACTCAATTGGCCATCACCCTTTGAGGTTGGATTGTTTAGGAACTTGATTGTTTGCCTCCATTGTTGGAAAGATTAGGTGTAGCATTTTAACCCAAGTTTCCAATTTAGAAATATTCTCTAAACCCTATTTCAATCATTCACAACTAGAGACAAATCTCTGTTTGTTTCAAAACCCAAGCTTGACCAGACCCTTACAAGGTAACCACTTGGTTAAATGACTGTATTTGAAACCACAGAACCCTGCAAAGATTCTCAATTTTGTTTGAATTCAAAAGGATTTGAATTCATATCAAAAATCATTCCAGAAAATAGAAATAGAAAAAGAAAAGAAGCAAACAAAAGAAAAGGGCCAGGCGCCAGGAATTTAGCCCAGCAGTGGAACAGGCCCAGCAAGCCCACCCGGGGATTTCTTTTTCTCCTCTCACGCGCGAACGCACACAACCAGTCGCTGACAGACGGACCCCACATTCACCTCGCGCACGTCGCTGACAAGCGGGCCTCCTCCACGCCAGCATCGTCTCCACCCGCACGACCAGTTCATCCCCAATCAACGCGGCCGTTTTCTGTGTTTAATTCGCGGCGTCAATTCGAATCAATGGCCGAGTGATTCTCGCGCATGACCAGGCTATATAAACCCCCTCTGTCCCCTCTCTCTTTTCCCCCAAACCCCAAGCACAGAACGCCCCCAGGCTGCGCGCATTTCTCTCTGCAACCCCGCCGTCTCCGACGACTGCGCCGGCAAATTCCAGTGAGCCTAGAGTTCCCCTCGGTCTCGCGTTTACGCTATCATGTTCAGTGAATCTTTGTGCACCTTCTGACACCCTCCGTTTACCTTCGCATGGCCCATAGCTTCGGCAACGTCCACGACTGGCCGCCACCGTCTTCTGCACGAACTCCGGCGAGCTCTAGTGGTAAGTCCAGACCGCCCCGAACCTTGTCGTTCACGCTCGCATGTTCTCCGTGACCTTCCGCATCTAACCACACCTCCCTTTGGCATCCTAGTGATCTACAACGTCGCCTCCGACCTCGAGCAGAACCACCGCTGCCAGATCCAACTCCGGCGAGAAATCTACCGCAACCCTGAGCGCCCCTTGCCGAGCTGACCACACGTCGAGCATCCCCACATCCTCGCGGTCTCGGTGAGCATCTTCCCTATCCACCTAGCGACCTGTACCGCCGGCGCCGCCACCGTCTGGTCATTGCCGCCGCGCACATCCGATAAGCGCCGCCAGTTTTTGGCTCGTTGATTTGGATCGTTGGATCTGTATCGAAGCGCTAGGAGAGATCCACTTAACCCCGAAGCGGTACGCGATCTGGAGCGTACGATCTGTTTAGATCCTGCGGCTGCAGAGCGCGATCCAACCGAAACGGTACACGCCAATCACAGCGCGACGCGTGGCTAGGGTTAGATCTAAAAATAGATTTAAAACCTGAAATTTGATCCAAATTCAAATGCTTATAACTTTTGATTGCCACGTTAGATTTTTACAAACTTTATACTGTTAGATTCAGTGAAACAAGGCCTTTCAGAATATCCAATTTATTTAGCATATAGTAACAGTTAAAAATGTTTTTATTTGTAGAACAAGTTTAAGGCTATTTTAGATATAGATTTATTTTGGTAAATTATATTAGTGCCAAATAAGTTTAGTTGGCAAATTTGTGACATGTTAAAGTTTATATAGACATGAGCATCCTTGGTAGAGTTTCCAAAATCACCATTTAGTAAAATACTTGCATGCATGCATCCATATTATTTTTGGTTGTATATAATTGTGTGTAATGGTATGCTATAATTTCTTGTGTAGATTTTGCTAGTGATTGTGATTGTGAAGAGTGCTACTCTCCCCACTACCAAGGCAAGTGATATTTTCATGAATATTTCTATCCTATGTTTTGTAATAGCATTAGATATTTTGCTAAAGTATTGCATGCTATTTTTGCCTAGTGCTAAGTTGGGAAATCCTAAGTAGAGTAGAATAGTAGAATTGCTAGGGAGTTCTCCTAAGTTAAGTTACCATAACATGCTTAGCCTAGCTACTTAGCAAACAAGGGTGGTGAACATCTATACTTATTATGATAAAAATATTTCTAAGTCAAGAGACTTATACTTTTCTAATAAAACCACTAAGTCCAATGAACCTCCTGGGTGGAATGGAAAGAATGGGTTATGTTGAGTGGTTACACAAGGCCATGGACTTGGGTTGTGTATCTCACTTGTGGTAAGCCACCCAGGCACAAAGGGATTTGAAGGCCAAGTGTTGAGAAAGCTTACAGTGCAACCACTTGGCAATATGGGCTCTGCCTTGATCATATAGGTTGCTAGAACTTAGCCATTTGGACAGTTGGTGGTAGATGGGAAGATAGGTTGGAGCGCGTCCACTTGACTAAGGAAAGGCTTCTGAAAGGTCCTGTCTTGGGAAACCAAGTCTGGTGGGGAAAGTGCACAACCTCTGCAGATGGAAAACCTAAGTACTTAGCCTAGTCCAAGGAAATGGACACTTTTGAGCATCAAGACATGGAAGCTACAAGAATCTCATCACTCCAACTTCTAAGTAAAAATTTGTGGGTGAACAAGGGTGAAGGACCCCAATGTCTATTGGTGGTTCCTTGGGAATGTTTTGACAAAGAAAAACTTAGTGTTTTCAACTAATAGGAAGAACTTATTTTCAAGCAAAGCAAGCCAAGCTACACTTAGCCAAAATGCATATAGTAATATAGACCACTTAAAATATAATAAGGTATCACTTGCCAATACTATTCCAAAGTATTGACCCACTGTGGCTGTAACTTGTGATGTTGCATGTTACTCCGATGATGAATAGGAGTCATGAGTCTACACTCAACATGCTTGCCTGTGGCACATGAAGATGAAGACTTATGTTTATTTACTTATTCCTTAAACTCTTGTATTAGGCCTATGGCCCTGAGTTGTAAAAGACTATGTTTAATCTCTGGAATGAATGTAATAAACGACCTTTGTATCTGTGTACTTCATCTTAAACTGTGGATGCTAGCATTGATCCAGGGACTAGCATTGCAATCACAGGGATCCTTTCCTTTATAAAGGAGGGGTCTAACAGATGGTATCACGCTAGCGAATGGTCAAAGCAACAGCAACCGTTGGATGTAGATCTTGCGGTTTAGATTAGATCTGAGCGAAACGTTTTCTTTGAATCTGGCGCGTTGGATCTGACTTGATCTGACGGCGCGGAAGGGTGTTCCTGAGTGAAATGGTATCGGCCAATAGGATAGCGCCGCGTGGCTAGGGTTTGGTTTAAAAACAGAATTTGAAATCTGATTTATATCCAAATTTGATTTAGCTATAACTTTTGATTCCCACGTTAGATTTTGGCAAATTTTATACCGTTGGAATCAGGAGAGCAAGCCCTTTCCATTTAGGCAATGTGTTTAAAGTTTTGCTTCTGTTAAAATAGTTTTATTTGCAGAAACATCTGTAGGGCTTATTTGAGCATATGAAATGTTTAGGAATTGTTTTTAGTGTCAAATAAACTTGCTTTGGCAAGTTTTTGACTTGTTCAAGATTCAGTACTATGCACTTGCTTGGTTGAGTTTTAAAAATCATCACTTATCATTTTGCATGCATGCATATGTATTTTTGTTTGTTTGTATATGTTGTGTGTAATTTGTTGCTACCATTCTTTGTGTAGACTTTGGTACTAGTGATTGTGATTGTGAAGAGTGCTACTATCCCAACTACCAAGGCAAGTGGTACTTCATGAATATTTCTATCCCTATATTTTATACTAAGCACTAGAAATATTTTGCTAAGTCTTGCATGTTAATATTTTTTCCTATATGCCTTGTTGGCGAAATCCTAAGTAGTTGTAGAATTTCTAGGAAATTTCAAATTAAGTTACTATCTATGCCATGCTTAGCCTAGCTAGTAGCAAACAAGGGTTGGTGAAATATACATGCTATGAAGAAAATATTTCTAAGTCTTTGGACTTATGTTTTTCTTAATAAAACAACTAAGTCAATGAATCACCTGGGTGGAAAGGGACTTGATTGGTGGTTTTGGTTGAGTGGTTACACAAGGCCCATGGCTATGGTTTACCTTGTGTATCTCACTTGTGGAAAGCCACCCAGGAACAAAGGGATTTTAGAGGCCAAGTGTTGAGAAGCTTCTAGTGCAGCCACTTGGCAATATGGGCTCTGCCTGGATCACATAGGTTGCTAGAACTTAGCCATTTGGACAGTTTGTGGTAGTGGGATGATAGGTTGGAACGCGTCCATTTGGTCTAAGGGAAGGCTTCTGAAAGGTCCTGTCTTGGTGAAACCAAGTCTGGTGAGGAAAGTGCACAACCTCTGCAGATGGAAAAATCTAAGTACTTAGCCAAGTCCATGGCAATGGACAACTTGAGCATCAAGACATGGAAGCTATCAAGAATCTTATCATTCCAACTTCTAAGTAAAAACTTGTGGGTGAACAAGGGTGAAGGACCTCAATGTCTATTGATGGTTCCTTGGGAAAAGTTTTGACAAATAAAACTTAGTGATTTCAACTAATAGGAAAAACCTATTTTGAGCAAAGCAAGCCAAGCTACACTTAGCCAAATTGCATATAGTAATATAGTCCACCTAAATTTTACTAAGGTATCACTTGCCAATACTATTCCAAAGTATTGACCCACTGTGGCTGTAACTTGTGATGTTGCAGGTTACTCTGATGAAGATTAGGTGTCATGAGTCTACACTCAACATGTTTGCCTGTGGCACATGAAGATGAAGACTTATATTTATTTACTTATTCAAACTCTTGTATTAGGCCTGTGGCCTTGATTTGTAAAGACTATGTTTATCTCTGAAATGGATGTAATAAATGACCTTTGTATCTGTGTACTTCATCTTAAACTGTGGATGCTAGCAATGATCCAGGGACTAGCATTGTAATCACAGGGATCCTTTTCCTTTACAAAGGAGGGATCTTACAATCACCATCATCAAAATGATCGGTATTCTTTCAAAATCCATTCTTTAGTAATCTTTTAGTGTAGTAAACACTTTACATACATCTTCTATTCATCCTTATCATGACGACTTTCATGATCAAGCTACTGTAGCTTATAAAGGCGAATCGTGAGTATAACATTACTTTCCAAAACCCTTTTGGATGATTAGGATGTCTAGCATCTCCAACCTTCGTAAATTCTCATCCAATATGATAACATATATTATACTCTATCATATTGCAACCAAAACAGTGTTTCAGATATCGTTATATCTGCCACACATGATGGTTTCTGAAACAATTCTTTCAGCTCCTAGATAATCTTGATATTAAAACAATCAAGAATCATGGAGGCAAACATGATACTTAAGATACTAACACTGGAATTGTTACTCTCGATTTAATACCAATTATTAAATTTCACGGAGTAAATAGAGTTTGCTGAAAGTTTGCAATAGGACTTTAAACTTTAGATTGACACTCAACACAATACGATACCAGTTCGTAAAGTAAATATCTAGAATTCTATAGTTCTATTATCTCAATTACAACTATGCATAAGGTAGTGAACGAATGCCAATGACTACAACAAATTATGCAAATTCACTTTGATTTAATTTATGATAAATTGAGTTCTACTAATCCAAATTAGAAATGAACTGCCACTCAAAAACGACACCCCTCGTGTCTTTTTGGTGATTACATGAACCAAATCCACTACACCAAGTCCGATCATCACGTGAGTCGGTGTAGCTTCAAAGGCGAGCATCCATATGGTCATCATATCAAAACATATGACTCATGCTTAACCTTTCGGTCCGTGTTCCGAGGCCATGTCTGTACATGCTAGGCTCGCCAAGTAAGAACCTTAGTATTCGCGTGTGTAACTGTCTTACACCCGAGATATGCTCGTGGATTCAAGTACACCCGATCATCACGTGATGTCGACGAAACATTATAGGTGCATACTTGGAAGAACACATTTTTATCTTGATATCTAAATGAGGGATCATCTTATTATGCTAATAAAACGCCAAACAAGCAATATAAGATGCAATCAAACATCACATGTTTATAAGTGAAATGATATGGTTCCCGCATATGATCTCCATCATGTGCACCGTGGAATGATCTCTATCATACCTTTATGTGTAAGGCCAAGGTCTATGGAACTTACACGCTATGTGTGTTGTAAGAGTATCATCTCATACTTCTACTTACAACATCACCATATCATAACACTAGCCCAACAACAATCTAAACTAGACGCCTCTAATTTATCCATTGCAAATTTTACGTGGTTTAGGGCTTTCGAAGATAGAATCGTTCTTACCTACGAACATGAACCACAACGAGGATAACCAAATTGTTGACAACTCGTTGCAAATTAGATATTGACTATAGTAGGAGAGACAGACACCCGCTAGCCACTTATGCAAAACTAGTTGCATGTCAAGCGTGGAACAGGTCTCATGTGCGAGGACATGTAAAGTTTGTCCGGGCCGCTTCATCCCACTATGCCACCAATATCCAAAGTACAACTAAGAAGCAATAAAATGATCATCATCGCCCACATACTCATATGTGTACTACCCGTGCAAAGTATCTACGCATAGATCCGACTCTGATACCATTGTAGGGTTCGCAGCATAGAAAACAAAAAATTTCCTACGATGGGAACAACTATGTACCAAGATCTATCTACTAGATACAAACAACGGGCGAATGTATATCCGTAGAGAACATACCCTTGAAGACCGACAAAGCTTAACGAGTCCAAACTCGTGGTTGATGTAGACGATCTCTTGCCGATCTCAAGATCGAGAGGAAGTCCTAGCGCCGCAAAACAGTAGCGCATCCGTGCTCGCACACACGTTCGAGGCACCGAGCAACCTCCGCCTCCTCGCTCCAGCGATGCAGCGGAAGCACAACTCCTTCTTGCCGAATAGCCACCGGGAACATGTATCTCGCTAGTCCGAGACCATGGGGGATAAATTCTAGAGGGGGAGAGAGATCCTTCACGAGGAGGTGTGAGTGAGAGAGAGGGAGGGGGATCATTTTATAGGGAGAGGGGGGCACCCAAGGGGCCATGCGCCCAGCCATGGGGCTGCCCCCTCCTCCTCCACATTCATGTGGGTGGACACTCCACTCACAAAATGCCTTTCAATTCCCTCCACTCAAAAACCCACTCAAATTCCCATTAAATTTCCACCAAATTTAATGCAAACTCTCATTAAATAAAACTCCTTTTATTTATTCAGAATTTTGTCAATTACTTTAATGACAAACATTCACATATAACCCCTTTCTAGTATTTCATTTCACATGCAGAAACACTTTCTGCAATTTCACCCGAAAACCCGTTTCGGTATCTAGTGAAATAAATTCCTGTGCTTGTTATTCTTTCCGGCATGAAACTTTTGCTCCAAATGGATGTCGGTGTCTCTTAAGTGTGTCACCCTACGGTTCGTGAATAATGCGGACATGATCGAGACCCCTCTCGGATCAATAATCAGAAGCGGGATCTGGAGACCCATACTGACTCCCACACATTCAACGATGACTTTCTTGTGATCGTCGGAACCTTTTACGCTAGTATCTTAATCCTTTTGTTTCGCGATATATTACATCCGAGATTCGATCATCGGTATCTCCATACCTAGTTTGATCTCATTACTGACATGTACTCTTTTCTCGTTCCCGTGATATAACATTCTAGTGATCAAATCACTTGCTTGCAAGCTAATCAATGTGATATCACCGAGAGGGCCCAGAGCATATCTATCCGTCATCGGGATGAACAAATTCCACTCTCGATCCATGGGCCTCAACATAACACTTTATTAGTTCTGAATCCATCTTTATAATCACCCTGTTACGGTGTGACGTTTGATGTTATTAAGAAACTCTTCCGGTGTTAGTGATTCACATGATCTCATGGTCTAAGGATTAGGATCACTTCGTAAGTTGTTATACAATATAAACTCAATGACTTTGATCGTAATGCTATACTTCGGATGAATGTTCATCACACCATTACACTAATGTTGTGATCCCGTTATTAACAACATCCAATGTCCATGATCAGGAAACCTTGATCATCTTGTTAATCAATGATCTAGTTTATAAGAGAGGCATAACTAGGAACTACCTTTTGTTTATTAAACACACATGTATTAATGTTTCCGTATTAATACAATTATAGCATGTAAAATAAACATTTATCATAAATAAGGAATACGATAATAACCACTTTATTATTGCCTCTCGGGCATATTCCCTTCACATCAGTGGTCTTATTGACCATCAAAACTTGGTGCTCTTTCTTGATATCCACTTCCGTAGAATTTAGCATGGAGAAGAGTTCAGGTAACGACTTGTCCATGTTTTGCATATTGTAGTTCATCACAAAGTTTTTATAACTTGGTGGTAGTGATTGGAGGAAACGGTGAATCCCCAAAGCATTAGGAATCACTATACCCAAGCTTTGGAGCTTACTTGCGTGCCCAGACATCTTACGCACATGCTCACTGACGGAGTTGCCCTCTTCCATCTTACAGTTAAAGAACTTTTCAGAAGCTTCATAACTCTCAACTACAGCGTGAGCCTCAAATATCATTTTTAGTTCACATACAATATCATGTGGGTCAAAGTTCTCAAACCTTTTCTGAAGCTCTAATTCCAAACCATACAAGATAGCACACTGAACTATGGAGTACTAATTCTTCCGAGTGAGGAAAACATTCATCACCTCATCGGCAGCGGTAGCTGCATGTGGGTCACCCAGCGGTGCATCCAGCACATAGTTAAAATTACCAGCATTGAGGACAATCCTCAAGTTGGGGAACCAATCCGTGAAGTTGCTTCCATTGTTTTCCAACTTTTCTTTCTCTAGGAACGCATTAAAATTGATGGTAGGGGCTATCATTGATCTACAACATATTTGCAATAGTTTAGATTAAGTTTACGACAAACTGAGTTCTAATTAATAGTTAAAGTAATCTAGGTGAAGTCCCTCTCAAAACAATATCCCTCACATTGTTTTAGTGATCACACGAACCAAATACACCACATCAAAACCGATCATCACGAGAGATGATGTAGCTTCAATGGCGAACAATCAACATGTTCATCATATCTACTATATGACTCATGCTGTACCTTTTGGTGATCCGTGTTTCGAGACCATGTCTGTATATGCTAGGCTCATCAAGATCAAACCTTAGCTTCTGCATGAGCAAATCTGGCTTGTTCCCGTTGTATACACTCGCAGAATCTAACACACCCAATCATCACGTGGTGCTTCGAAACAACGAGCTTTGGCAACGGTGCCTACTAAGGATGAACACTTTATAACTTGATATTTTGTGAGAGGGATCATCTTATAATGCTACCGTCATGAACTAAGCACTACAATATGTATAAAAGTATTAACATCACATGCAATTCAAAATATGTGACATGATATGGCCTTTCTTCTTGTGCTTCGGATCTCCATCTTCAAGCACGAATATGATCTCCATCATCACTAGCGTGGCGTCAAGGTCAATGGCACCGCTCCATGGTTGTCGTCCACCAGCATCAACTATTACAACTACTTTGAATAATAGACGCGCATGTCTTAACAAAATTAAAAGACAACCATAAGGCTCATGCCGGTTGCCGACTTACAATAAGGAACATTTCATACACATATATAATCACAATCATGGCCATATCACATCACAACACACCCCTACAAAACAAATTTACACGCCTCTAATTTTCTTTGCATGTTTTACGTGGTTTGGGTCTTTCAATAAGTGTCGTTCTAACTTACGAACAAGAACCACAACGTTGATACTAGTATTGTCAATCACCCATTGTAAATTGAATCTTCACTATGTTGGGATAAACAGGCACTCGCAAAGCCACTTATGCAATACAAGTTGCATGTCAAGCGTGGAGCAAGTCTCATGAACAATGTCATGTAAGGTTAGCACGTGCCACTTCATCCCACCATCCCGCAATATGCAAAGTACACAAGAATCAATCGACAACAAGAGCATCAACGCCCACAATGACCATTGTGTTCTACTCATGCAACAGATCTATATATAGACATGGCTCTGATACCACTATAGGGGTTCGTAGCATGGAAAACAAAAAAATTCTACCGCATGAACACACACAAGCCAAGATCTATCTACTATATTGTAGCAACGAGTCAATTAGAGTACTCACCCTCGAAAATTCCAAAGCGGTTAACGAGAGCAGATTCTCGTGGGCGATGTAGTCG
Source organism: Avena atlantica (assembly GCA_910589765.1). Taxonomy (NCBI): domain Eukaryota; kingdom Viridiplantae; phylum Streptophyta; class Magnoliopsida; order Poales; family Poaceae; genus Avena; species Avena atlantica. The sequence continues at coordinate 110,658,077 of OU342735.1, forward strand.
TACACTTGCCGATCTCAAGATCGCGTAGACGATCCTTCCGGCGCTGGGTTCCGGCAGTGCTTTTGCAGTCGGTCACACGTTCGGTAATCGATGTAGACCTTCCTCTCCCTTGTTCCAGCAGGCAGCGAAGGTTGTAGTTCTCTCCTCGCGATTCCGGTAGCACGACGGGGTGGTGTCAGAAGTAGAGGGAAGATCCCGCAGGGCTTCGCCTAAGCCGGAGCGAGTTACGGTGGAGAAATAGGGTTTCCCCGTCGATCTAGGGTTTAGATTCCGGAGAGGAGGAGGCTGTAGGGTTCGCAGCATAGAAAACAAAAATTTTCCTACGATGTGAACTATATACCAAGATCTATTTATACTAGATACAAACAACGGGCGGATGTATATCCGTAGAGAACATACCCTTGAAGACCGACAAAGCTTAACGAGTTCAACTCGTGGTTGATGTAGACGATCTCTTGCCGATCTCAAGATCGAGAGGAAGTCCTAGCGCCGCAAAACAGCAGCGCATCCGTGCTCGCACACACGTTCGAGGCACCGAGCAACCTCCGCCTCCTCGCTCCAGCGATGCAGCGGAAGCACAACTCTTTCTTGCCGAAAGCCACCGGGAACATGTATCTCGCTAGTCCGAGACCATGGGGAATAAATTCTAGAGGGGGAGAGAGATCCTTCACGAGGAGGTGTAATGTGAGAGGAGGAGAGGGGGGCCTTTTATAGGGGAGAGGGGGGCACCCAAGGGGCCATGCGCCCAGCCATGGGGCTGCCCCCACCTCTTCCACATTCATGTGGGTGGAGCTCCCACTCAAAATGAAAAGCCTCCACTCCCATTAAAAAGCCTCCACTCAAAAATCCACTCACATGCATTAAATTTCCACCAAATTTAATGCAAGCTCTCATTTAAATAAAACTCTTTTATTTATTTATTCAGAATTTTGTTAATTACTTTAATTAACAAACATTCACATAAAACCCCTTGCTAGTATTCCATTTCACATGCAGAACCAGTTTCAGCAATTTCAACCGAAACAGTTTCGGTGTCTAGTGAAATAAATTCCTGCGCTTGTTCATTCTTTCGGCATGAAACCTTTGCTCCAATTGGATGCCGGTGTCTCTTAAGTGTGTCACCCTACGGTTCGTGAATAATGCGGACATGATCGAGACCCTTCTCAGATCAATAATCAGAAGCGGGATCTGGAGACCCATACTGACTCCCACACATTCAACGATGACTTTCTTGTGATCGTCGGAACCTTTTACGTTAGTATCTTAATCCCTTTGTTTCACGATATATTACATGTCCGAGATTCGATCATCGGTATCTCCATACCTAGTTTAATCTCGTTACCGACATGCACTCTTTTCTCGTTCCTGTGATATAACATTCTAGTGATCAAATCACTTGCTTGCAAGCTAATCAATGTGATATCACCGAGAGGGCCCAGAGTATATCTATCCGCCATCGGGATGAACAAATTCCACTCTTGATCCATGAGCCTCAACATAACACTTTATTAGTTCTGAACCCACCTTTATAATCACCCTGTTACGGTGTGACGTTTGATGTTATCAAGAAACTCTTCCGGTGTTAGTGATTGACATGATCTCATGGTCTAAGGATAAGGATCACTTCGTAAGTTGTTATAGCAATATAAACTCAATGACTTTGATCGTAATGCTATACTTCGGATGAATGTTCATCACATCATTACACTAATGTTGTGATCCCGTTATTAACAACATCCAATGTCCATGATCAGGAAACCTTGATCATCTTGTTAATCAACGAGCTAGTTTATGAGAGAGGCTTAACTAGGAACTTTCTGTTTGTTTATTAAACACACATGTATTAACGTTTCCGTATTAATACAATTATAGCATGCAAAATAAACATCTATCATATACTTGGAATACACATAATAACCACTTTATTATTGCGTCTCAGGGCATATTCCCTTCAGTCTCCCACTTGCACTAGAGACAATAATCTAGTTACATAGTGATAAATCTAACACCCATTGAGTTCTGGTGTTGATCATGTTTTGCTTTAGGGAGAGTTTTAGTCAACGGATCTGCTACATTGAGATCCGTATGTACTTTACAAATCTTTATATCTCCATCCTTGACATGCTCGCGGATGGAGTGAAACCGGCGCTTAATATGCTTGGAATGCTTGTGAGACCTTGGCTCTTTGGCATTGGCAATGGCACCATTGTTGTCACAATAGATCACCATTGGGTCCAACGCGTTTGCCACAACTCCTAGTTCGGATATGAACTCCTTCATCCAAACTGCTTCCTGAGCTGCTTCTGAAGCAGCAACATATTCGGCCTCCGTTGTTGATCCCGCTACCACAGGTTGTTTGGAGCTCCTCCAACTAACCGCTCCGCCATTCATGAGAAATACGTATCCGGATTGGGACTTAGAGTCATCCGGATCGGTGTCAAAGCTAGCGTCGACATAACACTTAGCGACGAGCTCTTCTTCACCTCCGTATACAAGAAACATATCCTTAGTTCTTCGTAAGTACTTAAGGATATTCTTGACCGCTATCCAGTGTTCCGAACCTAGATCCGATTGGTACCTACTAGTCAAACTAATAGCGTGTGCCACATCCGGTCTTGTACATAGCATGGCGTACATTATAGAGCCTATGGCTGAAGCATAGGGGACTTTGTCCATTATCTCTCTTTCTTCCGCCGAAGCCGGACTTTGAGTCTTACTCAATGTCTTGCCTTGCAACATAGGTAAGAACCCCTTCTTACTTCCGTCCATTTTAAACTTCTTTAAAATCTTATCAAGGTATGTACTTTGCGATAGCCCTATTAGGCGCCTAGATCTATCTCTATAGATCTTTATGCCTAATATGTATGACGCTTCACCTAGGTCCTTCATTGAAAATTTGCTGTTTAGATAACTTTTAACACTGTTTAAAAGTTCTATATCATTTCCGATCAATAATATGTCATCCACATATAATATCAGAAATGCCACATTGCTCCCACTCACTTTCTTGTAAATACAAGCTTCTCCATAAGTTTGGACAAATCCAAACTCTTTGATCACCTCATCAAAGCGGAGATTCCAACTTCGTGATGCTTGCTTCAATCCATAGATGGATCGCTGAAGCTTGCACACCTTGTTAGCATCCTTAGGATCGACAAAACCCTTTGGTTGTATCATATACAACTCTTCTTCAATATTACCATTGAGAAACGCGGTTTTGACATCCATCTGCCATATTTCATAATCGAAATATGCAGCAATTGCTAACATAATCCTAACTGACTTTAGCATCGCTACGGGAGAGAAAGTCTCATCGTAGTCAACTCCTTAAATTTGTCGAAACCCCTTTGCGACAAGTCGAGCTTTATAGATGGTCACATTACCATCAGCATCAGTTTTCCTTTTGAAAATCCATTTGTTCTCCACGGCCTTTCGGTCGTGAGGTAATTCGACCAAGTTCCAAACTTGATTTTCATACATGGATACCATCTCGGATTTCATGGCTTCTAACCATTTGTTGGAATCCGGGCTCATCATCGCTTCTTCATACGTCGCAGGGTCATTATTTTCATCAACCATGAAATTTATGACAGGATTTCCGTATAGCTCGGGAGCTGCACGCGTCCTGTTTGACCTGCGAGGTTCGGTAGTACTCTCTTTCGGAGTTTCATGATCATTATCATTAGTTCCCTCTTCAACAGGTGGAGCCAACTCCGGAACAACTTCCGGCGCTGCGCTACTCGCCATACTTTGAAGAGAAGGTTCCACAACCTCTTCGAGTTCTACCTTCCGACTACTCACACCTTTCGCGAGAAACTCTTTCTCTAGAAAGGATCCATTCTTGGCAACAAAAACCTTGCCCTCGGATCTGTGATAGAAGGAATACCCAATAGTTTCTTTAGGGTATCCTATGAAGACGCATTTTTCCGCTTTGGGTTCGAGTTTATCCGGTTGAAGTTTCTTCACATAAACATCGCAACCCCAAACTTTAAGAAATGACAGCTTAGGTTTGTTTCCAAACCATAATTCATACGGTGTCTTTTCAACGGATTTAGATGGTGCCCGATTTAAAGTGAATGCAGCAGTTTCTAGTGCATAACCCCAAAATGACAACGGCAAGTCCGTCAGAGACATCATAGATCGAACCATATCTAATAAAGTACGATTACGACGTTCCGACACACCATTTCGCTGTGGTGTTCCGGCAGGTGTGAGCTGTGAAACAATTCCACACTCTTTCATGTGAGTGCTAAACTCGTAACTTAGATACTCACCTCCACGGTCGGACCGTAGAAATTTGATCTTTCTATTACGATGATTTTCCACTTCATTCTGAAATTCCTTGAACTTTTCAAAGGTTTCAGACTTGTGTTTCATCAAGTAGATATAACCGTATCTACTTAAATCATCCGTGAAAGTAACAAAATAACGATATCCACCTCGCGCCGACACACTCATTGGACCACATACATCAGAATGTATGATTTCCAATAAATCAGTCGCCCGTTCCATTGAACCGGAAAACGGCGTTCTAGTCATCTTGCCCATAAGGCATGGCTCACATGTATCAAATGATTCATAATCAAGTGATTCCAAAAGTCCATCCGAATGGAGCTTCTTCATGCGTTTAACGCCAATATGACCTAGACGGCAGTGCCACATATATGCGGATATATCATCATTAAGTTTAATCCTTTTAGCATCAACATTATGAATATGTGTAACATTATCATCGAGATCTAATAGAAATAAACCATTCATCATCGGTGCATGACCATAAAAGATTTCATTCATATAAATGGAACAACCATTGTTCTCGGATTTAAATGAATAACCACTTCGCATCAAACACGATCCAGATACAATGTTCATGCTCAGTGCAGGCACCAGATAACATTTATTCAAGTTTATAACTAATCCCGACGGTAAGTGGAGAGGCAGCGTTCCGACGGCGATCACATCAACACTTGATCCATTGCCGACACGCATCTTGACCTCACCCTTGCTAGCGGTCGCTGGTTCCGCAGCCCCTGATTCGAGTTACAAATATTAGTAACTGAACCGGTATCAAATACCCAGGTGCTACTGCGAGCACTAGTCAAGTACACATCAATAACATGTATATCATATATACCTTTGTTTGCCTTGCCGGCCTTCTTGTCTGCCAAATACTTGGGGCAGTTGCGCTTCCAGTGGCCAGTCCCCTTACAATAGTAGCACTCGGAATCAGACTTAGGTCCAACTCGGGGTTTCTTTTCAGGTGCGGCAACAGGCTTGCCGCCCTTACTTCCCTTCCGTTTTCCCTTCTTGTCTTTCTTGAAACCAGTATTCCTATTGATCATCAACACTTGATGTTCCTTTTTGATCTCCACTTCTGCAGTTTTAAGCATTGACAGAAGCTCGGGGAGAGACTTCTTCATGCCTTGCATATTATAATTCATCACGAAGCTCTTATAGCTAGGTGGCAGAGACTGCAGAACACGATGGATGCCTAAGTCAATGGGAATCGTTATTCCCAAGGACACAAGCTTATCGGCGTAACCCGACATCTTGAGTACATGCTCACTAACGGAGCTGTGCTCTTCCATCATGCAGCTAAAGAACTTTTCTGAAGCATTGTAGCTCTCTACAGCAGCATGTGTGTCGAAAATCATTTTCAACTCACCCATTGTATCAAAAGCATTGCCGTTTTCGAAACGTTTTCGAAGTTCCGGCTCTAGCCCATACAATATGCCGCAATGAACTAAGTTGTGGTCCTCCTGATGAGTCTGATAGACATTCTTCTCCTCGTCAGGGGCATCATCAAAAGGTGGGGGGCCTAACGGCGCTTCTAGCACATATTGCTTTTGTGCAGCAGAGAGGAGAATCCTCAAATTCATGGCCCATTCAGTAAAGTTGCTACCGTTCGTTGCTAGTTTCTCTTTCTCCATGAACGCATTGAAATTAAAAGCAGGTGGTGCCATCTACAACAGAATTTGTAAAGTTTAGACTAAGTGTATGATAGATTGAGTTCAACTAATCTGTATTACGAATGAACTCCCACTCAAAAGCGACATCCCTCGTGTCCTTTTGGTGATTACATGAACCAAATCCACTACACCAAGTCCGATCATCACGTGAGTCGGTATAGCTTCAAAGGCGAGCATCAAATGGACATCATATCAACTATATGACTCATGCTTAACCTTTCGGTCTGTGTTCCGAGGCCATGTCTGTACATGCTAGGCTCGCCAAGTTAGAACCTTAGTATTCTCCGTGTGTAACTGTTTTACACCCGAAATATGGTCGAGGATCCAAGAACACCCGATCATCACGTGATGTCTTGGAGCGACGAAAACATAATCGGTGCATACTAAAGGAAGAACACATTTTTATCTTGATATTTAAATGAGGGATCATCTTATTATGCTTAACAAAGCGCTAAATAAGCAATATAAGATGCAACCAAACATCATATGTTTATTAGTGAAATTATATGGTTCCCGCAGATGATCTCTATCATGTGTATCGTGGTATGATCACTATCATACCTATATGTGTAAATCCAAGGTCTATGGATTTTATACGCTATGTGTGTTGTAAGAGTATCATCTCATACTTCTACTTACAACACTACCATATAATAACACTAGCCCAGCAACAATCTAAACTAGACGCCTCTAATTTATCCATTGCAAGTTTTACGTGGCTTAGGGCTTTCGAGATAGAACCGTTCTTACCTACGAACATCAACCACAACGAGGATAATCAAATTGTTGACAACTCGCTTGCAAAATAGATATTGACTATAGTAGGAGAGACAGACACCCGCTAGCCACTTATGCAAACTAGTTGCATGTCAAGCGTGGAACAGGTCTCATGTGCGAGGACATGTAAAGTTTGTCCGGGCCGCTTCATCCCACTATGCCACCAATATCCAAAATCACAACAAAGGAGCAACAACATGATCATCATCGCCCACATACTCATATGTGTACTACCCGTGTAAAGTATCTACGCATAGATCCGGCTCTGATACCACTGTAGGGTTCGCAGCATAGAAAACAAAAATTTCCTACGATGTGAACTATATACCAAGATCTATTTATACTAGATACAAACAACGGGCGGATGTATATCTGTAGAGAACATACCCTTGAAGACCGACAAAGCTTAACGAGTTCAACTCGTGGTTGATGTAGACGATCTCTTGCCGATCTCAAGATCGAGAGGAAGTCCTAGCGCCGCAAAACAGCAGCGCATCCGTGCTCGCACACACGTTCGAGGCACCGAGCAACCTCCGCCTCCTCGCTCCAGCGATGCAGCGGAAGCACAACTCTTTCTTGCCGAAAGCCACCGGGAACATGTATCTCGCTAGTCCGAGACCATGGGGAATAAATTCTAGAGGGGGAGAGAGATCCTTCACGAGGAGGTGTAATGTGAGAGGAGGAGAGGGGGGCCTTTTATAGGGGAGAGGGGGGGCACCCAAGGGGCCATGCGCCCAGCCATGGGGCTGCCCCCACCTCTTCCACATTCATGTGGGTGGAGCTCCCACTCAAAATGAAAAGCCTCCACTCCCATTAAAAAGCCTCCACTCAAAAATCCACTCACATGCATTAAATTTCCACCAAATTTAATGCAAGCTCTCATTTAAATAAAACTCTTTTATTTATTTATTCAGAATTTTGTTAATTACTTTAATTAACAAACATTCACATAAAACCCCTTGCTAGTATTCCATTTCACATGCAGAACCAGTTTCAGCAATTTCAACCGAAACAGTTTCGGTGTCTAGTGAAATAAATTCCTGCGCTTGTTCATTCTTTCGGCATGAAACCTTTGCTCCAATTGGATGCCGGTGTCTCTTAAGTGTGTCACCCTACGGTTCGTGAATAATGCGGACATGATCGAGACCCTTCTCAGATCAATAATCAGAAGCGGGATCTGGAGACCCATACTGACTCCCACACATTCAACGATGACTTTCTTGTGATCGTCGGAACCTTTTACGTTAGTATCTTAATCCCTTTGTTTCACGATATATTACATGTCCGAGATTCGATCATCGGTATCTCCATACCTAGTTTAATCTCGTTACCGACATGCACTCTTTTCTCGTTCCTGTGATATAACATTCTAGTGATCAAATCACTTGCTTGCAAGCTAATCAATGTGATATCACCGAGAGGGCCCAGAGTATATCTATCCGTCATCGGGATGAACAAATTCCACTCTTGATCCATGAGCCTCAACATAACACTTTATTAGTTCTGAACCCACCTTTATAATCACCCTGTTACGGTGTGACGTTTGATGTTATCAAGAAACTCTTCCGGTGTTAGTGATTGACATGATCTCATGGTCTAAGGATAAGGATCACTTCGTAAGTTGTTATAGCAATATAAACTCAATGACTTTGATCGTAATGCTATACTTCGGATGAATGTTCATCACATCATTACACTAATGTTGTGATCCCGTTATTAACAACATCCAATGTCCATGATCAGGAAACCTTGATCATCTTGTTAATCAACGAGCTAGTTTATGAGAGAGGCTTAACTAGGAACTTTCTGTTTGTTTATTAAACACACATGTATTAACGTTTCCGTATTAATACAATTATAGCATGCAAAATAAACATCTATCATATACTTGGAATACACATAATAACCACTTTATTATTGCCTCTCAGGGCATATTCCCTTCAGAGGCATGGCCGGCGGCTAGGGCGGCGGTGTGGCGGCAACAGCAGGCGGCGATGGCGGCTTGGGTGGTGGTGTGTAAAGGGGACAGCCCCCTCCCCTCTATTTATGAGAGGGAGGGGGCATCTTGGGAGAGGGGAGTTTGAATCCGTCCCCAACTCTCTCTCCTACTAGGCTTGTGGTGGAGGGAGAGAAGGATTCTCTACTTCCTCCACTAGGAAACATTGTCCTAGTTTGACTTTTCAAACTTGCCTTTTGACTTTCAATTTCGGAGTTTGATTTTACTCTTTATTTGCACAGCCCTTTGACTTAGGACATGATGCAACCATTCCACTTATTCATGACACATTCATGCACCCTTACCCTTCTGGTCCGGTGAACGTAGACCCTTCTAGATCATTCCGGTGAAAGCACCGTAATCATTCTCGACCTCCGGAATTGGACTTTCCTTACATGAATCTTATTCTCCGGACTATTCTGGATCTCCTCGTGATATCCCGGATCCCATCCGAGACTCCGAACAACTTTTGGTCTCCTTACTTACATTCCATATCTACTAAAAAACATTGAATCATTAAGTGTGTCTACCTACGGTTCGTGAATTATGAAGACATGACCGAGACTCTTCTCCGATCAATAACCAATAGAGGAATCTGTAAATTCATATGGTTCTCACATATTTCTACAATTACTTTGCGATCGAATGAACCATTTATATACGATACCAATTTCCCTTTGTCTCGCAATATTTTACTTATTCGAGGTCTGATCGTCGGTATCTCTGCATACCTAGTTCAACCTCGTTACTAACAAGTATTCTTTTCTCGTTCCCGTGATATGTGATCCCTTGTAAGCCAGTCACATGCTTGCAAGATAATTGGATGACATTCCACAGAGAGGGTCCAGAATATATCTATCCGTCATATGGATGGACAAATCCCACTCTTGATCCATCTGCCTCAACACATACTTTCTGAACACTCAATGCCACCTTTATAGCCACCCAGTTACGGTGTGGTGTTTGATGTCATCAAAGTATCCATCCAGCGATGGTGATTAATATGATATCATGGTCGAAGGAATTAGGTTACTATGTATCAGAAAGCTTATAGAAAATAAAATATTGAAATGACTTGATCTTTATGCTACGCTTATCTATAGGAGTATGTCGATCATACCATTCTCCTAATAATATGATCTTGTTGTTTACAACATCTCAATGTTCATGATCCAGAAACCATTATCATCTATTAACCAACAAACTAGTATTATAAAAAGGCTTTACTAGGGACTCTAATTAGTTTACAAATTACACAAGTATTAAAATTTCCGTTTAATACTATTATAGCATGAATGTAAACATTTATCATTAACACAAAGATATAATAATAACTACTTTTATTATTGACTCTAGGGAATATCTCCAACATCTACGTCAATGGAGATATCTTCGTTTGTAATAAGTGATATTCGGTCCTTTTTTGACGATGAGATTTTCCCGGCGTCAATGGTGGTGTTGTAATATTAAAGTTCTATAGGTATGGTATTTCAGATTTTGATTCATCAGATTGATATTGGATTTTTTTCTCATGGTTGCCGTGAGGAGGATTATCCTCGCAATATTCGTCCGGGCTTCTACGTCCTCGACAATGAAGATTCGTACTCTCGACTCTCCTGTGACGTCGATCAGGCTTTTCGGTTTCTTTTTCCTAGAATACTGATGGTGGTACTCTTGCAGATGTTGATTGATTACTCTAATGATTGCGTGGTTGTAGCCTTAGCCTTAGCATTATGGCCTAAATTAAAATTATGGAAAATCACTCATTGGTATTTACGGGCCTATCGTTTGACATTTATGTCATGTTAATTGTGTTGTCTTCAGATGAGTGCAATATTGGGTTATGAAAGAAGAAGATATTGAAGACCTTCAAGTTTTGCTCCTTTTCTTAGACTTTATTTTTTAATAGTTAAAAACAGTCTATGTATGTTTATCATGTATTATTTTCTACTATAAATATATTATGGTATTGATTATAAAAAAAATCTGTATAAAAAGAACACCCGACGCCAGCATGATGTGCATATCTGACGAATAGAGAGTTCGCGCACAATTTTTGTTGTATATTTTCTTAAAATCAATACCATGCATACAGTATATGGTAGAGATACATAGGTCGTCTCCAATAATTACAAAATAAAGTCTAAAAGAAACTAGTAAAACATCGAGGTCTTCAAACTCTTTTTTCTTTCAAGATACCATCTTAAATTTTTCTCGAGGCAACCAAGAATTGATAGGTACCAAATCACAACATGTAAATACCAATGAGGGTTTTTACATAATTTTAATTTGAGCCGCAGTTTCAAGATTGTGTCCACGCGTATAGTCATTAGAGTAATCAATTGACATCAACAAAAGTACCAACACCAGTATTTCAGTCAAAAGTAACCAAACAAACTGGTTGACGTTACTGGAGAACTGATAGTATGAACCACCATTATTGAAATATAGCATCCAAGACAAATATTGCGAGGATAATCCTCTCGGCAACCATAAAAAAACTCGAAAATCGACTTGGCGAAGTAAGATACTGTACCTATAAAAATGTAATCTTACAACACTGCTATTGATGCCAGGAGGAAGATCTCGTCGCTCGAGCAACATACCAAAGATCACTTATTGTATTCCCTCTGTTTCAAAAAATAAGAAGTTTTAGCTGTGTGAAGCAAATATATCTAGACTTCTTTTAGTATGTATAGGTTCACTCGTGTTTAGAGTGAATCTACACACTAAAATAAGTTTAGATACATTTTCTTCACAAACCTAAAACATCTTATATTTTGAAATGGAGGGAGTAGACGATATCATCTTCATTGACGTAAAGACCAAGAAATTACTACCAAAACTCTAATCTAATTTTTTTAAACTCAAAAGTTCAAGTCTGTTGGCTTTTTTCACACTTTCACACGAACGGATTAAATATATATGTATATATATATATTTTATGGTTTCTTTGCCAACAGGCTTATTGATAGTACCCTTTCTAGAGAATGTGAATAAATTCTAAAATCCCCTTCGTTACCCGGTAGCTACGACCGTTTTTTAATCGGTACTGCAGTAGCTCTTTGGTTAGGGCAAAAATGGATGAATCCTAGGATCTTTTTTTTCTATATGTATATTTTACATCCCACGGTAATTTGCTATATAAAATTATGCTTGGATGGCAACTCAGGATCAGCCTCACGAAAATCTTATATTCCTTGAAGAGGTTATACCATGTGCAAACACTGTTTAATGGAACTTTTGTTTTAGCTAGTTGTGGAATTCTCACAAATACAGCTCTCTAAATCATCCACACTAACAATCCACTCTTCTCCCAAGAGGGGATTTTAGTAAATAACCCTTTGCATTTTAGATTTGGATCTCTTTCGTATTTTAAAAGAGTGAAAAGGTCAAATAAGAGGTGTTAAGATTTTTTATCATTCTGGCATCGAGATATTTTTCCGCAGGACCTCCCCTTTTAAATATTAAAAATTATAATAATTTCAAATCTAAAATAAATAACTAAAGAATCAAAATTTTGATTTAGGAAAATTGATCTATTGCCAATAAATACCTTATTTATTTTCTCCTTTGTTGTGTAATTCTAGGGATAACATGCTGATCTTCTCCAAGAGTCCACATGGACAGGAAGGTTTGGCACCTTGATGTCGGCTCTTCGCCACTTTGAGATGGCATTGAGAAACAAAAGAATTTAGTCTGAAATACCAAAAGGAAGTGGGTCATTTTTTTCATTCTTTAAGAACACTTTAGCACTGCAGGGCTTGGTACTCGGACCTTGGCTCGAGAATGTTCCTGTTCGCGTGCATCCAGCAGGGAGATCTTTCTTATCTTTCGAGATCCACCATAAAATATGGGGTCAAAAAGCCAAAAAAATGAGTGATTTTAGGCGCTGAATTATGTAATCGATGCCATACTCCCAGGAAAAGATCAAACGAATTTTGGATCCATTTTGGGATTTTTCTTGGGAAGTTTCGGAAAGAAATGTTAATAACCACGGCCGCTGAATAAAGACATTAAACTGAAGGCCCAGACAAAATAAGCACCTAAGAAAAAGAATGACCATATGCAGCTTTTATCACTTAGGATCCGTGTGAGATGAAAGTCTCATGCATGGTTTTGCCAACGGATCTCCGTCTATTTTCTAATTCACCCGATCTCATAGTACCCGTTTTTGGCACTATAGCGCTAAAGTATGTAACCGATGCCATACACCGAGGAAAAGCCTGAATGACCTTCAACAAAAGGGTTAAATTTTTGTGTGTACGAGATTAGATAACTTCAAAATAACTAACATAATTTTTAATTTTTATTATAGTTGGATCATAGTCTCTTACCATAAAAATTGCTGCATGTGCAGCAGCACCGACTATTAGAAATCCGAAAAATAGGAGAAAAAATATGATAGAAAAAAATAGGAGAGAAAAAAATGAGAGAAGCACAAGTCACTTTCGAAGGTTTAGTTACGGAACAAAAGCTCTTTTTATCTATTGGGTAATCATTCGATTAAGTCTTAAATGAGCCCTCCTAAAGTTTGAGGCTCTGGGTTCGAGTGGCATTTCACCCCTAACCACAACTCATCCGCTGATTCTTCAATATCAGTCGCTTCGGGATTTGAAAAAGGAAAGGAATGCTCAAACCGGAACTGCTAGAGGAACGATTTTTCAATAGCATAACTTGGGCCATTTAAGATTTCAATTTGTACTAAAAAATATAGAATAGAAAAATATGGGACAAAAAATAAATCCACTCGGTTTCAGACTTTGTACGACCAAAAACACCATTCTTTTTGTTTTGCACAACCAAAAAAAGATTCTAAAGGTTTACGCTAATTTTACAGAAAACTCCAATCATAAATCAAGTTTCTAACACCTCATGACGTCGGCAAGACCGGCTGAAAGAGGGGAGATCGATCTATAAAGGAGGCGGCGGGATCAACCGAGTCGCCACCTCCCCCTCCTTTCTCATCTCTGAACCCGTCCCCTCCTGTTCCCCTCGCCCACCTCTAGATCTTGGGCCGTCGGGCCCCTCCCCACTCCTCTCCGGCCATGGCCGGCGTCGAGCTGGGTGAGGGTCCTCCCCCTGTACAGCAGTAGAGTAGGTTCCTGTAGTTTTTCCCTGGTGGAGTCTGCCGTTATGGCGTCTGAGGGTAGGTCGGCGATCTCCGGCAGCCAGATCCGTCGCGCCCTATGCTCTTCCTTCTTCGCTGCGCTCTCTTGGTGGCATACGGAGGAGGTGACGAACTGGAAAGGCACCCGCATCCCTCTCAATAAGGCTTGCCCTTGGTGCTCCAGGACGGCGTCGATGGACCAACGTCGACTTGGTGCGGTCGATCTTCTCTCTGTTGTGGTGCTCTCGTGGAGGGAGCCAGATGCAGCGCTGCAGAAGCCCACCGCTCACCCAAATAAGGTCCTTGCAAGTACCATCTGCTGCTATTTCGGGTTGTCTCCTCCGGCTTGTGGCAGAAGCTCGGAGTCTGATGGCGGCCAGTGTTCACTGCATCGGCGGGTGGTGCCTTGTGTTGCCGGCGAGAAGAAGGTTCGTTTTGCTCTCCCTTCTCCCCTCTGCTTCCATCAAGGTGATGGTCTGGGTGTTGAGAAATGGGCAAGCGATCTTCTTCCTCTCCGGTGGGGATCAGCTGCTGCTCTTGGCGGATTACCCAAGTGTTGGCAATTTTGTGCCATCGCTATCTTTGGTCATGGAGACCGCTCCGCATGGCGGTTTGGCTACCGCTGCTTCTTCAACCTCCTGTGGAGGCCTCCTGCGTCTCGGCCTCGGCAATCTTCGGCGTGCCTGCTTCAAGTGGCTTCGTCCTCGATGCGAGTGTTGCCGGCCGTGGTGTCGAGCACGCCTCTGGTTCCGGTGGAGAAGGACCTGGGGGACTTGATTGCTTTTCTTTCTTTTATGGCAAGGTCCTTTCTGTAAATGTTCAAAACAGGGCTGTAATTTTTGTTTATCCCAAAGGCCTGCTTGTAATTGTACCCACCGTTTAATGCAGCTCTGGACCCTTCTGGGTCCTTCCCCTTGTCAAAAAAAAAAAAGGTCAGGAGGCGGCGGCTCAGAGGTTGAAAGGGTAACTGTGCTACCGTTTTTGTTAGGTGTCAGGTTGGACCAACTGTGCCAACGGAAACTTGCCTCCTGGACCGAATCGTGTCACACCGGTATCCATCTTTTGACCCATAACTTTTGATGCACGCACATGTTAGCGCCGATTGAATGTTCTTGGGCAAATGAGACTTGTCCGTTCATTTCAAACCAGGATTTTTCCTGACGGTATAATCGATTGGCATTCAGCAGGTCTCTGGGAATAAATCATTGTCAGTGCTCTCTTTGTAAACCGATCATTTCCAACCGATATTTTTTAAATGGCTTGGTAATCATGTGTTTTGAACGCTCAAATATATTTTTTTGGAAATAAGCATATATTAACATCACAAGATACCAATTATACCAGCCTCTGCAACAATGTATTTTCCTAGCGGCCATACGGATGCATACAGCCAAAAAAGTTTACAAAAAAAATCCCACTACAGTGACCCATTCGTTATAATAGCGGTACTACCACTACCAACATCACCAGAAGTCCAACTTTTCCAAAAGCGACGTCTCTAAGAAGGAGACAATGCACAAACAACGTCATCGCCCGAACATAGATCTTAGTTTTTCATCCTGAAGAAAGTTCATGCTCTCAAAACAATACCTTCAACAAGGTTATTGCCAGACACAACCAATTAAGGCCAGACCCTGGGTTTCACCCTGAAAGGTAGAACTGTGAACCTCTCTTGTGCAGTCACCCCCACTTGTATGCCACTGCTTCAAGTCACGAGTCACCAAGCCAATTCATCATCATCACCCAGACTCGAACCACCATTGTCAGTCCTTAGATCTCGGTCTCCATGACATTCTCCGTCAGCACCATGAAACGAGAAACATGCCCCATGATATTAACAACCAACAAAGATTCGAAGTGCTTCCTCTAAACCCAAACGGTCAGAGTAAAACATGGGTACACACAACCGAATCCCTCCAATCCGACAATCTCCAGGCATTATTCGCCCATGGGAGTTTGCAGGCGAAGCCTTCCGGAACTCGCCACTCCGACCAGATCACAGAGGGCAAGCAACAAGTAGATCCTCGTCTTGGAGTGAGAGGAATCCCAGGACCACTGCCTTTATTCAGCAGACGAGCAGGGCCCCACGCCACCCGTCGTCTCCGTGCAGCACAAACAGACGAGGAGAGGGCAACATCCGCATGAGATCGTCCTGGCTAGGCCACAGCCTCACCCCTGGCGGCGGCAAGCCTCCATCCCCTCGTCGGTTGCCGGAGAACCTTAGGCCCTGGCCAAGACGGTCGCGCCGCACCAAGCCCAGAGCCATCGCCGCACCTCCACCATGTGAACGCCGCCATAGACCCCTCTCCTGTCTCCATCTTAGATGGACGGGGCGCCGCCACCGCCACCGGAGCTGGTAGCAGCGGCGGCCGATGATGAGAGGGTTGGGGGAGGGTTCTTAGGGAAGGATGGAGAGGAGGCCCCCGCCTGGGGGAAGATCGGGAGGGTTAGGGTTAGGGCGCGATCCAAAAAAAATCTGGTTAAGGAACTGATAAGATATGCTGAGTAAGTAGCAATAGAGAAAAGATAAACTTTTGCTAACATTGATTTTGTTTTCCCCTTGGATACTTCACAAGCTCTTTTGGTGTCTTAGCCAGATGAAAGTGCGATGGATAATATTATCTTGCAATTTTGCACAATATTTGAAAAAACCATTTTATGTTTCATTCAGAAAAGAGCTAGGAATTTTGTACAGAAGCCTCAGTTCCCAGTCGAAACCCATCTGGTACTTAGCCACGAACCCCAAGAATGCAGGCTTGTTGTTGCGCTTGAGGAACTCATTGATTACTACCGAAGATATCACAATCTCTATCCAGAAATTGTTCACCGCGCCGCCCCGAACCAACGCCTTGCTGAACCCAACAGGATTCAGAATCTTCCCCAGCAGATCCTCCATCGGCAGCACCTTCTTGCAAGGATCAATTTCCATGACGACCAAGAACTGTTGGAGATATACCCAAGAGACAATAATAAAATGGTTATTATTATATCTTTATGTTTATGATAAATGTTTACATCTCATGCTATAATTATATTAACTAGAAACATTAGTACTTGTGTGTTTTGTAAACATGAAAGAGTCCCTAGTAAGCCTCTTGTTGAACTAGCTTTTTGATTAATAGATGATCATGGTTTCCTGATCATGGACATTAGATGTTATTAATAACAAGATCATGTCATTAGGAGAATGATATGATGGACACACTCCTATAGTAAGCGTAGCGTAAGATCAAGTCATTTAGGGTTTGTTTGCTACAAGCTTTCAAATACATGGTAACCTAATCCTTCGACCATGAGATCATGTTAATCACCATCACTGGATGAATGCTTTGAGGACATCAAACACCACTTCCATAACTGGGTGGTTATAATGGTGGCATTAGGTATTCTGAAAGTATGTGTTGAGGCACATGGATCAAGAGTGGGATTTTTCCATCCATATGATAGATAGATATACTCTGGGACCTCTCGGTGGAACGTCATCCAATTGGCTTGCAAGAATGTGACTAGATCACAAGGGATTTCATATCATGGAATGAGTAAAGAGTACTTAACGGTAACGAGGTTGAACTAGGTATAGAGATACCGAAGATTAAACGTCGGATAAGTAAAGTATCGCGCGACAAAGGGAATCGTTATTGTATGTAAATGGTTTATTCGATCATGAAGTAATCGTAGAAATATATGGGAGCCATATGAATTTCTAGATTCCTCTATTTGTTATTGACCAGAGAAGTGTCTCTATCATGTCTATATAATTTATGAACCGTAGGGAGACACACTTCAGGATTCACTGTTTCTTAGTAGATATGGAAATGAGTTGGAGACCAAATGTTGTTCAAAGTCTTGGGTTGGATCTAGGACATCACGAGGAGATCCGGAATGGTCCGGAGAATAAGATTCATATAAGGAAAGTCAATTTCCGGGGTTCGGAAATGTTTTCAGTGTTTTCATCGGAAGCTTCCATAAGGTTCTAGAAGGTCCATGATACGTTGTAAACATATCTATAATTTTTGATGTTCCATGCTTATTTAGTATCAACTTTGCTATGCTTTGTCTACACTTTGAGGTATTTTTATACATTTTATGGGACTAACCTATTAACAAGATGCCGCAGTGCCAGTTGCATGTTTTCTTCTGTTTTTGGTTACAGAAAGGCTAGTAAGGAAATATTCCCGGAATTGGATGGGATAAAAGTAGAAGTCAATATTTCACCGAGATGAACACAGAAACCGAAGGGCAGCTGAAAGGGGGCTACAGGGCCGCCACACCCTAGGGCCACGTGGGCCCACCCTAGGGTGCGCCGCCCTATGGTGTGGGCACCCTGGCCGCCCTCCTGCCTCGCCTCTTCGCCTATATAAACCCCCCGATGCCAAAACCATAAGTACCTGACCAGATCTCCATCAAACAGTCTGTAGCCGCCCCCACCATCGTCCCTAGATCGGGAGGGGGATCTAAAGCTCTTCCCGTCACCCTGCCGAAGGGGAGAGATCATCCCGGAGGCCTTCTTCATCACCATGCCAGCCTCCGGTATGATGCATGAGTAGTTCACCCTTGGACTATGGGTCCAGATAGTAGCTAGATGTTTGTTTCTCCTCCTTTGTGCTATCATGTTTAGATCTTGTGAGCTCTGTTCATGATGAAGATCATCTATTTGTAATCATGCATGTTGTGTTTGCAGGGATCCGATGGATATTGAGATACTATGTCAGATTGATTATTGATTCTATCATGTCTTATGGTTATTGATTCTATCATGTCTGAGTTGTTTGTGATCTTGCATGCTCTTTGTTTCTAGTAGCTATCTTGGCCAAGCAGATGCTAGTGACTCCAAGAGGGATTATTTATGCTCGATAGTGGGTTCATGCCTCTATTGAATCTGGGGAAGTGACATAAATATCTAAGGTTGTAGATGTGCGGTTGCCACTAGGGAGAAAACAATAATCTTTTGTTCATGGAAAATTGTATTGTTTACTTTACACACATTGCTTAATGCATTTATCCGTTGCTTGCAACTTAATACTAGAGGGGGTTCGGATGATAACCTGAAGGTGGATTACTAGTCATAGATGCAGTTGGATGGCGGTCTATGTATATTGTTGTAATGCCCAATCAAATCTCATAGGATCATGAATGTCTAGTATTGTATTGTTATGCCTTGCTCAGTTCCTGTCAATTGCCCCGCTGTAATTTGTTTACCCATCATGTTATGTTATTTATCTTAAGGAGAACACCCTAGTTAACCGTGGACCCTGGTCCAATATTTACAATTGTTACATCAGCTACTGTTACCATTTACTTTCTGCAAGCAACTATTACCTTCCACACCATATGTTTAATCCTTTGTTTTCAGCAAACCAGTGAGATTGACAACCTCACTGTAAGTTGGGGCAAAGTCTTGAGTTTATGTTGTGCAGGATTCCAAGTTGTTAGAAACACCTTGGGGTTGTTTCCTTCCTACTACTGGTTTTATAACCTTGGTTTCATAACTAAGGGAAAACTTACTGTTGTGCTCATCACACCTTCCTCTTGGGGTTTCCCAACTAAGCTCTATATTGATCTGAGTTCATCAAGACTTTTTCTGGCGTCGTTGCCAGTGAGTAAGGATAGCTTCACAAGGGGAGTCCTTCACAAGCATTCTCTTTACTTTGTTTTTGTTTTGCTTAGTTCCTTTTGCTTGCTTCTTTTTATAAAAAAATACAAAAAATTAGTTTCGTTTGGTTTGCTTTTTCTTATAAAAAACACAAAAAAAATAGTTCTTCCTCTAGTTATCACCTTGCTCTTTCTCACCATGTTGATCCCTAAGTTCACCCTGAAAGACCTTTCAATAGGTAGTGGCTCTATAATTGGGAAAGAAAATATTGAAGAATTCTTTAATCATATTAGCAAACATGAGGATAGATCCTTAGCATAACTTGCTCCTAATTATAAAATTGCTGCAACTTCTTTAGTTCACATGTTGGAAGCTAGGTTTGTTAACCTTAACCCTATGATGAAAATAATGTTTCTTAAACTTAAGGAAATTGAGGATGCTAAAAAGAGAGATTTTATTCTGGAAACTTTGCTAAAGGAGTTCAATGATGTTGCTAAGGAAGCTAAAAAGGTCTTTGATCATTTTAATATGCTAGGATCATGTTTATATGTTATGGGTACATTATAAAAGTTGGATAAAACCAAACCCAATGGAGAGGAACTTAAAATACCCATATCTTTTAAACTTGTAGGAATGCATGAGGCCTTAGAAAAGAATTTTGATTGGGTTGTTCCTGAAAACCTGTTTGATGAAAGTAGTGAACCCAAGAGTTCTGAGAGAGGATCTTCTACAAATCATTTGGATGAGATACCTTTCCTAGTTGAACAAATTTCGAGTATTGATCTTAATGCTTCTTCATTTGAAAATACTTGATTCTTGCTTCTTGTGCCTAACTTAAAGGCATTAAAAAAAGTACTTCTTGGGAGATAAACTAATAGTTTTCTTGAGTCTTGGAAGTTATTACTTCTATAGTAACCTCTCCTTATACTTTTTAATTGATTTTTGTGCCAAGAATAACCTCTAATGAGAGGGAAGTAAGATTTGGGGAAGTTGCTGTCTCGAAACATAATTTTTACTTCACTGTAAAAATTCGTGAAAAATCTCTGTATGTCGGATTGAGCTGTAATTTTCTGAATAAATCCCCCAGGTTGTTATATAACTTCTGTTAGTTCAACATGTTTTGATTTGAGTAACAGAAGGTCTTCGAAAAAATCGGTTTTTACCTGCTAGTCTGTTTTGACAGATTTCTGCCATTATTTGCATTTGCTTCTTTATCAATTTATTTTTGGTAAATTGAGATTTTTGAGGGAATTTCTACAGTAGCTTGTGTTTTTAATGAAAGTTTTGTTATTTTGAAATAAAAACCCAAAGGTTTATTATTATTGAATGCACTAATGTTGCTAATGAAGATTGTGTGAAGTTTTGTATGAAGAAAATTTTCAAGTGCAGGGAAAGAATGATGTAATGAGATGAAGAATGGACAAAAGCTCAAGCTTGGGTATGCCACCCTGTGTCACCCCAAGAAATATTCAAGAGGTACAAGCGCCAAAGCTAGGGGATGCCCAAGTCATCCCCTTCTTCATCAATAAAAAACTCAGGTCTCTTTCTAGACACTTTGTTTTTATTTGTTTCATGCACTGTTGTGTTGTTGTTGGAGCATCTTAGTTTTTGTTTTTGGTTTTTGTTTACTTCGTTTTCTTGAATAAATTATTTGGACCCCCGCTTTCGCTGTGTTGTTTCAAATAAGTTGATTGGTGTTGGAAAGGAGTAGAAAGTTTCATGCTTATAGTGGTACAAAGGGAGCTTGTTTTGACTGTGACTTAGACTTTATCATGTCATGCTAGATGTTGTTTTGACCTTATGCTTAGTGATTATTGCTGTAGCATGACTTGTTCCAAACAATTGGGATTTCTTAATGTTCCTTGAAAGAATCATGTGTTGTTTTAGCATACAAAAGCATAGTATTGTGGCATTCTCCTTTGATGCTTTATTTGGGTTGACTTGGAACATGCTCATACCATGTTATGACTATGAACCAGTTACCATAGCCTCTATGATCATTTAGTTTTTGACATGTGGTACGACTTTATGCTTTGATTGATAATGTTTTGTCGTTCTGCATGATTATGGCCATTATTGCTCTCTTAGTTGGTCGCTCCCAGTCTTTTGCTAGCCTCCACTGGTATTGAGTAATCTCTACTCATGCATCCAACTCCCAAGAAACCAAGTTATTCCAAATTTTCCACTATAAATTCCTATGCATGGTGTGTTACACCATTCCAAGTATATTCTTGTTTTATATATCTTCCAAATTAAACTTGTTATGAGAAAATTAGTGATTAAAGCTCTCACAAACTTGATGGCACACTTTATTTTTCTTGCCCCTAATAAACTTGAACCATTGTGTCATCTATGTTGTATATGCTTGCACTTATAAGTTGGAAATTAGCATAACCGTGCTGTCATGGGGAACGCTTTCAACACCTGTAAATATCTATCCAGTTGATATCATGCTCTTTTGTTTCTGGATGTCGGCGGTGTGAAATAAAAGGGGAGCTTGTAAGTCCATGGAGTTATGTATATGTGTTAGATAAACGCCTGGGCCGCTAGCCTAAGCCATGCCTAATCATGGTGGAAACTTGCAGCATCACCATAGTGAGCAATCTATGAAGTATTCTTCTTATAAAAAGAGAGAGAGAGAGAGATAGAAAAAAAGAGAAAAAGAAAAAAAGAGTAAAGAAGAGAAAAAAGCACCATTTTCCCATGGTAAATAAGAAGATTGCTGAGATGCTCATTGGCTATTGCCTTGTCATTTTGATATGGGATAGCTCCTGTGTCATGGGGCAAGGGGTACCCCGTTGGCGGTTCTCTATGATACACATACTTACTATGACAAGAACTTACCGGTAACTAAAGTTGAGTAGCATGAGGAACGACCCACGTACTTGTAACATCCCAAAAATACCAAACTTAGATCATCAAACACTAATCATCAAGATTAGGGTTAACAAAAACTTTTCTAAATAAACTCATGAATGCATGTATATGTGTATGCATGGATTTTGAATTTCTTTAAAAACCACCTTGTTTGTGTGATCCATTGCTTGTAAAATGTTTCTTAGGTGAAATGAACATCATCTAAAATATTTCCCACACTTTTCCTAAAGACAAGTAAATCAAAACAAATATATTAAGTGAATGGTCATTTTGACCAATTTAACTCCCATACCTACTTTGGCTGTCTCAAACTTTCAAAACCTAACAGAAACTTTTCTGGATCTTTGCACCCCTTGAATGTACTCATAACAAGGTATCAAGGCCCACTTTGTGATCATCCAGAAACTTTCAAATGCATAGTTTAAATGACAATTCAAAATTGAATCTTTATCATATGGGAAGATCCCACTTTTCCAAAAACCACTCAAACAAGCTCAACTTTCAAAACCCAAGCATCTGCAGACTCACCAGCACCAATCTAGCAAACCAACCAAAATTCATTTCAAAATTCAAAACATGATTTCATGCGGCCATTTCATCAAACAGGTTGCAGACACAAAGCAAACAAAACAACAAACACTATAGTGTGCAGTGATTCTTGCCTAACTTTTTCCCTAGTTAGCTCACACACAACTCAGTAGATCATCTATAAAGATTAGCCCAACACTAGCACCCCTGTGAGCTTGCCATTGTCATTAATGGTGAACAGTCGAGCACCCCAATGTCACCCCATTGTGGACAGCAGGCTAGAGGAAGAACTAGCCGTGCCAACCTTGTCTGGGAGGCAGCCCACCGTCCACCGCCACTCCCTGTCCCAGCCGCGAGTGTTGCCAAGCCCTGGACCACGCGCACAAGCCGCGCCCAGACCATACCGAGCGTGCGATAGAGCGCCACCCTCGACCAGCATCCACAGACCGCGCGCCGCCCTCGCCACGTGCATCCGTGATCACCACCGACCCAGGAGACCGCCAGACATGCCCGTTTGCCGCCCCGTGCCATACAGCCACCGCCCGCCGTCGAAGACGCCGCCTCTGCCGCGCAGAGCACCGGCCGTTCCAGACCAAACCACACCGCCCCATGCCTCGCGACCATGTCGTTGAGCATCGCCAGGAGACACAGCACCGTCCCCTACCCTTGCCCATGCCTTTAGCCGCCTGTAACGTCGCCCCCGACGAGCTCACCGTGCGCCCCGACGGTCCCCTCGCTCGACTATAAATAAAGGCCACCTCCGCACGATTTCTTCACACCATCTCACTCCCCTCTCCTCACTGACCGTGCCACACCGTTCTCAGAGCAAGACGAGCACCACCTCGCCGGAATTTCACCGGAGCTCGCCGCCTCTGGAGAAGAAGGGAGCCAGCGAGTTGAGCCGCCCCAGGAGAAGCCACCGGTACCAGGAGATTCGCCGTCGTCGACTTCGTCGTTCGCCCGCCTCGCCGACCCTCGCCAGTACCCCGGTGAGCCCCTAGCACCCATCACTGGCCGCCCCAGGTTTCGTTCTCGCCGGAGCTGTCTCGCGTTGACGATGACCCCCAGACGTTGGATTAGAACTAGATCGAACGATCCACGTTGCCCCATACCGCTTCGCCCAGCCCCGTGTCACTGACGAGTGGAGACACCCACTTAAGCAGCCCGCGGGAGCACTGCGCTTAGCAGGCCGGCCCGTTAGAATTTCTCGCGCAGCCCAGCAATTCAAATTAAACCTTTTCTTTTTAAATTCAAACACACTTCTGTACCCAACTTCAAAAATCAACCCAGATCGATTCAGTGCACCAATTTGAATGAAACCAATTTTGTTGGAAAGGTCTATGAATGCTTAATCCAAGCCCGTTGGATTCAAGTCATTTGGATCTGTAGATCACCCATAGTAAAAATAACAAGGCAGAAGCTTTTCTGCATTCAAACTTTTTCAAATTTAAACCATAAAAGCTTTTGAGTTGTTTCCAACTCTCAAAAATCACAGTTAACCATACCTTTCAGAATATATAAAAATATATAGGTTTACTTGCAGAAATAATGTTGAAGTAATAAATGAATGCTACATAAGCATTTCTAGCCACTTTAATTAATTAAAATAAAAGGGTAAAACCTTATTAAATTGTGACACCACTTTAAATCACATTCCCATGGACTACAATATGTGGTGATGACATGTGTCAACATGATCCCATATTTGGTTTGGAGAATATTAAATCTTAAGTAATTTTTTCAATGAGTAGAAATTACTTTTCTAAAAATAAAAATATTTAAACCAAGCCTTAACCTTGTAATGTTAGAGATGATGTTGGATCATCTATAGGACCCTTGTGGTGATGATTGCAAGTAGTTAAGTATTGTTTGGTGATTGTGTACCTCGTATTTATTCATAGACGCTAGTACCGACCAAGGATACGAGGAGGAAGGAGGATACTACGAAGAAGAAGCCGTTGAGAACTTCAACCACTGCTCTGCACAAGGCAAGCTAACACTTGCAAGATACTATACCTATGCAAGCTTATATTGACACTGATGCAAGCCTAATACTACTAGTGAATGTGCAAGCTAACCCTTGCTAGATACCCTACTGATGCCACAAACCCATCCTTGTGATATGACTACTATATGCCTTAAGCATATGTGATTATACTCACTTGATAAACCAATCCTAGTTTTACTTGCAAGCTTCTTACTTTATTTCTATATCAAAGCTCTTACCTAGATGTTACCTAAGTAATTGGTAGATACTAGAAAGATATGTGAAGGTTGCATAAAGAACATAAAATTTGTCCTAAGCTAGAAACCTTGATATCAGCCTAAGATGTAAGGTTGGACTTAGTGAAACTCCACTAGTTACCACCCCTCATTAGTACTACCCCCACCTGTAGATGCTAGTGCTAAGCATAAAACTTGATCAACTTTTAGATGGGAATACTTGGTGGAAAAATGGTTATGAAAACCTTGGAATGATGGATCATTCTATTGAAATGTTTTGGACATGTGTTTCCAAACACTTGATGATTTTGGTGATGAAAATGTTGAGGCATGAGCCTTAGCCCTTTATAAAACTGATGGTTGTCTGGATGCGATACCATTCCAATTTTATCGTACAACCACAATACCCAAATATTGGGTAGGGCTTGACTGGAAACTTATATTCCTTAGTATTAGTTCCCTCACGGCCAAGGTCTGAGCTGAGGCTACCTTGTGAAGATTGTCCACCTGTGCAGTACCCAAGATGACAGTGGTCATGGTTGGGAGGCCAAACTCACAGGAGAGGTGCTTATACTAGGGCGTGTAATTGAAAGGTTAGGATTGATTATCCGCATACTGAGTATGGTGAATTCAGGATTGTTCCTGACGGATGTATCGAATGTTGTGGTGAAAGTGTACAATCTCTGCAGAGTGTCAAACTATTCGAATAGCCGTGTCCGCGGTTATGGACAGTTGGAGTGGCCATACTGTTCCCCCGTCAGACTTTTCAAAAAGACTTGTGAAATGAATTGAGACTTTGACTTGACCACAACAGAGTTGTGACCTGAGTTACAAGATCCCACTTAGGAGTTATAAAATTGTGACTAGCTTTGGAACTTAGTAGATATAAATCTGGCTTTTGCAAAACAACCTTAGAGCCTAGTGTCCCATTATCCAAAAACCCCTTTACCTATTAGTACTAGTTTGCGAGTACTTAAAGAGTACTCATGGTTTTGTCCCTGGCTATTCCCATGGCCAGAATATGAAGAGGACTACCTGGAAGACGGACCCCAGGAAGGTTACGACAACTAGGATCATCTCCCATCGTCAGCATTCGCCTACGCTACCGTTATTATTACGTATTCCGCTGCTTGATGTTGTATTAAGAACTGGATCATGAGATCCCTATTTGTGTAAGAACTTATGTATCCTTGTAATGGATGATGTACTATGGTATCCAATTCTGTTATGTCTCGCAAAAATGGTAATCCTGGGATTGCGATGTATGGCATAACAGGCATCTAGGATTGAAAAATCCGGGTGTTGACAAGTTGGTATCAGAGCCATCCTGACCATAGGAGACCCTAGTTAGATTGGACGTTGAACTAAAAACTTAGTTTCAAAACCAAAGAACAAAAATATTTACGAAAACTTATTCTCATTCTTACCTCTTTAATTCTTTAATAAAACTTCACATTCCTCAAAAACTCTTGCAAAATAGATAAAATTTTGACACACTTGATCACTCTGCTAATCTACTCATCCTCTATTTTTATAGATGGACGTGAAGTACAACAAGTTTTACCAACTTGGGAATGGAGGAGACCTTATCTTTGAGAGGGATCTGGATCAGCTTTCGGAACTTCTGGAGCGTCCGCATCCCGAGTTCTTCGGAGCTTAGATCAATGATCAAGGAGGATAAGATCTGCAGTGGCTAATTGTTGCAAGTCTCCGGGGAAAGATTGAACCTCCCACTGCGGAGGGAATTCAGTTTACCTTGAGGGAAACAACTGGCTCGATGGACTTGCCAGAGCAATGCAGGAAGCTCTTTCCCGTCTGTGTGGGCAGAGCATCAATCAGATCAAGGGTACTCGCTTTGAGTTTTGCCCAAGGCGTGATGCAAATGGACAACCATTGGAAGCCCCATACCACCCCGAGCTGAAGACTCAATTGGACCACCTTAGCTTCATGATGTATGATCGTCAGCAGGAATTGGACAACTGTCGTGACTATTGCAACCACAAGTCTGCCATCATCAAGACGAAGGACCAGACCATCGCCATGCTAGCAAAGGATCGCAAGTCTCGTCGCCGTCAACTCTGCAAGAAGGAGCGCATTATTGCCCGTCTTCGCCATCGCATCTCATCTCTGGAAGAGACCATCCACGAGAGAGACATGCAGTTAGAGGAAAGGGAGAATGCCGGAGAGGATCTTCGTGGAGACCCTTACTCCTACCTCAGCGATGACGATGATTTTCTGGAGGATCAGGCCATGGACTTCTTCACCGATGAGGATGATTTCGCCTTCATCGATGATGCTGAAGATGATGAAGCCACAGACTCCGAGGAGTAGTAGCACTGAGGACTAGCGTAGTGAGTAGTAGTCGGTCCCACTGTATCGTAGTTTACAGAATGGTTCTTAAAACCATATGGTTTTCCTTGTTGTGGTGTGTGTTGTACTGTGTGCTATGAATGAATGAAAAAGCAACTTGCTAGAAAAATCTGAGTCAAACCTTTAAAACTTTTCAAAAACCCAAAACCTTAGAAATTTCCCTCTTTTCTCATGATCTATATCAATCTTCAGATGCCACGTGGAGGAAGTGGTTCAGCCCCGGACCCGATGTTGCAGATCCTGCAAATGTTGACTTCTGACCGCGAAGCTGAAAGAGCGGAACGTCAAGCCAACCTAGCCACTCTACAACAGATAGCCCAGCTAGCCCACAACAACCAAGGCCATGGAAATCAGGACAACCACGGATCTAAGCTCAAGAATTTCCAGAATACCAACCCACCCGTTTTCACCAAGTCAGAAGAACCCCTAGATGCCGATGATTGGCTGCAAACCATGGAGAACAACTTAGAAGTAGGAGGAGTCGAAGCCAACGAGAAAGTCCTATTCGCCACCCATTATCTAGCCGGAGATGCCAGGGCATGGTGGAACAGTGTTCGTGCAATGACCGGAGGCCATATGATGACCTGGGAGGAATTCAAGGTCAAGTTTAGCAGAACCCATGTGCCACCAGGTTTGATCAAGAGAATGAGAGACGAGTTCAGAGAGTTGAAGCAAGGAAGGATGACTGTAGTGGAATACCGTGACAAATTTTTGTCATTAGCTAGGTATGCCCCGGACGAGATAGACACCGAAGCCAAGAAGAAAGAAAGGTTCCTGAATGGTCTGCATGACGAGATGCAGACAGTGTTAGTCAATATCCCCTTTGTTGATATTGAAGCCCTTGTCGACTCTGCTATCCAGATGGAAGGAAAGATCAACCAGGCCAATGAGAACCGCAAGCGTCGCATGATGCATCAACCAGGAACCCATGAGACCCCAAAGTATCGCCCGAACCCATCTCTAGGATTTGCCCCAAGAACCAACAGACCCCCAATGACCCGTACAACCTATCCCAACCGTGGAAACCCTAGACCCGGAGGAAATCACAACAACCCCGGCAACTCTAGAAATTTCACCCGTGCCCCACCCAAGTTCAACACCAACAATGCTACCGCCAACCCTAACACTGCCCCCGAGGACTGGAAGCAATGTTGTGCCTGTCGCAGCCAAGGACAAGTCACAAGTGACCTGTTATGACTGTGGAAATAAAGGCCACTATTCCAACGAGTGCCCCACCAAGAAGAATGCTACAGCCCCCAACGCCAATGTCCCAGCTCAGCAGCAGCGTCATGTCCAGCCAGGTAGAAGATTTGCCCCAGGGAATTCACTCAACCACAATGTCCGTCTTTTTCTCATGCATGCTGAAGAAGCTCAGGAAGCGCCAGACGCCATGCTGGGTATGTTTTCTGTTAATTCAGTACTTGCAAGAGTGTTGTTTGATTCTGGTGCATCGCATTCATTTGTCACCGAAGAATTTGCTTGCACTAGTAAAATTGAACCAACCAAACTGAAGCATGTGATGATTGTACAAATTCCCGGATCAACCACCAAGGCTAGGAAAATTTGCAAGGCCGTCCCTATCCGAATCCATGGCATAGATTTTTATGCTAACCTAATAATACTCGGAACTAAAGGTTTGGAAGTAGTACTAGGAATGGATTGGATGTCCAAACATAAGGGATTGATTGACTGTGCCAAGAAAGCCATCACCATGACCAGTACCACCGGAATATCAGTTGAGCATATATCTGAAACCTTACCTCGCCAATTCAAGTGTAACAAGAGTATAGCCTAACCTACCATTGACCAAGTTCGGATAGTCTGCGAATATCCCGATGTATTTCCAGATGTTTTGCCCGGTATGCCCCTTGATCGGGATATCGAGTTTATCATCGAACTAATCCCCGGAACGGGACCCATAGCCCAGAGACCCTATAGTATGAACCCGTCGGAACTAGAAGAACTGAAGAAGCAACTGGATTCCATGTTGGAAATCGGATTGATTCAACCAAGTGCGTCCCCAAGGAGATCACCTGTCTTGTTTGTGGACAAGAAGGATGGAGGTAACCGTTTGTGTACGGATTATCGAAAGTTGAATGATGTCACCATCAAGAACAAGTACCCCTTGCCTAAGATAGAAGATTTGTTTGATCAGTTGACCGGTGCCCAAGTGTTTTCTAAGATTGATCTTAGGACTGGCTATCATCAACTCAAAATTCGTGCAGAGGATATCCCAAAGACTGCCTTTACCACCAGATATGGATTGTATGAGTATACAGTCATGTATTTTGGATTAACCAATTCCCCCGCTTATTTCATGAACCTCATGAATAAGATTTTTATGGACTTCCTGGATAAGTTTGTCGTTGTTTTCATCGATGACATTCTGATTTATTCCAAATCAGAAGAAGAACATGAGCTACACCTAAGGACCATTCTTGGAACCCTTAGAGAGCATCAATTGTATGCCAAGTTCAGCAAATGTGAATTCTGGTTACAGGAGGTAGGATTCCTCGGTCACATTGTATCAGCCAGAGGAATTGCCGTTGACCCTGCCAAAGTGAAAGATGTAGAAGATTGGCAAGCCCCAACCACTCAAACCCAAGTTCGTGCTTTTCTCTGATTGGCGGGATATTATCGCAAATTCGTAGAGGGATTCTCTAGTATCGCCCGACCCATGACCCAATTGCTGAAGAAGGACAAGAAGTTTGAATGGACCGACAAATGTGAAGCGAGTTTTCAAGAACTCAAAAGGAGATTGATTTCAGCCCCAATCTTGATCATGCCGGATATCACGAAGCCCTGCGATGTGTATTGTGACGCATCCAAGATTGGTCTCGGATGTGTGCTAATGCAAGAAGGCAAAGTTATATCTTATCTATCGCGACAATTGAAGAAACACGAGCAAAACTATCCAACCCATGACCTCGAACTCGCAGCTGTAGTTCTAGCCTTAAAGACATGCAGACATTACCTGATGGGAAACCGTTGTGAGATTTATTCGGATCACAAGATCCTAAAGTATATATTCACTCAGAAGGAGCTGAATATGAGGAAGAGAAGATGGATTGAGATAATCAAGGATTACGACTTGGACATTCACTATCACCCTGGTAAAGCCAATGTGGTAGCCGATGCCCTTAGCAGATTGCCTTGCCGCTTAAACTCCATGATTTTGAAGGAGCAACCAAGTTTGCACAAAGAGATGGAAGATTTTCGAATGGAATTAGTAAGTGAAGGATTTTTGGCTAGCATAGAACTTCATCCCACTTTGATCAGTCAGATTAAAGAGGCGCAGAAGGGAAATGCCAGTATCGACGGAATCAAGCGTCGTACGGTACAGGCAAAGTACCCGGATTCACCGAGGACGAAGAAGGAGTTTTGTGGTACAAACGACGCCTTTGTGTACCATCAGATTCTGAGTTAAAAGAAGTTATCTTGAAGGAGGCTCATGATACTCTTTATTCTATCCATCCCGGAGGAACTAAGATGTATCAAGATTTGAAAGAGCAATTTTGGTGGCATAAGATGAAAAGAGAAATCGGAAGCTATATCGCCAAGTGTGATATATGTCAGTGAGTCAAGGCCGGACAGCAAAGACCCGCTGGATTGTTGCAACCTTTGCAAATTCCGAAATGGAAATGGGATTCTGTAGGAATGGACTTTATCACTGGACTACCTACTTCTTGTAGGGGAAATGACTCTATTTGGGTCATAGTGGACAGATTGTCCAAAGTCGCCCATTTCTTGCCCGTCAAAACCACCTATCAGAGTTCGAAGCTAGCAGAGTTGTACATCGCTAGAATCGTTAGTTTGCATGGAGTCCCCAAGAACATAGTATCGGATCGAGGAACTCAGTTTACCTCGAGATTCTGGAAGAAAGTCCAAGAAGGTTTAGGAACCCGCCTAGATTTCAGTACCGATGGACAAATTGAGCGAGTAAACCAAATACTCGAAGATATGCTGAGAGCATGTGTGTTAGAATATGAATCCAAATGGGAATACTATCTGCCATTTGCAGAATTTTCATACAACAACAGTTATCAAGCCAGTTTGCAAATGGCCCCATTGGAATTCATGTACGGAAGAAAGTGCCGCACCCCTTTGAACTGGTCGGAAGTAGGAGAGAGTCAGATTTTCGGACCCGACATCCTACGAGAAGCAGAAGAGAAGGTTCACAAGATTCGTGAGCACCTCAAGACATCCCAATCCCGACAGAAGAGTTATGCCGACAAGAGACGTCGTGACCTCGCCTTCAACATAGGAGATTTTGTTTATCTGAAAGTGTCGCCATTGAAGGGAATGCATCGTTTCCAACTCAAGGGAAAGTTAGCCCCCAGATATATCGGAACTTTCAAAATTCTGAACCATCGAGGAGAAGTATCGTATCAACTAGAACCACCAGAAGAGATGTCAGTTGTGCACAATGTGTTCCATATCGCGTTACTTCGCAAGTGTCTCGAAGTCCCCGAGAAGACCGAAGTGTTCAAGAATATCGATCACCGGACCATAGAGATCAACGATGACCTAACCTATCCCGAAGTACCCATCCGTATATTGGAAGAAGCCTTTCGAACTACCAGAACCCGAAGAATCAAGTTTCTCCAGATTCAGTGGAGCAACCACACAGAAGAGGAAGCTACCTGGGAGCGCGGAGATCACATCAGGACGGAGTTTCCCGATCTCTTCAAATCCTAGGTAATCTTTTCGTCCTTTTTCAAATCTCGGGACGATATTTTGTTTAAGGGGGGAAGGTTTGTAACATCCCAAAAATACCAAACTTAGATCATCAAACACTAATCATCAAGATTAGGGTTAACAAAAACTTTTCTAAATAAATTCATGAATGCATGTATATGTGTATGCATGGATTTTGAATTTCTTTAAAAACCACCTTGTTTGCGTGATCCATTGCTTGTAAAATGTTTCTTAGGTGAAATGAACATCATCTAAAACATTTCCCACACTTTTCCTAAAGACAAGTAAATCAAAACAAATATATTGTGAATGGTCATTTTGACCAATTTAACTCCCATGCCTACTTTGGCTGTCTCAAACTTTCAAAACCTAACAGAAACTTTTCTGGATCTTTGCACCCCTTGAATGTACTCATAACAAGGTATCAAGGCCCACTTTGTGATCATCCAGAAACTTTCAAATGCATAGTTTAAATGATAATTCAAAATTGAATCTTTATCATATGGAAGATCCCACTTTTCCAAAACCCACTCAAACAAGCTCAACTTTCAAAACCCAAGCATCTGCAGACTCACCAGCACCAATCTAGCAAACCCACCAAAATTCATTTCAAAATTCAAAACTTGATTTCATGCGGCCATTTCATCAAACAGGTTGCAGACACAAATCAAACAAAACAACAAACACTATAGTGTGCAGTGATTCTTGCCTAACTTGTTCCCTAGTTAGCTCACACACAACTCAGTAGATCATCTAGAAAGATTAGCCCAACACTAGCACCCCTGTGAGCTTGCCATTGTCATTAATGGTGAACAGCCGAGCACCCCAATGTCACCCCATTGTGGACAGCAGGCTAGAGGAAGAACTAGCCGTTCCAACCTTGTCTGGGAGGCAGCCCACCGTCCACCGCCACTCCCTGTCCCAGCCGCGAGCATTGCCAAGCCCTGGACCACGCGCACAAGCCGCGCCTAGACCATGCCGAGCGTGCACCAGAGCGCCACCCTCGACCAGCATCCACAGACCGCGCGCCGCCCTCTCCGCGTGCATCCGTGATCACCACCGACCCAGGAGACCGCCAGACATCCCCGTTTGCCGCCCCGTGCCATACAGCCACCTCCCGCCATCGAAGACGCCGCCTCTGCCGCGCAGAGCACCGGCCGTTCCAGACCAAACCACACCGCCCCATGCCTCGCGACCATGTCGTTGAGCATCGCCAGGAGACACAACACCGTCCCCAACCCTTGCCCATGCCTTTAGCCGCCTGTAACGTCGCCCCCGACGAGCTCACCGTGCGCCCCGACGGTCCCCTCGCTCGACTATAAATAGAGGCCACCCCCGCACGATTTCTTCACACCATCTCACTCCCCTATCCTCACTGACCGTGCCACACCGTTCTCAGAGCAAGGCGAGCACCACCTTGCTGGAATTTCACCGGAGGTCGCCGCCTCTGGAGAAGAAGGGAGCCAGCGATTGGAGCCGCCCTAGGAGAAGCCACCGGTACCAGGAGATTCGCCGTCGTCCACTTTGTCGTTCGCCCGCCTCGCCGACCCTCGCCAGTACCCCGGTGAGCCCCAGCACCCCTCACTGGCCGCGCTAGTTTTCATTCTCGCCGGAGCTGTCTCGCATCGACGATGACCCCCAGCCGTTGGATTAGAACTAGATCGAACGATCCACGTTTCCCCATATCGCTTCGCCCAGCCCCGTGTCACTGACGAGTGGGGACACCCACTTAAGCAGCCCGCGGGAGCACTGCGCTTAGCAGGCCGGCCCGTTAGAATTTCCCGCGCAGCCCAGCAATTCAAATTAAACCTTTTCTTTTTAAATTCAAACACACTTCTGTACCCAACTTCAAAAATCAACCCAGATCGATTCAGTGCACCAATTTGAATGAAACCAATTTTGTTGGAAAGGTCTGTGAATGCTTAATCCAAGCCCGTTGGATTCAAGTCATTTGGATCTATAGATCACCCATCGTAAAAATAACAAGGCAGAAGCTTTTCTGCATTCAAACATTTTTCAAATTTAAACCATACCTTTCAGAATATATAAAAATATATAGGTTTACTTGCAGAAATAATGTTCAAGTAATAAAAGAATGCTACATAATCATTTCTAGCCACTTTAATTAAATAAAATAAAAGGGTAAAACCTTATTAAATTGTGACACCACTATAAATCACATTCCCATGGACTACAATATGTGGTGATGACATGTGTCAACATGATCCCATATTTGGTTTGGAGAATATTAAATCTTAAGTAATTTTTTCAATGAGTAGAAATTAATTTTCTAAAAATAAAAAGATCTAAACCAAGCCTTAACCTTGTAATGTTAGAGATGATGTTGGATCATCTATAGGACCCTTGTGGTGATGATTGCAAGTAGTTAAGTATTGTTTGGTGATTGTGTACCTCGTATTTATTCATAGACGCTAGTACCGACCAAGGATACAAGGAGGAAGGAGGATACTACGAAGAAGAAGACGAGGAGAACTTCAACCACTGCTCTGCACAAGGCAAGCTAACACTTGCAAGATACTATACCTATGCAAGCTTATATTGACACTGATGCAAGCCTAATACTACTAGTGAATGTGCAAGCTAACCCTTGCCAGATACCCTACCGATTCCACAAACCCATACTTGTGATATGACTACTATATGCCTTAAGCATATGTGATTATACTCACTTGATAAACCAATCCTAGTTTTACTTGCAAGCATCTTACTTTATTTATGTATCAAAGCTCTTACCTAGATGTTACCTAAGTAATTGGTAGATACTAGAAAGATATGTGAAGGTTGCATAAAGAACATAAAATTTGGCCTAAGCTAGAAACCTTGATATCAGCCTAAGATGTAAGGTTGGACTTAGTGAAACTCCACTAGTTACCACCCCTCATTAGTACTACCCCCACCTGTAGATGCTAGTGCTAAGCATAAAACGTGATCAACTTTTAGATGGGAATACTTGGTGGAAAATGGTTATGAAAACCTTGGAATGATGGATCATTCTATTGAAATGTTTTGGACATGTGTTTCCAAACACTTGATGATTTTGGTGATGAAAATGTTGAGGCATGAGCCTTAGCCCTTTATAAAACTGATGGTTGTTTGGATGCGATACCATTCCAATTTTATCGTACAACCACAATACCCGAATATTGGGTAGGGCTTGACTAGAAACTTATATTCCTTAGTATTAGTTCCCTCACGGCCAAGGTCTGAGGTGAGGCTACCTTGTGAAGATTGTCCACCTGTGCAGTACCCAAGATGACAGTGGTCATGGTTGGGAGGCCAAACTCACAGGAGAGGTGCTTATACTAGGGCGTGTAATTGAAAGGTTAGGATTGATTATCCGCATACTAAGTATGAAGAATTCAGGATTGTTCCTGACGGATGTATCGAATGTTGTGGTGAAAGTGTACAATCTCTGCAGAGTGTCAAACTATTCGAATAGCCGTGTTCGCGGTTATGGACAGTTGGAGTGGCCATACTGTTCCCCCGTCAGACTTTTCGAAAAGACTTGTGAAATGAATTGAGACTTTGACTTGACCACAACAGAGTTGTGACCTGAGTTACAAGATCCCACTTAGGAGTTATAAAATTTTGACTAGCTTTGGAACTTAGTAGAGATAAATCTGGCTTTTGCAAAACAACCTTAGAGCCTAGTGTCCTATTATCCAAAAAACCCTTTACATGTTAGTACTAGTTTGCGAGTACTTAAAGAGTACTCATGGCTTTGTCCCTGGCTATTCCCATGGCCAGACTATGAAGAGGAGTACCTGGAAGACGGACCCCAGGAAGGTTACGACAACTAGGATCATCTCCCATCGTCAGCATTGCCTGTGACCCCGAAGATGGAGCTTCGCCTACGCTACCGTTATTATTACGTATTCCGCTGCTTGATGATGTATTAAGAACTGGATCATGAGATCCCTATTTGTGTAAGAACTTATGTATCGTTGTAATGGATGATGTACTATGGTATCCAATTATGTTATGTCTCGCAAAAATGGTAATCCTGGGATTGCGATGTATGGCATAACAGGCATCTAGGATTGAAAAATCCGGGTGTTGACAGTACTCAAGGGACGTGAGATTGCCAACTTATACTTTTTCAAGCATATACTCCATACTTTGTTCACTTTAACCTTAATCACTTCAAGATGCTTATGGTAGGAGCAATGAGAGCTGAAAGCTAACAAGTACAATAATTTTTGGAAGCTCTTTATGAAACTTGAAATCCGTGTTTCCCTTTATGAAGGGCATTTCTTCCACTTTTATATTGAGTCTCCACCTTCTATCTTTAGGCACCAATTAAGAGAGAATAGTTGTCATTCTTAGTTCTATGTGCATTGTCCCAAAACTTATTGATTGATTCATAATGTTGATATTGCTTGTTCTTGAAATATTTGTATCTAGTCATCCTTATGAACTTTGAAGGTGTCCTATGCATTTATGTTTTGCTACTCCATGAGGGGCAAGCTGAATGCCGCTATGCTATGTTTTCTATATGTGAAACAAACAAACGTCTTTCAATGCATTGTTATTCATGATCTTTGTTTGTATCCTTTCATGTTGCAACATACTTACTATGTACTATTTTTAGAACTTCATCTTTCATGCTCATGTTTAGAGTACTTTGATCCCAGCTTTCAATGCTTGCAAATGGTTTGATCTTGATTGTGATGGTGCATGTCACCTCAAAAATTATTATTTTTATCACTTACCCACTTGAGGACGAGTAGGAGTTAATCTTGGCGATGCTTGATACGTCGTAAACGTATCTAGACTTTTTTATGTTCCATGCTTGTTTAATATCAACTTTGGTATGCTTTGTCTACACTTTGAGGTATTTTTACACATTTTCTGGGACTAACATATTAACAAGATGGCGCAGTGCCAGTTGCCTGTTTTCTGCTATTTTTGGTTTCAGAAAATCTAGTAAGGAAATATTCTCGGAATTGGACGGGACAAAAGCAGAAGTCAATATTTCACCAAGACGAACACAGAGACCGAAGGGCAGCCGAAAGGGGACTGCATGGCCGCCACACACTAGGGACGTGCGGGCCCACCCTAGGGCACGCCGCCCTATGGTGTGGGCGCCCTGGCCGCCCTCCCGCCTCGCCTCTTCGCCTAAATAAACCCCCCATGCCAAAACCCAAAGTACCCGATCAGATCTCCACGAAACAGTCTGTTGCCACTGCCACCATCGTCCCTAGATCAGGGGGATCTGAAGCTCTTCCTGGCACCCTGCCGGAGGGGAGAGATCATCTCGGAGGCCTTCTTCATCACCATGCCAGCCTCCGGTATGATGCGTGAGTAGTTCACCCTTGGACTATGGGTCCATATAGTAGCTAGATGGTTGTTTCTCCTCCTTTGTGCTATCATGTTTAGATCTTGTGAGCTCCGTTCATGATGAAGATCATCTATTTGTAATCATGCATGTTGTGTTTGCGGGGATCCGATGTATATTGAGATACTATGTCAGATTGATTATTGATTCTATCATGTCTTATGATAATTGATTCTATCATGTATGTGTTGTTTTTGATCTTGCATGCTCTCCGTTTCTAGTAGCTATCTTGGCCAATTAGATGCTAGTGTCTCTAAGAGGGAGTATTTATGCTCGATGGTGGGTTCATGCCTCTATTGAATCTAGGGAAGTGACAGAAATCTCTAAGGTTGTAGATGTGCTGTTGCCACTAGGGAGAAAACAACTATCTTTTGTTCATGGAACAATTGTATCCGTTGCAGTTATCCGTTGCTTGCAACTTAATACTGAAGGGGGTTCGGATGATCACCTAAAGGTGAATTACTAGTCATAGATGCAGTTGGATGGTGGTCTATGTATATTGTTGTAATGCCCAATCAAATCCCATAGGATCATGAATGTCTAGTATTGCATTGTTATGCCTTGCTCAGTTCCTGTCAATTGCCCCGATGTAATTTGTTTAACCAGAATGTTATGTTATTTATCTTAAGGAGAACACCTCTAGTGAACTGTGGACCACAGTAAAATCTTAACCATTGTTACATCAGCTACTGTTACTGTTTACTTTCTGCAAGCAATTATTACCTTCCACACTATACGTTTAATCCTTTGTTTTCATCAAACCAGTGAGATTCACAACCTCACTGTAAGTTGGGGCAAAGTCTTGAGTTTGTGTTGTGCAAGATTCCAAGTTGATAGCAACACCTTGGGGTTGTTTCCTTCCTCCTAATGGTTCGATAACCTTGGTTTTATAACTGAGGGAAAACTTACTGCTGTGCTCATCACACCTTTTTCTTGGGGTTTCCCAACGAAGCTCTACAGTGATCTGAGCTCATCAGTCCACCACCCGGGAGGGGGGTACATGAATGTGCCATGACAATGTGGAATGGTTGCATCATACCCTAGGTTACTTGGCTGGGCAATCGGAAGATAAATAATCAAAATCTAGTTTGAATAGTCAAAATCCAATTTGAAAAGTCAAATCCTAACATTGAAAGTCGAAAGCCTAGTGGAGGGAGGAGAGGAAACCTATAAGGGAGAGGTTTCCTTCTCCCTCCTTGCCTCTGACCACCAAGGGGAGTTAGGGGAGGACTCGGCCTCCCCTTATACACCTCTCCCACCCATAAAAGGAGGGGGTGGTGCGCCCCCTTGGCCCTCACCCCAAACCCTAGGCCGCTGCCTGCCCCTCTTGCGGCAGGCGCCCTAGCTCCTCTAAACCGCTGCCACCTATCCCTAGCCCTAGCCACCACCGCCACCTCCTCCCGTCGGTGTCTAAACCCTAGCCACTGAGGACCTCTCTAATCCACCATACCTGCTCCAGCTTAGGCGAAGCCCTGCAGGATCTACTCCTCCATCTCCACCACCACACCGTCGTGCAACTGGAATCGCGAGGAGATCTACAACCTCTGTTTCCTGCTGGAACAAGGGAGAGGAAGGTCTTCATTGAGTACCAAACGTGTGACCGACTGTGGAAGCACTACCGGAACGCGATGCCGGAAGGATCGTCTTTGTGATCTTGAGATCAGCAAGTGAATGACTACATCAACCACGAGAATCCGATCTCGTTAAACGCTTTGGATCTTCGAGGGTTAGTACTCTATGAACTCGTTGCACTGATCTTACAGATTAGATCTTCGCTTTTGTGTATTCATGCGATAGAATTTTTTTGTTTTCCATGCTACGAATGCCTACAGTGGTATTAGAGTCGTGTCTCTGCGTAGATCTGTTGTACGAGTAGAACACAATGGTTATCGTGGGCGTTGATGCTTTTGTTGTCAATTGCTTTTTGTGTACTTTGCATCTTGCGGGATGGTAGGATGAAGCGGTCTGGGCTAACCTTACATATCATCGTACATGAGACTTGCTCCACGCTCAATGTGCAACTTTTATTGGACAAGTGGATTTGCGGGTGTCTGTCTCTCCCACCATAGTGAATATTCAATTTACAACAGGAACTGTACAATAATTGTACCAACATTGTGGTTCATGTTCGTAAGTTAGAATGGTTCTTATGCGAAAGCCCCAACCACGTAAAACTTGCAAAGAAGATTAGAGGCGTCTAACTTGGTTTTCCAGGGCTTGTGTTGTGAGTGATATGGCCATGATTGTGATTATATATGATGTATGAAATGATTCTTATTGTAAGTTGGAAACCTGCAGGAGCCTTATGGTTGTCTTTAAATTTCGTTTAAGACTTGCGTGTCTATTCATCAAAGTAGTTGTAATAGTTACTGCTGGTGGAGGACAACCATGAAGCGGCACCATTGACCTTGACGCCACGCTAGTGATGATGGAGATCATGTTCGTGCTTTGAAGATGAAGATCAAATAGACAAGAATAAAAGCCATATCATATCACATATTATGAATTGCATGTGATGTTTATCCTTTTTATGCATCTTGTATTGCTTAGATCGCGACGGTAGCATTATAAGATGATCCCTCTCACTAAATATCAAGTAATATGTGTTCATCCTTAGTAGGTGATGCGGCTCAGATCACTGTAGAGCTTCGTTGGGATACCCAAAGAGGAAGGTGTGAAAAGCATAGCAGTAAGTTTCCCCTCAGTTATGAAACCAAGGTTATCGAACCAGTAGGAGCGAGGAAACAACTCCAAGGTGTTGCTAACAACTTGGAACCTGCACAACACAAACTCAAGACTTTGCCCCAACGTACAATGAGGTTCTCAATCTCACCGGTTTGCTAAAAACAAAGGATTAAACATATAGTGTGGAAGATAATGGTTTCTTATAGAAAGTAAATGGTAACAGTAGATGATGTATCAATGATAAAGATATGGACAAGGGTCCACAATTCACTAGAGGCGTTCTCCTTAAGATAGGTAACATGCTAGGTGAACAAATTACAGCGGGGTAATTGACATATTGAGAAAGCATAACAATGCATATACTAGATATCATGACTCCTATGCGATTTGATTGGGCATTACAACAATATACATAGACCATAATCCAACTGCATCTATGAATAATAATCCACCTTGAGGTTATCATCCGAACCCCTTCCGGTATTAAGTTGCAAGTAACGGATAATTGCATTAAGCAATGTGTGTAAAGTAAAAAATACAATTGTTCCATGAACAAACGATTGTTGTTTTCTATCTAGTAGCAACAACACATCTACAAAATTAGAGATTTCTATCACTTCCCTAGATTCAATAGAGGCATGAACCCACCATCGACTTGGCCAAGATAGCTACTAGCAACGATGAGCGTGGAAGATCACAAATAACACAGACATGATAGAATCAATAATCAATCTGACATAGTATCTCAATATCCATCGGATCCCCGCAAATACAACATGTATGATTACAAATTGATGATCTTGATCATGAACGGAGCTCACAAGATCTAAACATGATAGCACAAATAAGGAGAAACAACCATCTATCTACTCTATGGACCCATAGTCCAAGGGTGAACTACTCACACATCATACCGGAGGCTGGCATGGTGATGAAGAAGGCCTCCGGGATGATCTCTCCCCTCCGGCAGGGTGCCAGGAAGAGCTTCAGATCCCCCGATCTAGGGACGATGGTGGTGGCGGCTATAGACTGTTTTGTGGAGATCTGGTCGGGTGTTTAGGGTTTCTGCATCGGGATGACTTTATAGGCGAAGAGGCGAGGCAGGGGCCGCCCAAGGGGCCCACACCTAGGGCTGGCGCGCTCCCTAGGCCGCGCCGCCCTAGGGTGTGGCTGCCTCATTGCCCCACTTCGTCTCTCCTCCGGACTCTATGTTCTCTTTGGTAAAATATTGACTTTAGCTTTTGTCCCATCCAATTCTGAGAATATTTCCTTACTAGCTTTTCTGAAACCAAAAACAGCAGAAAATAGGCAACTGGCACTGCGACATCTTGTTAATAGGTTAGACCCGGAAAATGTATAAAAATACCTCAAAGTGTAGACAAAACATAGCAAAGTTGGTACTAAACAAGCATGGAACATCCAAAATTATAGATACATTTATACTGTATCAAGCATCCCCAAGCTTAACTCCTGCTCGTCCTCGAGTAGGTAAGTGATAAAAATAATATTTTTTGAGGTGACATGCACCATCACAATCTTGATCA
Organism: Avena atlantica; assembly: GCA_910589765.1. Classification (NCBI taxonomy): domain Eukaryota; kingdom Viridiplantae; phylum Streptophyta; class Magnoliopsida; order Poales; family Poaceae; genus Avena; species Avena atlantica. Next base: position 110,699,806 of record OU342735.1, read on the forward strand.
AACCATTTGCAAAGCATTGAAAGCTGGGATCAAAGTACTCTAAACATGAGCATGAAAGATGTAGCTCTAACAATAAGACATAGCAACTATGTTGTAACATGAAAGGATCCAGACAAAGGATCATGAATAACAATGCATTGAAAGACGTTTGTTTGTTTCACATATAGAAAACAAAGCATAGTGGTATTCAGCGTGTCCCTCATGGAGTAGCAAAACATAAATGCATAGGACAACTTCAAAGTTCATAAGGGTGACTAGATACAAATAGTTCAAGAACAAGCAATATTAACATTATGAATCAATCAATATGTTTTGGGACAATCCACATAAAACTAAGAATGACAACTATGCTCTCTTAATTGGTGCATAAAGATAGAAGGTGGAGACTCAATATAAAAGTAGGAAGAAAGGCCCTTCACAAAGGGAAGCAGGGATTTCAAGTTTCATAAAGAGCTTCCAAAAATTATGGTACTTATTAGCTTTCAGCTCTCATTGCCCCTATCATAAGAATCTTGAAGTGATTAAGGTTCAAGTGAAACAAATATGTAGTATATTCTTGAAAAATCATAAGTTAGCAATCTCATGTCCCTTGAGTACGGGGGTCGTTCCTCATGCTACTCAAGTTTAGTCACAAGCAAGTTCTTGTCATTGTAAGTATATGTGTATCATAGAGAATCGCCAACGGGTACCCCTTGCCCTATGACACAGGAGCTATCCCATATCAAAATGACAAGGCAACAGACAATGAGCATCTCAGCGATCCTTTTATTTACCATGAGCATGGTGCATATTTTTTCTCTTCTCCTTTTCTTCTATATATTTTCCTGAGGATGCTTCATATATTGCTCACTATGGTGATGCTGCAAGTTTCCACCATGATTAGGCATGGATTAGGCTAGCCTCTCAGGTGTTTCTCTAACACATATATAATACTCCATGAACTTACAAGCTCCCCGTATATTTCACACCGCCGACATCCAAAAACAAAAGATCATGATATCAACTAGGTAATATGTACAGGTGTTGAAAGCGTTCCCATGACATCATGGTTCTGCTAATTCCCAGCTTATAAGTGCAAGCATATACAACATAGATGACACAATGTTTCAAGTTTATTAGGGGCAAGAAAAATAAAGTGTGCCATCAAGTTTGTGAGAGCTTTAATCACTAATTTTCACATAACAAGTTTAATTTGGAAGATAGATAAAACAAGAATATACGTGGAATGGTGTCACATACCATGCATATGAATTTATAGTGGACTCTTTGGAATAACTTGGTTTATTGGGAGTTGGATGAATGAGTAGAGCTTACTCAGTACAAGTGGAGGCTAGCAAAAGACTAGGAGCGACCAACTAAGAGAGCAATAATGGCCATAATCATGCAAAGCGACAAAACATTATCAATCAAAGCATAAAGTGGTACCACAAGTAAAAAACTAAATTATCATAGAGGCTAAGGTGATTGGTTCATAGTCATAACATGGTGTGATCATGTGCCAAGTCAACCCAAACAAAGCATCAAAGGAGAATGCCACAATATTATGCTTGTGTATGCTAAAACAACGCATGATTCTTTCAAGGCACATTAAGCAATCTCAATTGTTTGGAACAAGTCATGCTACAACAATAATCACTAAGCATAAGGTCAAAGCAATATCTACATGACATGATAAAATCTAAGCCATAGTCAAAACAAGCTCCTTTTTGTACCACCTAAGCATGAAGCTTCCTACTCTTTTCCAACACCAATCAACTTATTTAAAACAAAAGAGCGAATGCGGGGGGTCAAACTAATTTATTCAAGCAAAATAAACAAAATAAGTCCAAAAAACGAAAACTAAGACACTCCAAGAACAACACAACAGTGTATGAAACAATAAAAACGAAGTGTCTAGAAAGAGACCTGAGATATTTATTGATGAAGGGGATGCCTTGGGCATCCCCAAGCTTTGATGCTTGTACCTCTTGAATATTTCTTGGGGTGACACGGGGTGGCATCCCCAAGCTTGAGATTTTGTCCATTATTCATCTCATCACATCATTCTTCCCCTACACTTGAAAATTTCCTTCATACAGAACTTCACACAATCTTCATTAGAAACATTAGTGTATTCAAAATAATAGGCCTTTGGGTTTAGTTTCAACACAAGTAAAACTTACATTAAAACAAAAGCTACTGTAGAAATTACTTTAAAAATCTCAAGTGATCAATAAGAACTAAAAATAAACTGATTAAGAGGCAAATACAAATAATGGCAGAAATCTGTCAAAATAGACCAGCAGGTAAAAACCGATTTTTTCAAAGACCTTTTGTTGCTCAAATCAAAAAGTGTTGAACTAAAGAAAGTTATATAACCACTTGGGACATAATATCAGAAAATTACAGCTCAATACGACAAACAAGGATTTATCTCGAATTTTTACTGTGAAGCACAAAAATCTGTTTCGAGACAACAACTCCCCCAAATCTTACTTCTCTCTCATTAGAGGTTATTCTGGGCACAAAAACCACACAAAAAGGATAAGAAGAGGTTATTACAGAAGTAATAACTTCCAAGACTCAACTAAAACTATTGGGTTATCTCCCAAGAAGTACTTTTTTTAATGCCTTTAAGTTAGGCATAGGAAGCAAGAATCAAATATTTTCAAATGAAGAAGCATTAACATCAAATTTTTTGCCCCTACCTTTCTTACCTTTACTTTTATATTTAGGGAATGTATGATTGCTTGTTGGAGAATCAAAATGCATAATGCCTTTTCCCACATCTATTATTGCTCCAAGGAGTTTCAGTAGGGATCTTCCAAGTGTAATTTGTCCTTTTTCTACACATTCAATAACAAGATAATCAGTAGACACCACTTTCTCTAAGATCTTTGTAAACACTCCTTCAGCTATTCCAACAGGTAATATAGTTGCATTATTGGTAAGATATATTTCTTCACCTACTTCAGAAAGTCCCCAAAGATTCAAAGATTCATAAATATCTTTAGGCATAATACAAAATTCAGACATGATATCACAACGAGCATCAAAAGTTTCATTGTTTATAACAAATTTTATTGTAGGAAACCATTTTGAAGGCTCAGAATTTATTGGAATGTAATCATGATGCTCTTTAAGCATGTTATAGCAATCTCTTAAAGTAGCTGTACTAGTCTCAAGAGTGTTTAACCTAGCATAGATGTTTATAAAGGAAGAATCAGATTTGCTAGGCAAATTATATATTGTAATCAATTTCTTTATGGAATTCAGAGCTTCATCCTCATTACACTAGAGAAAATCTCCTCCTAATACAACATCCATAGTATAAACTTCTAAGAACCAAGCCTAGAGTCATTTTAGCCTCAGTTTTTTCATGTGAATCGGAAATTCTAGACCAAGCTTCTTTGAAACTCTCTTCACTTCCTTGTTTGAAAGTAAAGATCATTTACACAAGTGACACAGTGATTGGAGCAACACTAGACATGGAAGCAACTTGAAGTAGGAACTATTTTTTTGTGTTTTTGATAAGAAAAATCAAACCAAACAAAACTATTTTTTTGTATTTTTGAAAGAAAGAAACAAGAAAAACAAAGAAAAAGAAACTACGCAAAAGAAAAACAAATTAAAGAGAATGGTTGTGAGGGACTCCCCTTGCAAAGCTGTCCTTAACTCCCCGACAACGGTGCCAGAAAATGTCTTAATGCGGCTCGGATCACTCTAGAGCTTCGTTGGGATACCCCAAGAGGAAGGTGTGAAGAGCATAGCAGTAAGTTTTCTCTCAGTTATGAAACCAAGGTTATCGAACCAGTAGGAGGAAGGAAACAACTCCAAGGTGTTGCTAACAACTTGGAACCTGCACAACACAAACTCAAGACTTTGCCCCAACGTATAGTGAGGTTGTCAATCTCACCAGTTTGCTAAAAACAAAGGATTAAATGTATAGTGTGGAAGATAATGGTTGCTTGTAGAAAGTAAACGGTAATAGTAGATGATGTATCAATGATAAATATATGGACCAGGGTCCACAGTTCACTAGAGGTGTTCTCCTTAAGCTAGGTAACATTCTTGGTGAACAAATTACAGTGGGGCAATAAACAGATTGAGAAAGCATAACAATGCATATACTAGACATCATGACTCCTATGATATTTGATTAGGCATTACAACAATATACATAGACCGTAATCCAACTTCATCTATGACTAATAATCCACCTTCAGGTTATCATTTGAATCCCTTCCAGTATTAATTTGCAAGCAACGGATAATTTCATTAAGCAATGTGTGTAAAGTAAACAATACAATTGTTCCATGCAAAATATTGTTGTTTTATCTGTAGTAGCAACAACACATCTACAACCTTAGAGATTTCTGTCACTTCCCAGATTACTAGAGGCATGAACCTACTATTGAGCATTAATACTCCCTCTTGGAGTCACAAGCATCTACTTGGCCAAGATAGCTACTAGCAATGGAGAGCATGCAAGATCACAAATAACACAGACATGATAGAATCAATAATCAATCTGACATTGTATCTTAATATCCATCAGATCCCCGCAAACACAACATGTATGATTACAAATAGATGATCTTGATCATGAGCGGAGCTCACAAGATCTAAACATGATAGCACAAAGAAGGAGAAACAACCATAAGCTACTGTATGGACCCATAGTCCAAGGGTGAACTACTCACACATCATACCGAAGGCTGGCATGGTGATGAAGAAGGCCTCTGGGATGATCTCTCCCCTCCGACAGGGTGCCGAGAATAGCTTCAGATCCCCCGGGTCTAGGGATGATGGTGGTGGTGGCTATAGACTGTTTCATGGAGATCTGATCGGGTGTTTAGGATTTCTGCATCGGGGTGACTTTATAGGAGAAGAGGCGAGGCAGGGGGATGCCCGAGAGGCCCACACCTAGGGCTGGCGTGCCCCCAGGCCACGCCACCCTAGGGTGTGGCCGCATCGTGGCCCCACTTCATCTCCACTCCCGACTCTGTGTTCTCTTAGGTAAAATATTGAATTTGGCTTTTGTCCCGTCCAATTCCAAGAATATTTCCTTACTAGCTTTTCTAAAACCAAAAACAACAGAAAACATGCCACTAGCACTACGACATCTTGTTAATAGGTTAGTCCCAGAAAATATATAAAAATACCTCAAAGTGTAGAAAAAACATAGCAAACTGATACAAAACAAGCATGAAACATCAAAAATTATAGATACGTTTACGACGTATCAGTAGGCACCGTTGCTAAGACTCGTTGTTTCGAAGGATCACGTGATGATCAGGTGTGATAGATTCTACGTTTGCATACAATAGGAGCAAGCCAGATTTGCTCATGCTGGTACTAAGGTTAACCTTGACAAGCCTAGAATGTACTGACATGGTCTCAGAACACGGAATACCAAAAGGTAAAGCATGTTTCATATGATTGATATGATGAACATGTTGATTGTTCGCCTTTGAAACTGAAGGGAATATGCCCGAGAGGCAATAATCAAGTGGTTATTATCGTATTCCTTATTTATGATAAATGTTTATTTTACATGCTATAATTGTATTAATACGGAAATGTTAATACATGTGTGTTTAATAAACAAAAGGAAGTTCCTAGTTATGCCTCTCTTATAAACTAGCTCGTTGATTAACAAGATGATCAAATTTTTCCTGATCATGGACATTGGATGTTGTTAATAACAAGGTCACAACATTGTTGGAATGATGTGATGAACATTCATCCGAAGTATAGAATTACGATCAAGGTCTTTGTGTTTATATTTCTATAACATCATACGAAGTAATCTTAGTCCTTAGACCATGAGATCATGTCAATCACTAACACCGGAAGAGTATCTTGATAACATCAAACGTCACACCGTAACAGGGTGATTATAAAGATGGGTTCAGTGCTACGAAGGTGTTATGTTGAGTCTCATGGATCAAGAGTGGAATTTGTCCATCCCGATGACGGAGAGATATACTCTGGGCCCCCTCGGTGATATCACATTGGTTAGCTTGCAAGCAAGTGATTTGATCACTAGAATGTTATATCACGGGAACGAGAAAAGAGTACATGTCGGTAACGAGATCAAACTAGGTATGGAGATACCGATGATCGAATCTCAGACATGTAATATATCATGAGGCAAAGGGATTGAGTTACATGCGTATAAGGTTCACACGATCATAGAAGTCATCGTTGAATATGTGGGAGTCAGTACGGATCTCCAGGTCCCGCTGCTGATTATTGATCGGAGAGGGGTCTCGATAATGTCTACATTATTCTCGAACCGTAGGGTGACACACTTAAGGGATACCGACACCATTTGGAGCAAATAATATGCCAGGGAAAGAAAAAGGAAAGCGCAGGAATTTATTTCACTAGACACCGAAACAGTTTCGGTTGAAATTGCTGAAACTGGTTCTGCATGTGAAATTGAAATGTTATAAGGGGTTTTACGTGAATGTTTGTTAATTAGAGTAATTAACAAAATTCTGAATAAATAAATAAAATATTTTTATTTAAATCAGAGCTTGCATTAAATTTGGCGGAAATTTAATGCATGTGAGTGGATTTTTGAGTGGAGGTTTTTTAATGGGAGTGGAGGCTTTTCATTTTGAGTGGGAGCTCCACCCACATGAATGTGGAAGAGGTGTGGGAAGCCACCATGTCTGGGCACCATGCCCCTTGGGGTGCCCCCATCTCCCTATAAAAGTCCCCCCTCTCATCCTCTCAAAGCACACCTCCTCGCGAAGGATCTCTCTCCCCCCTTTAGAATTTCTCCATGGTATCGGATCAGCGAGATACATGTTCCCGGTGGCTTTTTCTGGAAGGATTTGTTGTTTCCGCTGCTTCACTAGAGCGAGGGCGTGGAGGTTGTCGGGGTACCCGGACGTGTGTGCGATCACGGATGTACCACTGATTTGCGGTGCTGGACTTGATGGTGCTGGACCGGCTGGACCATATGGACTTCATCACGATCTTGAGATCGGAAAGCGTTTGTCTACATCATCCACGAGTACAACCTCGTTAACTCTATTCGGTCTTCGAGGGTATGTATTCTATGGATGTATATCCACCCGTTGCTTGTATCTAGTAGATAGATATTGGTACATAGTTGTTCCCATTGTAGGAATTTTTTTTGTTTTCTATGTTGCGAACCCTACAGTGGTATCAGAGCCAGATCTATGCGTAGATGCTTTGCACAGGTAGTACACATATGAGTATGTGGGCGATGATGATCATTTTATTCTTATTAGTTGTACTTTGGATATTGGTGGCATAGTGGGATGAAGCAGCTCGGACAAACTTTACATGTCCTCACACATGAGACCTGTTCCACGCTTGACATGCAACTAGTTTTGCATAAGTGGCTAGCGGGTGTCTGTCTCTCCTACTATAGTCAATATCTAATTTGCAACGAGTTGTCAACAATTTGATTATCCTCGTTGTGGTTCATGTTCGTAGGTAAGAACGGTTCTATCTTCGAAAGCCCTAAGCCACATAAAACTTGCAATGGCTAAATTAGAGGCATCTAGTTTAGATTGTTGTTGGGCTAGTGTCATGATATGGTGATGTTGTAAGTAGAAGTATAAGTCGATACTCTTACAACACACATAACGTGTAAGTTCCATAGACCTTGGCCTTACACATAAAGGTATGATGACGATCATACCATGAAGCACATGATGGAGATCAAGTGCAAGAACCATATCATTTCACTTATTAACATGTGATGTTTGTTGCATCTTATATTGATTGTTTGGCGTTTTATTAGCATAATAAGATGATCCCTCCTTTAGATATGAAGATAAAAAGGTGTTCTCCCTTAAGTATGCACCGATTATGTTTCGTCGCTCCAAGACATCACGTGATGATCGGATGTTCTTGGATCCACGATCATATTTCGGGTGTAAGACAGTTACACACGCAAATACTAAGGTTCTTACTTGGCGATCCTAGCATGTACAGACATGGCCTTGGAACACGGACCAAAAGGTTAAGCATGAGTCATATGGAAGACATGATGCCCATTTGATGCTCACCTTTGAAGCTACACCGACTCATGTGATGATCGGACTTGGTGTAGTGGATTTGGTTCATGTAATCACCGAAAAGGCACGAGGGATGTCGTTTTTGAGTGGGAGTACATTTCTAATTTAGATTAGTAGAACTCAATTTCTTATAAATTAAATAAACGTGAATTTGCATAATTTGTTGTAGTCATTGGCATTCGTTCACCACCTTATGCATAGTTGTAATTGAGATAATAGAACTATAGAATTCTAGATATATACTTTACGAACTAGTATCGTATTGTGTTGAGTGTCAATCTAAAGTTTAAAGTACTATTACAAACTTTCAGCAAACTCTGTTTACTCCGTGAAATTTGATAATTAGTATTAAATCGAGAGTGACAATTCCAGTGTTAGTATCTAAGGTATCATGTTTGCCTCCATGATTCTTGATTTAAATATCAAGATTATCTAGGAGCTGAAAGAATTGTTTTAGAAACCATCATATGTGACAGATATAACGATATATGAAACAATGTTTTGGTTGCATTATGATAGAGTATAATGTATGTTTTCATATTGGATGAGAATTTGCAAAGGTTGGAGATGCTAGACATCCTAATCATCCAAAAAGGTTTTGGAAAGTAATGTTATACTCACGATTGGCCTTTATAAGATATAGTAGCTTAATCATGAAAGTCGTCATGATAAGGATGAATAGAAGATGTATGTAAAGTGTTTACTACACTGAAAGATTACTAAAGAATGGATTTTGAAAGAACGCCGATCATTTGATGATGGTGATCTACTTCAAAGTGCGAGTCCAAAGGTATTATTATTTGAATATACACGCTTTGGACTATGTGTCATGTATATGGCGCCACTGTTGATGTTGATAGATTCTTTTAAAAGGAAAAGAAAAGGCTGAAAGAGAATCTATAAAATATATTTGGCAAAAAAGAAAAGATTGGAAATATCTAATTTAGGTATATGGATGATATACATGTTATGGTTGTATTCTTTGCTTGTTAAACAATGTGGTTCTTGGGTATTTGTCATGGTGGTGGCACGACAGATGTCATGGGTAGGCTAAAGTATGGGGCCAATGGATGCTAGTGGGATCTAGGGAGGGATGATGTTGTGGTTTCTACACACAACTGACTAGAACTTGGATCTTTATTTCTCCTCGATCGAGTTACAAGTGCTCCTAGAGCTGTATCAAGGAAAAAATGAAGAAAACAACAATGCAAGCCCTATGGTGTCAAATGAATTGATCCCTGCTCCAGGAGCCCATGCCCCTCCTTATAAAGGGGTCCCTTGGTTCCTCCTAGGGCTGACGTGGCAAGCATATTCTTGGAATATGCTTGTCCCAAAGTGGTAACTCGGCGGACTCCTTTCCGTGTCCCCCTTCTATCGGCGGCAAAGACCCAAAGACCCCCACATGTGAGCCTCGGGCTTCCCCACTGTCACCTCCGTGACGCTTGTCTGCCCCTCTATGGCTCTGCTCTTTGTCCTTAGTTCTTGGCCCTGTGTATATTCCTCCTAGCCAGTAACTAGGGTTTGACTCTGGGATCCTTCTCCTTCTCCTACAAGTTTCCTGTTACTCGGCCTCGGCTCGCATAACTCGGCTCGGCCTTCACCTGCATACGAACTGATCAATCCTATTCGGCCGACTCAGTTCACACGTCGACCGAGTAAGGTGTTAATCACTTGATTCTTGCCATGCCATGGCTCATTTGGCCGAGTCTTGCATGACTCTTCCATATTAGCTTATAATTCGGCCCATGGTAAGAAAGGTTCATTCCTTCTTTCCACTATCTTGACCCTACCTGGGGTCATCCACCCAACATTAGTCCCCGAAGCTGGTGCGGTCCTGCCGGAAACTTCGGCCGAGCCACATTAGTTTTCAGACATTAATTCCTTCTCATTTCTTATCTGAGGTATTTCTTAGCCGACACTCTTTTTCAGCTATCCTCCTTCTCTTTATCTTCTCCTACCGAGGTATGAACTGCGTTCCGAGTTATTCTCTATTTTCTGGGGTATCTACTTGGCTTCTTGAGTAAGCCTCGTCCTACGTGTATCAATCATCACTGCTGCCTGGTTTTTTGTTCCGCTACAGTGTTTGATGACATGCTACAGTGATTACTGCGCCCATCGCGTTGGCGCAGTGACGCTTCGATTAACTCAACGGTCAGATGGCCCCATCTACTCTCGCACCGTGTGGCCATCGCTGTGGCTCCAGTCTCTGTCCGTGGTTGCGTGATACACGCGATTATGTGGTTACCGTGGCACAGCCACGATCCCACTACCGCTTACCTCACGCGGTTATAAGGAGGGGAGTGGGGGTGGGTCGATTCACTTTCCCCCTTCCCACTCCCTTCGTCTTCCTCCTCGCGCCGCCGCCATCGTTCATGCTCCAGTAGCTGCGCCACCGCAGTATCTCCTCGACGGACCCGCTGCAGCTCTCTGGCTCCCGTGACCTCGCCGCTGCGCCACCACTCTCGTGTTCTCGCTGGTGAGCTTCTCTACAGTGCCGTTGCTAGGTTTCTGCGTTAGGAGTTCTTCTAGTTTTCTTCGATTTCCTGTGGTGGTCTTTCTCTGTTCCGCCGCTGTGTCCGTCCCCGTCGCGACGGGGCCCTGCACTTCTAGGCCTCTCCCCGCCACCAGTTATTCTTCGGTCGATTCCTCCGACGAGCCCATGTCTAGCTCCGCCAGCGGCGCTCTCGTCGGGGAAGAAGACCTTGCGGCGGTTCCAAAACGGGGCTCCTAGCAAGGTTCCACGGTTACTCGCCGGGAGGTTGAGTGGCTGATCAAGACTCGCCGAATCCCTGCCGAGGTAAGTTGTCGCTTACTCGGCAAAGAATCCTCCCTCGTACTTGATGAGGGTGAGTTCGTAGTTTTCATGTCCCATTTTGCTCGTGGATTCGGCCTCCCACTTAGTTATTTCTCTAGGAGTTTCTTAGATTACTTTGGCCTTCATCCGCATCACCTCCCGGCTAATGTTGTAGCTTCTCTGTCGGCCTTTATCTCGGCTTTGGAGGGGTACTTAGGCCTTTGGCCTTCTGTAGACGTATGGTCTAAATTCTTTCAAATCCGAGCTAACGTGGTGCCGGATAAATCTCTCCATCCCTCTGAAAAATCTCTCACCCAATGCGGGGCCGCCTCCATTACACCTTGGAAAAACTCCGTGTTCCCCCGTGTTGTGGGCCTCGAGTCTTGTAAGAAGTTGCATAGATCATTTTTCTATGTCAAGAACACCGGAAAGGAAGATAAGATTTGGCTCCCCGCTTTTTCTATTGGTCCTCCTTCAAAGAAGAATTGGCTCTATAATCCGAGTAAGACTCATGCTCTTGCCGAGGCATTCGAGCTCCGACTTAAGGAGTTGACTCGTGCTGGGCTCCGGGGTGAAGACTTGATGACTGCGTTTGTTAGCAGCCGAATCTGCCCTTTCCAGCTTCGCTCCCACAAGCTCTGCTACATGAGTGGTCCTTTGGATCCCAACCGAGTTTCTACAGTTGAGCTTGACGATTATCAGATTTATAAACATGTCCAGGCTATTTTCAAGACTGAGATGCCCGAGGAATGGACGTGGAGAATGAGGCCATTTTCTTGTGGGAATCCTCCTCTTCAGGTAAATTAAACATAGGTGTTTTCTTCTGAGTTATTCTTCCATTATTTTTTCGCTAACTATCATCCGCTTTCCTCGCAGAGGTTTGCGGAGCAGACCACAGAAGACGCCGAGGTTTTGGATCTTCCTTGGACCGCTGACCGCAATACCCCGGACAACGAAGAACCTGATCCGAGGGAGTTCATTCCTAAGCCGAAAGCTGCTCCTGTTCACGCCCGGAGCAAGACCTCGGCCCGAGCCGATGAAGGTGATTCATACGACGTCCAAATTCTCGAGGTAGTTGCCGCGGTTCCTATCTCTTACACACTTCGGGCTCCTCCTTTCCCAGCTAATCAAGCTGGCCAGGTGCACGACGTCGAGCCTCTTTCTTTCGCAGCTCATGTTGCTTCGAAGAAGCGCACCGCTTCAACGGATCCTTCTGGTGCTACCCCCAAGAAGCGAATCAAGAAATCTTCTCAGCACATTCCGAGGCATAAGACCATGCCTGGGGTTACTGGGTAAGTTTCCCTTTATATTTTCATTTGTATTTCTTGTTTCGCTCTTTCTATTTCTGAATCAACTTCTACTTTCTTGTAGAGCTCCACTTTCCGCAAAGCCAAGCGGTCCAAGTACGACATCTCATATTACTCGGCCACCTTCTCCCTCGCCTCCGGAGGATGTTCGGGTTCCCAGTCCTCCTCGTGTTGATTCTCCTTCAGCGCCGACTAATGAATCTCCTCGTCGAGATGAGCCCATTGCTCCCCCAGTTGTCTCCGATGATTCCCCAATGCCGTATCACCCGGCCGACCCTGCTACCCCCTCAAAACTACCGAGGTTTCCCCCAATGATCCTTTGACCACTGCCGTTCCGGCTCCTGCTCCAATTCCCACCGAGGGTACCACTAACTCGGCCCCTTTGGAGACTGTTGTTCCTCCTGCCGCCAAGGATGTGGCCCCCAGTGCTGAAGCTGTTGCCCCTGCCAAAGTTTCTACCAAGAGCAAGAAATTTGTTGTCGCTAAATCCTTGCCATCTCAGAAGGGGCCAACAAGATCTTCTCAGCCCAACATTGCTGATATACTTCGTAAGGGAGCTTCAACCGCTAAACCTGGTGTCGCCCTTGCTACCGACACTCAACTTATTGTTCATAAGGTTCCGACGGCGGCAGTTACGCAACAGGCCCGAGGTAAAGTGTTGACCCGCACTGAGAGCTGGAATAGCCTTGGCTTGCTGGTGGAGTATGCCAATAAATGGAATGCCGCCGATCAACTTGAAGGCAATCTGAGTAGCCAACCGTTCCAGCTTTTCGACATCAGTAGTCGCTTGCATATGGTTGCTAAGATTGTCCTCGAAAGTGATAAGATGAACGAGGTAAGGACCTCATTTGAAACTTCGTCTATTCTTCATCTGATACTATATACACACTAGTCCTCGAAGCTTGCAACCGGATGATTTTTTATTCGTTTGGAAGCTTTAACTTGTTTCAAATATACCTACTTGCCGAGTCAATTTTCTTCGTGATTCGGATCAACCGTGGTCTTGAATTCCGTCATCTAGATCCGAGTCAAGTTTTACTTGATTCAGATATGTTTTACTTTAAATATCTAGCCCATCTAGATTCGAGTCAAGTTTTACTTGATTCGGATCTGTTTTGCTTTTGAATATCCAGCCATCTAGATTCGAGTCAAGTTTTACTTGATTCGGATCTGTCTTACTTTTGAATATCCAACCATCTAGATCCGAGTCAAGTTTTACTTGATTCGGATCTATTTTACTTTTGAATATCCAGCCATCTAGATTCGAGTCAAGTTTTACTTGATTCGTATCTGTTCCTACTTTGTGTAACTTGTTGTTATCTTCAGGTTGCTCATGACTGGCGGACAACCGAATTTCAAAGGTTGCTCTTTGCGCACAAGAAACTTCAAGATAAATTTGAGAAAATTGTCCCTGTTGTGAAGAAAACTGGTAAACTATTTGGTTCGTTTAGTTTATCTTACCTTTGTAAGAAAAATTTAGTTTCTGTACCAAATTCTACCTTGCTGTTATGCAGCTAGTGTCAACAATCTGAATACCCGTCTTACCAAAAAAGTTGGCGCTCTTGAAGGTTAGTTACTCCTTTTGCGTTTTAGTTTCTCGCCTTTTGTTTGAGGTAAATCTTTGGGTATCTTACGACCTCCCAGCTTTGGTATAGCCGAGTTACAAACACTTGCAGCGTTGCACCAAGAATGAATATCAATGCCTGATATGATGCTGCATTTTTTAGAACAAGTTTCCGCTCACTCGACACAACTTAAGGAAAAGGATGACGAGATAACCCGGTTACGCGCCGAGGTTGAATCTCTTAAGCTCTCCCAGAAATCTGAGTTAGAGAAGGTTGATCAGGAGTTCTCTGAGCAAAAGAACCGACTAAGCCTGTAACTTCAAAAGGACAAGGAACTTCTTGATGCTGCCGAGCTAAAGAACCAGGCGATGAGTGAAGAAATGACTCATTTTGAGAAGAGTAGGACTGACTAGTCCCGGGATCTCCAGAAAATGTTGAGTTACATCCACCGTAAGTTTCTGTTTCTTGTCGAGTTATTCTTTTCCCCTTTCTTGTCTTAACTTATCTGATTTCCTTTCCTGTAGATCATTTTCCAGAAGCTAAACCTGTGAGCTCCAAGGCTGCGATTTCTGGTTGCGAGCGCCGAGGTGTTTCCGTTGCTCCGAATCAATATTATTCCATGGAAGATTTCTTGATTGCCGTTGCCGCTACTATTGGGCCAATGAAAGTTATGGGAAAAGATATGGTGCAAGCAGCTATTCGAGCCTACCATGTCCTCTGGCCGAATGAGCCTTACATTGACAAAGTAGAAGTTCTTGTGGCGAGGTTGATGGAATCCCAGACTCGGCTGAATATTTGGAAGGAATCTGCTGGACGGGCTAGTGTTGATATGGAGCTTACAGCTGTTTTGTCATGGTACGAGGATCTCTCCCTCGATATTCTGATGAACTTGCGCACTGGATCTCCTTGGATTGAGAATCCAGATTTCGTTGCTCGTCACCAAGCCTGTGCCTTCCAGCTTGTCGAGTATGCTGATGTGCATCATTGGATCGAGGGGCCGAGTTTTCTTCCTAACCTGGCCGAAGATGATGCTGAGGCTGAAGATGAATCTGGTGGTGATTCCGCTGATCAGGGAGGATCGGAGGAAGATTCCGACAATGACGATGATTCCAACGATAACTTAGATGGGGATGGCAAGGCTCGATCCTCCTCCAAAGGAACTGAAGGTTCTCGAGCCCAAGGTGATGTCTCCCAACAGCCAGAGCATGCCCAAGACGTTACTGCAGTCTCCGTCGATGCCAAGGTAACCTCTGCAGAGGTCCAAACAACCTCGGAGCCCCCAGTTCCTAAGGATGCACCTTTTAAATAAACCGAGGTAGACCCGACTGCGTCCGAGATACCCATGTCAGAAACCCGTGGTGCTACTAGTGTTCCTCCTACGGGTGATTCGGCCACTGCCGATGTTTAGGTTCGACAACTCTTATTTGTTTAAGTCCCCGGTATGCCGGGTGTATGCTATCTTAAAACAGTTACCTGCCCTTTGGTACAATGTGAACCATTTTGCATGTGGCCTTTTATGCCATAGTAATTGTCGTTACTCTATCTAGTTGAGTTTATGTGATTCGTATCTTTGCTTTGCCAAACTTCATAAATCCGAATCATATTTTTCATTTATCTGACTTCCATTTGGCATCCATCTTGTTTTTTTATCTATTCTTAGTTGTAAAACTTTCAGTTTTGCAATTTCCTCTCAAAGACTATGAGTCCTAAGCCCATATATCTTTTAAACTGATGGACCCACTACCTTTTTCGAGTTATCTGTTGGTAAAACGATATAAATAAGGTACTTTCCTTGTTATATCTTGAATTGCTGATGTTATCATTCGTGTGACTATGATAATATGAATTGTTGGTCATTTCCTCCGTGTTATTTCTCCGGTTGCCAAAGCAATTTTATATCGCATCTATGATTTATGATAAATTAGTCTGGGCAATCCCCGAGTTATTGCTTGGGCTCCCGAGGTTCCATCTATAACCAAGTGGACAAATAGTACGTGGTAGTCCCCGAGTTACTGCTTGAGTCACCAAATTTTCATACATATGCAAAAAATGACGAACATCATGAGGCAGTCCCCGAGTCACTGTTCGGGTTGCCGAAGTTTCATACATAGTTAAAAATGACGAATACCATGGGGCAGTCCCCGAGTTACTTCTCGGGTTGCCGAAGTTCTATACATAATTAAAAATGACGAATAAGATGGGGCAGTCCCCGAGTCACTGCTCGGGTTGCCAAAGTTTCATACATAATTAAAAATGACGAATAACATGGGGCAGTCCCCGAGTCACTGCTCGGGTTGCCAAAGTTTCACACATAACTAAAAATGACGAATAACATGGGGCAGTCCCCGAGTTACTATTGATACATCTCTGGTACATCAATTTGGTACATCACTAGATGCAATACAGGTCTTCTAAGTGTAAAACGAACGAAGTAAGGCCACGTTCCATGGTCTTTTTGATTCATCTCCGGACTTGCTTGCCTTGTTCTTTTCTGGTGTCTAAGCGCCGATCAAGTAGTATGCATCGTTATGTAATGCTTTACTCACGATAAATGGGCCTTCCCATGGGGGTGAGAGCTTATGCATGCCGGTTGTGCGTTCCACTACCCGAAGAACTAGATCTCCTTCTTTAAAAACTCTTGGACTAACCTTCTTACTATGATATCGTCTGAGCTCTTGCTGATAAATAGCTGATCTTGAGAGTGCCAATTCTCTTGCTTCTTCTAGCAAGTCTACATCATCTTGCCGTGATATTTCGTTTACTTCGACACTTGTGTATTGAGCCACTCTTGGCGAGTCATGCATTATGTCGGCTGGAAGTACAACTTCTGTCCCATATACGAGAAAGAACGAGGTATACACCGTCGATCTATTTGGGGTGGTCCTGAGGCTCCACAGCACTACTGGAAGTTCCTCAATCCAGCATCCTGCTGACCTCTGCAGTGGTTCAATCAGCTGAGGTTTTATCCCTGACAATACCAGTCCATTTGATCTTTCTACTTGCCCATTTGATGCCGGGTGAGCCACCAAGGCAACATCGAGTCTTATGTGTTTCTCTTGGTAGAATCTAGTAAATGCTCCTTCAGCGAAGTTTGTTCCATTATCCGTGATGATACTGTGTGGGTATCCATATCTCAAGATAATATCCTTGAGGAATTTCACCGCTATGGGCCCGTCACATTTTCTTATTGGCTTTACTTCTATCCATTTTGTGAATTTGTCCACCATGACCAGAATATGAGTAATTCCGCCACGAGCCAGCTTAAATGGACCTACCATATCCAAACACCACACAGAAAATGGCCAAGTGATTGGTATTGTTTTTAACTTGGATGAAGGAAGGTGTATCTTGCTGGCATATCTCTGGCAACCATTACATTTTGTTACCAATTCCTTTGCTTCCTTCAGCGCAGTTGGCCAATAAAATCCATGCCTATATGCTTTGGCCACTAGGGCTCTGGACGAGGCATGATGCCCACATTCTCCTTGATGTATATCCAAGAGGATTTCCTGCCCTTCTACCGAGTTAACACATCGTTGTAGTACATTTGTCACACTTCTCTTATAAAGCTCATTATTTATGATTGTGTAGGCTTTTGCTCTTCTCACTATCTGTCTGGACATAACCTCATCGTTCGGCAAGATCTCTTCTTTGAGGAATGAGAATATGGGTTGTGCCCATGTTGGTGCGAATTTTTCTGGGAAAATTATGTTGTCAATTTCCATTATTTCGACTGATATAATAGCTGTGGGATTTTCCCGATCCAACCGTTGGTCGGCCTAATTAATCACCGAGTAATTCGGATCATGCTATTTGTCAATTTTCATTGGGACACACCCTTCTATCTATTCTGCCGAGATACGAATTGACTCGGATTTTGGCGAAGGCGTTATTGACGGCTTTCTCAGGTGTTCCAGAGCTATACCAGGGGGAATTGACTTTCTGGTCGATCCTAGCTTCGATAGTGTGTCCGCAGCATCATTTTCTACCCGAGGTATGTGATGGAATTCAGACCCATCAAAGTACCCACTGATTTTCTGCACATGAAACCTATACAAGGCCATATTCGCATCTAGTGCATCCCAATTCCCCGATACTTGTTGTACTACGAGGTCTTAATCCCTGTAACACAGAATCCGATGTATGCCGATCTCTTTTGCCATTTTCAGGCCATGAACGAGCGCTTCATATTCAGCTACATTGTTTGATGCAGTGAAATGTATTTGTAGCACATATTTTAGCTGATCTTTTTTCGGTGAAGTTAGCACTATTCCTTCTCCTAGTCCATTTCGTAACTTGGACCCGTCAAAGTGCATTGTCCAATAGTTTGGATCTGGCAATGTGGGCTCATATTGTACTTCGGCCCAGTCTACGAAGAAGTCAGCTACTGCCTGAGATTTAATTGCATCTCGCCTATCGAACTGCGGAGCATAAGGTGATAACTCAATTGACCATTTTACTATTCGGCCACTCGCATCTTTGTTGCTTAGTATCTCAGCTATGGGCGCCTCACAGATCACCTTTATTGGGTGTTCTTCGAAATAATGTTTGAGTTTATTGGCCGACATCTACACTCCATAAGCCATTTTCTGGTAGTGTGCGTAGTTCTGCTTGGAGGCCGATAATACCTCACTTAGGTAATATACCGGCCGATGTACCGACTTACCATCTTCATCTCGTTCCACAACAACTACCACACTTACGACTCTGTTTGTGGCTGCCACATAGAGTAGCATAGGCTCTTTTGACAATGGAGAAGCCAAGATTAGTGCCGTGACCAGCATGTGTTTTAATTCATGAAAGGCACTGTTGGCCTGAGGTGTCCAGGTGAACTTGTTGGATTTTTTCATCAATTGATACAAAGGTAATGATTTTTCACCTAGCCGACTCACGAACCGACTTAAGGAGGCAAGACATCCTGTAAACTTTTGTACATCCTTTTGGCATTTTGGTAGTTCCATTCTTTCAACTACTCTGATCTTAGTCGGATTCGCCTCTATACCTCGGCTAGATACGAGGAAATCGAGTAATTTTCCAGCCGACACACCAAAGGTACATTTTTCCGGGTTAAGTTTCATTCGGAACCTTCTCAGGTTCGCAAATGACTGTCGAATATCTTCTAGGAGCGTGTTGCTCTCTTTGGTTTTTATAACCACATCATCGACATATACTTGTACACTTTTTCCAATTTGGTCATGCAAACATTTTTGCATGCATCTTTGGTATGTGGCTTCTACATTACGCAGGCCGAATGGCATGGTGCGATAGCAATAAGCCCCATACGGGGTGATAAACGCAGTATTTATTTGATCAGCCGGGTTTAACGGTATCTGGTGAAAACCAGAATACGTGTCTACAAATGATAACAGCTCACAGCCTGTGGTCGAATCAATGACTTGGTCTATCCTAGGTAAAGGAAAAGGATCTTTGGGACACACCTTATTAAGGTTCGTGTAATCGATGCACATTCGCCATACGATGGTCACATTAGGGTCATCCTTTTTCTTTTCTACCAACACCGGATTTGATAGCCAATCCGGATGAAGCACTTCCATGATAAACCCGGCTACAAGGAGCCGAGCTATCTCATCCCCTATTATCCTTCTCCTATCTTCGGCGAAGCAGCAGAGAGGTTGCTTCACCGGCCTTGCTCCTGGCCTTACATGCAAAGAGTGCTCAGCCAACTCCCTCGGTACACCTTGCAGGTCCTGTGTTGACCATGAAAAGATATCCCGAATCTCACGGAGGAAGTTGGTGAGCTCTCTTTCCTATTTGCCATCTAGGCCAGCACCAATCGTGATGGTGCGCTCTGGGAATTGATCATTGATCTGGATCTTTTTCGTCTCCTTAGTCGGCTGGAAGGATACACTTCCGTGCGGGTTGGCTAGTGCCGGCATATTAAGCTGTGTCAACTGAGAAAGAGCTTCCACCTCCTGAATTCTTCTTTTCTCCCTTGCAGTTACCAATGATTCGGCCAGATTTGACTCAGCTGAAGCACATTCCATTGATTTTCTATAATCTCTAGCCACTGTTATTACCCCCTGAGGTCCTGGCATCTTCATTTTCAAGTAACTAATATGACAGCTGCTCATAAATTTAGCCAGTGCTGGCCGTCCGAGTAAAGAATGATAGCAACTTTCCAGATCCACCACCTCAAACTCCAGATTATCCGCTCGACAATTCTCTCTCATGCCGAATAATACATCTACTCAGACTTTCCCAATGGGTTCGCATGAGAGCCCCGGAACTATCCCATGGAATGTGGTCCTTGTTGGCTGCAGCATATTCCGAGTTATTCCGAGCTTGTGCATTGTGTATTTGTACATGATGTTGAGGCTACTCCCATTATCTATGAGCACCTTTGAGAACTTTACATTGATGCTCGGCCCGACAAATGTTGGGTCCAGTACTAAGGCATATGATCCTGGATTCGGCATTACCTTTGGGTGATCCCTTATGCTCCAGGTTATCTCTTGATCGGACCACAATACATATCTCGGCACTGCCGGCATAACTGCATTCACTTCCATATGTCGGCGTTGTACGCTCTGTTTGTCTTGTCGTTCTGTTGTGAACACATAGTAGGACTGGTGATGCTCCCTATACTCATTGCGTCCATTGTTCCCGGGGTTTCCCCTTCCATCTTGGTTCTGATTTGTCACCTGGTGCACTGCATCTCTCCTATCCGGGTTCTCATACCTCGGAGGAGGTGGTGGTAACATTAGCTGCTGCGCATTCCCCTAGTTAACTGTGGCTGCTGATGGTGATGCGCTAGATGCGGTGGTGCTTGCATAGCCGCCGGATTTCCCATGGCACTTTTCATCCAAGCGCATTGGCGAGTTGTGTGATTGGCTGGCTTGGCTGGGTTTGGCGTGTGGAATTTACATGGCTGATCTAACATGGATTCAAACATGTACTTCGGCCTTTCTTGCCATTGTTTCTTATGTTCGGGTGTCCACTGCTTCTTCCCCTCGTTCCTCGGCGTCCACTGCTGAGGACCATTCTTCTGTCTTTGACTATTCTCATGACTCGGCTGATCTTGCACAACCGCTACCACTTGATTAGAGTTGTATCTGTAATCTGGCCTCTCATACCTTCTTCTTCCTCTGTAATCATTGAATTGCGATGATCCGGCACCATCCCTAGCATAATGATCCTGTTGCTCACGATGTTCTGCCGACATTAGCTCTGGTTGAGTCGGATCACCCAAGGCATATGACTCAGCTACTATGATTGTTTCCGCCAATGCGGTTGGCATATCCCTCTGCAACCTTTTCCACAATACACTTCCATATCTGCACCCCTGAGCGAACCAGGCAATTGCTTGAGATTAGATAACCCCCTTGCATGAGTTTCTGAGGTTACACCACCGAGTCAGGAATTCTCTATCCGTTTCATTCGGCTTCTGCTTGCACATAGCGAGCTGTTGTGGCATGTTTGGCCTCTTATATGTGCTGGTGAAATTACTGACAAACATTTCCTCAAAATCTAGCCAACAGTTTTTTCCATACAATCCCCCAAAGAGAGGGATCGGGTTCCATTATCAACAGATAACGGAACAACATACCACACGAGTTTTTGTCACACAGAATTTTGATCCACCTAGGGGATCAAAGAAGATAAGTCTCCATATTTACAAACCAACGCACACAACTAAAAAGGAGAAATAAGGGGAAAATTTGGAGACGCAAGAACACCGCCCGCAGGCTAGCGATAGTAGTTCAAACATGAAAGCGAAACTAACATCCCAAAATGATAGGAATGGCTCAAAGACTCTTTTTTCTCCAAACAGCATCAAATCCTCCTCCTTTTCTCCCGTCCCCTCTCAATCTCAGGGGCCTCGTGGGAACGATCTTCAGGGATCATCGGCAATCCCAAGAAAGGAACAAGAGCCACATCCATAGCCGCAGCATCAGCCAGCGCATTCTGTTGCAGGACATCGGCCCCCGCATGCAACATCTCCCGTTCTTCCTCACCATGTAAACCTTCCCAATAACGAATGAAAACACATGCATATATAACCAAATCAACATGGGAATTAATAAGTTTTTTTCAAAGCAAGCTCTGTTCCTAAGCTTCCAGATAGCCCAACAGATCGCTGCTACCACCGTAATTTGCACATTTCTGCTAACTCCCAAAAACTAAGGAGCCCACCAAAAATACTGAAGAAAGGACCCAGGCCTATTCCCAGCACCGATAGATTTAGCAACCACCCCCCATACATACTTAGCTGCTGCACAGGTGAAGAAAAGGTGCCCAATGTTTTCACCTTCATGACAAAATCTACAAGTAACATCCCCTTCCCATCTTCTCTTTTTCATATTATCCTTAGTGAGAATAGCATTGTGCCAAATCAACCACAGCCAGATAATCTTCAAAGGAATTTTTTCTTTCAACAGATGCTTGAAACTCCTGTCAATCCCCACATTCGAAAGATGAGAGTACATAGATTTGACAGAAAACCTGCCAGATTTATTCCATAGCCACAAAAGTCTGTCTTTTTCCTGACTCAACCTCATCCCATTCAACAAGCCCCTTAACTGTTCATGATATGGTTCATCCCATCAGCATCTAGCCATCTTCTAAAAGAACATATCCACCCTTTTTAGCCATATCATCAACAGAAATCAATTGATTCTGATAGACATCAAACAGACCAAGGAACTTACTTTTCAATGTAATATCTAAGCACCAAGCATCAGGCCAAAAGTCAGTCAGCTCCCCATTTCCAACTTTATTTTTTTGCCAGCCAAATAGAGGTCCCTGATCTTTAGCAGATCAGTCCAACAAGGAGAATCACTCTGTTTGTGTTTCACAGCACTGATCCCCCTTTTTTCATATATTTTTTCCTCACAAAAACTTGCCAGGGTCCTTCCTCAGCCTCAAGCCGCCACCACCACTTACAAAGCAAGCAGATGTTAAACAATCTAATATTCTTGATCCCCAAGCCTCCTTTTTTCCTGGGTCTGTCGTGGGAATGGTCACGGCAGATGCTGCAATCGGCAGCGAGTAGTAGAACGAGGGGCAAGGGCGGCCATCCATCTGCGGTGCGAGATGAGGGCGGAGACAAAAGGTTTTACCCAGGTTCGGCCCCCCGGAGGGTAAAGACCTACTCCTGCTAGATTGTATTATGGTGGAGGTACAATGGGCGAGCTCGGCGGCTAGGCGGCGAGTCGCTTGGGTGTATGATGGAACGTATCTCTACACGCCCCGTAGGGAGGTTTATATAGTCTTACCTCCCCTAGGGTTTACATATCTAAACCGAATCAGTTAAAGCTTCGGTAATCGTTTAACCTAATCCGACTGGGCCTATCTACTCGCCTGGGCCTTTAGCTTCCAGTCGCTTGGATCCACACCGGGCCTTGATCCAGTCGCCGTTTTGCAGGCCCAGTCGCCAGTTCCTGGGCCAGTCGGAAACGTCCTGCTGGGTATACCCCGGTAGGCATATCCCCATCAGTAGTCCCCGAGGCCGTCGCTGATTAGGCGCAGGTGGTTGCTAGCAGTCGGAGTATACGGCCTTAAACCAGACATCCAGTCGAATCGTCGGCGGGCTCCTGAATAAAGGAAGAAACTAGTTATTCTGATCGCAGCTTTGGCGAGTCGAGTCGGCGAATACTCAGTCACTGTCGTGGTGATCGGGTCGGCGAGCCGAGTGGCCGAAGTTGGACCGTTAAACGTGGTCAAACTAGCCGTTGGGGTAATCCAACGGTAACTTTTAGCGTAATCACCGCGTAGTAACGGCTCCCTGATTTGGCGGGTAACAACCGCTATATAAGGGGAATAGCAGGCGATCAGAGAGACATCTCTTCATCAGTTCCTCCGATTGCGCTCTCGCCTTCCTCCGCATCGCGATCCAGCCGACCCGAAATCCTCCGACCCCCCACGAATCCTTCCGCCAATGGCCCCCTCCACCGAGCCTTGAGGTAGATCTAAGTGTACGAGGGCACAACTGGCATCCTTTGAGGAGGCCGGGATCCTACGCGCCGGCAGGTGGCGCATCCCTGCGGCCGGAGAGGTGACCCCGAGCCCGCGCGAGGGAGAGTTCATCTGCTTCACCAGCCACCTAGAGCGGGGGCTGGGATTCCCAACGTCTCTCTTCTTCCGGCGCTTCTGCGCCTTCTACGGGATCCAACCGTCGGACCTGGGCCCGCACAGCATCGAGCAGCTCGCCATTTTCGTGGCGTTCTGCGAGTCCTACCTGGGCTGCAGGCCCTACTTCCCCCTGTGGCAAGATCTATTCCACGGGCGGATTAGTCGCAAGGAAGCGGGTGGCCCAATGCTCGCAGCGGGCGGCCTGACGTTCCAACTGTAATCGAAGGCTTCTTTCTTCGATCTGATGCTACCCGCCAAGGCGGCGAGCCAATGGAAGAACTATTGGTTCTACGTCACCGAAGCGACCCCAGACGGCGAGGTGGCGATCCCAAGGTACTCCGCCAACCGGCCTGAACCACGCCGACTTCAAGTCGGCAAGCTTCCAACAAACCAGCGAATGGTCATAGACGAAATGCTTCAGACGATTCGCGGCCTGAAGAAGAAGGGTCTCCTGCCCATCAATCTGTACAACTGTTGGCTCGGGCGGCGACTCGTCCCCCTGGTCTGCCGCGACCACTATATGTACGAGTACGCGGGCCGGAAGGACTCGACGAAGTCCTGCCTCGACGAGTGGCAACTCGAGGATTACCTCCTAGCGCTGAAGAAGATCACCCAGGCGACATACCTCGACGCGAAGGCCGGGGTCGCCCCCCTACACCGCGAAGCATCCAGCCCCGATGGTAAGTTATCCTTTCGCCATTCGTAGTCGCAGTTAAATGTCGCGGTCATACTGATGTTGTTTATGCCTATTGCAGCTATTTCAAGTAGTTGAGGGGTGGCTTCCGCCCGCGGATGACGAGAATTAGAGTTCGTCCTTCCGGGAGGTGGGCGAATCGCCTCCAGCTAGGGGAGGCATCAAGAGCGACGGGAGTGGCGACGACGACGAATCAGAAGAAGAGGTCGCCCCGCTGGTCCGGAAAACACGCGGGCAGCGGCAGCGTGAGCTTGAGGCGAGCAGAAGCCTCGAGCGTCATGATGACGATGACGACGAGCTCCCCGAGCACACCTCGCGTCGTGAGGCCACTCCCTCGAAGAAGAAGAAGAAGAAGAAGAAGAAGAAGAAGAAGAAGAAGAAGAAGAAGAAGAAGGAGAAGGAGGTTAAGGCCCCTCCGAAGAAGCAGACGAAGCCAGCAAAACAGGCGTCTCCGCCTCACTCGCCAAGCAGCTCCGACGCCACCAGCCTGGCCGGGGGCGAAGCCCCACAGGAGGCGACAGCCCGGATATCGCCGCCGTCCGGACCGAGGTGCCTCTGGCCTCGATGCCTCCACCGTTCACCCCAATCTCTAGATCGGGGACTGCTCCAGTCGCGGTAGCTTCGCCGCCCAAGGGTGCTCCTGCCGAAGATGTTTCGGAGGCTCCGGCCGCAGCCTCGACAACAAAGAAACCGTCCGTGTCTTGGGCACGTGATGTCCTCGAGATGGGCCTCAGTCGCCGACTGGGCCCCGAACTAGAGAAGCCGGCTGGCATTCGCACGGGGCTACGCTTCATTCCAGTCGCCAAGTGAGTTTGCTCACCTACTTTTGTATTTCATTGTACTTGGATTATCTTGCTCACGCAATCAATTTGTAGGACCGAAGCGAAGAAGATAGGCCATCCGACCGTGGCTAAGGTGCCACCCATCGTCAGCGAGGAGGATCCCTCCCGGAAGAGGAAGGCGGACGAAGTCGTCGTCCCCGCGGATAGCGCCAAGAAGGCCAAGGGCGACGATGTCGTTACGGTCTCCGATGACACGGCGATCGCACCGAGTGAACCCGTAACGAGGACGGCCTTACCCGCGAAGGAGGGTGCTCCCTCGCCCGGGGCGGCCGAGCCGGCCTCCTTTGGTGTCGGTGCCTCCATCGCAACGTTCCCGCGCTTCATGGCCAAAGCAGCTACAGCGAGTGGTACCTCGCCCTCGAGCTATGCACCTGGGGTCACTGATACGGAGGTCGAGAAGCGTCGCGGGCACAAGCCGGCTCTCCTCACGTCCGTGGATGCGATACAACTTCATGGCATGCTTGGCGCAGCCATCCAGGTATGTCCAGTCCCCGAGGATCAGGCCGGTGTGTTGCAGCGGTCTGATTATTTTAATGTCGTGTTTTTATTTTTCGCGTCCAGTCCCCGAGTGCGCGCTCGCTGAATTTCAGCGGGTGGGCACTTAGGATTTTTTGATTGCCAGTCCCCAAGTGCGCGCTCGCTGAATTTCAGCGGGTGGGCACTTAGGATTTTTTGATTGCCAGTCCCCGAGTGCGCGCTCGCTGAATTTCAGCGGGTGGGCACTTAGGATTTTTTGATTGCCAGACCCCGAGTGCGCCCTCTCTGAATTTCAGCGGGTGGGCACTTAGGATTTTTTGATTGCCAGTCCCCGAGTGCGCACTCGCTGAATTTCAGCGGGTGGGCACTTAGGATTTTTTGATTGCCAGTCCTCGAGTGCGCACTCGTTGAATTTCAGTGGGTGGGAACTTTGGATTCCGCTTTGGTTAACTATTTGAATTGTGTGCAGGGTCTGCAACGTGAGTCAGCTGACCGGCTTGCTGCGAAACATCGCGCGGAGAAGGAACTGGCCGCCGTCCAAGAGGCGAATAAGGGGCTTCAGGAAATTGCCGCGAAGGCAGAGGAGGCCCGCCAGGGACTTGTCCCAGCGAGTGAGTTGGCAGCGGCTCAATCGGCGTTGAGCTCGGCTGAGAAGCGGATCGCCGACCTCGAGCGCGAGCTGAGGGAGGCAAAAGAGGAAGCGAGTTCGGCGGATGGTCGAGCCAAGGCCGCTATTACGGCCGCCGCGGAAGAACGTAAAGTTTCTGATGCCCTTGTTGCTGGGCTTCAGGATGATTATACTTCTCTTCAGAGCTTCATCATGGATCTCTCCCGTCCCTTGATTGGTGAGTGTGTCTGCCCCTGCCTGTTGCATGTGCATCTTTATAATATCCAATGTACTCACTGTTATCTTCTATCCACAGGTCATATCCTTGATAGCACGGAAGAGGCGAGCTCGTTCGACGCGCGGCAATGTGTGGCCACGCTCGTCGACTCGGCGGCGTTGTCGGCGACGTGCATCCGGGCCTACCTCCAGGAGATGTCGCCTACGGAAGTAATTACCAGCGACCTCATCGAGGTGTGGCGGTACTTGGAGAAGGCACCGTCGGTCGTCGAGTTTATGACGCGGTCGGCGTTCCGACGTGGAGCAGCGACGACGCTTAGCCTTGGGCTCGCCCACTTCTCGGAGGACTTCGATCTGGACGACGTGACGAGTGGCTACCCGTCGTCGACTGGCTCGGTGGAGATCTCTGAGGTACTCAAGTTGATGGACCGCGCCGCGGTGTACTCTGAGCGCATCTAGGCGATGGGCGACCTCCTTCCTTACCAGGAGACGGTCGTCGCACCTAACGACCCCGAGCCGCAGCACCGGGACTTCAAGATCGAGCAACCCTTCTGTGCGGCGATGGCGGGTGAGCTGACGACGTACCCGTCAAACCCATACACGCCCTTCATTCGCAATCACAAGGGTGCTGGCGAGTCGTCGATGAAGCCTGCGGAGTAGAATAGTTTGCCCTGGGGCGTTAGTAGCAGATCTGCCGTTTCGGCATATTTTGTATTTTGAAACGATTGCAACATGCTATTAACGAGATATCGTGTTTGTTTTGTGATTTGTCATGTGTTTTTCGATTGAGGCTTGAACGAGTCCCCGAGCGCGTCCACCCTTTTTATGGGGTTGACCTCGTTTGTTATGTGTTTGCGGTTTTCGAATGTTTTGTTATTGTGGTCGACTCGCCCGGACTCGGAGAGCCAGTCGCAAGGCGAATCCCTTGAGCGCTCTGTACTTCGTCGTTTTCCCTTGCGCGAACGAGGTCGGGTGGCCGAGTCCCCGAGCGTGGTACTTGGTTGTTTTAGGCGCGACTCGAGGGTGGGTGACGACTTGGCGCGTTAGTTTGAGCGCGTCACTCCTGCCTGACCCGTTGGGTCAGTCGCATGGCGAGTCCTGGGCATGCTCTCATACTTGGTGTTTTCCCTAGCCGCTCGCGCTGGACTGGTCGTCAGTCTTCGAGCGTGGTACTTGGCCGTTCGAGTCGCTATGTCGAGGATGCGGAGGATCGTGGTCGCTGTAAGAAGCGAAGGCAGTTGTCTTGGCTCGTAGAGCCAGTCGAGCTAGGCGACTCTGATGGGGCTCCGGGTAGGCGTTTTTCGTGGAAGTTGCAAGGCCTGAGGTGACACAGTGCCCTTGTAATGCACTACTTGGCCGTGTCGATCGCTGTACCAAAGGTTGACTTCTGCGGTTAGCTTGACGCTGTTATTACGAGTGCGAGTGGTACAAGACACGGAGAGTAGGCGCAATTTGCGGTAACCAATTCTTTTTATTTCAAAGCGACTGGAGGGTACATAAGTAGGGTTCTAGGAGTAGAACTTTCGTAGGAGGTTTACATTCCACGGTTGCTTGACGTCGAGTTTGCCGTCCCCGCGGACGTCGATGAGGTAGTAGGCGTCGTTGCCGAGTACGCGCCCGACGGCGAATGGTCCCTTCCACGGAGGGGAGAGCTTGTGCATGCCCTTCTTGTCCTGGATGAGGCACAGCACCAGGTCGCCTTCTTGGAAGGTGCGAGTTTTCACCCGCCGGCTGTGATAGCGGCGGAGTCCTTGCTGGTAGATGGCTGTGCGTGATCGAGCGAGGTCACGTGCCTCGTCGAGTTGATCGACTCCATCCTAGCGGGCGAGTTCGTTTGCAGCCTCCGTGTAGTGGACGACCCGTGGCAAGTCGTGCTCGAGGTCGGTGGGCATGACTGCCTCGGCGCCGTACACTATGAAGAAGGGGGTGAACCCTGTCGACCTGTTGACCGAGGTGCGGATGCCCCAGATGACGGAGGGTAGCTCCTCGACCCAGCACCCGGCGGTGCGCTCGAGTGGTACTTGGAGTCGCGGCTTCAGGCCGTGGAGGATGCTTTGATTGGCCCGTTCCGCCTGGCCGTTGGATTCCAGTTGGGCGACTGACGCGAGATCGAGCCGGATGTGGTGTTCTTCGCAAAACTCGGCCATGGCTCCTTTGGCGAAGTTGGTGCCATTGTCCGTGATGATGCTATTTGGGAACAAGTAGCGATATATGATCTCACGTAGGAATTTAGTGGTAGTCTTCCTGTCGCATTTCCGGACTGGTTTGGCCTCCACCCACATTGTGAATTTGTCGACCGTGACCAGGAGGTGGGTGTAGCTATAGGGAGCCTTTTTGAAGGGGCCTACCATGTCCATACCCCACACGGTGAATGGCCAGGTGATGGGGATTGTATTGAGCGCTGAGCTCGGCACGTGCGTCTGGTTGGCGTGCTTCTGGCATCCGGCGCATCGCTGGACAATGTCGACGGCATCGGCGTGTGCGGTGGGCCAGTAGAAGCCATGCCGCATAGCCTTGGCGACCAGAGAGCGGGCGCCGGCGTGGTGGCCGCAGTCGCCGGAGTGGATGTCGTGGAGGATCTTGCGTCCTTCGGCGGGTTGGACGCAGCGTTGGAACACGCCGGTGACGCTGCGCTTGTGGAGCTCGCCGTCGATGATGGTGAAGGATTTGCATTGGCGTGTGATCATCCGGGCGTCCGTCTCGTCTGCCGGCAAGGTTTCGGCCTCCAGGTAGGCGACGTAGGGCTTGGTCCAGTCGTCTGGCTCGGTGACGAGTGCGACCAGGGTTGCCTCTGGCTGCAGCGGGACTCCGATGTCGATCTCCCTTGGGGGAGAGACTGATGGCTTGGTGATCGTGTCTAGGAAGGCGCCGGCGGGTGGTGCGAGTCGAGCCGATCCAATGCGAGAGAGTGCGTCGGCCTCCTCGTTCTTCCGCCTGTCGATCCACTTGACGGAGTAGCTTGCGAAATGTCCACCCAGCTTGTCCACTGCTTGGCGGTATGCCACCATGGT
Source organism: Avena atlantica (assembly GCA_910589765.1). Lineage (NCBI taxonomy): Eukaryota > Viridiplantae > Streptophyta > Magnoliopsida > Poales > Poaceae > Avena > Avena atlantica. The sequence goes on from OU342735.1 coordinate 110,729,477, forward strand.
GGGATAGACGGCGTCGCAGGTGCCAGCAACTTTCCCAGCGACGAGGTCGGAGTCTCCGTAGCAACGTAGGCGGTTGACGTTCATCTCCTTGGCAGCTCGCATGCCGTGGAGTAGTTCCTCGTACTCGGCCATGTTGTTAGTGCAGGGGGGTGAAGTCGAGGCAGAGGACGTAGCGGATCTTGTCGCCCTTCGGTGAAGTCAGAACGATCCCTGCTCCTGCACCGTCCGCGTTCTTGGAGCCGTCGAAGTGCAGGCTCCAGTAATGGAGGTATGGCAGCTTTTCTGGCTGCTGGGCCTCTTCCCAATCGGCGATGAAGTCCGCTAGAGCCTGCGACTTGATCGCTTTTCGTGGCTCGTATTTGATGTTGTGGATGCCGATCTCGACGGCCCACTTGGCGACTCGCCCGGTCGCCTCGCGGTTGCGGATGATGTCCTGCAACGACGCTGAGGAGACGACCGTGATTGGGTGCTCCTGGAAGTAGTGCGGCAGGCGCCGCTGTGCTCTAAAGACCGCGTATACCAGTTTCTGGTACTGCGCTGGCGCGACTCGGTGAGGACCTCGCTGATGTAGTACACTGGTCGCTGTACTGGGCGCTCCTTTCCTTCCTCCGGCCGTTCGACGACCATGACGGCACTGACGACGCGCTCGGAAGCCGCGACGTAGACCAGCATGGGTTCTTTGTCGGCGGGGGCAGCGAGTAGTGGTGCGGCGAGTAGCACCTTCTTGAGGTCGCGGAGCGCGTCGTCCGCCTCCTTGTCCCACTGGAAGGTGGGGTTCTTGCGCATCAGGCGGTATAGGGGCATCGCCTTTTCGCCTAGGCGAGGGATGAAGCGACTAAGAGCCGCTACTCGCCCTGCCAGCTTCTGTACGTCGCGCAGGCACTCGGGTTTGCCGAGTCGGGCGATCGTGTCGATCTTGGTGGGGTTCGCCTCAATCCCTCGCTTGGAGACGACGTACCCCAGTAGTTGTCCTGCTAGTACACCGAAGGTGCATTTGCCTGGATTAAGCTTTATCTTGTATTTCCGCAAGTTGGCGAATGTTTCCGCCAGGTCGGTGAGTAGATCACCCTGGCGAGCGGATTTTACGACCACGTCGTTGATGTAGACGTGGATGTTGCGGCCAATCTGGCTCGCGAGGCACTCTTGCATGCACCGCTGGTAGGTCGCCCCGGCGTTCTTGAGGCCGAAGGTCATGGCGGTGTAGCAGAAGGCTCCGAATGGCGTGATGAACGCCGTCTTCTCCTTGTCCTCGACAGCCATTTTGATCTGGTTGTATCCAGATTAGGCGTCGAGGAAACATAGCGACTCCGAGCCCGCGGTGGAGTCGATTATTTGGTCGATCCGTGGGAGGACAAACTGCTCCTTCGGGCAGGCGCTGTTCAAGTTTGTGTAGTCGATACACATTCTCCAGGTCCCGTTCTTTTTCTCGACCAAGACTGGGTTTGCCAGCCACTTGGAGTATTTTATTGGCCGAATGAAGCCTGCAACGAGTAGACGCTGTACTTCCTCGGCGATAGCTCGGCGGCGCTCTTCATTGAAGGGCCGCAGCGACTGCTTGACGGGTCGCACTTTGGGGTCGGCGTTTAGTTTGTGCTCAGCGAGCTCCCTAGGGACACCGGGCATGTCAGAGGGCTTCCATGCGAAGGTGTCCCTGTTCTCACGGAGGAACTCGATGAGCGCGCCTTCCTAGGCTGGGCTCATGCCCGTCCCGATCGTCACCGTATGGCTGGAGTCGCCTAGGACCAGCTCGACAGTGCGGGTGTGCGTCGTTGCCTCGAAGGCAGAGGTGTTTGCGCCCTCCGAGTTGGGCTTCTTGAGTATGGTGGGGTCGTCGTTTTTTACCCCGCTCGCGTACTTGGCGAGCTCATCGGCATGGTTGGTTTCTGCCGCGATGACGGCGTCGGCGAGTTCTTCTCCTTTGGCCTCGCACTCGGCGGCCATGTCGGGGTCGCCGTTGATGGTTATGACGCCGCATGGCCCGGGGAGCTTCATCGCGTTGTACGCGTAGTGGGGCGCTGCCATGAACTTGGCGAACGCCTGGCGCCCCAGGACGCACTGGTAGGGGCTGTCGAAAGGTACCAGCTCGAAGACGATCCGCTTGGTGCGGAAGTTTGCTGGTGTGCCGAAGGTGACTGGCAGCGTGACCTTGCCGATCGGGTACGCCTTCCGACCGGGGACGATGCCGTGGAACGTGGTGTGGGTTGTCTCGATCATCGACTGCGGGAGCCGCAGCCGCCTGAAGGTGTACAGGTACAGGATGTTGATGGAGCTGCCGCCGTCCATCAATGTCTTGGGGAGCCAGTAGTCGCCCACCTTAGGCTTGATCACCAGGGCGACTCGGCCTGGATACTCGATGCGTGGCGAGTGGTCCTGGCGGCTCCAGGTGATGGGCTGCTCCGACCAGTTGAGGAACTGGGGAACGTCTACCTGGGCCACCGCGTTGACGGCGACGGCGCGGGTGATGACCTTCTTCTCGCGCTTCGTGTTGAAGCCTGTGAAGGTGTGGAGCGAGCCGGCCACGTTGCCGAATTTTCCGCCGTTTGGCGGGTTGTTGTCGGGGTCCTCCCGTTCTCGCCGTGCCTTCTCAATTTCTCTGAGGGTGTGGCAGTCGGCGGTCGTGTGCATTGCGGGTTTCCCTTCCCTGCTATGGAACGCACAAGGTTGGTTAAGGAGGGCTGCGGGGTCGAACCTTGGCTTGGCCTTGTAGTTGCCGCCGTCGCGGCGTTGTCCTCCGTCGCGGCGGAAGCTTTTGGGCTCGCGTTGTGCGTGCCCGACATTGGCGACGAAGTCGACTCGCCTGTCACTGCGGCCCTTGCCGGTGAGGCGAGTGTTGCTGTAGCGTAGGTCGGACCGTCGTCCGTTGTCGTTGCCGCTCGTGCGGAGTTGGCCTCCGACTCGTCGTCGGTTTCCTGGTTTGGATCTTCCTCCGCGTACCGTTTGGCGATCTCGAGGAGGTCTGGTATGTTGTCGAGTGTGCGAGAGTGTCGCTTGAGCTTGGCAACCAAGGGCTCGTAGCGGCACGAGGTCTTGAAGCAATGGATCGCAGTGTCCGGGTGAATGCCGACCGCGTTTTACCAGAGTTCTTGTCACCGCTGGACCCAGTTGCGGGTCGACTCGCGAGGTCCCTGGACGCATCGCTCCAGGTCCTCGATGGTGGTGGCGCGGGTGTAGGAGCACTCAAAGTGCCTGACGATGGCGTCGCGCATTTCCTCCCAGGGGTCGATATTGTCCTGGGGGAGGGTGTTGATCCATTGCCTGCACGTCCCCTCCATCATCAAGGGGATGTAACGGGCGGCTAGCAGGTCGGTGTGGCCTGCGATCCCCATCGCCATGAGGTATGTATCGAGCCACACGGAGGGGTCGTACGAAGGGTCGTACTTTTCTATCTCCTTTGGCGCCTTGAAGTTCGGCAGGTACTTCTCGCCTCGGATCATCGGTCCAAAGCACTTGGGGCCGAGTCGACTTAGTGATCCCATCGGTTCGCCGTCGCGGCGATTGGTTAGGGTGTGTCGCAGGTCGTCGGGCTGGCGTGCGCGCCAGCTTTGGTTGTTGATGATGTGGGTGCGGGCGTCGATGGGTTGACCGTTGGTGGCGACGAAGTTGGTCGCTGGCCTGGGGTCGTTGGTGGAGAGTGCCGTGTTCGCGGGTCGATGTTGGAGCTGCAATGGCTCTGGTGGCGGGCAGTTGAGGGTGTTTGCCGCCATGGGGCAGCCACTTGTAGCCACTCTGCTTCCCGAAGAACGCGAGTACACTCGACCCTGCGAGTCGGCGCCTGCGTTTTGCTGCTCGATGGCCTTTGCGAGCAGGGCCCTGACGTACTGGATCTGTAGGGCGTCGTCACCGGTGGCCGTTATGTTGTCGGCTGCTGCTCGGCCCGCCACGAGGTTGTCCATCGGGGTGGAGAACAGTGGGAGGCCATTCGCGTCTCGCTCCCGTGAGGAGGCTACTATCTGCGGCTGATCCCTGGGGGGTGTGCGGTTGGGTGGAGGTGGGCCGCCCATCGCCGTCGATCCTGGCGGGGGCCGAGCGCTTCCTCCTGGTGGCGCGTTCTCGCAGATCGCGCGCTCGGCCGTGCGGGCTGGGTCGTTTTCGTCGTCGAAGTTCAGGGCGCGCCCCTGGATGGTGGGGTTCAGGCGCGACCTGATTCGCTGCTGGTGGTAGCGCGATAGCTCCTGCGCCGTCACCTGCTCGAGGAGAAATTTTTCGCGCTCGGCTTGTTCCTTGCGGACTGCCTCCGCCAGCTTCAGGCAGAGTTCCTCGACCTCCGTTGCCGTGGCGTTATGAGGGATCGGGGTGGAGAAGGGATCCTCCGGCGGATCGGTGCCGGTCGCCATGTAGGTCGCGGCGTGGCGACCGGTCCCGTCGCGGAGGTCGGCGGAATTTTCCGACCCAGAGTCAAAGTCGAAGATCCCGAGGATGGAGGGATCCTCGAAGTCTCCCATGTTGGAAACCTGGGTGATGGAACCCGCGGGTGAAGTCGCGGTGATGGATCCGGCGAGTGACGCCGGGGTCGCCAAGTCGGCATCATCGTTGAGGGCCGCGTCTTCCGCGGTCGTGGAGTTTTCGGCCACGTTGCTATGAGCCGAGTTGTACTCGGAGGCGAGGCGATGGATCATGCGTACCTGGCTCTCGGAGAGCCGATCGCGTGGCGGAGACTCGCGGATGCGAGCCGAATCCTCCGAGATGATGACGTCGGTGAGGCCGACGAAGAGTCTGATCGTGCCGACCGGCAAGATCATGCTGTGCGTGACGGGTCGCACCGCCGGGACGTAGCTGCTCGGCAAGATTTGGAGCATCTCGCCGATCGCTATCATGCGGCCGGTGGTGACCGTCTCGTTGATGGGCAGATTGAATCTCGCCACAGAACCCCCGGCCAGACCGACCAGGCCCCACGGTGGGCGCCACTGTCGTGGGAATGGTCACGGCAGATACTGCAATCGGCAGCGAGTAGTAGAACGAGGGGCAAGGGCGGCCAGCCATCTGCGGTGCGAGATGAAGGCGGAGACACAAGGTTTTACCCAGGTTCGGCCCCCCGAAGGGTAAAGACCTACTCCTGCTAGATTGTATTATGGTGGAGGTACAATGGGTGAGCTCGGCGGCTAGGCGGCGAGTCGCTTGGGTGTATGATGGAACGTATCTCTACATGCCCCGTAGGGAGGTTTATATAGTCTTACCTCCCCTAGGATTTACATATCTCAACCGAATCAGTTAAAGCTTCGGTAATCGTTTAACCTAATCCGACTGGGCCTATCTACTCGCCTGGGCCTTTAGCTACCAGTCGCTTGGATCCACACCGGGCCTTGATCCAGTCGCCGTTTTGTAGGCCCACTCGCCAGTTCCTGGGCCAGTCGGAAACGTACTGCTGGGTATACCCCCGTAGGCATATCCCCATCAGGGTATACATACAAATTTCCACTTCACCAGATGATACTTTCTTTTGCGCACCTTGCCATACCAAAAAAAGGCTCTGGTATGCTTTTCAACCTCCTCCACATTTGTTTTGTGCAAAAGGAACATAGACATGGGATAAACAGCCACACTGGATACACAAGCAGTAATTTAACATGCCTATCTCCCAGAGATAAAGCTCCACCCATCTAGCCATCTAACTTCTTTTTCAGCCTATCCCCAATAAAGCCCATCTCAGCCACTGTGCATCTTCTACTGCAAACCGGTAGCCCCAAATATTTAATAGGTGAAAGTACAAAGGAAGTCGCCTAGAGGGGGGGTGAATAGGATTTTAAAATTATTACGGTTTAGGCTCAAGAAAATGCGGAATAAAACTAACGTTTAATTTATTGAGCATAAAACCTAGCCACTAAGTTTACCTAAGTGCACCAACTACCTATGCTAAGCAATACAAGTAACAAGGTGATAGCAAGGTATAAATACTTCAAGCACGATGGCTATCACAGTGTAAAGTGCATAAGTAAAGGGCTCGGTAGAGAGATAACCGATGGACGCGGAGACGAAGATTTGTTTCCCGAAGTTCACTTCCAAAGAAGCTACGTCTCCGTTGGAGAGGTGCGATGGCGCAATTCTCTCCGAACGCCACACATGGCTCACCTCGAGGTGTGGTGGTTCGATGCTCACCCAACACCACACAAGGCCTCACCCCAGATGCGGAAGCACGCAACTCACCGACGCCACAAAAGGCTCACCCTATTCTCCCAAGTGCGCACCACAAAAGGCGGGCACTTGCTCCACTATGGGACGCTTGAGGGCGGTCACCGAACCCGTACAAGATTGGGGCTAACTCCACAACTCAATTGGAGGCTCCCAACAACAAAGCCACAAAAGGCTACAATGCCACAAAAAAGTCCAACAAAGCCACCAAAAGGCTACAAGACCACAAAAGGTCAACAAGACCACAAAAGGTCAACAACCCAACCACACAACTGTCTAGGGTTCCAAGGAACCCAAGAGAAACAAGCCCACAAGCTTGAACTCGCCGAATCTCCGAGGAGAACTCAAACCTATGCACCAAATGCAAGGGCAAGTCCTTCTCTCCCAAATTCCAACAAAGCTACAAAAGCTATTGGGGGAATAAGGGAGGAAGAACAAAAGAGGAGAACACAAAACTCTCCAAGATCTAGATCCTAATGATTCCTTCACAAAGAAGGGATTTAGCTTGGAGGGATTGTAGATCTAGATCTCCTCTCTCAAATCCCTCAAAAAGATGCAAGAATCATAGGAAGGGAAAGGGGAGAGGGAAAGCTTCTTCAAGGACACCAATGGAGGAGAGAGAGAAAGCCAAGACCAAGAAAAGAGCTCGTAGCCACGAAGGGGAAGAGGAGCCCCTTTTAAAGGGCTCCCAGATCTGCCCGTTATGGGCATTCGCGACTCCTGGCCGGAACTTCCGGTGGGAGGCCGGAACTTCCGATGGCACACTGAAAAAGTGAAAAAGTGAATCCTGGTCGGAACTTCCGCCGGTTCAACGGAACTTCCGGTGGGAGCAAAACTTCCGCTGAAAGTTCCGACAGAAGTTTTGTCAAATAGACACAACGAAAACAGAAGGTTACTGAACGTGAGCGGAACAAGAGCCAGAAATTCAATCGGAACTTTTGGCCTGAGCGGAACTTCCGGTCACTGGCCGGAACTTCCGGTGAGAGCGAAACTTCCGGTTGACATTCCGACTGAAGTTCCGTCAAATAGCACATCCAAAACAGAAGGTTACTGAACGTGAGCGGAAGAACACCCGGAACTTCCACCGGAACTTTCGGCGGCAAAGATGCCCTAGCGGAACTTCCGGTGGGAAGCCGGAACTTCTGGTCAGAGAAATTCCAGAAACCAGAAAACCAGAAACGCAATTACTTTTGCATCCGAACTCCAAACGGGATGAAACCAATTTTGTTGGAAAGATAACGACGAATAGAATCCAATTTTGTTGGAATCGAAATATTGGGTATCACCTTGGGAGAAAATATCATGAATATATATGTGAAGTATCCCCCAAGGTGTGGAGCCGGAAAACTCGCAAGATCAAAAACCGCAATAAGATATGCAAGTGAAATCCTTAGATGATGAACTAGAGCTTGTTATGATGGTGACCACAAGCTCTAGATCCTCTCATGTACAAGAACCAAATAACAACCAAGAAAGATGATGCTATGAATGCAAAGGTTTGATCTCTCTCCGAACGATGCAGACGAGACACCGCTTGAGAGCCCCTCTTGATAGCACGTCTATCTATCCTAAACCCGGTCTCCCAACTAACAATACGAGACCGGCAAAAGAAAAGCCCTATCAAGAACATACCTTTGCCTTGAGCATCCCACTTGAACTTGATGTAGACCGTCTTGTTCTTCTATAGAGGGAACACCTTTCTTGGATGCTCTTGCTTGATGAAGATGAAGACTTTCAAATTGCTCCCCATACTCCATGGGGAAACCTCTTCTTTGAACTTGTCTTCATCATTCCATGAGCACGAGGATGACAAGCTTCAAGCATGAGATCTTGTAGAGATGGCGTATCTTGAGCTCGCCCATCTTCATTCCTACTTGAGGTTGATCCATCTTGATGCAACTCTTTGCACATGCCTTGATCGACCTTTAAGCTCCTTCTTTCTTCATGATTCCAATGGGCACAAATCCCTTGGACATTTCTTCATCTTCCAACCTTGAGACCAACACATGGCCCAAGCGATGCCAATGGACAAACCTACAACTGAAACTCAATTTACACATTAGTCCATAGAGATTGTCATTAATTACCAAAACCACACAAGGGGGCATACATGCCCTTTCAATAGGCCAACTACCTTTCTGACAATTAAACAACTCAGCATAATTGGACAACTTATCCTCCCTCACTGTTCTCAAAGTTAATTTTAAGGCCAGACATGGATTCAAAAAAATATAACAACAACTTCAAATTTCTAACCCCCTCAATATCATCCTTAATGAAAATGATAGTGTCATCAGCATATTGCAAAATAGCAATCCCTTTATCAAACAGATTATCAGCCAACCCTATAAACAAACCACTAGCTTGGGCATTAAGAACCATCTTAGCCAAACACTCCCCCGCCAGATTAAACAAAAAGGGAGAAAAAGGATCCCCTTGCCTAACCCCTTTAAAGCTGCCAAAATAAGGACCAACTTCCCCATTCACCTTAACACTGAGAGTACCCTGAGTGACCGCACTCTTCAACCAAACCAACCAGTCTTCACTGAAGCCTTTCTATTTATAGCAATAAAATAGGGAGTCCCAATTGACCTTATCATAGGCCTTTTCAAAATCAATCTTCAGAATCACACCCTGCTGCCTCTGAACTTTTGATTCTTTCAGGATTTCATGCAACAAAGTAACTCCATCCGCAATAAATCTCCCTTTGATAAAAGCAGTCTGGCATGTATCTATCAATTTCCCCATCAACAGGTTTTGTTCTTACTGTTAGAGTTTTGGTAAAAAATTTAAACAACACCTAAAGCAGACAAATGAGCCTATACTTTTGAATTCTATCAGCATCATCACCTTTGGGCAAAAGAGTAATCACCCCATAGTTAATACTCCTCAGATAAATTTTATGTGCATAAAAATCATCAAACATAGCCATAACATCTTTCCTTATAATAAACCAGTAGTGCTGACAGAATTCAATAGGAATCCCATCAGGACCAGCTGCTTTGTTTTTCTCCATCTGGTCAATAACCTCCTTCACCTCCTTCTCAGTAAAAGGCACACCCATTCTCCCTATCTTCATCGTTAAGTTTCTCCCAGGCCTGCCAATTATCATCAGAAAGTCTAACAGAAAAGCCACCAGCAGGACCAAACAAAGTTTTATAATAATTGGTAGCATGCAACAAGAGATCATGAGTTCCCTGAATCTCATTCTCCCCATCTTTCATAGAAAAAACATTTTCTTTCTCCTCACCCCATTAGCAATCCTGTGAAAGTATTTAGTGTTATTATCCCCTTTAAACAACCAGTTATCTCTCGACCTTTGCTGCCAGAATCTCTCTTCGTTCTCATACACTTCAAACAGTTCTTTCTGAACTGACGCTTTCCTTTTCAACTGTTCTGCGCTAAGCAAAATCAACTCCTTTATACTTTCTAGTTCCTGAAGCTCTTCCACTAACTTTTTCTTCTTATTTTCTCCAACCCCCTGATATGAGCACCCCACCCTTTCAGATCATTCTTGACAATCTTTAGCTTTTTCTGCAAACTATCAAGGCTGTTCTTTCCTCTGGCAGGTTTTTTCCAGATCTTCTCTAATCAGAGTAAAAATTCATCACTCTGTAACCAGCTTTTCTCAAACCTGAACTCTTTGCCACCCTTTTCCTGCCCTTCCATAGTGTCCAGAATCAAAGGACTATGATCAGAAACCTCCCTAGTCAACTTGTGTACTGTAGTAAGAGGAAATAACCTCTCCCATTCCTTGCAAACTAGTATCTTGTCAAGTTTCTCCAAAGTAGGATTTTTCTGATTGTTGGACCAAGTGAACTGCCCCCAGACATTTGAATTTCCCGCAAACCATATGCATTAATAATAGAGTTAAACATATGCCCCCACTTGTTCAAAGAATGACCCTTGTTTTTCTCAGAAACAAAGCTAATCACATTAAAATCACCACCCACCAGTAAAGGAATCGACTGGTCCTGACAAACATCAGCTAATTCTATCAAAAACTCCTCCTTATTTTCCTCTTGAGCAGCCCCATAAAACACAACCAAATGCCACTGAACCTGTTTCTGTACATCAAACACCTTCATCTTAACATGGAACCTTCCCACAGACACATCCATATAGGTCAATTTGGAGGAACGTAGGCCCCCCAAAATGCCCCCAGATCTCCCCACAGAAGGCAACCAACTCCAGGAGAATTGATTCATAGGATCAATCCTCCTAAAACAGTCAGTAGAATAGTCCTTCTTAATAGTTTCTTGCAAACCAATGAAATCCACTTTTTCCCGTCTCAACAAATCATTCAAATAAGCACTCACACCCTTTTTCCCCACACCTCTAATGTTCAAAATAACACCTATCATAATACAGTTTTCTCTCTCTTGTTCTAGTCACAACACCACTCATAGGGTGATAGTTGTGGACCTTCACAGAAGCATCCTTTAACTTTCTATTCTTCCCACCAGAACCAGTTTTCATCTTCTTCCTATTTTTTCTAGAAATCACAGGGCTAAATTCCCCTTCATCATTACTATCCTCCTTCCAATCAAGAAACAGGACTTTCTCACTCAAATCAACCTCTGCCACAGCCTCAACATGTTTCCTATCCTGTAAACTATGCCTAGCAATTTCTAAATCTTTCAAGGTATTAATATGTTCTAAAGATATAGATGTAGCATCAACTCCCATCTCCAAAGCTCTCTGCATAATAACATCATCATCCAGGGCAGCAAAAGAATTATAAAAAGTTAAGTTGGTACCTGACAGATCCCTAGTAGATTGCTGAGCCAGATGCCTTTCTTCCATGCTCCCAGCCCCACCCTGAGCAGCCACCCTTGAACTCATCCTTACTACTTGCTCATCCACACCAGTCACATTCTCAGATTGAGAACCCAAACTTTCTTGGGTGGAGACAACATCAGGCTGAGATAAACCAATAGCCACTACCTCCTGATCTTGGCTCTCTACCTCCATATCATGAACACCACCCATCACAGAACCTTCACCATTACCTTTTTTGCCACTATCAGAAGATGAACCAAAGGATTCCTCAGCAGACACATCATCACCCCTTTGTTCATCAACCTCACCCTGCTCCCCTTCATCTTCCAGCAAATGGCCATATTGTTTTTTGAGCTCATAATACTTATCACTGCCTTTGTCCTTCAACAAACCTCTGATAAAATCTTCAAAGCTCTAAGGCCCAGTAGCAACAGGAGGAATGGTCTCATTAACCAAAGGATGAGCCAAATTCTAGATGACCTCCATGTGAACATCACCTAACTCAACATTACCCACATCAGCTTCATGAACCCCATACTTTTGATGCATTCCTCCTTGTTTCATTTGTTGAACTATAGGATAGATGGGGCATTGAATAGGGACATGATTATTTCGTTAACATAGGAAACAAGTCACTTGAGATGTGGGGCATTGTGTAGTTGGATGTTTCTCTTCAAAATTAAGGCATTGATCCTCATGCTCTTTATAAGTGTGTTCCATGTCTCCACAAATATTGCAAGCTTGAGTTCTTCTATAACATCATCCTTAACATCATTGTTGTCACAACCTCCTTGGGAAAGGTTGTCTTTCATGTTGATCATTTGAGTGGTCATCCCTTGCAACAGTTGGGATTGGATTTCCAAAAACTTTTGCATGGTTGGGTCTAACTCATTGTTGTTGGCTAAAAAATGAGTTGTCATCTGATTCAACTGGGTTTGGTTTGCTAGTAGTTATTCTCTCATGTGCATCTCTAGGTTGTTATTTTCACCATTCTTGATGTTGGAGTCTCTTGGAGAAGTCATCCGTTTGGGTTGGATTAGGATTAGAATAGGCAAAAGATTTCTAAGGAAGAAGTCTAATCACACACAACCATTCACACAAGCAATGTGCAAGAAATCACAATCAAACATTCCATTCAAACAACAAAGTTCAAGCACATTTTTAGGAAACACAATATTTTTGCTACACTACATAAGTTGGTGTTTGATCTAAACATCAGTATGGTGGTCCAACTATATGGTTTCCTGTAGATCATTCCATTCTTATTGGTTGTTTCTTCATGAACAAGATCATTGTATCCTTGGAGAAATTCTTGTGTCTTGGTCACAAAACTTCAAAGGTGATGATGGTTCCTTCTAAGTTGTGTTTCCTTAATCTTCAAGTCTTGAATAATATTCTTGTCTCACTTGTAGTCCTTAGTGATGTCCAAGTTTAAGTCCTTGGTGAATCCAAAGTTGAAGTCATTTGAGTTGGTGAAGTCATTGCTCAAGTTGATGTCTTTGTTCATCAAGTTGAAATGAGGGAAGATGTAGAATCAAAACAAAAAGGTCGAGGGAAGAGTTTACAAGATTGTTTGTAAATAAGTTTTGGAACTAGTATAACTCCTATTTTTCTAAGGGGTTTTGTCCAATCCTAGGGTTACAATCCTACAGGCAACACAGTGCTTTGATACCATCTGTAGAGGTCCCAACCTTTAATAAGGTAGAGATCCCTGTGTTTACAATGCTAGTCCCTGGATCAATGGCTAGCATCCACAGTTAAGATGTAATATCAAGAAACAAAGGTCATAATACAAATTTATAACCAGGAATAAAATAATTCATTACATCTTACATAGCTCATTTGGCTATCTCGTTACAATGCAGCAGAAATAACTATATAGCATGGAGTCCTTCATCTTCAAAGTGCCACAGGCAATCATGTTTGTTGTAGACTTGTAATCCTAATCAACACACTTCACTAACATTAAACAAACCTGCAACATAATAAGTTACAGCCACAAGGGTCAATACATTTGAATTGTATTGGCAAGTGATACTATGGTATAGTAGTGGTATCTATCATCTATATGCATTTGGCTAAGTGGAGCTTAGGCTTGCTTTGCTCAAAATAGATTTCCCTTATAAGTTGAAAACACTAAGTTTTTGTGATCCTTTACCCTTGTTCAACCAAGGCATCTACCAATAGACATTGGTGATCCTTTACCCAAGGAATCTACCAATAGACATTGGTGATCCTTTACCCTTGTTCAACCACAAGTTTTTAACTTAGAAATTGGGATGAGGAGATCTTTGATAGCTTCCATGTCTTGATGCTCAAATTGTCCATTGCCGGGGACACGGCTAAGTACTTAGATTTTACTCTCTCGAGAGGTGGTGCACTTTCCCCACAAGACTCGACCTGCATCGAGACAAGATCTTTCAGAAGCCTTCCCTTAGACCAAAATGGACGCGTTCCAAACCTATCATCCCCTACCACCAACTGTCCATCTGGCTAAGTTATTGCAACCTATATGATCCAAGCAGAGCCCATAATGCCAAGTGGCTGCACTTGAAGCTTCTCAACATTTGACATCTCAAATATCTTTGTTCCTGGGTGGCTTTCCACAAGTGAGATACACTAGGGTAGTCCATAAATATGGGCCCTGTGTAACCACTCAACATAACCCATTCAACCATTCCACCCAGGTGTTTCATTCACTTAGTTGTTTTATTAAGCAAAAACCAAGTCAAAGACTTAGCAATATTTCATAACATGGATATAATCCACCCTTGTTTTCTACTAGCTAAGCTAAGCATGATAGTAGTAGGTATCTTTAACTTAGGAAAATTCTACTAAGGTTTCATCTACTAGGATTTCCCATGGCATAGCATACTTAGTAAAAATTCCATGCAAGTCCTACTTAGAAATATCACTAATGCACAGTGAAAATAATGGGACAAAAATATGAAGCACCACTTGCCTTTTTGGTAGAGAGTATAAGTTCACTCCTTGATCTTGAAATAGTCACACTCTTCAAAGTTCACTACAATTCAATCAAGCAAGGCACAAATTCAAAACTAGCATTCAAACAATTCAACACATAGAATAACAAAAAACGAAGCAATGCATGCAAGCATGTCAACGATTGTTTTATTTGGAAAAGTGGTTTATAATAGGTTATAAACATTTTAAAACACCTATTGGTCATTTATAAAAGTGTCAAAACCATTTGATATTAAGTTAGTAAAAATGGCCACTTAAAATCCCTTTTGTTTTGCTAGAATTGATTTTATTACAAAGAATAATTCTAGTGTTATCCAAAATGTTTTTAAACATCAATATTAATGTTTATGGTCATAATGTTTTAAAACAATTCCATTTTCAAAGGGTTTCATCCAAAATCCATATTTAAATCAAAGCAACATTTTATTTTGTTAGAAATGCTTTTAAACAAAGTAATAATTTTCTATGGTTCATCAATATATATTTTTAATTCCTAAAACTTGGTGTTTAGGATCAGAGAGTTTAATTCAAACCATTTTCAAAAGGTTTTATTCAAGAATCATTTTTAAAACGTAAACAATATTTTTATTTAACTAGAAATGCTTTTTTTCAAAGATTTATTCTTTAGCTTCAAAAAATATACTTTTAAATCTACAAGTTGGTTTCTATGGTCAGTATGTTCAAAACAATCAATTTACAAATGATTTTAACCTAAAAATAGTTTTAGAATGAATTTTATACACAATATATGCCTACACATGTTTCTGCAAAAAACAACTAATTTTTCAGAAGCAATTCATTAAAAAAAGGGCATGGTTGGGAAGTACTCTTTTTGCTGATTCCAGTGATATAAAGTTTGCAAAATTTGGATGTGTAGATTTAAAGTTATGAATTTTTCAAATCTAACTATCTAATAGAAATGTTTCTGTCTATTTAATCAAAATCTGGCCACGTGGAATGATCTTATTAGCTCATACCGGTTCGCGTGGATCAGGCTCTCTGGATTGTCAGATTTAAAGTGTATTGCATGGGTCTGATTGAGCATAACAGTTTGTTTAAGTCAACCTATTGCAACGCTTGGATGGAAATCTAACGGCTCAGACGGTGATGACCACAGATGGGCGGCGCTGCGTTGGTGGCTGGCGGCGGCATGCTCTGTCGGTGACGTTGCCGGTGATACAGGAGGCTAGAGAGAGAGGGAAAGGGCTTACCAAGTTCGTAGAGGTGTGGCGAAGCTCAAGGTCGTCGTGGTATGGTCAGGGGCGCACGGTCGCGTCGGTAATTGCTCGCCGGAGATGCTACTGACGACGGGCGTGCTCGGGCGTCGACGTTGGCAAAGCTACGAGGCACGAAAAGGCAATCCAGAGGCAGTGTTAGGCGTGCAAGGGAGAGGTGAACACACGAGAGTCATCGAGAGGGAGGGGCGCGGTCTGTACCTACGAGGAGAGGTCGCCGGAGTTGATCTTGCTATCGGTGGCGCTAAGTTGGAGACGGAGGCGAGTCTCTGGGGCGCGCGCGAGAGAGTGGGTGGTACTGGGAGATGCAGGGGATGATGCGGAGCGTGCTCGTGGGAACTGGGAGGCAAGGGGAGGCGGTGTCTGGCCGGAATCATCGCCGGAGTATCGTCGGGCAGAGGGAGTTCGAGGTTGTGATTCAGGCAGACTAGGGGCTCCGGTGGCGTGATGTCTGGGGGAAAGGAAGAGGGGAACGGGGCGATTAAATGAGCGAGGTTACCGGGCGGAATCAACGCTGCAATTACATGAATTTACTCGAGGATTGATTGACAGAGAATGGCAGCAAGGGGGAAAAGAACGAGTCCGCGGTGAAGACGACGACTGGCAGGTGGGGTCGGCTAGTTAGCGAAAGAGAGAGAGGGTGCGGTGGGGTCCAATCGTCAGTGACTGAGTGGGTGTGAGTTCTGGTGTGAATCATTTTCCTGCGGGGAGAGAGGGATGGGCTAGCAGGGACGAACTGGGCTTGATGGGCCTAGTCTGTTGGGTTGGGTTGTTTCATCATTTTCTTATTCTGATTCCTTTTTCTTTTTATGTTTTCTTTTTCTGTTTTGAATTCATTCAAAAGATTTCAAACCCTTTTTCATTTCAAATCTTTTCCAAATATTCAGTATGTCTTAATATTGTTTTAAACATGTATTTAAAGTCCATTTTGAAATCATTTTCCCTTATTCCTTTATGGTTTATTTATTAAGTAATTTAGACACTGGTCTTTATTTAATTGGGATTCCAAATATGTTTTCAACTTCTATTTGAAATTCAAATTTTTCCAAATCCTTTTTCAGTAGGTTTTGTTTAGTGCAAATAATTCACTTTGAATTATTTGAAATATTTTAATATGATTTATTAATCATTTAAATTGGGAATTTGTTTTTATCAAAATAAAATCAAATATGATTTTAATCCCATATAAGTTTTATTCAAATAATTCTTTTAAGTTATTTAGATAACTTTTTAATCCACTTTGGTAAATTCCACTTTATTATTTTCCCATTTATTATTATCTCATTATTTAATTAATCATTTATCTAAGGGATTTTGTCTTTATTAAATATAATTTGAATATGGTTTTATCCATAAAATTTTATTGGAATAATCCTTATCCCTTTATTTTATTTGGATTATCTTTATTTCATTTGCTTATGGATTTTTCCAAGATTTAATTTGGATTTTAAATATTCCTTATTTATTTATTTATTTATTTATTTATTTCTTTCTTTATCTTATAAAATCCATATCTTTTCATTTATAGATCCAAAATTGGTGATTCCAATTTGTATATTTTTTTATTTAATATTTGTTTATCCTTTTATATTTCTTTAGGATTATTTTGCTCACAATTTGGTATGAATTTTAGATAGGTGCTTTATTTGCTTTGGAAATATTTCCTTTTATCTTATGAAATCCATAAGTTTTTATCCATGGTTTCAAATTAAATGAAATCAATTTCTATGGTTTTATAATATTTTTATTTGTCATTTTTGATCATTTCTAAATGTTTGTTGACCAATTTTTATATGGAACAATCCATAGTCTTAGAGAGATCTTGGAAATGATTTTCTTCCATTAGGGTTTTAGAGTTTTGGTTTAACTTTTCTAAATGTTTAAACTTCAAGTTTCATTCATTGATGAATGCATTTCATTTGATTGAAATTTGTTGGATTCCTTTTTATTCAAAGTTTGTGCAAGATGGGTTTTGATGTTTCCATTTGGAATCAAAAAGTTTCTTTTCACCCTAAATTTCAACAATTATTTATTTTGTTTATTTATTTTTCACATTTCAAAATTTAGAAAATTTTGGGATGTGACAACATTTCACCAGAATCTTCCTGTTCCACCAGCACGCCTTTACCTTTCTCCAACCCAGCCCCACCAGCACCACCACGAGTATGTTGGTGACCACCACTTACCCCACCAGCACCTACACCAGCCCCAGACCCTTGTCCATTATCACCATCAGGCCTATTATGCCTAGCCTCCTCCTCATTCCTCCCATCAAGCACATTGACATCATCCTTCCCATCAACACCTACTGATGCAGGAATAGTTGGCACTGCATCAGGAGCAAAAATCTCTCTAGTGTATTTGAATTCATAAATCCCCCCTGCATCTCCCCCTTCTTGTATTAGGAACCAGAGTAAAATCCAGACAAGAAATCTTCACCCTCACATAAGCTAGATTCCTCAAACTATTCCTGTCTAGGGCCGAAGGTTTGCCCACCAAAGAAGCAACATAGAAAACAGTTGATTTCTCCATATATTTCATAGGGATACCAACAATCCTAAACCAGGCCTCTTCCAACCACTCAACTGGTTCCAAATCTCCATTCCACTTAGACAACTGAATAACAGCTTCTGGAATTGTCTTCATAAACACCTTCCCAAAATGGAAGTCATCAATGGATCTAGCTGAAGGAAACCTCATCAGAAATTCCACATCATTAATGGGTCTGGCATTGAATCTCCAACCAGACCCAAAAGCATCAGCCCAAATCTGGAATTCTTTTTCAAGGTCCTTCCTAGTGACATCAGCCCTGACCACACTTATATGAGAATAATGTAACTGCTCCATGGACTGAACAGTAGATTACACAACAGGAATAGAATGAAAACCCTACTCAAAATCAGTATTGCCAAAGAAGAGAGGAACATATACCCAGGGCTTCTTCTCTTGATAGACCAAAATACTATGATATTTGCCACAATTCTCACAAACTTGCTCTTCCTGCACCACATCAAGCAATTGCAAATCACCTGAATAACCAACAACATTCACATTCCTCTGCACACTTACTACTGGTGGTGGTATAGAGGACCCCACCAGAGTAGTGGCCACAGCATCAGACTGATTAACTATCAAAATCGGTGACAGACTCACAGGACGGCTCCACCCAACAGGCACATTAACAGAAGTAGATGCAGATATGTTCATACCAGAAACAAGGAGACTCATAGGAATGGAAGGAATCACCATAGGCCTAGGAATGGTAACCTGCTCCACAGTGAGAGCAAAAACTGGTTCACCTCTTCTAGGGTTTGCATCAGAGTTACCTGATCTGCCCGGAAACGAAGAAGCCATAGCATCAGACCCAGAACCTTGCTGCATCTCAGGACGATGACTCCATCGGCCTCGATTGCGGGCCTGATCTGCCTCACGACGTTGCGCTTCTGCCATAGCCCTGTACCGCGCCATGGCTTCACGACGCTGGTCTTCCAACCTAGCCTCGCTCTCCGCCTGCCGCAACATATCATCCCTGCGCCTTGCATCCCGCCGCCACGCTTCATCGCGGCGACACTCCTTCTCCCGGATCCAGATCTGTTCGCATAGGGACCAAATCGGACTGGAGGACGAGAAGGGGACCCGTGCCCACCACGAAAACGACAATCCATAACAGAATCCGCCGCCATAATCTGAGCAAATGATCTGCAATCACCTGATCCCACACCACTCCACCTCACCGGAGAAACAACTTGCATCGACGAAGGATGAAGAACTGGCAAACCCTAAACGAAAACCACTCTGCACACCTCACGCTATCTAGGATTCACGAGAGACGAAGTGGAACCGAGCCTCGATCTAGGGTTAATGGAAATGGGAGGTGGGGGGAACTGACTGGAAAACGCACTCCGGTGTACTAGTACCCCTCCCCTCGATTGGCAAGTGGCCCTCCTCCACCGACGACCCACCGTCAGCGCCCGTACACCTCCTAGAACCGCCCAGCCGTATCACCCGGCACGTATGCGCATAGGGCGGCGTGCCGATGACACCGTGATAATGTGTGCCCTGCGACACAACTGTCGGTCCCATGAGAACGTGCCAACCCTTGTGTACCAATCATGCCCCAAATGAAATATCCAAAGTCGAGCTCTAGATTGCCAAATCCTGCCCCGATTCATCTCGCAGCGACACCTGTCCTGAACCATCCCGTGAGATCGAGCCCTGCCGACATAGGCTGATTGTTTCACCATCGACTTCCCTGATTATGGCCCTCCAACTCCCTGCCAAAGCAAGGTTATCACCGGAGAAACCCGCCGTCAATGTGAGAGAGAGGAGAGGAGAGAGACGAGCCATTGTAACATCCCAAAAATACTAAGCTTGGATCATAAAATTCTAATCATCAAAATTAGGGTTAACAAAAACTTTTCTAATTAAAATTAGGAATGCATGCGTGTATGCATTGATTTTGAAATTCTTTTAAACCACCTTGTTTGTTTGTTTCATTGCTTGTAAAATGTTTCTTAGGTGAAATAAACATCATCTAAAACATTTCCCATACTTTTCCTAAAGACAAGTAAATCAAAACACATATATTAAATGAATGGTCACTTTGACCAATTTAACTCTCATGCCTACTTTGGCTGTCTCAAACTTTCAGAACCTAACAGAAACTTTTCTGGATCTTTGCACCCCTTGAATGTACTCATAACAAGGTATCAAGGCCCACTTTGTGATCATCTAGAAACTTTCAAATGCATAGTTTAAATGACAATTCAAAATTTAATCTTTATCATATGGGAAGATCCCACTTATACAAAAACCACTCAAACAAGCTCAACTTGCAAAACCCTAGCATCTACAGACTCACCATCACCAATCTAGCAAACCCACCAAAAATCTTTTCAAAATTCAAAACTTGATTTCATGCGGCCATTTCATCAAACAGGTTGCAGACACAAATCAAACAAACATCAAACACTATTGTGAGCAGTGATTCTTGCCTAACTTGTTCCCTAGTTAGCTCACAACCAGCTCAGTAGATCATCTAGGAAGTTTAACTAAGCACTAGCACCACTGTGAGCTTGTCATTGCCATCAATGGTGAACAGCCGAGCACCCCCTTGTCACCCCATTGTGGACAGCGGGCTAGAGGAAAATCTAGCCGTGCCAACCTTGTCTGGGAGGCAGCCCACCGTCCACCGCCACTCCCTGTCCCAGCCATGAGCGTTGCCAAGCCCTGGACCACGCGCACAAGCCGCGCCCAGACCACCAGAGACCATGCCGAGCATGCGCCAGATCACCACCCTCGACCATCGCCCACAGACCGCGCGCCGCCCTCACCGCGTGCACACACGCTCACCATCAACCCAGGAGACCACCAGACATCCCCGTTTGCCGCCCCGTGCCATACAGCCATCGCCCGTCGTCAAAGACCCCGCCTCTGCCGCGCAGAGCACCGCCCGTTCCAGACCAAACCACACCGCCCCATTCCCCGAGACCATGTCGTTGAGAAAAGCCAGGAGACACCGCACCGTCCCCTACCCTTGCCCATGCCATTAGACGCCTATAACCTCGCCCCCGACGAGCTCACCGTGCGCCCCGACGGTCCCCCCACTCGACTATAAATAGAGGCCACCCCCGCACGATTTCTTCACACCATCTCACTCCCCTCTCCTCACTGATCATTCCACACCGTTCTCAGAGCAAGGCGAGCACCACCCCGCCGGAATTTCACCGGAGCCCGCCGCCTCTGGAGAAGAAGGGAGCCAACGATTGGATCCGCCCCAAGAGAAGCCACCGGTACCAGTAGATTCGCCGTTGTCGACTTCGTCGTTCGCCCGTCTCACCGACCCTCGCCCGTACCCCGGTGAGCCCCCAGCACCCCTCACTGGCCGCGCTAGGTTTCGTTCTCGCCGGCTTGTCTCGCGTCGACGATGACTCCCAGCCGTTGGATTAGAACTAGATCGAACGATCCACGTTGCCCCTTACCGCTTCGCCCAGCCCCGTGTCACTGACGAGTGGGGACACCCACTTAAGCAGCCCACGGGAGCACTGCGCTTAGCAGGCTGGCCCATTAACTTTTCCCACGCAGCCCAGTTTTTCAAATTAAACTT
Source organism: Avena atlantica (assembly GCA_910589765.1). Taxonomy (NCBI): domain Eukaryota; kingdom Viridiplantae; phylum Streptophyta; class Magnoliopsida; order Poales; family Poaceae; genus Avena; species Avena atlantica. Next base: position 110,750,711 of record OU342735.1, read on the forward strand.
TTTCTATTTCAATTCAAACACACTTCTGTACCCAACTTCAAAAATCAACCCAGATCGATTCAGTGCACCAAATTGAATGAAACCAATTTTGTTGGAAAGGTCTGTGAATGCTGAATCCAAGCCCGTTGGATTCAAGTCATTTGGATCTATAGATCACCCATGGTAAAAATAACAAGGCGGAATCTTTTCTGCATTCAAACATTTTTCAAATTCAAACCATAATAGCTTTTGAGTTGATTCCAACTCTCAAAATTCACATTTAACCATACCTTTTAGAATATATAAAAATATATAGGTTTACTTGCAAAAATAATGTTCAAGTAATAAAAGAATGCTACATAAGCATTTCTAGCCACATTAATTAATTAAAATAAAAGGGTAAAACCTTATTAAATTGTGACACCACTTTAAATCACATTCCCTTTGACTACAATATGTGGTGATGACATGTGTCAACATGATCCCATGTTTGGTTTGGAGAATATTAAATCTTAAGTAGTTTTTCAATGAGTAGAAATTACTTTTCTAAAAATAAAAGGAATTAAATCAAGCCTTAACCTTGTAATGTTAGGGATTATGGTAGATCATCTATAGGACCCTTGTGTTTGATGATTGCAAGTAGTTAAGTATTGTTTGGTGATTATGTACCTCGTATTTATTCATAGACGCTAGTACCGACCAAGGATACGAGGAGGAAGGAGGATACTACGAAGAAGAAGCCGAAGAGAACTTCAACCACTGCTCTGCACAAGGCAAGCTAAAACTTGCAAGACACTCTACTTTAGCAAGCCTTACTAATCAAGTTGACCTATGCAAGCTAACACTTGCAATTTAGCAATCTTATACTGATTTTTGCAAGCAAATACTTGCTTGTTACTATGACTACTATATGCCTTAAGCATATGTGATCATACCCACTTGTTAAACCAATCCTAATTTTACTTACAAGCTTCTTACTTTATTTCTTTATCGAAGCTTACTTAGAGTTTACTTAAGTGACTTATAGATACTAGAAAGATGCTGAAGGTTGCATAAAGAGCATAAAATTTGGCCTAAGTTAGAAACCTTGATATCAGCCTAAGATATAAGGTTGGACTTAGTTGAAATCCCACTAGTTTACCATCCCTCATTATTGCTTACCCCCACCTGTAGATGCTAGTGCTAAGCATAAAACTGGATCAACTTTAGATGGGAATACTTGGTGGAAAAATGGTTATGAAAACCTTGGAATGATGGATCATTCTATTGCAATGTTTTGGACATGTGTTTCCAAACACCTGATGATCTTGGTGATGAAAATGTTGAGGCATGAGCCTTAGCCCTTTATAAAACTGATGGTTGTCTGGATGCGATACCATTCCAATTTTATCGTACAACCACAATACCCGAATATTGGGTAGGGCTTGACTGGAAACTTATATACCTTAGTATTAGTTCCCTCACGGCCAAGGTCTGAGCTGAGGCTACCTTGTGAAGATTGTCCACCTGTGCAGTACCCAAGATGACAGTTGGTCATGGTTGGGAGGCCAAACTCACAGGAGAGGTGCTTATACTAGGGCGTGTAATTGAAAGGTTAGGATTGATTATCCGCATACTGAGTATGGTGAATTTAGGATTTGTTCCTAACGGATGTATCGAATGTTGTGGTGAAAGTGTACAATCTCTGCAGAGTGTCAAACTATTCTAATATCCGCGTCCGCAGTTATGGACAGTTGGAGTGGCCATACTGTTCCCCCGTCAGACTTTTCAAAATGACTTTTGAAATGGATTAAGACTTTGACTTAACCACAACATAGTTGTGACATGAGTTACAAGATCCCAGTTAGGAGTTATAAAATTGTGACTAGATTTAGAACTTAGTAGAGATAAATCTGGCTTTTGCAAAACAACCCTAGAGCCTAGTGTCCTATTATCCAAAAACCCCCTTTACCTGTTAGTATTGGTTTGCGAGTACTTAAAGAGTACTCTTGGCTTTGTCCCTGGCTATTCCCATGGCCAGACTATGAAGAGGAGTACCTGGAAGATGGACCCCAGGAAGGTTACGACAACTAGGATCATCTCCCATCGTCAGCATTGCCTGTGACCCCGAAGATGGAGCTTCGCCTACGCTACCGTTATTATTTCGTATTCCGCTGCTTGATGTTGTATTAAGAACTGGATCATGAGATCCCTATTTGTGCAAGAACTTATGTATCATTTGTAATGGATGATGTACTATGGTATCCAATTCTGTTATGTCTCGCAAAAATGGTAATCCTAGGATTGCGATGTATGGCATAACAGGCATCTAGGATTGAAAAATCCGGGTGTTGACAAGTTGGTATCAGAGCCATCCTGGCCATAGGAGACCCTAGTTAGACTGGACGTTTGAACCAAAAACTTAGTTTAAAAACAAAAGAAAACCACTATTTACAAAAACTTATTCTCATTCTTATCTCTTTGTTTCTTTCATAAAAAATCATGTTCCTCAAAAACTCTTGCAAAATACATAAAATTTTGACACACTTGATCACTCTGCTAATCTACTCATCCTCTATTTTTATAGATGGACATGAAGTACAACAAGTTTTACCAACTTGGGAATGGAGGAGACCTTATCTTTGAGAGGGATCTGGATCAGCTTTCGGAACTTCTGGAGCGTCCGCACCCCGAGTTCTTCGGAGCTCAGCTCAATGATCAAGGAGGAGAAGATCTGCAGTGGCTAATTGTTGCAAGTCTCTGAGGAAAGATTGAACCTCCCACTGCGGAGGGAATTCAGTTTACCTTGAGGGAAAACAACTGGCTCGATGTACTTGCCAGAGCAATGCAGGAAGCTCTTTCCCGTCTATGTGGGCAGAGGATCAATGAGATCAAGGGTACTCGCTTTGAGTTTTGCCCAAGGCGTGATGCAAATGGACAACCACTGGAAGCCCCATACCACCCCGAGCTGAAGACTCAATTGGACCACCTTAGCTTCATGATGTATGATCGTCAGCAGCAGTTGGACAACTGCCGTGACTATTGCAACCACAAGTCTGCCATCATCAAGACGAAGGATCAGACCATAGCCATGCTAGCAAAGGATCGCAAGTCTCACCGCCGTCAGCTCGACAAGAAAGAGCGCATTATTGCCTGTCTTCGCCACGACATCTCATCTTTGGAGGAGACCATCCACGAGAGAGACATGCAGTTGGAGGAAAGGGAGAATGCCGGAGAGGATCTTCGTGGAGACCCTTACTCCTATCTCAGCGATGACGATGATTTTCTGGAGGATCAGGCCATGGACTTCTTCACCGATGAGGATGATTTCGCCTTCATTGATGATGACGAAGATGATGAAGCCACAGACTCCGAGGAGTAGTAGCACTGAGCACTAGCGTAGTGAGTAGTATTCGGTCCCACTGTATCGTAGATTCCAGAATGGTTATTAAAACCATCTGTTTTTCGTTGCTGTGGTGTGTGTTGTATCGTGTGAATGAATGAATGAGAAAGCAAGTTGCTAGAAAAAAATCTGATTCAAAACTTTAAAACTTTTCAAAGACCCAAAACCTTAGAAATTTCCCTCTTTTCTCATGATCTATCTCAATCTTCAGATGCCACGTGGAGGAAGTGGTTCAGCCCCAGACCTGATGTTGCAGATCCTGCAAATGTTGACTTCTGACCGCGAAGCTGAAAGAGCGGAACATCAAGCCAAACTAGCCACTCTGCAACAGATAGCCCAGCTAGCCCACAATAACCAAGGCCACGGAAATTAGGACAACCATGGATCTAAGCTCAAAAATTTCCAGAATACCAACCCACCCGTTTTCACCAAGTCAGAAGAACCCCTAGATGCCGATGATTGGCTGTAAACCATGGAAAATAACTTAGAAGTTGTCGGAGTGGAAGCCAACGAGAAAGTCCTGTTCGCCACCCATTATCTAGCCGGAGATGCCAGGGCATGGTGGAACAGTGTTCGTGCAATGACCGGAGGCCAGATGAGGACCTGGGAGGAATTCAAGGTCAAGTTTAGCAGAACCCATGTGCCACCAGGTTTGATCAAGAGAATGAGAGACGAGTTCAGAGAGCTGAAGCAAGGAAGGATGACTGTAGTGGAATACCGTGACAATTTTTTTTCATTAGCTAGGTATGCCCCGGACGAGATAGACACCGAAGCCAAGAAGAAAGAAAGATTCCTGAATGGTCTGCATGACGAGATGCAGACAGTGTTAGTCAATATCCCCTTTGCTGATATTGAAGCCCTTGTCGACTCTGCTATCCAGATGGAAGGAAAGATCAACCAAGCCAACGAGAACCGCAAGCGTCGCATGATGCATCAACCAGGAACCCATCAGACCCCAAAGTATCGCCCCAACCCATCTCCAGGATTTGCCCCAAGAACTAACATACCCCCTATGACCCGTCCGACCTACCCCAACCGTGGAAACCCTATACCCAGAGGAAATCACAACAACCCCGGCAACTCTAGCAATTTCAACCGTGCCCCACCCAAGTTCAACACCAACAATGCTACTTCCAACACCAACACTGCCCCGAGGACTGGAAGCAATGTTGTGCCTGTCGCAGCCAAGGACAAGTCACAAGTGACCTGTTATGACTATGGAAATAAAGGCCACTATTCCAACGAGTGCCCCAACAAGAAGAATGCTACAGCCCCTAATGCCAATGCCCCAGCTCAGCAGCAGCGTCGTGTCCAGCCAGGGAGAAGATTTGCCCCAGGGAATTCACTCAACCGCAATGGCCGTCTTTTTCTCATGCATGCTGAAGAAGCTCAGGAAGCGCCAGACGTCGTGCTGGGTATGTTTTATGTTAATTCAGTACTTGCAAGAGTGTTGTTTGACTCTGGTGCATCGCATTCATTTGTCACCGAAGAATTTGCCTACACTAGTAAAATTCAACCAACCAAACTGAAGCATGTTATGATTGTGCAAATTCCCGGATCAACCACCAAGGCTAGGAAAATTTGCAAAGTCGTCCCTATCCGAATCCATGGCATAGATTTTTATGCTAATCTAATAGTACTCGGAACTAAAGGTTTGGAAGTAGTACTAGGAATGGATTGGATGTCCAAACATAAGGGATTGATTGACTGTGCCAAGAAAGCCATCACCATGACCAGTACCGCCGGAATATCAGTCGAGCATATATCTGAAACCTTACCTCGCCAATTCAAGTGTAACAAGAGTATAGCCCAACCTACCATTGACCAAGTCTGGATAGTCTATGAATAACCCGATGTATTTCCAGATGTTTTGCCCGGTATGCCCCCAGATCGGGATATCGAGTTTATCATCGAACTAATCCCCGGAACTGGACCCATAGCCCAGAGACCCATAGTATGAACCCGTCAGAGCTCGCAGAACTGAAGAAGCAACTGGATTCCATGTTAGAAATTGGATTGATTCAACCAAGTGCGTCACCATGGAGATCACCTGTCTTATTTGTGGACAAGAAGGATGGAGGTAACCGTTTGTGTACGGATTATCGGAAGTTAAATGATGTCACCATCAAGAATAAGTACCCTTTGCCCAAGATAGAAGATTTGTTTGATCAGTTGACCGGTGCCCAGGTGTTTTCTTAGATTGATCTTAGAACTGGCTATCATCAACTCAAAATTCGTGCAGAGGATATTCCAAAGACAGCCTTTACCACCATATACGGATTATACGAGTATACAGTCATGTCTTTTGGATTAACCAATGCCCCTGCTTATTTCATGAACCTCATGAATAAGATTTTTATGGACTTCCTGGATAAGTTTGTCGTTGTTTTCATCGATGACATTCTTATTTATTCCAAATCAGAAGAAGAACATGAGCTACACCTAAGGACCATTCTTGGAACCCTTAGAGAGCATCAGCTGTATGCAAAGTTTAGCAAATGTGAATTCTGCTACAGGAGGTAGGATTCCTCGGTCACATTGTATCAGCCGGAGGAATTGCCGTTGACCCTGCCAAAGTGAAAGATGTAGAAGATTGGCAAGCCCCAACCACTCAAACCCAAGTTCGTGCCTTTCTCGGATTGGCGGGATATTACCGCAAATTCGTAGAAGGATTCTCGAGTATCGCCAGACCCATGACCCAATTGCTGAAGAAGGACAAGAAGTTTGAATGGACCGACAAATGTGAAGCGAGTTTTTAAGAACTCATGAGGAGATTGATTTCAGCCCCAATCTTGATCATGCCGGATATCACGAAGCCCTTCGATGTGTATTGTGACGCATCCAAGATCGGTCTCGGATGTGTGCTAATGCAAGAAGGCAAAGTTATATCTTATCTATACCGACAATTGAAGCAACATGAGAAAAACTACCCAACCCATGACCTCGAACTCGCAGCCGTAGTTCTAGCCCTGAAGACATGGAGACATTACCTGATGGGAAACCAATGTGAGATTTATTCGGATCATAAGAGCCTAAAGTATATATTCACTCAGAAGGAGTTGAATATGAGGCAGAGAAGATGGATTGAGCTAATATGGGATTATGACCTGGACATTCACTATCACCCTGGTAAAGCCAACGTGGTAGCCGATGCCCTTAGCAGATTGCCGTGCCGCTTGAACTCCATGATTTTGAAGGAGCAACCAAGTTTGCACAAGGAGATGGAAGATTTTCGAATGGAATTAGTAAGTGAAGGATTTTTGGCTAGCATAGAACTTTAGCCCACTTTGATCAGTCAGATTAAAGAGGCGCAGAAGGGAAATGCCAGTATCGACGGAATAAAGCGTCGTATCGGTACAGGCAAAGTACCCGGATTCACCGATAACGAAGAAGGAGTTATGTGGTACAAAGGACGCCTTTGTGTACCAGCAGATTCTGAGTTGAAAGAAGTTATCTTGAAGGAGGCTCATGATACTCTTTATTCTATCCATCCTAGAGGAACTAAGATGTATCAAGATTTAAAAGAGCAATTTTGGTGGCATAAGATGAAGAGAGAAATCGGAAGCTATATCGCCAAGTGTGATATATGTCAGCGAGTCAAGGCAGGACATCAAAGACCTGCTGGATTGTTGCAACCTTTGCAAATTCCGGAATGGAAATGGGATTCTGTAGGAATGGACTTTATCACTGGACTACCTACTTCTAGTAGGGGAAATGACTCTATCTGGGTCATAGTGGACAGATTGTCCAAAGTCGCCCATTTCTTGCCCGTCAAAACCACCTATCAGAGTTCGAAGCTAGCGGAGTTGTACATCGCTAGAATCGTCAGTTTGCACGGAGTCCCCAAGAACATAGTATCGGATCGAGGAACTCAGTTTACCTCGAGATTCTGGAAGAAAGTCCAAGAAGGTTTAGGAACCCGCCTAGATTTTAGTACCGCGTATCATCCTCAGACCGATGGACAAACGGAGCGAGTAAATCAAATACTCGAAGATATGCTGAGAGCATGCGTGTTAGAATATGGATCCAAGTGGGAAGATTGTCTGCTGTTCGCAGAATTTTCTTACAACAATAGTTACCAAGCCAGTTTGCAAATGGCCCCCTTTGAATTCATGTACGGAAGAAAGTGTTGCACCCCTTTGAACTGGTCGGAAGTAGGAGAGAGTCAGATTTTCGGACCCGGCATCCTACGAGAAGCAGAAGAGAAGGTTCACAAGATTCGTGAGCACCTCAAGACCGCCCAATCCCGACAGAAGAGTTATGCCGACAAGAGACGTCGAGACCTCGCCTTCAATATAGGAGATTTTGTTTATCTGAAAGTGTCGCCATTGAAGGGAATGCAGCGTTTCCAACTCAAAGGAAAGTTAGCCCCCAGATATATCGGACCTTTCAAAATTCTGAACCGTCGAGGAGAAGTATCGTATCAATTGGAACTACCTGAAGAGATGTCAGCTGTGCACAATGTGTTCCATATCTCGTTACTTCGCAAGTGTCTCGAAGTCCCCGAGAAGACCGAAGTGTTCAAGAATATTGATCATCGAACCATAGAGATCAACGATGACCTGACCTATCCCGAAGTACCCATACGCATTTTGGAAGAAGCTTTCCGAACTACCCGAACCCGAAGCATCAAGTTTCTCAAGATTCAGTGGAGCAACCACACAGAAGAGGAAGCTACCTGGGAGCGCGAAGATCACATCAGGACGGAGTTTCCAGATCTCTTCAAATCCTAGGTAATCTTTTCGTCCTTTTTAAATCTCGGGACGAGATTTTGTTTAAGGGGGCAAGGTTTGTAACATCCCAAAAATACTAAGCTTGGATCATCAAATTCTAATCATCAAAATTAGGGTTAACAAAAACTTTTCTAATTAAAATTAGGAATGCATGCATATGTGTATGCATTGATTTTGAAATTCTTTTAAACCACCTTGTTTGTTTGTTTCATTGCTTGTAAAATGTTTCTTAGGTGAAATAAACATCATCTAAAACATTTCCCACACTTTTCCTAAAGACAAGTAAATCAAAACACATATATTAAATGAATGGTCACTTTGACCAATTTAACTCTCATGCCTACTTTGGTTGTCTCAAACTTTCAGAACCTAACAGAAACTTTTCTGGATCTTTGCACCCCTTGAATGTACTCATAACAAGGTATCAAGGCCCACTTTGTGATCATCTAGAAACTTTCAAATGCATAGTTTAAATGACAATTCAAAATTGAATCTTTATCATATGGAAAGATCCCACTTATTCAAAAACCACTCAAACAAGCTCAACTTGCAAAACCCCAGCATCTGCAGACTCACCATCACCAATCTAGCAAACCCACCAAAAATCTTTTCAAAATTCAAAACTTGATTTCATGCGGCCATTTCATCAAACAGGTTGCAGACACAAATCAAACAAACATCAAACACTATTGTGAGCAGTGATTCTTGCCTCACTTGTTCCCTAGTTAGCTCACAACCAGCTCAGTAGATCATCTAGGAAGTTTAACTAAGCACTAGCACCACTGGGAGCTTGCCATTGCCATCAATGGTGAACAACCGAGCACCCCCTTGTCACCCCATTGTGGACAGCAGGCTAGAGGAAAAACTAGCCGTGCCAACCTTGTCTGGGAGGCAGCCCACCGTCCACCGCCACTCCCTGTCCCAGCCACGAGTGTTGACAAGCCCTGGACCACGTGCACAAGCCGCGCCGAGACCGCCAGAGACCATGCCGAGCATGCGCCAGAGCACCACCCTTGACCAGCGCCCACAGACCGTGCGCCGCCCTCACCTCATGCACACACGCTCACCATCAACCTAGGAGACCACCAGACATCCCCGTTTGCCGCCTCGTGCCACACAGCCACCGCCCGCCGTCAAAGACGCCGCCTCTGCCGCGCAGAGCACCGCCCGTCCCAGACCAAACCAGACCACCCCATGCCTCGAGACCATGTCGTTGAGCATCGCCAGGAGACACCGCACCGTCCCCTACCCTTGCCCATGCCATTAGCCGCCTGTAACCTCGCCCCCGACGAGCTCACCGTGCGCCCCGACGGTCCCCATGATCGACTATAAATAGAGGCCACCCCCGCACGATTTCTTCACACCATCTCACTCCCCTCTCCTTACTGATCATGCCACACCGTTCTCAGAGCAAGGCGAGCACCACCCCACCAGAATTTCACCGGAGCCCGCCGCCTCTGGAGAAGAAGGGAGCCAGCGATTGGAGCCGCCCCAAGAGAAGCCACCGGTACCAGGAGATTCGCCGTCGTCGACTTCGTCATTCGCCCGCCTCGCTAACCCTCGCCCGTACCCCGGTGAGCCCCCAGCACCCCTCACTGGCCGCGCTAGGTTTTGTTCTAGCCGGCGTTGTCTCACGTCGACGATGACTCCCAGCCGTTGGATTAGAACTAGATCGAACGATCCACGTTGCCCCTTAGCGCTTCGCCCAGCCCCGTGTCACTGACGAGTGGGGACACCCACTTAAGCAGCCCGCGGGAGCACTGCGCTTAGCAGGCCGGCCCGTTAACTCTTCCCGCGCAGACCAGTTTTTCAAATTAAACTTTTTCTATTTCAATTCAAACACACTTCTGTACCCAACTTAAAAAATCAACCCAGATCGATTCAGTACACCAAATTGAATGAAACCAATTTTGTTGGAAAGGTCTATGAATGCTGAATCCAAGCCCGTTGGATTCAAGTCATTTGGATCTATAGATCACCCATGGTAAAAATAACAAGGCTGAAGCTTTTCTGCATTCAAACATTTTTCAAATTCAAACCATAATAGCTTTTGAGTTTATTCCAACTCTCAAAAATCACATTTAACCATACCTTTCATAATATATAAAAATATATAGGTTTACTTGCAGAAATAATGTTCAAGAAATAAAAGAATGCTACATAAGCATTTCTAGCCACATTAATTAATTAAAATAAAAGGGTAAAACCTTATTAAATTGTGACACCACTTTAAATCACATTCCCTTGGACTACAATATGTGGTGATGACATGTGTCAACATGATCCCATGTTTGGTTTGGAGAATATTAAATCTTAAGTAGTTTTTCAATTTGTAGAAATTACTTTTCTAAAAATAAAAGGAATTAAATCAAGCCTTAACCTTGTAATATTAGGGATGATGCTAGATCATCTATAGGACCCTTGTGTGTGATGATTGCAAGTAGTTAAGTATTGTTTGGTGATTATGTACCTCGTATTTATTCATAGACGCTAGTACCGACCAAGGATACGAGGAGGAAGGAGGATACTACGAAGAAGAAGCCGAAGAGAACTTCAACCACTGCTCTGCACAAGGCAAGCTAAAACTTGCAAGACACTCTACTTTAGCAAGCCTTACTAATAAAATTGACTTATGCAAGCTAACACTTGCAATTTAGCAAGCTTATACTGATTTTGTGCAAGCAAATACTTGCTTGTTACTATGACTACTATATGCCTTAAGCATATGTGATCATACCCACTTGTTAAACCAATCCTAGTTTTACTTACAAGCTTCTTACTTTATTTCTTTATCGAAGCTTACTTAGAGTTTACTTAAGTTACTTATAGATACTAGAAAGATGCTGAAGGTTGCATAAAGAGCATAAAATTTGGCCTAAGTTAGAAACCTTGATATCAGCCTAAGATATAAGGTTGGACTTAGTTGAAATCCCACTAGTTTACCATCCCTCATTATTGCTTACCCCCACCTGTAGATGCTAGTTCTAAGCATAAAACTTGATTAACTTTAGATGGGAATACTTGGTGGAAAAATGGTTATGAAAACCTTGGAATGATGGATCATTCTAATGAAATGTTTTGGACATGTGTTTCCGAACACCTGATGATCTTGGTGATGAAAATGTTGAGGCATGAGCCTTAGCCCTTTATAAAACTGATGGTTGTCCGGATGCGATACCATTACAATTTTATCGTACAACCATAATACCCGAATATTGGGTAGGGCTTGACTGGAAACTTATATACCTTAGTATTAGTTCCCTCACGGCCAAGGTCTGAGTTGAGGCTACCTTGTGAAGATTGTCCATCTGTGCAGTACCCAAGATGACAGTTGGTCATGGTTGGGAGGCCAAACTCACAGGAGAGGTGCTTATACTAGGGCGTGTAATTTAAAGGTTAGGATTGATTATCCGCATACTGAGTATGGTGAATTCAGGATTTGTTCCTGACGGATGTATCAAATGTTGTGGTGAAAGTGTAAAATCTCTGTAGAGTGTCAAACTATTCGAATATCCGCGTCCGCAGTTATGGACAGTTGGAGTGGCCATACTGTTCCCCCGTCAGACTTTTCAAAATGACTTGTGAAATGGATTAAGACTTTGACTTAACCACAACAAAGTTGTGACATGAGTTACAAGATCCCAGTTAGGAGTTATAAAATTGTGACTAGCTTTAGAACTTAGTAGAGATAAATCTGGCTTTTGCAAAACAACCCTAGAGCCTAGTGTCCTATTATCCAAAAAAACCCTTTACCTATTAGTATTGGTTTGCGAGTACTTAAAGAGTACTCTTGGCTTTGTCCCTGGCTATTCCCATGGCCAGACTATGAAGAGGAGTACCTGGAAGATGGACCCCAGGAAGGTTACGACAACTAGGATCATCTCCCATCGTCAGCATTGCCTGTGACCCCGAAGATGGAGCTTCGCCTACGCTACCGTTATTATTTCGTATTCCGCTGCTTGATGTTGTATTAAGAACTGGATCATGAGATCCCTATTTGTGTAAGAACTTATGTATCGTTTGTAATGGATGATGTACTATGGTATCCAATTCTGTTATGTCTCGCAAAAATGGTAATCCTGGGATTGCGATGTATGGCATAACAGGCATCTAGGATTGAAAAATCCGGGTGTTGACAGCCATCCTCCTCCTAGAAGGCTTGTGGTCCTCCCTTATTTGCATTCTTAGGAGAGAGACGAGCCATACCGCCCATCTAGCCAACAGTTGATACTTCCTGTTGGCAAATTATTCAGCCAGACTCTGGCCGGCCCTTCCAACATCTGTGGCACGTATCTTATAGCCCATCTTAAGTTTCCTCCTACTATTTTTACGGCCGTGGCATAATCAATTAGACAATCTTGCGGCTTCGTGCTCCCATTGTACGTTTCCGTGCCCCTCGCTAGCTGAAAGTTCGGCATGGGCGGTTCGCCCATAATCCGAGGTCCGAAACACGCCGGGTCGGGCGGACCTTGTTCTTCCAACAACTCGGACCGATACAGCTTGTCCAGCTTTAATCTTGCGTCATTCGATGACAAGTTTCTATAGATAGCTCTCTCCTGCATCCCATAGTGCTTTTGCCCACCATGCTCTGCATACTCCATCTCCGATAACCATCATTGTTTCTGTCATTTGCCTGATTATGTGGAGCTGGTCTTGCTTCTCGTTCTTGCCGAGGTTTATGCCACGGCTGATGATCCTGCGGAGGGTATCTCCTTCCTTCCGCCGGGTTATTGTTCTCATGGTTTCCCCTTCCGAGGTTTCCATGCTCTTTGTTTGCACGGCCGGGTTTTCTATTACCGCTATTACCTCGGCTTCCATTTCCTCTATTCTCATTTATCTTCCCGGCCATCGCCGGGTCATACGGAACAATTTTCTTGTTTCTCTTTCCTGAAGTTACTGCTTTGTCTTTCCGCTCATTGTTTTCGGGTGAGTATGCCGCTACCGCAGATAATGCGGGGGCAGCTATTGCCGAATGAACCATGCGGGAAGCTCCTAGCTTTGCCGGGTTAGCCCTGAGCATCTTCTCATTCTCCTGGTTCGCAATGCATACCAGCTCATTCACTCTTTCTTGCTTCTTTTGTCGGTCTTCCCCACTTAACCCCTCCAATTCCAGGGCTGCTGCATTTGCCGCCCTGAGGTTCTTTGCCGGGGTACTATACCTCGGCAAACCTGGGTTAACCGAATCATCTGGTCGAGCTTCATGCTCTTTGTTAATATCATTCATGAGGTTCTTTCCTCTCAACCTCAGATCATCTACTTGGTCTGTGGTCGTATCTAGTTTGTTTGCTCTAGCATATTCTCGCAATGTCCTATTAAAGGACTCCTGCAAAGTCGACACCTTTTTTTCCTCCTCTAATACTTTTAGTCTAGTTTCTTATAACTCTGCCTGTGCGGTATTCAAGTTATCTATAGTTGCCTAGAGGATATTCTCCGGCCTCTCCAGTGGTGGCCACCTTACCCTTGTCGTTTTTGGAGTTACCTCCTGCTCCTCGGCAGCCCTGGTCACTTGAGGATCTGCAACAGCTGGCTTTGGAGCTGCTTGCTTCATCGTTACCTGTCCTCCTATCGCAGGGTCCTTTCTTTCTCCTTCGCCTACTCCTGCTGCTGGTGCTGGAGCCGTCATCATCACCTCGACGCTGCCTGCGGGGCGAACGCCACGCTGACCGCTGGCAGCGCTGAGGGGAGGATCTCCTGCATGGATGACTCGGCGCGGGTAGACGCAGGAGGTGTCTATGCCGACGTAGATCTTGTGAGCACCCAGGTTGATGAAGATGCCGTTGCGCGGCGCTCTGCTCCTGAAACTGCCAGCGTTGTCACTGACGTAGTCCCATATATCAAATCTCTGGACTAGGCCAGAAACAACCCACTCGCCGGTGTGGATGAAGTTTCCCGTCTGGATCTTGACTCCAGCTAGCACCGTTGCTGGCCCCACGGTGTGCTCCAACTGTCGTGGTGGTGGCACGGCAGATTCCATGGGTAGGCTAAAGTATGGGGTCAATGGATGCTAGTGGGATCTAGGGAGGGATGATGTTGTGATTTCTACACACAACTGACTAGAACTTGGATCTTTTTTCTCCTCGATCGAGTTACAAGTGCTCCTAGAGCTGTATCAAGGAGAGGAGGAAGAAAACAACAATGCAAGCCCTATGGTGTCAAATGAATTGATCCCTGCTCCAGGTTCCTCCTAGGGCTGACATGGCAAGCATATTCTTGGAATATGCTTGTCCCAAAGTGGTAACTCGGCAGACTCCTTTCGGTGTCCCCCTTCTATCGGCGGCAAAGACCCAGAGACCCCCACATGTGAGCCTCGGGCTTCCCCACTGTCACCTCCGTGACGCTTGTCTGCCCCTCTGCGGCTCTGCTCTTTGTCCTTAGAGCTTGGCCCTGTGTAGATTCCTCCTAGACAGTAACTAGGGTTTGACTCTAGGATCCTTCTCCTTCTCCTGCATGTTTCTCGTTACTCAGCCTCGTCTCGCATAACTCGGCTCGGCCTTCACCTGCATACGAACTGATCAATCCTATTCGGCCAACTCAGTTCACACGTCAGCCGAGTAAGGTGTTAATCACTCGATTCTTGCCATGTCATGGCTCATTCGGCCGAGTCTTGCATGACTCGGCCGTCTTAGCTTATAATTCGGCCCATGGTAAGAAAGGTTCATTCCTTCTTTCCGCTATCTTGACCCTACCTGGGGTCATCCCCCCAACAGTATTGGATACCAAATTGGCTGGTATGAAATTTGATACAGAACGACGCAATTCATGAACCACAATGGCCTAAGTAACTAGCAAGAGAATATGTGATGATGTTCATCGAAAACAAACAAACCATTGTTTGTATTTCTCGTTGACATTAAAGTTTGCCTTCAAGATTTGTGTTAATAATAGTTATTTAAATCAGGTATTATGAGAACAAAGATTGTTCAAATAATTACCGTATTCCATATAAGATGGATGATTTACAAATCTAGTTGGAGAAATCACATCCATAAAAACTGATGCTAAAATGTCGCAAGACAAATGATTGAAAGATCAATTACAAAGTGACATCACCGTTTAAATTATATTGGAAAGAAAACATGAAGAATCTCCATATTCATGGATTTTGGAGTCTTTGATTTGATCAAGTGATGCTTGTGAGACTTTCCTCGGGATAATTAAAATTTCGTTCAAAGGCCAAAGAAGAACAAACGACTAAAATATTGGAATTTATACATATCGATGTATGTAGTCCATTATGTGCAGTCATAAGCGATGGATTTCAACTTCATATGCTTTCTCCGGAAATTTGAGTGAATGTTCACTTAATGAGAAAGAAGTATGAACTATTTGAAAACGTTCAAAGACTTTCAAGATGAAGTGGAAAATCATTGTAACAAGAAAATAAATGATTTATGATTTTATCATAAGGGATTTATTTGAGTTGCAAGTGCAACAAGAAAATAAATTATTTATGATTTTATCATAAAGGGATTTATTTAAGTTACAAGTTGAGCAAAACACCTAGATTTGCATCTCTCGAAACACCATTGGAATATGGGGTGTTTGAGATTTATAATGAAACCTTGTGTGACATGGTTGGATCAAAGGTGTTGTTTATAAAACTGCCATTATGTTTTAAAATATTAAAGCTTTAGAGACTATCGCTTTTACACTGAAAAGAGCTCCATCTTGATCCGTTGAAAGGACACCATATGAGTTATGGTTTGGGGTAAAACCCAAATTTTCCTTTCTTAAATTTTGGTATTCTAAAAATAAGTAAGATGTTTAAAACCAAAGTCGGATGAGCATGTCTTTGTAGATTATTTTGAATAACAATTGGTTATTCCTCCATAACACAGAGGACAAAAGGGTTTGTCGCTTGAAACATGAAGTTTCTTGAGAAAGGAATTTTTTATAAAAGTTAAGTGGGAGGACAATAGAACTTTGATAAGGTTAATGAACTTTAGCTAAATGTGCTGAGTTGCGCAGCACCGAAAATTGTTCTGGAGGCAGCCATAATGCTCATAGCTTATGTGCCTCAAAGTTTGTGGTCACGGAGATCTAAGTTCTTATTGAACCAAGTATGTCGGACAAACAATCAAATTCTAAAATTTGAGAGTAAATCATTGTTGTTTGACAATGATGAACCGACTACATGCAAAGAAGCAATAATGGTCCCTGACTCCATCAAATGGCTTGAAGCCATAAAATCCGTGATAGTTCCATACACGAAAAATAAGGTTTTGAACTTGGAAGACCCTCCGGAAAGGTTTAAAAACCTATCGGTTGTATTTGGATCTATAAAGAAACAGGCATAGATGTTTCACATCTATGAAATAGTTGAAATTTTGGTAAAGTATTTTACGACAATGTTAAAGGAGTTGACTATGACAAGATTTGATCTTTCATAGTGATATTTAGTCTGGACGGATTAAAGTAGCAACCACTACATATAATTTGGCATATGGTAGATGAATAAACAAAACAAAATTCTTCTAATAGAATGGTTACCTAGGACATGTAAAAGACACGGTCCAAAGGGTTTTGTTAAATTCAAAGGATGCTAAAAGGGCATGCAAACTTCAATGGTTGCAGTAAGCATCACGGAGTTGGAATCTTCATCGTGATGAAAAAGGAGTTTTCATCAAGAGACGATGAAGATGTTTGCATTCGCAAGAAATTAAGTGGGAGCGCTGAGACATATTTCTAATATATTATGTGGAGGACATCTTGTTGATTGGAAATAATGTATCTTTTTTGAAAAAGGTTAAGAATTTCATTTCGATGAAAGACTTAGGAAAAACCCGAATATTTAGCATGAATGTCTACATGGATAGACTGTGAGGCTAATATGGTTATGCCAAACATACATATATGAGATATTGAAGGGGTTCAATATAGAAACGACAAGAAAAGGATCTTGTCGCATGGAAAAGAATTGAATCAAGATTCAAGTGTATCGACACTTGATAAGTGAAACAAGATTCAAGTGATTTGCCACTTGATGAGTGAAATCACAACAATGTTTTGATCAATCATACCATGATATGTACACATCCAGATATGTCCTATGCTCTAAGTGTTATGAGCATATACCAGAATAAATCATAAAATGATTATTGGACAATAGCAAGGATATTCTTATGATCTTTTGGAAGAACTAAGAATATATTTGTGTAGAGGTGACAAACAATTACAAATAGTTCATTGTAAAGTGTTACATTGATACTAGTTTTGTCACAAGATACAAATTAAGTTTATCTCAATTTAAACTATGGGTGGAACAATGTAATGGAAATGAGATTCCATGATGGATTTGGATGAATTCCAAAGTTAAGACATTATGACGGATACTACAACAAAAAGGCTAAGTATATGACTGTTATAGTAGCAGCAGGGGAGGGCATTTGTGTCAAGTAGTTTGTTGCCAAACTAAGGTGTGGTTCGCAATGGGTTAACACTAAAGATATATTGTATGATAATAGTATCGACATGATTTAACCCCAAGGAACTAAAGGTCTCACCAAAAGACCAAATTTATACAATGCCATCTCATTGGAGAATGAGTGATGCGTGAAGACACAAAGATATGCAAATACACACGGACCTAAAAGTGCCAGATCTGTAGATTATGATAACCACTTGCAATCGCTTATATGGAACACCAGAAAGCCATAGGTGTTCAATACGCAAAAAAATTCAAACTAGATTATTGTCTATAGTGCAAGTGGGAGACGGAAGGGAATATGCCCGAGAGGCAATAATAAAGTGGTTATTATCGTATTCCTTATTTATGATAAATGTTTATTTTACATGCTATAATTGTATTAATACGGAAACGTTAATACATGTGTGTTTAATAAACAAAAGGAAGTTCCTAGTTATGCCTCTCTTATAAACTAGCTCGTTGATTAACAAGATGATCAAAGGTTTCCTGATCATGGACATTGGATGTTGTTAATAACAAGGTCAGAACATTGTTGGAATTATGTGATGAACATTCATCCGAAGTATAGCATTACGATCAAGGTCTTTGTGTTTATATTACTATAACATCATACGAAGTAATCTTAGTCCTTAGACCATGAGATCATGTCAATCACTAACACCGGAAGAGTATCTTGATAACATCAAACGTCACACCGTAACAGGGTGATTATAAAGATGGGTTCAGCGCTACGAAGGTGTTATGTTGAGGCCCATGGATCAAGAGTGGAATTTTCCATCCCTATGACGGAGAGATATACTCTGGGCCCTCTCGGTGATATCACATTGGTTAGCTTGCAAGCAAGTGATTTGATCACTAGAATGTTATATCACGAGAACGAGAAAAGAGTACATGTCGATAACGAGATCAAACTAGGTATGGAGATACCGATGATCGAATCTCGGACATGTAATATATCGCGAGATAAAGGGATTGATTTACATGCATATAAGGTTCACACGATCACAGAAGTGATCATTGAATATGTGGGAGCCAGTACGGATCTCCAGGTCCCACTGCTGATTATTGATCGAAGAGGGGTCTCGATCATTTATACATTATTTGTGAACTGTAGGGTGACACACTTATGGGATACCGACACCATTTGGAGCAAATAATATTCCAGAGAAATAAAAAGGAAAGCGTAGGAATTTATTTCACTAGACACCGAAACTGTTTCGGTTGAAATTGCTGAAACTGGTTCTGCATGTGAAATTGAAATGTTATAAGGGGTTTTATGTGAATGTTTTTTAATTAGAGTAATTAACAAAATTCTGAATAAATAAATAAAAGAGTTTTATTTAAATGAGAGCTTGCATTTAATTTGGTGGAAATTTAATGCATGTGAGTGGATTTTTGAGTGGAGGCCTTTTAATGGGAGTGGAGGCTTTTCATTTTGAGTGGGAGATCCACCCACGTGAATGTGGAAGAGGTGGGGGCAGCCACCATGGCTGGGCACCATGCCCCTTGGGGTGCCCCCTCTCCCTATAAAAGGTCCCCCTCTCATCCTCTCAAAGCACACCTCCTCGTGAAGGATATCTCTCCCCCCTTTAGAATTTCCCCATGGTCTCGGATCAGCGAGATACATGTTCCCAGTGTATTTTTCTGGAAGGATTTTTTTGTTTCTGCTGCTTCACTGGAGCGAGGGCGCGGAGGTTGTCAGGGTACCCGGACGTGTGTGCGATCACGGATGCACCACTGATTTGCGGTGCTGGACTTGATGGTGCTGGACCGGCTAGACCAGATGGACTTCATCACGATCTTGAGATCGGCAAGCGTTCGTCTACATCATCCACGAAAACAACCTCGTTAACACTATTCAGTCTTCGAGGGTATGTATTCTATGGATGTATATCACCCGTTGCTTGTATCTAGTAGATAGATCTTGGTACATAGTTTTTCCCATCGTAGGATTTTTTTTGTTTTCTATGCTGCAAACCCTACAGAAACTACATCATCTCTGGTGATGATCGGACTTGGTGTAGTGGATTTGGTTTGTGTGATCACTAAAACAATGTGAGGGATGTTGTTTTGAGTGCGAGTTCGCCTAGTTAATTTAAGTATTAAATATGAACTCAATTTGTCATAAACTTAGTCTAAATTCTTTGTAAATATGTTGTAGATCACGGCGGGCCCTACCATCAATTTTAATGCATTCCTAGAGAAAGAAAAGTTGAAAAACAATGGAAGCAACTTCGTGGACTGGTTCCACAACTTGAGGATTGTCCTCAATGCTGGCCAATTGACCTATGTGCTGGATGCACCGCTGGGTGACCCACTTGCAGATCATACTATCGATGAGGTGAAGAATGTTTTCCTCACTGGGAAGAATCAATACTCCATAGTTCAGTGTGCTATTTTGTATGGTTTGTAATCGGAGCTTCAGAAGCAGTTTGAGAACCGTGAGACTTATGATATTATCCGTGAACTCAAAATGATATTTCAGACTCATGCGGCAAATTGTGAGACCCTGGCGCATGGCTTAATAGGACTGATAGGAAACTCATACCAACAAGTTGCAACTACATTTTCGGAAGCTCATTCGAAAAGAACTCTATGGTCAAGCGTGCTTGGCCTAGAGCAATTCTAGGATGGGTGACCGACCGGGAAGTGGGTACCGGGTGTGCACGAGTGAGGACAAAGTGCGCAGGAAAGACTAGTGTTGGTCTGTGGGGTTAGTCTAGTGATCCTATTGAGCTGCCAGAAGTGACAGTCGTCGCTCCAGAGTGAACGGGGGTGTTACAAAGTGGTATCAGAGCCGACCCTCGCAGTTACATGGGCCTGTGCGGGTTAGTGGCAGACATGTGTAGCATGGCGCGTGTGGCCCGGAGTGGACACGGCATGGCAACGTGCCGACACTGGACGCACAGACGTGTGCCAAGAGGGGACGTTCCTGGCTTGTGGTTGATCGACGAGGATGTCGATCTTCTAAGGGTGGGTGTATATGAGACCCTGGCGCATGGCTCAATAGGATTGATAGGAAACCCATACCAACAAGTTGCACCTTATTTTCCGAAAACTCATTCGAAAAGAACTCTAAGGTTAAGCGTGCTTGGTGTAGGGTTCGCAGCATAGAAAACAATTTTTTTCCTACGATGGGAACAACTATGTACCAAGATCTATCTACTAGATACAAACAACGAGCGGATGTATATCCGTAGAGAACATACCCTTGAAGACCGATAAAGCTTAAAGATTCCAAACTCGTGGTTGATCTAGACGATCTCTTGCCGATCTCAAGATCGAGTGGAAGTCCTAGCGCCGCAAAACAGCAGCGCATCCGTGCTCGCACACACGTTCGAGGCACCGAGCAACCTCTGCCTCCTCGCTCCAGCGATGCAGCGGAAGCACAACTCTTTCTTGCCGAATAGCCACCGGGAACATGTATCTCGCTAGTCCGAGACCATGGGGATAAATTCTAGAGGGGGAGAGAGATCCTTCACGAGGAGGTGTGAGTGAGAGAGAGGGAGGGTGGCTCCTTTTATAGGGAGAGGGGGGCACCCAAGGGGCTATGCGCCCAGCCATGGGGCTGCCCCCTCCCCTCCTTTCATTCATGTGGGTGGACACTCCACTCACACAAAAGCCTTTCAATTCCCTCCACTCAAAAACCCACTCAAATTCCCATTAAATTTCCACCAAATTTAATGCAAACTCTCATTAAATAAAACTCCTTTTATTTATTCAGAATTTTGTCAATTACTTTAATGACAAACATTCACATATAACCCCTTGCTAGTATTTCATTTCACATGCAGAAACACTTTCTGCAATTTCACCCGAAAACCCGTTTCGGTATCTAGTGAAATAAATTCCTGCGTTTGTTATTCTTTTCGGCATGAAACTTTTGCTCCAAATGGATGTCGGTGTCTCTTAAGTGTGTCACCCTACGGTTCGCGAATAATGCGTACATGATCGAGACCCCTCTCGGATCAATAATCAGAAGCGGGATCTGGAGACCCATACTGACTCCCACACATTCAATGATGACTTTCTTGTGATCGTCGGAACCTTTTATGCTAGTATCTTAATCCTTTTGTTTCGTGATATATTACATGTCCGAGATTCGATCATCGGTATCTCCATACCTAGTTTGATCTCGTTACTGACATGTACTCTTTTCTTGTTCCCGTGATATAACATTCTAGTGATCAAATCACTTGCTTGCAAGCTAATCAATGTGATATCACCGAGAGGGCCCACAGTATATCTATCTGTCATCGAGATGAACAAATTCCACTCTCGATCCATGAGCCTCAATATAACACTTTATTAGTTCTGAATCCATCTTTATAATCACCCTGTTACGGTGTGACGTTTGATGTTATCAAGAAACTCTTCCGGTGTTAGTGATTGACATGATCTCATGGTCTAAGGATTAGGATCACTTCGTAAGTTGTTATAGCAATATAAACTCAATGACTTTGATCGTAATGCTATACTTCGGATGAATTTTCATCACACCATTACACTAATGTTGTGACCCCGTTATTAACAACATCCAATGTCCATGATCAGGAAACCTTGATCATCTTGTTAATCAACGAGCTAGTTTATGAGAGAGGCATAACTAGAAACTTTCTGTTTGTTTATTAAACACACATGTATTAACGTTTCCGTATTAATACAATTATAGCATGCAAAATAAACATTTATCATAAACAAGGAATACGATAATAACCACTTTATTATTGCCTCTCGGGCATATTCCCTTCAGTCTCCCACTTGCACTAGAGACAATAATCTAGTTTGAAAACTCTGCGTATTGAACACCTATGGCTTTCCGGTGTTCCATATACGCAATTGCAAGTGGTTAACATAATATACGGATCTGGCGCTCAGGTCCGTGTGTATTTGCATGTCTTTGCGTCTTCACGCATCACTCATTCTCCACTGAGATGGCATCATATAAATTTGGTCTTTCGGTGAGATCTTTAGTTCCTTGGGGTTAAATCATGTCGATACTATTGTCATACAATATATCTTTAGTGTTAGCCCGTTGCGAACCACACCTTAGTTTGATAACAAACTACTTGACACAAATTCCCTCCTTTGCTGCTATTATAGCAGTCATATACTTAGCCTTTTGTTGTAGTATCCGTCACAATGTCTTAACTTTGGAACTCTTCCAAATCCATCATGGAATCTCCTTTCCATTACATTGTGCCACCCATAGTTTAAATTGAGATAAACTTAATTTGTATCTTGTGACAAAACTAGTATCAATATAACGCTTTACAATGAACTATTTGTAATTGTTTGTCACCTCTACACAAATATATTCTTAGTTCTTCCAAAAGATCATAAGAATATCCTCACTATCGTCCAATGATAATTTTATGATTCATTCTGGTATATGCTCATAACACTTAGAGCATAGGACATATCTAGATGTGTACATATCATGGAATGATTGATCAAGACATTCTTGTGATTTTACTCATCAAGTGTCAAAGCACTTGAATCTTGTTTCACTTATCAAGTGTCGATACACTTGAATCTTGATTCAATTCCTTTCCATGCGACAAGAACCGTTTCTTGTTGATTCTATATTGAACTCCTTCAATATCTCATATATGTACGTTTGGCACAACCATATTGGCGTTACAGTCTATCAACTATAGACATTTATGCTAAATATTCGGGTTTTGCCTAAGTATTTCATCAAAATGAAATTCTTAACCTTTGTCAATAAAATATACATTATTTCTAATCAACAAGATGTCCTCCACATAATGTATTAGAAATATGTCTTAACGCTCCCACTTAATTTCTTGCAAATGCAAGCATCTTCATCATCTCCTGATGAAAACTCTTTTTCATCACGGTGAAGATTCCAACTCCGCGATGCTTACTTCAACAATTGAAGTTTGCATGCCCCTTTTTAGCATCCTTTGAATTAACAAAACCCTTTGGATCGTGTCATGTACACGTCCTAGGTAACCATTCTATTAGAAGAACTTTGTTTTGTTTATTCATCTACCATATACCAAATTATATGTAGTGGTTGCTACTTTAATCCGTCCAGACTAAATATCGCTATGAAAGATCAAATCTTGTCATAGTCAACTCCTTGAACATTGTCGTAAAATATTTTACGACATGTCGACTATTTCATAGATGTGAAACATCCATGTGTGTTTCTTTATAGATCCAAATACGACCGATAGGTTTTTACACCTTTCCGGAGGGTCTTCCAAGTTCAAAACTTGATTTATCGTGTATGGACTTATCACGGATTTTATGGCTTCAAGCCATATGACGGAGTCAGGGCCCATCATCGCTTCTTTGCATATAGTCGGTTCATCATTGTCAAACAATAATGATTTACTCTCAAATCTTAGTATTTGATTGTTTATTCGACCGACTTGGTTCAATAGGAACTTAGATCTCCGTGACCGCAACATTTGAGGCACGTAATCCATGAGCATTATGGCTGCCTCCGGAACATTTTCCGGCGCTGCGCAACTCAGCATATTTAGCTAAGGTTCGTTAACCTTATCAAATTTCTATTGTCCTCCCACTTAACTTTTACGAAAAAATTCCTTTTTCAAGAAACTTAACGTTTCAAGCGACAAACCCTTTTGTCCTTGGTGTTATGGAGGAATAACCAATTATTATTCGAAATAACCTACAAAGACATGCTCATCCGACTTCGGTTGTAAACATCTTACTTATGTTTAGCATACCAAAATTTAAGAAATGACAACTTGGGTTTTACCCCAAACCATAACTTCCATGGTGTCATTTCACCGGATCAAGATGGAGCTCTTTTCAGTGTAAAAGCGGTAGTCCCTAAAGCTTTAATCTTTTAAAACACAATGGCAGTTTTATAAATAATACCTTTGATCCAACCATGTCAAACAAGGTTTCATTACAAATCTCAAACACTCCATATTCCTATGGTGTTTCGGGAGATGTAAATCTAGGTGTTTTGCTAAACTTGCAACTCAAATAAATCCCTTTATGATAAAATCATAATTCATTTATTTTCTTGTTACACTTGTAACTCAAACAAATCCCTTATGATAAAATCATAAACCATTTATTTTCTTGTTACAATGATTTTCCACTTCATCTTGAAAGTCATTGAAACATTTTCAAATATTTCATACTTCATTCCCATTAAGTGAACATTCACTCAAATTTCCGGAGAAAGTATATGAAGTTGAAACCCATCGCTTATGACTATAAATAATGGACTACATACATCGATATGTATAAATTCCAATATTTTAGTCGTTCGTACTTCTTTGGCCTTTGAATGAAGTTTTAATTATCCCGAGGAAAGTCTCACAAGCGTCACTTGATCAAATCAAAGACTCCAAAATTCCATAAAAATGGAGTTTCTTCATGTTTTCTTTCCAATATAATTTAAACGGCGATGTCACTTCGCAAGTGATCTTTCAATCATTTGTCTTGCGACATTTTAGCATTAGGTTTTATGGATGTGATTTCTCCAACTAGATTTTGTAAATCATCCATCTTATATGGAATATGGTAATTATTTGAACAACCTTTGTTCTCATAATACCTGATTCAAATAACAATTATTAAAACAAATCTTGAAGTCAAGCTTTGATGTCAACGAGAAATACAAACAACGGTTTGTTTGTTTTCGATGAACATCATCACATATTCTCTTGCTAGTTACTTAGGCCATTGTGGTTCATGAATTGCGTCGTTCTGTATGAAATTTCATACCAACCAATTCGGTATCCAATACCCAAGAACCACATTGTTTAACAAGCAAAGAATACAACCATAACATGTATATGTTATCGCCATATTTTGGCCAACGAAGGAGATGGGCCGTGATCAAGATGGGCTTGGAAGATACATATATTCAACGTGTTGTTGGATCGGCCTAGTGCGTAGATTTGGGCTAAATTGCCCGTGTATCTTGTATCATAGTAGGTTTCGTTTCAGTTTAGGTTCCGTTTCAGTTTAGGTAAAGATAGAGTTGTAGAGTTATTCCAAAGGTAGAGAGTCTCCGGACTATAAATATGTACCTAAGGTTATCGAGAAAAGGAGGACAATCACGTTCACAACAAACACAATCTCGGCGCATCGCCACCCCTTGTTTCTAGGGTTTTTCTCGGGTAAGTGCCATGCTGCCTAGATCGCATCTTGCGATCTAGGCAGTATTTACTTATGCGTTGTTTGGTGTTACTCGTACTGAAGCATTGTTGATGGCGAGTAACACTACTATCATAGATTTGTGTAGGCTAGCAACAGTACTTTTCGCTATGATTGTTTAGTTTTGCTGCCTCTAGCTATCTCGCCGCCTTTGCACCTTTTCCCGGGTGTGAGGGTGGCATCTTGCTTGATCTTTATTTAGCTGATTCGATCTGTTATAGTTGTGCCTTGTTCACCAAGGTTTAGTTTAATATCTACGTAATCAGGCCTTACAAACGGGTTGAACGATCCAGTAGTACGTAAGTACGTGGCTTATTCGTTCTAGAGAAGTTGTTCCGGTAATTGACTTTGCGTTGGTTATTAGGCCTCCTCTAGGGTTAATATTCTCCATCTTTTGTACATACCAGGCTCAATTACGTGTAGGACGTTCCAGTTACGTGGTGAAAACATTAAACTGTCGTAGATTGATTCAACTTGTAGTGATCAAGCAAAAACCCCATGTTATCGTAAACCTAATGCAGAACCATGGGACAATCGGCTCTAGGAGCCGATTTACAGGGAAACCTGGGAGCCGGTCACGGCTCGAATTTTACGTATACTTGTTTACCATGCAGGAAACCAATCGGAGCAATCCATCACCTTCCTGATCAGGTATAGGTCAGGTGGCACGCCCTCGAACCAAGCCAGGACGCGCGCGTGCCGGAGTTTTGCGGGCCGTTGCCCGAGGGACCAGGGCCCACCAGCAGTTCTGGGAGCCTCCCGGCTCTTCGTGTTGCTCGTCGCTGCTCGCCGGCGAGTTTTGGCAGGCAACACATTCTGGCACGCCCGGTGGGACCTTCAACAACATCTGCATCAACATCCGACACTGCGATGGAGAACAGACCAGTCACGTACGACGAGCTTCCTGAAGCGCACAAGGCGAAGTATGACGAGATCAGAAATCTCTTCGAAGCCGATCTCATCGGCTCTTTCGAGAGGACCCGTAAGCATGGCATCAAGTGGAGGGGGTTCTCCTCCGAGGGTGTTCTCGATGAAGTGGATCTGTCTGTTCCTTCGGAGGAGCGCACCAGAGCTCTACGACAGGAGGTCAACTATATGGTGGCTCATTCTCTGCACCGCCATTCTGAGAGCCTGGTGAACGCTTTCGAGCGGGTCGCGGTTCGCGTAGTTCAGGAGATCATGAAACATCAGTACTCTCCGTCGGGGCCCACATTAGGGACCCACCAAGGAGAAAGACCGCTCCAGACCAGGCCGCAGCTGCCATTCACACTCGCAGCTCCAGAACCGCCAGGATCAGCGGCGTACGTCGTCTACAAGGCTGGGGGCGACCCAGGCGATTGCCAATTCTTGTTTGAGCCACCTAAGGAAATGCCGCACGGATATATATGCGCCTACGTGCCGGACTGCAATAACCTGGCACGCACCAGCCAGATTGCAACCGCAGGAGTTTCTGCGACAGGGGTTCCTGGGGCAGGATCTTCAGGAGCAGGCGTTCCTGGAGCAGCGATGTCTGGGATGGACGCTGACAAACAGGCGTGGCTAGCCAAGTATGCCACTGGAACAAGTCATGAGAATCTAGCCCCTGCAGCTCAAACAGTGGAGCAAATCAGTACCATCCTGAGGGACCAGTTCGGCTTCGTGCCGAAGAGAAGGACAATCGGCTATTCAAAGCCGTACCCTAACGAGTTTGATCTGATTCCGCCGCCACCCAAGTATCGGCTCCCTGAGTTCTCAAGGTTCAGCGGGTCAGAAGGGTCAAGCTCAATCGAGCACATAAGCCGATACCTGGCACAGCTAGGCATGATTTCGGCATCGGATCAGATGCGCGTAAGATACTTTGCGCAATCTCTCACGGGGCCAGCCTTTGGGTGGTACACCTCGCTGCCACCTGATTCAATTCGCACCTGGAAACAACTGGAAGAGCAGTTCCACATCCAGTACCATTCAGAGGCTACTGAAGCTGGCATTGCAGACCTGGCGCAGGTGCGACAGAAGCGGGGAGAAACTGTAGCCGAATACATCCAGCGCTTCAGGACCGTCAAGAACCGATGTTACTCAGCTCGTTTAACTGAGAAGGAAGCGGTCGAGCTGGCGGCGTTGGGTCTCTTAGCACCCATCAAGGATCTGGCTTTCCAAGTGGAGTACAACTCATTGGCGCACATGGCCCAGAAACTGACGATGTATGAACAGCGCCACCCTGAGTTATACCAAGACAAGTTCAAGCGTCCCATAGGCCTGGTCGATACAGAAGAAGATGATCCTGCACAAGACCAGGAGGTGGCCGTGGCCGAATGGGCTCGGGGGGCAGACCCTGTGTCCTGCAAGTGGGTGAAACAGCAAGGGCCTGCAAAAGGGTTCGACTTCGATGTGAGCAAAGCCGAGCAGATATTCGATTTACTGCTGAAGGAGAAACAACTGAGGTTACCCGAAGGCCACAAAATCCCTACGGCTCAAGAAATGAACGGGAGACCATATTGCAAGTGGCATCACTCGTTCACCCACACCACCAACGATTGCAAGGAGCTACGTCGCCAAATCCAAATGGCGATAGAACAAGGCCGTCTGATCCTTGGGCAGTTCGCCATGAAAGTGGACACGAACCCGTTCCCCGGCGTCAACATGGTAGAACTCAGTCGCTCCGCGAGGCGTCAGCTGGACTTTTCGTTCGGTGTTAATATGGCTGGGTCTGGGTACCACCATGACACGTACAAGGAGGAAGGTGGTCGCTCTCGGAGCAAAGAAAGAAAGGAGGCTGGTCCATGCGACCGTCCCGGCCACAATGACAGGCGATACTTAACAGAGGAACAGGTGAGGAGGGTGCGGTATCAGAAGCCACATTCCACGCATCTCCTTAACAAGTATGAGCGTCAGTATGATCAACGGCGCCAGCGCGATGGAAACAATGAAGGATATGAGCACCTCGCTAGGGGACCGTCCAAAGAAAAGGAAGGCCCAGACAAACATTGGGATTGTCCCTTCTTCAAGTATTGCTAGGACGTGGGAATGAGCCGATTGCCTACAGTCGACAACTGCCCAGAATGTGGACAGCAGAAGGAGGGCACGAGGCCAGTGTCAGTGTTCAAACGTCTAGGGCCCCTCCAACCTCAGAGCCTTCACAGGGAGTCCGCTCGAGCAAAGGGCCTCGAGAAGCCAAGGGATGACAAAGAAGAAGACAGGTATCACCGTCCAAGGTGGTGCCCTGATGGACTCAGACACACCCAAAAGCGTAGAGTGCAACGGCTGCGTAATTTGGAGGAAGACGAAGCGCAGTATCTCCACGCTTTAAAGAAAGCACGACCTGATATGTCCGTCAAAGTGAGGCAGACTTTGGAGACGGAAGGCCGCCCGACAAGGAAAGAGTGGCGCCCCAAACCAATAAAAGCCGATGCACAGACATCGGCTGGCACAAACATGGTGTTCGTACTCCCGGCAGAATTTTGCGCGCCACGAACCAATGTGCTACCAGTGGCACAGTTGGACTGCGGTCCACGGCCGGTTATCTTTGAGAAGCCACGTGAGAAGGGTTACAAACATCTAAAAGCTCTGTACCTGCGGGGCTACATCAATGGGCAACCTGTCAGCAAGATGTTGGTGGACACCGGAGCGGCAGTCAATATCATGCCATACTCCATGCTACGACGTTTGGGACGCTCCACTGCAGACCTGATCAAAACCAACGTCACGTTAAGCGACTTCAACGGTCAGTCTTCGGATACGCAAGGCGTACTGAACGTGGATCTGACGGTGGGCAGGAAAACCATACCCACGTCATTTTTCGTCGTGAACAGCAAAAGTACCTACGCTGTCTTGCTAGGAAGGGATTGGATCCACGCTAACTGCTGCATTCCATCCACGATGCACCAGTGCCTAATACAGTGGGATGGAGATGAAGTGGAGGTCATCCATGCAGACGATTCTATCGAGATTTCCATTGCTGGCATGAACGTCTGGGAAGCAGAAGACCAAGAGCCGATCTCTGGACTCAGTTTAGACGGCTGTGAGTGCATTGAAGCTACAAAAAACGGGGTGAGGCTGGTCTTATCCACTGGCCTGGCAGAGTAGAAAGGTCCACGATTATACGTGGTACGGCCGATCCTAGCGATCGGCCACAAAAAATAAAAAGCAGCAATCATACGACAAGAAGATCACGTAGTCGTAGCAGGGAGATGCCCTGCCATCGTGAAACAATAAGGTGTAAGCCATCCTTGACTAATGCAACAAAAAAAGGGGGCCGATTCAGGCAATCGGCCCAAATTATTTTTGTTGTCCTCACCTACTGCTTGCCCTGTGTTTAGCATCGATTTGACAGGTGACGGAAAGCTAGGGTATGGGTTTACATCCGCTGATGAACTAGAAGAGATCGACATTGGTCCTGGGGATAAGCCACGACCAACATTTATCAGCAAGAAGTTAGATCCGGGTCTGCGGGGCCCGATGATAGCCCTGTTGAAACAATATCCAGACTGCTTCGCCTGGGACTACACAGAGATGCCTGGGTTAGACAGGAGCATCATTGAGCATCGGCTCCCGCTTAAAAAAGGATTTCGGCCATTTCAGCAGCGAGCACGGCAAATGAAGGCCGAAATTCTGGAAGAAGTCAAGAAAGAGGTCGAGAAAATGTTGACAGCCAAGTTAATCAGGCCATGCAGGTATGCTGAGTGGATTTCTAGTATAGTACCTGTAGAGAAAAAGGATGGCCGGTGGCGTGTTGCCATAGATTTTCGGGATCTCAACAGAGCTACCCCGAAGGACGAGTATCCAATGCCGGTAGCAGAGACGTTAATCAACGCAGCGGCTGGTCACAAGATCTTGAGTTTCATGGATGGCAATGCTGGTTACAACCAAATTTTTATGGCTCCAGAAGACATACACAAGACTGCATTCAGAGTCCCAGGTTCGGTGGGGTTGTTTGAGTATGTAGTCATGACGTTTGGACTAAAGAATGCTGGCGCCACATACCAGAGGGCCATGAATTATATTTTCCATGATCTGATCGGCAAGCTGGTGGAAATCTACATCGATGACGTGGTGGTCAAGTCTGCTTCAGCGCAAGGACACTTGGACGATCTACAACGCGTCCTGGACCGAACAAGAAAATTCGGCCTACGGATGAATCCAAAGAAGTGTGCCTTCGGAGTGACGGCCGGTCAGTTCTTGGGTTTCTTGGTCCATGAACGCGGAATTGAGATCGGCCTGAAAAGTCAGGAGGCAGTGCGAACAATGAAGCCGCCCGCTACAAAGAAAGAACTGCAGTCTCTCATCGGCAAGATCAACTTCGTCAGAAGATTCATCTCTAATCTGTCAGGAAGGATAGAGCCGTTCATGGGACTCGTGAAAATTAAATCTGACAAGGAGTTCCACTGGGGGGGCAGAACAACAACGAGCCTTCGACGAGATCAAAGAATATCTGACAAAGCCGCCAGTGTTGGTTCCACCCCAGCCAGACAGACCGTTCTACATTTACTTGTCAGTAGCTGACACGTCCATCGCCTCGGTGGTGGTGCAAGTGTGTGATGGGCTAGAGCGAGTCGTATTTTACATAAGAAGAAGGATGCTGGACGCGGAGACAAGGTATCCCGATATCGATAAGTTGTGCCTCTGCCTGTTTTTCACCTGCACCAAGCTGCGCCATATCTTGCTGTCAGCAGAGATCATCATCATATGCAAATCAGACGTCATAAAGCACATGCTGTCGGCTCCTATGTTAAAAGGCCGACTGGGCAAATGGATGTTTGCATTATCAGAGTTTGACATCCGGTATCAACCCGCGAAAGCAGTTAAGGGACAGGCGCTGGCTGATCTTATTGCTGAAAGGATCAACACTAACATAGCAGCACTGTCCATAAGAGCGTGGGCTATGTTTTTCGACGGATCAGTTTGTGACGATGGCTGTGGCATCGGCATTTTGCTCGTGTCGCCCCGGGGGGCAACATTTTCCTTCTCGATCAGATTGTCTACCCTTCGCACCAACAATGTAGCCGAGTACGAGGCGATACGCAAGGGAATGGAGTTACTCCTCGAAGCCGGAGCGGAAGCAGTGGAAATTTTTGGAGACTCCAAGTTGGTGATTTCCCAACTCACGGAGGAGTACAAGTGTGAGAGCGAATCCCTCTTCCCATTATGGTTGCACTGCCGTGAGCTGATGGCGCAGTTCCGGTACGTAAACTTCACCTGGATCCCGCGGTCGCAGAACGTAGAGGCAAATGATCTTGCACAGATGGCTTCAGGCTACAAGGATGCAGCAGAGGGAGCCGATATTCAGGTACAGCTCCTGAAAGCTGACGACTGGAGAGCCGATATCTTCAATTACTTGAAGGATTCGGCTCGGGGGGCACCTAAACGGATAAGGTACAAAGCCATGAAGTATGTGCTTATTGGGGACGACATGTTTTACAGGACTCTGGAAGGATTATTGCTCAAATGTCTGGGGACAGCCGAGGCTAATCGGCTCCTACACGAGGTACACGAAGGCGCCTGTGGGACTCACCAATCGGCTCATAAGATGAAGTGGTTGATCAGGCGATCAGGGTTTTATTGGCCTACCATGCTCGAGGACTGCTTTAAGTACTACAAAGGGTGTCAAGCATGTCAGATATTTGGAAAAATCCAGATGGTACCCGCATCAGCAATGAATCCCATCATCAAGCCTTGGCCATTCCGAGGTTGGGGCATGGATATGATCGGCAAGATCAATCCTCCGTCAAGCAAGGGCCACATGTGGATCTTGGCCATCACGGATTATTTCACCAAGTGGGTGGAAGCCGTCCCTATGAAGTCAGTAAGTTCAAAGGATGTTGTCGATTTTGTGAAAGAGCACGTCATTCATAGGTTTGGGATTCCCCAGACTATCACGACCGATGGAGGTTCGGTTTTCACTTCTCACGAGTTCAGGAAGTTCTGTGAGGACACAGGGATTAAGCTGATTTGGTCATCTCCGTACTATGCTCAAGCAAATGGGCAAGCTGAGGCGTCGCTGATCAAGAGGAAGATCGATGAGCACCCTAGGCGTTGGCATGAGGTTTTATCAGAGGCTTTATGGGCTTACCGCATGTCATGTCATGGAGCGATAAAAACCTCGCCGTACCATCTGGTCTATGGACAAGAAGCCGTGTTGCCTTGGGAAATTACGGCTGGATCGAGACGCGTCACCTTTCAGAACGATCTAACGGCTGAAGAATATGCAGCTTTGATGAGTGACAGTGTTGAAGATGTGACTGAGCTTAGGCTGTGGTCGCTTGAGAAAATCAAAGAGAACAAGGCCAAAGTAGCTCGTGCATACAACAAGAAAGTGAAGCCAAAGGAGTTCCACGTTGGAGATCTGGTATGGGAAGCTGTGTTGCCTTTGGGGACTAAGGATGCAACATATGGTAAATGGTCTCCAAATTGGCACGGGCCGTATAGGGTTGACCAAGTTTTAAGAGGGAATGCGTACATGCTTGAGGAGCTGGACGGCGTGAAATTCCCAGTG
Organism: Avena atlantica; assembly: GCA_910589765.1. Taxonomy (NCBI): domain Eukaryota; kingdom Viridiplantae; phylum Streptophyta; class Magnoliopsida; order Poales; family Poaceae; genus Avena; species Avena atlantica. Next base: position 110,783,875 of record OU342735.1, read on the forward strand.
GCGGTCAACGGTCAACATCTCAAGAAATATTTCCCAAGCATGTGGGACGTTGGACAGTAAAACTTGAGGGGCCGATACATGAAATCGGCTAAGTAAAAGCACGTAAGACGATGGACAGTAAAAATGTGGGGGCCGATGTTGAAAATCGGCCGAATAAAAAACAATATATAGCCGATGCACGGTCATCGACTCTAGAGGTTCACACAAGATACAAACAGATGCCAGCCTGCACATACGAGCTACTGAAGAAATGCCTCGAGGGCGTGGAGGGTGTCAGCACGGATACGGTCCAACTCGGCGATTTCAGCTTTGTCATCATCATCCTTGCTTGTCACTAGTTGTTCGTTCAGGGCACGTTTTTCAATGGGCAATTGGAGATCTGGATCGCCCGTTTTGAAGAAAAAGGACACAGGTCGCCCGTTTTGAAAAGGGTCGCAGGTTACCGTTTGAAACCAAGAAGTGGCCGTTTTAATATGCCTAAAGATGCGACCAAGTTTTGAATCTGTCAACGTTTTTTCGGAGAAGCCGATGGGTAGTCATCGGCTCTTTGCGATTTGACTTGTTGGACTGTATGCGTGCAGTATGTTGAGAGCCGATACAGTGTCATCGACTCTTGGAGCATCGACCTATTTTGGCTATCGGCAAAATTAGCGGCGAACAGAAAAATCTTTGGGGAACAGATTCTCGTTCATTTGAAAGATGATTGATTACAAAAGGATGGTCGATTACAAAAGGGATCCTGCTACTACTACTACTACTGTTGCTGCTACTGATTCCTAATCTAAAGGGCGAGATCGTCGCCGCTGTCGTCGCCGCCGTCTTCTTCGCTGTCTTCAGCGCTGCTGCCGGCGTCGTCTCCACTGCTGCTGCTGAAGAAGCCAGTGGGTACTTCATCGTCTTCATCGTCATCTTCGGTATCCTCGCTTGACCCGGCACGGAAGCGCTTCGTCGGCGGATACTCGTCTGAGGATGAATCCTCCTCCGATTCCTCCTCCTCATCGGAGGACTCGACGCCGTCCCAAGACCAAGCGTCGTCACTGCTTTTCGCCTCCAGTTCCCCGTCGACAAGGAACTGTAGGCTCTCCTCGCCGTCAGTCAGGGACGCATCGTCCTCCGACCAGACGGCGAAGTCCCAGTCCCTTTCGTCCCACCATCGTGGGGCGAAAGTACTGTATGCCGCCGTGGGTGGGTGCTCTGGCGTCGGCTCTCGGTCACTGATGCTGTTGGAGGCATGGGAGGACAGACCAGAGGAAGCAGAGGAGGCCATGGCGGAGAAAGAGGGTTTTTTCGGCGAAGGAAGAGGGTTTTCTGGCTACTGGAGGAAGATGGGGACTGCGAACTGCTCAGGCGAATTTAAATAAAGGGGAATAGTGGAGAGACGGTTCAATGCCATAGCGGTTTCCCAGATTGCGCTGCCAAAATCGTCAAATCATGCACTGCGGAGGAGTTGAGAAGACAGGGCATCATGATGAAGGGGTAGCGTGACGATCCTGTTCTGCCACGCATTCTGTCGAACGCGCAACCCGATACAAAAAAAAAACCCCAGGAGAAGAAAAAAAACACAGAGTGGTTTTGGAATTATCATTGCCAAAACCAGGGGGGCATGTGTTATCGCCATATTTTGGCCAACGAAGGAGATGGGCCGTGATCAAGATGGGCTTGGAAGATACATATATTCAACGTGTTGTTGGATCGGCCTAGTGCGTAGATTTGGGCTAAATTGCCCGTGTATCTTGTATCATAGTAGGTTTCGTTTCAGTTTAGGTTCCGTTTCAGTTTAGGTAAAGATAGAGTTGTAGAGTTATTCCAAAAGTAGAGAGTCTCCGGACTATAAATATGTACCTAAGGTTATCGAGAAAAGGAGGACAATCACGTTCACAACAAACACAATCTCGGCGCATCGCCACCCCTTGTTTCTAGGGTTTTTCTCGGGTAAGTGCCATGCTGCCTAGATCGCATCTTGCGATCTAGGCAGTATTTACTTATGCGTTGTTTGGTGTTACTCGTACTGAAGCCTTGTTGATGGCGAGTAACACTACTATCATAGATTTGTGTAGGCTAGCAACAGTACTTTTCGCTATGATTGTTTAGTTTTGCTGCCTCTAGCTATCTCGCCGCCTTTGCACCTTTTCCCGGGTGTGAGGGTGGCATCTTGCTTGATCTTTATTTAGCTGATTCGATATGTTATAGTTGTGCCTTGTTCACCAAGGTTTAGTTTAATATCTACGTAATCAGGCCTTACAAACGGGTTGAACGATCCAGTAGTACGTAAGGACGTGGCTTATTCGTTCTAGAGAAGTTGTTCCGTTAATTGACTTTGTGTTGGTTATTAGGCCTCCTCTAGGGTTAATATTCTCCATCTTTTGTACATACCAGGCTCAATTACGTGTAGGACGTTCCAGTTACGTGGTGAAAACATTAAACTGTCGTAGATTGATTCAACTTGTAGTGATCAAGCAAAAACCCCATGTTATCGTAAACCTAATGCAGAACCATGGGACAATCGGCTCTAGGAGCCGATTTACAGGGAAACCTGGGAGCCGGTCATGGCTCGAATTTTACGTATACTTGTTTACCATGCAGGAAACCAATCGGAGCAATCCATCACCTTCCTGATCAGGTATAGGTCAGGTGGCACGCCCTCGAACCAAGCCAGGACGCGCGCGTGCCGGAGTTTTGCGGGCCGTTGCCCGAGGGACCAGGGCCCACCAGCAGTTCTGGGAGCCTCCCGGCTCTTCGTGTTGCTCGTCGCTGCTCGCCGGCGAGTTTTGGCAGGCAACAGTATATCATCCACATACCTAAATTGGATATTTCGAATCTTTTCTTTTCTTCCAAATATATTTTATAGATTCTCTTTCAGCATTTCCTTTTCCTTTTAAAAGAATCTATCAACATCAAAAGTGGCGCCATATACATGACACATAGTCCAAAGCGTGTATATTCAAATAATAATACCTTTGGACTTGCACTTTGAAGTAGATCACCATCATCAAAATGATCGGTATTCTTTCAAAATCCATTCTTTAGTAATCTTTTAGTGTAGTAAACACTTTACATACATCTTCTATTCATCCTTATCATGACGACTTTCATGATCAAGCTACTGTAGCTTATAAAGGTGAATCGTGAGTATAATGTTGCTTTCCAAAACCCTTTTTGGATGATTAGGATGTCTAGCATCTCCAACCTTTGTAAATTCTCATCCTATATGAGAACACATATTATACTCTATCATATTGCAACCAAAACATTGTTTCAGATATCGTTATATCTGCCACACATGATGGTTTCTGAAACAATTCTTTCAGCTCCTAGATAAACTTGATATTAAAACAATCAAGAATCGTGGAGGCAAACATGATACTTAAGATACTAACACTGGAATTGTTACTCTTGATTTAATACCAATTATTAAATTTCACAGAGTAAATAGAGTTTGCTGAAAGTTTGCAATAGGACTTTAAACTTTGATTGACACTCAACACAATACGATACCATTTCGTAAAGTAAATATCCAGAATTCTATAGTTCTATTATCTCAATTACAACTATGCATAAGGTGGTGAACGAATGCCAATGACTACAACAAATTATGCAAATTCAGTTTGATTTAATTTATGATAAATTGAGTTCTACTAATCTAAATTAGAAATGAACTCCCACTCAAAAACGACATCCCTCGTGTCTTTTTGGTGATTACATGAACCAAATCCACTACACCAAGTCCGATCATCACGTGAGTCGGCGTAGCTTCAAAGGAGAGCATCCATATGGTCATCATATCAAAACATATGACTCATGCTTAACCTTTCGGTCCGTGTTCCGAGGCCATGTCTGTACATGCTAGGCTCGCCAAGTAAGAACCTTAGTATTCGCGTGTGTAACTGTCTTACACCCGAGATATGCTCGTGGATTCAAGTACACCCGATCATCACGTGATGTCTTGAAGCGACGAAACATTGTCGGTGCATACTTAAGGAAGAACACATTTTTATCTTGATATCTAAATGAGGGATCATCTTATTATGCTAATAAAACGCCAAACAAGCAATATAAGATGCTATCAAACATCACATGTTTATTAGTGGAATGATATGGTTCTCGCATATGATCTCTATCATGTGCACCGTGGTATGATCACTATCATACCTTTATGTGTAAATCCAAGGTCTATGGAGTTTACACGTTATGTATGTTGTAAGAGTATCATCTCATACTTCTACTTACAACATCACCATATCATAACACTAGCCCAGCAACAATCTAAACTAGACGCCTCTAATTTATCCATTGCAAATTTTACGTGGCTTAGGGATTTCGAAGATAGAACCGTTCTGACCTACGAACATGAACCACAACGAGGATAACCAAATTGTTGACAACTCGTTGCAAATTAGATATTGACTATAGTAGGAGAGACAGACACCCGCTAGCCACTTACGCAAAACTAGTTGCATGTCAAGCGTGGAACAGGTCTCATGTGCGAGGACATGTAAAGTTTGTCCGGGCCGCTTCATCCCACTATGCCACCAATATCCAAAGTACAACTAAGAAGCAATAAAATGATCATCATCGCCCAGATACTCATATGTGTACTACCCGTGCAAAGCATCTACGCATAGATCCGACTCTGATACCACTGTAGGGTTCGCAGCATAGAAAACAAAAATTTTCCTACGATGGGAACAACTATGTACCAAGATCTATCTACTAGATACAAACAACGGGCGGATGTATATCCGTAGAGAACATACCCTTGAAGACCGACAAAGCTTAACGAGTCCAAACTCGTGGTTGATGTAGACGATCTCTTGCCGATCTCAAGATCGAGTGGAAGTCCTAGCGCCGCAAAACAGCAGCGCATCCGTGCTCGCACACACGTTCGAGGCACCGAGCAACCTCCGCCTCCTCTCTCCAGCGAGGCAGCGGAAGCACAACTCTTTCTTGCCGAATAGCCACCGGGAACACGTATCTCGCTAGTCCGAGACCATGGGGATAAATTCTAGAGGGGGAGAGAGATCCTTCACGAGGAGGTGTGAGTGAGAGAGAGGGAGGGTGGCTCCTTTTATAGGGAGAGGGGGGCACCCAAGGGGCCATGCGCCCAGCCATGGGGCTGCCCCCTCCCCTCCTTTCATTCATGTGGGTGGACACTCCACTCACACAAAAGCCTTTCAATTCCCTCCACTCAAAAACCCTACGGTTCGCGAATAATGCGGACATGATCGAGACCCCTCTCGGATCAATAATCAGAAGCGGGATCTGGAGACCCATACTGACTCCCACATATTCAACGATGGCTTTCTTGTGATAGTCGGAACCTTTTATGCTAGTATATTAATCCTTTTGTTTCGCGATATATTACATGTCCGAGATTCGATCATCGGTATCTCCATACCTAGTTTGATCTCGTTACTGACATGTACACTTGTCTCGTTCCCGTGATATAACATTCTACTGATCAAATCACTTGCTTGCAAGCTAATCAATGTGATATCACCGAGAGGGCCCAGAGTATATCTATCCGTCATCGGGATGAACAAATTCCACTCTCGATCCATGAGCCTCAACATAACACTTTATTAGTTCTGAATCCATCTTTATAATCACCCTGTTACGGTGTGACCTTTGATGTTATCAAGAAACTCTTCCGGTGTTAGTGATTGACATGATCTCATGGTCTAAGGATTAGGATCACTTCGTAAGTTGTTATAGCAATATAAACTCAATGACTTTGATCGTAATGCTATACTTCGGATGAATGTTCATCACACCATTACACTAATGTTGTGACCCCGTTATTAACAACATCCAATGTCCATGATCAGGAAACCTTGATCATCTTGTTAATCAACGAGCTAGTTTATGAGAGAGGCATAACTAGGAACTTTCTGTTTGTTTATTAAACACACATGTATTAACGTTTCCATATTAATACAATTATAGCATGCAAAATAAACATTTATCATAAACAAGGAATACGATAATAACCACTTTATTATTGCCTCTCGGGCATATTCCCTTCACTTGGCCTAGAGAAATTCTAGGATGGGTGACCGACCAGGAAGTGGGTACCGGGTGTGCACGAGTGAGGACAAAGTGCGCAAAAAATACTAGTGTTGGTATGTGGGGTTAGTCTAGAGATCCTATTGAGCTGCCAAAAGTGACAACCGTCGGTCCGGAGTGACCGGGGGTGTTACATAAATGAAAGCTATGAGCCTCTGAGAAGTTCTTTAACTGCAAGATGCAAGATGGCGGCTCCATTAGCGAGCATGTTCTTAATATGTATATGTAGGGTTCGCATCATAGAAAACAAAAAATTCCTATGATGGGAACAACTAAGTACCAAGATCTACCTACTAGATACAAGCAACGAGTGGATATACATCCATAGAATACATACCCTCAAAGACCGAAAAGCGTTAACAAGGATGTACTCGTGTATGATGTAGTCGAACGCTTGCCGATCTCAAGATCGAGAAGAAGTCCATCCGGTCCAGTAGGTCCAGCACCATCAAGTCCAGCACTGCAAAGCAGTGGTGCATCCGTGATTGCACACACGTTCGGGTACCCCAAAAACTGATGACCCACAAGTATAGGGGATCGCAACAGTCTTCGCGGGTAGTATTACCCAATTTATTGATTCGACACAAGGGGAACCAAAGAATACTTGCAAGCCTTAACAACTGAGTTGTCAATTCATCTGCACCTGGAAATAGTTCTTACCCACAGAAGTTTATCAGTAGCAACAGTTTGTAGTAGTAACAGCAAAGCAACAACAGCAGTAGAACAAGAGCAATAGTAATAGTAACGGTAAACAGTGGGATTCGAGTGCGGTAGGCATAGGGATGGATGGACGGGCATTGCATGGACACGTCTAAACATGTAACTTCAAGGTCTAGGGAATTGCAGATAAATAAGAACAAGCATCTGTAAGATCCCTCCTTTGTAAAGGAAAAGGATCCCTGTGATTGCAATGCTAGTCCCTGGATCATTGCTAGCATCACAGTTTAAGATGAAGTACACAGATACAAAGGTCATTTATTACATCCATTCCAGAGATAACATAGTCTTTTACAACTCAAGGCCACAGGCCTAATACAAGAGTTTGGAGTAAGTAAATAATTATAAGTCTTCATCTTCATGTGCCACAGGCAAACATGTTGAGTGTAGACTCATGACACCTAATCCTCATCGGAGTAACCTGCAACATCACAAGTTACAACCACAGTGGGTCAATACTTTGGAATATTATTGGCAAGTGATACCTTAGTAAATTTTAAGTGGACTATATTACTATATGCATTTTGGCTAAGTGTAGCTTGGCTTGCTTTGCTCAAAATAGGTTTTTCCTATTAGTTGAAATCACAAAGTTTTTCTTTTGTCAAAACCTTTTCCCAAGAAACCATCAATAGACATTGAGGTTCTTCACCCTTGTTCACCCACAAGTTTTACTTAGAAGTTGGAGTGATGAGATTCTTGATAGCTTCCATGTCTTGATGCTCAAGTTGTCCATTGCAATGGACTTTGCTAAGTACTTAGATTTTTCCATCTGCAGAGGTAGTGCACTTTCCCCACCAGACTTGGTTTCCCAAGACAGGACCTTTCAGAAGCCTTTCCTTAGACCAAATGGACGCGCTCCAACCTATCATTCCCACTACCACCAACTGTCCAAATGGCTAAGTTCTAGCAACTTATGTGATCCAGGCAGAGCCCATGTTGCCAAGTGGCTGCACTATAAGCTTCTCAACACTTGGCCTCTAAAATCCCTTTGTTCCTGGGTGGCATACCACAAGTGAGATACACAAGGTAAACCATATCCATGGGCCTTGTGCAACCACTCAACCAAAAACCACCATTCAAGTCCCATTGCACCCAGGTGATTCATTGACTTAGTTGTTTTATTAAGAAAAACATAAGTCCAAAGACTTAGAAATATTTTCATCATAGCATGTATATACTTTACCAACCCTTGTTTGCTAATAGCTAGGCTAAGCATGGCATAGCAACTTAACTTAGGAATTTCCTAGCAATTCTATATCTACTTAGGATTTCCCAACAAGGCATTTGGCAAAAATAGTAACATGCAAGACTTAGCAAAATATTTCTAATGCTTGTATAAAATATAGGGATGGAAATATTCATGAAGTACCACTTGCCTTGGTAGTGGGGAGAGTAGCACTCTTCACAATCACAATCACTAGCACCAAAGTCTACACAAAGAATGGTAGCACAAAATTACACACAATTCATATACAAACAAACAAAAATACATATGCATGCATGCAAAAAAAATGCTAAGTGATGATTTTTAAAACTCCACCAAGAAAGTGCATAGTACTGAAACATAACCAAGTTGAAAACTTGCTAAACCAAGTTTGTTTTACACTAAAACAATTTTCTAAACAATTTCCATACTCAAAATAGTCTTAAACAAGTTTCTGCAAAAGGAACCATTTTAACAGAACCTAAACTTTAAACACATTGCATAAACAGAAAGGGCTTGTCTCCCTGATTCCAACGGTATAAAATTTGTCAAATTCTAATGTGGGATTCAAAAGTTATAGCCTAATCAAATTTGAATCTAATTCTGTTTCAAATTTTGTTTGAAACTCAAACCCTAGCCACGCGTCGCGCTATGATTCGTCGGTACCGCTTCACGTGGATCGACTAGCGCGGACCGTCAGATCTAACTTACGCGCACGGCTCAGATTGCCACTTACCCCTTCGATGCAGATCTAATCTAGAGCGCTGGATCTAGATCTTACGGCTGCTAATCAACTGACCACAACTGAGCGGCGCTAGCGGCGGCGGCTGGCGGCGGCGCGTCTGTCAGCGGCGGTGCTGGCGTTCTAGGTCGCGCGGAAGTGGGGGAAGAGGCTTACCAGAATCGCAGGGAGCTGCTGATGCTCAAGGTGGCGATGGTTCGTCGAGGGGCGCGCGGACACGGCGAGGATTCCTCGTCGGAGTAGAGGCAGACGTCGGGCAGGCCTTGTGTGGCATCCCGCAAAACCACTACTAGAAAATCGCGGTGATTTTGTGCATTGCATCATCATGACCGCATGTTCATGTCATCATTCCACATTGCATTTGAGCATCGTCATCAACTTGCATGTGCTTGTATAAAACTATTTGCGGTAAAACCTAATTTGTTTTCCAAACGCCCCATCTTAATTCTAACGCAAAACCCGGGACACCGGATTATTTTTGTCTTGTTTGCTATCGGTTTGCAAAAGTCGGTTTGCAAACGGTGCATTTAAAATAAATAAAATATTAAATTATTTTAGAGGGGGCAGTCGAAGGGGCGATTCGACCCGAACGACCACCCCCAGGATTTTTAAAACGGTCCACCTAATCAGCCCCCTCTAAATCCTAAAGCTACCAACCTATCTACCCACACCCATCGGCCACCTCACCCGGACCAGTCCCACGCCGCCACCTCACCCCTCTCTCTCCCTCACCCAATCCCCCCTGCCACATCAGCCTGGTCCCACCCCCTCTCTCTCCCCACAGCCCTCTCAACTCACCCCACTCTTTCACCACACAGCCACACGGCACGCACGCGCCCCTGCCCCGATCCTCACGCCGCCCCTGGGACCCACCCGCACCGCGCGGCCCACCCCCACCACGCGCCCACCTCTCCCTTCTCTCTCCCCTTCCTCCCTCGCAGGTTCCTCCCCGCCGCCTAGCGTCGGTCGCGCGCCACCACCGCTCGCGAGCCACCCCTCCTGCCGGCGCCGCCCTCACCCGCGCCTCCGTCGCCCGCCTCCCCGCCGCCGCTCCCCACCTTCTCCTCCAGCTGCGCCGCTCCCGCCTCCCCCGCCTGCGGGCGCCGCCAGCCCTGGCGTCGGCCCGCCTCCGTTGCCGCGCCCTCGCCTCCCCGCTGCGACCTTCCTCCGCGGAGCCCGCCGCCGGCCTCCTCAGCCTCCGCCGCGGCGTCGCCCTCCTCCGCCTCGTCCTCGCCGCCGGGGCGCCCCGCCAGCACGCGCCCTCCGCCGCGCCCGGCGCCTCCGGCCGGCTCCACCGCTCCCGCAGCCGTGCGCCTCCTCCGCGCACCTCGCCGTCGGCTTCGCCACCGCCGCTCGCGCTCCCCGCCGGCGCGCCCGACCCTGCAGCCCCGGAGCCGTCGTCCAGCTCGGTACCGCGAGCTCTGCCCGCGGTCTCTTCGGCCTCCCCCACCATGTCGCTGTCAGCGCCACCTCCGGCCGCCCTGGCCTGCTTCTGCTTGTTTCCGCAAGGGCTCCGATGCCGAGTAGCCTCGCCGTGGAGCAATCGTCACCCCAGCACGGCCGCTCGTGTTCTGCCCGCGAAGGAAGCACCTCCCGAGGACACGTGGGTTGAGTCAAGTTCATCTTTGACGCGGAACCCCAAGACCGCCGACAAGACCGACCCGTAACAAGTTCTCCGTTTTCGTCGCCATGATCTCCGCACGAACAGGACCAACCGATGCCGGCCATAGATGATCGAGATGACATACCAAGATCGTCGACAGGAAACGACGAGAACTTCTACCGGAGTCCAAAACCCCGAAGGCCAAACCGATGGCTCGACATGATCTTCCTCAGGGGACGCCAAGACACCGTCGAACCCCGCAGACCGAACCCCGGCGCGTCAAGCTCTCCTTCCCGGAACCAGGGACGCCAAGTACTTCCCCAGACGTCAAGCCTGACCCGAACCGCGGACCCGACAAGGTTTTCACGACGACAAGAACGACAGCAACCAGGGCGAGTCCGATGCGCCCCTGACGCCGAAACAAGTCCTGCTTCCCGGACGCGACAAGAACTACCTCTGTAGCCGAGAACGCTCCCGTCGGAACCGAACCCCGTCGAACCCTGGACCCTGAGACCGACCCCGAACCCCGGAACCCCAAGATCTGCCGAACCCTAATGTGTGAACCCCTTTCCGAGAACCCTATTTTATAAATGGTCAACTATATGAATTGTTGCACATTAAACCAATCATCTCGCATGCATACCATGTGGTTTGGGGGCCTTATGCCGGTTCACCTCATAATTAAATATGGGGCCATATGCAGGCAAATCTAGGCTTATATTGGCCTCATTTCAATTCGTGTAGCGAACCCGGTGCTATCTCTTGCCATGCTAAAACAACATTTAATTTGCGGGGTACCTAAATAACATGAACCACCTAATTAAATGTCGGGACCCCGGTTCCGCTTAATATGGCCTAATTGCATCGCACCTTGCCATGCCATGCATCATATCATCAGCATGCCCGATCTTTTGCCGTAGCCTTAAATATTGCATCCGGTGTTTATTCTAGTGTTTTGCTTCTTCGCGGATAAGGCCGTTGAGTTGATGTGAGCTTCGCCCCGATCTTCGGTTGAACCTTCGACAATGTTTTCAGGCGAGCATCTCCCCTTTTCTACCTATCTTACTTTTATAGTATTTATTCCCTCCTGTTGATCTATTGCTATCTGTGTTGCGATGCTCTAGTTTTCGTACCCGTGATATCCCTTGCAGCCCTATATTGCCATGGCCACCTCCTATTACCTGATGTTTGGTAGATAGTTGGACTTGCGCGTCGTAGTCGCTTGCTCAAGTGCTGTTGCGTGTCACCATGTACCACTGTTGTTGGAGTATTGCCATCTGTTTGATGTTGGAGATGATCTCGGCTATATTTATCGTTCACTTTAATTCCTGTTTAACAACTAAAATTGAAGTAAGTAAGCAGAGGCATCGGTGGGCGATAGAAAATATTTGGTTTCCGACCGCCCACTTGTGTCCCGTAGGACCCCGAGTACTTGATACCTGTTCCTTGATTTATCGCGCTATCCACATATGGGGAATTATGGGCCCCCCTTAGCCAGAGCTTGATTCCGTCTTATTTCTTGGGGCCACAAACTAGTTTGAGGTTTTATTTACTATCCTGTACTTATGCCATGCTACTGCTTTATTTACGATTGTGCGAGGAGCACACTGTACTGTTTAGGTAAGCGGAATGTTTTCGCGGTATCGACAAGCCCAGTCACACTTTCGGGTTCCCAGTCGTTTACAGCCATTGACGCAAACCTTGAGTCCGTCTCGGAGCTTGCTTACTTCGTTGCGGGTCTACTCAATGGGGTGGCCCCCTGAAATATTTCTGAATCTTGTGATTGCTCTGTCGTGAAGACCTCGTTGGGTTTTGATTTGGTTTTTCCGAGGTTGATCGTGTGTGTGTTGCTATTTGTGCACCCCGGCCGGGTTAAAAATTTCTGAAAGCCGTGTCCGCGGTTATGGACGACTTGGAGCACAGTATCTCGATCATAGACAACTATAACTAAAGTTTACTGTTATAAATTGACTTGTATCTGATATGACTAGTAATCAGCTTCAACTACAACGGAATGGCTAACCAAAACTGCCAACAATTGCTTGCTTGTGTGGTCGCTTGCGACCATTGTACCTGACTAGTAAATATTGCAAATACAACGGAATGGCTAAATAAAAGTACCAACAACTGCTGGGTTTTTGGGTTATCTCATGCTTATTGTATCTGATTAGTAAGTGTTGCAACTATAACGGAATGATTAACTAAAAGTGCCCACTGCTTATTTTATCAGGATGATTATCTATACTTGACTAGTAATCGCTGCAACGATAACTGAATAAATAAAACTGCCAACTGTGTGAGTTCCTCGGTTGACTTCCTCGATGGTCTCGAGGGGGAAACGCCAGGATGGGTTTGTTTGATGGTAGTATCAGGTTGGTTCCGAATAGGCCTTTCTTATCCCTCTCTGATAACCGTCAGTTGTATCGAGTCTCTATAGGTTGTTTAGTGCATGCTGCGCTGCCGCTTCAGTCCACCTTACCTATGTAGGCGAGGACCGCCGAATTCTAGTCTCGCCGTGTACTGGCCTCAGTACTGACGCTCCTCTTTTTCCTTTGCCCTTTGTCGGCACCCCTTTTGTTTAAGCAGGTTTTGAGATCGACGTCGTTAGAAGGGTTACCCTTCCGGCTTGGCCTGGGCAGGGTTATGGACGCCATTGGTTATTCTTCAGGGCTCTTAGCCCCATTTGCATCTTGTCCGTAGTCGGACACTCTATCGTTTTCCAGGTGTTTTGGATCTTTGTATATTATATCTGTATTCTTGACTCTTTGAGTCGCTATTGTATATATCTGTTCTGTGGGTCCCATCAAGGACAGTTGTGTAATGTTATTACTTCGTTTTCCACCCGCACGAAAGTGCCTGGTGGGCACCTTTGAATCGTTTCTATGTGGGTTTGGCGGGAATCGCTGAAACTTGCATAGGGTCGATTCTGAGGGTGTTACACCTTGGCGTCGACGGAGGCGAGGTTCTGGAGCGGGCTAAGACAAACCAACGGTGCTGTTAGATGCGCACAAACCTGGCGAACTCGTGAGTGTCAAAAAGGGGGTAGGGGTGGTCGGAAACTACCAGGTGGGGTTGCCGGAGTTGCGCCGAGCCTCGGTTGCTTCCAGTGGTGGACGGTGACGGCGTCATAGGGCGGTACAGAGGAAATGGAAGAGATGAGAATATGCACAGAGGCATGTAGATCATACTCGCATGAAGCAGAGACCAAGGGGAGAACGATGCTCACCGGAATTGGTCGCCGGAGGTCGTTGGTGCTGCGGCTGTGTGGGCGCGATTACGGGCAGCCTGTTGGCGTACTGTCAGAGCTGAGTGAGGGGAAAAGAGCGGAGTGGGGAGAGGATCTTATAGCCGGAGCAGGGGCGGAGATTACGCACGCATTCATCGCCTATTAAGAGGATTAAAATCGCGGCAGAGGCGGGGAAGAAACGGTCGGCGACGTGTTCCTGCGCGGGATTTGGGGAAGACGACGGTGACGTGGAGAGGGCCCACTCGTTAGCGAAATAAGCAGAGAGGAAGTGGGGTCTGGGTGTCAGCGACCGCGTGGGTGCGTCTGCACGTGCGAGAGGGAGTGAGGTGGCCTGGGTGGGCTAGCTGGGCCGCGTCTGTTGCTGGGCCAAATTCCTGGCGCCGGCCCTTTTCCAATTCTTTTCTCTTTTCTTTTTCTAATTTGATTTTCAGGAATGGTTTTCAAATGAATTCAAACTCCATTTGAATTCAAATTTATTTGGGATTTTTGCAGTGTGCAACATACTCAAATATAGGTATAAAACCATGTGGTTACTTTGAAAAGGCTTGGTCATTTTTGGAGAAACAAAATAACAGGGACTTTGCACTTGATTTGCAAATGTTTGAAAATGGTTTTTGAAACCTTTTCTATTTTGTAAAATTTTGTTCTAACTCCACACTCAAACCAAACAATATAGAAGCAACCAAACTTGGTTTTTAAAGCACTAAGCTCTAAAGTGAGGATGGGCATCTGATTTAAGTTGGCTCACATAAAATGATAGCACTATGTGCTTCTATTTTCTTGAAATGAGTTTGAAATTGATCTCAAATCTATATGCATGCATGAATGATATGCAATCTTTGAAATCATGAATTTAGGGATGTTACAACATCAAAGTACTAAACAATCCTAGGCATGTGCTCCATATATAGTCACGCGTTCTCACAATGAGAACTTGCACAACATCTTCTGCCCAGCCAGCCCGTGGCAGCGGGGCATCTAGGAAACTACTGGCAATTAAGGTGCTCCTTTTAATAGAGCACCGGAGCAAAGCATTAACACTATATGAACACGTGTGATCCTCACACCATATCCATCCCCTCCGGTTGTCCCAATTTCTATCACTTCGGGGCCTTTGGATCGGGATAATGATATGTGTACACAACTTGCAGATAAGATCACAAACAATACTATCATAATGATTCAATAATAAGTTCAGATCTGAGATCATGGCACTCGGGCCCTAGTGACAAGCATTAAGCACAACAAGTTGCAACAAAGTCAAATAGCACTAATAGAGATACTAGGCAATATGCCCTAACAATCTTATTCGGTTACATGATAGAACTCATCCAATCACTACCATCCCCATAGCCTACATCAGGGGATTACTCACTCATGGATGAGTGAAACATTGATGGTTGATGGAGAGGCGTTGGTGATGACGATGGCGATGATCCTCTCCAAATTCCCCGTCCCAGCAGGGTGCCAGAACGGAGTTTCTGGTTCCGAATCTTGGTTTCTGGTGGTGGCGCCGCAGCGGAAATCTTTCTGGAAAAACTTCGAACCCCCTCGGTTTTTAGGTCAAGAGGCAACTTATAGGCGCAGAGGGAGGCCGAGGAGGTGCCTGGGCTGACCACACCCCTCCCAAGCGCGGGGTGGGCCCACCCGCGCGGCAGGGGGTGTGGGCCACCCAGGGCTCCCCTCCGTCTCGTACTCTGGCTCCGTGGATCTTCTGGTGAAATAGGATTTTTGGCATATTTTTCAGGATTTTTCCTAATAGTTGATTTTCTGCACAAAAACTTGACACCAAGGTAATTCTGCTGAAAACAGCATCAGTCCGTGTTAGTTGTATCCAAATCACACAAGTTTAGAGGAGAAATTATAGCAAAAGTGTTCGGGAAAGTAGATACGTTTTGGACGTAACTCCCCCAAGATTAGCTTATTGCTTGTCCTCAAGCAATTCAGTTGAAAACTGAGTGCGATAAAAGGACTTTCACGAACACATTTTCTTCATAAGATGTAAATATTCTCAACACAGGAGTAGATACTTAAACCATTCATGATAAGAAGTATGCAACTAAGTCTACTCAATATTCAATGCAATCTATGAAGAGAAACCAACTCAATAATAATAAGTAGCATGAAACATAAACATAAGCAACATTGCAATGCTCATAATAAGGTATGATAGAGTGGTATCTCGCTTGCCTTCGTTTGAAGATCACAATATAAATGCCAAGGCACCTCTGAAGTTCAAGTGAAGACTACAGATAAAGATATCAGAGATACAAGCATCAAAGTCATGACATAATTAACCAAGTTTTGGAACAAACACAAGAATGACAACTATGCTCTCAAGAAGGTGATCAAAGAATAAGTGGTGACTCAACAAGGAAATGAAAAGGTTTTGAAAAGTTTAAAAGGCTTCCAAATGCTGAAAGTAAGGTACTCACTAGCTTTGAGCTCTCATTGCCCCTATCATAGGCATATTTATATGGTTAAGGTGAAAGTGAGGTCCAATCCGAGTTATATGCTTGACAGACCATAAACTGGAAATCCCAAGTCCCTTAGTACGAGGGCCGCTCCGCATGCTACTCAACTTTGGTTACCTGTAAGTTCTTGTCATTGTAAATACATGCATATCATAGAGAACCGCCAATGGGGTACCCCTTGCATATGATACAGGAGCTATCCCGTGATCAAAATGATAAGGCAAGCAGACAATGAGCATCTCAGTGATCTTTTTATTTACTATGTGCATAGCTTTTTATTGAGGATGCTTCATAGATGCTCACTATGGTAATGCTGCAAGTTTCCACCATGATTGGGCATGGCTTAGGCTAGCGGCCCAAGCGTTTCTCTAACACAATGTATAGACTCCATGAACTCATAAGCTCCCCTTTTATTTCACAACGACGACATCCGCAAACAAAAGAGCAAGGTATCAACTGGATAAGTATCCAAAAAGTGTTGAAAGTGTTCCCAGTGACAGCACGGTTCTGCAAACTCCCAGCCTATAATTTGCAAGCATATAACTTTCATGGACATGTCACAATGGTTCAGGAATATTAAGTGCAAGGAATAAAGTGTGCCATCAAGTTTGTGAGTTCTTTACTAATTAACTTTCTCAAAGTAGACAAACATTTTATTTGGAAGAAAAGAAGGCATAATGAATATGCACTGAATAGTAAATGATGCTAATAGGTAGGTATGGTGGACACTGTTGGCAATAATGGTTTTGGCGAGTTGGAAACATAGGTAGAGCTCATACTCAGTGCAGGTGAAGGCTAGCAATAGAGAGGGAGCGAAAAACGAGAGAGCCATAATTGTCATAATCATGCTTGCAACAAAACATGACTAATTATGGCATGAAAGTGCTACAAGAACTCTCAGGCAAAATAAATTATCGAGGCTTACTAACTATTATTTAGTCATATGCATGCGTGAGCATGTGCCAAGTCGATTCACATGAAACTTTCAGAGGAAGATACCACAATATCATACCAAAATATGAATAAAACAATGCAAGCAAACATTCATATGACAAGCTACAAACTATTAGAAAGCTGGATCTAATCACAAGAAAGCAAGGACTACTAAGCATCCATAATAACATACACCCTACATGAATAGACTAAGCATGCTCACAATAATGAGTATATGTACAAAAATGAAAACAAATAGAGTTCGTTACCAGCCTCTTACAACACCTCAAGTTGTCTTAATCTTCATTATTGCCCTTCACTTGTGTGATTTGAATAAAAACATGAAACCAAACTCCACTGAGGACGGCTGAACCCTGCAAAGAACTCACAAAACTAAAGAAGAACAACAAATATTTTTGGTGTTTTCGATTTTTTAAAGCAAGCAAACAAAGCAAAAACAAACCAAAGAAAGAGCAAACAAAGCAAAATATTTTTGGATTTTTTTTCTTTAAGGCAAACTAAAGCTAAAAAGCAAAGAAACAAACCAAGAGAAACAACAAAAATATTTTTGGTATTTTTGTGTTTTTGAGAAAGCAGCAACAAGAACCAAAAAGAAAGCGAAACAACGGATAAACAAAGGACCGACGAAACATGATATATAGATGAGCGTGTTGTCGGTATACCTCCCCCAAGCTTAGGCTTTCGCCCTAAGTGGGGCTCAATCCCATGGTGCCCAAGAAGGTGCATCTTCGTAGTACGTCGAGGAGGCTCCCTCGTCCTGGTATGAGCTCGAGGACTCCCCTGTGTAGTACATAGAGGGGTCGTATGAGGGCGCTTCCCCCTGATAGTGTCCATGGAAACCCAGAATGTGCAGCTTATCATCCATATCCTCCTTGGAGCTTGACAAAGGTCCCTGAGAAATACTGAACAGAGTGTTTTGGGGGAGAGGGATCTCTCTCTTCCCCGTTAATAAACAACATTCTATAAACTAAGTTCTCAAGGGTAGAGCCAGTAGTGACAAAGTGATGTGCCTTCATGGCAGCAAGATCAAGCCTCTGAGGATCCAAAACTGTATCATTTGTATCAACAGCAAGGTCCAAAGCAGCAACAACACGTGCAACAATAATTCCCCCATAAATGGGTACCTGAGCAGATAAATGACGAGCAATGAGAGAACCAAGATTGTACTTAGTTTCTTTGTTGAGCGCAGCAGCTATGAAGGCCAAATGATAGTTGGAAATATTACTAGTGTTCTCCCTACCAAGAACACTACTGGCAAGATAGTAAGCAAAGTACCTGATGGCTGGGAGTTGAATATTTCTTATCTTTCCCCGTTGAGCTCTACGGTCATCATCATTGGTTATCCCGCGGTAAAGCTCCAACAAATCAGCGGGTTGAGCTTCGCCGACCCAGATGTACCAAGTCCCAGGGCCTCACAAAATTTCTTCAATGTCATATTATAAGACCTGCCATAAATTTTGAAAGACACATATGGCTTGAACATGCTGTTAGTAAAAGAAAAGCTCTCCACAAATGTTCTAGTGAGCGTAGCATATTGCACGCTCTCATCCTGCATAAGGCTTGTTAGTCTAGCCCTCCGAACCAAGGTCATAAAATCATCAAGAATCCCAGCAGCTCGCAAAAAGGTCCGGCAAGGAAAGTTGGAAGGGTGAGCATCCCCCCTCATCTCCCTCATCGCCAAATCGTGGAGTAATGATATCCTCATTGTATGAGGGCCTAGCCCGGTAGGATGATCTTGAAGGCCTTGCCATCCTAGGTGCATCACCCTCAAATATTTCTCCAAATGTGTGGTTGTCCATGACCACTTTTTTCTAAAAAAATTTAGACAAACATCAAACCACGTGATTTCCAAGTTGATAAATTATGAGAAACTACTAAAGGAACTTGCTAGAGGGCTACACATGCATAAAAATGTAATCTATAAGCATAGAACAAGCATGCAAGCTCACACAACCTGATACCTATAGCAGCAAAATACTCAAGATACAATCTACCAATCACAAATCTGATTAGACAAGCGGAGGAGGCACATACCATGGAGCAATCCCTCCAAAAACCAGCAACAAATATGGGCTGAGAAAGGAGATCAAGAATCGCGAGCAAGAACAACAAGAACTCGAGCTTGAGAAAGTTTTCCGGTGTTTTTCGGAAGAGAGAAAGAAGATGGCGAGGAGGAGGCACCTTGGAGGGCCCCAAGTGGGACACACCCCACCCAGGCGCCACCTGTAGGGACGCCGCGCCTACCAGGGGTGTCGGTGCCTGGGGTGGCCCCCTGGGTCACTCCAGGTGTCCCTCTGCCCCTTTTTTCGAGGAAAAAATTATTTTGAATTTACTGGGATTTTTCAGGAAACTTTATTTTTGGCCAATTTTCAGGGTATGAAAATTGATTTTCTCGCAGAAACAGCTTTTTCAGAAGAAGCAAAAGCAAACAAAAACCAAACTACAGAAGTTCTAAAACACTCTAATAGGCAAACAACTAGCAAAACTAAAACTAACAAGAGTAAGAGCAAAGACTAGAAAGGAGAAAAGTAAAAGGAAGCAAGTATAACCATAGTGAAAACATTATTTTGTTCATTAAAATCCTTTTGTTAACAAGGTTGATCAAGTCTTGTTACCAAAACAATCTTATATGAAACAAAACTTTGCATTCCACAAGGTGATTATGTTACCTCATACTTGATAGCAATGGTCCCAATCAAAATAGTTTCAAAATTTTCTTGTGGAATGGGACAATATATTTCTCCAACCTTGATGCTCTCAATATTTTCAATGGAATTTAGGCAATAGCTCTTAGCAACCTTCTTGGGGAAATAGACAATACTCTCTTTGTCATTAATATTGAATGTTACCTTTCCTTGATTACAATTGATGATAGCACCTACAGTATTAAGAAAAGGTATCCCAAGAATAATAGACATATTATCATCTTCAGGCATTTCAAGCTCAACAAAATCAGTTAAAACCAAGCAATTATGATCCACTTGAACAGGAACATCCTCACATATACTAACAGGAATAGTAGTTGACTTATCAGCCATTTGCAAAGATATATCAGTTGGTATCAACTTTTTTAGCTGGAGTCTCTTGTAGAGAGAAAAAGGCATAACACTAACTCCAGCTCCCAAATCACATAAAGCAATTCTAACATAAGTATTCTTAATAGATCAAGGAATAGTTAGTATACCTGGATCACCAAGTTTCTTTGGAACCTTACCATTGAAGGAATAATTAGAAAGCAAAGTAGAAATCTCCTCATTAGGAATCTTCCTTTTATTAGAGACAATATCCTTCATATACTTTGAATAAGGAGGCAACTTAATAGCATCAGTCAAAGGAATTTGCAATAATAAAGGTTTCATCCACTCATAAAACTTGTTGTAGTGTTCTTCCTCCTTTGACTTGTGTTTCTTACCTGGAAAAGGCATAGGTTTCTGCACCCAAGGTTCTCTCTCTTTACCATGTTTATTAGCAATAAAATCTTCCTTAGTGTACCTAGTGTTCTTAGTGTGCTTCTCAGGTTCTTCCTCAACTTCCTCCTTATCAGGAGCATCATTTTTATCATTACCACTCTTAGTTTCAGCATCAGAGACAGATATACTATTAGGATCTACAGCAGGTTCAAGTGGTTCCTCAACTATTTTGTGTTTCTTTTTCTTTCTCTTACGAGGACTACCACTACTTTCACCTTGTTGAGAATCCTGCTCAATTCTTTTAGGGTGTCCTTCATCATATAAAGGATCTTGAGTAGCCATACCACTCCTAGTTATAATTCCATAAGCATGTTTATCTCCTGAGGCATTAACTAGCATATCCTTTTGTACCTTGGCAAGTTGATCAAGTTGGGTTTGAACCATTTTACGAGGACTACCACTATATCTTTCAACTCTTTAATAGATCTAGAGTTTTCCAATAAATGATTCTGAACTTGTTTATTAAAATTACCTTGTTTAACAATAAAAATGTCAAGTTCCTCTAAGCATTGATCAGGAGGCTTACCATAAGGAATATCACCTTCATGAAAGTGTTGGAGAGAGTGTACCTCAATAGTAGATGAGTGGGGAATTGGCTTACATAATTCTTCTATAGGAGGTAGATTCTTCACATCTTCAGCTCTAATACCTTTCTCCTTTAGACATTTCTTAGCTTCCTTCATCACTTCATCATTTAATGCAATAACTCCCCTCTTCTTTGGTGTTGGTGTTGGAACTGGTTCAGGCACAACTGCTTCAGGAGTAATAGGCTTAGGTGTATTTAGCTCAGTTGAAGTCCAATCATCATAATTCTTGCTTTATTTAGCCATTAATTCTTCAACATCTATAGGAGTTCTTTTCCTGAAAACACAATCAGCAAAGCTATCTAGGTATGTCCTAGAATCATCAGTTATTCCATTATAATAAATATCAAGAAGCTCATTCTTAGGTAATCGACATCCAGGATGTACAAGAATCAAGGCACAGAACCTTGTTCATGACTCGGGTAATTTCTCTTCTTCTCCCTGTTTAAAATAAAAAAGTCTCTACAAAGCAGCATGTCTAGCACTAGGAGGAAAATATTTCTGAAAGAAAGAAGCAATCAAATAATCAGGGCTAACAATGGAACCAGGAGGTAATCTATTAAACCAAGCCCTAGCTTCTCCTTTTAGTGAAAAAGAGAAGATCTTTGTAACAAAGTACTTGTGCATCTTAAAATCATCACAGAATAAAGCACTCATAGTAGAAATCTCATTCATATGAGCCACAACACTCTCATTTTCAGTCCCACAAAAGGTTCTTTCTCAACAATGTCCAAATGGGATAAATCAGAAGAGAAATCATAATCTTTATCTTTAATATCTATGGGAGAGGTGGCAAACTTAGGATCATAGGACAACTTAGGAATAATAGTACGTCTTGCAAGGAGACTCTTAATACCACTAGTACCATGTGTGTTTCGGCACTCTTGAACAAAATCATCAGTAAACTCAATGTAGCCATCATTAATATCATAACTCTCTCTAGACTCAGGTGAGCTAACAGGTGTAACAGTGTCTTCACTAGGAGTTTCAGTATTTCCTAGACTAGCCATAGTAGCATCTAGGAAAGTACCTAATGAACCACTCACATCAAGCACAGTAGAAGTAACATCATGAGTATCAAAAGCAGTTTCAGATTCAGCAGTAGTAGCAGTGTGTGTAGCATGAGTATGTGGTGGTGGTGTAACAAGCTTACTTATAACAGACGGTGAATCAAGAGCAACAGAGGTGTTTAGGACTGTACCTCTTCTTGTAGTGGATGGTAAAATAGGAAACTTTCCATCACGAGACATCCCCATGATGAAAGGAGTAGCAGTGAACAATAGTATATCCAAGTGAACTTACAAATAAAGCTATGCTCCCCGGCAACGGCGCCAGAAAATAGTCTTGATGACCCACAAGTATAGGGGATCGCAACAGTCTTCGCGGGTAGTATTACCCAATTTATTGATTCGACACAAGGGGAACCAAAGAATACTTGCAAGCCTAAACAACTGAGTTGTCAATTCAGCTACACCTGGAAATAGTTCTTGCTCGCAGAAGTTTATCAGTAGCAATAGTTTGTAGTAGTAACAGCAAAGCAAAAGCAGCAATAGAACAAGAGAAATAGTAATAGTAACAGTAAACAGTGGGATTCGAGTGCGGTAGGCATAGGGATGGATGGACGGGTGTTGCATGGACAAGTCTAAACATGTAACTTCAAGACCTAGGGCATTGCAGATAAATAAGAACAAGCATCCAAGTACTAAACAATCCAAGGCGTGTGCTCCATATATAGTCAAGCATCCTCACGCCACACCCATCCTGTAAGACCCCACCTTTATAAGGTAAAGGTCCCTGTGATTGCAATGCTAGTACCTAGATCAAATGCTAGCATCCAAAGTTTAAGATGAAGTACACAGATACAAAGGTCTTTATTACATCATCATTCCAGAGATAAACATAGTCTTTTACAACACAATAGCCAAAGGCTGGTACAAGAGTTCATACATAAAGTAAATAACTATAAGTCTTCATCTTCATGTGCCACAGGCAAGCATGTTGAGTGTAGACTCACAACCCTAATATCCATCAGAGTAACCTGCAACATCTTACAGCCAAAGTGGGTCAATACATTTGGAATTGTATTGGCAAGTGGTACCATAGTAGAATAATAGTGGCTATCATCTATATGAATTTGGCTAAGTGTAGCTTAGGCTTTCTTTGCTCAAAATAGGTTTTCTTATCAATTGAAAACACTAATAGACATTGTCCATCTAGCATTGTTTAACCTTTAACCCTTGTTCAACCATAAGTTTTAACTTAGAAATTGGGATGAGGAGATCCTTGATAGCTTCAAAGTCTTGATGCTCAAATTGTCCGTTGCCGGGGACACGGCTAAGTACTTAGGTTTTACCCTCTCGAGAGGTGGTGCACTTTCCCCACAATACTCGACATGAATCGAGACGAGATCTTTCTGGAGCCTTCCCTTAGACCACCATGAACGCGTTCCAACCTATCACCCTACCACTATCTGTCCATCTGGCTAAGTTATTCCAACCTATATGATCAAGGCAGAGCCCATATGCCATGTGGTTGCACTGGAAGCTTCTAAACACTAAGTACCTCAAATTCCTTTGTTCCTGGGTGGCTTTCCACAAGTGTGATACACAAGGTAGACCATAGACATGGGCCTTGTGTAACCACTCAACACAAACCATCATACCATTCCAACCAGGTGATTCATTCACTTAGTTGTTTTATTAAGCAAAAACACAAGTCAAAGACTTAGCAAAATTTCCATAGCATGTATATAATCCACCCTTGTTTGCTACTAGCTAGGCTAAGCATCATAACATAACAAGTATCTTAACTTAGAGAAATTTCTACCAAGACTACAACTACAAGGATTTCCCAAGGCATAGCATAGTTTATACTTAGCAAAAATTCCATGCAAGCCCTATTCAAAATATCACTAGTGCATAGTCAAAATAATAGGACAAAATACATGAAGTACCACTTGCCTTGGTAGTTGGGGGAGTAGCAACAATCCTCACACTCACAATCACCACTAGCACCAAAATCTACAAATAAAATGATAGCACCAAAAATTACATTCAAATAATCAAGAAAAAATAAATATGAATGCATGCAAATGCAATGGAATGAATTTTCTATACTAAAAAACCTAAACAAACAATACTGAACACAAAAACATCTAATTCAAGTCTAAACAAACTTGTATTTGCCTGAAAACAACTTTATAAACATTTTATATAGTCAAATTATGCCTATAAAGTGTTCTGCATAAAATTCTATTTTTCCAGAATCAAAATACAAATTTAAGCCCACATTAATTTAGGATTCAATTTTCTGAATCCATTGATATATTATTTGCAAAAAATTTCCAAAAAGAACTAAAGATATGAATTTTACAACTTTTAATCTCTAATAGATTCAAAAACAGATTTTAAATCTAAAATCCAGACATGTGGGCGCTCCTACTTGGTCAATACTGCTTCGCGCAGATCAAGTGCGTGGACCGTTGGATCTAAGTCAGATCATGTGGCTCAGATCTACCGATACCGCTTCGGCCTACGATCTAATCTAAACCCTAGGATCTAGATCTGGCGGCGCTAACGCATGCGACCAAAGACTGGCGGCGCGAATGGGGGCTGGCGGAGGCGCTTCTGCCGGCGACGCTCCGGCGATTCTACAGGGGGCTAGGGGTTGTGGTGATGCTTACCAGCATCGCACGGTTGCGAGGAAGCTCAATGTGGCTTAGGCTTGGACAGGGGCAAGCTGCTGCGGTCGCTGGGGCTCGTCGGAGTTGCTGACAGCGTCGGGTACGAGTTGGCGAAGACGACGACGATGCTCTGGATCACCCTAGCGCAAACCAAGTGTATCAGGACATGCGCAAGGTTCAGGCAAACAAGATGGTTCGATTCAGAGGCCAAGGGGCGGTCCCGTATTACCAGGATTTCTCGTCGGAGATGGGGACGGTGTCGGGTGCTCATGGCGCTGGACGAAGTTGACGTTCGGAATACCTCGTCGGAGTTCGTCGGATAGTGGGGTGTCGAGCTCAAATGCATGCATCCTGGTGGCGACATAGCGAGGGAAGTTGGGGGGAAATGACCGCGGTGTGGAGAGGTTTAAGTAGCCAGCGGGGGCGAGGGAATCACTCAGAGGATCAATGGCAATTAAGCCCGAAATCAACACAGCGTTGATGGGGGAGGAAACGGGCGGCGATGGCGTCTGCGGGCTTTGGGGAAGAAGGTGTTGAGCTGGCGCGGGGCCACTGGCAGTGACAGCGGGGTAGGGCTAGTGCGCGTGAGAGAGAGAGTGGAAGGGGAATGTCCCGGGTGGGCTACTGGGCCGTTTCTGGCACCAGGCTGAATAGGTAGTGAACTATTTATTTTTTCTTTTAGCTTTTTCTTTTTCTGTTTGAATTTCTAGGAATGAATTTGAATCCTCATTCATACTTGTTTGAACTCAAATCACCTCTGGATTTTTGTAATGAGGTCCTTGCACTCAAGAGTGTGTCAAACACAACTTTTTAATCAACTACACTTTGATCCTTTGAAAAATAAATAAAACCATGCCATATCTAAATAATGGGCATAAAAATGGTTTTATATGGAGTTTTGCTTTGAAAAAATTTGTGCAAGGCAAAAATGCTATGAATACATGAATGCAATGCATGCTTTTGTAATTCATGAATTTTGGGATGTTACAAATCTAACCCCCTTAAGATGAATCTCGCCCTCGAGATTCAGATTGGCTAGCAAATAGGTGAGGGTGATCTTTCTGAAGGTCATCTTCTCTTTTCCAAGTTGCTTCTTCTTCGGAATGATGGTTCCCCTGAACTTTGCAGAATTTGATAGTCTTGGTACGAGTAACTCTTTCCGCAGTCTCAAGGATTTTGATAGGTTTCTCCTCGTAGGTGAGATCACTCTCCAACTGAACCTCTTCCAAAGGTATGGTGTCTTTCAATGAAGTCTCTTACATTTCCGAATTACACTTCTTCAATTGACTCACATGAAACACATTGAACTTCAGACAATGATTCGGGTAATTCAATCTCATAAGTCACTTCTCCTTTCCGGCTCAAGATCTTGAATGGTCCAACATATATTGGTGCCAATTTTCCTTTGACTCCAAATCTCTTCACACCACGAAGTGGTGAGACTCTAAGATAGTCTCTATCACCTACCTCATAGGTGACTTCTCTATGCTTTGGATCTGCGTAGCTCTTCTGTCGGGACTGTGCTATCTTCAATCTGTACTTTACCAATTTGACTTTCTCTTCAGCTTCCTTGATCAGTTCTGGTCCGAACAAATTTCTTTCTCCCACACCACTCCATAGCAATGGTGTAGTACACTTTCTTCCATAGAGAAATTCAAACGGTGACATCTCAATGTTGGCTTGATAGCTGTTATTGTAAGAGAATTTTGCGTAAGGCAGACTTTCATCCCAACTAGCACCATAGTCTAGGGCACATGCCCTCAACATATCCTCCAAAATCTAATTGGTCCTTTCTGTCTGACCATCAGTATGGGGGTGAAATGTTGTGTTGAACTCTGATCTTGTTCCCAATGACTCATGCAGTTGTTGCCAAAAATGCGAAGTGAATTGAGTTCCTCTATCATACACAATACTCTTAGGTACTCCATGCAGACATACTATCCTGTTCATGTAGATCTTGGCTAACTTAGAACTTGTATATGTAGTCTTCACGGGTATGAAATGAGCCATTTAGTTAGGCGATCTACCAAAACCCAAATGGAATCATATCCAGATCTAGTCCTTGGCAGTCCGGTGATGAAATCCATACCAATCTTGTCCCACTTGCAATCAGGAATAGGTAGTGGTTGTAGTAACCCTGTCGGCGTCTGATGTTTTGCTTTCACTCGATTACACACATCACACAAGGCAATATATTTATCACATCCCAAAATTTTACAAATTTTGAAATGTGAAAAATAAAAAAAAAATTGTTGAAATTTAGGGTGAAAAGAAACTTTTTGCTTTTAAATAGAAACAGCAAAACCCTTCTTGAACAAATTTGAATAAAATAGAATCCAACAAATTTCAATCAATTGAAATGCATTCAGCAATTAATGTATCTTGAAATTTAAACACTTGGAAAAACAAACCAAAACCCTAAAACCCTAATGGAAGAAAATCATTTCCAAGATCTCTCTAAAGACTATGGATTTGTTCCATATAAAAATTCATCAACAAACATTTATAAATGATTAAAAATGATAAATAAAAGTGTTATAAAACCATATAAATTGGTTTCATTCAATTTGGAACCATGGATGAAAACTTATGAATTTAATAAGTTAAAAGGAAAATAATTTCCAAAGCTAATAAATCTCCTATCTAAAATCCATACCAAATTATGAGAAAAATAATCCTAAAAGGATTAAAAAGGTAAACAAATATTAAATAAAATCATACAAATTGGAATCACCAAGTTTGGGTCTATAAATAAAAAGATATGGATTTTATAAGACGAAGAAAGAAATAAATAAATAAGGAATATTTAAAAGCCATATTAGATCTTGGCCAAGTCCATAAACAAATAAAAGTTTATTGAATAATAAAAAGAAATAAAAGATAATTTAAATAAAACTATATGGGCCTTGAACCATATTAAATTTTATTTAAATAAAGAGAAATTGCCTAAACTAAATAAATAATAAATCCCAAGAAATTTTGTTTAGAAGACAATTTAAACCTTGAGATAAATCCATAAGCAAATGGAATAAAGATAATGCAAACAAAATAAAGGAATAAAGATTATTTGAATAAAAACTTATATGGACTTGAACCATATTTGATTTAAATGGAGACAAATCCCTAATGTAAATGATTAATTAAATCATGAGAAAATAATAAATTAGAATTTCCCAAAGTGGATTAAAAAGTTATCTAATTAACTTAAAAGGAATAAAAGAATTATTTGAATAAAATTTATATGGGTTAAAACCATATTTGAATTTATTTGAATAAATATTAATGCCCAATTTAAATGGATATTAAATCATGTTAAAATATTTTAAATAATACACTAATGAATGAATAAAACCTGCTGAAAAAGGTTTTCTAAAAATTGGAATTCAAATAGAAGTTTGAAAACATATTTAAATAAAGACAAAGGTCTACTTTAAATAAATATTTAAACCTTATGAGAATATAAGAAATATTCTAAATGGATTGCTAAACCACACTATATAAACAGAATGAAAACCCTACTGAAAGTTTAGAAAAAGATTTGAAAAAAATATGGATTCAAATGAGAGTTTGAATTTGAAAAACAGAAAATCATAAAAGAAAAAGAAAAAGAAACAGGAAGAAAAATAAGAAAAACCAGCCCAGCTAGTCCTACCCAGACCTCAGCCCAACTAAGCCCAACAGCAGCCCACCCGGCACCTCTCTCCCCGCGAGGCTCCTTTTCTCACCCACGCCTCTACCCTTCAACTCGCTGATGCATCGACCCCACGCCAACTCAGCGCCAGCTCACCATCGTCTTCAACCCTGCTGACCTCGCCCCTCACCTCGCGACCGTTTCTGCCATTTGATTCGAGGCTTAAATTCATTTGAATGCAGGAATAATTCTCGCTGATACCATGCTCGTTAAAGGCTCCTTCCTCCCCTCCTTCCTTCCCCTCAGACCTCACACCACCGGAGCCACCAGGCTGCGAGAATTTCTCGCCGACACCACCACTGCTCTGGCAAGCTCCAACTCCAATCCCGGCGAACACAACCACCCATTTCCCCCTCGACCACACGAGTTTGATCCCCAGCTCTTAGTGCACCTGCCAGTACCCTATACTAGCCCACGCTCGCTTTAGAACGTCGACAAGGACAACACCTGAACGCCACCATCGCCTGCATCCATTCATGTGACCTCTCCAAGTGAACCCTGACCTCCCCTCTCCCTCGTGATGATGCTCAGATATTCTCTATTCTCATGCGCTTCTAACGTGTAGCATCCCAATTGTCTAACAATTGCAATGCTACTAGCCTAGTCTATATAATGGCTACTTCATATATATAATTGTTGCATCATCATTATATCATGCTCATGTCATCATGCCACCTTGCATTTGAGCATCATATAAAACCTTTTTGGTTTGGTTCTTCTCTCATATGCATTGTTAATTGTATTTGCCTCTTGATATTTTATTTGGTTCTTGATATATTGTTTAAATGCCCAAGTTGAGTTGGGGGCATATCTTTTACTAACTCCACCACCTTTCTTGTCACCACCCCAACATTCCACCATTCCACCACAGGTGAGCATTGCATTTTAGTTTATCTCTAGCTCATGTTGTTGGAATGGACTCTTTTCCATACTACCTGCTTCCATATGGAATGATATGGGAAGGTTGTTCATGTTGGAATATTTTGAGGATAATATGCAAATAGTGGAATTTACACACTAGCATGTCCAAAATATATTCAAATATGGTCAACCCCATTCACTCCACATGGAACATTCCTTCAATCCTTAGCTTGGCCCTTACTCCATCTTTTGAGGATGCACATAAATAAATGCCATGAGATTTTATTTTTGTTTTCACAAGATTAACGCATGGCATTAAATGCTTGCATGGGACATGCAACAATCACCATCTTTTGATCTCCTTTGGGTTTTCTTTGGTTTTTGAGTGGATCATGTTCAAACCCTAAATCCCTCACATCTTGACCTCCTCTCTTTGTCTTGGGCACTAAAACCCTAGGATTTTTCATCTCTCTATCTCTCCACCAACACCATGTGTCCAACCCAAAGCCCCTGAAACCCTAGCTCATTCTTTGTCCTCCTCCTAACCTTTTTCATCTTTTCTCTTGCATATGATCATATATGTAACCTAAATCTCCCTCCCCTTTTTCTTTTCTAACTACATCTAGTCCTTCCCTCCTTGTTTTCTTTCATCAATTAATGTTATCCTTTCCCACCATCACCATAGCTTCACCTTAACCCTTGCATGACCTTGGCAGAACATATCTAGCCCTTATTTCTCCCTCTCTCTAACCCTAAACAAAACCCTAACCCGATCCCTACCTAGCTAACCCGAGCTACCCCTCCCCTCCCCCTCTCTCTCGGCTCCCCCTCTCTTCCTACCAGGCAGGCCCACCACGCCACCTCCCTTGGTCCCTCCCCAGCCCTCTCTCGGCTACAAGACAAAAGGAGGCAAGAGAGAAGACCTAGCCCGAGCTACCCTCCTCACCTTTATGCAAAGCCACCACCACCCCATGTGCCTCTCCCTCTCTCCCTTATCACCCCAACCACCCCACCTCTCCGATCTCGATCTAGGATCATCTCCATCCTCTCCTTCCTCACCTATCTCCTCTCCTCAACCACCATGGCCATGGCCAACTCGAAAACCCTAGCCGGCCACCTCTATCTAGCCGATGTTCTGGAGCAGTCCAGGAGCATCCACGAGCACCTGGAGCTCCCCCGTAGTCCCCTGCATCATGCTGTACATGGAGCCGCGCCTGGACCCCGCTGGAGAAGCTGCAGCGCCGCCATCCCCGAAGTTCCAGGAGCACGCGGAGCGCGAGCCCCTCCGTTGATCGCCTTTACCTCGCCTCGCTTGGCTTGCACAGGGGTCCAAGGTGAGCACCGCAAACCTCCCTGACATTCTCCCGTCACTCCCGGATGCATGCGCCACGAGATACTTCTGTCGAGCACTCTCGCTGCAGCCGTTGTGTGCGCTCGCCGCCGCGCGCCGCGCTCTGACCAGCAGCAGCGGAGCTTGGCGCACCCCTCTGTTCCTTTGCGCTTTCCGGGCGATGTGGTCCGCCTCCATGCGATCTTGCTTAACCAAAGTTGTAGCCCGAGCAATCCTCTTCAACTCTACTTTTTACGGCAGAGCGAAATTCGTATCCGTTCGGTCGCAATCGTCGTCGCAAACCAGTCCGATCTCAGCCTGTTTCTGCAAATTTTTCCGTCAGTTTTTAAACCGCGAGATCTCCTCTGTTCATGTCCTTGCCCCGTCCGCTGCAGACCTCCGTTGGCGAAGCTCCAAACACCAAAGTTGTAGTCCGACGTTGGCTCTACATCTTTTGTTTTTGCAGCGTCGCAAAATTTCCAACGGATTGCTCGCCATCATCGACGCAAATTTGAGTCAGCTAGCAGTTTTCGCCGGATTTAAATTCAGTTTCGTCAGTTCCAAAACCACCTCCCCGAACATTTTATAAAAAGGCCCCTGTGGTTTTCTCTTTCTTAACCCGCCGTCCTTGGCTCCTCCACGTGGCATCCCCCATCTGGCCACACGTGGGTGGACCCATTATGCTCCTCTGGCCCACCTGTCCCTCTCTATGGGTAGAAGACCAGCGAGTAGCAAAAGTCCAGAGATCTTTTCTGAAATTCAAATTCAAATTTGTTTATATTCTATTTAAATATAAACTAATTCATAACTTTCAAATGTTTTGGAATTTGAATTCAAACTCTATATGAAATATGTTTTGTTTTTGAATGTTAATTCAAATCTTTAGTCAAATATTTTCAGAACTACTTCAAACTAGTCAACCTTTGACTTTGACTCCATTTGACTAATTTTGACTTCAAATAAATTTAAATTCATAATTCCAAATAATACAAATAATATATGTTTTGAATCAGAAAAATATGAGGAATTCAAATATGCCATCCAAAATATATTTTGAACACTTAAAATTTCAAGTTAATTTAAATTACAACAAAATGCCCCTTTTCTTAATTATTTAATAACTTTTGCTTTATAACTCCAAATTTGACAAATGATATGTCTAAAATGATTAGCTCGAAGAGACCTTTCTGTTTATGCATTCCTTGATCTGAATTGAAGCATGCATCACATAAATATTGCAAAACCAGAACTGTTTGTGAGAGTAAAACATGCCTAAATACTTTAACCAAGTGTCTTATTATTGTTTTCTCACCTCACCCATGTCATGCTACTTTATTGCCATGTAAATTGTGCATCATTCATCATGGCATGATTGTTTGTTTGTCGCATTTTATTCCTATGCTTGTGCACTTTATTTATGTTGGCCCTTGTTTGTTTGGTTCTTCTTCGAATAGACACTGAGCAGGGGATATATCAAGAAACCCAGGAGCACTACCCAGATCCTTCTCTAGCTTCAACTGAGCTGCCAGGCAAGCACTACCACATGCTTGCATACATATAGTACATATTGCCTCTATCTTATTCTTGCATCATTGAGTCGCGATTGCATTAAATTGAATCCCAAGTATTGCATAGCCTTTACTTTTAAACCCCACCGAAGCTTGTTCCTCCATCCCATGAGCCATTACTACAGGAGTTGTTTGAGCCATGCGAGTCGTAGAATAGCATGTGTAGGGTATGTGAGTGTCTGATGGATAACGAGGTACCTAAACAACTTAACCTGAGTAGTATGGGATAACTAATGAAAGTGGCACCGGTGAGCAATATCTGCTATTTGGTTTTTCATGCTCACTTGTGTCCCGTAGGACCCCGAGTACTTGATTCCTGTTCCTTCAATATTCGCGCTATCCACATCCGGGAGGATTATGGGACCCCCCTGAGCCAGAGCTTGATTCATTCTTATTTCTTGGGGCCACAAACTAGTTTGAGGTTTTATTTACTATTCCGTACTTATGCCATGCTTTACTGTTTTATTTAAATTGTGTGAGGTACTGCACCTGTACTGTTTAGGGAAGCGGAGTGTTTTCGCGGTATCGACAAGCCCAGTCACATTTTCGGGTTCCCAGTCGTTTACAGCCATTGACGCAAACCTTGAGTCCATCTCGAAGTCGGCTAACTTCATTGCGGGTAGCTTAATGGGGTGGCCCCCTGAAATATTTCTGAATCCTGTGATTGCTTTGTCGTGAATGCCTCGTTGGGTTTTGATTTGGTTTTTCCGAGGTTGATCGAGTGTGTGTTGCTATTTGTGCACCCCTGCAGGGTAAAACTTTCTGAAAGCTGTGTCCGCGGTTATGGACGACTTGGAGCATAGTTTCTCGATCATAGACAAGTATAACTAAAGTACCGCTTTTAATTTGACTAAGTAACTGACTAGTAAATAGTGCAACACTCATGAAATGGATAATAAAACTGCCAACGGATGGGGGGGTTGTTCGTCCGCTTCCTCGTTGGTAAGCGAGGAGGAGGATGGATCTGTTGATATTACTGTTATAACTGTTGTCATTAATTCACGGACATCCGTCTATCTTTGGTTAGGCGGATGGTTAGCGAGTATCTATAGAATTGTTAGGGTTTATCTTTTGCTGCAATTGCATCACCCCAGGTTGTGTCCCCTTTAGAGGCATAAAGACTTGCTGAGTACCCTAGGGTCTCACACGATAAATTATTTGATTCAGATGAACAGGTACACTCACAAGATGGATACTGGGTGGAGGAGACGGACGATGTGGGCAACGATCATTCGGTGTAGAGATTCTGGGAACGGGGATCCGTGAGATCTGTGGGCGGGATGTGTTTATTTATGGGGCATCTTATGCCGATTTGCTTCTTATCCGTACTCGGATCTTGTTTGCCGCTTCCGCCTGATACTCTGATGTTTGATGTATGAGGAGCTATCCTAAACTATTATATCTATCTAGGATATTTGGATCTTGCCGTATGGCGTTGCAATATTTCTATTTCTTTTAGATGGAATGGCTCTGATGTACTGTTGTATGGTGGCTTGCATACATACTCATTTGTGTATGTAGTTGATCCCTTCGCCTGCCGATTACGCCGCCCGTTCTTGTCCCGATGTTTGGAAGTAGTTGGGACGGCCGAAAGGTCTACCTGTGAGTGGCATTTGGGCCCCACCGTACTATTTCAACCATTTCCGCTCATCCAGGCTTGTAACTAGGAGCGTAATTCACCGAGGTAGTTACAATTGGTATCAGAGCCATCCCGCCCTTCAGGGTCTCAGCCAAATGGTCGTTGTCAGTCTAGCAAATATTTTGGTAGCTATGTATACTAGGGAAAAACAAAACGCGAGAGTAGGACTGCTTCCACTTTTCTTCTTACCCACCCACCCACCCTTTTCTGGTAAGGAAGTGTAACATTTTCAATCCTCTTCTTAAAAGTTCAAACTAGGATTCACGTGTTCTGGGTTTCCGTAGTACCATAGGTTGAGTGTGTGTGTGTGTGTAATTCCTTGTCTATCTGTTGTATCCAACATGTTATCTTTATCTGCCTTTGGTTATCAACTGTTGGTACATTCCATACTGACAGGCTTTCGAATACCGGCGCGATCTATCTGACTCCTTGTTAACCGGTGCCATCTTCTTAAGGGTGTCCTTCCTTCTAGCAACTCCACATTCTGTGAAACCATCAGTTGCTAATCTCTACCTGATAAGTGTTTTTGCGCATCTATTGGTATTTTAATGCCGAAAAATGCGGAAAAATTTTCTTTGATACATCTGTGTTTCCACACTCCTTTCCAGTCGTGTGTGAAACATTATCTATC
Source organism: Avena atlantica (assembly GCA_910589765.1). Taxonomy (NCBI): domain Eukaryota; kingdom Viridiplantae; phylum Streptophyta; class Magnoliopsida; order Poales; family Poaceae; genus Avena; species Avena atlantica. The sequence continues at coordinate 110,818,335 of OU342735.1, forward strand.
TCCCTTTTATCAGCATGTCCATGCTAACTCATTCTTTTGTCATCGGCGCTTAATCTTAGAGTTTCATTTCATCTCCAATTCTCTTGGGCTAATTACATAACATGTGTCGATCCGATGCTGGTGATTGTAATTTGGTTCTCGGCATAGCTATATTCCACTCATGATAAGTGTCATATCGATCTGAATGACGGAGTGGAATATGGAAAATGCAATCACCACTATCCTCCAAATGGTGACGGTTATCTCCTGTGATTTTGAGTACACCGCGATCATATCTATGCATATTCAAGCATCTTTGCCAATCCAGAGTTTCTCCAAGCACTACGGCGGTCTATCATCTGTCCATCATGCTGCACATCCTTTTGGAACCCCATATCTGCACAATTCTCCTGGATACGAGGGAATTGCATCTTTTCGTCTCTGATAGCTTTGCTTATGGTATGAGCTATCATCGGTTCTTATCCAAGATCTCTTTATCTTTGTAACCGGTGCTCCGATCGATAATGTGAACCAGGTGACATCTCTTTTTCTTCCGAAGGACCAGTTAACCTATTCTATCAGCGCATCTTCTTCAACAGGAATCCTTACTCGTAACGTTGATCTTTCAGAGAGCGTTGAGCTCAGAAAGTGTTTCGAGCATTTGTTCGTTCTCCCGCCTCTTGAACTTGGTATTCTGGGAATATCTTGTTAATTCATGGTGGTATATGTTGATAATATGCTTGCCTATTCGATATCAATGGAAGGACATGGAAGATCATCTGTGTCTTTTCCCTCAAGCTTCGTGAGCACTGCCTGTGTGCAAAGTCTCAAAGTGAGAATTCTGACTTTTTGAAGTCACATATCTCGACCACGTCCTTCTGCTAAATACATTACTTCAACTCTGGAATCAGCAAGTCCATTGTTAATTCCATCCTCCATCTTCCACCAATCCGGAGTTGTTCCTTGTTGGCAAGTTATCATCGTCGTTCCGCTGAAGATTTCCTCAAGACTGCTAAATCTCTCTCAATCTTTTCAAGAACAACATGGAGTTCTTTCTAGCTCCATCTCGTTAAGTAATCTCTTGAAACCCTCTCGTTCTATCATCTATGCTCAATCCACCGGAGGCCATGAAGACCTTCCAGATCTTGTATTCCTTTGGTTCAAGTGGTGCTATATTTTTCTTTGTCTGTGGAACCTTGCAGTTGCCTCCGTAATCTTCCTTCTTATCGTTCCGGTGGCTGGTTACTTATGACATGACGACAACATCATCACCCTTATTTATCTTGGATCCGGTGAATCGTTTGCATCAATCTTTGTTTTCTTACGGAGTTCCACGAGATCTTCTTGTCAATACCTTCAGTCTGTTTCGGTAGTTGGGTTGCATGATTTTCTTATTCATGTGCGGAGTAATGCTTTGAGTGCGGGATGGAGTAGCTACCATACCACTACTCTTATCATTCGCTCTTGTACATTGAATTGGTGAATTAATGTGATTTCACTCATTCCACGGAAGTTAGAAGTGGCCTTTCTCCCTTGATACTTTTACTTCCGTCCTTGTTTTTCCGGAGTGCTCTTTCGAAGAAAGTAATCAATAATCTCTTGTTGGTGATCTCACCCTTTCTACACGGAGCAAAATCCTCAATTATCTGGTGGAAACAAACGCAAACCTTTTTCTATCCTCGTCTTTCTACCGATGCTCTCTCTCTTTGTTTCATCAATTCTTTTTCTGTGGTAAAGCCAATTATGGTTGATGCCATCAGCCACAAATCTATTGAGTTATCCTCAAGGCTAAAGAAAGAAATAAGTATCTCTACAATAAACTCCAGATCCTCCATATTCTTTGCTTCTCGGGATTCCACCATGATCTGGCTTCACATCCATCTCTGGAAGTTATATCTGCGCACCTAAATTGCGTGATCCTTGGTTCTTACCGGCGCAACAAGAATCTAATCCGACGATGTCTAACTAAATCTTTCTGTTGATATCAAGGGACTCTATTATTTGAAGGCAATATTTATTCCGTATTTCATTTCTCAAATCCGAGAGAAGATACGATGCTATTGTAATAGTGGTTCAAAACCTCTCCAATCTAGCTCCTTTCTTCCGGCGAGACAAAGGTTCATCCTCTCTCATATCGGTAAATCTTTAATCTTAATGGTGTGTCTTTCTTTATCCATGATACATCATATTCTCCTTTTCTTTCACAAGTGGTTATATTCTTTTATCATGATTCTTGGGAAAACCGGAGCTATGCCCATCCTATCCTTCTTGTCTCACGACAATCCTTCAACTCTTCTAACCCGTTGTTTCTCAAGCAAAACGCAAGACTCGCAACAAGTCTAGCAAGTTTTGCAAGGTGTAGTGGTCGCACCATTCCGTTGTTCATCAACTTGGGAACGTGAGGGTCACCTTCGTTCGAACACCCGCCTCTCCTTGTGTTGTTTTCTTTTTCCTAGGAATCTCGGGACGAGATTCTTGTTTAGTGGGGGAGAGTTGTAGCATCCCAATTGTCTAACAATTGCAATGCTACTAGCCTAGTCTATATAATGGCTACTTCATATATATAATTGTTGCATCATCATTATATCATGCTAATGTCATCATGCCACCTTGCATTTGAGCATCATATAAAACCTTTTTGGTTTGGTTCTTCTCTCATATGCATTATTAATTGTATTTGCCTCTTGATATTGTATTTGGTTCTTGATATATTGTTTAAATGCCCAAGTTGAGTTGGGGGCATATCTTTTACTAACTCCACCACCTTTCTTGTCACCACCCCAACATTCCACCATTCCACCACATGTGAGCATTGCATTTTAGTTTATGTCTAGCTCATGTTGTTGGAATGGACTCTTTTCCATACTACCTGCTTCCATATGGAATGATATGGGAAGGTTGTTCATGTTGGAATATTTTGAGGATAATATGCAAATAGTGGAATTTACACACTAGCATGTCCAAAATATATTCAAATATGGTCAACCCCATTCACTCCACATGGAACATTCCTTCAATCCTTAGCTTGGCCCTTACTCCATCTTTTGAGGATGCACATAAATAAATGCCATGAGATTTTATTTTTGTTTTCACAAGATTAACACATGGCATTAAATGCTTGCATGGGCCATGCAACAATCACCATCTTTTGATCTCCTTTGGGTTTTCTTTGGTTTTTGAGTGGATCATGTTCAAACCCTAAATCCCTCACATCTTGACCTCCTCTCTTTGTCTTGGGCACTAAAACCCTAGGATTTTTCATCTCTCTATCTCTCCACCAACACCATGTGTCCAACCCAAAGCCCCTCAAACCCTAGCTCATTCTTTGTCCTCCTCCTAACCTTTTTCATCTTTTCTCTTGCATATGATCATATATGTAACCTAAATCTCCCTCCCCTTTTTCTTTTCTAACTACATCTAGTCCTTCCCTCCTTCTTTTCTTTCATCACTTAATGTTATCCTTTCCCACCATCACCATAGCTTCACCTTAACCCTTGCATGACCTTGGCAGAACATATCTAGCCATTATTTCTCCCTCTCTCTAACCCTAAACAAAACCCTAACCCGAGCCCTACCTAGCTAACCCGAGCTACCCCTCCCCTCCCCCTCTCTCTCGGCTCCCCCTCTCTTCCTACCAGGCAGGCCCACCACGCCACCTCCCTTGGTCCCTCCCCAGCCCTCTCTCGGCTACAAGACAGAAAAGGAGGCAAGAGAGAAGACCTAGCCCGAGCTACCCTCCTCACCTTTATGCAAAGCCACCACCACCCCATGTGCCTCTCCCCTCTCTCCCTTATCACCCCAACCACCCCACCTCTCCGATCTCGATCTAGGATCATCTCCATCCTCTCCTTCCTCACCTATCTCCTCTCCTCAACCACCATGGCCATGGCCAACTCGAAAACCCTAGCCGGCCACCTCTATCTAGCCGATGTTCTGGAGCAGTCCAGGAGCATCCACGAGCACCTGGAGCTCCCCCGTAGTCCCCTGCATCATGCTGTACATGGAGCCGCGCCTGGACCCCGCTGGAGAAGCTGCAGCGCCGCCATCCCCGAAGTTCCAGGAGCACGCGGAGCGCGAGCCCCTCCGTTGATCGCCTTTACCTCGCCTCGCTTGGCTTGCACAGGGGTCCAAGGTGAGCACCGCAAACCTCCCTGACATTCTCCCGTCACTCCCGGATGCATGCGCCACGAGATACTTCTGTCGAGCACTCTCGCTGCAGCCGTTGTGTGCGCTCGCCGCCGCGCGCCGCGCTCTGACCAGCAGCAGCGGAGCTTGGCGCACCCCTCTGTTCCTTTGCGCTTTCCGGGCGATGTGGTCCGCCTCCGTGCGATCTTGCTTAACCAAAGTTGTAGCCCGAGCAATCCTCTTCAACTCTACTTTTTACGGCAGAGCGAAATTCGTATCCGTTCGATCGCAATCGTCGTCGCAAACCAGTCCGATCTCAGCCTGTTTCTGCAAATTTTTCCGTCAGTTTTTAAACCGCGAGATCTCCTCTGTTCATGTCCTTGCCCCGTCCGCTGCAGACCTCCGTTGGCGAAGCTCCAAACACCAAAGTTGTAGTCCGACGTTGGCTCTACATCTTTTGTTTTTGCAGCGTCGCAAAATTTCCAACGGATTGCTCGCCATCATCGACGCAAATTTGAGTCAGCTAGCAGTTTTCGCCGGATTTAAATTCAGTTTCGTCAGTTCCAAAACCACCTCCCCGAACATTTTATAAAAAGGCCCCTGTGGTTTTCTCTTTCTTAACCCGCCGTCCTTGGCTCCTCCACGTGGCATCCCCCATCTGGCCACACGTGGGTGGACCCATTATGCTCCTCTGGCCCACCTGTCCCTCTCTATGGGTAGAAGACCAGCGAGTAGCAAAAGTCTAGAGATCTTTTCTGAAATTCAAATTCAAATTTGTTTATATTCTGTTTAAATATAAACTAATTCATAACTTTCAAATGTTTTGGAATTTGAATTCAAACTCTATATGAAATATGTTTTGTTTTTGAATGTTAATTCAAATCTTTAGTCAAATATTTTCAGAACTAATTCAAACTAGTCAAACCTTTGACTTTGACTCCATTTGACTAATTTTGACTTCAGAATAAATTTAAATTCATAATTCCAAATAATACAAATAATATATGTTTTTGAATCAGAAAAATATGAGGAATTCAAATATGCCATCCAAAATATATTTTGAACACTTAAAATTTCAAGTTAATTTAAATTACAACAAAATGCCCCTTTTCTTAATTATTTAATAACTTTTGCTTTATAACTCCAAATTTGACAAATGATATGTCTAAAATGATTAGCTCGAAGAGACCTTTCTGTTTATGCATTCCTTGATCTGAATTGAAGCATGCATCACATAAATATTGCAAAACCAGAACTGTTTGTGAGAGTAACACATGCCTAAATACTTTAACCAAGTGTCTTATTATTGTTTTCTCACCTCACCCATGTCATGCTACTTTATTGCCATGTAAATTGTGCATCATTCATCATGGCATGATTGTTTGTTTGTCGCATTTTATTCCTATGCTTGTGCACTTTATTTATGTTGGCCCTTGTTTGTTTGGTTCTTCTTCGAATAGACACTGAGCAGGGGATATATCAAGAAACCCAGGAGCACTACCCAGATCCTTCTCTCGCTTCAACTGAGCTGCCAGGCAAGCACTACCACATGCTTGCATACATATAGTACCTATTGCCTCTATCTTATTCTTGCATCATTGAGTCGCGATTGCATTAAATTGAATCCCAAGTATTGCATAGCCTTTACTTTTAAACCCCACCGAAGCTTGTTCCTCCATCCCATGAGCCATTACTACAGGAGTTGTTTGAGCCATGCGAGTCATAGAACAGCATGTGTAGGGTATGTGAGTGTCTGATGGATAACGAGGTACCTAAACAACTTAACCTGAGTAGTATGGGATAACTAATGAAAGTGGCACCGGTGAGCAATATGCTATTTGGTTTTTCATGCTCACTTGTGTCCCGTAGGACCCCGAGTACTTGATTCCTGTTCCTTCAATATTCGCGCTATCCACATCCGGGAGGATTATGGGACCCCCCTGAGCCAGAGCTTGATTCATTCTTATTTCTTGGGGCCACAAACTAGTTTGAGGTTTTATTTACTATTCCGTACTTATGCCATGCTTTACTGTTTTATTTAAATTGTGTGAGGTACTGCACCTGTACTGTTTAGGGAAGCGGAGTGTTTTCGCGGTATCGACAAGCCCAGTCACATTTTCGGGTTCCCAGTCGTTTACAGCCATTGACGCAAACCTTGAGTCCGTCTCGAAGTCGGCTAACTTCGCTGCGGGTAGCTTAATGGGGTGGCCATCTGAAATATTTCTAAACCCTGTGATTGCTTTGTCGTGAATGCCTCGTTGGGTTTTGATTTGGTTTTTCCGAGGTTGATCGAGTGTGTGTTGCTATTTGTGCACCCCTGCAGGGTAAAACTTTCTGAAAGCCGTGTCCGCGGTTATGGACGACTTGGAGCACAGTTTCTCGATCATAGACAAGTATAACTAAAGTACCGCTTTTAATTTGACTAAGTAACTGACTAGTAAATAGTGCAACACTCATGGAATGGATAATAAAACTGCCAACGGATGGGGGGTTGTTCGTCCGCTTCCTCGTTGGTAAGCGAGGAGGAGGATGGATCTGTTGATATTACTGTTATAACTGTTGTCATTAATTCACGGACATCCGTCTATCTTTGGTTAGGCCGATTGTTAGCGAGTATCTATAGAATTGTTAGGGTTTATCTTTTGCTGCAATTGCGTCACCCCAGGTTGTGTCCCCTTTAGAGGCATAAAGACTTGCTGAGTACCCCTAGGGTCTCACACGATAAATTATTTGATTCAGATGAACATGTACACTCACAAGATGGATACTGGGTGGAGGAGACGGACGATGTGGGCAACGATCATTCGGTGTAGAGATTCCGGGAACGGGGATCCGTGAGATCTGTGGGCGGGATGTGTTTATTTATGGGGCATCTTATGCCGATTTGCTTCTTATCCGTACTCGGATCTTGTTTGCCGCTTCCGCCTGATACTCTGATGTTTGATGTATGAGGAGCTATCCTAAACTATTATATCTATCTAGGATATTTGGATCTTGCCGTATGGCATTGCAATATTTCTATTTCTTTTAGATGGAATGGCTCTGATGTACTGTTGTATGGTGGCTTGCATACATACTCATTTGTGTATGTAGTTGATCCCTTCGCCTGCCGATTACGCCGCCCGTTCTTGTCCCGATGTTTGGAAGTAGTTGGGACGGCCGAAAGGTCTACCTGTGAGTGGCATTTGGGCCCCACCGTACTATTTCAACCATTTCCGCTCATCCAGGCTTGTAACTAGGAGCGTAATTCACCGAGGTAGTTACAATTGGTATCAGAGCCATCCCGCCCTTCAGGGTCTCAGCCAAATGGTCGTTGTCAGTCTAGCAAATATTTTGGTAGCTATGTATACTAGGGAAAATCAAAACGCGAGAGTAGGACTGCTTCCACTTTTCTTCTTACCCACCCACCCACCCTTTTCTGGTAAGGAAGTGTAACATTTTCAATCCTCTTCTTAAAAGTTCAAACTAGGATTCACGTGTTCTGGGTTTCCGTAGTACCATAGGTTGAGTGTGTGTGTGTGTGTGTGTGTAATTCCTTGTCTATCTGTTGTATCCAACATGTTATCTTTATCTGCCTTTGGTTATCAACTGTTGGTACATTCCATACTGACAGGCTTTCGAATACCGGCGCGATCTATCTGACTCCTTGTTAACCGGTGCCATCTTCTTAAGGGTGTCCTTCCTTCTAGCAACTCCACATTCTGTGAAACCATCAGTTGCTAATCTCTACATGATAAGTGTTTTTGCGCATCTATTGGTATTTTAATGCCGAAAAATGCGGAAAAATTTTCTTTGATAAATCTGTGTTTCCACACTCCTTTCCAGTCGTGTGTGAAACATTATCTATCTCCCTTTTATCAGCATGTCCATGCTAACTCATTCTTTTGTCACCGGCGCTTAATCTTAGAGTTTCATTTCATCTCCAATTCTCTTGGGCTAATTACATAACATGTGTCGATCTGATGCTGGTGATTGTAATTTGGTTCTCGGCATAGCTATATTCCACTCATGATAAGTGTCATATCGATCTGAATGATGGAGTGGAATATGGAAAATGCAATCACCACTATCCTCCAAATGGTGACGGTTATCTCCTGTGATTTTGAGTACACCGCGATCATATCTATGCATATTCAAGCATCTTTGCCAATCCAGAGTTTCTTCAAGCACTACGGCGGTCTATCATCTGTCCATCATGCTGCACATCCTTTTGGAATCCCATATCTGCACAATTCTCCTGGATACGAGGGAATTGCATCTTTTCGTCTCTGATAGCTTTGCTTATGGTATGAGCTATCATCGGTTCTTATCCAAGATCTCTTTATCTTTGTAACCGGTGCTCCGATCGACAATGTGAACCAGGTGACATCTCTTTTTCTTCCGAAGGACCAGTTAACCTATTCTGTCAGCGCATCTTCTTCAACAGGAATCCTTACTCGTAACGTTGATCTTTCAGAGAGCGTTGAGCTCAGAAAGTGTTTCGAGCATTTGTTCGTTCTCCCGCCTCTTGAACTTGGTATTCTGGGTGGTATATGTTGATAATATGCTTGCCTATTCGATATCAATGGAAGGACATGGAAGATAATCTGTGTCTTTTCCCTCAAGCTTCGTGAGCACTGCCTGTGTGCAAAGTCTCAAAGTGAGAATTCTGACTTTTTGAAGTCACATATCTCGACCACGTCTTTCTGCTAAATACATTACTTCAACTCTGGAATCAGCAAGTCCATTGTTAATTCCATCCTCCATCTTCAACCAATCCGGAGTTGTTCCTTGTTGGCAAGTTATCATCGTCGTTCCGCTGAAGATTTCCTCAAGACTGCTAAATCTCTCTCAATCTTTTCAAGAACAACATGGAGTTCTTTCCACCTCCATCTCGTTAAGTAATCTCTTGAAACCCTCTCGTTCTATCATCTATGGTCAATCCACCGGAGGCCATGAAGACCTTCCAGATCTTGTATTCCTTTGGTTCAAGTGGTGCTATATTTTTCTTTGTCTGTGGAACCTTGCAGTTGCCTCCGTAATCTTCCTTCTTATCATTCCGGTGGCTGGTTACTTATGACATGACGACAACATCATCACCCTTATTTATCTTGGATCCGGTGAATCGTTTGCATCAATCTTTGTTTTCTTACGGAGTTCCACGAGATCTTCTTGTCAATACCTTCAGTCTGTTTCGGTAGTTGGGTTGCATGATTTTCTTATTCATGTGCGGAGTAATGCTTTGAGTGCGGGATGGAGTAGCTACGATACCACTACTCTTATCATTCGCTCTTGTACATTGAATTGGTGAATTAATGTGATTTCACTCATTCCACGGAAGTTAGAAGTGGCCTTTCTCCCTTGATACTTTTACTTCCGTCCTTGTTTTTCCGGAGTGCTCTTTCGAAGAAAGTAATCAATAATCTCTTGTTGGTGATCTCACCCTTTCTACACGGAGCAAAATCCTCAATTATCTGGTGGAAACAAACGCAAACCTTTTTCTATCCTCGTCTTTCTACCGATGCTCTCTCTCTTTGTTTCATCAATTCTTTTTCTGTGGTAAAGCCAATTATGGTTGATGCCATCAGCCACAAATCTATTGAGTTATCCTCAAGGCTAAAGAAAGAAATAAGTATCTCTACAATAAACTCCAGATCCTCCATATTCTTTGCTTCTCGGGATTCCACCATGATCTGGCTTCACATCCATCTCTGGAAGTTATATCTGCGCACCTAAATTGCGTGATCCTTGGTTCTTACCGGCGCAACAAGAATCTAATCCGACGATGTCTAACTAAATCTTTCTGTTGATATCAAGGGACTCTATTATTTGAAGGCAATATTTATTCCGTATTTCATTTCTCAAATCCGAGAGAAGATACGATGCTATTGTAATAGTGGTTCAAAACCTCTCCAATCTAGCTCCTTTCTTCCGGCGAGACAAAGATTCATCCTCTCTCATATCGGTAAATCTTTAATCTTAATGGTGTGTCTTTCTTTATCCATGATACATCATATTCTCCTTTTCTTTCACAAGTGGTTATATTCTTTTATCATGATTCTTGGGAAAACCGGAGCTATACCCATCCTATCCTTCTTGTCTCACGACAATCCTTCAACTCTTCTAACCCGTTGTTTCTCAAGCAAAACGCAAGACTCGCAACAAGTCTAGCAAGTTTTGCAAGGTGTAGTGGTCGCACCATTCCGTTGTTCATCAACTTGGGAACGTGAGGGTCACCTTCGTTCGAACACCCTCCTCTCCTTGTGTTGTTTTCTTTTTCCTAGGAATCTCGGGACGAGATTCTTGTTTAGTGGGGGAGAGTTGTAGCATCCCAATTGTCTAACAATTGCAATGCTACTAGCCTAGTCTATATAATGGCTACTTCATATATATAATTGTTGCATCATCATTATATCATGCTCATGTCATCATGCCACCTTGCATTTGAGCATCATATAAAACCTTTTTGGTTTGGTTCTTCTCTCATATGCATTGTTAATTGTATTTGCCTCTTGATATTGTATTTGGTTCTTGATATATTGTTTAAATGCCCAAGTTGAGTTGGGGGCATATCTTTTACTAACTCCACCACCTTTCTTGTCACCACCCCAACATTCCACCATTCCACCACATGTGAGCATTGCATTTTAGTTTATCTCTAGCTCATGTTGTTGGAATGGACTCTTTTCCATACTACCTGCTTCCATATGGAATGATATGGGAAGGTTGTCCATGTTGGAATATTTTGAGGATAATATGCAAATAGTGGAATTTACACACTAGCATGTCCAAAATATATTCAAATATGGTCAACCCCATTCACTCCACATGGAACATTCCTTCAATCCTTAGCTTGGCCCTTACTCCATCTTTTGAGGATGCACATAAATAAATGCCATGAGATTTTATTTTTGTTTTCACAAGATTAACACATGGCATTAAATGCTTGCATGGGCCATGCAACAATCACCATCTTTTGATCTCCTTTGGGTTTTCTTTGGTTTTTGAGTGGATCATGTTCAAACCCTAAATCCCTCACATCCTGACCTCCTCTCTTTGTCTTGGGCACTAAAACCCTAGGATTTTTCATCTCTCTATCTCTCCACCAACACCATGTGTCCAACCCAAAGCCCCTCAAACCCTAGCTCATTCTTTGTCCTCCTCCTAACCTTGTTCATCTTTTCTCTTGCATATGATCATATATGTAACCTAAATCTCCCTCCCCTTTTTCTTTTCTAACTACATCTAGTCCTTCCCTCCTTCTTTTCTTTCATCACTTAATGTTATCCTTTCCCACCATCACCATAGCTTCACCTTAACCCTTGCATGACCTTGGCAGAACATATCTAGCCCTTATTTCTCCCTCTCTCTAACCCTAAACAAAACCCTAACCCGAGCCCTACCTAGCTAACCCGAGCTACCCCTCCCCTCCCCCTCTCTCTCGGCTCCCCCTCTCTTCCTACCAGGCAGGCCCACCACGCCACCTCCCTTGGTCCCTCCCCAGCCCTCTCTCGGCTACAAGACAGAAAAGGAGGCAAGAGAGAAGACCTAGCCCGAGCTACCCTCCTCACCTTTATGCAAAGCCACCACCACCCCATGTGCCTCTCCCCTCTCTCCCTTATCACCCCAACCACCCACCTCTCCGATCTCGATCTAGGATCATCTCCATCCTCTCCTTCCTCACCTATCTCCTCTCCTCAACCACCATGGCCATGGCCAACTCGAAAACCCTAGCCGGCCACCTCTATCTAGCCGATGTTCTGGAGCAGTCCAGGAGCATCCACGAGCACCTGGAGCTCCCCCGTAGTCCCCTGCATCATGCTGTACATGGAGCCGCGCCTGGACCCCGCTGGAGAAGCTGCAGCGCCGCCATCCCCGAAGTTCCAGGAGCACGCGGAGCGCGAGCCCCTCCGTTGATCGCCTTTACCTCGCCTCGCTTGGCTTGCACAGGGGTCCAAGGTGAGCACCGCAAACCTCCCTGACATTCTCCCGTCACTCCCGGATGCATGCGCCACGAGATACTTCTGTCGAGCACTCTCGCTGCAGCCGCTGTGTGCGCTCGCCGCCGCGCGCCGCGCTCTGACCAGCAGCAGCGGAGCTTGGCGCACCCCTCTGTTCCTTTGCGCTTTCCGGGCGATGTGGTCCGCCTCCGTGCGATCTTGCTTAACCAAAGTTGTAGCCCGAGCAATCCTCTTCAACTCTACTTTTTACGGCAGAGCGAAATTCGTCTCCGTTCGGTCGCAATCGTCGTCGCAAACCAGCCCGATCTCAGCCCGTTTCTGCAAATTTTTCCGTCAGTTTTTAAACCGCGAGATCTCCTCTGTTCATCTCCTTGCCCCGTCCGCTGCAGACCTCCGTTGGCGAAGCTCCAAACACCAAAGTTGTAGTCCGACGTTGGCTCTACATCTTTTGTTTTTGCAGTGTCGCAAAATTTCCAACGGATTGCTCGCCATCTTCGACGCAAATTTGAGTCAGCTAGCAGTTTTCGCCGGATTTAAATTCAGTTTCGTCAGTTCCAAAACCACCTCCCCGAACATTTTATAAAAAGGCCCCTATGGTTTTCTCTTTCTTAACCCGCCGTCCTTGGCTCCTCCACGTGGCATCCCCCATCTGGCCACACGTGGGTGGACCCATTATGCTCCTCTGGCCCACATGTCCCTCTCTATGGGTAGAAGACCAGCGAGTAGCAAAAGTCCAGAGATCTTTTCTGAAATTCAAATTCAAATTCAAATTTGTTTATATTCTGTTTAAATATAAACTAATTCATAACTTTCAAATGTTTTGGAATTTGAATTCAAACTCTATATGAAATATGTTTTGTTTTTGAATGTTAATTCAAATCTTTAGTCAAATATTTTCAGAACTAATTCAAACTAGTCAAACCTTTGACTTTGACTCCATTTGACTAATTTTGACTTCAAAATAAATTTAAATTCATAATTCCAAATAATACAAATAATATATGTTTTTGAATCAGAAAAATATGAGGAATTCAAATATGCCATCCAAAATATATTTTGAACACTTAAAATTTCAAGTTAATTTAAATTACAACAAAATGCCCCTTTTCTTAATTATTTAATAACTTTTGCTTTATAACTCCAAATTTGACAAATGATATGTCTAAAATGATTAGCTCGACGAGACCTTTCTGTTTATGCATTCCTTGATCTGAATTGAAGCATGCATCACATAAATATTGCAAAACCAGAACTGTTTGTGAGAGTAAAACATGCCTAAATACTTTAACCAAGTGTCTTATTATTGTTTTCTCACCTCGCCCATGTCATGCTACTTTATTGCCATGTAAATTGTGCATCATTCATCATGGCATGATTGTTTGTTTGTCGCATTTTATTCCTATGCGTGTGCACTTTATTTATGTTGGCCCTTGTTTGTTTGGTTCTTCTTCGAATAGACACTGAGCAGGGGATATATCAAGAAACCCAGGAGCACTACCCAGATCCTTCTCTCGCTTCAACTGAGCTGCCAGGCAAGCACTACCACATGCTTGCATACATATAGTACCTATTGCCTCTATCTTATTCTTGCATCATTGAGTCGCGATTGCATTAAATTGAATCCCAAGTATTGCATAGCCTTTACTTTTAAACCCCACCGAAGCTTGTTCCTCCATCCCATGAGCCATTACTACAGGAGTTGTTTGAGCCATGCGAGTCATAGAACAGCATGTGTAGGGTATGTGAGTGTCTGATGGATAACGAGGTACCTAAACAACTTAACCTGAGTAGTATGGGATAACTAATGAAAGTGGCACCGGTGAGCAATATCTGCTATTTGGTTTTTCATGCTCACTTGTGTCCCGTAGGACCCCGAGTACTTGATTCCTGTTCCTTGAATATTCGCGCTATCCACATCCGGGAGGATTATGGGACCCCCCTGAGCCAGAGCTTGATTCATTCTTATTTCTTGGGGCCACAAACTAGTTTGAGGTTTTATTTACTATTCCGTACTTATGCCATGCTTTACTGTTTTATTTAAATTGTGTGAGGTACTGCACCTGTACTGTTTAGGGAAGCGGAGTGTTTTCGCGGTATCGACAAGCCCAGTCACATTTTCGGGTTCCCAGTCGTTTACAGCCATTGACGCAAACCTTGAGTCCATCTCGAAGTCGGCTAACTTCGTTGCGGGTAGCTTAATGGGGTGGCCATCTGAAATATTTCTGAACCCTGTGATTGCTTTGTCGTGAATGCCTCGTTGGGTTTTGATTTGGTTTTTCCGAGGTTGATCGAGTGTGCTATTTGTGCACCCCTGCAGGGTAAAACTTTCTGAAAGCCGTGTCCGCGGTTATGGACGACTTGGAGCATAGTTTCTCGATCATAGACAAGTATAACTAAAGTACCGCTTTTAATTTGACTAAGTAACTGACTAGTAAATAGTGCAACACTCATGGAATGGATAATAAAACTGCCAACGGATGGGGGGGTTGTTCGTCCGCTTCCTCGTTGGTAAGCGAGGAGGAGGATGGATCTGTTGATATTACTGTTATAACTGTTGTCATTAATTCACGGACATCCGTCTATCTTTGGTTAGGCGGATGGTTAGCGAGTATCTATAGAATTGTTAGGGTTTATCTTTTGCTGCAATTGCGTCACCCCAGGTTGTGTCCCCTTTAGAGGCATAAAGACTTGCTGAGTACCCCTAGGGTCTCACACGATAAATTATTTGATTCAGATGAACAGGTACACTCACAAGATGGATACTGGGTGGAGGAGACGGACGATGTGGGCAACGATCATTCGGTGTAGAGATTCCGGGAACGGGGATCCGTGAGATCTGTGGGCGGGATGTGTTTATTTATGGGGCATCTTATGCCGATTTGCTTCTTATCCGTACTCGGATCTTGTTTGCCGCTTCCGCCTGATACTCTGATGTTTGATGTATGAGGAGCTATCCTAAACTATTATATCTATCTAGGATATTTGGATCTTGTCGTATGGCGTTGCAATATTTCTATTTCTTTTAGATGGAATGGCTCTGATGTACTGTTGTATGGTGGCTTGCATACATACTCATTTGTGTATGTAGTTGATCCCTTCGCCTGCCGATTACGCCGCCCGTTCTTGTCCCGATGTTTGGAAGTGGTTGGGACGGCCGAAAGGTCTACCTGTGAGTGGCATTTGGGTCCCACCATACTATTTCAACCATTTCCGCTCATCCAGGCTTGTAACTAGGAGCATAATTCACCGAGGTAGTTACATAACGCCACCTTCCATTTGTCTTCTCGTGGTCTGTAGCCTCGCCCCCGTTGACAAAAGGACGCACCCGACGCTGACGACGACTCCTACAAGCAATTGCCAACAGCACCTTGCGCCCCTTGATCTACGACGACCACCTCGAGCTTCAGCACGTCACGGCGAACTTGGTAAATCCCTCATCCCTCTCCCTCTCTTCCTAGATATGTCGGACTATCGCTGACAGAGCCGTGCCGCCGCTCACCGTTGCTTAGCGCCGCCCATCTCTGGTCACTGCGTTGTAGTCCGTCCGATCTAGATCGTAGGGATACGATAGAATAACTCACTGAAGGGGTATCACTCGATATGCACCATGCAATCTAAATGAGATCCTGCGGCCTGTATCGCTCGATCCAAACGAACCGGTACCATCCAGTAATAACATGACGCGTGGCAGATCTGTCTGATTAAATGTCCAGAAATGATTTTTCAATGTTTAAACTTGTAAAATCTATAACTTTTTATCTGCTTGGCCAAAAATTGCAAATTTTATGTCAATGGATTCACAAAAATGCAAACTATGCAACCATGCCCTTAGTTTAGTATTTTGTTTCTATAAAATTAGTTATTTTTGCAGAGACATTATTAGGCCTATTTTGGTTATAAAAATTATTCTAAAAATGATTTTAGGGTAAAATCTTTTGCAAATGGGTTGTTTTGAACCTACTGACCATAAAAACCAACTTTTGGATTTACAAGTATATTTTGTGACACTAAGGAATTATTATTTAAATAAAAAGAATTTCTAGTTAAATAAAAATGTTGCTTTGATTTAAAAATGGTTTTTGAGTGAAACCTTTAGTAAATGGAATTGTTTAAAACACTTTGACCATAAACACTAATATTTGTGTTTAAAAATATTTTTGGATAACACTAGAAATTATTACTTTGGTTTAAATCATTTCTAACAAAACCAAAAATGATTTAAATGGCCATTTTCACTAACTTGATTTTAAATGGTTTTGCCACTTTTATAAATGACCAATAGGTGTTTTAAAATGTTTATAGCCTATTATAAACCACCTTCCCAAATAAAGCAATATTTTTCATGCTTGCATGCATTGCTTTGTTTTTATTATTTTATGTGGTGAATTGTTTGAATGCTAGATTGAATTTGTCCCTTGATTGAATTGTAGTGAACTTTGAAGAGTGTGACTATTGCAAGATCAAGGAGTGAACCTATATTCTCTACCAAAAAGGAATGTGGTGCTTCATACATTTTGTCCTAATATTTTGACTATGCATTAGTGATATTTCTAAGTAGGACTTGCATGGATTTTTTTACTAAGTATGCTATGCCATGGGAAATTCTAGTAGATGATGCCTTAGTAGAATTTTCCCTAAGTTAATAATCTTGCTACTATTATGCTTAGCCTAGCTAGTAGAAAACAAGGGTGGATTATATTCATGCTATGAGATATTTCTAAGTCTATGACTTTTGTTTTGTTTAATAAAAGAACTACGTGAATGAATCACCTGGGTGGAATGGAATGAAAGGTTTGTGTTGAGTGGTTACACAAGTCTAGTATATTGGGGAAAACTTGTGTATCACAAGTCCAGTATACTGGGGAAAACTTGGTATCACACTTGTGGATAGTCATCCAGGAACAAAGATATTTGAGATGTCAAATGTTGAGAAGCTTCAAGTGCAACCACTTGGCATTATGGGCTCTGCCTGGATCATATAGGTTGCAATAACTTAGCCAGATGGACAGAAGGTGGTAGGGGTGATAGGTTTGGAACGCGTCCATTTTGGTATAAGGGAAGGCTTCTGAAAGATCTTGTCTCGATGCATGTCGAGTCTTGTGGGGAAAGTGCACCACCTCTCGAAAGAGTAAAATCTAAGTACTTAGCCGTGTCCCCGGCAATGGACAATTTGAGAATCAAGACATGGAAGCTATCAAGGATCTCCTGTAACATCCCAGATTTTATAATAGGATGTTATTAGAAGCATGCATCATCCTTTCATCATTGCATCCTACAAATGAAGTTGCAACAAAACCCTAACATCAAAACCTACCAAAACCCTAATAAAGATTCCCCTATGTGAGCAATAATGATGTAATCATGCTTGACCCTTCTAAAAGCTATGTAAGGATAATAATCTATGTTTCTATGATGACCACCTCCTTTTTACAAAAAAATGGAAATTGGTTTCATTGCTTTTGGACTTGATATGCAAAAGTTATTAAAGAATTAGCGAAACAGAAATGGAAAAGATAAAAGTATATAAAAAAACCTACTGCCTAACCTACTGGGCCGACTGCGCCAGCCCACTATCGCGCGCGCGTCACCTAAGCGCTAGCCGCCAGCCTGCCAGCGCAGTCCGCGAGCCCAAGCCACCAGCCCGCAGCCGCCTGCTCCCGCTGACAATCCGGGCCCACGCGTCATCCCCTTCCTCCCCGCGAAAACCGCATCGCCATTGTGTGCCGAACGGACTCCGTCTGAATCGGAGAAGAAATCGTGACCCCCTCGCCAAGTTTTCGACGGCCATATAAACCCCGCAACCCTGCTGCCTCGAAACCCTAAAAAAATTTCTCGAACTCTCGGCGAAGCCGCCGTTTGCAAGCGCATCTTCAATATCGCCGAAGGGCTCAGTCGAACTCGGGGCAGAGGTTTCCGATCCTCACCTCCACTTCTTTTCCCCTCCACGCGACCCTTTCGTTCGACTCCCTCTTCTCACACTAATTTCGCCTTGTGTCTCGCAGTACCCCGCCCGCAATTGCTCGTCGGAGCAACGCCGGGGACGGAGAGCGTCAGTGAAGCTCTGCCGATGGTCGAGGAAGCGAGGAGCGTCTTGAGGACACGAGCATGATAATGATAACTTGTTGGACGCCGTCGACTGCCTCGCCGCCTCGGGAACCCACTAGATTGTCGCCGAGTAGTGCCACTGACCGCACCGCCGCCGTCTGCCTCCCCTCTCCACCGTCGCCACCACAGTAAGTCGCTGCCCTCCTCCCGTCCGTTAGATCAACTAGCGACGGCCCAGATTAGAAGGGGCGGACGAAGGGGTACGCGCCTATCGTGTTGTGCCGCGTGGAAAAGCCGCGTCAGCATGCCGCATCAGCGTGCTGCGTCAGTGCCGCTCGCTTAGCTGGCCCAATGGGGAGTTGCCACCTGTCACGACTATATTAGGGTTAGGTTTAATTGGCAGATTGAGGTTAAATCTTGCGAATTTCATAGAAAATCAAATACTTGGACAAATTTGGAGTATAATATATCGTTGGATTCACAAAATTGTGTAGAACACAGATCTGTAATAATATCACAAGTTTGCAGTAGGTTTTTCCGTGTAGAATTTAATCTCTAGATTAGAGTGTTTAATCCATAGAAAAATAATTAAAACCCCGTTTTAGTTGATTCTTGTTGTGTTGACTTTGTTTTTACAATACCTACTAAACAAAATTATAGAATCTTTCTTAAGAGCATTAGATCTGAGTTGGGCTAATTTAGATGGTTGGATCTTCTAGTGAGCCTATGAATTAGAATAATGATCGAAATTAATTTAAACCTATGGGAAATCAATACTAATAACATCCCCAACCCAATTGCGATCCAATTAGATTACCTTGGTCAATTTAGTAAAAACAAATCTTGCATAAGTACCATGTTGCATGCATGCATGTTATCTCTGTGGCATATTTTGTGCAAGTTGTGATTAGATCTATGTTTGTGTTTCGTTAGATTGTTCGGAGTGCGCTGAGGAGTACTGTTGTGTAGAGTGCTGCTGGGATCAAGGCAAGTTACACCACGTGTTCATATCTTTTGTCCCCGTTTTGATTCTATGCATGTGATCTTCAAAATTATGTAGTATGCATGTGTAGGATATTCTAGTAGAATTTTTCCTTAGTATTATTTTGCAAGTGCCATGATTTTGTAGTAAGTCATGAGTAGCTATGTACTTAGGATTTCTCCTCTTAATAGTTTCCCCTATTTTGCTAAGTATTGCTTGCTATACAATATATATGTAAAGTACCGTTGGGGGGTTCGAAAGACAATGAATTTCTTCTAAGTATAAAGGCTCTCTTGAGAAAACTTTTCTTCTCAAATCCACTTCAAAATAAAACTAAGTTTTCTTCTGGGCGGAATGGTTGACGGGTCAACGAGTGATATTTTGGTGGAGGACGGCCGCCCAGGAATCAAAGAAGTCTGCCATGTTTCAGAATTCAGAAGCTTCCAGTCCAACCACAATACATATGGGCTCTGTCTTGGCCTAGTACTTAGTGGGAAACCTCACCTGGGTACCAACATTTGGAGGTTCTTGGCACGGTTGGATCCATAAGGTAGAGGGGCTACTAAGGGAAAGCCTCACCATGGTCTTGTCTGTAAAAGGACTTGATCATGGATTGTGGGTAAAGTGCACAAACTCTCGAGAGTATTGCAATCTGATCGATCAGCCGTGTTCACGGAAATAGAACAACATTGAGCATCTGAAGGATGGAGCCTCTGAAGGATCTTCCTCCCTCTCTTTCAAAACTTCAAGTTTTCTAAAAACCCAAGGCGTGAGTCATATCGCTATTGGGAGGGTTTTGGGAACTTGGTGAGTAATATCCAAGTGTTAGGTTGTTTGGACACTTGGTGAGTAATATCCTCGTGTGCCATTCGACCATATATTACCGAAACAAATGTTTACAAAGTAGGGAAATCTTATTTTCTTCTCATACTTAAGAAAACTAGCTTTGAGCAAATAAACTCTACAGCCTAAACTAGCCTTGCATGTAGAGTTAGTCTTTTCTTTCCTTGGTGTAATTTGCCAATACATTCAAAGTATTGACCCAACTTGTTGGTTGCACGTCTCATGTGCAGAATCTGAAGATTGAAAGGTGCATAGGGATTGCGAGTCTACACTCGACAAACCTGGGGCGTTGATGGACTCAAGCTGCTTTTATGTTTCCGCTGTTATTTGAGCTAGCTTAATGCTAAGAAAATTTGTAATAAATTAATACTCTGGATTCTCCGTGTAATAATGACTTTGTGTTTTACATGATATTCATCGACTGTGAGTGCTAGCTATTGATCCAGGGACTAGCATGTAAATCATAGGGACTTAGGATCTTTATTGATCCAAGGTCACTACATCTCCTCATCCCAATTTCTAAGTTAAAAGCTTGTGGTTGAACAAGGGTTAAAGGATCACCAATTTTATTGGTAGATGCCTTGGGTGATTTTAACAAACAAAAACTTAGTGTTTTCAAAGGATAAGGAAAATTTATTTTGAGCAAAGCAAGCCTAATCTCCACTTAGTCAAATTCATATAGAAGATAGATACCACTACTCTACCATAGTATCACCTACCAATACAATTCAAATGTATTGACCCTCGTGGCTGTAACTTGTTATGTTGTAGTATTGTTTGATGTTAGTGAAGTGTGTTGATTAGGATTACAAGTCTACAACCAACATGATTGCCTGTGGCACTTTGAAGATGAAGGACTCCATGCTATATAGTTATTTATGCTGCATTGTAATGAGATAGCCAAATGAGCTATGTAAGATGTAATGGATTATTTTATTCCTGGTTATAAAGTTGTATTATGACCTTTGTTTCTTGATATTACATCTTAAACTGTGGATGCTAGCTATTGATCCAGGGACTAGCATTGTAAACACATGGATCTCTACCTTATCAGGTTGGGACCTCTACAATGTTCTGTGATGTCCTTCTTGAGATTATTCCACCAGAATCTTTCCTTCACATCCATGTACATTTTGGTGTTACCTGGATGAATGGAATATGGTGAGTTGTGTGCTTCTTGCAGAATCAGTTTCCGAAGCTCTGGATCTTGCGGAATACAGATACGTTTTCCATACCATAAAGTACCTTGTTCGTCTTCATGGAATCCTTTAGCCTTCCCTTTCCTAATTTTGCTTTTATTCTCTTCAATTTCCTTGTCCATCTTTTGGGATTCCTTGATCTTTTCCAACAATGTGGGTTGAACATCCAATGACATGAGATGTCCTTCAGGCACTATCTCCAATCTGAGATCTTTGAATTGGGCACACAGATCATTTGGCAATTCTCCCTTAGTAAGGCCATTCACATAAACCTTATGGATTAAAGAATCCGCTACAACATTTGCTTTACCGGTATGGTATTGCAAACTGAATTCATGGTCCTTGATGAGCTCTAGCCATCTTTTTTGTCTCATATTGATTTCCTTCTGAGTGAAGATATACTTCAAACTCTTGTGATACGTGAACACCTCGCAACATTTTCCCAAAAGATAATGTCTCCATGTCTTGAGTGCATGGACAATAGAGGCTAACTCTAAATCATGAGTAGGATAATTTACTTCATGAGTTTTGAGTTGTCTCAAGGCATAAGCCACAACTTTCCCTTCTTGCGTCAAAACTCCACCTAATCCGTGGTGAGATGCATCACAATAGACTTGGAAATCTTTCTCCAGATCTGGCAGACATAAGACTGGTCCTGACACTAGTCTCTTCTTCAATTCTTGGAAACTGACTTCACATCCTTCAGTCCAATCAAACTTGTTTTCTTTCTTGAGTAATTCTCGCATTGGCTTAGCTACCTTTGAGAAATTCTCAATGAATTTTCTAAAGTATCCCACCAAGCCGAGGAAACTACGAACTTCTTTTACTTGGCAGATTCCACCCAGTCACAGCTGACACATTTGCGGGATCGATATCTATACCATCTCCCGACACAATATGTCCGAGAAATCCAACTTCATTCAACTAGAATTCACACTTGCTGAACTTAGCATACAGCTTGTGCTCCCTGAGCTTCTCAAGTATCAAACTCAAATGATCTTCATGTTCTTCTTTTATTTTAGAATAGATCAAAAAATTGATCTCAAAAAAAAGAATAGATCAAAATTTTGTCGATGAATACGACAACAAACTTGTCAAGAAATTCTATGAACACCTTGTTCATCATATTCGTGAAATAGGATGGTGAATTTGTCAAACCAAATGGCATCACGGTGTACTCATACAATCCATACCTAGTGGTGAAGTCTAAGGTATGTCTTGCTCTCTAATCTTTAGCTGAAAATAGCCTGATCGGAGATCAATCTTTGAGAACACACGGGCTTCTTCTAGTTGATCAAACAGATCGTTGATTCTAGGCAAAGGATATTTGTTCTTGATAGTCACCTCATTGAGTGATCGATAGTCTATGCACAACCTTTAACTTCTATCTTTCTTCTCAACAAACAGAACTGTTTGTAACATCCCAGCATATAGGACCTAACGAAGGGTAGATTTAGGAATATGTATTGTTGCATGCATTCATTTGAGAGAATGTGAGTAAAATTTTCGCCAAATAAAAACCTTGAGGGACCAAAGTTTCTTTCTTACTTTGAGAGTAGGTTTAGTCTTAAAGGAGGATTTCTATAAACTTTGATATGATCTTAAAGGAATTTTGTGTGTTTTGAAATGAGTTTGAATTTTTATAACTTAAGTGTTTTATAATTTAAATAATTTTGATATAAGATTTGAATCTTAAATCAATTAAGAGTAAAGTATTAGAACTTAAATCTTATTTAAAAAGTAATATGGTATATGAAGTTCATTCTTATTCATAAACAAATTACAAAGAATAACTTACTGAAGTTATTCCAAATTTTACAAATCACACAAGAATAAAGAATAAAATATTCTTTATTAATAAATATATAATCTTTATTACAAATGAACCAAACAAAGATTACAAGAATTTTAAAAAACAAATTACAAAAGATTAAGAAAATTACATTTATATCTCTATTAACTATCATATATCTAAAACAATACTAAATCTTCATCTTTATCTTTGTACCTGCAAAACAAAGATCAAACAGAAAATAAAATAGGATTAGTGTTAGTATATTTCTCTTAGATATGTCAGTGAGATGCACTTGATAATCTCATCATTGAGAAATGTTAAAAGGGGGCAAGTTTCACCAATCTGAAAGATCCCATCTTTCATAAATTCAAGCCAAAATGCAAATGACAGCCAAAAGGGACCAGTTCACCAGCCAGAGTAAAAGTAGATTGGTAATTGTAAGTTCAAATTTTATGAACTTATCCATATGTGCATAGCAGGCACATAGACTGCACACACACAAGCATGCAGATGGTGTGCTGTCGACAACACAAGCACAGCCAGGATCACAAAACCACAGCACAGCCGAGGAGAAGCACCTCAGTGCACCACTCCACTACACAACACACCAGCACATCCAGGGTGAACAACAGTTTAACCAAGAATAGCAACCAAACCAACCACCTAGATCAACCCAAACATCACCAGGATGGTGACATAAGGAGGGGGATGGATCTGGTGGACAGCAAGGTCAAGACCAGGAGCTAGGAGGAGCAGGCAAGCTCAGGAGCACAGTTAAAGAAGATCAAGATCCAGACCAAGTTCAAGATCAACAATCTACTACACCAACATCAAATCTTGTGGTGAGTCTCGTAAAACCATCACATGCTTTCATCAAAATATCTAAACAAAAGCATGTGTTGCTTTATGTAATGATCCCTCAATAAGCACCCAAGAGGTCAAGTATTAGAATAAGAAATCAATCTCCACCACAAGCACTAAACCCTCAGACCAGCATCACTGGGTTTAGTGTTATTTTTGCAACTTAGATCATTTTCATCTGATCTTACCAGACCAGGGCACATCTCTCAAAGAGAGAGTAGCACCTCTAAATCTATAAGATTCCAACAAACTATTGCCCAACTAACTAGGAATCACATCCTAGAGCCTCAGACCAACATCATAGGCAGGTAAGATAATAAAAGATTTCATATCATCTTATCAGTTTTAATCACAAGCATAATCAAGCTAAGCCCAGAAATAAAAACCCAATCACTTGTGTGGCAGAATACAGTGGTATCACAAAGACAAGTTCTTAATGAGCTAAAACCCATCTTTACTTAACTTCCACAGATAAAAAGGGACAACCACTACATATCATTTTCCTGAAGCCAAGTGCCAGGAATCAATTCTAAATTCATTTATACATCCACAAAAATCATTGCAAGCAATGATTTGATTTAATGAGTATAATCTCAGACAAGCCAACAGTATAATTGCAGTAAGCAACTACTATTAGTATAAGCAATCTGACAGTAGAGTAAACTCTTAGATCAACAACATAATCCAATCAAGGATTTTATTGGAACAACTAGCATGGATCATGGTGGATTACCACTAGGACAAATCTGACAAGCAACTAGTATCATCAAATCCACTATCAACCATTAATCACAGCAGGCAGTCATTTCCCATGATCAAATATGATCAACATTCGATCTAAAGCATCATAGATAGGATCAACAGGGGGTTATGAACCCTAATCCTGAGATGTACCCAATCAGCACATAATCACTCAACATGAGAAGACACTAGCTACACACCAAAAAGAATCAAGGAAGTAGTATGGACAAACACCACAGAGACCACTTACCCGAGGTCCTCGCTGATGAATCGAAGAGGAAGCAGAGGGGCCGACGAACCGCGGCGGCACAGGGAGAACCCAGGGGGCGCTGCAACCTGGATCGGCCACGGCAGCGGCTGCAGCAGCGCACGAGACCAGCACACCACTGCGGGCGGGATCACGGTGGCGGCGACAACATCTTTTCCGAAACCTAGGGTTCGGGAATAGGGTGGAACTGACCACGGGGAAGCCCCAAAGTCAAATCCAAGTGGATAGAACAAACGAGCATCATAAACAACCCCAACTCGCACCATGGCGGCAGCCAGAACGGCCGACGATGGCGAGAATCGATGGTGGCGGCATCGCCGGCCACGGGGGCGAGTTAGAGGAGGAGGAGATAAGGTAGAGGGGGAGAGAGGAGGCAGAGTGGGCTGGGTGGGCCAAAACCCTTCGGGGTAGTCATTTGATCCTGCCCTATTGGGCCACCTTGGCCCAATAAGCCCAATGGGCCAGCCCAAGTTATTCAATAAATCTTTTGATCAATTAGAAAAGACCAAAATACCCCTGACCTAAATAAAATTATAGAAAATAAAATAAAAGTCCAAAAATTATAAATAAAATATTTTTGGATTCACAATAATCCACTCTGTCCAAATGAATTAAGATATCAAATTTTGGACATACAAATCTTTATAAGAATTTTGTAATTTAAATATTCCTTATGGAATTTTACAAAATTATTGAAAGGTGATAAAAATAAATAAAAATCACTTTCATTATTTATTAATATTATAGTATTTATGAAAAATACTAAATAAATATTTAGTAATAAAATATTAAATTTAATGTATAATTAATAATTCCTAAAAGAATTATTAAATCAATAAAAGTCAAATAAAAGGAAATAAAATAAAATAACCCAATATATGTTAAAAAGAAATATTTATAAATGCTTTATTACTCAAAAAAGGAAATTTTTGGGATAAATGCATATAAATTTAAAATAATGCATTATATTACTTGCATAATCATTTTGCTTGTTTAAATATTGTCCTTACCGGGCAATAATGATGTTTTTTGGAGAACTAGAAGCTCAAGGTCCAGTGCAAGCATCAGACTTCACTACCTTGTCATCACAAGGCAAGTTTCACTTGCTCATGTCCTTTGAAGAGTCTTTATCAAAGTATTTGCAAATTGTGGGTTATCATATATGCTATAAAAGAAAGAAAATATTATTTTCATAAACAAGGAAATCATAGATATCATCCTAAGTGGTGATGTAATGGAGCAATAGAACGTAGAGTTCTAATTGCAACAATAATAATCAAGTAGGGACTTAATAACCCCTGACAGCAGTGAGTCTAGCGTCGTATATTACGCGTTAGCCATGAGATTTGGAATGGGACAGAGAAGTCAGCTGTATCTTCTTCCTCTCGCATGAAGCCGGATGTGCAGGTCGTGGATAACTTCCAGGTCGTGGTTGGATATTGCCGTAATTCATTATGTGGGCATGGTGTACACCAAGGAGGCATGTGGGGTCGCGAAGGGGGCAGTGATTGGCTTGGACCAACTATTGGGCCCCACATCATGGAATTGTGGACGGGAAAGTACGCCCGGTTGTGCAACAAGGAGTTGATCTCTCATGGGTAAAGTAACGCACCTCTGCAGAGTGTAAGAACTGTAACTTGTTACTCCCTATTCCGGGAAGGAGCTACGAACGTGGCAGGAAAGGAACTCCATGAAAGTTCTGGTCAACCTGTGAAGGCTGATTGTCATAGTTTTTCAGAATAAAATCAATCTTTGAAGAAAGATTTACAAAAAATGCATAGTGCCAAGGATTTATAATCCGAGGTGGTAGTTAGAGCATCAAACTTCCAACCTTGCATATAATGAACTTGTTGGGTAACGTTGTTACTCATCCTTTCCTTTGATCCCTTGCTTAGACTCTGAGGATCCCGAAGACGTGCCAATGTATGCAGCTGAATGCCAAGAAGACGTATTCTACGAGGAACCTGATCTATCCGGAGGAGTTGAAGGCGTGGACTATGAGATCCGCTACGGTGTCAATGAGGACGAGTCCACTTAAGTGTCTAGTTAGTAGTAACTAACGGAGCAGAGCAGCATGAACTCTATAGAATAAGCTGTTGAGCCCCACTCCTAGTCGAAGTTGCTACTTTTAAATTTCCGCTGAACATATTATATTTTGGTTTGTAAGTTGAATCTTTTGGAAGTCTTGAACTTCCAGTATTGTTATAAAAATGAAGTGTGTACTTGTGTAATATGGACCCGCAATGTTTCTGTTGTACCACTCTGAGGGCATGGTGATATTTACGGAATGGTGTTCTATAGATGTCCTGTCAACGACTATAGTGTACTACACATGCAGTGGTATGCTGGGTCACCGCACTGGTGCACCCAAGACGAAGAACTTGGTTGAATAAATCCTTTCTGCAACTGTTCTCCAAGTTGTTTCTTGAGTTCCTTCAACTCATCAACTTACATCTTGTAGGGTCTCTTTGTATTGGTCCTGATCCTGGCAGTAAGTCAATTAGAAACTCTACATCTCTATCTGATGGCATTCCAGGAAATTCTTCCGGAAACACATCCGGATACTCCTTCACAATTAGCACACTGTCTATGCTAATCCCCTTAAGAGAATTTAACTTACTCCCTTTAGATTCAAAGTTAGACTTGAGCCTAATTCGTTTCTTATCCAGGGTTGTGAGTGTAACCGTACGATTGGCACAATGTAGTACTCCTTCATATTGAGTCATCCAATCCATTCCCAAAATTACATCCAATACTTGGGAATCTAGGATTATCAAACTAACTGGAAACTTATACTTTCCAAATTCTATCACTAGATCATGACATCCAAAGTTCACTATCATCTCTCCACTGGGAGAGCTTACTTTTATAGGACACCCAATAGTTTCAGTTGGAAGTCCATTTTTATCAACAAATGCTCTTGATATGAATGAATGCGATGCGCCGGTATCAAAAATAACAAGTGCTGGAAAAGAATTAAGCTTGAACTTACCAGCCACAGCATCAGACTCTTCATATATTTATTCCACATTGGTGTGGTTCACTTGTCCCTTCTAGAAAGGGTTGGGCTTGTTGGCTCCTTCAACTTTCTATTCTGGGCATTCATTTGCATAGTGCCCAGTTTTCTTGCATTTGAAGCACTCAACCTGACTGATATCTCTTTTAGCAGGCTGACTCCTATTGCCATTACCACTATGGTGGCTCTTGTGTCCACTCTTGTGGTTCTTATACTTGTCATTGTCATGGCTGCGGTGGTGCTTGTTGTCATGGTGACGGTTACTGTTGTGGTGGATGTTGTACTTCCCATGCTTGTGCAATCGAAAACCTCGACTATCATCACCATGGGAACGCTTGTGAGATGATCACGAGCTGTGCTTATCAAAGTTATGCTTTCTCTTTCTACTCTCAACCTGCTTCATCTTGCTTTCCAAGATGGTGGCCTTGTCACAAAGTGATTTATATGTTGGGACATAGGCAACAAATAGTTGCAGGTTCATCTCATCATTAAGTCCCTCAAGGAACTTCTCCTTCCTCTTGGCATCAGTATCAAACTCATCCGATGCGTAGCGTGCCAGATTGTTGAACTCCTCAATGTATTCAGCCACACTGCGGTGACGCTGTTTCAGATTGTGGAACTCTTTCTTTTTCAAGTTTATCACTACTGATGAGATGTGATCTGTACGGAATCCATCCTCAAAAATATCCCAAGTCACATCTTCAAGGGAGTGGTGATCTGAAAGTTGTCCCACCATGTTGCTGCTGGTCCTTCAAGCAGATGTGCTGCGAACCTGACTTTTTCCAACAGTGACCAAGTCCTTATTCATAGAGCGTAGCCAGCCATTGGCTACCATTGGATCAGTGGTTCCCGAGAACTTGGCTGGACTCAACCTCAAGAACCTTGTAAGCATGTCAAATGATGGTGGGTTCTTCTGATTGTTGTTGTTGTTATTGTTGTTGTTGTTATTATTCTGATTTGATTTGCCATGAATTGGGTCATCATCTGCATCAACTGTGCTTGAGCTGTCATTAGCTGCTGCATCTCGGGATTGACGTTATTGTTGTTGGTTTGGTTGGGATTTGCACGACGTGGAGGCATTTGTGGTTCCCATAAGCATAAGTAATGAGATATAACCCATAGATGCAATGCACAATACATCATATAGCAACAAACGCAATAGACAATCACAAGATAAAACATAGAGTTTGAACCATGTAAACAACAAGTTTTGGGAAAAGTAAACACAATAGCAAGCCATCCACATGTTGGATGATCATTGTGACTCAATAATCAAAGTATGATAAATAAAAGATAGTCGAGTAGTCTACACTACTCCTCCATGTCGACCTCCACGTCCACAAGAGTGAGTCCGGCTAACTCCATGGTTGTCTTGTACTCCTCGACACTAGTGGTCAAGGCCTCGTCCTTCGCACGGAGAGCTCTCTTCCACGAACGCAGCCTCTCTATCACTCCCTGCTGAGTCTCTAGCTTGAAGTCCTTGGCCTCTATCTCGGCCCTCATGTCCTTGATCTTCTTGTTTATGTCTTGGACTCTTTTCTCCTGATTCTTGAAATTCTTGTCCTGGTTCTCAAATCTGGCCTCCATCTCCTTGACGATCTCATCTTGCTCCACGAAGAGCTTGTCCTTCTCCCTCAACTGAACCTACAGCTCGTCATTTCGAAGCATGACGTTGGTCCTATCTGTGTCAAGGTGTCTAATAAGACCCTCTAGGTCCTGGAGGTACAAACGAACTGGATCTATCGTCTCTCTAGAAGCGCCCTCATACACCAATGCTTATCCCTCCTCATCACGTCTCCCGAACGGGTGGAAGTACAGGCCCCTGAGCTCGGTGGCGTGGCGTCCGCAGAGACGTCCGAGTAGGTCCTGCATGACTACCTCAAGTCCCTTCTCCTTGTCATCGTGCATCAGCTTAAGGTAATCTCCTCCGTGGGTGGCTCCGTCTGGCGTCCCAGTTGTGTGACTCTAAAGCCCCAAAGATCCTTCCTCTCGAAATTGGTAAGCTGGAGTGCCTTGATACTAGGAAGTGGGAGGTTGAGCACACTAGTGAACTGCATGATACGTGAACCAAAGCGAGTTCCATTGAACTCCTCGGAAGTGCTGATCACAAAGCTAGGCATCTAATGTATAAGATAGAAAAATATTAGAACAACACAAGTAAGAGAAAGACAACAGGATAGTACAATGGAAGAAAAAAGCATACAATCATCCATAAAACATACAAGTCATGGCATACAAAATTTCTACCACAAGCACTAAGGTTCAAACATAACTTAGACAAATTTTTGCGAGAAAAAGACAAGTGTGGTGGTCCAACTAGCAGAGTACGTTACAATTCTCACTCATATGCTAAGTCTATGATATCTTCCCTTAGACGTTTTATGGCGGTCTCTAAGTCTTGGGTATACTTCTTCTCCTCCTTAAGGTCATTTTGGGTATTGACCATCCTATACTTGAGTCTTTCACCAAGCTCCTTGATAGCATTCCAAGCTGCATTTCTTGTAGAGTCAAAGAATGCCGTATACATTTTTGAGTTGGTGCCCATGTAGAATCCCGACTCTTTGTGGTTGTCTCCCTAGTTTTTGTACAAGTGAAGTTGCACCCACCAATACTCCTCTCCTTCATCCACAACTGGAAATCCCTTGTACATGGCCTCACCATGTATCCCCAAGTCATGGTCATGAGTGGTCCCTTCTTGAAGTCTTAGTTGATGGTGGTCATCTACAAATTGAGAAAAGAATGAAGATTAGAAAAGGTTTACGAGAAGAAAAAGACAAGTGTGGAATTTGCAAAGAGTTGCATCTTTCCTCGGTGGTTTCTGAGTCTAATCCAACTTAGGGTCATAATCCTACATGCAACCTGGCTCTGATACCATCTGTAAGACCCCACCTTTATAAGGTAAAGGTCCCTATGATTGCAATGCTAGTCCCTAGATCAAATGGTAGCATCCATAGTTTAAGATGAAGTACACAGATACAAAGGTCTTTATTACATCGTCATTCCAGAGATCAACGTAGTCTTTTACAACTCAATAGCCAAAGGCTGGTACAAGAGTTCATATCGTAAAGTAAATAACTATAAGTCTTCATCTTCATGTGCCACAGGCAAGCATGTTGAGTGTAGACTCACAACCCTAATCTCCATCAAAGTAACCTGCAACATCATAAGTTACAGCCAAAGTGGGTCAATACATTTGGAATTGTATTGGAAAGTGATACCATAGTAGAATAATAGTAGCTATCATCTATATGAATTTGGCTAAGTGTAGCTTAGGCTTGCTTTGATGAAAATAGGTTTTCTTATCAGTTGAAAACACTAAGTTTTTGTTTGTCAAAATCACCCAAGGAACCACCAATAGACATTGGTGAACCTTTAACCCTTGTTCAACCACAAGTTTTAACTTAGAAATTGGGATGAGGAGATCCTTGCTAGCTTCAATGTCTTGATGCTCAAATTGTCCGTTGCCAGGGACACGGCTAAGTACTTAGGTTTTACCCTCTCGAGAGGTGGTGCACTTTCCCCACAATACTCGACATGCATCGAGACGAGATCTTTAAGAAGCCTTCCCTTAGACCACCATGGATGTGTTCCAACCTATCACCCTACCACCATCTGTCCATCTGGCTAAGTTATTGCAACCTATATGATCAAGGTAGAGCCCATATGCCATGTGGTTGCACTAGAAGCTTCTAAACACTAAGTATCTCAAATCCCTTTGTTCCAACCTATCACTACTAGATAAAAGGCTATAGGAGACATGCTTATAGGAGGCACATTTAGACCATATGTGCCTCCTATAAAATAGGCGAGGCGCACTCCTTCTCCATGCGCCTCTAGTATAAAAATAGGCGAGGAGCATATGATAAGAATGCGCCTCCTATAATTCCTGTACGAACAAAATCAAGCAGCTCCAGATTATGCGAGGCACATTCTAGTCATATGCGCCTCCTATATATCAGATAGGCGAGGCGCATATGGGAAAAATGCGCCTCGCATAATCTGTGTGGACCCGGATGTTGGTAGATGCTCTAATATGCGAGGCACATATGGTCATATGTGCCTCCTATACTTGATACGCGAGACGCATATGATCATATGTGCCTCAAGTAACTCCTATAGGACCGAGTAGAAATAGATGGCCGCATAGGCGAGGTGCATATTAGTCATATGGGCCTCCTATATATCAGATAGGCGAGGCGCATATGGGAAAAATGCGCCTCGCATAATATGTGTGGACCCGGATGTTGGTAGATGCTCTAATATGTGAGGCACATATGGTCATATGCGCCTCCTATACGTGATAATATGCGAGGCGCGTGTAGTATAATGCGCCTCCAGTAAATCCTTGCACCGACTCTCCCACATGCACGTGCAGATCTTTGCCCACACGCGGTCAAAGCGGACCCGCGACCCCACACCAACCCCGCACAGCCGCACTTCGCTCGCGGCCCAACACCCCACCTCGTAACCCCCTCGTCTCTTCTGGCATCTGGCTGCCTACCACCCCAGCGCCCCGACCTCCTTCTTGCTGCCTCCGCCGCTAACCTTCCTCCCGCCTGCCGCTCTGCCCACCGCCCCGAGCCGACCTCGCCAGATCCCCTTCCGCCCCCGCATGTCATCGCATCGCCCTCCGCCGCCAGTTTCCATGTCCGCGTTGCCTAGGATCCTTAACCTCACCCGCTCGCTCCCCGCCGCCTCGCCCTCGCCCTCGCCGCGGCGGCTGGATCCCCCTTCCCCTTGTACCCAGCCTATAAATATCCCCGATCCGCCGCCTACTCCCTCCCTTCGCGCCGCTCCCACGTGCCCGAGCTCCGCTTCACTCCTCCGATCCGATCTGCACTGCCACGCTACGGAGGTAACTAGACTCCTCCTCCTCGCCCCCTTCTCCCCCAGTTACCAATGATATCCCTCCTTCCTTTGGTCCAGTTTCGGGTCCGCTCGTTCGCGCCGGCGGAATTCTCCCCGGAAGACGAGAGCCGCCCGCGCCTGGGATTGATTCCGAGGGGCAGGTTGGGTGACACTGTGCTGCGCTAGTGTGTCCATGCGCAGTTCCCTGTTTGTTAGAGCCGGACGTGGCGCCTTCCGGGACCACGTAATTGCGGGCGAGGTAACGAAAAAGGCTGATTAGGCACACTCACGCCGCTGAATCATAACGAGCGACGGAGAATTCCGTCAGGAGCGTGATTTTGTTTTCCGCGATCGGTTACAAGGTCGTCTGAATCCCCCTCTTCCTGGAGGCTTTCCAGGTTTTCTAGGCTGGAATCCGGTAGTACCCAGAACTGTTCGGGTCTTTGTTGTTGTTTTCTGCTTCGATTTGTGGGGTGGCGTTTGCTGATTACGAATTCTTATTGCTCCTAGCGCGGTTAAAGTTGAGCGCGTGGCTGGACTGGAGCCAGTCGGCACCTAATAAGTGGATTTTCTGTACTAGCTAGCTTGGACAAGCCCAGATTACGATGACAGTTCAATACCACTCTCCATGCGGCTCCTCAATATATTTCAGCCAATACTGTCGTTTAACAAAACGTTCATGTTTATATAGTTTCTTGGATTATAATATTACCTCCTTATTATGGATCGGAGGGAGTACCAGATTTGACGACTATTAAAATGTGTGATGTGTTGATGTAAAAATAAATAAAACAGTTGGTTGATCGGTTCCACCATTGAGTCAAAGGAACGTGATGCTGATGTCTAGTCCTAGTTTCAAAGTATGCAGAATATTCTGATGTGCTGATCTTTCACTTCATCATTGTCCCTGCCGAGAAATATGGCATGTTATGCTAGACTATTGACATGATGGTCGTTTTGAACATTAATGATTAGTGGCTTCCTGGCAGCTAGCTGGTTCTTGATGTTGTTGAAATAATAGTCCATTATTGTCTAATTTGGCTGGTCTGGCTATTTAGAGTTCAGGTCTACCTTAAAAAATCACAAATTGTGCAGTAATTAGTAGTATTCCTTGAAATATATAGCTAGTCAACTTACAATGATATCATGCGTGTTCACTTCTCAGATATCTGGATAGTGACAATGCTTCCATTCATAAAGGATAATTTGCACATTGTATTAGCATGTCTTGCTGTGAATTTGTGATGACATTTTTATGTAAAATATGTTTCTCCCGCCTTGATGAAGGAAACAGGGGCACCAGAATTGCATCAGTGTTGAGCAAGGCAACACTTCAGGATGGATATGTCACATACCCATGGGATCAGAAGATGTGTGACTCATTGTGCTCGCCCTTTTCCAGCAGCTGCCTCTCAATGCTCATCCTCCCCAAGTTGCTGGACCTGAACGCAAGTCGATACAAGTTGTTTCAAGATACATTGGCTAGAGCTCTGTCGTTGGAGTTGTAACGTGATTGTGAACTTGTACTTGGAGGTGTGAACTTGTGTCACAAACACTTGGTGTTGTGTGAAAACTTGGTATTTGTTGATTCTAGTTGATGTATGGACTTGTATGTCGCGATTGATGTGTAATATACTTGTATTCATGTTGGTTCTATTATTCTTTGGCCAATTGCAAGTTTGTGTGTTGTTTATACTGTATTCTGGACTGTATTATATATTTGAATATCTGTATACTGTATCTATAAAACTTGAATTTTGAAAATATTATAGGAGGCGCATATAGAACACTATAGGAGGCGCATATACAATAAATATACGAGGCACATTATAAAACATATGCGAGGCGCATATGTTACGCGCCTCCTATATTTAAAATATGTGAGGCGCATATCGATATGCGCCTCCTATAATAGGAGGCGCATATAATATATGCCTCGCATAAAAAATAGGCGAGGCTCAAAGCTAGAGGCGCATATGATATGCGCCTCGCATAAGCTTTTAGGTGCGCCTCGCCTAAGGTTTTCTCTAGTTGTGGTTGTTTTATTAAGCAAAAACACAAGTCAAAGACTTAGCAAAATTTCCATAGCATGTATATAATCCACTCTTGTTTGCTACTGGCTAGGATAAGCATGATAAGATAACAAGTATCTTAACTTAGATAAATTTATACCAAGACTACAACTACTAGGATTTCCCAAGGCATAGCATAGTTCATACTTAGCAAAAACTCCATGCAAGCCCTATTCAAAATATCACTAGTGCATAGTCAAAATAATAGGAAAAAATACATGAAGCACCACTTTCCTTGGTAGTTGGGGGAGTAGCAACAATCCTCACACTCACAATCACCACTAGCACCAAAATCTACACATAAAATGATAGCACCAAAAATTACATACAAATAATCAAGAAAAAATAAATATGAATGCATGCAAATGCAATGGAATGAATTTTCTATACTAAAAAATCTAAACAAACAGTACTGAACACAAAACCATCTAATTCAAGTCTAAAAAAACTTGTATTTGCCTCAAAACAATTTTATAAACATTTTATATAGTCAAATTATACCTATAAAGTGTTCTGAATAAAATTATATTTTTATAGAAGAAAAATAAAAATTTAATCCCACATTAATGTAGGATTTATTTTTTGAATCCATTGATATATTATTTGCAAAATTTGGCCAAACAGAACTAAAGATATGAATTTTACAAGTTTTAATCTCTAATAGATTCAAAAACAGATTTTAAATCTAAAATCCAGACATGTGGGCGCTCCTGATTGGTCAGTACCGCTTCGTGCGGATCAAGCGCGTAGACCGTTGGATCTAAGTCAGATCTTGTGGCTCAGATCTAACGATACCGCTTCAGACTACGATCTAATCTAAACCCTAGGATCTAGATCTGGCGGCGCTGACGCATGCGACCAAAGACTGGCGGAACGAATGGGGGCTAGCGGCAGCGCTTCTGCCGGCGATGCTCCGGCGATTCCAGAGGAGGCTAGGGGTTGTGGTGATGCTTACCAGCGTCGCACGGTCGAGAGGAAGCTCAAGGTGGCTTCGGCTTGGATAGGGGCGTGCTACTGCGGTCGCTAGGGTTTGTCGGAGTTGCTGACAGCATCGGGTACGAGTTGGCAAAGACGATGGTGATGCTCTGGATCACCCTAGCGCAAACCAAGTGTATCAGGACATACGCAAGGTTCAAGCGAACAAGATGGTTTGATTCAGAGGCCAAGGGGCGGTCGCGTCTTAACGGGATTTCTCGTCGGAGATGGGGACGGCGTCGGGTGCTCACGGCGCTTGACGAAGTCGACGTTCGGAATACCTCGTCGGAGTTTGTCGGACAACGGGGTGTTGAGCTCAAATGCGTGCAGCCTAGTGGCGATCTAGCAAGGGAAGTTGGGGGAAAATGACTGTGGTGCGGAGAGGTTTAAGTAGCCAGTGGGGGCGAGTGAAAGGGCATTTATTGTCATAATCACTTTTGGTGTTCGGTAACAACAAGTAGATCATTTTACAGTTTGTCACTGTCCACAGGTTGATATTATGATAAGTGAAAAGCACTCTCCACTTGGGAAAAGTCCACACTCGTTTGACACATTTCTGGAAACTCCAGACCAGAGTCTCCGACCTGCCAAGACCGGAGTCTCCGATGTGGTCCGGAGTTTCTGGACTTATCTCCGGTAGGGTCTTCAGATATGGGCTGGGACATTCTGACTAGGGGTCCGGATCCTGCACCGGAGGATACTCCGGAGTCTCCAGACCTTATTTAGTATGGAGACTCCGGTGTTGGAAGACCGGAGTCTCCGGTGTTGCTGGGTCGGGATTGTTCTGGGTCATTCAGATGGGCGGTCCGGAGGCTGGTCCGGGGATTGGCCGGAGTCTCCGGTCTGACTTGTCTACAACGGTCAGAAAAACGGTTCGTGGAGGGGGCTGCCTATAAAAAGGGACCCTTATCTTCTTCCTCCAGTTGCTCGAGCTGCTCAAGAACACCAACCCCATTAGAGCCACAAAATCTACAAGATCTCTTCATCCAACCATCGAAAGTCATTGATCTTTGGAGAATCGAAGTAGGAGGCCTTGATCTACATCTTCACCAAGAGAGATCTTCATTTCCCCCTCATTCACTTGAGGGCCCCCAAGCTCTAGTGTTTCATTGGAAACCCTAACTTTGATTTGGTTTTTACAAGCTTGTCTTTGATTTGTCTTGACAGCTTGCTTGCATTTGGGAGCCTCCAATTAAGTTGTGGATGTTTTCCCCGAACTTGTTGTAAAGGTGTCGGCTTCCACTTCGAAGGTTGCCGATATAGTGGAAGGTGGATCGAGCCCGTTGGGGTGAGATTCATCGGAGAACAAGGGAGGCCTCTCGTGGCGTTGGTGGTTTGAAACCACCCCCTCTCCAAACGTAGACGTACTTCCCCTCAAAAGGAAGGAACTACGGGAAACAAATCCTTGTGTCTCCGCGTCCACTCCTTTGGTTACTTCTATCCTTTACCGCACTTTACTTACTTGTTCTTGCTTAGTGTTGTGTTAGCTTGTGCTTGGTTGACATAGAGGTAAATTCACCATAGTTGCATATTCTAGAGAATTTACCTTTCTTGTCAAACCCTAATTTTAAAAAGAGTAAAATTTGAAGTAGCACCTATTCACCCCTCCCTCTAGGTGCCCATACGATCCTTTCAATTGGTATCAGAGCCTCGACTCTTTATTTGGGCTTTACCGCCTAAGAGAATATGGGTAGCCACGACGGGGATGGTGGTGGTGAGCCGACCACGGTGACCATGGAAGATCTAAAAAACTTGTAAACAAGATTGAGCTCTTCCTTGGTCAACGAAGTCAAGAAGATGCTTGAGCAACTTCTTAAAGACAAAGAAGGATCATCACCCCCATATCCTCAAGAGTTTCCACCATCCGTTTTACCTAAAGGGAATACGTCGGTATCCCCCGAGGGTATGATGGTGGGGGGTAAACAAGACAACGCTAATTCCTCCACACAACTTGATGGGGGGAAAGGTGAGCACCGTGATTCTTGGTACTCTCCCGATCCTCCCATCCCTCACCCTCATGTGTACAATATAGGTGAAGCACCTAAGCTTGAAGGGTCTTCTACTTTTGCTCAATGGCAATCACTAATTAGCACTCATGTGCACAGCTCTTGCATTGAACTATGGAACATCATCGAGCATGGACTCTTTATTGGGGATCCAACCAACTTGACAAGAAGAGAGATTGTAAACAGTCAACTCAATGGCACTGCCTTGCACATGATTCAACAAGGATTGGGTACAAAGAATTATCCACACATTGAGCACTTTAGCATTGCCAAAGAAGCTTGGGATGCCCTCACGGTATTGTTTGTTGGAAATGAGAGTATGAGGAGGAATCGGTATAATGCTCTAAGCAATGAAGCCGAAGGCTTCTACATGTTGGAAGGAGAAGATCATGAAGACATGTACCGAAGGCTAAAGACCACCGCCACCGCTTTTAGAAATGTGGGTGCCTCACATGTGGATGATGCATGGATAAAAAGGAAATATGTGAGTGCACTCATGCCCTTTGAGCCCACGGACTTGAAGAGCTTACAAGGAAGACACAACTACCATCTCATGACCTCCAATGAAGTTATGCAAGAGATGTCCGCTTTCAAGGTTGCCGCCAAGAATGCCAAAGATGGCCGTGCTCGTGCCCTTGGTATGAGCAATATTGTCAATGTTGCTTTGAAGGCCAAAGTTGTGGATCATGGGGATGAAGATGATAGTGACGAAGGACTGTCCATGGACCATCCCGATGAATTCAAGATTGCTCATAGTCAATACATGGCCTTCTATGCAAAGAACTTTTGGAAGAACCCCGCCAAGGCCAAGATGGAAATGCAACGAAGAAGCAACTCAAATGGGAAAAGAGAAAATACTACTAGATTGAGAACTTGCTTCAATTGTGGTGAGTGCTATCACTTTGTGGCAAGTTGTCCCTATGAGAAGAGAGAATATCATGGGGGCAAGCTTGTGTTGAAGAAGACTCTCAAAGCACCTTACAAGAAACCCTTCATCAAGAAGAATCCCATCAACAAAAAGTCGGAAGAAATTGTCTTGATCACTCATGAAAAATACTCCTCCGACAATGAAAATGATGAAGATGAGGAAGAGGAAACTTCTAATGGTGTGGCAGCTCTAGCCACTACTTCTACTCTGACATTCTCACTCTTCGATTCTCCAAATGAGAACTCTCCCATCAAGAACGTCACTTGCCTTATGGCAAGAGGAACGGAGGTATCCTCATCATCTCACTCTACTCCCTTAGAAAATGATGAAATTGATGATGAGATGTCTCTTGATGTTAAAAAGGAATTAATTGCCTTTGATGAGTTTATGACTAACCTACAAGGAGATGCTAAGATACATTTTGGAAACATCTTAGATCAACTTTCCCATACACAAGATCTTCTTGATGTAAGATGTAAACTTGGGCATGAACACATGATTGAGCTAGAGGATATAAACAATGCTCTAGAAGAAGAACAAGAAACTAGGTTGTCACTAGAATTAAAACTTGAAGGGCTTGATGAGGACAATGACACTATTGTTAACAAACTCATCAAAGAGCATGATCATGCTATTGCTAAATACAAAAGGGCTAAAAAAGACAAGATTGAGTTTGGTGTGGTTCATGAAAAACTTGTCGAGGACTTTAGTTTGCTTAACAAGGCCCACAAGGCCTTGGAGAGTGAACTCTTGTCTCTCACAAAGTCCCATGAAACGCTTCAAACTCAATTGGCCAATATTCCTTCACCAAGTAACTTCATTCCATCTAGTAGTACAACTATTCTTGAAGAGAATGCTAGGTTGAAGGGGGAGCTTGCCAAGGCCACATTTCCACAAGGCAACAAGTCCATTGATGATCTTTTGAGAAAGCAAAGGCCTAGTGGTGATAAAGGGGGCATTGGTTTTGTCTCCAATACTAAGAAGAAGAACAACAATAAGAAGAAGGCCAATCCCACACATGAGACTAACAAGGCCATTGTGGGTAGTAAGACCACAAGTGGTAAAACTATGTCTCATGATGATTTTGCGGGAAGTGCTAACCCTCACTATGTTCTAATGCGTGATTATTATGGTGATGTGTATGCACAATATGTTGGCCCATATGATGGTTTTATTGCTTGGTCTATTTGTGTTCCCAAGACCCTTGTTGCTAACAAAAGAGGACCCATTGAAAAATGGGTACCTAAAAATTTGCTTGATATTTTGTAGACATATGCTTTCGGGGGTTCAAAGTGGGTGCTTGATAGTGGTTGCACAAGTCATATGACCGGAAGCTCGTCTATTTTCAAGGACTTAAAGACAAATGATGATCAAATCACCGTGACATATGACGACAAGTCAAAGTCTGAGGTAATGGGTTTCGGCAAGGTTGTGGTTGCTCACGACATTACACTCGTGAACGACATGCTTGCTGAGATTCTTGGATACAATTTACTTTCAGTCCGTGCTCTTGGAAAGATGGGTTTTGTCGTCTTTCTTGATGATGATATTGTGGTCCTCATGTGGAGCAAGTCTCTCAAGGTCGCTTTCGTTGGGTACGTCGAACATGACTTGTGTGTGGTGGACTTTTTGAGGAAAGCCACTACAGGTCCAATGTGCTTATTCGGAAAGGCCGATGTGGGTTGGCTATGGCATCGCCGACTATCCCATGTCAATATGAGAACTTTGCAAAGTCTCCACAAGGAGGGCCATATTGTTGGACTAAAAGAAAATGCTTCCTTTGCCAAAGATCGTGTTTGTAGGGCATGTGTTCTAGGGAAAATGCATGATGCTCCTCACAAGCCTAAGAACCACATCAAGTCCACCAAGATCTTGGATCTTCTCCATGTGGACCTCTTTGGTCCTCCATCTCATGCAAGTATTGGTGGGAAGAAATATTGCTTGGTGATCGTTGATGACTTTTCAAGATACTCATGGGTATATTTCTTCAAGTTGAAGAGTGAGACCCAAAAGACATTCATCGACTTCATCAACATGGTTCAATGTCAGTACAATTTTCCCGTATTGATCATAAGAAGTGACAACGGCACTGAGTTCAAGAACTACACCTTGAATGATTTTCTTAGTGATGAGGGGATTAAACATCAATATTCCGCTGCATACACCCCTCAACAAAATGGTGTGGCCGAAAGGAAGAACCGGACTCTTATTGAGATGGCTAGGACCATGTTGGCGGAGTTTAAATCTCCATATAACTTTTGTGCTGAAGCCATCTCCACCGCATGTCATGCTTCAAACCGGCTCTACCTCCACAAAGAAATCAACAAGACTCCATATGAAATACTTACCGGTAACAAGCCCAACATATCTTACTTCCGAGTGTTCGGTTGTAAGTGTTTCTATCTCATAAAAGGTGTTCGTTTGTCCAAATTCGAATCTAAAGCATTAGAGGGTATTTTTTGGCTGTGGTCTCGAATCTCACACTTATAGAATCTATGATAAGCTCTCCGGAGCCGTCATAGAATCTTGTAGTGTGACCTTCGAAGAATATAATGGTCCCCAAGGGGGGCGTGTTGATGCTTGTGATGCAGATGATGAAATGCCTCAGGATGCCATAGGAAGAATGGGTGTGGGATATATCCGCCCCATTGAGGAACCCCTTATGGCGGATCGAGAAGAACTATGCTCCACTCAAGTGGATCCCTCATCTTCACAACATCAACAAGCTCCATCCACCGAGGAGGACAATGAATCAAACCAAAGACAAGATGTAGACCCTCAACACGATGATCATTGTGACAACTCTAGTCAACGGGGAGCTTGCTTCTTTCGCCCGGGTGTCAAGTGGTGCCAAGGCAATTTCTCAAGGAAGATCCGTACAAACTGC
Organism: Avena atlantica; assembly: GCA_910589765.1. Classification (NCBI taxonomy): domain Eukaryota; kingdom Viridiplantae; phylum Streptophyta; class Magnoliopsida; order Poales; family Poaceae; genus Avena; species Avena atlantica. Next base: position 110,859,845 of record OU342735.1, read on the forward strand.
TTTGAAACAAGCTCAAATTGATGCAAGAAGAGCACTTGATCATGACCAAGGTCAATCTTTGCCTCTAGATGAAGAGGATGATTCCAATGATGATCAAGGTCAAGTTAATAGTCAAGACGAGGATCAAAATGATGAAGAGGGTCCCCCAAGAAACAACACGGAGATCCACGCTCATCGCGAAGCTAGAAAAGAAAGAATGTTGGAATTAAGAGACCACACTCTACAAAATGTAGTTGGTGATCTAAGGAAAGGTATTTCCACAAGAGCACAATTGAAGAGGTTCAGTGAAGACCAAGCACACATCTCCATGACTGAACCAAATAAAGTGTGGGAAGCTCTTAAAGATTCGGATTGGTTAGAAGCTATGCACAAAGAACTCAACAACTTCGAGAGAGACAAAGTATGGAAGTTAGTGGAGAAGCCAAAGGATTGCCACAATGTCATTGGAACAAAGTGGATATTTAAGAACAAGCAAGATGAGCATGGAATCATAGTAAGAAACAAGGCTAGATTGGTTACACAAGGGTTCTCTCAAATTGAAGGAATTGACTATGGAGAGACATATGCACCCGTGGCTCGCCTTGATTCCATCCGTATCCTTCTTGCTTATGTGGCACATCATAACTTTAAGTTACAACAAATGGATGTAGAAAGTGCATTTCTTTATGGCCCATTAAATGAATTGGTATATGTTAAGCAACTCCCGGGATTTGAGGACCCCAACCTCCTAAACCATGTCTACAAACTTGATAAGGCGCTCTATGGGCTCAAGCAAGCCCCACGCACGTGGTATGAGCACCTTAGAGAGTTATTGTTTAACCGTGGTTTTGAGGTTGGGAAAATCGATCCCACTCTTTTTACTAAGAAAGTCAATGGGGAGATTTTTGTATGCCAAATATATGTTGATGATATCATCTTTGGCTCATCTAACAAAGCTTTTAATGATGAATTCTCAAAGCTTATGACTAGTAGGTTCCAGATGTCTTTGATGGGGGAGTTGAGAGTATTTCTTGGTTTTGAGATCAAGCAAGTTAGAGGAGGGACATTCTTCAATCAAGCCAAGTATACTCAAGATATGCTCAAGAGATTCAATATGCAAGATTTAAATGGAGCTCCCACTCCCATGGCTACAAAGACTCATCTAGAACAAAATCCTAATGGTAAAGATGTGGATCAAAAGGTATACCGGTCTATGATTGGTTCTTTGATTTACCTTTGTGCATCTAGACCCGATATTGTGTTGAGTGTAGGTGTGTGTCCAAGATATCAAGCGGCTCCTAAGGAAAGCCATTTAATGGCAGTCAAGAGAATCTTTCGATATTTAGTTCATACCCCATTTTATGGTCTTTGGTATCCTCGAGGCTCAACATTTGCTGTTTGTGGATACACGGATTCGGATTGGGCGGGGGACAAGGATGATAGAAAATCAACATCCGGGGCTTGCCAATTCCTTGGTAGGTCCTTGGTATGTTGGTCTTCCAAGAAGCAAAATTGTATATCTCTCTCCACCGCCGAAGCCGAGTATGTGGCAGCTGCTAGTGCTTGCACCCAATTGCTATGGATGAGGCAAACTTTAAAGGAATACGGTGTCCATTGTGACAAAGTGCCTCTTCTATGTAACAATGATAGTGCCATCAAGATTGCCTACAACCCGGTGGATCACACAAGGACAAAGCATATTGAGATTCGCCATCACTTCATTAGAGATCATGTTGCTCGAGGTAATATTGATTTATCATATGTATCAACCAAAGATCAACTTGCCGATATCTTCACGAAGCCACTTGATGAAGCAAGGTTTTGCTACTTGAGGAATGAACTAAATGTCGTAGATTCAAGGAGCTTGACTTGATTTTCTTGCACTCTCACCTATGCTTCAACTCATATTTGGTTTAGGTGTAGGCATGGATATAGGGGGAGTGCGGTCCTAATTGATTGGACCATCCCTCCCCCCATTATGCCCAAAGCAATCAAAATCATTCCTCTTAATATCATTTAGTGATATGATCTTAATGATGAGTTTTGGTAATGGACCCAAGATATATCTTCGTGGTGCCAAGCCAAGTATACTCAAATATGGTGGCCTAGGCCACCGCCCTCTCTCATTCGAGAGGTTGGTGTCATTTTCTTGATTCTAGTCTCTTGGAGCTTTTCTGAATGTTATTGTGAATTCCTATGGCTCTTGTTGGTTCTTCACAGTTTGATGTCTCAACCCAAGCCCTATCCCTATCTTAAAAACTGTCTATCTCTCATATATGTACCTAAAACACCTTTCCTGGAACTTTTGGTCGAGGAGGATCGGAGTCTTCGGTGTACATACACCGGAGTCTCCGGTGTAGACCGGAGTCTCCGGTCCGGACGGTTTCTATCACTTAAAGAAGGGGGGCGGGGTGAACTGGTACACCAGTTCCATACACGAAAAATAAGGTTTTGAACTTGGAAGATCCTCCGGAAAGGTTTAAAAACCTATCGGTCGTATTTGGATCTATAAAGAAACAGGCATAGATTTCACATCTATGAAATATTTGACATGTCGGTAAAGTATTTTACAACAATGTTAAAGGAGTTGACTATGACAAGATTTGATCTTTCATAGTGATATTTAGTCTGGACAGATTAAAGTAGCAACCACTACATATAATTTGGTATATGGTAGATGAATAAACAAAACAAAATTCTTCTAATAGAATGGTTACCTAGGAAATGTACAAGACACGGTCCAAAGGGTTTTGTTAAATTCAAAGGATGCTAAAAGGGCATGCAAACTTCAATGGTTGAAGTCAGCATCACGGAGTTGGAATCTTCATCGTGATGAAAAAGGAGTTTTCATCATGATACGATGAAGATGTTTGCATTCGCAAGAAATTAAGTGGGAGCGCTAAGACATATTTCTAATATATTATGTGGAGGACATCTTGTTGATTGTAAATAATGTATCTTTTATTGAAAAAGGTTAAGAATTTCATTTCGATGAAAGACTTAGGAAAAACCCGAATATTTAGCATGAATGTCTACATGGATAGACTGTGAGGCTAATATGGTTATGCCAAACGTACATATATGAGATATTGAAGGGGTTCAATATAGAAACGACAAGAAAAGGATCTTGTCGCATGGAAAAGAATTGAATCAAGATTCAAGTGTATCGACACTTGATAAGTGAAACAAGATTCAAGTGATTTGCCACTTGATGAGTGAAATCACAACAATGTTTTGATCAATCATACCATGATATGTACACATCCAGATATGTCCTATGCTCTAAGTGTTATGAGCATATACCAGAATAAATCATAAAATGATTATTGGACAATAGCAAGGATATTCTTATGATCTTTTGGAAGAACTAAGAATATATTTGTGTAGAGGTGACAAACAATTACAAATAGTTCATTGTAAAGTGTTACATTGATACTAGTTTTGTCACAAGATACAAATTAAGTTTATCTCAATTTAAACTATGGGTGGAACAATGTAATGGAAATGAGATTCCATGATGGATTTGGATGAATTCCAAAGTTAAGACATTATGACGGATACTACAACAAAAAGGCTAAGTATATGACTGCTATAGTAGCAGCAGAGGAGGGCATTTGTGTCAAGTAGTTTGTTGCCAAACTAAGGTGTGGTTCGCAACGGGCTAACACTCAAGATATATTGTATGATAATAGTATCGACATGATTTAACCCCAAGGAACTAAAGGTCTCACCAAAAGACCAAATTTATACAATGCCATCTCATTGGAGAATGAGTGATGCGTGAAGACACAAAGATATGCAAATACACACAGACCTAAAAGCGTCAGATCTGTAGATTATGATAACCACTTGCAATCTCTTATATGGAACACTAGAAAGCCATAGGTGTTCAATACGCAAAAAATTTTCAAACTAGATTATTGTCTCTAGTGCAAGTGGGAGACGGAAGGGAATATGCCCGAGAGGCAATAATAAACTGGTTATTATCGTATTCCTTATTTATGATAAATGTTTATTTTACATGCTATAATTGTATTAATACGGAAACGTTAATACATGTGTGTTTAATAAACATAAGGAAGTTCCTAGTTATGCCTCTCTTATAAACTACCTCGTTGATTAACAAGATGATCAAAGATTTCTTGATCATGGACATTGGATGTTGTTAATAACGAGGTCAGAACATTGTTGGAATTATGTGATGAACATTCATCCGAAGTATAGCATTACGATCAAGGTCTTTGTGTTTATATTACTATAACATCATACGGAGTAATCTTAGTCCTTAGACCATGAGATCGTGTCAATCACTAACACCGGAAGAGTATCTTGATAACATCAAACGTCACACCGTAACAGGGTGATTATAAAGATGGGTTTAGCGCTACGAAGGTGTTATGTTGAGGCTCATGGAAAGTGGAATTTTCCATCCCGATGACGGAGAGATATACTCTGGGCCCTCTCGGTGATATCACATTGGTTAGCTTGCAAGCAAGTGATTTTATCACTAGAATGTTATATCAGGAGAACGAGAAAAGAGTACATGTCGATAACGAGATCAAACTAGGTATGGAGATACCGATGATCGAATCTCGGACATGTAATATATCGTGAGGCAAAGGGATTGATTTACATGCATATAAGGTTCACACGATCACAGAAGTGATCATTGAATATGTGGGAGCCAGTACGGATCTCCAGGTCCCACTGCTGATTATTGATCGAAGAGGGGTCTCGATCATGTATACATTATTCGTGAACTGTAGGGTGACACACTTATGGGATACCGACACCATTTGGAGCAAATAATATTCCAGAGAAAGAAAAAGGAAAGCGTAGGAATTTATTTCACTAGACACCGAAACTGTTTCGGTTGAAATTGCTGAAACTGGTTCTGCATGTGAAATTGAAATGTTATAAGGGGTTTTATGTGAATGTTTTTTAATTAGAGTAATTAACAAAATTCTGAATAAATAAATAAATAAAAGAGTTTTATTTAAATGAGAGCTTGCATTTAATTTGGTGGAAATTTAATGCATGTGAGTGGATTTTTGAGTGGAGGCCTTTTAATGGGAGTGGAGGCTTTTCATTTTGAGTGGGAGATCCACCCACGTGAATGTGGAAGAGGTGGGGGAAGCCACCATGGCTGGGCACCATGCCCCTTGGGGTGCCCCCTCTCCCTATAAAAGGTCCCCCTCTCATCCTCTCAAAGCACACCTCCTCGTGAAGGATCTCTCTCCCCCCTTTAGAATTTCCCCATGGTCTCGGATCAGCGAGATACATGTTCCCAGTGGCTTTTTCTGGAAGGAATTTTTGTTTCCGCTGCTTCACTGGAGCGAGGGCGTGGAGGTTGTCAGGGTACCCGGACGTGTGTGCAATCACGGATGCACCACTGATTTGCGGTGCTGGACTTGATGGTGCTGGACCGGCTAGACCAGATGGACTTCATCACGATCTTGAGATCGGCAAGCGTTCGTCTACATCATCCACGAAAACAACCTCGTTAACACTATTCAGTCTTCGAGGGTATGTATTCTATGGATGTATATCACCCGTTGCTTGTATCTAGTAGATAGATCTTGGTACATAGTTTTTCCCATCGTAGGATTTTTTTTGTTCTCTATGCTGCAAACCCTACAGAAACTACATCATCTCTGGTGATGATCGGACTTGGTGTAGTCGATTTGGTTCGTGTGATCACTAAAACAATGTGAGGAATGTTGTTTTGAGTGCGAGTTCGCCTAGTTAATTTAAGTATTAAATATGAACTCAATTTGTCATAAACTTAGTCTAAATTCTTTGTAAATATGTTGTAGATCACGGCGGGCCCTACCATCAATTTTAATGCATTCCTAGAGAAAGAAAAGTTGAAAAACAATGGAAGCAACTTCGTGGACTGGTTCCACAACTTGAGGATTGTCCTCAATGCTGGTCAATTGACCTATGTGCTGGATGCACCGCTGGGTGACCCACCTGCAGCTCATACTATCGATGAGGTGAAGAATGTTTTCCTCACTCGGAAGAATCAATACTCCATAGTTCAGTGTGCTATTTTGTATGGTTTGTAATCGGAGCTTCAGAAGCAGTTTGAGAACCGTGAGACTTATGATATTATCCGTGAACTCAAAATGATATTTCAGACTCATGCGGCAAATTGTGAGACCCTGGCGCATGGCTCAATAGGATTGATAGGAAACCCATACCAACAAGTTGCAACTACATTTTCGGAAGCTCATTCGAAAAGAACTCTATGGTCAAGCGTGCTTGGCCTAGAGCAATTCTAGGATGGGTGACCGACCGGGAAGTGGGTACCGGGTGTGCACGAGTGAGGACAAAGTGCGCAGAAAAGACTAGTGTTGGTCTGTGGGGTTAGTCTAGAGATCCTATTGAGCTGCCAGAAGTGACAGCCGTCGGTCCGGAGTGACCGGGGGTGTTACAAAGTGGTATCAGAGCCGACCCTCGCGGTTACATGGGCGTGTGCGGGTCAGTGGCAGACATGTGTAGCATGGCGCGTGTGGCCCGGAGTGGACACGGCATGGCAATGTGCCGACACTGGACGCACAGACGTGTGCCAAGAGGGGACGTTCCTGGCTTGTGGTTGATCGACGAGGATGTCGATCTTCTAAGGGTGGGTGTATATGAGACCCTGGCGCATGGCTCAATAGGATTGATAGGAAACCCATACCAACAAGTTGCAACTTATTTTCCGAAAACTCATTCGAAAAGAACTCTAAGGTTAAGCGTGCTTGGCCTAGAGAAATTCTAGGATGGGTGACCGACCAGGAAGTGGGTACCGGGTGCGCACGAGTGAGGACAAAGTGCGCAGAAAATACTAGTGTTGGTATGTGGGGTTAGTCTAGAGATCCTATTGAGCTTCCAAAAGTGACAACCGTCGGTCCGGAGTGACCGGGGGTGTTACACAAATGAAATCTATGAAGCCTCTGAGAAGTTTTTTAACTGCAAGATGCAAGATGGCGGCTCCATTAGCGAGCATGTGCTTAATATGTATATGTAGGGTTCGCATCATAGAAAACAAAAAATTCCTATGATGGGAACAACTAAGTACCAAGATCTATCTACTAGATACAAGCAACGAGTGGATATACATCCATAGAATACATACCCTCAAAGACCGAAAAGCGTTAACGAGGATGTACTCGTGTATGATGTAGTCGAACGCTTGCCGATCTCAAGATCGAGAAGAAGTCCATCCGGTCCAGTAGGTCCAGCACCATCAAGTCCAGCACCGCAAAGCAGTGGTGCATCCGTGATCGCACACACGTTCGGGTACCCCGACAACTGATGACCCACAAGTATAGGGGATCGCAACAGTATTCGCGGGTAGTATGACCCAATTTATTGATTCGACACAAGGGGAACCAAAGAATACTTGCAAGCCTTAACAACTGAGTTGTCAATTCATCTGCACCTGGAAATAGTTCTTACCCACAGAAGTTTATCAGTAGCAACAGTTTGTAGTAGTAACAACAAAGCAACAACAGCAGTAGAACAAGAGCAATAGTAATAGTAACGGTAAACAGTGGGATTTGAGTGCGGTAGGCATAGGGATGGATGGACGGGCGTTGCATGGACAAGTCTAAACATGTAACTTCAAGGTCTAGGGAATTGCAGATAAATAAGAACAAGCATCCAAGTACTAAACAATCCTAGGCATGTGCTCCATATATAGTCACGCGTGCTCACAATGAGAACTTGCACAACATCTTCTGCCCAGCCAGCCCGTGGCAGCGGGGCATCTAGGAAACTACTGGCAATTAAGGTGCTCCTTTTAATAGAGCACCGGAGCAAAGCATTAACACTATATGAACACATGTGATCCTCACACCATATCCATCCCCTCCGGTTGTCCCAATTTCTATCACTTTGGGGCCTTTGGATCCGGACAATGATATGTGTACACAACTTGAAGATAAGATCACAAACAATACTATCATAATGATTCAATTATAAGTTCAGATCTGAGATCATGGCACTCGGGCCCTAGTGACAAGCATTAAGCACAACAAGTTGCAACAAAGTCAAATAGCACTAATAGAGATACTAGGCAATATGCCATAACAATCTTATTCGGTTACATGATAGAACTCATCCAATCCCTACCATCCCCATAGCCTACATCAGGGGATTACTCACTCATGGATGAGTGAAACATTGATGGTTGATGGAGAGGCGTTGGTGATGACGATGGAGATGATCCTCTCCAAATTCCCCGTCCCGGCAGGGTGCCAGAACGGAGTTTCTGGTTCCGAATCTTGGTTTCTGGTGGTGGCGGCGCAGCGGAACTCTTTCTGGAAAAACTTCGAACCCCCTCGGTTTTTAGGTCAAGAGGCAACTTATAGGCGCAGAGGGAGGCCGAGGAGGTGCCTGGGCTGACCACACCCCTCCCAAGCGCGGGGTGGGCCCACCCGCGCGGCAGGGGGTGTGGGCCACCCAGGGCTCCCCTTCGTCTCGTACTCTGGCTCCGTGGATCTTCTGGTGAAATAGGATTTTTGGCATATTTTTCAGGATTTTTCCTGGTAGTTGATTTTCTGCACAAAAACTTGACACCAAGGTAATTCTGCTGAAAACAGCATCAGTCTGTGTTAGTTGTATCCAAATCACACAAGTTTAGAGAAGAAATTATAGCAAAAGTGTTTGGGAAAGTAGATACATTTTGGACGTAACTCCCCCAAGATTAGCTTATTGCTTGTCCTTAAGCAATTCAGTTGAAAACTGAGTGCGATAAAAGGACTTTCACGAACACATTTGCTTCATAAGATGTAAATATTCTCAGCACATGAGTAGATACTTAAACCATTCATGATAAGAAGTATGCAACTAAGTCTACTCAATATTCAATGCAATCTATGAAGAGAAACCAACTCAATAATAATAAGTAGCATGAAACATAAACATAAGCAACATTGCAATGCTCATAATAAGGTATGATAGAGTGGTATCTCGCTTTCCTTCATTTGAAGAGCACAATATAAATGCCAAGGCACCTCTGAAGTTCAAGTGAAGACTACAGATAAAGATATCAGAGATACAAGCATCAAAGTCAAGACATAATTAACCAAGTTTTGGAACAAACACAAGAATGACAACTATGCTCTCAAGAAGGTGATCAAAGAATAAGTGGTGACTCAACAAGGAAACGAAAAGGTTTTGAAAAGTTTGAAAGGCTTCCAAATGCTGAAAGTAAGGTACTCACTAGCTTTGAGCTCTCATTGCCCCTATCATAGGCATCTTTATATGGTTAAGGTGAAAGTGAGGTCCAATCCGAGTTATATGCTTGACAGACCATAAACTGGAAATCCCAAGTCCCTTAGTACGAGGGCCGCTCCGCATGCTACTCAACTTTGGTTACCTGTAAGTTCTTTTCATTGTAAATACATGCATATCATAGAGAACCGCCAATGGGGTACCCCTTGCACATGATACAGGAGCTATCCCGTGATCAAAATGACAAGGCAAGCAGACAATGAGCAACTCAGCGATCTTTTTATTTACTATGTGCATAGCTTTTTATTGAGGATGCTTCATAGATGCTCACTATGGTAATGCTGCAAGTTTCCACCATGATTGGGCATGGCTTAGGCTAGCGGCCCAAGCGTTTCTCTAACACAATGTATAGACTCCATGAACTCATAAGCTCCCCTTTTATTTCACACCGACGACATCCGCAAACAAAATAGCAAGGTATCAACTGGATAAGTATCCAAAAAGTGTTGAAAGTGTTCCCAGTGACAGCACGGTTCTGCAAACTCCCAGCCTATAATTTGCAAGCATATAACTTTCATGGACATGTCACAATGGTTCAGGATTATTAAGTGCAAGGAATAAAGTGTGCCATCAAGTTTGTGAGAGCTTTACTAATTAACTTTCTCAAAGCAGACAAACATTTTATTTGGAAGAAAAGAAGGCATAATGAATATGCACTGGATAGTAAATGATGCTAATAGGTAGGTATGGTGGACTCTGTTGGCAATAATGGTTTTGGCGAGTTGGAAACATAGGTAGAGCTCATACTCAGTGCAGGTGTAGGCTAGCAATAGAGAGGGAGCGACAAACGAGAGAGCCATAATTGTCATAATCATGCTTGTAACAAAACATGACTAATTATGGCATGAAAGTGATACAAGAACTCTCAGGCAAAATAAATTATCGAGGCTTACTAACTATTGTTTAGTCATATGCATGCGTGAGCATGTGCCAAGTCGATTCACATGAAACTTTCAGAGGAAGATACCACAATATCATACCAAAATATGAATAAAACAATGCAAGCAAACATTCATATGACAAGCTACAAACTATTAGAAAGATGGATTTAATCACAAGAAAGCAAGGACTACTAAGCATCCATAATAACATACACCCTACATGAATAGACTAAGAATTCTCACAATAATGAGTATATGTACAAAAATGAAAACAAATAGAGTTCGCTACCAGCCTCTTACCACACCTCAAGTTGTCTTAATCTTCATTATTGCCCTTCACTTGTGTGATTTGAATAAAAACATGAAACCAAACTCCACTGAGGACGGCTGAACCCTGCAAAGAACTCACAAAACTAAAGAAGAACAACAAATATTTTTGGTGTTTTTGATTTTTTAAAGCAAGCAAACAAAGCAAAAACAAACCAAAGAAAGAGCAAACAAAGCAAAATATTTTTGGATTTTTTTCTTTAAGGCAAACTAAAGCTAAAAAGCAAAGAAACAAACCAAGAGAAACAACAAAAATATTTTTGGTATTTTTGTGTTTTTTGAGAAAGCAGCAACAAGAACCAAAAAGAAAGCGAAACAACGGATAAACAAAGGACCGACGAAACATTATATATAGATGAGTGTGTTGTCGGTATACCTCCCCCCAAGCTTAGGCTTTCGCCCTAAGTGGGGCTCAATCCCATGGTGCCCAAGAAGGTGCATCTTCGTAGTACGTCGAGGAGGCTCCCTCGTCCTGGTATGAGCTCGAGGACTCCCCTGTGTAGTACATAGAGGGGTCGTATGAGGGCTCTTCCCCCTGATAGTGTCCATGGAAACCCAGAATGCGCAGCTTATCATCCATATCCTCCTTGGAGCTTGACAAAGGTCCTTGAGAAATACTGAACAGAGTGGTTTGGGGGAGAGGGATCTCTCTCTTCCCCGTTAATAAACAACATTCTATAATCTAAGTTCTCAAGGGTAGAGCCAGTAGTGACAAAGTGATGTGCCTTCATGGCAGCAAGATCGAGCCTCTGAGGATCCAAAACTATATCATTTGGATCAACAGCAAGGTCCAAAGCAGCAACAACACGTGCAACAATAATTCCCCCATAAATGGGTCCCTGAGCAGCTAAATGACAAGCAATGAGAGAACCAAGATTGTACTTAGTTTCATTGTTGAGCGCAGCAGCTATGAAGGCCAAATGATAGTTGGAAATATTACTAGTGTTCTCCCTACCAAGAACACTAGTGGCAAGATAGTAAGCAAAGTACCTGATGGCTGGGAGTTGAATATTTCTTATCTTTCCCCGTTGAGCTCTATGGTCATCATCATTGGTTATCCCGCGGTAAAGCTCCAACAAATCAGCGGGTTGAGCTGGAATCTTCTTCGCCGACCCAAGATGTACCAAGTCCCAGGGCCTCACAAAATTTCTTCAATGTCATATTATAAGACCTGCCATAAATTTTGAAAGACACATATGGCTTGAACATGCTGTTAGTAAAAGAAAAGCTCTCCACAAATGTTCTAGTGAGCGTAGCATATTGCACGCTCTCATCCTGCATAAGGCTTGTTAGTCTAGCCCTCCGAACCAAGGTCATAAAATCATCAAGAATCCCAGCAGCTCACAAAAAGGTCCGGCAAGGAAAGTTGGAAGGGTGAGCATCCCCCTCATCTCCCTCATCGCCGAACCGTGGAGTAATGATATCCTCATTGTATGAGGTCCTAGCCCGGTAGGATGATCTTGAAGGCCTTGCCCTCCTAGGTGCATCACCCTCAAATATTTCTCCAAATGTGTGGTTGTCCATGACCACTTTTTTCTAAAAAAATTTAGACAAACATCAAACCACGTGATTTCCAAGTTGATAAATTATGAGAAACTACTAAAGGAACTTTCTAGAGGGCTACACATGCATAAAAATGTAATCTCTAAGCATAGAACAAGCATGCAAGCTCACACAACCTGATACCTATAGCAGCAAAATACTCAAGATACAATCTACCAATCACAAATCTGATTAGACAAGCGGAGGAGGCACATACCAAGGAGCAATCCCTCCAAAAACCAGCAACAAATATGGGCTGAGAAAGGAGATCGAGAATCGCGAGCAAGAACAACAAGAACTCGAGCTTGAGAAAGTTTTCTGGGTTTTTTCGGAAGAGAGAAAGAAGATGGCTAGGAGGAGGCACCTTGGAGGGGCCCAGGTGGGCCACACCCCACCCAGGCGCCACCTGTAGGGACGTCGCGCCTACCAGGGGTGTCGGTGCCTGGGGTGGCCCCCTGGGTCACTCCAGGTGTCCCTCTGCCCCTTTTTCGAGGAAAAAATTATTTTGAATTTACTAGGATTTTTCAGGAAACTTTATTTTTGGCCAATTTTCAGGGTATGAAAATTGATTTTCTCGCAGAAACAGCTTTTTCAGAAGAAGCAAAAGCAAACAAAAACCAAACTACAGAAGTTCTAAAACACTCTAATAGGCAAACAACTAGCAAAACTAAAACTAACAAGAGAAAGAGCAAAGACTAGAAAGGAGAAAAGTAAAAGGAAGCAAGTATAACCATAGTGAAAACATTATTTTGTTCATTAAAATCCTTTTGTTAACAAGGTTGATCAAGTCTTGTTACCAAAACAATCTTATATGAAACAAAACTTTGCATTCCACAAGGTGATTATGTTACCTCATACTTGATAGCAATGGTCCCAATCAAAATAGTTTCAAAATTTTCTTGTGGAATGGGACAATATATTTCTCCAACCTTGATGCTCTCAATATTTTCAATGGAATTTAGGCAATAGCTCTTAGCAACCTTCTTGGGGAAATAGACAATATTCTCTTTGTCATTAATATTGAATGTTACCTTTCCTTGATTACAATTGATGACAGCACCTGCAGTATTAAGAAAAGGTATCCCAAGAATAATAGACATATTATCATCTTCAGGCATTTCAAGCTCAACAAAATCAGTTAAAACCAAGCAATTATGAGCCACTTGAACAGGAACATCCTCACATATACCAACAGTAATAGTAGTTGACTTATCAGCCATTTGCAAAGATATATCAGTTGGTATCAACTTTTTTAGCTGGAGTCTCTTGTAGAGAGAAAAAAGCATAACACTAACTCCAGCTCCTAAATCACATAAAGCAATTCTAACATAATTATTCTTAATAGATCAAGGAATAGTTATTATACCTGGATCACCAAGTTTCTTTGGAACCTTACCATTGAAGGAATAATTAGCAAGCAAAGTAGAAATCTCCTCATTAGGAATCTTCCTTTTATTAGAGACAATATCCTTCATATACTTTCAATAAGGAGGCAACTTAATAGCATCAGTCAAAGGAATTTGAAATAATAAAGGTTTCATCCACTCATAAAACTTGTTGTAGTGTTCTTCCTCCTTTGACTTGTGTTTCTTACCTGGAAAAGGCATAGGTTTCTGCACCCAAGGTTCTCTCTCTTTACCATGTTTATTAGCAATAAAATCTTCCTTAGTGTACCTAGTGTTCTTAGTGTGCTTCTCAGGTTCTTCCTCAACTTCCTCCTTATCAGGAGCATCATTTTTATCATTACCACTCTTAGTTTCAGCATCAGAGACAGATATACTATTAGGATCTACAGCAGGTTCAAGTGGTTCCTCAACTATTTTGTGTTTCTTTTTCTTTCTCTTACGAGGACTACCACTACTTTCACCTTGTTGAGAATCCTGCTCAATTCTTTTAGGGTGTCCTTCATCATATAAAGGATCTTGAGTAGACATACCACTCCTAGTTCTAATTCCATAAGCATGTTTATCTCCTGAGGCATTAACTAGCATATCCTTTTGTACCTTAGCAAGTTGATCAAGTTGGGTTTGAACCATTTTAAAGTGTATATAAAGCATTTTAATATCATTAGAAGTTCTCTCCACAATATCTTTCAACTCTTTAATAGCTCTAGAATTTTCCAATAAATGATTCTTTACTTGTTTATTAAAATTACCTTGTTTAACAATAAAAATGTCAAGTTCCTCTAAGCATTGATCAGGAGGCTTACCATAAGGAATATCACCTTCATGAAAGTGTTGGAGAGAGTGTACCTGATGGGGGAATACCAATCGGGGTATACCCATGAAGCGGAGTCGCTAGCTGGATCAAGCCGACTGAAGCCAAGCCCAGAGCGGGTCGACTCGCCCAATACGGCGACTGGCGCGTGCTGCACCCAGGCGACTGGCGCCGACTGGAGGCCCAAGAAGGCGACTCCAATAGAAAGCCCACTAAAGCACTTGTAAACCCTAACTGGCTGCATATATAAAGCCACCAAGGGCACCCCCAAGGGGTACGTCATATTAGATCTAGTCTCCCCCACCGCCTTCGGCGGCTCCATTGTAAACCAATCTATGATCATATACTGGATTGATAGCAGGACGTAGCGATCCTCCACCGAGGGGACGTGAACCTGGGTACATCGTGTGCCAATCTCGCTCCCGGATTCTCCTACGTCGCCTTGCTCCCTCTACGTAAGCTACCCCCAGTAGCATTTGCCGTGCAATACCACGACAGTTGGCGCCCACCGTGGGGCAAGCGGTGCTTGGAGGGTGATAATCCGGGCGAGATCCCTCACCATTAACGTCGATTGGATCGCATCCGGTTCTGGCCGATTGCCGTCCAACACGAGGTCGCCCTGATGAAGCTAGATCATGCGATCGTGCGCGGCCTGTCGGTTCTGTACGGAAGCTAAGTTTCAATTAAATCCCTTCTCATCGATTGCCTTGCTAGTTGTTTATTTTATTCAGATCTATGCATGCGTATTGGTACATGCAATGAGAAATCGATTTGATCAGTGTCTAGCAAGCCTACTTCGCAGTCCGGAACAACCGGTTAGACCGGCGGCAATCAAGAGTTTGGATCGAATAAATAGGAGGCGTGTGATTCCTTGGCGCAGCAACACCGGAGAGATCCAATCGGATCGAGAGTGCTGCCAAGCGATCTTTTCCTCAACAGCGAAAAGGCTCTATTATGCATCGTGTGGGCTTGATTGCGTGTGGACATGACAAATAGGCTTTTTCTATTTTGATTCCTATCTTATGTAGCATCGATTGCAATGCAAGTCAGCTTTCCATTTTATTTAAATCTAATTCTTTGCATGTCTTTCTTAGCATGCGTCTGCCTCGCGATCGAGCCATGGTCTAATGGAGACAAGATCTGCATTCTTGGAACATGGTTCCGTCTCAGTCACCCAATCTCTGATCGGATATACTTCAGTCTAATTCTTCAAAACGACTGAATTAAAAATTAATATCCTATCACTACGTGCGCGTCAGCAATCATCAGGTGATATTTTTCCTAATTGTTTATTGCGTCTATGCAAATCTTGATCAACTTATATTTCGCACTACGGTTTGCACTATTTTGTGTGTACAGATTTATCAATCAATCGCCCGCAAAAAGGATACAAGGCTTCGACTCTGCCTTATCGGTACCGATAAAAATCCGGTTGATGTTGCTGCGTGATTCGGTCCGCCGCATCCACTCCTTCGAGCTAAAACGCCGTATACGGGGACTCGCGACTCGCTCCCCTCATAGACTCTCCACGTTCAGCCGACTTGTTCGCCGCGGACTCGCCTTTCACGGCCTCGTCCATCGCCGACTCTCCAATCTACCGGTTCGCCGACTCGCCATGCTCTGGAACTTTCCTAAACGCGGACACGCATAAACGCGAACTCGCTACGCTCGGAGACTCGCCAGTCGCGGGATCGCCATCACGACCTCGCCCTCGCGGCCCCTCCGTCGTCGACATCGCCATAGCGCGACCTCCGTCCGCCGCGTCGACTTCGCCATAGCGCGACCTCCGTCCGCCGTGTCGACCACGTGTCCGCCGCGTCGACATCGCCATAGCGCGACCTCCGTCCGCCGCGTCGACCACGTGTCCACCGCGTCGACATCGCCATAGCGCGACCTCCGTCCGCCGCGTCGACTTCGCCATAGCGTGACCTCCGTCCGCCGCGTCGACCCGGTGTCCGCCGCGTCGACTTCGCCATAGCGCGACCTCCGTCCGCCGCGTCGACCCGGTGTCCGCCGCGTCGACTTCGCCATAGCGCGACCTCCGTCCGCCGCGTCGACCCCGTGTCCGCCGCGTCGACTTCGCCATAGCGCGGCCTCCGTCCGCCGCGTCGACCCCGTGTCCGCCGCGTCGACTTCGCCATAGCGCGACCTCCGTCCGCCGCGTCGACCACGTGTCCGCCGCGTCGACTTCGCCATAGCGCGACCTCTGTCCGCCGCGACAAATGCATACGCCGCGCCTGCTAAGGGACCTTCATCGTCCGAGTCGCCAGAGAGGGTCTCTTGCCACGCTGCATGGACTCACCACTGGGCGTCTCTTCCCCTCGGGAAAAATCTATTCGCCTTTGTCAACCTTTGAAAGAGCGACTCGCAATGGCCAAGTAGTGCGGACGAGGACTCGCAAACCGAGCCTCGGATCGTCCACGAAAAACGCTAACCGAGAGCCATCATTGGAGTCGCCTTGCTCGACTGGCCTTCCGGGTCAAAACAAATGGCAGTGCTACACAAACAGCACCATGTCCTCCTCAACCTTAGACAGTGCGACTCGCATGGCCAAGTACTGCGGACGAGGACTCGCAAACCGAGCCTCGGATCGTCCAGGAAGAACGCCAAGTCGAGATCCATCTTTGGAGTCGCCATGCGACTGGCCCCCCGGGCCAAGACGAGAGACTCGCTAACAAAAACAGCGCAATCAACATAATCGCGGACTCGCAATCATCGCGGACTCGCCACATTTGGGGACTCTCCCTTCGCGGACTCACTATCATCGCGGACACACCACACTCGGGGACTCTCCCCTCGCGGACTCGCAATCATCGCGGACTCGCCACATTTGGGGACTCTCCCTTCGCGGAATCGCTATCATCGCGGACTCGCCACACTCGGGGACTCTCCCCTCGCGGACTCGCAATCATCACAGACTCACAATCATCGCGGACTCGCCATGCTCGGGAACTTGGCGCTCGCCGGTCGCTCGACCTCGCCGCGCTCGGGGACTCAGCGCTCGTCGGTCGCTCGACCTCACCACTCACCGCGCTCGGGGACTCGGCGCTCGCTGGTCGCTCGACCTCGCCACTCGCCGCGCTTAGGGACTCGGCGCTTGTCGGTCGCTCGACCTCGCCACTCGTCGCGCTCGGGGACTCGGCGCCCGCCGGTCGCTGGACCTCGCCATTCGCCGCACTCGGGGACTCGGTGCCCGCCGGTCGCTCGACCTCGCCACTCGTTACGCTCGGCAACAACCACTACTATTTTCAAAATATGAGCCTCAAGTCGCCTCTACAAGCCAACTCGAGCCTCGGGGACTACTCCCAGGCATGCTGCGTGTACTCGTGGTTCCGCGACCGCGGATCGCCCTCGTCGACTCGCCACCGCGTACTCTCCATGCTTGGGGACTCTCCACCGCGGACTCGCCCTCGCGTACTCAACACGCTCGGGACTCGTCAGCGCGGACTCACGCTCGGGGACTCTCCGCCATGGACTCGCCCTCGCGTACTCAACACGCTCGGGGACTCGTCACCGCGGAATCGCCCTCGCGTACTCAACACGCTCGGGACTCGCCACCGCGGACTCGCCCTCGCGTACTCAACGTGCTCGGGGACTCGCCACTGCGGACTCGCCCTCACGTACTCAACACGCTCGGGGACTCTCCACCGCGGACTCGCCCTCGCGTACTCAACACGCTCGGGACTCGCCACCGCGGACTCGCCCTCGCGTACTCAACACGCTCGGGGACTCGGCGCGCTACAGACAGCGCCACTCGCCGGTCACCCAACCTCGGCACTCGCCGGTCGCTCGACCTTGCCACTCGCCACGCTCGGCGACTCGGCACGCTCCATGTTCGGGGACTCGGCGCAACTGACGGCTTCACCAACACCCTGCGTCTTTCGCCAACTGGCCATCACCGACTGGCTCACGCCGACCACCTCCCACTTCACGGTTATTTTCTCTGTTTAGGAGCTCGTCGCCGCTTCGCCACGACCCATCGTCAAGACTCTTCGCGCCCTGCCTCAAGCCCGCGTCGAATCGACAACGCGCTCGGGGACTACTGATGGGGGAATACCAATCGGGGTATACCCATGAAGCGGAGTCGCTAGCTGGATCAAGCCGACTGAAGCCAAGCCCAGAGCGGGTCGACTCGCCCAATACGGCGACTGGCGCGTGCTGCACCCAGGCGACTGGCGCCGACTGGAGGCCCAAGAAGGCGACTCCAATAGAAAGCCCACTAAAGCACTTGTAAACCCTAACTGGCTGCATATATAAAGCCACCAAGGGCACCCCCAAGGGGTACGTCATATTAGATCTAGTCTCCCCCACCGCCTTCGGCGGCTCCATTGTAAACCAATCTATGATCATATACTGGATTGATAGCAGGACGTAGCGATCCTCCACCGAGGGGACGTGAACCTGGGTACATCGTGTGCCAATCTCGCTCCCGGATTCTCCTACATCGCCTTGCTCCCTCTACGTAAGCTACCCCCAGTAGCATTTGCCGTGCAATACCACGACAGTACCTCAATAGTAGATGAGTGAGGAATTGTCTTACATAATTCTTCTATAGGAGGTAGATTCTTCACATCTTCAGCTCTAATACCTTTCTCCTTTAGACATTTCTTAGCTTCCTTCATCACTTCATCATTTAATACAATAACTCCCCTCTTCTTTGGTGTTGGTGTTGGAACTGGTTCAGGCACAACTTCTTCAGGAGTAATAGGCTTAGGTGTATTTAGCTCAGTTGAAGTCCAATCATCACAATTATTGCTTATTTTAGCCATTAATTCTTCAACATCTGTAGGAATTCTTTTCCTGAAAACACAATCAGCAAAGCTATCTAGGTATGTCCTAGAATCATCAGTTAGTCCATTATAATAAATATCAAGAAGCTCATTCTTAGGTAATGGACATCCAGGATGTACAAGAATCAAGGCACAGAACCTTGTCCATGACTCGGGTAATTTCTCTTCTTCTCCCTGTTTAAAATAAAAAAGTCTCTACAAAGCAGCATGTCTAGCACTGGGAGGAAAATATTTCTGAAAGAAAGAAGCAATCAAACAATCAGGGCTATCAATGGAACCAGGAGGTAATCTATTAAACCAAGCCCTAGCTTCTCCTTTTAGTGAAAAAGGGAAGATCTTTGTAACAAAGTACTTGTGCATCTTAAAATCATCACAGAATAAAGCACTCATAGTAGAAATCTCATTCATATGAGCCACAACTCTCTCATTTTCAGTCCCACAAAAGGTTCTTTCTCAACAATGTCCAAATAGGATAAATCAAAAGAGAAATCATAATCTTTATCTTTAATATCTATGGGAGAGGTGGCAAACTTAGGATCAGAGGACAACTTAGGAATAATAGTACGTCTTGCAAGGAGACTCTTAATACCACTAGTACCATGTGTGTTTCGCACTCTTCAACAAAATCATCAGTAAACTCAATGTAGCCATCATTAATATCATAACTCTCTCTAGACTCAGGTGAGCTAACAGGTGTAACAATGTCTTCACTAGGAGTTTCAGTATTTACTAGACTAGCCATAGTAGCATCTAGGAAAGTACCTAATGAACCACTCACATCAAGCACAGTAGAAGTAACATCATGAGTATCAAAAGCAGTTTCAGATTCAGCAGTAGTAGCAGTGTGTGTAGCATGAGTATGTGGTGGTGGTGTAACAAGCTTACTTATAACAGACGATGAATCAAGAGCAACAGAGGTGTTTAGGACTGTACCTCTTCTTGTAGTGGATGGTAAAATAGGAAACTTTCCATCACGAGACTTCCCCATGATGAAAGGAGTAGCAGTGAACAATAGTAGATCCAAGTGAACTTACAAATAAAGCTATGCTCCCCGGCAACGGCGCCAGAAAATAGTCTTGATGACCCACAAGTATAGGGGATCGCAACAGTCTTCGCGGGTAGTATTACCCAATTTATTGATTCGACACAAGGGGAGCCAAAGAATACTTGCAAGCCTAAACAACTGAGTTGTCAATTCATCTACACCTGGAAATAGTTCTTGCTTGCAGAAGTTTATCAGTAGCAATAGTTTGTAGTAGTAACAGCAAAGCAAAAGCAGCAATAGAACAAGAGCAATAGTAATAGTAACGGTAAACAGTGGGATTCGAGTGCGGTAGGCATAGGGATGGATGGACGGGTGTTGCATGGACAAGTCTAAACATGTAACTTCAAGACCTAGGGCATTGCAGATAAATAAGAACAAGCATCCAAGTACTAAACAATCCTAGGCGTGTGCTCCATATATAGTCAAGCATCCTCACGCCACACCCATCCTGTAAGACCCCACCTTTATAAGGTAAAGGTCCCTGTGATTGCAATGCTAGTCCCTGGATAAAATGCTAGCATCCAAAGTTTAAGATGAAGTACACAGATACAAAGGTCTTTATTACATCATCATTCCAGAGATAAACATAGTCTTTTACAACATAATAGCCAAAGGCTGGTACAAGAGTTCATATCATAAAGTAAATAACTATAAGTCTTCATCTTCATTTACCACAGGCAAGCATGTTGAGTGTAGACTCACAACCCTAATATCCATCAGAGCAACCTGCAACATCTTACAGCCAAAGTGGGTCAATACATTTGGAATTGTATTGGCAAGTGATACCATAGTAGAATAATAGTAGCTATCATCTATATGAATCTGGCTAAGTGTAGCTTAGGCTTTCTTTGCTCAAAATAGGTTTTCTTATCAGTTGAAAACACTAAGTTTTTGTTTGTCAAAATCACCAAGGAACCACCAATAGGCATTGTTGAACCTTTAACCCTTGTTCAACCATAAGTTTTAACTTAGAAATTGGGATGAGGAGATCCTTGATAGCTTCAAAGTCTTGATGCTCAAATTGTCCGTTGCCGGGGACACGTCTAAGTACTTAGGTTTTACCCTCTCGAGAGGTGGTGCACTTTCCCCACAATACTCGACATGAATCGGGACGAGATCTTTCTGGAGCCTTCCCTTAGACCACCATGAACGCGTTCCAACCTATCACCCTACCACTATCTGTCCATCTGGCTAAGTTATTCCAACCTATATGATCAAGGCAGAGCCCATATGCCATGTGGTTGCACTGGAAGCTTCTAAACACTAAGTACCTCAAATTCCATTGTTCCTGGGTGGCTTTCCACAAGTGTGATACACAAGGTAGACCATAGACATGGGCCTTGTGTAACCACTCAACACAAACCATCATACCATTCCACCCAGGTGATTCATTCACTTAGTTGTTTTATTAAGCAAAAAAACAAGTCAAAGACTTAGCAAAATTTCCATAGCATGTATATAATCCACCCTTGTTTGCTACTAGCTAGGCTAAGCATGATAACATAAAAAGTATCTTAACTTAGAGAAATTTCTACCAAGACTACAACTACAAGGATTTCCCAAGGCATAGCATAGTTTATACTTAGCAAAAATTCCATGCAAGCCCTATTCAAAATATCACTAATGCATAGTCAAAATAATAGGACAAAATACATGAAGTACCACTTGCCTTGGTAGTTGGGGGAGTAGCAACAATCCTCACACTCACAATCACCACTAGAACCAAAATCAACACATAAAATGATAGCACCAAAAATTACATTCAAATAATCAAGCAAAAATAAATATGAATGCATGCAAATGCAATGGAATGAATTTTCTATACTAAAAAATCTAACCAAACAATACTGAACACAAAACCATCTAATTCAAGCCTAAACAAACTTGTATTTGCCTGAAAACAATTTTATAAACATTTTATATAGTCAAATTATGCATATAAAGTGTTCTGCATAAAATTCTATTTTTCCAGAATCAAAATACAAATTTAAGCCCACATTAATTTAGGATTTAATTTTCTGAATCCATTGATATATTATTTGCAAAAAATTTCCAAACAGAACTAAAGATATGAATTTTACAACTTTTAATCTCTAATAGATTCAGAAACAGATTTTAAATCTAAAATCCAGACATGTGGGCGCTCCTGATTGGTCAGTACCGCTTCGCGCAGATCAAGCGCATGGACCGTTGGATCTAAGTCAGATCCTGTAGCTCAGATCTAACGATACCGCTTCGGCCTACGATCTAATCTAAACCCTAGGATTTAGATCTGGCGGCGCTAACGCATGCGACCAAAGACTGGCGGCGCGAATGGGGGCTGGCAGAGGCGCTTCTGCCGGCGACGCTCCGGCGATTCTACAGAGGGCTAGGGGTTGTGGTGATGCTTACCAGCATCGCACGGTCGTGAGGAAGCTCAATGTGGCTTAGGCTTGGACAGGGGTGAGCTGCTGCGGTCGCTGGGGCTCGTCGGAGTTGCTGACAGCGTCGGGTACGAGTTGGCGAAGACGACGGCGATGCTCTGGATCACCCTAGCGCAAACCAAGTGTATCAGGACATGCGCAAGGTTCAGGCAAACAAGATGGTTCGATTCAGAGGCCAAGGGGCGGTCGCGTCTTACCAGGATTTCTCGTCGGAGATGGGGACGGTGTCGGGTGCTCATGGCGCTAGACGAAGTTGACGTTCGGAATACCTCGTCGGAGTTCGTCGGACAGTGGGGTGTCGAGCTCAAATGCACGCAGCCTGGTGGCGATATAGCGAGGGAAGTTGGGGGGAAATGACGGCGGTGTGGAGAGGTTTAAGTAGCCAGCGGGGGCGAGGGAATCACTCAGAGGATCAATGGCAATTAAGCATGAAATCAACACGGCGTTGATAGGGGAGGAAACGGGCGGCGATGGCGTCTGCGGGCTTTGGGGAAGAAGGTGTTGAGCTGGCGCGGGGCCACTGGCAGTGACAGCGGGGTAGGGCTAGTGCGCGTGAGAGAGAGAGTGGAAGGGGAATGTCCCGGGTGGGCTGCTGGGCCGTTTCTGGCACCAGGCTGAATAGGTAGTGAACTATTTATCTTTTCTTTTAACTTTTTCTTTTTCTGTTTGAATTTCTAGGAATGAATTTGAATCCTCATTCATACTTGTTTGAATTCAAATCACCTCTGGATTTTTGTAATGAGGTCCTTGCACTCAAGAGTGTGTCAAACACAACTTTTTAATCAACTACACTTTGATCCTTTGAAAAATAAATAAAACCATGCCATATCTAAATAATTGGCATAAAAATGGTTTTATATGGAGTTTTGCTTTGAAAAAATTTGTGCAAGGCAAAAATGCTATGAATACATGAATGCAATGCATGCTTTTGTAATTCATGAATTTTGGGATGTTACAAATCTAACCCCCTTAAGATGAATCTCGCCCTCGAGATTCAGATTGGCTAGCAAATAGGTGAGGGTAATCTTTCTGAAGGTCATCTTCTCTTTTCCAAGTTGCTTCTTCTTCGGAATGATGGTTCCCCTGAACTTTGCAGAATTTGATAGTCTTGGTACGAGTAACTCTTTCCGCAGTCTCAAGGATTTTGATAGGTTTCTCCTCGTAGGTGAGATCACTCTCCAACTGAACCTCTTCCAAAGGTATGGTGTCTTTCATTGAAGTCTCTTCCATTTCCAAATGACACTTCTTCAATTGACTCACATGAAACACATTGAACTTCAGACAATGATTCAGGTAATTCAATCTCATAAGTCACTTCTCCTTTCCGGCTCAAGATCTTGAATGGTCCAACATATATTGGTGCCAATTTTCCTTTGACTCCAAATCTCTTCACACCACGAAGTGGTGAGACTCTAAGATAGTCTCTATCACCTACCTCATAGGTGACTTCTCTATGCTTTGGATCTGCGTAGCTCTTCTGTCAGGACTGTGCTATCTTCAATCTGTACTTTACCAATTTGACTTTCTCTTCAGCTTCCTTGATTAGTTCTGATCCGAACAAATTTCTTTCTCCCACACCACTCCATAGAAATGGTGTAGTACACTTTCTTCCATAGAGAAATTCAAACGGTGACATCTCAATGTTGGTTTGATAGCTATTATTGTAAGAGAATTTTGCGTAAGGCAGACATTCATCCCAACTAGCACCATAGTCTAGGGCACATGCCCTCAACATATCCTCCAAAATCTGATTGGTCCTTTCTGTCTGACCATCAGTATGGGGGTGAAATGTTGTGCTGAACTCTGATCTTGTTCCCAATGACTCATGCAGTTGTTGCCAAAAATGCGAAGTGAATTGAGTTCCTCTATCATACACAATACTCTTAGGTACTCCATGCAAACATACTATCATGTTCATATAGATCTTGGCTAACTTAGAACTTGTATATGTAGTCTTCACGGGTATGAAATGAGCCATTTAGTTAGGCGATCTACCAAAACCCAAATGGAATCATATCCAGATCTAGTCCTTGGCAGTCCGGAGATGAAATCCATACCAATCTTGTCCCACTTGCAATCAGGAATAGGTAGTGGTTGTAGTAACCCTGTCGGTGTCTGATGTTTTGCTTTCACTCGATTACACACATCACACAAGGCAATATATTTATCACATCCCAAAAATTTACAAATTTTGAAATGTGAAAAATAAAAAATAAAATAATTAATTGTTGAAATTTAGGGTGAAAAGAAACTTTTTGCTTTTAAATAGAAACATCAAAACCCTTCTTGAACAAATTTGAATAAAATAGAATCCAACAAATTTCAATCAATTGAAATGCATTCAGCAATTAATGTTTCTTGAAATTTAAACACTTGGAAAAACAAACCAAAACCCTAAAACCCTAATGGAAGAAAATCATTTCCAAGGTCTCTCTAAAGACTATGGATTGTTCCATATAAAAATTCATCAACAAACATTTATAAATGATTAAAAATGATAAATAAAAGTGTTATAAAACCATATAAATTGGTTTCATTCAATTTGGAACCATGGATGAAAACTTATGAATTTAATAAGTTAAAAGGAAAATAATTTCCAAAGCTAATAAAGCTCCTATCTAAAATCCATACCAAATTATGAGCAAAATAATCCTAAAAGGATTAAAAAGGTAAACAAATATTAAATAAAATCATACAAATTGGAATCACCAAGTTTGGGTGTATAAATAAAAAGATATGGATTTTATAAGACAAAGAAAGAAAGAAAGAAATAAGGAATATTTAAAAGCCATATTAAATCTTGGCCAAGTCCATAAACAAATAAAAGTTTATTGAATAATAAAAAGAAATAAAAGATTATTTAAATAAAACTATATGGTCCTTGAACCATATTAAATTTTATTTAAATAAAGAGAAATTGCCTAAACTAAATAAATAATAAATCCCAAGAAATTTTGTTTAGAAGACAATTTAAACCTTGAGATAAATCCATAAGCAAATGGAATAAAGATAATGCAAACAAAATAAAGGAATAAAGATTATTTGAATAAAAACTTATATGGACTTGAACCATATTTGATTTAAATGGAGACAAATCCCTAATGTAAATGATTAATTAAATCATGAGAAAATAATAAATTAGAATTTCCCAAAGTGGATTAAAAAGTTATCTAATTAACTTAAAAGGAATAAAAGAATTATTTGAATATAATTTATTTGGGTTAAAACCATATTTGAATTTATTTGAATAAAGACAAATGCCCAATTTAAATGGATATTAAATCATGTTAAAATATTTAAAATAATTCAAAGTGAATTATTTAATACACTAATGAATGAATAAAACCTGCTGAAAAAGGTTTGCTAAAAATTGGAATTCAAATAGAAGTTTGAAAACATATTTAAAACCCTATTTAAATAAAGACAAAGGTCTACTTTAAATAAATATTTAAACCTTATGAGAATATAAGAAATATTCTAAATGGATTGCTAAACCACACTATATAAACAGAATGAAAACCCTACTGAAAGATTAGAAAAAGATTTGAAAAAAATCTAGATTCAAATGAGAGTTTGAATTTGAAAAACAGAAAATCATAAAAGAAAAAGAAACAGGAAGAAAAAAAATAAGAAAAACCAGCCCAGCTAGTCCTACCCAGACCTCAGCCCAACTAAGCCCAACAGCAGCCCACCCGGCACCTCTCTCCCCGCGAGGCTCCTTTTCTCACCCACGCCTCTACCCTTCAACTCGCTGACGCATCGACCCCATGCCAACTCAGCGCCAGCTCACCATCGTCTTCAACCCTGCTGACCTCGCCCCTCACCTCGCGACCATTCCTGTCATTTGATTCGAGGCTTAAATTCGTTTGAATGCAGGAATAATTCTCGCTGAGACCATGCTCGTTAAAGGCTCCTTCCTCCCCTCCTTCCTTCCCCTCAGACCTCACACCACCGGAGCCACCAGGCTGCGAGAATTTCTCGCCGACACCACCACTTCTCTAGCGAGCTCCAACTCCAATCCCGGCGAACACAGCCACCCATTTTCCCCCTCGACCACACGAGTTTGATCCCTAGCTCTTAGTGCACCTGCCAGTACCCTATACTAGCCTGCGCTCGCTTTAGAACGTCGGCAAGGACAACATCTGAACGCCGCCGTCGCCTGCATCCGTTCCTGCGACCTCTCCAGGTGAACCCTGACCTCCCCTCTCCCTCGTGATGATGCTTAGATATTCTCTGTTCTCATGCGCTTCTAACTCCCCCTTCCATTTGTCTTCTTGTGGTCTGTAGCCTCGCCCCCGTTGACAAAAGGACGCACCCGACGCTGACGACGACTACTACGAGCAATTGCCAGCAGCACCTTGCGCCCCTTGATCTACGACGACCACCTCGAGCTTCAGCACGTCACGGCGAACTTGGTAAATCCCTCATCCCTCTCCCTCGCTTCCTAGATATGTTGGACTGTCGCTGACAGAGCCGTGCCGCCGCTCGCCGTTGCTTAGCGCCGCCCATCTCTGGTCACTGCGTTGTAGTCCGTCCGATCTAGATCGTAGGGATACGATAGAACAACTCACTGAAGGGGTATCACTCGATATGCACCATGCAATCTAAATGAGATCATGCGGCCTGTATCGCTCGATCCAAACGAACCGACACCATCCAGTAATAACATGACGCGTGGCAGATCTGTCTGATTAAAAGTCCAGAAATGATTTTTCAATGTTTAAACTTGTAAAATCTATAACTTTTGATCTGCTTGGCCAAAAATTGCAAATTTTATGTCAATGGATTCACAAAAATTCAAACTATGCAACCATGCCCTTAGTTTAGTATTTTGTTTCTAGAAAATTAGTTATTTTTGCAGAGACATTATTAGGCCTATTTTGGTTATAAAAATTATTCTAAAAATTATTTTAGGGTAAAACCTTTTGCAAATGGGTTGTTTTGAACCTACTGACCATAAAAACCAACTTTTGGATTTACAAGTATATTTTGTGACACTAAGGAATTATTCTTTAAATAAAAAGAATTTCTAGTAAAATAAAAATGTTGCTTTGATTTAAAAATGGTTTTTGAGTGAAACCTTTAGTAAATGGAATTGTTTAAAACACTTTGACCATAAACACTAATATTTGTGTTTAAAAACATTTTTGGATAACACTAGAAATTATTACTTTGGTTTAAATCATTTCTAACAAAACCAAAAATGATTTAAATGGCCATTTTCACTAACTTGATTTTAAATGGTTTTGCCACTTTTATAAATGACCAATAGGTGTTTTAAAATGTTTATAGCCTATTATAAACCACCTTTCCAAATAAAACAATAATTTTCATGCTTGCATGCATTGCTTTGTTTTTATTATTTTATGTGGTGAATTGTTTGAATGCTAGATTGAATTTGCGCCTTGATTGAATTGTAGTGAACTTTGAAGAGTGTGACTATTGCAAGATCAAGGAGTGAACCTATATTCTCTACCAAAAAGGAATGTGGTGCTTCATACATTTTGTCCTAATATTTTGACTATGCATTAGTGATATTTCTAAGTAGGACTTGCATGGATTTTTTTACTAAGTATGCTATGCCATGGGAAATTCCAGTAGATGATGCCTTAGTAGAATTTTCCCTAAGTTAATAGTCTTGCTACTATTATGCTTAGCCTAGCTAGTAGAAAACAAGGGTGGATTATATTCATGCTATGAGATATTTCTAAGTCTATGACTTGTGTTTTGTTTAATAAAAGAACTACGTGAATGAATCACCTGGGTGGAATGGAATGAAAGGTTTGTGTTGAGTGGTTACAAAAGTCTTGTATATTGCGGAAAACTTGTGTATCACAAGTCCAGTATACTGGGGAAAACTTGGTATCACACTTGTGGATAGCCACCCAGGAACAAAGAGATTTGAGATGTCAAATGTTGAGAAGCTTCAAGTGCAACCACTTGGCATTATGGGCTCTGCCTGGATCATATAGGTTGCAATAACTTAGCCAGATGGACAGAAGGTGGTAGGGGGTGATAGGTTTGGAACGCGTCCATTTTGGTATAAGGGAAGGCTCTGAAAGATCTTGTCTTGATGCATGTCGAGTCTTGTGGGGAAAGTGCACCACCTCTCGAAAGAGTAAAATCTAAGTACTTAGCCGTGTCACCGGCAATGGAAAATTTGAGAATCAAGACATGGAAGCTATCAAGGATCTCCTGTAACATCCCAGATTTTATAATAGGATGTTATTAGAAGAATGCATCATCCTTGCATCATTGCATCCTACAAATGAAGTTGCAACAAAACCCTAACATCAAAACCCTAATAAAGATTCCCCTATGTGAGCAATAATGATGTAATCATGCTTGACCCTTCTAAAAGCTATGTAAGGATAATAATCTATGTTTCTATGATGACCACCTCCTTTTTACAAAAAAATGGAAATTGGTTTCATTGCTTTTGGACTTGATATGAAAAAGTTATTAAAGAATTAGTGAAACAGAAATGGAAAAGATAAAAGTATATAAAAAACCTACTGCCTAACCTACTGGGCCGACTGCGCCAGCCCACTATCGCGCGCGCGTCACCTAAGCGCTAGCCGCCAGCCTGCCTGCGCAGCCCGCGAGCCCAAGCCACCAGCCCGCAGCCACCTGCTCCCGCTGAAAATCCGGGCCCACGCGTCATCCCCTTCCTCCCCGCGAAAACCACATCGCCATCGTGTGCCGAATGGACTCTGTCCGAATTGGAGAAGAAATCGTGACCCCCTCGCCAAGTTTTCGACGGCCATATAAACCCCGCAACCCTGCTGCCTCGAAACCCTAAAAAAATTTCTTGAACTCTCGCCGAAGCCGCCGTTTGCAAGCGCATCTTCAATATCGCCGGAGTAGGGCTGAGTCGAACTCGGGGCAGAGGTTTCCTATCCTCACCTCCACTTCTTTTCCCCTCCACGC
Source organism: Avena atlantica (assembly GCA_910589765.1). Taxonomy (NCBI): domain Eukaryota; kingdom Viridiplantae; phylum Streptophyta; class Magnoliopsida; order Poales; family Poaceae; genus Avena; species Avena atlantica. The sequence continues at coordinate 110,889,264 of OU342735.1, forward strand.
GACCCTTTCGTTCGAATCCCTCTTCTCACACTAATTTCGCCTTGTCTCTCGCAGTACCGCGCCTGCAATTGCTCGTCGGAGCAACGCCGGGGACGGAGAGCGTCGGTGAAGCTCTGCCGACGGTCGAGGAAGCGAGGAGCGTCTTGAGGACACGAGCGTGATCATGAGAACTTGTTGGACGCCGTCGACTGCCTCGCCGCCTCGGGAACCCACTAGATTGTCGCCGAGTAACGCCACTGACCGCACCGCCGCCGTCTGCCTCCCCTCGCCACCGTCGCCACCACAGTAAGTCGCTGCCCTCCTCCCGTCCGTTAGATCAACTAGCTACGGCCCAGATTAGAAGGGGAGGACGAAGGGGTACGCGCCTACCGTGTTGTGCCGCGTGGCAAAGCCGCATCAGCGTGCTGCGTCAGCGCCGCTCGCTTAGCTGGCCCAATGGGGAGCTGCCACCTGTCGCGACTTTATTAGGGTTAGGTTTAATTGGCAGATTGAGGTTAAATCTTGCGAATTTCATAGAAAATCAAATACTTGGACAAATTTAGAGTATAATATACCGTTGGATTCACAAAATTGTGTAGAACACAGATCTGTAATAATATCACAAGTTTGCGGTAGGTTTTTCCGTGTAGAATTTAATCTCTAGATTAGAGTGTTTAATCCATAGAAAAATAATTAAAACCCCGTTTTAGTTGATTCTTGTTGTGTTGACTTTGTTTTTACAATACGTACTGAACAAAATTATAGAATCTTGCTTAAGAGCATTAGATCTGATTTGGGGCTAATTTAGATGGTTGGATCTTCTAGTGAGCCTATGAATTAGAATAATGACCCAAATTAATTTAAACCTATGGGAAATCAATACTAATAACATCCCCAACCCAATTGCGATCCAATTAGATTACCTTGGTCAATTTAGTAAAAACAAATCTTGCATAAGTACCATGTTGCATGCATGCATGTTATCTCTATGGCATATTTTGTGCAAGTTGTGATTAGATCTATGTTTGTGTTTTGTTAGATTGTTCGGAGTGCGCTGAGGAGTACTTTTGTGTAGAGTGCTGCTCGGATCAAGGCAAGTTACACCACGTGTTCATATCTTTTGTCCCCGTTTTGATTCTATGCATGTGATCTTCAAAATTATGTAGTATGCATGTGTAGGATATTCTAGTAGAATTTTTCCTTAGTATTATTTTGCTAGTGCGATGATTTTGTAGTAAGTCATGAGTAGCTATGTACTTAGGATTTCTCCTCCTAATAGTTTCCCCTATTTTGCTAAGTATTGCTTGCTATACAATATATATGTAAAGTACCGTTGGGGGGTTCGAAAGACAATGAATTTCTTCTAAGAATAAAGGCTCTCTTGAGCAAACTTTTCTTCTCAAATCCACTTCAAAATAAAACTAAGTTTTCTTCTGGGCGGAATGGTTGACGGGTCAATGAGTGATATTTTGGTGGAGGACGGCCGCCCAGGAATCAAAGAAGTCTGCCATGTTTCATAATTCAGAAGCTTCCAGTCCAACCACAATACATATGGGCTCTGTCTTGGCCTAGTACTTAGTGGGAAACCTCACCTGGGTACCAACATTTGGAGGTTCTTGGCACGGTTGGATCCATAAGGTAGAGGGGCTACTAAGGGAAAGCCTCACCATGGTCTTGTCTGTAAAAGGACTTGATCATGGATTATGGGTAAAGTGCACAAACTCTCGAGAGTATTGCAATCTGATCGATCAGCCGTGTTCACGGAAATAGAACAACATTGAGCATCTGAAGGATGGAGCCTCTGAAGGATCTTCCTCCCTCTCTTTCAAAACTTCAAGTTTTCTAAAAACCCAAGGCGTGAGTCATATCGCTATTGGGAGGGTTTTGGGAACTTGGTGAGTAATATCCAAGTGTTAGGTTGTTTGGACACTTGGTGAGTAATATCCTCGTGTGCCATTCGACCATATATTACCGAAACAAATGTTTACAAAGTAGGGAAATCTTATTTTCTTCTCATACTTAAGAAAACTAGCTTTGAGCAAATAAACTCTACAGCCTAAACTAGCCTTGCATGTAGAGTTAGTCTTTTCTTTCCTTGGTGTAATTTGCCAATACATTCAAAGTATTGACCCAACTTGTTGGTTGCACGTCTCATGTGCAGAATCTGAAGATTGAAAGGTGCATAGGGATCGCGAGTCTACACTCGACAAACCTGGGGCGTTGATGGACTCAAGCTGCTTTTATGTTTCCGCTGTTATTTGAGCTAGCTTAATGCTAAGAAAATTTGTAATAAATTAATACTCTGGATTCTCCATGTAATAATGACTTTGTGTTTGACATGATATTCATCGACTGTGAGTGCTAGCTATTGATCCAGGGACTAGCGTGTAAATCATAGGGACTTAAGATCTTTATTGATCCAAGGTCACTACATCTCCTCATCCCAATTTCTAAGTTAAAAGCTTGTGGTTGAACAAGGGTTAAAGGATCACCAATTTTATTGGTAGATGCCTTGGGTGATTTTAACAAACAAAAACTTAGTGTTTTCAAAGGATAAGGAAAATCTATTTTGAGCAAAGCAAGCCTAATCTCCACTTAGCCAAATTCATATAGAAGATAGATACCACTACTCTACCATAGTATCACCTACCAATACAATTCAAATGTATTGACCCTCGTGGTTGTAACTTGTTATGTTGTAGTATTGTTTGATGTTAGTGAAGTGTGTTGATTAGGATTACAAGTCTACAACCAACATGATTGCCTGTGGCACTTTGAAGATGAAGGACTCCATGCTATATAGTTATTTATGCTGCATTGTAATGAGATAGCTAAATGAGCTATGTAAGATGTAATGGATTATTTTATTCCTGGTTATAAAGTTGTATTATGACCTTTGTTTCTTGATATTACATCTTAAACTGTGGATGCTAGCTATTGATCCAGGGACTAGCATTGTAAACACATGGATCTCTACCTTATCAGGTTGGGACCTCTACAATGTTCTACGATGTCCTTCTTGAGATTATTCCACCAGAATCTTTCCTTCACATCCATGTACATTTTGGTGTTACCTGGATGAATGGAATATGGTGAGTTGTGTGCTTCTTGCAGAATCAGTTTCCGAAGCTCTGGATCTTGCGGAATACAGATACGTTTTCCATACCATAAAGTACCTTGGTCGTCTTCATGGAATCCTTTAGCCTTCCCTTTGATAATTTTTCTTTTATTCTCTTCAATTTCCTTGTCCATCTTTTGGGCTTCCTTGATCTTGTCCAACAATGTGGGTTGAACATCCAATGACATGAGATGTCCTTCAGGCACTATCTCCAATCTGAGATCTTTGAATTGGGCACACAGATCATCTGGCAATTCTCCCTTAGTAAGGCCATTCACATAAACCTTATGGATTAAAGCATCCGCTACAACATTTGCTTTACCGGTATGGTTTTGCAAACTGAATTCATGGTCCTTGATGAGCTCTAGCCATCTTTTTTGTCTCATATTGATTTCCTTCTGAGTGAAGATATACTTCAAACTCTTGTGATACGTGAACACCTCGCAACATTTTCCCAAAAGATAATGTCTCCATGTCTTGAGTGCATGGACAACAGAGGCTAACTCTAAATCATGAGTAGGATAATTTACTTCATGAGTTTTGAGTTGTCTCGAGGCATAAGCCACAACTTTCCCTTCTTGCGTCAAAACTCCACCTAATCTGTGGTGAGATGCATCACAATAGACTTGGAAATCTTTCTCCAAATCTGGCAGACATAAGACTGGTGCTGACACTAGTCTCTTCTTCAATTCTTGGAAACTGACTTCACATCCTTCAGTCCAATCAAACTTGTTTTCTTTCTTGAGTAATTCTGGCATTGGCTTAGCTACCTTTGAGAAATTCTCAATGAATTTTCTAAAGTATCCCGCCAAGCCGAGGAAACTACGAACTTCTTTTACTGACTTGGCAGATTCCACTCAGTCACAGCTGACACATTTGCGGGATCGACAGCTATACCATCTCCCGACACAATATGTCTGAGAAATCCAACTTCATTCAACTAGAATTCACACTTGCTGAACTTAGCATACAGCTTGTGCTCCCTGAGCTTCTCAAGTATCAAACGCAAATGCTCTTCATGTTCTTCTTTTCTTTTAGAATAGATCAAAAAGTTGATCTAAAAAAAAGAATAGATCAAAATTTTGTCAATGAATACGACAACAAACTTGTCAAGAAATTCTATGAACACCTTGTTCATCATGTTCATGAAATAGGATGGTGAATTTGTCAAACCAAATGGCATCACGGTGTACTCATACAATCCATACCTAGTGGTGAAGTCTAAGGTATGTCTTGCTCTCTAATCTTTAGCTGAAAATAGCCTGATCGGAGATCAATCTTTGAGAACACACGGGCTCCTTCTAGCTGATCAAACAGATCGTTGATTCTAGGCAAAGGATATTTGTTCTTGATAGTCACCTATTTGAGTGATCGATAGTCTATGCACAACCTTTAACTTCTATCTTTCTTCTCAACAAACAGAACTGTTTGTAACATCCCAGCATATAGGACCTAATGAAGGATACATTTAGGAATATGTATTATTGCATGCATTCATTTGAGAAAATGTGAGTAAAATTTTCGCCAAATAAAAACCTTGAGGGACCAAAGTTTCTTTCTTACTTTGAGAGTAGGTTTAGTCTTAAAGGAGGATTTCTATAAACTTTGATATGATCTTAAAGGAATTTTGTGTGTTTTGAAATGAGTTTGAATTTTTAAAACTTAAGTGTTTTATAATTTAAATAATTTTGATATAAGATTTGAATCTTAAATCAATTAAGAGTAAAGTATTAGAACTTAAATCTTATTTAAAAAGTAATATGTTATATGAAGATCATTCTTATTCATAAACAAATTACAAAGAATAACTTACTGAAGTTATTCCAAATTTTACAAATCACACAAGAATAAAGAATAAAATATTATTTATTAATAAATATATAATCTTTATTACAAATGAACCAAACAAAGATTACAAGAATTTTAAAAAACAAATTACAAAAGATTAAGAAAATTACATTTATATCTCTATTAACTATCCTATATCTAAAACAATACTAAATCTTTATCTTTGTACCTGCAAAACAAAGATCAAACAGAAAATAAAATAGGATTAGTGTTAGTATATTTCTCTTAGATATGTCAGTGAGATGCACTTGATAATCTCATCATTGAGAAATGTTAAAAGGGGGCAAGTTTCACCAATCTGAAAGATCTCATCTTTCATAAATTCAAGCCAAAATGCAAACGACAGCCAAAAGGGACCAGTTCACCAGCCAGAGTAAAAGTAGATTGGTAATTGTAAGTTCAAATTTTATGAAATTATCCATATGTGCATAGCAGGCACATAGACTGCACACACACAAGCATGCAGATGGTGTGCTGTCGACAACACAAGCACAGCCAGGATCATAAAACCACATCACAGCCGAGGAGAAGCACCTCAGTGCACCACTCCACTACATAACACACCAGCACATCTAGGGTGAACAACAGTTTAACCAAGAACAGCAACCAAACCAACCACCTAGATTAACCCAAACATCACCAGGATGGTGACATAAGGAGGGGGATGGATCTGCTGGACAGCAAGGTCAAGACCAGGAGCTAGGAGGAGCAGGCAAGCTCAGGAGCATAGTTAAAGAAGATCAAGATCCAGACCAAGATCAAGATCAACAATCTACTACACCAACATCAAATCTTGTGGTGAGTCTCATAAAACCATCATATGCTTTCATCAAAATATCTAAACAAAAGCATGTGTTGCTTTATGTAATGATCCCTCAATAAGCACCCAAGAGGGGTGAATATATCCTAGAGATTTCAAATATTAGAATAAGAAATCAATCTCCACCACAAGCACTAAACCCTCAGACCAGCATCACTGGGTTTAGTGTTATTTTTGCAACTTAGATCATTTTCATCTGATCTTACCAGATCAGGGCACATCTCTCAAAGAGAGAGTAGCACCTCTAAATCTATAAGATTCCAGCAAACTATTGCCCAACTAACTAGGAATCACATCCTAGAGCCTCAGACCAACATCATAGGCAGGTAAGATAATAAAAGATTTCATATCATCTTATCAGTTTTAATCACAAGCATAATCAAGCTAACCCAGAAATAAAAACCCAATCACTTGTGTGGCAGAATACAGTGGTATCACAAAGACAAGTTCTTAATGAGCTAAAACCCATCTTTACTTAACTTCCACAGATAAAAAGGGACAACCACTACATATCATTTTCCTGAAGCCAAGTGCCAGGAATCAATTCTAAATTCATTTATACATCCACAAAAATCATTGCAAGCAATGATTTGATTCAATGAGTATAATCTCAGACAAGCCAACAGTATAATTGCAGTAAGCAACTACTGTTAGTATAAGCAATCTGACAGTAGAGTAAACTCTTAGATCAACAATATAATCCAATCAAGGATTTTATTGGAACAACTAGCATGGATCATGGTGGATTACCACTAGGACAAATCTGACAAGCAACTAGTATCATCAAAGCCACTATCAACCATTAATCACAGCAGGCAGTCATTTCCCATGATCAAATATGATCAACATTAGATCTAAAGCATCATAGATAGGATCAACAGGGGGGTTATGAACCCTAATCCTGATATGAACCCAATCAGCACATAATCACTCAACATGAGAAGCCACTAGCTACACACCAAAAAGAATCAAGGCAGTAGTATGGACAAACACCATAGAGACCACTTACCCGAGGTCCTCGCTGATGAATCGAAGAGGAAGCAGAGGGGCCGACGAACCGCGGCGGCACAGGGAGAACCCAGGGGGCGCTGCAACCTGCATCGGCCACGACAGCGGCTGCAGCCGTGCACGAGACCAGCACACCACTGCAGGCGGGATCACGGTGGAGGCGACAACATCTTTTCTGAAACCTAGGGTTTGGGAATAGGGTGGAACTGACCACGGGGAAGCCCCAAAGTCAAATCCAAGTGGATAGAATGAACGAGCATCATAAAAAACCCCAACTCGCACCATGGCGGCAGCCAGAACGGTCGACGACGGCGAGAATCGATGGTGGCGGCATCGCCGGCCACGGGGGCGAGTTAGAGGAGGAGGAGATAAGGTCGAGGGGGAGAGAGGAGGCAGAGTGGGCTGGGTGGGCCAAAACCCTTCGGGGTAGTCATTTGACCCTGCCCTATTGGGCCACCTCGGCCCAATAAGCCCAATAGGCCAGCCCAAGTTATTCAATAAATCTTTTGATCAATTAGAAAAGACCAAAATGCCCCTGACCTAAATAAAATTATAGAAAATAAAATAAAAGTCCAAAAATTATAAATAAAATATTTTTGGATCACAATAATCCACTCTGTACAAATAAATTAGGATATCAAATTTTGGACATTCAAATCTTTATAAGAATTTTGTAATTTAAATATTCCTTATGGAATTTTACAAAATTATTGAAAGGTGATAAAAATAAATAAAAATCACTTTCATTATTTATTAATATTATAGTATTTTTGAAATATACTAAATAAATATTTAGTAATAAAATATTAAAATTAATGTATAATTAATAATTCCTAAAAGAATTATTAAATCAATAAAAGTCAAATAAAAGGAAATAAAATAAAATAACCCAATATATGTTAAAAAGAAATATTTATAAATCCTTTATTACTCAAAAAAAGGAAATTTTTGGGATAAATGCATATAAATTTAAAATAATGCATTATATTACTTGCATAATCATTTTGCTTCTTTAAATATTGTCCTTACCGGGCAATAATGATGTTTTTTGGAGAACTAGAAGCTCAAGGTCCAGTGCAAGCATCAGACTTCACTACCTTGTCATCACAAGGCAAGTTTCACTTGCTCATGTCCTTTGATGAGTCTTTATCAAAGTATTTGCAAATTGTGGGTTATCATATATGCTATAAAAGAAAGAAAATATTATTTTCATAAACAAGGAAATCATAGATATCATCCTAAGTGGTGATGTAATGGAGCAATAGAACGTAGAGTTCTAATTGCAACAATGATAATCAAGTAGGGACTTAATAACCCCTGACAGCAGTGATTCTAGCGTCGTATATTACGCGTTAGCCATGAGATTTGGAATGGGACAGAGAAGTCAGCTGTATCTTCTTCCTCTCGCATGAAGCTGGATGTGCAGGTCGTGGTTGTTATCCTCGTAGCGTGCATATTAATTGGTAATTCGTAGAGGATATGCAGCATATGGGTGGGAACCCTCAACGTCCCACGATAGTTCTGGCATCTAATGGTGTATACAAACCATTGCCGTAATTCATTATGTGGGCATGGTGTACACCAAGGAGGCATGCGGGGTCGCGAAGGGGGCAGTGATTGGCTTGGACCAACTACTGGGCCCCACATCATGGAATTGTGGACGGGAAAGTACGCCCGGTTGTGCAACAAGGAGTTGATCTCTCATGGGTAAAGTAACGCACCTCTGCAGAGTGTAAGAACTGTAACTTGTTACTCCCTGTTCCGGGAAGGAGCTATGAACGTGGCAGGAAAGGAACTCCATGAAAGTTCTGGTCAACCTGTGAAGGCTGATTGTCATAGTTTTTCGGAATAAAATCAATCTTTGAAGAAAGATTTAAAAAAAATTCATAGTTCCAAGGATTTATAATTTGAGGTGGTAGTTAGAGCATCAAACTTCCCACCTTGCATATAATGAACTTGTTGGGTAACGCTGTTACTCATCCTTTCCTTTTATCCCTTGCTTAGACTCTGAGGATCCCGAAGACGTGCCAATGTATGCAGCTGAATGCCAAGAAGACGTATTCTACGAGGAACCTGATCTATCTGGAGGAGTTGAAGGCGTGGACTATGAGATCCGCTACGGTGTCAATGAGGACGAGTCCACTTAAGTGTCTAGTTAGTAGTAACTAACGGAGTCGAGCAGCATGAACTCTATAGAATAAGCTGTTGAGCCCCACTCCTAGTTGGAGTTGCTACTTTTAAATTTCCGCTGAACATATTATATTTTGGTTTGTAAGTTGGATCTTTTGGAAGTCTTGAACTTCCAGTATTGTAATAACAATGAAGTGTGTACTTGTGTAATATGGACTCGCAATGTTTCTGTTGTACCACTCTGAGGGATGTGATATTTACGGAACGGTGTTCTATAGATGTCATGTCAACGACTATAGTGTACTACACATGCAGTGGTATGCTGGGTCACCGCACTGGTGCACCCCAAGACGAAGAACTTGGTTGAATAAATCCTTTCTGCAACTATTCTCCAAGTTGTTTCTTGAGTTCCTTCAACTCATCAACTTACATCTTGTACGGTCTCTTTGTATTGGTCCTGATCCTGGTAGTAAGTCAATTAGAAACTCTACATCTCTATCTGGTGGCATTCCAGGAAATTCTTCCGGAAACACATCCAGATACTCCTTCACAATTAGCACACTGTCTATGCTAACCCCCTTAAGAGAATTTAACTTACTCCCTTTAGATTAAAAGTTAGACTTGAACCTAATTCGTTTCTTATCCAGGGTTGTGAGTGTAACCGTACGATTGGCACAATGTAGTAATCCTTCATATTGAGTCATCCAATCCATTCCCAAAATTACATCCAATACTTGGGAATCTAGGATTATCAAACTAACTGGAAACTTATACTTTCCAAATTCTATCACTAGATCATGACATCCAAAGTTCACTATCATCTCTCCACTGGGAGAGCTTACTTTTATAGGACACCCAATAGTTTCAGTTGGAAGTCCATTTTTATCAACAAATGCTCTTGATATGAATGAATTGGATGCGCCGGTATAAAAAAGAACAAGTGCTGGAAAAGAATTAAGCTTGAACTTACCAGCCACAGCATCAGACTCTTCATATATTTATTCCACATTGGTGTGGTTCACTTGTCCCTTCTAGAAAGGGTTGGGCTTGTTGGCTCCTTCAACTTTCTTTTCTGGGCATTCATTTGCATAGTGCCCAGTTTTCTTGCATTTGAAGCACTCAACCTGACTGATATCTCTTTTAGCAGGCTGACTCCTATTGCCATTACCACTATGGTGGCTCTTGTGTCCACTCTTGTGGTTCTTATACTTGTCATTGTCATGGATGCGGTGGTGCTTATTGTCATGGTGACGGTTACTATTGTGGTGGATGTTGTACTTCCCATGCTTGTGGAATCGAAAACCTCCACTATCATCACCATGGGAATGCTTGTGAGATGATCACGAGCTGTGCTTATCAAAGTTATGCTTTCTCTTTCTACTCTTAACCTGCTTCATCTTGCTTTCCAAGATGGTGGCCTTGTCACAAAGTGATTGATATGTTGGGACATAGGCAGCAAATAGTTGCAGGTTCATCTCATCATTAAGTCCCTCAAGGAACTTCTCCTTCCTCTTGGCATCAGTATCAACCTCATCCGATGCGTAGCGCGCCAGATTGTTGAACTCCTCAATGTATTCAGCCACACTGCGGTGACGCTGTTTCAGATTATGGAACTCTTTCTTTTTCAAGTTTATCACTACTGATGAGATGTGATCTGTACGGAATCCATCCTCAAAAATATCCCAAGTCACATCCTCAAGGGAGTGGTGATCTGAAAGTTGTCCCACCATGTTGTTGCTGGTCCTTCAGGCAGATGTGTTGCGAACCTGACTTTTTCCTCATCGGTGCAGCCAACAGTGACCAAGTCCTTATTCATAGAGCGTAGCCAGCCATTGGCTACCATTGGATCAGTGGTTCCCGAGAACTTGGCTGGACTCAACCTCAAGAACCTTGTAAGCATGTCAAATGATTGTTGGTTGTTCTGATTGTTGTTGTTGTTATTGTTGTTATTGTTGTTGTTGTTGTTATTATTCTGATTTGATTTGCCATGAATTGGGTCATCATCTGCATCAACTGTGCTTGAGCTGTCATTAGCTGCTGCATCTCGGGATTGACGTTATTGTTGTTGGTTTGGTTGGGATTTGCACGACGTGGAGGCATTTGTGGTTCCAGTAAGCATAAGTAATGAGATATAACCCATAGATGCAATGCACAATACATCATATAGAAACAAACGCAATAGACAATCACAAGATAAAACATAGAGTTTGAACCATGTAAACAACAAGTTTTGGGAAAAGTAAACACAATAGCAAGCCATCCACATGTTGGATGATAATTGTGACTCAATAATCAAAGTATGATAAATAAAATATAGTCGAGTAGTCTACACTACTCCTCCATGTCGACCTCCACGTCCACAAGAGTGAGTCCGGCTAACTCCATGGTTGTCTTGTACTCCTCGACACTAGTGGTCAAGGCCTCGTCCTTCGCACGGAGAGCTCTCTTCCACGAACGCAGCATCTCTATCACTCCCTGCTGAGTCTCTAGCTTGAAGTCCTTGGCCTCTATCTCGGCCCTCATGTCCTTGATCTTCTTGTTTATGTCTTGGAATCTTTTCTCCTGATTCTTGAAATTCTTGTCCTGGTTCTCGAATCTGGCCTCCATCTCCTTGACGATCTCGTCTTGCTCCGCGAAGAGCTTGTCCTTCTCCCTCAACTGAACCTAGAGCTCGTCATTTCTAAGCATGACGTTGGTCCTATTTGTGTCAAGGTGTCTAATAAGACCCTCTAGGTCCTGGAGGTACAAACGAACTGGATCTATCGTCTCTCTAGAAGCGCCCTCATACACCAATGCTTATCCCTCCTCATCACGTCTCCCAAACGGGTGGAAGTACAGGCCCCTGAGCTCGGTGGCGTGGCGTCCGCAGAGACGTCCGAGTAGCTCCTGCATGACTACCTCAAGTCCCTTCTCCTTGTCATCGTGCATCAGCTTGAAGGTAATCTCCTCCGTGGGTGGCTCCGTCTGGCGTCCCAGTTGTGTGACTCTAAAGCCCCAAAGATCCTTCCTCTCGAAATTGGTAAGCTGGAGTGCCGTGATACTAGGAAGTGGGAGGTTGAGCACACTAGTGAACTGCATGATACGTGAACCAAAGCGAGTTCCATTGAACTCCTCGGCAGTGCTGATCACAAAGCTAGGAATCTAATGTATAAGATAGAAAAATATTAGAACAACACAAGTAAGAGAAAGACAACATGATAGTACAATGGAAGAAAAAAGCATACAATCATCCATAAAACATACAAGTCATGGCATACAAAATTTCTACCACAAGCACTAAGGTTCAAACATAACTTAGACAAATTTTTGCGAGAAAAAGACAAGTGTGGTGGTCCAACTAGCGGAGTACGTTACAATTCTCACTCATATGCTAAGTCTATGATATCTTCCCTTAGACGTTTTATGGCGGTCTCTAAGTCTTGGGTATACTTCTTCTCCTCCTTAAGGTCATGTTGGGTATTGACCATCCTATACTTGAGTCTTTCACCAAGCTCCTTGATAGCATTCCAAGCTGCATTTCTTGTAGAGTCAAAGAATGCCGTATACATTTTTGAGTTGGTGCCCATGTAGAATCCCGACTCTTTGTGGTTGTCTCCCTAGTTTTTGTACAAGTGAAGTTGCACCCACCAATACTCCTCTCCTTCATCCACAACTGGAAATCCCTTGTACATGGCCTCACCATGTATCCCCAAGTCATGGTCATGAGTGGTCCCTTCTTGAAGGCTTAGTTGATGGTGGCCATCTACAAATTGAGATAAGAATGAAGATTAGAAAAGGTTTACAAGAAGAAAAAGACATGTGTGGAATTTGCAAAGAGTTGCATCTTTCCTCGGTGGTTTCTGAGTCTAATCCAACTTAGGGTCATAATCCTACATGCAACCTGGCTCTGATACCATCTGTAAGACCCCACCTTTATAAGGTAAAGGTCCCTGTGATTGCAATGCTAGTCCCTAGATCAAATGGTAGCATCCATAGTTTAAGATGAAGTACACAGATACAAAGGTCTTTATTACATCGTCATTCCAGAGATAAACGTAGTCTTTTACAACTCAATAGCCAAAGGCTGGTACAAGAGTTCATATCATAAAGTAAATAACTATAAGTCTTCATCTTCATGTGCCACAGGCAAGCATGTTTAGTGTAGACTCACAACCCTAATCTCCATCAGAGTAACCTGCAACATCATAAGTTACAGCCAAAGTGGGTCAATACATTTGGAATTGTATTGGCAAGTGATACCATAGTAGAATAATAGTAGCTATCATCTATATGAATTTGGCTAAGTGTAGCTTAGGCTTGCTTTGATGAAAATAGGTTTTCTTATCAGTTGAAAACACTAAGTTTTTGTTTGTCAAAATCACCCAAGGAACCACCAATAGACATTGGTGAACCTTTAACCCTTGTTCAACCACAAGTTTTAACTTAGAAATTGGGATGAGGAGATCCTTGCTAGCTTCAATGTCTTGATGCTCAAATTATCCGTTGCCAGGGACACGGCTAAGTACTTAGGTTTTACCCTCTCGAGAGGTGGTGCACTTTCCCCACAAGACTCGACATGCAACGAGACGAGATCTTTAAGAAGCCTTCCCTTAGACCACCATGGATGTGTTTCAACCTATCACCCTATCACCATCTGTCCATCTGGCTAAGTTATTGCAACCTATATGATCAAGGTAGAGCCCATATGCCATGTGGTTGCACTAGAAGCTTCTAAACACTAAGTATCTCAAATCCCTTTGTTCCAACCTATCACTACTAGAGAAAAGGCTATAGGAGACATGCTTATAGGAGGCACATTTAGACCATATGTGCCTCCTATAAAATAGGCGAGGCGCACTCCTTCTCCGTGCGCCTCTAGTATAAAAATAGGCGAGGCGCATATGATAAGAATGCGCCTCCTATAATTCCTGTACAAACAAAATCAAGCAGCTCCAGATTATGTGAGGCACATTCTAGTCATATGCGCCTCCTATATATCAGATAGGCGAGGCGCATATGGGAAAAATGCGCCTCGCATAATATGTGTGGACCCGGATGTTGGTAGATGCTCTAATATGTGAGGCACATATGGTCATATGCGCCTCATATACGTGATAATATGCGAGGCGCGTATAGTATAATATGCCTCCAGTAAATCCTCGCACCGACTCTCCCACATGCACGTGCAGATCTTTGCCCACACGCGGTCAAAGCGGACCCGCGACCCCACACCAACCCCGCACAGCCGCACTTCACTCGCGGCCCACCACCCCACCTCGTAACCCCCTCGTCTCTTCTGGCATCTGGCTGCCTACCACCCCAGCGCCCCGACCTCCTTCTTGCTGCCTCCGCCCCTAACCTTCCTCCCGCCTGCCGCTCTGCCCACCGCCCCGAGCCGACCTCGCCAGATCCCCTTCCGCCCCCGCATGTCACCGCATCGCCCTCCGCCACCAGTTTCCATGGCCGCACTGCCTAGGATCCTTAACCTCACCCGCTCGCTCCCCGCCGCCTTGCCCTCGCCCTCGCCGCGGCGGCTGGCTCCCCCTTCCCCTTGTACCCAGCCTATAAATATCCCCGATCCGCCGCCTACTCCCTCCCTTCGCGCCGCTCCCACGTGCCCGAGCTCCGCTTCGCTCCTCCGATCCGATCTGCACTGCCACGCTACGGAGGTAACTGGACTCCTCCTCCTCGCCCCCTTCTCCCCCAGTTTCCAATGATATCCCTCCTTCCTTTGGTCCGGTTTCGGGTCCCCTCGTTCGCGCCGGCGGAATTCTCCCCGGAAGACGAGAGCCGCCCGCGCCTGGGATTGATTCCGAGGGGCAGGTTGGGTGACACTGTGCTGCGCTAGTGTGTCCATGCGCAGTTCCCTGTTTGTTAGAGCCGGACGTGGCGCCTTCCGAGACCGCGTAATTGCGGGGGAGGTAACGGAAAAGGCTGATTAGGCACACTCACGCCGCTGAATCATAACGAGCGACGGAGAATTCCGTCAGGAGCATGACTTTGTTTTCCGCGATCGGTTACAAGGTCGTCTGAATCCCCCTCTTCCTGGAGGCTTTCCAGGTTTTCTAGGCTGGAATCCGGTAGTACCCAGAACTGTTCGGGTCTTTGTTGTTGTTTTCTGCTTCGATTTGTGGGGTGGCGTTTGCTGATTACGAATTCTTATTGCTCCTAGCGCGGTTAAAATTGAGCGCGTGGCTGGACTGGAGCCAGTCGGCAGCTAATAAGTGGATTTTCTGTACTAGCTAGCTTGGACAAGCCCAGATTACGAGGACAGTTCAATACTACCACTCTATGCGGCTCCTCAATATATTTCAGCCAATACTGTCGTTTAACAAAACGTTCATGTTTATATAGTTTCTTGGATTATAATATTACCTCCTTATTATGGATCGGAGGGAGTACCAGATTTGACGACTATTAAAATGTGTGATGTGTTGATGTAAAAATAAATAAAACAGGAACGTGATGCTGATGTCTAGTCCTAGTTTCAAAGTATGCAGAATATTCTGATGTGCTGATCTTTCACTTCATCGTTGTCCCTGCCGAGGAATATGGCATGTTATGCTAGACTGTTGACATGATGGTCGTTTTGAACATTAATGATTAGTGGCTTCCTGGCAGCTAGTTGTTTCTTGATGTTGTTGAAATAATAGTCCATTATTGTCTAATTTGGCTGGTCTGGCTATTTAGAGTTCAGGTCTACCTTAAAAAATCACAAATTGTGCAGTAATTAGTAGTATTCCTTGAAATATATAGCTAGTCAACTTACAATGAAATCATGCGTGTTCACTTCTCAGATATCTAGATAGTGACAATGCTTCCATTCATAAAGGATAATTTGCACATTGTATTAGCATGTCTTGCTGTGAATTTGTGATGACATTTTTATGTAAAATATGTTTCTCCCGCCTTGATGAAGGCAACAGGGGCACCAGAATTGCATCAGTGTTGAGCAAGGCAACACTTCAGGATGGATATGTCACATACCCATGGGATCAGAAGATGTGTGACTCATTGTGCTCGCCCTTTTCCAGCGGCTTCCTCTCAATGCTCAACCTCCCCAAGTCGCTGGACCTGAACGCAAGTCGATACAAGTTGTTTCAAGACACATTGGCTAGAGCTCTGTCGTTGGAGTTGTAACGTGATTGTGAACTTGTACTTGGAGGTGTGAACTTGTGTCACAAACACTTGGTGTTGTGTGAAAACTTGGTATTTGTTGATTCTAGTTGATGTATGAACTTGTATGTCGCGATTGATGTGTAATATACTTGTATTCATGTTGGTTCTATTATTCTTTGGCCAATTGCAAGTTTCTGTGTTGTTTATACTGTATTATGGACTATATTGTATATTTGAATATCTGTATACTGTATCTATAAAACTTGAATTTTGAAAATATTATAGGAGGCGCATATAGAACACTATAGGAGGCGCATATACAATAAATATACGAGGCGCATTGTAAAACATATGCGAGGCGCATATGTTATGCGCCTCCTATATTTAAAATATGTGAGGTATGCGCCTCGCATAGGCTTTTAGGTGCGCCTCGCATAAGGTTTTCTCTAGTAGTGGTTGTTTTATTAAGCAAAAACACAAGTCAAAGACTTAGCAAAATTTCCATAGCATGTATATAATTCACTATTGTTTGCTACTAGCTAGGATAAGCATGATAACATAACAAGTATCTTAACTTAGATAAATTTATACCAAGACTACAACTACTAGGATTTCCCAAGGCATAGCATAGTTCATACTTAGCAAAAATTCCATGCAAGCCCTATTCAAAATATCACTAGTGCATAGTCAAAATAATAGGACAAAATACATGAAGCACCACTTTCCTTGGTAGTTGGGGGAGTAGCAACAATCCTCACATCACAATCACCACTAGCACCAAAATCTACACATAAAATGATACACCAAAAATTACATTCAAATAATCAAGCAAAAATAAATATGAATGCATGCAAATGCAATGGAATGAATTTTCTATACGAACAAATCTAAACAAACAGTACTGAACACAAAACCATCTAATTCAAGTCTAAACAAACTTGTATTTGCCTCAAAACAATTTTATAAACATTTTATATAGTCAAATTATACCTATAAAGTGTTCTGAATAAAATTATATTTTTATAGAAGCAAAATAAAAATTTGATCCCACAGTAATGTAGGATTTATTTTTCTGAATCCATTGATATATTATTTGCAAAATTTGGCCAAACAGAACTAAAGATATGAATTTTACAAGTTTTAATCTCTAATAGATTCAAAAACAGATTTTAAATCTAAAATCCAGACATGTGGGCGCTCCTGATTGGTCAGTACCGCTTCGTGCGGATCAAGCGCGTGGACCGTTGGATCTAAGTCAGATCTTGTGGCTCAGATCTAACGATACCGCTTCAGACTACGATCTAATCTAAACCCTAGGATCTAGATCTCGCGGCGCTGACGCATGCGACCAAAGACTGGCGGAACGAATGGGGGCTGGCGGCGGCGCTTCTGCCGGCGATGCTCCGGTGATTCCAGAGGGGGCTATGGGTTGTGGTGATGCTTACCAGCGTCGCACAGTCGCGAGGAAGCTCAAGGTGGCTTCGGCTTGGACAGGGGCGAGCTACTGCGGTCGCTGGGTTCGTCGGAGTTGCTGACAGCATCGGTACGAGTTGGCGAAGACGATGGTGATGCTCTGGATCACCCTAGCGCAAACCAAGTGTATCAGGACATGCGCAAGGTTCAGGCGAACAAGATGGTTTGATTCAGAGGTCAAGGGCGGTCGCGTCTTACCGGGATTTCTCGTCGGAGATGGGGACGGCGTCGGGTGCTCAAGGCGCTTGACGAAGTCGACGTTCGGAATACCTCGTCGGAGTTTGTCAGACAACGGGGTGTTGAGCTCAAATGCGTGCAGCCTAGTGGCGATCTAGCGAGGGAAGTTGGGGGGAAATAACTGTGGTGCGGAGAGGTTTAAGTAGCCAGTAGGGGCGAGTGAAAGGGCATTTATTGTCATAATCACTTTTGGTGTTCGGTAACAAGAAGTAGATCATTTTACAGTTTGTCACTGTCCACAGGTTGATATTATGATAAGTGAAAAGCACTCTCCACTTGGGAAAAGTCCACACTCGTTTGACACATTTCTGGAAACTCCAGACCAGAGTCTCCGGTCTGCCAAGACCGGAGTCTCCGGTGTGGTCCGGAGTTTCCGGACTTGTCTCCGGTAGGGTCTTCAGATCTGGGCTGGGACATTCTGACTAGGGGTCCGGAGCCTGCACCGGAGGATACTCCGGAGTCTCCAGACCTTGTTTAGTATGTAGTCTCCGGTGATGGAAGACCGGAGTCTCCGGTGTTGCTGGGTCGGGATTGTTCTAGGTCATTCAGATGGGCGGTCCAGAGGCTGGTCCGGAGATTGGCCGGAGTCTCCGGTGTAGACCGGAGTCTCCGGTCTACAGACCGGAGTCTCCGGTCTGACTTTTCTACAACGGTCAGAAAAACGGTTCGTGGAGGCGGCTGCCTATAAAAACGGACCCTTATCTTCTTCCTCCAATTGCTCGAGCTGCTCAAGAACACCAACCCCATTAGAGCCACAAAATCTACAAGATCTCTTCATCCAACCATCCAAAGTCATTGATCTTTGGAGAATCGAAGTAGGAGGCCTTGATCTACATCTTCACCAAGAGAGATCTTCATTTCCCCCTCATTCACTTGAAGGCCCCCAAGCTCTAGTGTTTCATTGGAAACCCTAACTTTGATTTGGTTGTTACAAGCTTGTCTTTGATTTGTCTTGACAGCTTGCTTGCATTTGGGAGCCTCCAATTAAGTTGTGGATGTGTGCCCCGAACTTGTTGTAAAGGTGTCGGCTTCCACTTCGAAGGTTGCCGATATAGTGGAAGGTGGATCGAGCCCGTTGGGGTGAGATTCATCGGAGAACAAGGGAGGCCTCTCGTGGCGTTGGTGGTTTGAAACCACCCCCTCTCCAAACGTAGACGTACTTCCCCTCAAAAGGAAGGAACTACGGGAAACAAATCCTTGTGTCTCCGCGTCCACTCCTTTGGTTACTTCTATCCTTTACCGCACTTTACTTACTTGTTCTTGCTTAGTGTTGTGTTAGCTTGTGCTTTTTTGACATAGAGGTAAATTCACCATAGTTGCATATTCTAGAGAAATTACCTTTCTTGTCAAACCCTAATTTTAAAAAGAGTAAAATTTGAAGTAGCACCTATTCACCCCTCCCTCTAGGTGCCCATACGATCCTTTCAATTGGTATCAGAGCCTCGACTCTTTATTTGGGCTTTACCGCCTAAGAGAATATGGGTAGCCACGACGGGGATGGTGGTGGTGAGCCGACCACGGTGACCATGGAAGATCTAAAAAACTTGTAAACAAGATTGAGCTCTTCCTTGGTCAACGAAGTCAAGAAGATGCTTGAGCAACTTCTTAAAGACAAAGAAGGATCATCACCCCCATCTCCTCAAGAGGTTCCACCATCCGTTTTACCTAAAGGGAATACGTCGGTATCCCCCGAGGGTATGATGGTGGGGGGTAAACAAGACAACGCTAATTCCTCCACACAACTTGATGGGGGGAAGGGTGAGCACCGTGATTCTTGGTACTCTCCCGATCCTCCCATCCCTCACCCTCATGTGTACAATAGAGGTGAAGCACCTAAGCTTGAAGAGTCTGCTACTTTTGCTCAATGGCAATCACTAATGAGAACTCATGTGCGCAGCTCTTGCATTGAACTATGGAACATCATCGAGCATGGACTCTTTATTGGGGATCCAACCAACTTGACAAGAAGAGAGATTGTAAACAGTCAACTCAATGCCACTGCCTTGCACATGATTCAACAAGGATTGGGTACAAAGAATTATCCACGCATTGAGCACTTTAGCATTGCCAAAGAAGCTTGGGATGCCCTCACGGTATTGTTTGTTGGAAATGAGAGTATGAGGAGGAATCGGTATGATGCTCTAAGCAATGAAGCCGAAGGCTTCTACATGTTGGAAGGAGAAGATCATGAAGACATGTACCGAAGGCTAAAGACCACCGCCACCGCTTTTAGAAATGTGGGTGCCTCACATGTGGATGATGCATGGATAAAAAGGAAATATGTGAGTGCACTCATGCCCTTTGAGCCCACGGACTTGAAGTTACAAGGAAGACACAACTACCATCTCATGACCTCCAATGAAGTTATGCAAGAGATGTCCGCTTTCAAGGTTGCCGCCAAGAATGCCAAAGATACCCGTGCTCGTGCCCTTGGTTTGTGCAATATTGTCAATGTTGCTTTGAAGGCCAAAGTTGTGGATCATGGGGATGAAGATGATAATGACGAAGGACTGTCCATGGACCATCCCGATGAAGTCAAGATTGCTCATAGTCAATACATGGCCTTCTATGCAAAGAACTTTTGGAAGAACCCCGCCAAGGCCAAGATGGAAATGCAACGAAGAAGCAACTCAAATGGGAAAAGAGAAAATACTACTAGATTGAGAACTTGCTTCAATTGTGGTGACTGCTATCACTTTGTGGCAAGTTGTCCCTATGAGAAGAGAGAAGATCATGGGGGCAAGATTGTGTTGAAGAATACTCTCAAAGCACCTTACAAGAAACCTTTCATCAAGAAGAATCCCATCAACAAAAAGTCGGAAGAAATTGTCTTGATCACTCATGAAAAATACTCCTCCGACAATGAAAATGATGAAGATGAGGAAGAGGAAACTTCTAATGGTGTGGCAGCTCTAGCCACTACTTCTACTCCGACATTCTCACTCTTCGATTCTCCAAATGAGAACTCTCCCATCAAAAACGTCACTTGCCTTATGGCAAGAGGAACGGAGGTATCCTCATCATCTCACTCTACTCCCTTAGACAATGATGAAATTGATGATGAGATGTCTCTTGATGTTAAAAAGGAATTAATTGCCTTTGATGAGTTTATGACTAACCTACAAGGAGATGCTAAGATACATTTTGGAAACATCTTAGATCAACTTTCCCATACACAAGAGCTTCTAGATGTAAGATGTAAACTTGGGCATGAACACATGATTGAGCTAGAGGATTTAAACAATGCTCTAGAAGAAGAACAAGAAACTAGGTTGTCACTTGAATTAAAACTTGAAGGGCTTGATGAGGCCAATGACACTATTGTTAACAAACTCATCAAAGAGCATGATCATGCTATTGCTAAATACAAAAGGGCTAAAAAAGACAAGATTGAGTTTGGTGTGGTTCATGAAAAACTTGTCGAGGACTTTAGTTTGCTTAACAAGGCCCACAAGGCCTTGGAGAGTGAACTCTTGTCTCTCACAAAGTCCCGTGAAACGCTTCAAACTCATGTAGAGGGTCCAACCTTTAAATAAGGTAGAGTCCCATGTGTTTACAATGCTAGTCCCTGGATCAATAGCTAGCATCCACAGTTAAGATGTAATACCAAGAAACAAAGGTCATAATATAACTTTATAACCAGGAATAACATAATTTTATTACATCTTACATAGCTCATTTGGCTATTACATTACATTGCAGCGGAATAACTATAGTCATGGGGTCCTTCATCTTCAAAGTGCCACAGGCAAACATGTTGGTTGTAGACGTTGTAATCCTAATCAATCAATCTTCACTAAAATCAATCAAACCTGCAACATTACAAGTTACAGCCACAAGGGTCAATACATTTGAATTGTATTGGCAAGTTTCACTACTATGTTGAATATAAGTGGATCCTATCATTACATGCATATTTGGCTAAGTAGGGTTTTAGGCTCATTTGCAGAAAGCAAAATTTATCCTATCTTTTCAAAATGATTTTGGTCTTTTGTCAAATCTCCTTTTCAAAATCCCTTGAACTCCTTGGTAAATTCCCAAGTGTTCAAGTCCTTGTCAAAAATCTCTTGAGCTCCTTGGTACCCCCAAGTGCATCATGTTTTATCAAAATCTCTTGAGATCCTTGGTACCCCCAAGTGCATCAAGTCTTTTGTGGTCACTTAAAAGTTTTTCTTTTAGAAATTGGAATGTCGAGATTTCCCATATCTTCAAGCTTTAGTTGCTCAGTATTGTCCATAACCGGGGACACAGCTAAGTACTTAGATTTTATTATCTTCTGCAGAAGTAGTACACTTTACCCACATGTCACAATCTCATCTTTTTGCCACCAGTGGCCACTGGATTAGTACTCACCAAGATGGAGTACTGGCAGATTGAGAATGTGACGAAGTCTTTCCAGAGGGTCCTCCCATACACCATTGCTAGCTTGTCTTCAGTACCCATGTAGGATTCCAGGTCCTCATTTTCAGTAACCTGAAGACAATGCATGGGTCTTCCCAATGTAGTTGACTAAGCCAGAGCCATAAATAGCATGTGGTTGCACACGAAAGCCACAATTGGAGAAACATGTTCAATCTCTAAGTTTTCTGGGTGGTTTTCCTTTGGATCACAACACAAAGAGATTGCCATAGACATGGTTCCTTTTGTTGCCACCTTCTCCAAAACTCAAAGTATCCTTGTCCACCCATGTGGTTCATTGAGTCCTTGTTTTATTATATAAAAACACAAGTCCTTTTCTCAACTTCATAAAATCTCAACATGTATCTATTTTCAAAATATAGCATGGCTAAGCATGTAACAACTACATTGTTTTCACTAAGGAATGTATAGGGTATCCTATTAGGATTTAGCATAGCATAAGTATATAAATTCTTTTCATGCATGTTTCAAAATCCACTAAGTATAATGAAAATAGTAGGACTTTAGATGATAGTGTCACTTGCCTTTATTTTGGTAGGGAATGTTGGTTCACTCCTTGATCTTGCTAGTATCACACTTTTCTAACTTCACTACAATCAGTCAAGCAAACACAATATCAACTAGCATTCCAAACCAATAATCAATCAAACAATTCACACACAAAAAACAAGGGAAACTAAGTCATGCATGCAAGCATGCATAAGATAGTTTTATTTGCAAAGATGGTTTCTACTAGGCTCTAAAATTTGTAAGGTTCAAGGTGGTCACTTCCTAAAGTGGCAAAGTCATTTGCAAAAGGGTTTTGTCCATAAACCATTTTTTTTAAATCAAATCATTATTTTATGTGGTGGAAAATATTTTTATCAAAGCAACAACTTTAAGTTGTTCACCAAATAAGTTGTTGCTTCTCAAAACTTGGTGTTTAGGGTCAGTAGGTTTGGTATAAATCATTTTCCCAAAGTTTTTACTCCAAAAACATTTTCATAACAAAACCATTATTTTTTTATTTGGCTAGAAATGGGCTAAATTAATTAATCCATCCTAAACTTCACCAAATCCATTTTCAAAACCGTAGGTTGGTTCCTAGGGTCAGTAAGTTCACCATAAATCAATTTGCAAAGATTTAAACCTAAAAAACATTTTTGAACAATTTTTCTAATCTAAACAAGCATACAAATGTTTCTGAAAAAAACAAACAATCTAACAGATACTTTTTACTTAAAATATTACATGGTTGGCTAGGGTTTGTTCCACTAATTCCAACGATATAAAGTTTGTAATTTTTGGACGTGTGGATCAAAAGTTACAAAGGTTTCAAGTTTGCATCTAAATCTGTTTTCAAAATTCTGTTTTAAATCGTCTGGTGCCACGCATCGCTTTCCTATTCGCTGGTACCGGTTCGGGTGGATCGGCTGATGCGATGCGTTGGATCTAACTTAGACGAACG
Organism: Avena atlantica; assembly: GCA_910589765.1. Taxonomy (NCBI): domain Eukaryota; kingdom Viridiplantae; phylum Streptophyta; class Magnoliopsida; order Poales; family Poaceae; genus Avena; species Avena atlantica. The sequence continues at coordinate 110,912,841 of OU342735.1, forward strand.
GTTCAGATGGGCGCGTACCCCTTCGTCTTATTCTAATCGTAGCCACATGATATTGATCTAACGGATGTAATCAATAGGCCACTAACTGGCGGCGCTGCGCGGTGGCAGACGACGGCGACGGTCGGACGATGGGCTAGCGGCGGTTCTAGGAAGCAAAGAAGACAGGGGAGGTGCTCACCGTGTTCGCGAGGTCGAGGTGGTGCTCGACGTGTGGTCGGCGTGGCAAGGGGTGCTCAGGGACAGCAGCAATTCCTCGCCGGAGTGAGGAACGGCGTCGGGCGGCTCTGGTCGTGGTCGGAGTCGACGCTACAGATCACAGGCAAACCGAGAGTATGGTTAGATGCGCATGGTCGAGGCGATGACGCGTGCGTGAAGGAGAAGGAGAGGGGCGGTCGGATACTACCTGGGGAACTCGCCGGAGTTGTTTGCAGACGCGGCGGTACTCAGTTGAAGACGGAGCCGACGTTCTGGAGCGCCCGCGGTTGAATGGGAGGTACAGGGATAAGCGTCTGGGAGTGGGGAGTGTGCTCGTGTGTTCGGGAAGGCAAGGGGTGGCGAGGTTGGGCCGGAATCGAGGAGGGACGGTGGTCGTAGCAGTGGCGTTGCGAGCTCGATTCAGGGCAGCCTGGTGGCGTTCAGGGCGTAGAGTCTGAGGGGAAAGGAAGAGGAGACGCAGGCGGTTAAATGGGCGTGGTCGCGGGGTGGATTAATGCGGCCATTTACGCGAATTGATCGCCGGTGTTACCTGCTGCAACGGCCGGGCGTCGTCTGCGCGAGGAAGAAGATGAGCTGGAGAGGTGGGGTCGGTTGGTCAGCGAGAGAGAGGAGAGGGGAGTTGGGTCCACTGGTCAGCGTCTCTGTGGGTCAGTGAGCGAGTGCGAAATGTTTTCTGCGGGAGTGAGGAACTGGGTTGTTTGCTGGGCTTAGTGGGCTGTGTCTGATTCTTATTTTTTTTCAAATGTTTTATCTTTTTTCAAATCTATTTTCTGTTTTGAATTTCAAACAACAATTCATCATTCAAATCAATTCAAACATTTACCAAACATTGTAATGAGTTTTGGTTCTGTTTAGCAACATAACCCAAATCCTAAAAACAAAACAATATTTTTATTCTAGGGTCCATTATTAATTAAATAAATAGACCTTGTTTAATAATCAAATAGATTTTGTTTTATTTAAAAACCTCCATTTGAAATTTAATTATTTCCAAAACCAAATCAGTAGGTTTTATTTGAAATTAAAGAATACTTGGAAAACTTATAAGTTTTGATGTTTTACTTAAAATAGTAAAACCTTTTATTTTTAATAAACTTGGATATTAAATCCTTATTATTTTATTTGAGTAAACCTTTACTATTTTTTATCAAATAGAAATATTTTATTCCAAAGGCTTGGCCAAGTTTTAATTTGGCTTACAAAATAATCCTTATTTGTAAAACTTCTATTTCATTTGAAAACCAAATCTTTTTATTTAAAAGATCCAAATTAATAATTCCAAACATTTTTATTTTCCTTTATTAAATGTTTATCTTTTTAAATCCCTTTAGGGTTTATTTGATCCAAATTGGTTGAAGGTTTCCAATTGGATTCAAAAAGTTTCTTTTCACCCTGAAAATCAACAAAGTTTTATTTTATTCATTTATTTTTCACATTACAAGATTTGGAAAATCTTGGGATGTGACAGGCTACCACCCTTAAAATAAATCTCGTCCCGATATTTGGGAAGGCTAGGGTTACAAGTAGGCTCAAAACATCTAGGGTACTACCACCCATAAAAAATTTCCAACTAAATTACATGTTGGCTTGCTTGGGATCTTGGGGAAACTTCTCTGGGCAAAACATCTGCTTTGTGTCCTTTGTTTCCACACTTGACTCATGGTCCAAGGTTGAGATCATTCATAGGCTTGTTTAACTTGTTCTTCATCTTTTCTGGACAATTGCTTGCATAATGTCCTGGGTTTTTGCAATTGAAACAGTTGATATCCTTGAGTTCTTTACGTGTCTCTTGTGGACAAGTTGCTACGTAATGGCCTAGCTCTTTGCAATTGTTGCACATCACTTGGCCAATCTCCTTATTCTTCTGGTTCTCTAGGCATTCACTGGAATAGTGTCCCATTTCTTTACATTTATGACATTGCACATGGCTTTTGTCCTTCTTTTGCTTTTTGGGTTTCTCCAAATCAAGGAGTGCATCCAGTTCATGTTGTGCATATGTTATCTGGTAGGTAGGAATGTCTACATGTTTCCTGGGCCTTCTATTGCTCTTGGGAAAAAATTTCTTTGGTCCTTTGAATTGGGTTGTTTTGCTTGGAGGTATAAGTGGACCTTTTCCTTTGTCATCAACCTTCTTGGTAGACTTGGATCCTTCTGGATGGTTTGCAATCATTTGTTGCACACCACCTTGTTTCCTTTGTTCCACAATGGAATAGATGGGGCATTGGATAGGAACATGGTTGTTTCCTTCACATAGGTAGCAAGTAGCTTGAGAGGTGGGACATTGGCCAACAGGATGTTTCTCTTCACAGTTGGGGCATTGATCTCCATGCTCCTTGGAAGTATGATCCTTGTCTCCACAAATAAGGCAAGATGGGGATCCATCTAGAATAACATTTTTATCATCCTTGTTGTCAAAAACTCTTGTGGAATAGATTTCTTCCATATTGATCATTTGATCAGTCACCTTAAGCATCAATTGGGCTTGAGTTTCCAAAAATCCTTGCAGTGTTGGATCTTCCCCACTGGTGTTAGCTATGAACTGAGCTGTCATCTGGTTCAACTGGTGTTGGGTTGCTATGAGCTCTTTCATGCTGTCCTCTTAGTTGGTGTTGGTGTCATCAACCTTGGAGTCTCTTGGAGTAGTGATCTGTTTGGGTTGAAGGGAGATTAGAATAGGCAAAAGATTTTCTAAGGAAATAATTCTAATCACACACATCACAAGTCACACAAGCAATGTGCATGCAATCACAAGCCAAACATTTCACTCAAACAACAAAGTTCAAGCACATACTTAGGCAACCAAAAATATTTTGTTACACCACCTAAGTTGGTGTGTTTGTCTTAACTAAAATATGGTGGTCCATCTATATGTTTCTCTTGTGATCTTTCCATCTTTATTGGTTGATTCTTTTTGCATGAGATCATGGTTTCCTTGGAGAAATTCTTGGTCACAAGACTTCAAATGATGTAGGCTCCTTCTAATTTTGCATTCCCTTAGTCTCCATATCTTGAGCAAGATTTCTTGTCTCACTTGTAGTCCTTAGTGGTATCCAAGTTGGAAGTCCTTGGTGAACATGCTGAAGATGTTGAAGTCATTAGAGTTGAAGAAGTTGAAGTCATTAGAGTTGAAGAAGTTGAAGTCATTAGAGTTGAAGAAGTTGAAGTCATTAGAGTGGATGGAATCCTTTGCACATGGTGTAGTCTTTGGTCATGGGTGGGTTTTTCCATCAAGTTGAAATAGAAGAGATGTAGAGTTGAAACCAAAATGGTTGAGGAAAGAGTTTACAAGATTGTTTGTAATTAAGTTTTGGAACAAATACAGCTCCTATTTTTCTAAGGGTTTTTGTCCAATCCTAGGTTTACAAATCCTACAGGCAACACAATGCTCTGATACCATATGTAGAGGGTCCAACCTTTAAATAAGGTAGAGTCCCATGTGTTTACAATGCTAGTCCCTGGATCAATAGCTAGCATCCACAGTTAAGATGTAATATCAAGAAACAAAGGTCATAATATAACTTTATAACCAGGAATAACATAATTTTATTACATCTTACATAGCTCATTAGGCTATTACATTACATTGCAGCGGAATAACTATAGTCATGGGGTCCTTCATCTTCAAAGTGCCACAGGCAAACATGTTGGTTGTAGACTTTGTAATCCTAATCAATCAATCTTCACTAAAATCAATCAAACCTGCAACATTACAAGTTACAGCCACAAGGGTCAATACATTTGAATTGTATTGGCAAGTTTCACTACTATGTTGAATATAAGTGGATCCTATCATTACATGCATATTTGGCTAAGTAGGGTTTTAGGCTCATTTGCAGAAAGCAAAATTTATCCTATCTTTTCAAAATGATTTTGGTCTTTTGTCAAATCTCCTTTTCAAAATCCCTTGAACTCCTTGGTAAATTCCCAAGTGTTCAAGTCCTTGTCAAAAATCTCTTGAGCTCCTTGGTACCCCCAAGTGCATCAAGTTTTATCAAAATCTCTGGAGCTCCTTGGTACCCCCAAGTGCATCAAGTCTTGTGTGGTCACTTAAAAGTTTTTCTTTTAGAAATTGGAATGTCGAGATTTCCCATATCTTCAAGCTTTAGTTGCTCAGTATTGTCCATAACCGGGGAAACGGCTAAGTACTTAGATTTTATTATCTTCTGCATAAGTAGTACACTTTACCCACATGTCACAATCTCATCTTTTTGCCACCAGTGGCCACTAGATTAGTACTCACCAAGATGGAGTACTGGCAGATTGAGAATGTGACGAAGTCTTATCAGAGGGTCCTCCCATACACCATTGCTAGCTTGTCTTCAGTACCCATGTAGGATTCCAGGTCCTCATTTTCAGTAACCTGAAGACAATGCATGGGTCTTCCCAATGTAGTTGACTAAGCCAGAGCCATAAATAGCATGTGGTTGCACACGAAAGCCACAATTGGAGAAACATGTTCAATCTCTAAGTTTCCTGGGTGGTTTTCCTTTGGAGCACAACACAAAGAGATTGCCATAGACATGGTTCCTTTTGTTGCCACCTTCTCCAAAACTCAAAGTATCCTTGTCCACCCAGGTGGTTCATTGAGTCATTGTTTTATTATATAAAAACACAAGTCCTTTTCTCAACTTCATAAAATCTCAACATGTATCTATTTTCAAAATATAGCATAGCTAAGCATGTAACAACTACATTGTTTTCACTAAGGAATGTATAGGGTATCCTATTAGGATTTAGCATAGCATAAGTATAGAAATTCTTTTCATGCATGTTTCAAAATCCACTAAGTATAATGAAAATAGTAGGACTTTAGATGATAGTGTCACTTGCCTTTCTTTTGGTAGGGAATGTTGGTTCACTCCTTGATCTTGCTAGTCTCACACTTTTCTAACTTCACTACAATCAATCAAGCAAACACAATATCAACTAGCATTCCAAACCAATAATCAATCAAACAATTCACACACATAAAACAAGGGAAACTAAGTCATGCATGCAAGCATGCATAAGATAGTTTCATTTGCAAAGATGGTTTCCACTAGGCTCTAAAATTTGTAAGGTTCAAGGTTGTCACTTCCTAAAGTGGCAAAGTCATTTGCAAAAGGGTTTTGTCCATAAACCATTTTTTTAAATCAAATCATTATTTTATGTGGTGGAAAATATTTTTATCAAAGCAACAACTTTAAGTTGTTCACCAAATAAGTTGTTGTTTCTCAAAACTTGGTGTTTAGTGTCAGTATGTTTGGTCTAAATCATTTTCCCAAAGTTTTTACTCCAAAAACATTTTCATAACAAAACCATTATTTTTTTATTTGGCTAGAAATGGGCTAAATTAATTAATCCATCCTAAACTTCACCAAATCCATTTTCAAAACCGTGGGTTGGTTCCTAGGGTCAGTAAGTTCACCACAAATCAATTTGCAAAGGTTTCAACCTCAAAAACATTTTTGAACAATTTTTCTAATCTAAACAAGCATACAAATGTTTCTGCAAAAACAAACAATCTAACAGATACTTTTTACTAAACAAATTATATTGTTGGCTAGGGTTTGTTCCACTGATTCCAACGATATAAAGTTTGTAATTTTTGGACGTGTGGATCAAAAGTTATAAAGGTTTGAAGTTTGCATCTAAATCTGTTTTCAAAATTCTGTTTTAAATCGTCTGGTGCGACGCGTCGCTTTCCTATTCGCTGGTACCGGTTCGGGTGGATCGGCTGATGCGATGCGTTGGATCTAACTTAGACAAACGGTTCAGATGGGCGCGTACCCCTTCGTCTTGTTCTAATCATAGCCACACGATATTGATCTAACGGATGTAATCAACAGGCCACTAACTGGCGGCGCTGCGCGGCGGCAGACGGCGGCGACGGTCGGACGATGGGCTAGCGGCGGTTCTAGGAAGCAAAGAAGACATGGGAGGTGCTCACCATGTTCGCGAGGTCGAGGTGGTGCTCGACGTGTGGTCGACGTGGCAAGGGGTGCTCAGGGACAGCAGCAATTCCTCGCCGGAGTGAGCAACGGCGTCGGGCGGCTCTGGTCGTGGTCGGAGTCGACGCTATAGATCACAAGGGGGCAAACCGAGAGTATGGTTAGATGCGCATGGTCGAGGCGATGATGCGTGCGTGAAGGAGAAGGAGAGGGGCGGTCGGATACTACCTGGGGAACTCGCCGGAGTTGTTTACAGACGCGGCGGTACTCAGTTGAAGACGGAGCCGACGTTCTGGAGCGCCCGCGGTTGAATGGGAGGTACAGGGAGAAGCGTCTGGGAGTGGAGAGTGTGCTCGTGTGTTCGGGAAGGCAAGGGTGGCGAGGTTGGGCCGGAATCGAGGAGGGACGATGGTCGGAGCAGTGGCGTTGCGAGCTCGATTCAGGGCAGCCTGGTGGCGTTCAGGACGTGGAGTCTGAGGGGAAAGGAAGAGGATACGCAGGCGGTTAAATGGGCGTGGTCGTGGGGTGGATTAATGCGGCCATTTACGCGAATTGATCGCCGGCGTTACCTGCTGCAACGGCCGGGCGTCGTCTGCGCGAGGAAGAAGATGAGCTGGAGAGGTGGGGTCGGTTGGTCAGCGAGAGAGAGGAGAGGGGAGTTGGGTCCACTGGTCAGCGTCTATGTGGGTCAGTGAGCGAGTGCGAAACGTTTTCTGCGGGAGTGAGGAACTGGGATGTTTGCTGGGCTTAGTGGGCTGTGTCTGATTCTTATTTTTTTTCAAATGTTTTATCTTTTTCCAAATCTATTTTCTGTTTTGAATTTCAAACAACAATTCAACATTCAAATCAATTCAAACATTTACCAAACATTGTAATGAGTTTTGGTTCTGTTTAGCAACATAACCCAAATCCCAAAAACAAAACAATATTTTTTCTAGGGTCCATTATTAATTAAATAAATAGACCTTGTTTAATAATCAAATAGATTTTGTTTTATTTAAAAACCTCCATTTGAAATTTAATTATTTCCAAAACCAAATCAGTAGGTTTTATTTGAAATTAAAGAATACTTGGAAAACTTATAAGATTTGATGTTTTACTTAAAATAGTAAAACCTTTTATTTTTAATAAACTTGGATATTAAATCCTTATTATTTTATTTGAGTAAACCTTTACTATTTTTTATCAAATAGAAATATTTTATTCCAAAGGCTTGGCCAAGTTTTAATTTGGCTTACAAAATAATCCTTATTTGTAAAACTTCTATTTCATTTGAAAACCAAATCTTTTTATTTAAAAGATCCAAATTAATAATTCCAAACATTTTTATTTTCCTTTATTAAATGTTTATCTTTTTAAATCCCTTTAGGATTTATTTGATCCAAATTGGTTAAAGGTTTCCAATTGGATTCAAAAAGTTTCTTCTCACCCTGAAAATCAACAAAGTTTTATTTTATTCATTTATTTTTCACATTACAAGATTTGGAAAATCTTGGGATGTGACAACTCAATTGGCCAATATTCCTTCACCTAGTAACTTAATTCCATCTAGTAGTACAACTATTCTTGAAGAGAATGCTAGGTTGAAGGGGGAGCTTGCCAAGGACACATTTCCACAAGGCAACAAGTCCATTGATGATCTTTTGAGCAAGCAAAGGCCTAGTGGTGATAAAGGGGGCATTGGTTTTGTCTCCAATACTAAGAAGAAGAACAACAAGAAGAAGAAGGCCAAGCCCACACATGAGACTAACAAGGCCATTGTGGGTAGTAAGACCACAAGTGGTAAAACTATGTCTCATGATGATTTTGCGGGAAGTGCTAGACCTCACTTTGTTCTAATGCGTGATTATTATGGTGATGTGTATGCACAATATGTTGGCCCATAAGATAGTTTTATTGCTTGGTCTATTTGGGTTCCCAAGACCCTTGTTGCTAACAAAAGAGGACCCATTGAAAAATGGGTACCTAAAAATTAGCTTGATCTTTTGTAGACATATGCTTCCGGGGGTTCAAAGTGGGTGCTTGATAGTGGTTGCACAAGTCATATGACCGGAAGCTCGTCTATTGTCAAGGACTTAAAGCCAAATGATGATCAAATCACCGTGACATATGCCGATAAGTCAAAGTCTGAGGTAATGGGTTTCGACAAGGTTGTGGTTGCTCACAACATTACACTCGTGAACGGCATGCTTGCTGAGATTCTTGGATACAATTTACTTTCAGTCCGTGCTCTTGGAAAGATGGGTTTTGCCGTCTTTGTTGATGATGATATTGTGGTCCTCATGTGGAGAAAGTCTCTCAAGGTCGCTTTCGTTGGGTACGTCGAACATGACTTGTGTGTGGTGGACTTTTCAGGGCAAGCCACTACAGGTCCAATGTGCTTATTCGGAAAGGCCGATGTGGGTTGGCTATGGCATCGCCGACTAGCCCATGTCAATATGAGAACTTTGCAAAGTCTCCACAAGGAGGGCCATATTGTTGGACTAAAAGAAAATGTTTCCTTTGCCAAAGATCGTGTTTGCAGGGCATGTGTTCTAGGGAAGATGCATGATGCTCCTCACAAGCCTAAGAACCACATCAAGTCCACCAAGATCTTGGAGCTTCTCCATGTGGACCTCTTTGGTCCTCCATCTCATGCAAGTCTTGGTGGGAAGAAATATTGCTTGGTGATCGTTGATGACTTTTCAAGATACTCATGGGTATATTTCTTCAAGTTGAAGAGTGAGACCCAAAAGACATTCATCGACTTCATCAACATGGTTCAACGTCAGTACAATCTTCCTGTATTGATCATAAGAAGTGACAACGGCACTGAGTTCAAGAACTACACATTGAATGATTTTCTTAGTGATGAGGGGATTAAACATCAATATTCCGCTGCATACACCCCTCAACAAAATGGTGTGGCCGAAAGGAAGAACCGGACTCTTATTGACATGGCTAGGACCATGTTGGCGGAGTTTAAATCTCCATATAAATCTTGTGCCGAAGCCATCTCCACCGCATGTCATGCTTCAAACCGGCTCTACCTCCACAAAGAAATCAACAAGACTCCATATGAAATACTTACCGGTAACAAGCCCAACATATCTTACTTCCGAGTGTTCGGTTGTAAGTGTTTCTATCTCATAAAAGGTGTTCGTTTGTCCAAATTCGAATCTAAAGCATTAGAGGGTATTTTTTGGCTATGGTCTCGAATCTCACACTTATAGAATCTATGATAAGCTCTCCGGAGCCGTCATAGAATCTTTTAGTGTGACCTTCGAAGAATATGATGGTCCCCAAGGGGGCGTGTTGATGCTTGTGATGCAGATGATGAAATGCCTCAGGATGCCATAGGAAGAATGGGTGTGGGATATATCCGCCCCATTGAGGAACCCCTTATGGCGGATCGAGAAGAACTATGCTCCACTCAAGTGGATCCCTCATCTTCACAACATCAACAAGCTCCATCCACCGAGGAGGACAATGAATCAAACCAAAGACAAGATGTAGACCCTCAACACGATGATCATTGTGACAACTCTAGTCAACGGGGAGCTTGATTCTTTCGCCCGGGTGTCAAGTGGTGCCAAGGCAATTTCTTAAGGAAGATCCGTACAAACTCCTTTGAAACAAGCCCAAATTGATGCAAGAAGAGCACTTGATCATGACCAAGGTCAATCTTTGCCTCTAGATGAAGAGGATGATTCCAATGATGATCAAGGTCAAGTTAATGGTCAAGACGAGGATCAAAATGATGAAGAGGGTCCCCCAAGAAACAACACGGAGATACACGCTCGTCGCGAAGCTAGAAAGGAAAGAATGTTGGAATTAAGTAGAGGTGGTAGGAGGGAGGCAAGAAGTAGTATCGGACAAATTAGTGGAACCACACTCTACAAAATGTAGTTGGTGATCTAAGGAAAGTTATTTCCACAAGAGCACAATTGAATAGGTTCAGTGAAGACCAAGCACACATCTCCATGATTGAACCAAAGAAAGTGTGGGAAGCTCTTGAAGATTCGGATTGGTTAGAAGCTATGCACAAAGAACTCAACAACTTCGAGAGAGATAAAGTATGGAAGTTAGTGGAGAAGCCAAAGGATTGCCACAATGTCATTGGAACAAAGTGGATATTTAAGAACAAGCAAGATGAGCATGGAATCATAGTAAGAAACAAGGCTAGATTGGTTAGACAAGGGTTCTCTCAAATTGAAGGAATTGACTATGGAGAGACATATGCACCCATGGATCGCCTTGAGTCCATCCGTATCCTTCTTGCTTATGCGGCACATCATAACTTTAAGTTACAACAAATGGATGTAGAAAGTGCATTTCTTTATGGCCCATTAAATGAATTGGTATATGTTAAGCAACCCCCGGGATTTGAGGACCCCAACCTCCCAAACCATGTCTACAAACTTGATAAGGCGCTCTATGGGCTCAAGCAAGCCCCACGCACGTGGTATGAGCACCTTAGAGAGTTATTGTTTGACCGTGGTTTTGAGGTTGGGAAAATCGATCCCACTCTTTTTACTAAGAAAGTCAATGGGGAGATTTTTGTATGCCAAATATATGTTGATGATATCATCTTTGGCTCATCTAACAAAGCTTTTAATGATGAATTCTCAAATCTTATGACTAGTAGGTTCCAGATGTCTTTGATGGGGGAGTTGAGAGTATTTCTTGGTTTTGAGATCAAGCAAGTTAGAGGAGGGACATTCTTCAATCAAGCCAAGTATACTCAAGATATGCTCAGGAGATTCAATATGCAAGATTTAAATGGAGCTCCCACTCCCATGGCTACAAAGACTCATCTAGAACAAAATCCAAATGGTAAAGATGTGGATCAAAAGGTATACCGGTCTATGATTGGTTCTTTGCTTTACCTTTGTGCATCTAGACCCGATATTGTGTTGAGTGTAGGTGTGTGTCCAAGATATCAAGCGGCTCCTAAGGAAAGCCATTTAATGGCAGTCAAGAGAATCTTTCGATATTTAGTTCATACCCCATTTTATGGTCTTTGGTATCCTCGAGGCTCAACATTTGCTCTTTGTGGATACACGGATTCGGATTGGGCGGGGGATAAGGATGATAGAAAATTAACATCCGGGGCTTGCCAATTCCTTGGTAGGTCCTTGGTATGTTGGTCTTCCAAGAAGCAAAATTGTATATATCTCTCCACCGCCGAAGCCGAGTATGTGGCAGCTGCTAGTGCTTGCACCCAATTGCTATGGATGAGGCAAACTTTAAAGGAATACGGTGTCCATTGTGACAAAGTGCCTCTTCTATGTAACAATGATAGTGCCATTAAGATTGCCAACAACCCGGTGGATCACACAAGGACAAAGCATATTCAGATTCGCCATCACTTCATTAGAGATCATGTTGCTCGAGGTAATATTGATTTATCATATGTATCAACCAAAGATCAACTTGCCGATATCTTCACGAAGCCACTTGATGAAGCAAGATTTTGCTACTTGAGGAATGAACTAAATGTCGTAGATTCAAGGAGCTTGACTTGATTTTCTTGCACTCTCACCTATGCTTCAACTCATATTTGGTTTAGGTGTAGGCATGGATATAGGGGGACTGCGATCCTAATTGATTGGACCATCCATCCCCCCATTATGCCCAAAGCAATCAAAATCATTCCTCTTAATATCATTTAGTGATATGATCTTAATGATGAGTTTTGGTAATGGACCCAAGATATATCTTCGTGGTGCCAAGCCAAGTATACTCAAATATGGTGGCCTAGGCCACCGCCCTCTCTCATTCGAGAGGTTGGTGTCATTTGCTTGATTCTAGTCTCTTGGAGATTTTCTGAATGTTTTTGTGAATTCCTATGGCTCTTGTTTGTTCTTCACAGTTTGATGTCTCAACCCAAGCCCTATCCCTATCTTAAAAACTGTCTATCTCTCATATATGTACCTAAAACACCTTTCCTGGAACTTTTGGTCGAGGAGGACCGGAGTCTTCGGTGTACATACACCGGAGTCTCCGGTGTAGACCGGAGTCTCCGGTCCGGACGGTTTCTGTCACTTAAAGAAGGAGGGGGCGGGGTGAACTGGTACACCAGTTCCTCATTCTACACCACGTCCCCTACCTCCAAACCCGTCGCCTCTTCTTCCAAAAATCCTCGCCGGAGGTCAAGAAGCCCCCGGGATCCGCCGTGCCGTCATCCAATCTTCCCTCCTCCTCCATTGGATCATTCCCACCGGAGGAATTGATCCCATGGACAGATCTGGTACCTCCCCTCTACTTTTTTCTCCTAGGGTTCATCCCTAGATGTGTTTTTGAGGATTGGTGATGATTTGTCCATTGGAATCACTTGATTGCGTGCACTTCAGTACCTTAGCCTTGTTGCATTGCCCGATATGCTAGATTCACCCCCACAGGCATCTCTCCATCTCATGCCCGAGCCTCCCGACTGGAGATTTCGGACCCAGGTCTGGAGACTCCGGTCTGAGCCGGAGACTCTGGTATGAGGTGTGGAGACTCCGGTGTTGGGTGAATCAAAACAGACCAGTAATGCACCAAAGCTCTTGTACTACATTTTTGGGGCAAATATACTCATCTCCATGCTATCTCCCTCACTTCTGTTCACAGGTGATGGTTCTAGTCGTCCTCGTCGTACCAAGGACAAGTCCCAAAGGGGCAATCCTCGCTATGATGAAGCTCGATTCATTGTGCCTCTGTCCAACCGGAAAAAGCAGGCACGTGATGCAGCTTACTTAAAGAGGGATCAGGAGAGGGATGAACGCGAGGACCGTGCCAAGAGGGCCAAGTATGACAACCTTCAGTCCTTAGCCAAAATGTCTAAATAGGAGTACCGTGAGCTGAGAAAGACAGATTTCTATGCGCTGCCCTGGAGGAAAGAACAGGCTGTGTTCATGAAGGATGTGTATGGTGTACTCACCAAATCACCTGTCTTCCCTCAGAAGTTCATGAGTGTTGAGCAAATGCGCCTCAACCCCTACTTCAGTGATGCTTTGTGGATCTGTGAGAAGCTAGGACTGTACAACTTGATGGAGCTGCGTGAAGACTACAATATCCACCTTGTACAACAGTTTTATGCCACCGTTGTGTTTGGGTCTGATCTTGACAGGACCATGGTGTGGATGTCTGGTACCACTCGTTGCACAGCTACATTTCATGACTTTGCCAACGTCATCTTTGAGACCTTTCAGGGTGTATCCACTCCTGTGGGGCTGCGCATGCACTCTGCAGCTTTGGGTGAGAACAAGATGAAGCTGTCACCTCTGTATGATGATGGTGTTCTAGGGGTTCCAAGGGACTCAAGACCCTCTACAACCTTATGCTGAGGATCTTCTGTCACACTATTGCACCAAGTGCTGGAAATGATGATGCAATTAGGGGTGGGCTTGTCAACCTCTTGTACCATACTCACCGGACCTTCAATGCTGGACCTGAGGCTGATGCTTCACCTATTGATGTGATGGACTTTATTTTCGAGGAGATGTTCCATGTCATTCTTTACAAGAAATCTCCTCCATATGCACCCTTGGTTATGAGGCTCATCAACTCCCAGGAGCATGATTCTCCACTTGGCATACCACCACACCTCACTGAGCACACTCTGGTCACACTGCAGCATAAGGGGCGTATGGGGCCTGCTCCAAGGCATCGCTATGGGGATGATGATGAGGAGATTGAGACAGAGAGGGCTCCCTCCCCACCTAGAGTTTGGAGGAAGAATGCCCCTATGCCTACTATGACTCGAGACTGTGTGCATGAGCGGGTCAAGAAGGCCAGCTTTTGGGAGAGGATCCTTTGTTGCATGAACGTCGACATCCGTAAGCAACAACATGCATCATACCAAAGCAACTGTCACATTGAGAAGATCCTCAAGGAAATCAAGGAACAGGGTGCTGAGGATAATGAGGAAGGTGAAGATGAATACAATGATGAGCATGGGGCTCAGCAGTCCACAGAGTCCGATCACACACTCTCATTTGGGGCATGGAATGCCCAACAGGATAGTCTGGTGGATTGGAAAACTTTTGCTGATGTCACCTCCGGTTTCGGGTACCAGTGTACTTCCTCTTCTCGCCCTCACGGCAAAGGACCTGATGTTCCTGAAGACGATGATGATGCATATGTTTAGGATGATGATGACCAGGAGGAGGATGAGGATGCCGAGGATGACGATGACTACTGAGCTATTGGGGCGCTAGTTTAGGTCTTTTCCCTTTTTCGGCGTTTCGATGCCAAAGGGGGAGAAGACATTCTCATCGGTTTGCATGGGCTTGGGACTTTGGATTTGCGACTATCTGCTTTTATTTGCCTTTTATTTGCCATATTCGAACTTGAACTTTATGTGTTTTACTTGCTGTTCATGTGTGTGACTATGACTATGTGCTTTTGTGCACCATCTATTGTAACTCATGTGAGATTTATGTGTGCTACCGTTGATACTATCTACCTTACATGATTTACTTAATTATCTTGCTGCACATAGTCAGGTGGAGTCACATATATATGTTATTCCATGCAAATCACTTGTTGTCATCGAACACCAAAAAGGGGGAGATTGAAAGGGCATTTATTGTCATAATCACTTTTGGTGTTCGGTAACAACAAGTAGATCATTTTATAGTTTGTCACTGTCCACAGGTTGATATTATGATAAGTGAAAAGCACCCTCCACTTGGGAAAAGTCCACACTAGTTTGACACATTTCTGGAAACTCCAGACCGGAGTCTCCGGTCTGCCAAGACCGGAGTCTCTCGTGTGGTCCGGAGTTTCCGGACTTGTCTCCGGTGGGGTCTTTAGGATCTGGGCAGGGACATTCTGACTAGGGGTCCGGAGCCTGCACCGGAGGATACTCCGGAGTCTCCGACCTTGTTCAGTCCGGAGTCTCCGATGTTGGAAGACCGGAGTCTTCGGTGTTGCTGGGTCAGGATTGTTCTGGGTCATTCAGATGGGCGGTTCGGAGTCTGGTCCGGAGATTGGCCGGAGTCTCTGGTGTAGACCGGAGTCTCCGGTCTGACTTTTCTACAACTGTCAGAAAACGGTTCTTGGAGGGGGCTGCCTATAAAAATGGACCCTTGTCTTCTTCCTCCAGTTGCTCGAGCTGCTCAAGAACACGAACCCCATTAGAGCCACCAAATCTACAAGATCTCTTCATCCAACCATCCAAAGTCATTGATCTTTGGAAAATCGAAGGAGGAGGCCTTGATCTATATCTTCACCAAGAGAGATCTTCATTTCCCCCTCATTCACTTGAGGTCCCCCAAGCTCTAGTGTTTCATTGGAAACCCTAACTTTGATTTGGTTCTTACAAGCTTGTCTTTTATTTGTCTTGACAGCTTGCTTGCATTTGGGAGCCTCCAATTAAGTTGTGGATGTGTGCCCTGAGCTTGTTGTAAAGGTGTCGCCTTCCACTTTGAAGGTTTCCGATATAGTGGAAGGTGGATCGAGCCCGTTGGGGTGAGATTCATCAGAGAACAAGGGAGGCCTCTCGTGGCGTTGGTGGTTTGAAACCACCCCCTCTCCAAACGTAGACGTACTTCCCCTCAAAAGGAAGGAACTACGGGAAACAAATCCTTGTGTCTCCGCGTCCACTCCTTTGGTTACTTCTATCCTTTACCACACTTTACTTACTTGTTCTTGCTTAGTGTTGTGTTAGCTTGTGCTTGGTTGACATATAGGTAAATTCACCATAGTTGCATGTTCTAGAGAATTTACCTTTCTTGTCAATCCCTAATTTGAAAAAGAGTAAAATTTGAAGTAGCACCTATTCACCCTCCCCTCTAGGTGCCCATACGATCCTTTCAGCGAGGGAATCACTCAGAGGATCAATGGCAATTAAGCCCAAAATCAACACGACGTTGATGGCGGAGGAAACTGGTGGTGATGGAGTCTGCGCGGGCTTTGGGGAAGAAGGTGATGAGCTGGCGCGGGGCCACTGGTAGTGACAGCGGGGTAGGGCTAGTGCGCGTGAGAGAGGGGGGAAGGGGGAATGGCCCGGGTGGGCTGCTAGGCCGTTTCTGGCACTAGGCCGAATAGGTAGCGAGCTGATTATTTTTTTCTTTTAACTTTTTCTTTTTCTGTTTGAATTTCCATGAATGAATTTGAATCCTCATTCATACTTGTTTGAATTCAAATCACCTCTGGATTTTTGTAATGAGGTCCTTGCACTCAAGAGTGTGTCAAACACAACTCTTTAATCAACTACACTTTGATCCTTTGAAAAATAAAATAAAACCATGTCTTATATGATATCTAAATAATGGGCATAAAAATGGTTTTATTTGGAGTTTTGATTTGAAAATTTTTGTGCAAGACAAAAATGCTACGAATACATGAATGCAATGCATGCTTTTGTAATTCATGAATTTTGGGATGTTACACATCCCCTTCGATGTCCCAATTTCTGTCACTTCTGGGCCTTTGGATCCGGACAATGATATGTGTACACAACGTGTAGATAAGATCACAAACAATACTATCATAATGATTCAATAATAAGTTGAATCTAAGATCATGGCACTCGGTCCCTACTGACAAGCATGAAGCACAACAAGTTGCAACAAAGTCAAATAGCACTAATAGAGATACTAGGCACTATGCCCTAACAATCTTATTCGATTACATGATAGAAGGCATCCAATCCATACCATCCCCATAGCCTACAGCGGGGTATTACTCACTCATGGATGAGGGAAACATTGATGGTTGATGGAGAGGCGTTGGTGGTGATGACGATGGCGATGATGCTCTCCAAATTCCCCATCCCGGCAGGGTGCCAGAAAGGAGTTTCTGGTTCCGAATCTTGGTTTATAGTGGTGGCGGAGCAACGGAACTCTTTCTAGAAAAATGTCAAACCCCTCTCAGTTTTTAGGTCAAGAGGCAACTTATAGGCGCAGAGGGAGGCCGAGGAGGTGCCTGGGCTGGCCACACCCCTCCCAGGCGCGGGGTGGGCCCACCCGTGCGGCAGGGGGTGTGGGTCACCTAGTGCTCCCCTCCGTCTCGTACTCTGGCTCCGTGGATCTTCTGGTGAAATAGGATTTTTGGCATATTTTCCGGGATTTTTCCTGATAGTTGATTATCTGCACAAAAACTAGACACCAAGGTAATTCCGCTAAAAACAACGTCAGTCCATGTTAGTTGTATCCAAATCGCACAAGTTTAGAGGATAAACAATAGCAAAAGTGTTTGGGAAAGTAGACACGTTTTGGACGTATCAACAACCTCCGCGCCCTCTCTCCAGGGAAGCAGCGGAAGCAACAATCCTTCCAGAAAAAGCTACCAGGAACATGTATCTCGCTGATACGAGACCATGGGGGAATTCTAAAGAGGGGAGGGAGATCCTTCGCGAGGAGGTGTGATATTATAGGAGGAGAGGGAGGCCTTTTATAGGGAGAGGTGTTGGCTGTTCTTGGTGCACTTCATTGGAAAACCCAAGAGCAAGGTGTGATGAGCACAGCAGCAAGTTTTCCCTCAGTAGAGACCGAGGTTATCGAACCAGAAGGAGGAAGGAAACGTCTCAAAGGTGTTGCAAGCAATGCGGAAACCTTCACAACACAAACTCAAGACTTTGTCCCAACGAACAGTGAGGTTGTCAAGCTCACTGGTTTGCTGTAACAAAGGATTAACTGTATGGTGTGGAAGGTAATGGTGGTTTTAAACAGGTAAACAAGTAAAAGTGGAAGATGTATCAATGGTAAAGATTGGACCGGGGTCCATAGTTCACTAGAGGTGCTCTCCTTAGATAAACAACATGGCATGAAGGGTAAACAAATTACGGCAGGGCAATTGACAAGAACTGAGTAAGGCATAACAATGCAATACCAGACAAAAAGATCCTATGACATTCCATTGGTCACTACAACAACATGCATAGACTGCCATCCAACTGCATCTATGACTAGAAGTCCACCTTTAGGTTATCATCCGAACCCCCTCCAGTATTAAGTTGCAAGCAACAGACAACTGCTTTAAGCAAAGTGTGTAAGGTAAACAATCCACTTGCTCCATGAACAAGAGACAGTTGTTTTCTCCCTAGTAGCAACAACACATCTACAACCAAAGATATTTTTGTCACTTCCCTTGGAAACTAGAGGCATGAACCCACTATCGAGCATAAATACCCCATCTTGGAGTCACTAGCAACTACTTGGCCAAGATAGCTACTAACAACGGAGACCATGCAAGATCACAAACAACACAGACATGATAGAATCATAAGACAAAACCATTAATCAATCTGACATACTAATCTCAATATCCATCGAATCCCCGCAAACACAATATGCATGATTACAAATAGATTAGATCTTGATCATGAACGGAGCTCACAAGATCTATACATGAAAGCACAAGGAGGAGATACAACCATCTAGCTACTACATGGACCTGTAGTCCAAGGTGGAACTACTCACGCATCATACCAGAGAAGAAGTCCTCCGGGATGATCTCCCCTCCAGCAGGGTGCCGGGAAGAACTTCAGACCCCCCCCCCGATCTAGGGACGATGGTGGTGGCGGCTACAGACGGTTTCGTGGAGTTTCGATCGGGTGTCTAGGGTTTCTGCATCGGGGTCTTCTTATAGGCGAAGAGGCGAGGCTGGGAGGCGACCAGGGGGCCACACCCTGCCCAGGCGCGGGCCCATCCTGGACGCACCTAGGGGGTTTCGCCGCCCTGGCTCGCCTCTCCGTCT
This sequence comes from Avena atlantica, assembly GCA_910589765.1. Lineage (NCBI taxonomy): Eukaryota > Viridiplantae > Streptophyta > Magnoliopsida > Poales > Poaceae > Avena > Avena atlantica. The sequence continues at coordinate 110,931,656 of OU342735.1, forward strand.
CTCCTCTGGACTTCGTGTCGCCCACGGTAAAATATTGACTTTGGCTTTTGTCCCGTCCAATTCCGAGAATATTGATTTTCTGCCTTTCTGGAACCAAAAAATAGAAGAAAACAGGCAACTGGCACTGTGGCAACTTGTTAATAGGTTAGTTCCAGAAAAGATATAAAAACACCTCAAAGTGTAGACAAAGCAAAGCAAAGTAGATACTAAACAAGCATGGAACATAAAAAAATATAGATACATTTCTGATGTATCAAGCATCACCAAGCTTAACTCCTGCTCGTCCTCGAGTAGGTAAGTGATAAAAGAATAATTTTGAGGCGACATGCACCTTCAAAACCAAGATCAATCCATTTGCAAGCATTGAAAGCTGGGATCAAAGAACTCTAAACATGTGCATGAAAGATGGAGTTCTAACAATAAGACAAAGTAACTATGCATGCAACAAGAAAGGCTACAAACAAAGATCATGAATAACATGCATTGAAAAACGTTTGTGTGTTTCACATATAGAAAACATGGCATAGAGGCCATCAGCTTGTCCCTCATAGAGTAGCAATTAGATACATAGGACACCTTCAAAGTTTATAAGAGTGACGAGATACAAATAGCACAAGAGCAAGTAATATCAATAGTATGCATCAATCAATAAGTTTTGGGACACTGCACACAGAATGGCAACTATGCTCTCTTAATGGTGCCTAAAGGTAGAAGGTGGAGACTCAACATAATAGTGGAACAAAGGCCCTTCATAAAGGGAAGCAGGGATTTCAAGTTTCAAAAAGAGCTTCCAAAAATTATGTTACTTGCTAGCTTTCATCCCTCATTGCCCCTATCATAAGCATATTGAAGTGATTAAGGTTAAAGTGAACAACCTATGGAGTATATGCTTGACAAAGAATAAGTTGGTAATCTCAAGTCCCTTGAATACGAGGGCCACACCTCATGCTACTCAACTTCAGTCACCTTTAAGTTCTTGTCATAGTAAGTACATGCGTATCATAGAGAACCGCAAACGGGGTACCCCTTGCACATGGTACAGGAGCTATCCCATAACCAAAATGACAAGGCAAGCAGACAATGAGCATCTCAGCGATCTTTTTATTTACTATGTGCATAGCTTTTATTGAGGATGCTTCACAGATAGCTCATTATGGTGATGCTGCAAGTTTCCACCATGATTAGGCATGGCTTAAGCTAGCGGCCCAGGCGTTTCTCTAACACAAAATACATAACTCCATGGACTTACAAGCTCCCTCTTTATTTCACACCAGTGACATCCATAGACATTAAAAGAGCATGATATCAACTGTGTACAAAGTATAAGTGCAATGTTGAAAACGTTCCCCATGACAGCATGGTTCTGCTAATTCCAACGTATAAGTGAAAGCATATACAACATAGACGACACAAAGGTTCAAGTTTATTAGGGGAAAAGAATATAAAGTGTTCCATCAAGTTTGTGAGGGCTTTAATCACTAAGTTTTCACATAATAAAATATTTTTTAATTGGAAGATAGCTGAAAACAAGAATATACTTCGAATGGTGTAACACACCATGCATAGGAATTTATAGTTGACACTATGGAATAACTTGGTTTCTTGGGAGCTGGAAGCATGAGTAGAGCTTACTTATACAAGTGGAGGCTAGCAAAAGACTGGGAGCAACCAACTAAGAGAGCAATAATGGCCATAATCATGTAGAGCGACAAAACATTACTAATCAAAGCATACAGTGGTACTATAAGTCAAGGACTAAATGATCATAGAGGCTATGGTGATTGTCAATAGTCATAACATGGTGTGAGCATGTGCCAAGCCAACCCAAACAAAGCATCAAAGGAGACTACCACAAGGCTATGCTTTTGCATGCTAAAACAACGCATGATTCTTTCAAGGCACACTAAGCAATCCCAATTGTTTGGAACAAGACATGCTACAGAAATAATCACTAAGCATAAGGTCAAAACAACACCTACCATGCCATGCTAAAGTCTAAGTCACAGTCAATGCAAGCTCCTCTTACACTTTCAAACAAGAACTTTCTACTCCTTTCCAACACCAATCGACTTATTTGAAACAACACAGAGAGAACGGGGGTCCAAACTTCTTTATTAAATAAAACTAAACAAACTAAGAAAAGCAAATGAAAACTAAGACGCTCCAAGAACAACACGACAATGCATGAAGCAAAAAAAATGAAGTGTCTAAACAGACCTGAGCTTTTTATTGATGAAGAAGGGGATGCCTTGGGCATCCCCAAGCTTTGACGCTTGTACCTCTTTGATATTTCTTGGGGTGACACCGGGGTGGCATCCCCAAGCTTGAGCTTTTGTCCATTCTTCATCTCATTACATCATTCTCTCTCTACACCTGAAATTTTTCCTTCATACAAAACTTCGCACAATCTTCATTAGCAACATTAGTGTATTCAAAATATAATAGACCTTTAGGCTAAGCTTTGGAACAGCAAAACTTTTCACTAAAAACATAAGATACTGTACCAACTCCTTCAAAAAGCTCAATTCCCCAAAAGAGAAATAAAAAAGGAATCAATAAGAAGCAAATGCAAATAATGGCAGAAATCTATCAAAACAGACCAGTGGGAAGAAACCAATTTTTTTGAAAATCTTATGTTGCTCAAAGCAAAAAGTGTTCAACTAACGAAAGTTAGCTAACATACTGGGGGATTTATTGGTAAATTTTCAGCTCAATCCTATTTACAGAGACTCCTCACGAATTTTTATGGTGGAGGATAGAAATCTATTTCGGGACAGCAACTCCCCAAATCTTACTTCCCTCTCATTAGAGGTCATTCTTGGCACAAAAAGCAAAAAAAAAGATAAGGAGAGGTCATTACAGAATTAATAACTTCCAAGACTCAAGAAAACTCTTGGGTTATCTCCCAACAAGTACTTTTCTTTAACGCATTTAAGTTAGGCACAAGAAGCAAGAAAATCAAGTATTTTCAAATGAAGCATTAACATCAAACCTTTCTTTCAAAGGAGGAGAAAAAGCAACTTCTCTCTCCTCAAAGGTAAGTGTTCAATACCTTTCTTGAATGGTAATTGATATTTAATGGTGTCTTCTTTCATATCAATGATGGCACCAACAGTTCTAAGAAAAAGGTCTTCCCAAAGTAATAGGACAAGAAGCATTGTATTCAACATCCAAAACATAGAAATCAAAAGGGACATAAGCATTGTTAACCATAATGAGAACATCATTGATACTCCCCATGAGTTTATTCTTAGCATTATCATTAAGTGGAACATCCAAATAACAATCTTCCAAAGGTGGCAAATCAAGCATTTCATAAATCTTCCTAGGCATAATAGAGACACTAGAACCAAGATCACATGAAGATTTGAGATCAAAGTCATTCACTTGCATATTAATAATGGGTTCCCAACTATCTTCTACTTTCCTAGGAATAGAAGCTTTGTGTTTTAACTTCTCTTCCATAATCTTAACAAGAGCATCTGTAATGTGTTTTGTGAAAGCAACATGCATATCACTAGCATCAGGACTTCTAGCAAGTTTTTGCAGGAACAGAATCACTTTAGAAATATTGCAACCATCTATATCAAAATCAAACTTAGCATCACTAGTAGTAGACTCAATAGGCTTAGGCATAGTAGGAGGAGGAATAGGAACTTCTTGTGGTTTAGTGGTATCCATTCTAGTGATGGTGAACACACTATTGTTTCTATCAATTTCAGCTTCCCTGTCCCACTTAGCATGAAGTTGGGCTAACATTCTAACATTTTCATCAATAGTAACTTGTATGGCATGAGTGGCAGCAAAGGTATTTTCCATGGTTTCAGGTTTAGCAGCCATTTTATTAATCAAGGAGGACTGAGCTTCAGACAAAGAGATATGTTTTTCTCAGCACTCAAAAATTTTGACTGTAAACTAAGAATTTCTCTATTCAGATTCTCAAGTTGATGACTAATAGTTTTCAAGATAATAGATTGTTCTTCCATAGTATTAGTGAGTATCTTGTTTTGCTCATATTGCATCTGCATAAAGTTCTTAGTGGATCTTTCAACTTCTAGAATCCTATCTTCACTAGGCATTCCAGACCTACCATGATAAGTATTTCCATTATTAGGAGGGTAAGGCCTATAGTTATTACCATAAGTATTGTTGCCAACATTGTTGTTTCTAATAAAGTTCACATCAACTTGCTCTTCTTGAGCAACCAAAGAGGCTAAGGGAACATTGTTTGGATCTAAAGGAGCTTTCCCATTAACAAGCATAGCCATATTGACATTAATCTTATCACTTAAAGAGGAGGTTTCTTCAACAGAATTTACCTTCTTACCATGTGGAGCTCTCTCAGTGTGCCATTCAGAGTAGTTAACCATCATATTATAAGGAGCTTTGTTGCAGCACCCAAAGTGATGCCCATAAAGGTACCTCCAACAGGTTTCTTGAGAAGAAGTTCAAACCTGCATAAAAAGTCTGGATAATCATCCAAGCACCGAGTCCATGAGTGGGACAATTCTTAACCAAAGATTTCATTATTTGCCAAGCTTGAGCAACATGTTCATTATCAAGTTGTTTAAATTTCATAATATCACTTCTCATAGATATAATCTTAGCAGGAGGATAGTACTTTCCAATAAAAGCATCTTTGCACTTAGTCCAAGAATCAATACTATTTCTAGGCAAGGATAGTAACCATTCTTTAGCTTTTCCCCTCTAGGAGAAAGGAAACATCTTGAGATTAATAATATCTCCATCTACATCCTTATACTTCTGCATCTCACAAAGTTCAACAAAGTTATTGAGATGGGCAGCAACATCATCAGAACTAGCACCAGAAAATTCATCTCTCATCACAAGATTCAACAAAGCAGGCTTAATTTCATAAAAGGTAGCATCAGGAGCAGGTGGAGCAATAGGAGTGCTAAGGAAATCATTGTTGTTTATGCTAGTGAAGTCACACAACTTGGTGTTCTCAGCAGAGTTCATTTTGGCAAAGGTGGGCAAGCCAAAAACAGCAACATCAGTTAGAGCAGGAACTAATTTTTTGTGCTTTTGAATAGGGAAAGCAAACCAAACTAAACTAATTTTTTTGGTGTTTTTTAAAAGAGGCAAACAAAACCAAGAAAAACAAACTAAGCAAACTTAAAACAAATTAAAGAAAAGGAAGTGGAGGACTCCCCTTGTGAAGACGTCCTTAGCCTCCCCGGCAACGGCGCCAGAAAAGTCTTGTTGGATGTGCTTGGTGCACTTCGTTGGAAACCCCAAGAGCAAGGTATGATGAGCACATCAGCAAGTTTTCCCTCAGTAGAGACCGAGGTTATCGAACCAGAAGGAGGAAGTAAACGTCTCAAAGGTGTTGCAAGCAACATGGAAACCTACACAACACAAACTCAAGACTTTGTCCCAACGAACAGTGAGGTTGTCAAGCTCACCGGTTCGCTATAACAAAGGATTAACTGTATAATGTGGAAGGTAATGGTGGTTTTCAATAGGTAAACAAGTAACAATGGAAGATGTATCAATGGTAAAGATTGGACCGGGGTCCATAGTTCACTAGAGGTGCTCTCCTTAGATAAACAACATGGCATGAAGGGTAAACAAATTATAACATGGCAATTGACAGGAAACTGAGTAAGGCATAACAATGCAATACTAGACATAAAGATCCTATCAAGCATGAACCCACTATCGAGCATAAATACCCCTCTTGGAGTCACTAGCAACTATTTGGCCAAGTTAGCTACTAACAATGGAGAGCATGCAATATCACAAACAACACAGACATGATATAATCAATAAGACAAAACCATTAATCAATCTTACATAGTAATCTCAATATCTATCGGATCCCCGCAAACACAACATGCCTTATTACAAATATATTAGATCTTGATCATGAACGGAGCTCACAAGATCTATACATGAAAGCACAAGGAGGAGATACAACCATATAGCTACTACATGGACCCGTAGTCCAAGGTGGAACTACTCACGCATCATACTGGAGAAGAAGGCCTCCGGGATGATCTCCCCTCCGGCAGGGTGCCGGGAAGAACTTCAGATCCCCCGATTTAGGGACGATGGTGGCGGCGGCTACAGACGGTTTCATGGATTTTTGATCGGGTGTCTAGGGTTTCTGCATCGGGGGCTTCTTATAGGCGAAGAGGCGAGGCTGGGAGGCGACCAGGGGGGCACACCCTGCCCAGGCGCGGGGCCACCCTGGCCGAGCCTAGGGGTATTTGGCCGCCTTGGCTCGCCTCTCCGTCTCTCCTCTGGACTTCGTGTCGCCCACGGTAAAATATTGACTTTGGCTTTTGTCCCGTCCAATTTCGAGAATATTGATTTTATGCCTTTCTGAAACCAAAAACAGAAGAAAACAGGAACTGGCGCTGTGGCAACTTGTTAATAGGTTAGTTCCGGAAAATATATAAAACACCTCAAAGTGTAGACAAAGCAAAGTAGATACTAAACAAGCATGGAACATCAAAAATTATAGATACGTTTCCGACGTATCAAGAGGGGGGAACCCAAGGGGCATGGCACCCAGCCATGTTGGCTGCCCCCACATCTTCCACATTCATGTGGGTGGAGCTCCCACTCAAAATGAAAAGCCTCCACTCACATAAACATGCCTCCACTCAAAAATCCACTCACATGCATTAAATTTCCACCAAATTTAATGCAAGCTCTCATTAAAATAAAACTATTTTATTGATTTATTTATAATTTTGTTAATTACTTTAATTAACAAACATTCACATAAAACCCTTACAACATTTCAATTTCACATGCAGAACTAGTTTTAGCAATTTCAACCGAAACGCTTCCGATGTCTAGTGAAATAAATTCCTGCGCTTTCCTTTTTCTTTCTCTGGCATATTATTTGCTCCAAATGGTGTCGGTATCCCTTAAGTGTGTCACCCTACGGTTCGAGAATAATATAGACATGATCGAGACCCTCTCCGATCAATAATCAGCAACGGGACCTGGAGATCCGTACTGACTCCCACACATTTAACAATGACTTCTATGATCGTGTGAACCTTATATGCATGTAACTCAATCCCTTTGTCTCGCAATATGTTACATGTTCGATATTCGATCATCGGTATCTTCATACCTAGTTTGATCTCATTACCGACATGTACTCTTTTCTCGTTCCCGTGATATAACATTCTAGTGATCAAATCACTTGCTTGCAAGCTAACTAATGTGATATCACAGAGAGGGCCCAGAGTATATCTCTCCGTCATCGGGATGGACAAATTCCACTCTTGATCCATGAGCCTCAACATAACACCTTCGTAGCACTGAACCCATCTTTATGGTCACCCTGTTACGGTGTGACGTTTGATGTTATCAAGATACTCTTCCGGTGTTAGTGATTGACATGATCTCATGGTCTAAGGATTAAGATTACTTTGTATGATGTTATAGCAATGTAAACACAATGACCTTGATCATAATGCTATACTTCGGATGAATGTTCATCACATCACTCCAACAATGTTGTGACCTCGTTATTAACAACATCCAATGTCCATGATCAGGAAACCTTTGATCATCTTGTTAATCAACGAGCTAGTTTATAAGAGAGGCATAACTAGGAACTTTCTATTTGTTTATTAAACACACATGTATTAATGTTTACGTATTAATACAATTATAGCATGCAAAATAAACAGTTATCATAAACTTGGAATATACATAATAACAACTTTATTATTGCCTCTCAGGGCATATTCCCTTCAGTCTCCCACTTGCGCTAGAGACAATAATCTAGTTTGAAAACTTTGCGTATTGAACACCCATGGCTTTCTGGTGTTCCATATACGCGATTGCAAGTGGTTAACATAATCTACAGATCTAACGCTTTCAGGTCCATGTGTATTTGCATGTCTTTGCGTCTTCATGAATCACTCATTCTCTAATGAGATGGCATTGTATAATTTGGTCTTTTGGTGAGACCGTTAGTTCCTTGGGGTTAAATCATTTCGATACTATTGTCGTACAATATATCTTTAGTGTTAGCCTATTGCGAACCACACCTTAGTTTGATAACAAACTACTTGACACAAATGCCCTCCTTTGCTGCTACTATAGCAGTCATATACTTAGCCTTTTGTTGTAGTATCCGTCACAGTGTCTTAACTTTGGAATTCATCCAAATCCGTCATGGGTTATAATGGTGGCATTAGGTATTCTGAAAGTATGTGTGGAGGCACATGGATCAAGAGTGGGATTTGTCCATCCATATGAAGGATTGATATACTCTGGGCCCTCTCGGTGGAATGTCATCCAATTGTCTTGTAAGCATGTGACTAGGTCACAAGGGATGTAATATCACATAATGAGTAAAGAGTACTTATTGGTAATGAGGTTGAACTAGGTATAGAGATATCGACGATCAAACCTTAGATAACTAAAGTATCACGCGACAAAGGAAAACGGTATCGTATGTAAATGGTTCATTCGATAACGAAATAATCGTAGAAATATGTGGGAGACATATGAATTTCCAGATTCCTCTATTGGTTATTGATCGGAGAAGTGTCTCGATCATGTCTGCATAATTCACGAACCGTAGGGAGACACACTTAAGGATTCGATGTTGTTTAGTAGATATAGAAATGAGTTGGAGATTGAATGTTGTTCGAAGTCCCGGATTGGATCCAGGACATCACGAGCATATCCAGAATGGTTTGGAGAATAAGATTCATATAAGGAAAGCCAATTCCCGTGGTTTGGAAATGTTTTTGGTGTTTTCATCGAAAGGTTCTAGAAGGTCTACCACCCTAGAGATGTTTTTTGGTGTTTTCCCGCGGTTCAAAAGGTTTTAGAAGGTTCTAGAAGGTACATGAATGTGCCATGCCCATATGGAATGGTCGCATCATACCCTAGGTTACTTGGCTGGGCAATGGGAAGAAAAATAATCAAATTATAGTTTGATTAGTCAAACTCCAATTTGAAAAGTCAATTCTCAACATTGAAAGTCAAAAGCCTAGTGGAGGGAGGAGAGGAAACCTAGAAGGGAGAGGTTTCCTTGCTGCCGGCCACCAAGATGAGTTAGGGGAGGACTCGGCCTCCCCTAGCCGCCTCTCCCACCCATAAAAGGAGGGGGTGGGGCGCCCCCTTGGCCCTCACCCCAAACCCTAGGCCGCCGCCGCCCTAGCTCCTCTAAACCACCGCCTCCTAGCCCTAGCCCTAGCCCTATCCCTAGCCGTCGGCGCCACCTCCTCCCCTTGGTGTCTAAACCCTAGCCATCGAGGCCTTCTCTAATCCACCATACCTGCTCCATCTTAGGCGAATCCCTGCAGGATCTACTCCTCCACCTCCACCACCACACCGTCATGATGCTGGAATCGCGAGGAGATCTACAACCTTTGCTGCCTGCTAGAACAAGGGAGAGGAAGGTCGTCATCAAGTACCGAATGTGTGACCGACTGCGGAAGAGCTGCCGTAACACGGTGCCGGAAGGATCGTCTTCGCGATCTTGAGATCGGCAAGTGAACGACTACATCAACCACAAGAATCCGATGTTGTTAAATGCTTTGGATCTTCGAGGGTTAGTACTAAATGAAATCGTTGCACCGATCTCGTAGATTAGATCTTGGCTTTTGTCTGTTCATGTGATAGAATTTTTTGTTTTCCATGCTTCGAACCCCTACAAGATCTACTAGTGTATTGGGTAGCGGAGTGATTAGGAGATGGGAGTGGGGCAGTGCGATGGGAAGGGAAGTTTGATGTCAGGAGACAATGGTGAAAGGAGCCTCCCCTACTTAGCACCACTCCCTTCGGCCTTCTACTCCTCACAGTGGCCATGCCTTACCGCAGATCCCGCTGTAGTTGTAGAGTAAATTTTCAAATGCAGCGAATTTGGTAGGGTTCAGATGCAATGAATGACGAGAATAGTTCAAACACAACTAGGTAGCACCATGGATACGCCAGTGATGCTTACCAAGATGGCCATGTCCATCTTGATATCGCCCACCTCCTTCGACGATGAGTCGTCCATGATGTACTCCCTCAACCTTTTCATCTACACGATGGCTCCGGTCAAAATCATCAAGAAAACCTCACCCAGTGATTTCGTCGAATAGCTGCTGGGCAGAGGAGGTGAGGAGGGTGGCCGCACGTCGTCTGCTTTCTCCGAGGCGGCTTCACGGGCGGCGGGGCTGCAGGAATGGTGGCCGGTCGACGGAGAGGTGTGGACAATGAAGAATCATCGAGGTTCACCGACACCAATCTCACCGAGGCTGTAAACCGTCTCCGTTGTGAGGAGCCAGCCTCCCTCGACTCTGGACGCAACCTAGCTCTGGTGTGGGCCTTCTACCACCTTCCATCCTTTGGCGGCTCTGTTTTGCAAAGAATCGAGCCTGACGGTGGTTGTTTCACAACAAATTGGGGCGGCGGCCAACAAAATCTCGATCTCCTTGTCGATTCCGGCGACGACGAGAAGAAGCGAGCGATGGAGAGGTGGGCTCGAGGGCGGCACAGGGTCCGGAGTGACAACGGCGGGTTATGGTGGTCACCAAAGGTGATGCCAGTGTGAATGGGGGCAGGCGGTGGGGGAGGGGGGAGGACGTTGAATTTTTACTCCTCTAAAGCTAATAGGACTTCGGTTAGGTCTGCGTTAGAGAAATAAAACAAAACTTCTACTCCTCTAGCCGTTTTTTAGGGATCGTTTAGAAATGCCCCAAGATTCATATTTAGCCAGAAATAGATTAGTTTAGAGTTTTGACCATAATGTTTGTCCATTTAGCATGTTTCGCACATGCTATACACCTAGGATTAGTCCAAATAATAATAGGTAAAAACAATTCTGTATTTTTGGAAGCAGTGCCACGGCACCTCCACTAGATATGGAACCAGATCCTCTAACTTGCACAAGCAAAGTTAGAGAATCTACATTAGCCTAACTTTCCTTCTTCCAATATATGATTAAGGCCAAAACTAATTAAATTAATTTTTGTAATATAAATTTATATTATGCATTTAGAATAATTACATACATACAAAATTATAGTATAATAAAATTTTATTTAATTTTTAATATCTACGGTATTATCTATAGTAAATAATTACTCCGTCTGTTTTAAAATATAAGATGTTTTATGTTTGTGAATAAAATGAATCTACATTTTTTTAGTGTGTAGATTCACCCTAAAGTTCAGTGAGCCTAAATACTAAAGAAAGTCTAGATACATCTGTTTCACAAACTAAAACATCTTATATTTTAAAACGGAAGGAGTACAACACATAATAGGATACTTATGCTACAATACCCTGACTTTTCATCCTTATTTTGCCTGACTTGGCTTAACGTTATAAGAGCCGGTTCCACTGGCCGATATACGCTCCTGCTCCCTTCTACTACATGACAGCGAAAATTCTAAATGGTAGAGATGGCCTCAGGATTACTTTACACGCAACAAAGTGAGTCAAATAAGAAATATGTGACAGAAGTTGAGTTTTCCCCCAATGCCAATCGACTGAGTCTCCTCTTTGATTTCCATTTCTTGCACCTTAAGACAACCATATGAGGAAGGATGTAGGATTGCTAGTACTGAAACGATTTAGTATTTTTTTTTGTGAACAATTGTAAATAACAATGAAGAGGTGTTCCGTGTGTCCGTGTTCCCAGTTGTCATGGGATCGAGCATCCATATATATGACTCCTTGATGCACATATACTTGTGAATGTCATGCTCGAGAATTGAAATATACTTACTCGTGACTTGTGGCAAAACATTTGTACGTAGCACTTCAAAAAAAAAAAAAGTAGCATGCATGCCGTACTGATTACGTCGACAATGACAAAAGATTCTGCAGAAAAAATCTTCAGTCCTTGGTGTACAAGAAAAATAATACTCCCTCAGACCCATATTAGTTGACTCAAATTTGTCTAAATTTAGATAAATCTAGATACTATTTAGTATATAGGTTCATCTAAATTTTGATAAATCCAAGTCAAGTAATATGGGTCAGAAGGAGTATTATAAATTGTGTTAACACGTTGCGACTTCCGAAAGGAAAAAAAATATTGTAGCTGGACTTTGCTGTTTGGTTGGTAGTACTGCATATACTGATCACAGTCTTGGCAAAGAATCGTATTTTAATGAAGACAGAGGACTTTGTGCCTATGTTCAGCAGCCTTGGAGTGCACGAAGAATACTCTGCGCGAGCGTAGTCAACTGTGGCTTTGTGCACAGAATCGTATTTTAATGAAGAGAGAGGACTTTGTGCCTATTTTTATGTAGGCCTCTGATTTCAGTACAACCCGATCTCACCTAAAATCGTATAAACCCATATAACCTTAACCATAAAGACGACTTAGATCGTTGCGATATCCCTTTATAATTAATATATGTACATATATCTAAGTCTGTATTAGTATGACCTTTACGCTAACAAAAATACTGTTGTACGAATCATCACCGGTGACGGTCGTGTTCGCCGGTGATGGTCGTGTCCCCGCGTGGTGGTAGCGGTGGATGGCGTTTGGGAGGTTTGGTGAGTTGGTTACTCATCCTCGACGGCGCACGCCTCGGTCTTGTAGGTGTTGCCGGCAGACAAGCGCAGCCGTGACGGCGGCGTGCAGATTGGCGGCAGCGACTGCGAGCGGGAGCTAGGAGGATGACCGGACAGTCCGGTGTAATGTCCGGCACCCGACCAGACAGTCTGGCTGACTAGTCCGGCGGCAATATAATTCACGACAACAGCTACGGGTTTTGCCATACATGTTTCCGGGCAATATGCCAGACTTGTCCAACACCAAAATAATTCCATGTTTTAGCCAAGATTTTTTGCTATCAAATTTGACATACTATTTCAGTTTGTAGGATATCAGTTGTGGTTTATGTCTGGGAGTGGCTAATGTCAAGTTGGAACCGAAATTGTTGTCTGCTCATAAGCTACAGATACTAATCGGACTCATCCTGCCGGACTGTCTGGTCCTCTTCAAGCCGGTAAGTCCGATGTTATTTTCCAAGCCAAAGCATTATGGCCCGCGCGGCCTTTTGTCAGTCATCGGCGGTTGTCAGCCGTCGGCGCCGACGGCGGTTGTTCAGATGGCTAGCGTCAGCGGCGGTGATAGCTGGTGCCGCGGCAGCGGCTGTCGTCTAGATGGCATGCGGCGGTCACGGTCGGCCCTAGACGATTGTAAGGAAAGCTGGGTCGAGCGTACCCTATCGATCCCATTTGTATGCCTATACATAGGCAATACATGGTTTGGATACGGGTTTAAATATATACATAAATGTATTTATACGAGTTTAGATGCACTATAGGAATAGAAAGCTACGCCGACGGCCGGTCGTTACGTCAATGGCCAAACATCGGGGCCGTCAGCGTAGCCATCATTCAGGCCAGTCCCGCCAAGGCGTCGGCGTAGAATTGCCCTCGGCATATCCTATGCTACGCCGACGGCTGCCCTCAGCGTAGCTATTTTTTATTTTACTTCATTAAACTTTGAAAAATCATAACTAAATCATTCTAATTTGAAAAAATACAATTAATATATCAAAATTTGCAGAAAAATAAGATCTATCTATCTACACTCAAATATTACACATTTGTAAATAAAAATTTAGTAAAACATAAAACATTATATATAGTTTAAAATGCGCATAAAAAATTAAAAACGATCGAAATAATGCGAAACCTTCGCGTGGTGTTATCTTATGTGACATAGTTAGAAGGAAAAATATCAAACTTGGTATATTGATTATGTCTAAAAAAAATCTTCACAAAATGACCTATCTCATTTGAGGTTTCTTGGCTTTCGGGTCAAATGGCCAATGTTATGGCTAGAATCAAGGCATAGTTAGTGATAATGTGCCCATATTGTGCATAAATATGCATCATGAGATGACGAACAATATTGCAGGAGGAAGTTTTCCTTTTTGTCGCACCAAAAGCCATTTTTCATTTTCCAAACATAAAAAACGGACGGTTTTGTGAAGCAACCACCAAATGGCTAATTCAAAATACTACCATCATATTTTACAAAAATACTAGACCACCTTATATGGATAATGTACCAATAGAGGGATCTAAAACCTTTCCATCCACCTCTGGTGAAAAAGACAAATTCCAACCAAATCGATAAAAAGTGGGTCAGATATGAACTACAGGTACATGATCCGATGCTCATGTTTTTTTACAAAAATCATTTTTAGGTTCACAATATGATATTTTATCCAAGATCCAATGCAAGTTTAGCGAGGCTCGGCCCCAAGCTAAGAATCTTCATGCCCGTTGTTCGACAAGGTTTGACGATAGTTTAAAAAGGGAATAAAAAATTCAAAAACGATTGAAACAATGTGAAAACTTCGCGTGATGTTATATTATGTGACATAATTAGAAGAAAAAATATCAAACTTGGTATATTGATTATGTCTCAAAAAAACCTTCACAAAATGACCTATCTCATTCGAGGTTTGGCTTTCGGGTCAAATGATCAATGTTATGGCTAGAATCAATGCATAATGTGCCCATATTGTGCATACATGTGTATCATGCGATAGCGAACAATGTTCCAGGAGAAAGTTTTCATTTTTGTCGCACCAAAAAGCCATTTTCCATCTTCCGAGCATAAAAAACGGACGGTTTTATGAAGCAACCACCAAATAGCTAATTCAAAATACTACCACCACATTTTACAAAAATACTAGACCACCTTATATGGACAATGTACCAACAGGGGGATCTGAAACCTTTCCATCCACCTCTGGTGAAAAAGACAAATTTATGTCGAATCGATACGAAGTGGGTCAGATATGAATTACAGGTACATGATCCGATGCTCATCTTTTATTATAAAAATCATTTTTAGGTTCACAATATGCTATTTTATCAAAGATCCAATACAAGTTTAGCGAGGCTCGGCCCCGAGCTAAGAATCTTCATGCCCGCCGTTCGACAAAGTTTGACAATAGTTTAAAACGGGCATAAAAATTCAAAAACGATCAAAACAGCAAAACCTTCGCGTGGTGTCATATTATGTGACATAGTTATAAGAAAAATATCAAACTTGGTATATTGATTATGTCTCAAAAAACCTTCAAAAAATGACCTATCTCATTCGAGGTTTCTTGGCTTTTGGGTTAAATGATCAATGTTATGGCTAGAATCGAGGCATAGTTTATGAAAATATATTCATATTGTGCATACATGTGTATCATGGGATGGCGAACAATATTGCAGGAGGAAGTTTTCATTTTCGTCGTACCAAAAAGCCATTTTTTATTTTCCGAGCACAAAAAACTGACGGTTTTGTGAAGCAACCACCAAATGGCTAATTCAAAATTCTACCACCATATTTCACAAAAAATACTAGACCACCTTATATGGACAATGTCCCAACAGGGGATCCGAAACCTTTCCGTCCATCTCTGGTAAAAAAGATAAATTCCTGCCGAATCGGCAGGAAGTGGGTAAGATAGGAACTACAGGTACATGATCCGATGCTCATGTGTTTTTTTAAATCATTTTTATGTTCACAATATGCTATTTTATCAAAGATCCAATGCAAGTTTTCCTTTTCATCGCACCAAAAAGCCTTTTTTTCATTTTTCGAGTGCAAAAAGGAGATTTTCTGAAGCAACCACCAAATAGCTAATTCAAAAACAGAGGTTTTGTGATTAGTTGATATGGATATCATATTTGGATTTCTCTCATTTTTCTGGTCAATTTATACATATTATTTGTCGAATTCCGATTTACGAATTTAAAGATATTAATTATTCCGTATTAAATAGAAAAATACAAAAAAGTAAAATTATTATATTTTTATTTGAATTCAATAATATTTTTTACTTATTCATTAATGTTTACCTAAATAATTGTTTGTAATTTCAAAAAATACTAACATGTGACATGATGATATAAGAGTTAATAGGATTGATATCATAGTATTGACAACAATATATGAATACGGAAACAGATCCTGAAGGAACAAAGAAGTTAAGCATGCTGGAGCTGAAGTAGTATTAGGATGGGTGACCGGCCGGGAAGTTTGACCAAAACTGCAAATATTAAGTGTAATTAGTGTTAAAAATGTTCAAAGTGAGAGATTAACGAGTCAAACAATTCAAAGATTAAAAAAATGAAAAAAAAATTGAAAATGTTTTTGCAACCGGCCGACAGGCTATGCCAACGCCACTACGCCGAGGGCAAAGCTGTCGGCGTAGCGTACACCGACGGTATTTTGATACGCCGACGGCTTGTGCGCTCCGTCGAGGGATACCTTTGCCGAGGAGGCTACGCCGAGGACAGTCGTCAGCGTACCATACGCCGAGGGCATTTTGGCTTACGCCGACGGCTTTTTGCCCTCGACATAACGCGGGAGGGGGTTATACGGGATCAGAGGCCTTTAATGTATCTATTAGCCTTGGAGAGCACGAACAATACTCTGCGTGTAGTCAAGTCTTCGTGCACATCTCTACAGTTGTTGCTACTGATGATCACGTTCTTGATGATATTCAAATTGTTTATTTTTGTGGCTGGTTACATTTTTCACAACCAACACCAAGAACACTTCTATATATACCGGCCGGTGTTCGACAGCCAACGTACACCAAGACGGCAAGAACCGAGCAAAAGTAGGACACACACGCAAGCTACCTTGTAGTTGTAGTGCCATAAAGAAATCTGAGAGCTCGAGATAGCAGCAATGGCCGCCGGAGGAGAGGAGCTGAGGCTGATCGGGTCGTGGGCGAGCCCGTCCGTTGTGCGAGTGCATGTTGCGCTCCGCCTCAAGGGCATCCCCTACGAGTCCGTGGAGGAGGACCTGAAGAACAAGAGCGAGCTGCTCCTCAAGTCCAACCCTGTCCACAAGAAGGTGCCGGTGCTGATCCACAACGGCAAGCCCGTCTGCGAGTCGTCCGTCATCGTGCAGTACATCGACGAGGCCTTCGCCGGCGTCGGCCCCTCCCTCCTCCCCGCCGACCCGCACGAACGCGCCGTCGCTCGCTTCTGGGCCGCCTTCATTGACGACACGGTATTGATTGATTTTGTTTTACGTCGTTTGATCGGTTGTGTACGTCGGCGTGCTTGATTTGAGTATTTGGACGGCGGTGTGTGTGTGTGTGTGTGTGTGTGTGTGTGTGTGTGTGTGTGTGTGTGTGTGGTGCAGCTCCTGAAGGCGTCGGAGCAGGCCTCGGGCGGCAAGACGGAGGAGGAGAAGGCGGAGGGGAAGGCGAAGGCGGCCGCTGCCATCGTGGCCCTTGAGGGAGGCCTGAGCGAATGCTCCAAGGGGAAGCCTTTCTTCGGCGGCGAGAGCGCCGGGTTCGTGGACGTCATCCTCGGCGGCCTCCTGGGGTGGGTGCGCGTGATCGACGCGATGCAGGGCGCCAAGACCTTCGACCCCTCCAAGACCCCGCTCCTGGCCGCGTGGGCGGAGCGCTTCGGCCAGCTGGAGCAGGTTGAAGCGGTCATGCCGGATACGCAGAGGCTCATGGAGTATGCCTATGCCAGGGCGATGCAGGCCGCGGCGGCAGCAGGCTCAACCAACTGACTGAATGCTTCTTCACTGATCGTTTCCCCCAATAAAAATTAAATTCTGCTGTTTATTTTGTCTATCTCAGCATTTCTTTGTTCGGAAAATAATTTTATTTGCAGTCCCATTGTATCGTCGATATGTCTCCTACTACGTCCGCAGAAAGAAAATAAAAGTCGTTTGTACTGTGCATATTCATTGGATCTCTTAATTTGATTCGATGAATATTCGTTGGAAAATGTGTTTTTTCTTTGCATATTCATCCGTTTGCTCATGGACTCATGTGCTTATGTCTAATGGCTTTTCCCCGAAAGAACAGAGCAATTTAAAACTCGATATCCACTGCTCCGGCCTACAGGATCGGCAGATCGGCAAAGCTCAAGCTCCACTGTTCCTAATTGGGGGAAATAAAATCGTTTTGCAAAAAGTCACTTCCTCCAATCTAAAATCGTTTTAGTACTAGATACATTCGAATTAAAAAAAACGAGTCTATTAATTTGGATTGGAAGAAGTACCAAAATTAAATCGACCAGACAATCAAAACCACATCAGAACATGGTTACCTATAGTAACAAGCAATGTTAAGGATATCGCTTATCGGTAATTTATTGGCCGAATGAAAATTGACGATTTTTCAGCGTATCGATAATAAATCAAAAAATCAAACGATAAATCAGGAAATCGGCATATCGATCAAACTTGAGTAGCAATAAATCGAACATATCGGCCCATTTTTTAAACAATGGTAACAAATACTTATCTTAACACCATATTTTCTGGGCTCCCGATATTGGCTCTAGATTCGTCGGAAGCCCAGTTCACCGTGAACAAGGTTTGGGCTGCAATTAAGGAGAAGCCTGCAAATATCACCCGGGCGAGACGTATTCTCTTGAAATTCTGTAAATTCTTATGTTCAATTATTACGAATTTTCTAGAAAAAGACTGAACTTTTTAAAGGTTTGGCTCGCACGCTCCCGTCTCGCCAAGAGTCAGCTTCTCCTTTCACGCGTGCTCCTATCTCGTCAAGTGTTGCATTTTTGTTCGTGCAGTCCATTGTAGGGTGTCTTCTTGTGTGCCACTCGTTGCAAAGAGAAGCAAAGTGAGATGAGAATCAGAGAGAGGAAAATATGACGAGCGCGGAAATATATCAAGAATTGTTTGTCTAAATTATAAATCCTTTTCACTTTTAAGCTCCTCGCAACGAGATTTTTAAACCTAAATTCCATGTTGATAGGTTTCGAGAAACTTTCCTTTTTAGTTTTAAAAACTGTTATGGTTGTACTTTGGTTTCGATATATTTTTATAATTTGAGGTTCTTAGTGTTCTTTGTGTTTCAGGTTTTAGTACAATGGTATTTTCTGTACTCTGTTCTTAGCACACGTGTACTTCGGTGTACTTTAGGTTTCGGTACACTCGCACTTAGGTGTACTTCTGATTTTGGCAACTTGTTCGCCTTTCTTTGTACTTCGGTTTCATTATGCTCGTACTTCGGTTTTAAATACACTTATACTTCGGTGTACTTTCAGAGTAATGCCCTTGTTGCATCTTAGAAGTATGCCCTCGCTGAATGTTGGTGTTAGATGTATATATTTGTATGTATTTTCCCCATATGTTAGGGGGCTTCCTGCATATTTGCACATGTACCTGTACTATATATTGTGACCTTTGGCCCCAGAGGAATACAAGTTGCATATTCCTGACATGGTATCAGAGCTAGGTTAGCCTCCTCCTACACGCAACTTCGTCGCTGCGGCCGCCACCGTCCCTGTCGCCGACGGCCTTGCCGTCGTCGACGCCGCCAGTCGTCGCCATTGCCGGTTCTGTCTTCCGATTCAAATCCGTTACTGCCACTCTTGCCGTCGTCCTCCAGATCCGTTCCTGATCCAGATCGATCTGCTCCCGAGGAGTCTCCCGTCGATTTCCTCCAACTGCCCCGACTGCTCCAACTGCCCCGCGCCAAGGACCGCTTCTCCACCTGTCGCCCGCCCGTCTGCATCAGGGACGCATCTTCTCCCGACGCCACTTCCACGCGGGACCCTCCGCCTGCGCCAACCGCCCACGTCGCCCGCGCCAGGGACTCACGCGGGACCCGCCGCCTGCGCAGGGACCGCTTCTCCACCAACCGCCCACGTCGCCCGCGCCAGGGGCTCACGCGGGACCGCCCACGTCGCCCGCGCCAGGGACTGCACGCGGGACTGCAGCCGACGCCCTGCCGCCTCCTGCTGGTGCCTGCATCCCTCTGCCCCTCCATGCGGGCCAGCATCTCTGCTCCTCCATGCCACGCTGCCCCTCCCCACCTGCCGGCACTGCATCCCTGATTGGATCTGAGCACCGATTACTTTTCGTCAGATCCGAGAGTTGACCAAAAAAATTGAGCTATGTCTTCTGCATCAGGCTATGTTGTGATTCCTCGCTGCTTTTATGCATGTTCATATGCGCGGTCTCCGTCTTTGGGGTGTGCTCTCCGGCGAGGTCTCCTGTCCGCCGTGCCCCCCTGCTCATGTGGCTCCTATTCCGCCAACACCGATTGTTCTCGGCGCTGATGCTTCTCAGGAGGCCAAGGATGCTGCTCAGAGTGCCGATGACAGTGTTGTTGTTGCTTATGACCTAAAGTTCAAGCAGTACTCTGCTGATCTCGAGACCTATCGCCACGACTTGACTGCCTACACTTAGTGGGTCGATGAGGATGCTCGTGCTGCTGCTGTTCTCACCTCCAGTGTTCTGCCTCAGTATGCTGCTGAGTTCATGAGTCTCCCTACTGTTGCCGCTCAGTGGGCACATCTTCGTCAGCGTTATCAGCCATCTGGGAATGCTCTTTACCTGTCCGTGGTTCGCCAGGAGCATGCTCTTCAGCAGGGTGATTCCACTATTGATGAGTTCTATACTCAGGGTGCTGCTATCTGGCGTCAGCTTGATTCTCTCTGTACTGCTGTTTGTGGCACATGCTCGTGCTGCCAGATTGTGCGCTCGGATTTGGAGTTTCACCGCATCTATGAGTTTCTGTCTTGGCTTCGCCAGGAGTTTGAGCCCCGGCGTGCTCAGCTGAATGCTCGTGGTCGTGTTCCGCTCTCTAAGGTGTTGTCTGAGCTTCGGGCTGAGGAGACCTGTCTCTGTGGTGCTGGTCTTCTTGCGGTTCCGTCTATGCTTGCTACTCGTGGTGCTCCTTTGCCGTCTGCTCCCTCGACTCAGCCGCGGTCCCCTGTGCCGCCGCCACCGATACTTCCTACTCCTCCATGTCAGGGTCAGCTTCAGCACGAGCAGTCTCAGGGTCAGAGTCAGCACCAGCAGGCTCGTGGTCAGGGTCGCCGTGGTTATCTTCGTCACTGCTCTTACTGCAACAGGGATGGCCACACTTGGGCCACCTGTTATACACGGAACCCCAGTTTACGTCAGCAGCACCAGGCTCGTGGGAAGTCGGCTCCTTCCGGGTCTTCAGCAGTTGCTCTCTCTGATCAGGACATTATTAGGAGTCTTCGCGGTCTCCTTGCTGCTACAGGCTCTTCTTCGATGGGCACTGCTGGTTCTGTGACTGATTCTTCAGGCCCTGCGCGACCACCATCTTCTACACAGTCAGGTACGTCCCCGTGGTATCTGGATTCTGGAGCTTCCTTTCATATGACCTCTGAGTCTTATTTTCTGTCCGCTCTTCGTTCTCTTCCTTCTCCTGTCCGTGTTTTCACGGCTGATGGTACCTCTCTTCCTGTTTCTAGTCGGGGCACCCTTTCTACTTCTTCTTTTTCTGTTCCTGATATTTCTCATGTCCCTCTTCTTAAGATGAATCTTTTCTCTGCTAGCCAGCTTACTGACTCTGGTTGTCGCGTCATTCTTGATGCTGATTCTTGTGTTGTTCAGGACCGTCGCACACAGGCCCTGGTTGGAGCTGGCCCTCGCAGCCGTGATTCTTCAGGGCTTTGGGAGTTAGACTAGCTTCGTGTTCCTTCCGCTGCCACTTCATCTGCCAGTTCTTCTCCGGTCGTCGCCTCTGCTACCAGCTCCTTTCAGCAGTGGCATCATCGTCTTGGTCACCTTTGTGACTCCCGCCTGTCGACATTAGTTCATCGTGGTCTTATGGGGTCTGTCTCAGGAGATGGGTCTTTACATTGTCAGGGCTGTAGGTTGGGAAAACAGATTCAGCTTCCCTACCCTACTAGCGCGTCTGTATCTCAGCGACCTTTTGATTTAGTTCATTCTGACGTTTGGGGTCTGGCTCCTTTCGCTTCGAAAGGGGGCCATCGCTACTATATTTTATTCATCGATGATTTTTCTCGATACACTTGGTTGTATTTTATGCGCTCTCGTAGTGAAGTGCTCTCCATATATCAGCGTTTTGCGGTCATGGTCCGCACTCAATACTCTACCCCTATTCGTGTGTTTCGTGCTCATTCTGCTGGTGAGTATATCTCCCAGATGTTGCGTAGTGTTCTTGCTGAACAGGGCACCCTTGCTCAGTTCTCCTGTCCTGGCGCACATGCCCAGAATGGCGTTGCTGAGCGTAAGCATCGCCATCTTCTTGAGACCACTCGTGCCATGATGATTGCTTCTTCCCTTCCTCCGCATTTCTGGGCTATGGCTGTCGCTACATCGGCTTACCTCATCAATATTCAGCCTTCTGCTGCTCTACAGGGTGGTATCCCTCTTGAGCGCCTATCTAGACAGTCTCCGGACTACTCCATGCTTCGCTTGTTTGGTTGTGTTTGCTATGTTCTCCTTGCTCCTCGCGAACGCACCAAACTGACTGCTCAGTCTGTTGAGTGTGTCTTCCTTGGATACAGTGATGAGCATAAGGGCTATCGCTGTTGGGACCCCGTTGGTCGTCGGATGCGTATCTCTCGTGATGTTACTTTTGATGAGACGCGTCCTTTCTATCCTCGTCCCACCGCTGGTACCTACCCGGTGGAAGATATCTCTTTTCTTCTCTTTCCTGACACACCTCCTTCTACTCCTACTGTGTATTCTTCAGGATCTTCTCCCCCTGATGTCTCTTCTTCGACACCATCCGCCTCTGCTCCGTCTAGTTCTCCTAGTTCTCCTCGTTCTCCGGAGTCTTCCTCTGCTATACCTTCTTTCTCGTCGTCTCCTGAGTCATCTTCCTCTGATGAGCTTCCCTCTACTCGTCCTGTTCGTCAGCGTCGTGCCCCCAACCGTTACTCTCCCAGTCAGTATGGTCTTTCTGTTGCCTCCGAGCCGACTTCTTATCGGGATGTTGAGCATCATCCTGAATGGCAGCTGGCCATGGCTGAGGAGATTGCTGCGCTTGAGCGCACTGGCACCTGGGATCTTGTTTCTCTCCCTCCCGGTGTTCGTCCTATCACGTGTAAGTGGGTCTATAAGATTAAGACCCGCTCTGATGGATCTCTTGAGCGCTATAAAGCGCGTCTTGTGGCTCGTGGTTTTCAGCAGGAGCATGGTCATGACTATGATGAGACCTTTGCTCCTGTGGCTCACATGACCACTGTGCGTACTCTTCTTGTTGTTGCGTCTGTTCGTCACTGGTCTGTGTCCCATCTTGATGTTCAGAACGCCTTCCTCAATGGTGAGTTGCATGAGGAGGTCTATATGCAGCCTCCTCCTGGGTATTCTGTTCCCGAGGGGATGGTTTGGCGTCTTCGACGTTCTCTTTATGGCCTCAAACAGGCCCCCGTGCCTGGTTTGAGCGCTTCGCTTCTGTAGTGACTGCTGCTGGTTTCTCCCCTAGTGCTCATGATCCGGCGCTGTTTGTTCACACTTCTCCTCGTGGACGCACTCTTCTTCTTCTCTCTGTTGATGATATGATCATTACTAGTGATGATTCTGAGTATATCGCCTTCGTTAAGGCTCGTCTTAGTGATCAGTTTCTTATGACTGATCTTGGTCCTCTTTGATACTTTCTTGGGATTGAGGTCTCCTCCACTTCTGATGGCTTTTACATCTCCCAGGAAAAGTACATTCAGGATCTTCTTGCTCGTGCTGCGCTTGGGGATGAGCGCACTGTTGAGACCCCTATGGATCTTAATGTTAATCTTCAACCTACTGATGGTGATCCTCTTCGTGCATATTTGCACCTATACCTATACTATATATTGTGGCCTTTGGCCCCCAGAGGAATACAAGTTGCATATTCCTAACAGTTGGAAATACACCCTCGCTGGGAACGCTCAGCATGTGACACATGTAGATATAGGAGCGCTCCACACTATACCAAGTGGCATTCAGTAAGGTCGGCATTTTTCTAGTGGTACCCTAATTATTAAGGTGGATGTTCTCATGGCATTGCAGACTAGTTTCTTAAACTTTGATCGGTCATTTTGATGGACTGAACTCGTGGCCTTCATCACGTTGTTTCTTCTACTTCGGTTAACCTGTAACATTCTAAAATTAGTTGCTTGCAATTAGGACACCTTTATTCGCGGCGGTACATCATGACAATTTTGGTCTGTTTCATCAAACCGCGAGGGCCATGCATGCGTGCCTTCGATAGTGTCTCCTAGACGTTCCTTATCATTATGCTTCGACAGGAAGGGTTTGGTATAGAGTGGATTCAACGGATCACACTTCTCCTTGGCTATGCAACCACCTGGATGCCCATAAGTTTATCAATGGGAGTTTTGGGATTGCTATCCACCATGGCAGTGTCTTCGTCAATGAGACCCCATATCCCCCTCCTCTTTGTCTTAGTGATGGATGCGCTATCATGGATGTCGCGGAGGAACAAGATGGGGTCCTCGTGGATATGTGTGTGGAGTGGGGATGGGTGCTCAAGCATTAGATGTTGTTATATGATACTCCCTCCGTTGAGAAATATAAGACACCTTTATGGAATGAATGTATCTAGACCCCCTTTATTGTATAGGTTCACTCTAAACCTCTACGAATTTATACACTAAAATATATCTAGATACATTCGATTCACAAAGCTAAAATGTCTTATATTTCTTAACGAAGGGGGTACTAACATCGTCGTCTTCGCCATTAGTGGACCCAAGATCATTCTGAATCCTGGGCGAACATTAAATTATGGAATTAGGATGCTAATTTTCTATCAAATATGCACTAAAATACGTTACAGCGGCAGCTGAAGCCCTCGCAACTACCCAAGCAGCAAGGATGTTGGCTCCACCGCTGGTCTTGGCCAAGATTGAGGTTGTCCGGGGAAACCTCTTAAATTTTGATGCGGCATGAGGGCTAAAAGTCAACTAATAAAATACCACCATTACTCTTGTGATAGTGGGTCTAACATAGCTAATTTATATTTTGTTTAACAATTAGGGAAATGGCTATTATATGGAAAAAATCATGATCATGGTTTTATGAAAACAAATTGCTCCAACAAATGGTGTTAGGAGTAACTTCAGATATACACTACAACATAGAGCTCGGGCGCTAGCGCTTATAAACGCCGAGGCATATCCTTAGTCGACGCGCTCGTGCTAGCGCGGTAAAAAAAAGGCGTCAAGGATAATTGCGTCGGGATACTAAAACGACAACGGATTTTTAGCTATGCACAATGTGATCCGCCGATCTAGCGCTTCTATGACGTGATAGTGGATGTGCCTCATTACATTACTGAAAACGACAGAACTTTAGTGTCGTGTCACGTATTGCGAATACGGTGGTTTGTACAACATCACTGATCTAGATAATTAATTACAGTACCATTAATCAAAGTAAAAAATTTAAAGTCATTAATTTAAAAAGTTAATTGAATTCAAATTGAAAATTCAATTTTATTAAGAGGATATTTATCACATCACATTATATTGCAATCTTCTCTGTAAAAAGGGTTTATCCCCAATAATTCTTCTAATAATCAAATTATGAAAATAAAAACTATCTACAACTAACCTAATTCTTCCACTTACCCTTAGGGGAGGAATTTATCTAATATAATCTTGAGCGCCTCTCCATTCTGCTAACACCCTATTGTGACAAACGCAGCAACATGGCCACCATCCTCCAACGATGATGCTTTTATGGCGGTGACGACGACAGCGCCATGTCTGTAATCCTTCACACGAGCTATGTTGACCGCGTTGTCGTAGATCTGAAAGAGATAGCAAATTGATTAAAGGAAGAACATGGTACAACCGAAAATCAATTAGATAAAACACAAGATCCAATAATAGACCAATTAGAAAAAGAACAAGATTCAACAACAAATCAATTAGAGAAAGAACAAGATCCAACATCAGATCGATTGAGAAATAACCTTAGGCTCAGAGGACTCCAGCATGGACGCTGGGTCGGATTGGCAGAGCTTGTGGGTCATCACCGCATTTAGGAGGACCGGTGATACGTCCAAAACGTATCTATTTTCTTGAAGACTTTGCTATTGTTTCTTCTCTAAACTTGTGTGATTTGGATACAACTAACACGGACTGGCACTGTTTTCAGCAGAATTATCTTGGTGTCTTATTTTTGTGCAGAAAATGAACTATCAGAAAAAATCCCAGAAAATATGCCAAAAACTATTTCTCACCAGAAGATCCACGGAGCCAGAAAGGGAGACAGAGAGGAGGCCTGGGGGGCCAGACCCACCCCAGGCGCGGGCCCACCTGACCCCGCGCCTGGGGGAGGTCTGGCCATCCCAAGCAGCTCCTCGGCCTCCCTCCGCTCCTATAAGTTGCCTTATGACCTAAAAACTCAGGAGGGGTCGATAGTTTTCCAGAAAGACTTCCGCTTCGCTGCCGCCACCAGAAACCAAGATTCAAATCCAGAAAATCCGTTCTGGCACCCTGCCGGGACGGGGAATTTGGAGTGGATCACCGCCATCGTCATTACTAACGCATATCCATCAACCACCGATGTTTCCCTCATCCATGAGCGAGTAATCCCCCAATGTAGGCTTGGGGATGGTAGGGATTGGATGAGTTCTATCATGTAATCGAATAAGATCTGTTAGGGCATAGTGCCTAGTATCTCTATTAGTGCTATTTGACTTTGTTGCAACTTGTTATGCTTAATGCTTCTCACTAGGGCCCGAGTGTCGTGATCTTAGATCTAAACTTATTATTGAATCATTATGATAGTATTGTTTATGATCTTATCTGCAAGTTGTGTACACATATCATTATCCGGATCCAAAGGGCCCAAAGTGACAATAATTGGGACAACCGGAGGGGATGACTATGGTGTGAGGATCACATGTGTTCACGGAGTGTTAATGCTTTGCTCTGGTGCTCTATTAAAAGGAGCACCTTAATTGCCAGTAGTTCCCTAGAGGCCCCGCTGCCACGGGCTGGCTAGATAGAAGATGTTGTGCAAGTTATCATTGTGAGCACGTATGACTATATTTGGAGCACATGCCTAGGATTGTTTAGTACTTGGATGCTTGTTATTATTTATCTGCAATGCCCTAGTTCTTTAAAGTTACATGTTTAGACTCGTCCATGCAACGCCCGTACATCCATCCCTATGCCTACCGCACTCAAATCCCATTGTTTACTGTTACTGTTACTATTGCTACTGTTTCACTATTGTTGTTGCTGTTGCTTTGTTGTTGCTACTACAAACTGTTGCTACTGATAAACTTCTGTGAGCAAGAACTATTTCCAGGTGCAGCTGAACTGATAACTCAATTGTTAAGGCTTGTAAGTATTCTTTGGCTCCCCTTGTGTCGAATAAATAAATTTGGTAATACTACCCGCGAAGACTATTGCGATCCCCTATACTTGTGGGTCATCAAGACTATTTTCTGGCGCCGTTGTTGGGGAGCATAGCTTTATTTGTATGTTCACTTGGATCTATTATTGTTCACCGCTGCTCCTTTCATCACGGGGAAGTGTCGTGATGGAAAGTTCCCTATTTTACCATCCACTACAAGAAGAGGTACAGTCCTAAACACCTTTGCTGCTCTTGATTCACCGTCTGTTATAAGTAAACTTGTCACACCACCACCACATACTCATGCTACACACACTGCTACTAGTTCTGAATCTGAAACTGCTTTTGATACTCATGATGTTACTTCTACTATTCTTGATGCGAGTGGTTCATTAGGTCCTTTTCTAGATGCTACTATGGATAGTCTAGGAAATACCGAAACTCCTAGTGAATACACTGTTACACCTGTTAGCTCACCTAAGTCTAGTGAGAGTTATGATATTAATGATGGTTACATTGAGCTCACTGATGAATTTGTTGAAGAGTGCTGAAACACACATGGTGCTAGTGCTATTAAGAGTCTCCTTGCTAGACGTACTATTATGCCTAAGAAGTCCTATGATCCTAAGTTTGCCACCTCTCCCATAGATATTAAAGATAAAGATTATGATTTCTCTCTTGATTTATCTTATTTAGATATTGTTGAGAAAGAACCTTTTTGTGGTATTGAAAATGAGAGTGTTGTGGCTCATATGAATGAGATTTCTACTATGAGTGCTTTGTTCTCTGATGATTTTAAAATGCGCAAGTATTTTGTTGCTAAGATCTTCCCTTTTTCACTAAAAGGAGAATCTAGGGCTTGGTTTAATAGATTACCTCCTGGTTCTATTGATATCCCTGATTGCTTGATTGCTTCTTTCTTCCATAAATATTTTCCTCCCAGTGCTAGACATGCTGCTTTGGAGAGACTTTTTGATTTTAAACAGGGAGAAGAATAGAAATTGCCTAAGTCATGGAAAAGATTTTGTTCCTTGATTCATGCATATCCTGGATGTCCATTACCTTAGAATGAGCTTCTTGATATTTATTATCATGGACTAACTGATGATTCTAGGACCTAACTAGATAGCTTTGCTAATTATGTTTTCAGGAAAAGGACTCCTACAGATCCTGAAGAATTAATGAACAAGATAAGCAAGAATTATGATGATTAGACTTCAACTGAGCTGAATACACCTGAGCCTATTACTCCTGAACCAGTTGTTCCTGAACCAGTTCCAACACCAACAACAAAGAAGAGGGGAGTTATTGCATTAAATGATGAAGTGATGAAGGAAGCTAAAAAGTGTCTAAACGAGAAAGGTATTAGAGCTGAAGATGTGAAGAATCTACCTCCTATATAATAATTATGTAAGCCAATTCCCCACTCATATACTATTGAGGTACACTCTCTCCAATTTAATGAAGGTGATATTCCTTATGGTAAGCCTCCTGATCAATGCTTAGAGGAACTTGACACATTTATTATTAAACAAGGTAATTTTAATAAACAAGTTCAGAATCATTTATTGGAAAACTCTAGGGCTATCCATGAGTTGAAAGATATTGTAGAAAGAACTTCTAATGATATTAAAATGCTTTGTAACACTTTCAGATGGTTCAAACCCAACTTGATCAACTTGCTAAGGTGCAAAAGGATATGCTAGTTAATGCTTCAGGAAATAAACATGCTTATGGAATTAGAACTAGGAGTGGTGCAGCTACTCAAGATCCTTTATATCCTGAAGGACACCCTAAAAGAATAGAGCAGGATTTCCAACAAGGTGAGGATAGTGGTAGTCCTCGTAAGAGGAAGAAAAAGAAACATAAGAAAGTTGAGGAACCACTTGAACCTGCTGTAGATCCTAATAGTATATATGTTTCTGATGCTGAAAATGAGAGTGGTAATGATAAAAATGAGTCTCCTGATAAGGAGGAAGGTGAGGAAGAACCTGAGAAACACACTAAGAACACTAGGTACACAAAGGAAGACTTTATTGCTAAAAAACATGGTAAAGAGAGAGAACCTTGGGTGCAGAAACCTATGCCTTTTCCAGGTAAGAAACACAAGTCAAAGGAGGAAGAACACTACAACAAGTTTTGTGAGTGGATGAAACCTTTATTCTTGCAAATTACTTTGACTCATGCTATTAAATTGCCTCGTTATTCAAAGTATATGAAGGATATTGTCTCTAATAAAAGGAAGATTCCTAATGAGGAGATTTCTACTTTGCTTGCTAATTATTCCTTCAATGGTAAGGTTCCAAAGAAACTTGGTGATCAAGGTATACCAACTATTCCTTACTCCATTAAGAATAATTATGTTAGAACTGCTTTATGTGATTTGGGAGCTAGAGTTAGTGTTACCTTTTTCTCTATACAAGAGGCTCCAGCTAGAAAAGTTGATACCAACTGATATATCTTTGCAAATGGCTAATAAGTCAACTACTGTTCCTGTTGGTATATGTGAGGATGTTCCTGTTCAAGTTGCCCATAATTGCATGGTCTTAACTGATTTCGTTGTGCTTGAAATGCTTGAAGATGATAATATGTCTATTATTCTTGGGAGACCTTTTCTTAATACTGCAGGTGCTGTCATCAATTGTAATCAAGGAAAAGTAACATTAAATATTAATGATAAAGAGCACACTGTCTATTTCCCCAAGAAGGTTGTTAGAAGTTATTGCCTGAATTCTATTGAAAATATTGAAGGCATCAAGGTTAGAGAAATATATTGTCCCATTCCACAAGAAAATATTGAAACTATTATGATTGGAACCATTGCTATCAAGTATGAGGTAACATAATCACCTTGTGGAAGGCAAAGTTTTGTTTCATATAAGATTGTTTTGGTAACAAGACTTGATCAACCTTGTTAACAAAAGAATTTTAATGAACAAAATAATGTTTTCACTATGATTATACTTGCTTTCCTTTTCCTTTCTCCTTCCTAGTCTTTGCTTTAGATTTAGTTTTGCTAGTTGTTTGCTTGTTTGAGTTTCTTAGAGCTCCTGTAGTTTGGCTTTTGGTTTGCTTTTGCTTCTTCTGAAAAACTGTTTCTGCGAGAAAATCAATTTCATACCCTGAAAATTGGCCAAAAATAAAGTTTCCCGAAAAATCCCAGAAAATTCAAAATAAATTTTTCCTCGAAAAAGGGGCAGAGTGGCACCTGATATGACCCATGGGGCCACCCCTAGGCCCCACACCCATGGTAGGCATGACCTACCTAGGGGTGGCGCCTAGGGGGGTCTGGCCCACCTGGGCCCCTCCAGGCCGCCTCCTCAAAGCCACCTTCTTTCTCTCTCCCGAAAAACACCGGAAAACTTGATCAAGCTCGAGTTCTTGTTGTTCTTGCTCGTGATTTTTGATCTCCTTGTTCAGCCTATCTCAAGTGCTAATTTTTGGAGGGTTTTCTCCTTGGTATGTGCCTCCTCCACTTGTCCAATTAGATTTGTGATTGGTAGATTGTATTTTGAGTATTTTGCTGCTGGAGGTGACAGGTTGTTTGAGCTTGCATTCTTGTTCTATGCTTAGAAACTTTGTTTTGATGCATGTGTAGTCCTCTAGCAAGTTCCTATAGTAGTTACTCATCATTTATCAACTTAGAAATCACTTGGTTTGATGGTTGTCTAAAATTTCAGCAAAGAAGATGAGTGCTTATCCACTGAATCAATATGACTTGATGGTGCATGAGCCAATGAAGGTTCATCGTGAGGAGGTAGTTTTTCCTTCCATATATCCATGCCATGAATTTATGAGAGCTGCGGGGGTCCTCCAAGATTTCCAAACTTTGGTTACAAATGCAGGGTTGGAGCACTTTGTTGCAGGTGAACCAATCCAATATGTTAAGCTAACCATGGCTTTTGTGCAGGACTTCCGGTTCACTTGGTCTACTTCTAATCCTATGGTCCATTACAAAATATATAATATACCTATCGACCTGCCTTTTGCTGATTTCTGTGCAGCAATTAGAGTACCTCAGTGGGGATCTTGTGAGAAGATCAAGGAGAGGCCCAAGTCACTTGTTGATTTGTATGCTGAGGTTTGATAAGGTTTCGACTTCTCAAAGGAAAGTGGTAAAATTCAGAACATCCAGCTCTCAGCTATTAGATACTTTGCCTATTTCATTACCAAGTATGTTCTTGCTAGAAAGACTGCTAGAAAGTTGTATTCTTTTGATCTAGCTTTTATTGCAGCTGCTTTGAATAGGAATAGTTCTTATAGTTTGGGTGCTTTGATAGCTCACCGTCTCACCACCAACCGTGAGAAGGGTGGAATTTGTGGAGGTCTCATTGCTTCTAGATTGCTAGCTTTCCATGGTTTAGAGCCTCATTATTCAGATTTTTAGTTCCCCATAGAGAGGCTTGATATTGAATCTATGATTCAACATGGTTTTGTTTCTTTGGGGCTAATGTGAGAAGTTTACCATATGAAATATATTTTGCCCAGCAAGGTTGGAGAAAGGGTAGGAATGAGAAAATAGTTTATTTGCCTGCACCTGTTTTCTTTAACTTTGAAAATAGGCAAGGATGGTCACTTACGAAGGAGGAGCTTGACGCTTATGTGGGGGGACTCTCCCAGCAAGAGGAGAATGTTGAAGAGGATGCCGAAGACAATTTGGTTCAGCCCTCCAACTTGGGAGAGTCTTCATACCATCAGCCCTCATTTGATTGGGGTGCGTCTTCTTCTTCATCGCAGGTGCCTGACTATGATCATTCCTATGATGACCCTCCAGCATGGGGGTACTATCCGCGTTATTGAGCCCCACTTAGGACAAAATCCTAAGCTTGGGGGGAGGTATACCGACATCACACTCATATATATATATATATCATGTTCGGTCGGTTCTTTGTATATCATTGTTTCGCTTTCTTTTTGGTTCTTGTTGCTGCTTTCTCAAAAACCCAAAAATACCAAAAATATTTTCGTTGCTTCTCTTGGTTTATTTCTTTGCTTTGGTTTGCCTTACAAGAAAAATACAAATAGATTTTGCTTTGTTTGGTTTGCTTTGTTTTTGTTTGGTTTTTTCTTTGTTTTCTTGTTTCTAAAAAATCGAAAACACCAAAAATATTTGTTGTTCTTCTTTGGTTTTGTGAGTTCTTCGCAGGGGTCAGCCGTCCTCAGTGGATATTGGTTTTCATGTTAATTATTTAAGTCACACAAGTGAAGGGCAATAATGAAGATTAAGACAACTCGAGGTGTGGTAAAGAGGCTGATAACAAACTCTGTTTGTTTCATTTTTGTACATATACTCATCATTGTGAGCATGCTTAGCCTGTTTGTGTAAGGTGTATGTCATTATGGATGCTTAGTAGTTCTTGCTTTTCTATGATTAGCTCCAGCTTGCTAATAGTTTGTAGCATGTCATATGAATGTTTGCTTGCATTGTTTTATTCATACTTTGGTATGATATTGTGGTATCCTCCTCTGACTGTTCATGTGAATCGACTTGGCACATGCTCATGCATGCATATGACTAAAAAATAGTTAGTAAGCCTTGATGATTTATTTTGCCTCAGAGTTCTTGTATCACTTTCATGCTATAATTAGTCCTATTTTGTTGCAAGCATGATTATGACAGCTATTGCTCTCTCATTTGTCGCTCCCTCTCTATTGCTAGCCTTCACTTGCACTGAGTATGTACTCTACCTGTGCTTCCAACTCCCCAAAACCAATATTGCCAGTTGTGTCCACCATACCTACCTATTAGCATCATTTGCTATTTCAGTGCATATTCCATATGTCTTGTTTTCTTCCAAAATAAAATGTTTGTCTGTTTTGAGAAAGTTAGTTAGTAAAGCTCTCACGAACTTGACGGCACACTTTATATTCTTTGCGATTAATAATCTTGAACCATTGTGACTAGTCCATGAAAGTTATATGCTTTCTTATTATATATTGGGAGTCAGCAGAACCGTGCTATCATGGAGAACGCTTTCAACACTTTTTGGATAATTCTATCTAGTTGATACTTTGCTCTTTTGTTTACGGATGTCGACGATGTGAAATAAAAGGGGAATTTGTTAGTTCATGGAGTTTATACATTGTGTTAGATAAACACCTGGGCCGCTAGCCTAAGCCATGCTTATTCATGGTGGAAACTTGCAGCATCACTATAATGAGCATTTATGAAGCATCCTTAATAAAAAGCTATGCATATGGTAAATAAAAAGATTGCTGAGATGCTCATTGTCTGCTTGCCTTGTCATTTTGGTTATGGGAAAGCTCATGTACCATATGCAAGGGGTACCCCGTTGGTGGTTCTCGATGATATGCATGTATTTACAATGACAAGAACTTTCAGGTGACCAAAGTTGAGTAGCATGCGGAGCGACCCTCGTACTAAAGGGACTTGGGATTTCTAGTCTATGGTCTGTCAAGCATATGATTCAGAGTGGACATCACTTTCACCTTAACCACATGAAGAAGCCTATGATAGGGGCAATGAGAGCTCAAAGCTAATGAGTACCTTCCTTTCAGCATTGGGAAGCCTTTCAAACCTTCACAAAACCGTTTTCACAACCTAGTTGAGTCACCACTTATTCAATGAGCACCTTCTTGAGAGCATAGTTGTCATTCTTGTGTTTGTTCCAAAACTTGGTTAATTATGTCATGACTTTGATGCTTGTATCTCTGATATCTTTATCTCTAGTCTTCATGTGAACTTTAGAGGTGCCTTGGCATTTATATTGTGCCCTTCAAACAAAGGCAAGCGAGATACCACTCTATCATACCTTATTATGAGCATTGCAATGTTGCTTATGTTTATGTTTCATGCTACTTATTATTATTAAGTTGGTTTATCTTCAAAGCTTGTAGTGACTATTGAGTAGACTTAGTTGCATACTCCTTATTATGAATTGTCTAAGCATCTACTCATGTGCTGAGAATATTTACATCATATGAAGCAAAGTGTTCGTGAAAGTTCTTTTACCGCACTCAGTTTTCAACTGAATTGCTTGAGGACAAGCAATAAGCTAAGCTCGGGGGGAGTTGATACGTCCAAAACGTATCTACTTTCTCGAACACTTTGCTATTGTTTCTTCTCTAAACTTGTGTGATTTGGATACAACTAACACGGACTGACGTTGTTTTCAGCAGAATTACCTTGGTGTCTTGTTTTTGTGCAGAAAATGAACTATCAGGAAAAATCCCGGAAAATATGCCAAAAACTATTTCTCACCAGAAGATCCATGGAGCCAGAAGGGGAGACAGAGAGGAGGCCTGGGGGGCCCAGACCCACCCCAGGAGTGGGCCCACCTGACCCTGCGCCTAGGGGAGGTCTGGCCACCCCAGGCAGCTCCTCGGCCTCCCTCCGCGCCTATAAGTAGCCTTCTGACCTAAAAACTCACGGGGGCGGGGGGGGGGCGATAGTTTTCCAGAAAGAGTTCCGCTCCGCCACCACCAGAAACCAAGATTCGGATCCAGAAACTCCGTTCTGGCACCCTGCCGGGACGGGGAATTTGGAGAGGATCATCGCCATCGTCATCACCAACGCATCTCCATCAACCACCAATGTTTCCCTCATCCATGAGTGAGTAATCCCCCGTTTTAGGCTTGGGGATGGTAGGGATTGGATGAGTTATATCATGTAATCGAATAAGATCTATTAGGGCATAGTGCCTAGTATCTCTATTAGTGCTATTTGACTTTGTTGCAACTTGTTGTGCTTAATGCTTGTCACTAGGGCCCGAGTGCCATGATCTCTGTTCTGAACTTATTATTGAATCATTATGATAGTATTGTTTATGATCTTATCTGCAAGTTGTGTACACATATCATTGTCCGGATCCAAAGGCCCCAAAGTGACAATAATTGGGACAACCGGAGGGGATGGCTGTGGTGTGAGGATAACATGTGTTCATGGAGTCTTAATGCTTTGCTCCGGTGCTCTATTAAAAGGAGCACCTTAATTGCCAGTATTTCCCTAGAGGCCCCGCTGCCACGGGCTGGCTGGACAGAAGATGTTGTGCAAGTTTTCATTGCGAGCACGTATGACTATTTGGAGCACATGCCTGGGATTGTTCAGTACTTGCATGCTTGTTATTATTTATCTGCAATGCCCTAGTTCTTTGAAGTTACATGTTTAGACTCGTCCATGCAACGCCCGTCCATCCATCCCTATGCCTACCGCACTCGAATCCCACTGTTTACTGTTACTGTTACTATTGCTACTGTTTCACTGTTACTATTGCTGTTGCTACTACAAACTATTGCTACTGATAAACTTCTGTGAGCAAGAACTATTTCCAGGTGCAGCTGAACTGACAACTCAGTTGTTAAGGCTTGCAAGTATTCTTTGGCTCCCCTTGTGTCGAATCAATAAATTGGGTATACCCACGAAGACTGTTGCGATCCCCTATACTTGTGGGTCACCAACCGACAGTAGTAGAGATGGGAGTTGGTGAGATCTTAGGATATTTTTGGAAATATGTTCGGAGCTAGGGTTTGCCTTGCCGAGAGAGTGGGTGTGACACCGTACGGAGAGAGGAGTTGAGAGTGGGGACGAAGGACTCACTGTATTATATAGGAAACAGAGTGGACTGTTGCCTGTTGGTGAGATATAGTGTTTGCTTTATAGGTTGTATAACACGTGCGCCCAGTAACGTGGGCCGAATTGGTTCGTAGAGTCCATACGACGGTCTCTGGTAGCTTGGGTAAGCAGTGGTGGTCCACACCTATTAGCCAGACAAGGCTAACCAGTCAGCACGCAGTGATTGATCATTCTCCAGCAGACATCAACAACTAATGGCGCTTAAAATGGGCAGCGAATATTGAAAATGTCTTCGTTGGCCAAGCGAGGCGTTAAAAACCGTCACCTTCCCTGTCCATATACAATGACACCAAAATACCTCCTACCATGTGTGTCATGGTGTATAAGTGGCCGCCAAGACAAAATGGTGCTGCCAAAGCTCATTCGTCGCGTACCTAACTATTGTTGGTTCCTTTTGCCTATGCCGCTCCAAAAATCCGCCGGGTATGGGGTATTTTTGTAGTTGAAAGTGCACAAATGTCGTCTATAGGGGGAATAGATGGTTAAATACTTTTACGAGATGGTCTTGACAAAGGAGGAATAAAACTAGCATTTTCTTTGTCAAGCACAAAACCTATATATATTATGGTTCACCTATGTGCACCAACAACGTATGCTAAGCAAGACAAGCAACAAGGTGATAGCAAGATAAATTACTTCAAGTACGAGGGATATTATAATGTAAAGTGCATAAATAAAGGGCTTGGGTATAGAGATAATTGAGGCACATGAAGATGATGATGTTTTACCGAGTTCCTTCCTACAAGGGAATACGTCTAGTTGGAGGGGTGGGTGATACTAAGACCATCAACACCACAAGAAGCCTCACCCTATTCTCCCCAGCACCGGCTGCATGGCAAGAACCTGATCCACTATGAGACACTTGAGGGCGGTCACCAAACCCATACAAGATTGGGGCAATCTCCACAACTTAATTGGAGACTCCCAATAATCATCACCAAGATCACTAACTTGGGGAGAGCTCCAGAACTTAATTGGAGGCCACAAGAACTCACCAAAAAGGACACTACACCGTCTAGGGTTTTAAGAACCCAAGAGTAACAAGCTTTTTGATTTCACCAACCAAATTCTCCGCGGAGAACTCAAACCGATGCACCTAATGAAATGGCAAGTCCTTCACTCCAAAATTTCACCAAAGCTACAAAAGCTATTGCGGGAAAAAGAGAGGAAGAACACAATAGGAAATGAGATTTCTATTTTTGTGCCCTTGGTTCCCTAGTTGTACTCACTTTTCTCCATCCGCTTAACTTTTTCTTACTTTTCACCATCTCCTTCTATGAAACTCTCACACGGTCTGGAACTCGCTGTTCGTCAGCCTTGCCATTACATGCTGTCAAGTGGGGCCGCGTTCAGTCGGGTCCCGTAGTAGACCCTCACCATTACATGCTGACAGGTGGGGTCGCGGTCTGTCGGGTCCCATAGTGGACCCTTGATGTTACATGCCGAAAAGTGGGACCGCGTGAAGTTGGTTCCCGTAGTGGACACCTCTCTCCACTTATCCAGATCAACATGAGACCCACAGCTTATCCATGTGAGCATCAGACCCACAGCTTACCTAGGTTGGTGTTGCAAGATGGGACGCCGAGCCAACCCCGCGCCTGTACCGTTGCCTCTCCTTTCTTCTTCTCCGGCAACGACGGTCCTTTGTCGAGCTTCACTTCAGCCTCCCGTTCGTCCTAGCCGCAGTATGGTGTCGTCCCATTGACATGTATGAAGGATGACAATGGAAACCATGCGCAGGGAAGGTTAGAATCTCGCACCAAAATGTTTCGATTAGATGGGGGCGCTTGATGTGGAGAATGTGACCGGTGAGTCATTCCGATGATTTAATTGGTTTATCGAGTTAATATCTCGGCTTCAATCAAGTGAATCTATGAGGTGAAATTCAAACTTTGAGATTTATGGAGATGGATGTATAAGAAATAAGAAAATGACACAACTCTTGAACACTTTCAAATTAAAAAAATTATACAACTCTTAATGTAAAAGAGTGTTTATAACTGACACAACTCTTGAACACTTTCAAATTAAAAATATATACAACTCTTAATATAAAAGAGTGTTTATAATTGACACAACTCTTAAACACTTTCAAATTAAAAAAATTATAAAACTCTTAATGTAGAAGAGTGTTTATAATTGACACAACTCTTGAACATTTTCAAATTGAAAAAATTATACAACTCTTAATGTAAAAGAGTGTTTATAATTGACACAACTCTTGAACAATTTCAAATTAAAAAATTATACAACTCTTAATGTAAAAGAGTGTTTATAATTGACACAACTCTTGAACACTTTTAAATTACAATTTGGACATGATAATGTTGTCCTAAGAAAATTTTGAGAGTTTACCATTTTTAGAGCGTGAAAAGTGATCCCTAAACTAAAATCTTTATGCCTCGCGCATATATGAAAATTATACACATTTGAACTCTTTGAAATCGCACTTAGGACATGATAATTTTGTGCTAATAAAATCCTGATCATTTATAGTTTTCATGGAGTGAAATATAATGCATAAACTTGCGTATATGAAAATTATAAACCTTTGAACACTGTGAAATCGCACTTAATACGTGATAATGATGTGCTAACAAAATTTTGAGAGATTATCATTTTCTCCCCATTTTCATAGAGTGGAATCCAATGCATAAACTTGCATATACAAAAATTATACACCTTCGAACAGTGTAAAATCGCACTTAGGACATGATAATGTTATGCTAAGAAAATCTTGAGAAATTATCATTTTCATATAATATAATGCATAAACTTGCATATACGAAAATTATACACCTTTGAACTCTTTGAAATTGCACTTAGAACATGATAATGTTGTGCTAATAAAATCCCGATCATTTATCATTTTAATGGAGTGACATATAATGCATAAACTTGCATATACAAAAATTATACACCTTTGAACACTTTCCCTTCAAATTATATTCAAAATTATTTATTTATGGAGTTAAAGTATTGGTGGCAAACTCGTTATTTTTTGCATGGATAGAGGGGTGCCCCCAGACAGATATATGGGTTATCGTGTCCACTAGATCAAAAAGGATCAACGGTTGGTGGACACGGTCCGCATGAAAACTGTCTTGACCAATCAGAGCGTAGCAGCCAAGATGAGCACACGTGTGAGAGTTTGTGACTAAGAGAGAGAGAGAGGAAAAACAAAGTAGAACTTAAAAACCAAGGGCAAAACTGACAAAGGGATTCGAATAGAAAATAGAAAAAGATATAAAAATGGAAATGCTTCTTTTATACAATAAAATATATCTTGGCATACATCAAACTATTTGCAATTCAAATATACATCAGTTTATAAATTATTGCCTCATTTAAATAAATTATGTTTTGGGGAGGGATGTTTTGGAAAGAGGCTTGCGTATAAAGCCATGAACCTTTATAGATAGTAGGTGATTTGAGAAGTGGTGATTTAGGTTAAAACTTGATTTATATACATTTCTTATGGTGGCAGGTCACATAACAAGACTCCTTGGGTATATGTCACTATGTTTTGATCTTTTTAAATTTCTTATGCATAAAATGACTCGATTAGCTAGCTAAAAACCATTTGTTGACTCTCTGTTGACCAGCCATCAGAGGATAAAAGTGAGTGTATTGCACAAGACAGTGTTAGTACTGGAGGAAAAAACTGAGTACAACCAAACTGCCGGTGTTACACTCAAGTATAAATGAGCACAACTAAGTCGCCAGAGTTAGACACGAGGGAAAAAACGTGACGCACTGTACGCGTGTCGCGGTGCACGGGGCGGTAGCGGACACATGTTTCCGTGCACGGTGCAGTGGTGTACGCGGTTATGCAGTGCACAGCGGTGCAACAAAATGTCTCCTCCCTTCACCTTTATAGAGGCCTCCTTATTCTCACTCATCACTCACTCACTCACTCGCTCACGATCCCGTCTCCACTATCCTATCGTCTTCTGCAAACTCCCAAGATAACCCCAACCATGCCGGCAATGAAGAAGATGTAGGGGTTCGTAGCATGGAAAACAAAAAAATTCTACCGCATGCACACAAACAAGCCAAGATATATCTACTAGATTGTAGCAACGAGTCGATAGAAGCACTCACCCTCGAAGATTCCAAAGCGGTTAACGAGAGCAGATTCTCGTGGGTGATGTAGTCGTACACTTGCCGATCTCAAGATCGCATAGACGATCCTTCCGGCTGCATTCCGGCAGCGCTTCCGCAGTCGGTCACACGTTCGGTACTCGATGAAGACCTTCCTCTCCCTTGTTCCAGCAGGCAGCAGAGGTTGTAGTTCTCCCCTCGTGATTCCGACAGCATGACAGCGTGGTGTCGGAAGTAGAGGGAGGATCCCGCAGGGCTTCACCTAAGCCGGAGCGAGTTATGGTGGATCTAGGGTTTACCGGTGATCTAGGGTTTAGAAGACCGGGAGAAGGAGGAGGTGTCGGTAGCGCTAGGGCGCCGGCGACGGGCCGGCGGTGGCGCAAGGCGGCGGCGAGCGGCGGCGGCGGCTAGCCGGCGGCGTGGGTGTGGGAGGGCTAGGGCTTGGTGTTTTGGGGCAGCCCTTCCCCTCTATTTATGAGAGGGAGGGCAGCCTTGGGAGGGGTGAGTTTGAATCCAAACTCAAACCCAAGTTGGATTGAGAGGACTTGTTTCTTCTTCTACTAGGAAACCATTGTTCCAGTTTGACTTTTCAAACTTCCCGTTTGACTTTCAATTTAGAGCTTTAATTCTCTCTTGCAAATTCCCACACCAAGTGACCTAGGATATGATCCAATCATTCCACTTATCCATGACACATTCATGGACCATTCCCCTTCTGGTCCGGTGAACCTTCTAGACCCTTCTAGAACCTCTCCGACGAAAACATCGGAATCTTTCCTGAACTCTGGACTCGGACTTTCCTTATAAGAATCTTATTCTCCGGATCTCCTCGTGATATCCCAAATCCCATCCGAGACTCCGGACAACATTCAGTATCCCTATTAACATTCCATATGTACTAAACAACATCGAATCCTTAAGTGTGTCTCCCTACGGTTCGTGAACTATGCGAACATGAACGAGACACTTCTCCGATCAATAACCAATAGAGGAATCTGGAAATTCATATGGCTTCCACATATTTCAACGATTACTTTGCGATCGAATGAACCACTTACATACGATACCAATTTCCCTTTGTCTCACGATAGTTTACTTATCCGAGGTTTTGATCGTCGGTATCTCTGCATACCTAGTTCAACCTCGTTACCGATAAGTACTCTTTTCTCGTTCCTGTGATATGTGATCCCTTGTTAGCCAGTCACATGCTTTCAAGCTAATTGTATGACATTCCACCGAGAGGGCCTAGAGTATATCTATCCGTCATATGGATGGACAAATCCCAATCTTGATCCATGTTCCTCAACATATACTTTCTGAACACTTAATGCCACCTTTATAGCCACCTAGTTACGGTGTGGTGTTTGATGTCATCAAAGCATCCTTCCGGTGATGGTGATTAGCATGATCTCATGGTCGAAGGAATTAGGTTAGTATGTATCCGAAAGCTTATAGCAAACAAACTATTGAAATGACTTGATCTTTATGCTACGCTTATCTATAGGAGTATGTCCATCATACCATTCTCCTAATGATATGATCTTGTTGTTAACAACATCTCAATGTTCATGATCGGGAAACCACGTTCATCTATTAACCAATAAGCTAGTATTACAAAGAAGCTTTACCAGGGACTCTAATTAGTTTACAAATCACACAAGTATTAATGTTTCCGGTTTAATACTGTTATAGCATGAATTCAAACATTTATCATACACACAAAGATATAATATTAACCACTTTTATTATTGCCTCTAGGGCATATCTCCAACAGTCTCCCACTTGCACTAGAGTCAACTAATCTAGATTACATGGTAATATACCGAACACCCATGGTGGTTTGGTGCTGGTCATGTTTTGCCCTCGGGAGAGGTTTAGTCAACGGATCCGCCACATTCAGATCTGTGTGTACTTTGCAAATATTTATGTCACCATCTTGGACATGCTCTCGAATAGCGTGAACACGTAGCTTGATGTGCTTCAGCTTCTTGTGTGACCTTGGTTAATGCGCATTGGCTATGGCGCCCATGTTATCACAGTAGATAGACATTGGTTCCAGCGCACTTGGAACCACACCGAGCTCTGTAATGAATCCTTCATCCATATCGCCTCTCGTGAAGCCTCCGAAACAGCTACGTATTCCGATTCATTTGAAGATCTCTCCACAATGCTTTGCTTTGCACTCCTCCAGCTAACTGCTGAACCATTCAAAGTAAATACGTATCCAGATTGAGATTTAGAATCATCCGAATCGGTGTTCCAACTAGCATCTGTGTAACCATTAACAACGAGCTGTTTATCACCTCCATAAGAAAAAACCAAATCCTTAGTTCTTCTCAAGTACTTAAGGATGTTTTTGACCGCTGTCCAATGATACTCCTGGATCACTTTGATATCTGCTAGTCAAACTAACAGCATATGCAATGTCGGGTCTAGTACATAGCATGGCATACATAAGAGATCCTATGGCTGAGGCAGAGGGAGTCTTACTCATCCTTTATCTATCTTCTGGTGTTGCAGGACTTTGAGTTTTTCTCAAGGTCGTATTGGGCAACATGGGCAAGAACCCTTTCTTGCTATCTTCCATTCCAAACCTCGTTAGAACTTTGTCCAAATATGTACTCTATGACAATGATATTAGGCGTCTCGATCTATTTCTATAAATCTTTATGCCTAATATGTAAGCTGCTTCGCCAAGATCTTTCATTGAAAAACTATTATTCAAATAATCTTTGACACTATTAAGAAGGTCTACATCATTCTCAATCAACAATATGTCATCTACATATAGTATTAAGAATGCTACAGAGCTCCCACTCACTTTCTTGTAAATACAAGCTTCTCCATAAGTTTGTATAAAACCAAAGCTTTTGATTACCTTATCAAAACATTGATTCCAACTTCTGGATTCTTGCTTCAATCCATAAATGGACCGTTGAAGTTTGCATACCTTGTTAGCATCTTTAGGATCGACAAAACCTTTGGGTTGTACCATATACAACTCTTCATCAATGTATCCATTGAGGAACACCGTTTTGACATCCATCTGCCATATCTCATAATCATAATATGCAGCAATCGCTAACATAATCCTCACAGACTTTAGCTTCGGTACCGGTGAGAAATTCTTATCGTAGTCAACTCCTTGAATTTGTCGAAACCCTTTTGCGACAAGTCGAGATTTATAGACAGTAACATTACCATCAGCATCTGTTTTCTTCTTGAAAATCCATTTGTTCTCGACAGCCTTCCGGCCATCCGGTAAGTCTACCAAAGTCCATACTTGGTTTTCGTACATGGATCCAATCTCGGATTTCATGTCTTCTTGCCATTTATTGGAATCTGGGCTCATCATCGCTTCCTCATATGTCGCAGGGTCATCCGTGTTGTCCACCAACATGACACTCATAACGGGATCATACCAATCAGGAGTGGTACGAGTTCTCGTTGACCTGCGAGGTTCTGTAGTTACTTCAACTGAAGTTTCATGATCGACATCATTAGCTTCCTCTCTTATTGGTGTAGGCGCCACATGAACTACTTCCGGTGCTGCGCTACTCGCAAGTTCGAGAGAAGGTTCAACAACCTCGTCGAGTTCTACTTTTCTTCCAGTCTATTCTTTCGAGAGAAACTCCTTCTCTAGAAAGGATCCATTCTTAGCAACGAAGATTGTGCCCTTGGATCTATGATAGAAGGTATACCCAATAGTTTCCTTCGGGTATCCTATGAAGACGCATTTTTCCACTTTGGGTTCAAGCTTGTCGGACTGTAACTTCTTTACATAAGCTTCGCAACCCCAAACTTTAAGGAACGACAATTTAGGTTTCTTCCCAAACCATAATTCATACGGTGTCGTTTCAACAGATTTAGATGGTGCCCTATTTAAAGTGAATGCGGCTGTTTCTAATACATAACCCCAAAATGATAGCGGTAAATCTGTAAGTGATATCATAGAGCGAACCATATGTAAGAGAGTTCGATTACGACGTTCAGACACACCATTACGTTGTGGTGTTCCCAGCGGTGTCAATTGTGAAAGTATTCCGCATTTCTTCAAATGCTCGCCAAACTCGTAACTTAGATATTCACCTCCGAGATCAGATCGTAGAAATTTAATCTTCTTGTTACGTTGATTCTCTACCTCACTTTGAAATTCCTTAAACTTCTCGAAAGTTTCGGACTTATGTTTCATGAAATAGATATACCCATATCTATTCAAGTCATCCGTGAAGGTAAGAACATAACGATAACCACCGCGCGATGCTACACTCATTGGGCCACATACATCGGTATGTATGATTTCCAATAAATCCGTAGCTTGCTCCATCATACCAGAAAATGGAGTCTTAGTCATTTACCCATCAGACATGCTTCGCATCTTTCAAGTGATTCGAAATCAAGTGATTCAAGAAGTCCATCGGAATGGAGTTTCTTCATACGCTTCACTCCAATATGACCAAGACGACAGTGCCACATATAGGTCGAGTTATCACTCAATTTCAAACATTTAGCTTCAATGTTATTAATGTGTGTATTACTACAATCGAGATTCAATAAGAATAGACCATCTATCAAAGGTGCATGTGCATAAAACATATTACTCATATAAATCGAACAACCATTATTCACGGACTTAAACAAGTAACCGTCTCGCAATAAACATGATCCGGATATAATGTTCATGCTCAACACAGGCACCAAATAACAATTATTTAAGTATAAAA
The DNA here is from genome assembly GCA_910589765.1 of Avena atlantica. Taxonomy (NCBI): domain Eukaryota; kingdom Viridiplantae; phylum Streptophyta; class Magnoliopsida; order Poales; family Poaceae; genus Avena; species Avena atlantica. The sequence goes on from OU342735.1 coordinate 110,976,150, forward strand.
CTAATACTGATGGTAGATGAAGAGGTAGCATGACGACCGCGATCACATCAACCTTTGATCCATTTCCAACGCGCATCGTCACGTCGTTCTTCGCTAGCTTCCGTTTATTTTGCAGCACCTGTTTCGAGTTACAAATATGAACAACCGAACCAGTATCAAATACCCAGGCACTACTACGAGTACTAGTGAGATACACATCAATAACATGTATATCAGATATACCTTTCTTCTTGATGTTGCCGTTATTCAAATCCGCCAAGTACTTAGGGAAATTCCGCTTCCAGTGACCTTCTCCCTTGCAGTAAAAGCACTCAGTATCAGCCTTAGGCCCAGCCTTGGTCTTCTTCACCGGCGCGGTAACTTTCTTACCGCCCTTCTTGAAGTTTCCCTTTTTCTTAGACTTGCCTTGCTTCTTGAATTTGGTGGTCTTATTGACCAACAACACTTGGTGATCTTTCTTGATCTCCACTTCTGCAGACTTCAACATTGAGAAGAGTTCTGGCAACGACTTGTCCATGTTTTGCATATTGTAGTTCATCACAAAGTTCTTGTAACTTGGTGGTAGTGAAAGGTGGACACGGTGAATCCCCAAAGCATTAGGAATCACTATGCCTAAGCTTTGAAGCTTGCTTGCGTGCCCAGACATCTTAAGCAAGTGCTCACTGACGGAGCTGCCCTCTTCCATCTTGTAGTTAAAGAACTTTTCAGAAGCCTCATAACTCTCAACTGCCGCGTGAGCCTCAAATATCATTTTGAGTTCACGGACAATATCATGTGGGTCATGGTTCTCAAACCTTTTCTGAAGCTCCGATTACAAACCATACAAGATAGCACACTGAACTGTGGAGTACTAATTCTTCCGAGCGAGGAAAACATTCTTTACCTCATCGGTAGCATCAGCTGCAGGCGGGTCACCCAGCGGTGCATCCAACACATAGGTTAAATTACCAGCATTGAGGATAATCCTCAAATTGCGGAACCAATCTGCGAAGTTGCTTCCATTGTTTTTCAACTTTTCTTTCTCTAGGAACGCATTAAGGCCTAGTTCTTTTGCTGGCTTAAAAAATAAGCTGCCCCCTCCTCAGCTTCTCTCAGAAGTTGTCCGGCTTATTAGTTGGGGCTTCCAAATTAGTTACCCCATGATTAATTTAGAAGCCTTAAGTAATAAGCTGGGTGGCTTATCGGAGAAGCTGGGGAGAGGGCAGCTTATTTTTTAAGCCAGCAAAAGAACTGGGCCTAAAATTGATGGTAGGGGCCGCCATTGATTTACAACATATTTGCAATAGTTTAAACTAAGTTGATGACAAACTGATTTCTAATTAATAGTTAAATTAATCTAGGTGAACTCCCACTCAAAACAATATCCCTCACATTGATTTAGTGATCACACGAACCAAATCCACCACATCAAAACCGATCATCACGAAAGTTGATGTAGCTTCAATGGTGAACAATCAACATGTTCATCATATCTACTATATGACTCATGCTTTACCTTTCGGTGATCCGTGTTCCGATACCATGTCTATACATGCTAGGATCGTCAAGATCAAACCTTAGCTTCCGCATGAGCAAATCTGGCTTGCTCACGTTGTATACACTTGCAGAATCTAACACACCTCATCATCACGTGGTGCTTTGAAACAAAGAGCTTTAGCAACGGTGCTTAATAAGGATGAACACTTTATAACTTGAAATTTTGTGCTTGAGGGATCATCTTATAATACTACAGTCGCGAACTAAGCAATACAAGATGCATAAAAGGATTAACATCACATGCAATTCATAATATGTGATATGATATGGCCTTTCTTCTTGTGCTTCCGATCTCCATCTTCAAGCACAAACATGATCTCCATCATCACCGGTATGGCGTCAAGGTCAATGGCGCCGCTTCATGGTTGTCGTCCACCAGCATCAACTATTACAACTACTTTGAATAGACACACAGGTCTTAACGGAATTAAAAGACAACCATATGGCTCCTGCCGGTTGCCGACTTACAATAAGGAACATTGCATACATCATATATAATCACAATCATGGCCATATCACATCACAGCACACCCCTGCAAAACAAAGTTAGACGCCTCTAATTTTCTTTGCATATTTTACGTGGTTTGGGGCTTCCAATAAGTGTCATTCTAACTTACGAACAAGAACCACAATGTTGATGTTTGAACTATCAAGTGCCCGTTGTAAATTGAATCTATACTATGATGGGAGAGACAGACACCCACAAAGCCACTTATGCAATACAAGTTGCATGTTAAGCGTGGAGCAAGTCTCATGAACGATGTCATGTAACGTTAGACCGGGCCGCTTCATCCCATCATACTGCAAGATGCAAAGTACACAAAAAGCAATTGATAATAAAAGCACCACCGCCCACAATAACCATTGTGTTCTACTCGTGCAACATATATACATATAAACACGGCTATGATACCACTGTAGGGGTTCGTAGCATGGAAAACAAAAAAATTCTACCGCATGCACACAAACAAGCCAAGATCTATCTACTAGATTGTAGCAACGAGTCGATAGAAGCACTCACCCTCGAAGATTCCAAAGCGGTTAACGAGAGTAGATTCTCATGGGTGATGTAGTCATACACTTCCCGATCTCAAGATCGCGTAGACGATCCTTCCGGCGCTGCGTTCCGGCAACACTTCCGCAGTCGGTCACACGTTCGGTACTCGATGAAGACCTTCCTCTCCCTTGTTCCAGCAGGCAGCGGAGGTTGTAGTTCTCCCCTCATGATTCCGGCAGCACGACGGCGTGGTGTCGGAAGTAGAGGGAGGATCCTGCAGGGCTTCACCTAAGCTGGAGCGAGTTACGGTGGATCTAGGGTTTCCCAGTGATCTAGGGTTTAGAAGACCGGGAGAAGTAGGAGGTGCCGGCGGCGGCTAGGGCGACGGCGGAGGCGGCGTGGGTGTGAGAGGACTAGGGCTTGGTGTTTTGGGGCAGCCCTTCCCCTCTATTTATGAGAGGGAGGGCAGCCTTGGGAGGGGTGAGTTTGAATCCAAACCCAAACCCAAGTTGGATTGAGAGAAGGACTTGTTTCTTCTTCCACTAGGAAACCATTGTTCCGGTTTGACTTTTCAAACTTCCCGTTTGACTTTCAATTTAGAGCTTTAATTCTCTCTTGCAAATGCCCACACCAAGTAACCTACGATATGATCCAATCATTCCACTTATCCATGACACATTCATGGACCATTCCCCTTCCGGTCCGGTGAACCTTCTAGACCCTTCTAGAACCTCTCCGATGAAAACATCGGAATCTTTCCCGAACTCCGAAATCGGACTTTCCTTATATGAATCTTATTCTCCGGACCATTCCGGATCTCCTCGTGATATCCCGGATCCCATCCGAGACTCCGAAACAACATTCAGTATCCCTAATAACATTCCATATCTACTAAACAACATCGAATCCTTAAGTATGTCTCCCTACGGTTCGTGAACTATGCGGACATGAACGAGACACTTCTCCGGTCAATAACCAATAGAGGAATCTGGAAATTCATATGGCTCCCACATATTTCTACGATTACTTTGTGATCGAATGAACTATAGGGGTTCATAGCATGGAAAATAAAAAATTTCTACCGCATGCACACAAACAAGCCAAGATCTATCTACTAGATTGTAGCAACGAGTCGAAAGAAGCACTCACCCTCGAAGATTCCAAAGCGGTTAACGAGAGAAGATTCTCATGGGTGATGTAGTCGTACACTTGCCGATCTCAAGATCGCGTAGACGATCCTTCCGGCGCTGCGTTTCGGCAGCGCTTCCGTAGTCGGTTACACGTTCGGTACTCGATGAAGACCTTCCTCTCCCTTGTTCCAGAAGGCAGCAAAGGTTGTAGTTCTCCCCTCGTGATTTCGGCAGCACGACGACATGGTGTCGGAAGTAGAGGGAGGATCCTACAGGGATTCACCTAAGCCGGAGCGAGTTATGGTGGATCTAGGGTTTCCCGGTGATATAGGGTTTAGAAGACCGGAAGGAGGAGGAGGTGTCGGCGGCGGCTAGGGAGACGGGGACGGGCCGCCGCCGGCGGCGAGCGGCGGCGGCGGCGCGGGTGTGCGAGGGCTAGGGCTTGGTATTTTGGGGCAGCCCTTCCCCTCTATTTATGAGAGGGAGGGCAGCCTTGGGAGGGGTGAGTTTGAATCCAAACCCAAACCCAAGTTGGATTGAGAGAAGGACTTGTTTCTTCTTCCACTAGGAAACCATTGTTCTAGTTTGACTTTTCAAACTTCTCGTTTGACTTTCAATTTAGAGCTTTAATTCTCTCTTGCAAATGCCCACACCAAGTGACCTAGAATATGATCCAATCATTCCACTTATCCATGACACATTCATGGACCATTCCCCTTCCGGTCTGGTGGACCTTCTAGACCCTTCTAGAACCTCTCCGATGAAAACATCGGAATCTTTTCTGAACTTTGGAATCAGACTTTCCTTATATGAATCTTATTCTCCGGACCATTCCGGATCTCCTCGTGATATCCCAGATCCCATCCGAGACTCCGAACAACATTCGGTATCCCTACTAACATTCCATATCTACTAAACAACATCGAATCCTTAAGTGTGTCTCCCTACGGTTCGTGAACTATTCAGACATGAACGAGACACTTCTCCGATCAATTACCAATAGAGGAATCTGGAAATTCATATGGCTCCCACATATTTCTACGATTATTTTGCAATCGAATGAACCACTTACATATGATACCAATTTCCCTTTGTCTCACGATAGTTTACTTATCCGAGGTTTTGATCGTCGGTATCTCTACATACCTAGTCCAACCTCGTTACCGATAAGTACTCTTTTCTCGTTCCCGTGATATGTGATCCCTTGTGAGCCAGTCACATGCTTGCAAGCTAATTGGATGACATTCCACCGAGAGGGCCTAGAGTATATCTATCCGTCATATGGATGGACAAATCCCACTCTTGATCCATGTGCCTCACCACATACTTTCCGAACACTTAATGCCACCTTTATAGCCAGCCAGTTATGATGTGGTGTTTGATGTCATCAAATCACCCTTCCGGTGATGGTGATTAGCATGATCTCATGGTCGAAGTAATTAGGTTACTATGTATCAGAAAGCTTATAGCAAACAAACTATTTAAATGACTTGATCGTTATGCTACGCTTATCTATAGGAGTATGTCCATGATACCATTGTCCTAATGATATGATCTTGTTGTTAACAACATCTCAATGTTCATGATCGGGAAACCACGTTCATCTATTAACCAATAAGCTAGTATTACAAAGAGGCTTTACCAGGGACTCTAATTTAGTTTACAAATCACAAAAGTATTAATGTTTCCGGTTTAATACTGTTATAGCATGAATGTAAACATTTATCATAAACACAAAGATATAATAATAACCACTTTTATTATTGCCTCTAGGGCATATCTCCAACAGTCTCCCACTTGCACTAAAGTCAACTAATCTAGATTACATGGTAATATACTGAACACCCATGGTGGTTTGGTGCTGGTCATGTTTTGCCCTCGGGAGAGGTTTAGTCAACGGATCCACCACATTGAGATATGTGTGTACTTTTCAAATCTTTATGTCACCATCTTGGACATGCTCTCGAATAGCGTGAAAATGTAGCTTGATGTGCTTCAGCTTCTTGTGTGACCTTGTGTAGAGGTCCCAACCTTTAATAAGGTAGATATACATGTGTTTACAATGCTAGTCCCTGGATCAATAGCTATCATCCACAATTAAGATGTAATGTCAAGAAACAATGTTCATAATACAACTTTATAACCAGAAATAAAATAATTCATTACATCTTACATAGCTCATTTGGCTATCACATTACAATGCAGCAGAATATGTATATAGCATGGAGTCCTTCATCTTCAAAGTGCCACAGGCAATCATGTTGGTTGTAGACTTGTAATCCTAATCAATACACTTCACTAACATCAAACAAACCTGCAACATAATAAGTTACAGCCACAAGGGTCAATACATTTGAATTGTATTGACAAGTGATACTATGGTAGAATAGTGGTATCTATCATCTATATGCATTTGGCTAAGTGGATCTTAGGCTTGCTTTGCTCAAAATAGATTTTCCTTATCATTTGAAAACACTAAGTTTTTGTTTGTCAAAATCACCCAAGGCATCTACCAATCATTGATTGAAGATCCTTTAAGCCTTGTTCAACCACACGTTTTTAACTTAGAAATTGGGATAAGGAGATTCTTGATAGCTTCCATGTCTTGATGCTCAAATTGTCCATTACCGGGGAGACGGCTAAGTACTTAGATTTTACTCTGTCGAGAGGTGGTGCACTTTCCCCACAAGACTCGACATGCATCGAGACAAGATCTTTCAGAAGCCTTCCCTTAGACCAGAATGGACGCGTTCCCAAACCTATCATCCCCTACCACCAACTGTCCATTTGGCTAAGTTATTGTAACCTATATGATCTAGGCAGAGCCCATAATGTCAAGTGGCTGCACTTGAAGCTTCTCAACATTTGACATCTCAAATCTCTTTGTTCCTGGGTGGCATTCCACAAGTGTGATACACAAGGTTCACCAGTCCCCTGGCCTTGTGTAACCACTCAACAAAAATCCATCCAAGCAATATCATTCCACCCAGGTGATTCATTCACATAGTTGTTTTATTAAACAAAACACAAGTCCTTGACTTAGAAATATTCCATAGCATGAATATAATCCACCCTTGTTTTCTACTAGCTAGGCTAAGCATGATAGTAGTAGGAATCTTAACTTAGGAAAATTCTACTAAGGCATCAACTACTAGGATTTCCCATGGCATAGCACACTTAGTAAAATTCCATGCAAGTCCTACTTTGAAATATCACTAATGCATAGTGAAAAATAATGGGACAAAAGTACGAAGCACCACTTGCCTTTTTGGTAGAGAGTATAAGTTCACTCCTTGATCTTGCAATAGTCAAACTCTTCAAATTCCACTACAATTCAATCAAGGCACAAATTCAATCTACCATTCAAGCAATTCATCACATAGAATAATAAAAACAAAGCAATGCATGCAAGCATGCCATAAATTGTTTTATTTGGAAAAGTGGTTTCTATTAGGCTATAAACATTCTAAAACATCTATTGGTCATTTATAAAAGTGGCAAAACCATTTGATATCAAGTTAGTGAAAATAGCCATTTAAATCATTCTTGTTTTGCTAGAAATGATTTAAATCAAAGTAATATTTTATAGTGTTCGACAAATATATTTTTAAACACAAATGTTAGTGTTTTAAGGTCAAGTGTTTAATATTAAAACCATTTGCAAAAGGTTTTACCTATAAACCATTTTTAAATCAAAGACATATTTTATTTTGTTGGAAATGCCTTTAAACAAGGTAATAATTTTATAGGGTCCACCAAATATATTTTTAAATCCAAAAACTTGGTGTTTAGGGTCAGATAGTTTAAATCAAATCATTTTCCAAAGGTTTTGCTCAAAAGCATTTTTAAAACATATTCAACAATTTTATTTAGCTAGAAATGCCTTTAAACAAAGATTTATTCTTTAGCTTCTCAAAATACACTTTTAAATCCACAAGTTAGTTTCCATGGTCCATAGGTTCAAAACAATCCATCTACAAAAGATTTTATCACAAAAATAATTTTAGAATGAATTTTATATTAAAAATATGCCTACACATGTTTCCGTATAAACAACTAATTTTCCAGAAGGAAATCACTAAACAAAGTGCATGATTGGAAAGTACTTTTTTCTGATTCCAATGATATAAAGTTTGCAAAATTTGGACATGTAGATTTAAAGTTATGAATTTTTCAATTCCAAACATCTAATAGAAAAGTTTCTGTCTTTTAAATCAAAACTGTGTCACGCGTATGTTTCCTATTCGTCGATACAGGTTCGTGTGGATCAGCTAACATGGTTCGTTGGATTTAAAACAGATTGTGTGGCTCAGAGTGCTACGTACCCCTTCGGGTTAAGATTCTATCGTGTCCATCTGATCAAGATCCTACGGCTCACATGTGATTGACCAAAGTCTGGTGGTGCGGCGACGGTGGCTGGCGGCAGCGCGGCTCTGGCGGTGAGGTTGCCGGCAATACAGGTGGCGAGAGGAGCAGGGGAGAAGCTCACCAGAATCACCGAAGATTGCTGATGCTCAACGTATGCTTGGTTGGCGAAGGGGCGCACGGGTTCGACGGGTATTACTCGCCGGAGTTGCGCCTGATGTCGGGCGTCTCTATTCGTCGTTGCTGGAGAGGGTACAAGTCACGCCAAGGCACGAAAATGGTTGCGTTAGCTGCGCATGGAAGAGGCGAGTACGGGTGTATCCAGAAGAGGGGGAGGCGCGGTCGAGTTTCACCTGGGGACGTCGCCGGAGCGAATGCAGACGATGGCGTCGCTCTGCCGTCGAGGTTGCCGATGTTACAGGGCACGTGCGACTAAATGAGCAGCACTGGGATATGCGCAAGAGGCTGGCGAGTGAGCTCGAGTGGTTGAGGGGGCAAGGCGGTGGCTGGTGCTGCCAGAATTTGGGCGGAGGTTCGTCGGAGCAGAGGATGTTCAAGCGCGAAAGCGAGGCAGCCTATGGGCAGTGAGTGTGGGGCGTCTAGGGAGAGATAGAGGGGAGCGAGCGAGGCGCGTTGACAAGCGTAATTACAGGAGATTTACTCGCGGAATTATGACGAATTTAAGCCCCGGAAATCAAGCAGAAACGGGAGAGAGAGGAGGGAGGAACTGGTCGCGTGGGTGAAGACGACGACTGACGAGTGGGGTCGTGTCGTTAGTGTGAGAGAGGGGTTTGCAGTGGGGTCCAGCAGTTAGTGTCTGAGTGGGTGCGATTGCGAGTGAGAAAAGGGGGCTCACGGGGAGAGAGGTGGGCTGGGAAATGGGTTGGACTGGGCCTGATGGGTTGGTTTGTTTCTTTACCTTTTTTATTTCTGAATCCTTTTCTTTTTCCTTTTCTATTTTTCTATTTTGATTTTTGTTCCAATAATTCAAACACCATTTGAATTCAAACGCTTTACCAAACTTTCAGTAAGTCTTAATGTTGTTTAAACATGTATTTTAAATACCATTTTAGGAATAATTCTTTTATTCCTTTATGGTTTATATTTATTTAAAATAGGCACTTTCCTTTATTCAAATAAGATTTTAAATATAATTTCAACTCTTATTTGAATTCAAATTTTCATCAAACCTTTTTCAGTAGGTTTTATTTATTTATTAGGGTGTCAAATAATTCACTTTGAATTATTTAAAATATTTTTAATTTGATTTATTAATCATTTAAATTGGGTATTTGTCTGTATTCAAATAAAATTCAATATGGTTTTAAATCCATATAAATTTTTATTCAAATGATTCTTTTATTCCATTTTTGTTAATTTAATAACTTTTCACATTTATTATTTTCTCATGATTTAATTAATCATTTCTATTAGGGATTTTGTCTTTATTCAAATGGAATAGAATTTGGTTAATGCCATATTATTTTATTTGAATATTCTGTATCCCTTTATTTTATTTGGAGTTGGGTTATCTTTATTCCATTTGCTCATGGATTTAATTTAAATTGTATTCTAAATATTTTCCTTGGGATTTATTATTTAGTTTAGGCAATTTATCTTTATTTAAATAAAATTCAATATTGTTTAATTCCTTATGATTTTATTTAAATAATCTTTTACTCCTTTTATTATTCTATAAACTTTCTTTTCATTTGTTTGGCCAAGATTTAATTTGGTTTTTAAATACTCCTTATTTATCTATTTCTTTCTTTATTTTATAAAATCCACATCTTTTTATTTATAGATCCAAAATTGGTGATTCGAATTTGTATATTTTTATTTAATATTTGTTTATCCTTTTAAATCTCTTTAGGATTATTTTGCTCACCATTTGGTATGGATTTTATATAGGAGCTTTATTAGCTTTGGAAATTATTTCCTTTTATCTTAATAAATTCATAAGTTTTTATCCATGGCTCCAATTGAAGTAAAACCAATTTCTATGACTTTATAATATTCTTATTTATCATTCTTAATCTTTTATAAATATTTGTTGACAAATTTTTATATGGATCAAATTCTTAGTCTTAGAGAGATCTTGGAAATGATTTTCCTCCATTAGGGCTTTAGGGTTTGGGTTTACTTTTCCAAGTGTTTAAATTTTAAGATTCATTCTTGATGAATGCATTTAACTTGATTTGAATTTTTTTGTTGGATTGCATTTTATTCAAAGTTTGTTCAAGATGGGTTTTGATGTTTCCATTTGGAATCAAAAAGTTTCTTTTAACCCTAATTTCAAAAATTATTTATTTATTTATTTCACATTTCAAAATTTGGAAAATTTTGGGATGTGACACCTTGGTCTTGTGCATTGGCTATGGCGCCCATGTTATCACAGTAGATAGACATTGGGTCCAGCGCACTTGGAACCACACCGAGCTCTGTAATGAACTCCTTCATCCATATCGCCTCTTATGAAGCCTCCGAAGCAGCTATGTATTCCGATTCAGTTGAAGATCTCGCCACAACGCTTTGCTTTGCACTCCTCCAGCTAACTGCTGCACCATTCAAAGTAAATACGTATCCAGATTGAGATTTAGAATCATCCAAATCGGTGTTCCAACTAGCATCGGTGTAACCATTAACAACGAGTTGTTCATCACCTCCATAAGAAAGAACCATATCCTTAGTTCTTCTTAAGTACTTAAGGATGTTTTTCACCGCTGTCCAATGATCCACTCCTGGATAACTTTGATATCTGCTAGTCAAACTAACAGCATATGCAATGTCGGGTCTAGTACATAGCATAACATACATAAGATATCCTATGGCTAAGGCATAGGGAGTCTTACTCATCCTTTCTCTATCTTCTGCCGTTGCGGGACTTTGAGTTTTACTCAAGGTCGTATTGGGAAACATGGGCAAGAACCCTTTCTTGCTATCTTCCATTCCAAACATCTTCAGAACTTTGTCCAAATATGTACTCTGTGACAATGATATTAAGCGTCTCGATCTATCTCTATAAATCTTTATGCCTAATATGTAAGCTGCTTCGCCAAGATCTTTCATTGAAAAACTATTATTCAAATAATCCTTGACACTATTAAGAAGGTCTACATCATTCCCAATCAACAATATATCATCTACATATAGTATTAAGAATGCTACAGAGCTCCCACTCACTTTCTTGTAAATACAAGCTTCTCCATAAGTTTGTATAAAACCAAAGCTTTTGATTACCTTATCAAAACGTTGATTCCAACTTCGGGATGCTTGCTTCAATCCAGAAATGGACCGTTGAAGTTTGCATACCTTGTTAGCATCTTTAGGATCGACAAAACCTTTGGGTTGTACCATATACAACTCTTTATCAATGTCTCCATTGAGGAATGCCGTTTTGACATCCATCTGCCATATCTCATAATCATAATATGCAGTTATCGCTAACATAATCCTCACAGACTTTAGCTTCGCTACCGGTGAGAAAGTATCATCGTAGTCAACTCCTTGAATTTGTTGAAACCCTTTTGCGACAAGTCGAGCTTTATAGACAATAACATTACCATCAGCATCTGTTTTCTTCTTGAAAATCCATTTGTTCTCGACAGCCTTCCGGCCATCCGGTAAGTCTACCAAAGTCCATACTTGGTTTTCGTACATGGATCCAATCTCGGATTTCATGTCTTCTTGCCATTTATTGGAATCTGGGATCATCATCGCTTCCTCATATGTCGCAGGGTCATCGGTGTTGTCCACCAACATGACACTCATAACGGGATCATACCAATAAGGAATGGTATGAGTTCTCATTAACCTGTGAGGTTCTGTAGTTACTTCAACCGAAGTTTCATGATCGACATCATTAGCTTCCTCTCTTATTGGTGTAGGCGCCACAGGAACTACTTCCGATGCTGCGCTACTCGCAAGTTCGAGAGAAGGTTCAACAACCTCGTCGAGTTCTACTTTCCTTCCAGTCACTTCTTTCGAGAGAAACTCCTTCTCTAGAAAGGATCCATTCTTAGCAACGAAGATTTTGCCCTCGGATCTATGATAGAAGGTATACCCAATAGTTTCCTTCGGGTATCCTATGAAGACGCATTTTTCCGCTTTGGGTTCAAGCTTGTCGGGCTGTAACTTCTTTACATAAGCTTCGCAACCCCAAACTTTAAGGAACGATAATTTAGGTTTCTTCCCAAACCATAATTCATACGGTGTCGTTTCAACAGATTTAGATGGTGCCCTATTTAAAGTGAATGCGGCTGTTTCTAATACATAACCCCAAAATGATAGCGGTAAATCTGTAAGTGATATCATAGAGCGAACCATATGTAAGAGAGTTCGATTACGACGTTCAGACACACCATTACATTGTGGTGTTCCCAGCGGTGTCAATTGTGAAAGTATTCCGCATTTCTTCAAATGCTCGCCAAACTCGTAACTTAGATATTCACCTCCGAGATTAGATCGTAGAAATTTAATCTTCTTGTTACGTTGATTCTCTACCTCACTTTGAAATTCCTTAAACTTCTCGAAAGTTTCGGACTTATGTTTCATGAAATAGATATACCCATATCTATTCAAGTCATCCGTGAAGGTAAGAACATAACGATAACCACCGCGCGATGCTACACTCATTGGGCCACATACATCGGTATGTATGATTTCCAATAAATCCGTAGCTTGCTCCATCATACCAGAAAATGGAGTCTTAGTCATTTACCCATCAGACATGCTTCGCATCTTTCAAGTGATTCAAGAAGTCCATCGGAATGGAGTTTCTTCATACGCTTCACTCCAATATGACCAAGACGACAGTGCCACATATAGGTCGAGTTATCACTCAATTTCAAACATTTAGCTTCAATGTTATTAATGTGTGTATTACTACAATCGAGATTCAATAAGAATAGACCATCTATCAAAGGTGCATGTGCATAAAACATATTACTCATATAAATCGAACAACCATTATTCTTGGACTTAAACAAGTAACCATATCGCAATAAACATGATCTGGATATAATGTTCATGCTCAACGTGGGCACCAAATAACAATCATTTAAGTATAAAACTAATCCCGATGGTATATGAAGATGTAGCGTGCCGACCGCGATCACATCAACCTTTGATCCATTTCCAACACGCATCGTCACCTCATTCTTCGCTAGCTTTCGTTTATTCTGCAGCACCTGTTTCGAGTTACAAATATGAGCAACCAAACCAGTATCAAATACCCAGACACTACTACGAGTACTAGTGAGATACACATCAATAACATGTATATCGGATATACCTTTCTTCTTGATGTTGCCGTTATTCAAATCCGCCAAGTACTTAGGGAAATTCCGCTTCCAGTGACCTTCTCCCTTGCAGTAAAAGCACTCAGTATCAGCCTTAGGCCCAGCCTTGGTCTTCTTCGCTGGCGCGGTAACTTTCTTACCGCCCTTCTTGAAGTTTCCCTTTTTCTTAGACTTGCCTTGCTTGTTGAATTTGGTGGTCTTATTGACCAACAACACTTGGTGCTCTTTCTTGATCTCCACTTCTGCAGACTTCAACATGGAGAAGAGTTCTGGCAACGACTTGTCCATGTTTTGCATATTGTAGTTCATCACAAAGTTCTTGTAACTTGGTGGTAGTTCTTGGAGGACACGGTGAATCCCCAAAGCATTAGGAATCACTATGCCTAAGCTTTGAAGCTTGCTTGCGTGCCCAGACATCTTAAGCACGTGCTCACTAACGGAGCTGCCCTCTTCCATCTTAAAGTTAAAGAACTTTTCAGAAGCCTCATAACTCTAAACTGCCGCGTGAGCCTCAAATATCATTTTGAGTTCACGGACAATATCATGTGGGTCATGGTTCTCAAACCTTTTTTGAAGCGCCGATTCCAAACCATACAAGATACCACACTGAACTGTGGAGTACTGATTCTTTCGAGCGAGGAAAACATTCTTTACCTCATCGGTAGCATCAGCTGCAGGCGGGTCACCCAGTGGTGCATCCAGCACATAGGTCAAATTACCAGCATTAAGGACAATCCTCAAATTGCGGAACCAATCCGCAAAGTTGCTTCCATTGCTTTTCAACTTTTCTTTCTCTGGGAACGCATTAAAATTGTTGGTAGCGGCCGCCATTGATCTACAACATATTTGCAATAGTTTGGACTAAGTTTATGATAAATTGAGTTCTAATTAATAGTTAAATTAATCTATGTGAACTCCCACTCAAAACAATATCCCTCGCATTGCTTTAGTGATCACACGAACCAAATCCACTACATCAAAACCGATCATCACGAGAGTTGATGTAGCTTCAATGGCGAACAATCAACATGTTCATCATATCTACTATATGACTCATGCTTTACCTTTCGGTGATCCGTGTTCCGAGACCATGTCTGTACATGCTAGGCTCGTCAAGGTCAAACCTTAGCTTCCGCATGAGCAAATCTGGCTTGCTCACGTTGTATACACTTGCAGAATCTAACACACCCGATCATCACGTGGTGCTTCGAAACAATGAGCTTTAGAAACGGTGCTTACTAAGGCTGAACACTTTATAACTTGAAATTTTGTGCTTGAGGGATCATCTTATAATCCTACCGCCGCGAACTAGGCATACAAGATGCATAAAAGGATTAACATCACATGCAATTCATAATATGTGATATGATATGGCCTTTCTTCTTGTGCTTCCGATATCCATATTCAAGCACGGACATGATCTCCATCATCACCGGTATGGCGTCAAGGTCAATGGCGTCGCTTCATGGTTGTCGTCCACGAGCATCAACTATTACAACTACTTTGAATAGACACACAGGTCTTAACGGAATTAAAAGACAACCATATGGCTCCTGCCGGTTGCCGACTTACAATAAGAAACATTGCATACATCATATATAATCACAATCATGGCCATATCACATCACAACACACCCCTGCAAAACAAAGTTAGACGCCTCTAATTTTCTTTGCATATTTTACGTGGTTTGGGACTTCCAATAAGTGTCGTTCTAACTTACGAACAAGAACCATAACGTTGATGTTTGAACTATCAAGTGTCCGTTGTAAATTGAATCTATACTATGATGGGAGAGACAGACACCCGCAAAGCCACTTATGCAATACAAGTTGCATGTTAATCGTGGAGCAAGTCTCATGAACGATGTCATGTAAGTTTAGCCCGGGCCGCTTCATCCCATCATAACAAAAGATACAAAGTACATAAAAATGAGTTGATAATAAAATCACCACCGCCCACAATAACCATTGTGTTCTACTTGTGCAATAGATCTACATATAGACACGACTCTGATACCACTGTAGGGGTTCATAGCATGGAAAACAAAAAAATTCTACCGCATGCACACAAACAAGCCAAGATCTATCTACTGGATTGTAGCAATGAGTCGATAGAAGCACTCACCCTCGAAGATTCGAAAGCGGTTAACGAGAGCAGATTCTCGTGGGTGATGTAGTCGTACACTTGCCGATCTCAAGATCGCGTAGACGATCCTTCCGGCGCTGCGTTTCGGCAGCGTTTTCGCAGTCGGTCACACGTTCGGTACTCGATGAAGACCTTCATCTCCCTTGTTCCAGCAGGCAGCGGAGGTTGTAGTTCTCCCCTCGTGATTCCGGCAGCACGACGGCGTGGTGTCGGAAGTAGAGGAAGGATCCTGCAGGGCTTCACCTAAGCCGGAGCGAGTTATGGTGGATCTAGAGTTTCCCGGTGATCTAGGGTTTAGAAGACCGGGAGGAGGAGGAGGTGTCGGCGGTGGCTAGGGCGACGGCGACGGGCTGACGGTGGTGCAAGGCGGCGGTGGTTGGCGGTGGCGGCGGCGGCGGCACGGCGGCGCGTGTGTGGGAGGGATAGGGCTTGGTGTTTTGGGGCAGCCCTTCCCCTCTATTTATGAGAGGGAGGGCAGCCTTGGGAAGGGTGGGTTTGAATCCAAACCCAAACCCAAGTTGGATTGAGAGAAGGACTTGTTTCTTCTTCCACTAGGAAGCCATTGTTCCAGTTTGACTTTTCAAACTTCCCGTTTGACTTTCAATTTAGAGCTTTAATTCTCTCTTGCAAATGCCCACACCAAGTGACCTAGAATATGATCCAATCATTCCACTTATCCATTACACATTCATGGACCATTCCCCTTCCGGTCCGATGGACCTTCTAGACCCTTCTAGAACCTCTCCGATGAAAACATCGGAATCTTTCCCGAACTCCGAAATCTGACTTTCCTTATATGAATCTTATTCTCCGGACCATTCCGGATCTCCTCGTGATATCCCGGATCCCATCCGAGACTCCGAACAACATTCGGTATCCCTACTAACATTCCATATCTACTAAACAACATCGAATCCTTAAGTATGTCTCCCTACGGTTCGTGAACTATGCGGACATGAACGAGACACTTCTCCGATCAATAACCAATAGAGGAATCTGAAAATTCATATGGCTCCCACATATTTCTACGATTACTTTGCGATCGAATAAACCACTTACATACGATACCAATTTCCCTTTGTCTCACGATAGTTTACTTATCTGAGGTTTTGATCGTCGGTATCTCTGCATACCTAGTTCAACCTCGTTACCGATAAGTACTCTTTTCTCGTTCCCGTGATATGTGATCCCTTGTTAGCCAGTCACATGCTTTCAAGCTAATTGTATGACATTCCACCGAGAGGGCCTAGAGTATATCTATCCGTCATATGGATGGACAAATCCCAATCTTGATCCATGTTCCTCAACATATACTTTCTGAACACTTAATGCCACCTTTATAGCCACCTAGTTACGGTGTGGTGTTTGATGTCATCAAAGCATCCTTCCGGTGATGGTGATTAGCATGATCTCATGGTCGAAGGAATTAGGTTAGTATGTATCAGAAAGCTTATAGCAAACGAACTATTGAAATGACTTGATCTTTATGCTACGCTTATCTATAGGACTATGTCCATCATACCATTCTCCTAATGATATGATCTTGTTGTTAACAACATCTCAATGTTCATGATCGGGAAACCACGTTCATCTATTAACCAACAAGCTAGTATTACAAAGAAGATTTACCAGGGACTCTAATTTAGTTTACAAATCACACAAGTATTAATCTTTCCAGTTTAATACTGTTATAGCATGAATGTAAACATTTCTCATAAACACAAAGATATAATAATAACCCCTTTTATTATTGCCTCTAGAGCATATCTCCAACATAAGAACGACGCGGTGTCCATCGTCGCCTCCAAGGAAGCCGACGAGGAGGCCCTCATCCCCGTACAGGGCCCCGTCGAGGCATCAAAGGCAGCCGCCGTCCACGTCTAGACCCCTGTCCCCGCTTCCGCCGTAGCCGTCAGCGAGGAGGCCCCCGCTGGTCTCAGGCAGATCCCGCTCGGCTGTGACCCCTATAGGGAGGAGGATTTCATCAGGCCGGAGAACCCCTATGACACCAGCATATCCGACACATGGTCGGAGGTAACTAGGGTTTCCTCCCCTTCCTTTGTTCTTCCCGCATTCCCATCGTTGGATGCTAAATCGTGTGTTATTAGGGTTCGGTTGTTTGTATTTTTAAGCATTAGATGCTAGGTATTTTTACAGTATCTAATCCTCTTGTGTTAGATCTTGTATTTCTATGAATCCCCCTATTCGTATTTCAATCCTATTTTATTTGTCCTCCGAGCTGCAGTTAAGGGATTCCCTAGTTAGTACTAGCGCCGATCTATAGTTGGGATCAGTATTCGATTTGGTTTGAGATTTGAGGATTGGGAAATAATAAGGGGATCTCAATCGATTAATTTATGCAAGTAATCAATCCCGATAATCAAGGTATCTCAATCATGTCCTTATTGCACTCTACTGTTTTTCCAACAGGTGGATAACAGTAACGTCTACAACGACGACGAGTCCAAGGACACCAAGACTATTCAAGTGCTGAGGAGGCTGAAGTCCGGCCAGTACGACAACTTCTTCGACGGTGACGTTTACAAGTGCCCCTTCTGCACAAGGAGGCTACACGCCACCGACTTCAACTCCCTCATGAAGCATGTCGAGGACATGAAGACCTGCGGCCTGTCCGTGAACGTCAACAGCTTTAGAGCCAAAGACAAGGTGCTCGGTTTTCACCTCCGCAACCTCTAGAAGGTGGCCATCAAGGAGGGTCGCATGCCCCTATCAAGCCCAAGGCTCCCAAGGTCAAGGGACTGGACAACAAAAAGTGGAGGAAGCGCCAGAGGAAGGAGGCGAAGGCCCTCCCGGTGGAGGCCATGAGGGACTACTAATATTGTGCTGCTGCTGCTGTAAAGCAGCTTCTTTTGTATTGTCTTTGTTAAACTTGTCTGCTGCTGCTGAGCAGCCTAATTGTCGAATCTTGTTTAAGTACCATACTATATATATCCTATATTAGCTACTTTATCTACATCTGCTCTGTTTACTGAATATATTTATGGTGCTGGTTATATTTGCCGCTCTAGATTTTTTACCAGATTGAGAAAAATGAGGGCCAAAAGGAACCATGAATGAAGATAAAAGCTGCTCTAGATTTGCTACCTTTTTGATAAAAAACACATTTTTAGCGGAATAAAGGGGAAAGGACGCTCTTAAAAAATACCAAATATAAAAATAAAAAAATTAAACTTCCAATTTAAGCGATAGGGCGCACGTAACCACCAAACGAGCCTCACATGGTCCCACACCGTG
This sequence comes from Avena atlantica, assembly GCA_910589765.1. Classification (NCBI taxonomy): domain Eukaryota; kingdom Viridiplantae; phylum Streptophyta; class Magnoliopsida; order Poales; family Poaceae; genus Avena; species Avena atlantica. The sequence continues at coordinate 110,994,879 of OU342735.1, forward strand.
TTCCCCATAACGCGTTCCCAACAAGCTAGCCCCGCGCAGTCTAACATGGCACGGGCCTACACGTCAGCATAACGCGTACCTGACCAACCGGTCTCACTTGTCAGCACGTAATGACTTGTCAACACGTAACGGCGAGGGTCCACTATGGGACCCGACTGAACGCGGTCCCACTTGTCAGCACATAATGGTAAGGCTGACGGACAGTGATTTTTAGACCGTATGAGAGTTTCGTAGTAGGAGATGGGAAAAGGTGAGAAAAAGTTAAGCAGCTGGGGAAAACTGAGTACCGCTAACGAACCAGTTGCACGGAAATAGAAACCTCATAGGAAATCCACAAATGACTCTAAGATCTAGATCAAATGGGATTCCCTCACTTAGAGGAGAGACTAATTGGTGGAAATGTAGATCTAGATCTTCTCTCTCTTTTCCCGCAAGAAGAGTTGGGGAACCATTGGAGAAGAAGGCTCCTTAAATAGGTCCCTCCAAAATCCAACCACTGCAGCCCAAACTCGTGATTTCCGGTACTGTCGGACTTTCCCGGTACCCAAACACACTTTTGCCCGAAAATCCTGATACTACTGCACTTTATCCCGGTACTATAGGAGTCCTTGGGGTTATCGGTTTTTTCAAACACATTCTAGTCAGATGATCCCGGTACTACCAGACTTTTTTTCGTTACTATTAGATTTTCGAAACTCCTGGACACTCGGTACGAAAACGATAATAACTTTTGCATCTAGACTCCGATTTCGATAATTTTGGACTCGTTTCGAAGAGGACAACAAGATATACAAGATCATGTAGAGAAAAATCATTGTAAAACCACGAAGAAAGAATCACAAGACGGAAGGTTTGACCTCTCTAAAAGAGACGAATCGGTAAAACCTCCAAAACACAAAACACAATAACTTGACCTTGAAAACTCCGATTAGGTTGAAACCAATTATGTTGGAAAGATACAAACAAGTAGCATGCAAAAATGCACTATTGGATACCACCAAGGAAGAAAATATCAAGCATATATATATGTGAGATATCTCCCAAGGTGTGGATCCAGAAAACCCGCAAGATAAAAAACGCAATAAGAGATACAAGGAAAACCCTTTTTGACGAACTAGAGCTTGTTATAAAGATTACCACAAGCTCTAGAAACCCACATGGATAGGGTCCAAATAACAACCAAGAAATATGATGCTAAGTATGCAAAGGTTTGAGCTCTCTTCAAAAGATATGATCGAGTTACTCACTCGAGAGCCCCTCTTAATAGTACGATAATATATTCTAAATCCGGTCTCCCCACTAACAACATGAGAATGATAAAAAGGGGAAACCTATCACAATTATATCTTTGCCTTGAGAAATTCACCTGAGATTGATGTAGACAATCTTGTACTTCTCAAGATGGAACACCTTTCTTGATTGCTCTTGCTCGCGCTCACTTGATGAAGACTTGCGAATTGTTTCCTCATACAAATGGAGAAACTCTTTCTTAAAATTTGACTTCATCAATCCATGACCACGAGGATGACAGGCTTCATAGATAAGATCTTCTAGAGATGACGCATCTTGAGCTTACACAACAATTCTTCTAACTTCATTTGGATGATGTCTTAAAGATATACATGAAAAATTCCATCTTTCTTCTTTAAGACACTCTTGATCTTCTTTTCTTTAATTTTCGTCTACATGATTTCAATAGGCCCAAAGTCTTTGGATAATGCTTCTTCATTTCTTTTACCTTAAAGTCAACACATGATCAAAGCGATGCTAATGGATAATTCCTACAAGTGTAACTCAATGCAAACATTAGTCCATAGAGATTGTCATTAATTAACAAAACCACACATGGAGTCACACATATTTCGATAATGATAACATATGTTGCATCCCAAACATTGCAACACATGTAGCTAAAGCTAAAGCTAGTCATCGGGCTAGGCTTTTTTTGGCCCGGCCCGAAGCACGCCAAGAGGGTCCGACATGAAGCACGACCCGACACAGGATATATCGGAACAAGATAGGCCCGAAGCTCGTAGCATGACGAGCTTTTAATTTCTAGGCATGTGGGCTGGCCTGAGCCCAGCATAAAAAATATTTTTCTGTATTTTATATATTTTTATTCTGAATATTTTAAATAAATAGATAAAATAGGCCAAAGTGGATGAAAACAGATAGAAAACAGACCAAAATAGGCTAACACTTGCGAAAACAGACTCGGTCCAGGCACGAAATAATCCGAACCAAACATTTTTTTTCGAAAATCGGCACTTGGGACGGCACCTCCCGACACGAAGGAAACCTGACCGTGCCTGGGCCGTCCCGAGCCGGTCCGATGCCCAGATTTGCCTGTAGCGCCCTAGACCGAAAGTGGGGATGGGGTCATCACGGATACATGTGCGGAGTGGGGATGAGGGCTCAAGCATCGGGTGTCACTATACGCCGCACAGATATCGTCGTCTTTGCCAGGCTTGAGGTGTCTTGGGGAATCCTCTTATATTTTGGTGCGGCATCGGGACTAAAATTCAAATATTAAAAGATCATCCTTGCTCTTGTGATAGTGGGTCTAACATGGCTAATTTAGTGTGAGGACTACTAATCACACAATTCTGTATTTTGTGTGTCAATTAGGGAAAAATTGCTATTATATGGAAAAAAATCATAATCATGGTTTTATGAAAAAATGCTCCAACAAATGGTGGTAGGTGTAACTTCAGATATAGCCGATGTTGCATCTCAAACAATGCAACACCTGTAGCGCCCCGAACCGAAAGGCCAAGAGGGTCAATGCAAGTGGTCCCGCAGGTCCGGTGACACGCGGCGGGCCACGTGGTCCGGCACTCGCAGTCGGAAGCGTCACGAGTGCGGCTCTCGTGTCCGCTGGTGTGGCCGGAGCAATACTTCCTAGCGCGGAGCGGAGACCCATTCCTACCAGTTTCTATACCCACAGCACACTCCGCTCCCCACCTCTCTCCCTCCCCTTCGCTTCCTGTCTCCTCCGCTCGCCTCTTCTCCCGGAGAGAGAGAGCCTCAGCCCTAGCGGAACCTACCCCAGCTCGGCTCGCGTCGCTGGCGCCGCTGTCGGTTCTTATCATCTTTCAGATCCCTACCTGGTGCCGGGCCGCCGAGGGGGATCCTCCGCGACGGTGGAGGTGTGGGGACGTGTCTGGCGTCGCCGCTCCCTGATCGGGGCTGCTTGCCCGCGTAATTCGAGGTAATTCCCGCGAATTCTGGGTGGAGTAGGTGGGAGAATTTCGGTGGTTTGGTCAAGTGTTGGTAGTTGTGCAGCCAGTTTCCTATGAATTGTGTGGGTTTCCACCGGCGCTAGTTTTTTTTCTTTTGTTAACTGTAGCATACTATATTTTAATGCTGGCATGATGTTCTCTTGTTTCCGATTTTGGCTGCTAGATTTAATGTTTGTTTAGTGCTACCCATTCATCTAATGATGTATATATACTAGTTCATAGGTGAAACATTCACAGCAGTATTTCGTGTTGGAAAGGAATTTAGATTCAAAGCGAACCCCGATGTGATGAACTGTGCCTAGCCGCCTACTATTATTGATCTTTGCTTGTGAGTCATACACGAGCATAGAACATTTCGCTTTCTATGTTGCTTTAATGCGATGCCCTGTGTAGAATATTATTTATTTGTCATTCGGTCCTGTGGTGGTCTACATAAGTCTTGATTTGACATGGAATAAATGTGAAATGCTGGTGTGTTGTGTGGGGAGAGGAATCGGTGCCCTTTGAGTGTGTTTTTGTTTAGGAATGTCTTGGATACTGGTCCACCTAACGGCGTCTTTCTTTCTTCACATTATCACATACTTTCACCCACTGCGGTTAGCTGGCTTCCCTGCTTTGTCCCTTCAAGCATACGCAAGCATCATTTTTAATTTTTTTATTGTGAATAGGTTGAATATAATTGCTTGATGGATGTGAATGTTCTTCTTCTGGGAGAATCTAGGTGTGAAAAGCACGCTGATGCTTTATTTTTTGCATTTTCGAGAGTACCTCAGTCTGTCTTTCTGTTAAAATTAATACGGCCTCGACGGTGCAAACTCAAATAGGAAAATTAATTCACTTTTGATTGCTGGAAGATTAAGTTGTACCCTAATTTTAATTGATGAGCCCTACCCGATCTTTGCTACCAAATATGTGGACCTCATAGAATCTTTCTTTATTTTAGTCTTTCATATCCTGACTTTTTCGTTATCACACATAGGGGACCATGCTTCCTTTCATGCACAACTTGTATAGGACCGTGTTACGAGGCTAACATATGCAAGGAACGAATTTGGATTTATCAAAGTTTGTTGCTTTCTAGTCATACCTTTTTCTTGAGATCAGCTTGCTGTCAAAGCTCTTTATTTTGTTGGTTTGCTTTTTTATACCGTATGGTGTTGCCTCCATAACTCATGCCCTACATTCTTTGTTGGTTTCCTTTTTTTTTATCTATATCCTAGCTGTCTACTCTAGATGGTACACCCTCCGGTTCTGAATTATAAGAGGTTCTGGCATTTTTCTGAATCGTATGTATATAGTCGCGTTTTTGTGTGTCTGGCACTCATTTTAGTCTGTATATAGTCCAAATTGAAATATCCAAAACATCTTATAATTCGTAGCGGAGGGTGTATTTTCTTTACTTCCTGTATTTATTTATTTCTTGACAGAAGATGATCCTTAATTCCTTATTGCTGGTATCTTTCTTTTGTCAGCTTGGTAGGGTGAGATTATTAAGTTCGGCTCATGGATTTGCTTCACAAAATTAAGTTATCAGCATTTTGAGTTTGGGTGATCAAATCAGCATCATATTGATTTCTGTTGCTCTGTCGATATGGGAGCTAATTGCTGTATAGCTGCAAAGCAGAGGCCTCAGCCATGTGTGATTCCAGTTGAAGTGTCAGCTTACAGGAATATAAGACATTCCCCATCATGGAGCTTCCGATGGGACAACAGAACACACATAGAAGACATAATGGAAATCCCTACATATTTTTCCAACCATAGTAGTGGAAGTATTCGGCCTGAAACAAAGAGTGGTTCCATTGCACCAACTGAAGGCTTTTCTAATGGAGGTAGCCCTTCTGATCTGTTGCACAAGGTCAAGTGGCACAACTCAGAAAAGAAGATGGAAACATCTAAAGTCGCACGACCTGATACTCGAGGTAGACAGATCAAGTTCCTGATATTTTATATGTTTTGGTTGTTTCATTTTATTATGCATTCTGTAACAGGCTGTATTCAACACCGATGTTCTTCATAATCAAGTTACTCTAACCAGATAGATATGATTATCTTTTAGGACAACGATAACCTATGAGACTACGACTTTGGTACAAACAGAGCTTGGGATGATTTTATAGATGCCATTGCAATCATCGCCGCTTGAATGATGCATTTGCAACAGCCAATTCTATTTGCTCTTCCAAGCTACCATACCATGCTAAAAAGAAGAGATGCCAGTTTACTTAAAAATCCCTTATTTGTAGTGAATATGGCACGCACTTAAACCTATCTATGTTGTCACCACTAGTACCCTGAGACAGTTTGATCCTAAGCTGACCTTCTAGTGACCTGGTTCCCATGAACCATTACAAAAAAGGTGGAGTGGGCCAGTTGTCTAGGTTGACACGTGATGGTTCGGAAGTGGTTGAGTGCACATGTGGATTTGTGATCTTAGGTGAAAGCGTGAAGTACCATGAAACAGGCATCAGACCGCCCAGTGGGCAAGTTGTCTGGTCATGGATGTGGCCAGGTGCAGCTGCTCACACCGCCATGGCCTTAGCTTAGCTGCTGCCAGGTCTAAAAGACCTGCTCATAGATAGCAGGAAACAGGCATCAAACTGTCTTGCACCTTGGGGCATTGGGAGGTTCCGTTGCTCCATATTAGTCTCTGACACTGAGAATGCCCATAGTAGCTGGCCAACTAGCTTTCAGCCTCTCACAGGAAGGAGCAAAAGTAGCCACTTGAAAATATGGATTTAAATGATACCATGCTAAATGGTGGTGTATTGAGTTGAATAGTATTCTTGATAGTATTCAACTATCATGGTGGCCGAAGTATTACAGTTGCAATCTTCAAACTATCCATTGCTACGGCAGTATTTACCCATTTATCACTTATTCACGCCTCACCCATGATATCTTGAGCATCTCTTTGCTGATTTCCATTTCTTTTTTCCTCAGCAGATAGATCTACTGCAAGCAACTCTTCCCCCGAGGTATACAGTGTTAAGCTATATGTATATGTAAAATTAGCAGCTGCTACATTATGTTGCATGCAATTGTAAGGTTTTTGTTTCTGACAGCTCTCTTCTTCATTATCTTGTGTATGTAAAGCTTTGCAGGAAATCACTAGACATTGTAAGTGTAGCTTCAGATACGAAGACTTCAACCCCTGTTCCTTCAACAACACCTTCTGTATCCAGAACAGATCCTTCATCCTCTAGGGGCCATTCTCTGGCAGTGGATCCAGATTCAATGAGAAAAGCTCGTCGATCACCAGGGTATCAATTATATAGACAGGTGTCAGACAGCAAGATTCCATCTCTCAGGTCTCTCAATGAGAGCAGCTCTCCTGAAGGAAGGCCTTCTTCCTCCATGCTCTCAGTCTGCAGCAATGATTTATCCGCAGCGGGATCACATGGCGAATCATCAGATGGTTGGTCAATGCGAACATTTTCGGAAATGGTTGCATCATCGCAAAGAGATAGATGGTCAGTTGATAGTGAGCTCTTAGGTTCCGTTTCGAGTAAAATGACTAGATCAAGTGCTTCAAATCCTACTACAGTCTCCCGTGACCAAGAGGTGTGCAAACTGTGTTTAAAGCTACTGAAGGAAAGGTCCGCGTGGAATGCTCAGGATTTGGATGTTGTCGCTGTTTTGTTGTGTGGCCATGTTTACCATGCTGACTGCCTGGATAGCTTAACTGTAGAAGCTGAAAAGTATGATCCTCCTTGTCCCGTATGCGTCCATGGTGAGCAATGTACTGTGAAGCTATTTGGTAAGCTGGAATCGAAGATTAAGAACAAGATACCATCAAATGTGACAGCTGATAGGGATCTAGATGGGAACTCTAAGCGCCAAAAGAAAAGTGGCAAAGAGCCCAGATTAGGCACAAGCAGTAGCATGAAGGGCTCATTTACTCGGCCATTTTTGAGGAGGCATTTCTCAGTTGGCTCTCGACCACCCCGATTAGTTTCAGAGAGCGAGTCAACAAGAAAGAAGGGCTTCTGGGCTAGGCACTGGATGGAGTAGCGTAGCATTCAGTCATCAACGAGGTGAGCAGCTTCATGTATGTTCACTAGTTATGTTCCTTCACTTTTCATGGATATAACTTTGACTGTGATAGCAAATTTTTCGTATCATTGTCGTATATGATAAATACAGGGAAAAACATGCTTATCTGTCCATATTTTTCTTCTTCTGCTAGAAAGGCTCTTGAAGAGAAAACAAACTTCCAAGCAACAAGCAAGCATCTCAGTTTTGCAGTCAAGTGGAACTGATGCAAAATATATTTGCTGTTCAGCAGCCATTGTACTTGAAAAGTTCGTCCCAGTCGTTATGTTCAGAGTTGAGCACTCTGCGCTATCACAGGTTTTCAGGATAGTAGAATAACAGTTATCATACTATGCAACTGAGGGTTCCTGCAGACCCCGTCGCAGCTTATTAGCAAGTAATCTAACAGAGAAGGTGATGGCCTTCAGGTTGAAGGTACAAACCCGCTTGTAGACTGTTATGTTTGCAGTTCTTTGCGTTGCTGGTTGATCGCACCCGCTATTGTTTGATGTTAGTACATAATTTGGGAACTGTCGTGCATAGCTGGAAAAGTGGAGATGCTATTTATTTTACCACGATGCATCACACAAGGTGTAGATGGTGATATAGTATCTTCGTGAATAATATTACAGTGCTACTATGTTTGTGGTTGTTGGAGTGGGCAACCAGTCTATGACGTCGACAACCCTTAATTTAACAAATTTTATCTTTCCAACTCATGCAGAACTGAACTGCTCGTTTTTACTGTTCGTCTTCAGCAACTGTGTATCGTTTTATCTCCTTGAACGCTGCTAGAGAAAGGAAAACTGGAAACATCACGGCGGATGCTCATATTTCTGTGATGTCATACTAACCCTCGATGATCTAAAGCGTTTAACGAGATCGGATTCTCGTGGTTGATGTAGTCGTTCACTTGCCGATCTCAAGATCGCGAAGACGATCCTTTTAGCGCCGTGTTTCGGCAACGCTTCCAATTGGTCACACGTTCGGTACTCTATGAAGACTTCCTCTCTCTTGTTCCAGCGGGCGGTGAAAGTTGTAGATCTCCTTGTGATTCCAGCAGCACGACGGTGCGGTGGTGGAGGTGGAGGAGTAGATCCCGCAGAGCTTCGCCTAAGCCGGAGCGCGTATGGTGGATTAGAGAGATCCTCGGAGGCTAGGGTTTAGACACCGAGGAGAGGAGGTGGTGGCACCAGCGGCTAGAGCTAGGGCTAGGCGGCGGCGGTTTAGAGGGGCGATGGCCTAGGGTTTAGGATGAGGGCCAAGGGGGCGCCTCACCCTCTCCTTTTATGGGTTGGAGAGGCGGATAGGGGAGGCCGAGTCCTCCCCCAACTCCCCTTGTGTGCCCGTCGGCAAGGAGAGAGAGAGGGAATCCTCTCCTAAGTGGGTTTCCTTTCCCTCCTCCACTAGTATTTAGACTTCCCTTATTTTGGGATTTGACTTCTCAAACTAGAATTTGACTATTCAATCAAAATAGAGTTTGAATCCCACCTCCTAGCCTTGGCCGACTTGACCTAGGACACTATGCCGCCACCCTCACTTGGGTATGGCGCATCCATGTGTCCCTCCTCCGGGGTGTTGGACCTTCTAGAACCTTCTAGAAGATTCTGGTGAAAACACTAAAAATATTTTCGAACCCTGGAATTGGACTTTCCTTATATGAATCATATTCTCCAGACCATTCCGGATCTGCTCGTGATGTCCTGGATCCAATCCAAGACTCCGAACAACATTCGGTCTCTAACTCATTTCCATATCTACTAAACAACATCGAGTCTTTAAGTGTGTCTTCCTACGGTTCGTGAATTATGCAGACATGATCGAGACACTTCTCCGATCAATAACCAATAAGGAATCTAGAAATTAATATGGCTCCCACATATTTCTATGATTACTTCGTGATCGAATGAACCATTTACATACGATACCAATTTCCCTTTGTCTCGCGATACTTTACTTATCTGAGGTTTGATCGTCGGTATCTTCAATACCTAGTTCAACCTCGTTACCGATAAGTACTCTTTACTCGTTCCGTGATATGTGATCACTTGTGACCTAGTCACATGCTTGCAAGACAATTGGATGGCATTCCACCGAGAGGGCCCAGAGTATATCTATCCTTCATATGGATGGACAAATCCCATTCTTTATCCATGTGCCTCAACATATACTTTCAAAATACCTAATGCCACCTTTATAACCACCTAGTTATAGAAGTGGTGTTTGATGTCATCAAAGCATTCATCCGGTGATGGTGATTAACATGATCTCATGGTCGAAGGATTATGTTACTATGTATTTGAAAGCTTGTAGCAAACAAACTCTAAATGACTTGATCTTATGCCACGCTTACTATAGGAGTGTGTCCATCATATCATTATCCTAATGACATTATCTTATTATTAATAACATCTAATGTCCATGATCAGGAAACCATGATCATCTATTAATCAACACGCTAGTTTAACAAGAGGCTTACCGGGGACTCTTTTATGTTTACAAAACACACAAGTATTATTGTTTCCGGTTAATACAATTATAGCATGGGATGTAAACATTTATCATAAACACAAAGATATAATAATAACCATTTTATTATTGCATCTTGGGTATATCTCTAACAATATCCTACTTGCACTAGAGTCGATAATCTAGGTTACATTGTGATGTACCTAACACCTATGGCGTTCTGGTATTGGTCATGTTTTGCCCTAGGGAGAGGTTTAGTCAACGGATCTGCCACATTCATATTTGTGTGTACTTTGCAAATCTTTATGTCACCTTCTTGGACATGCTCGCGGATAGCATGAAAACGTAGCTTGATATGCTTCAACTTCTTGTGTGACCTTGGCTCCTGCGCATTGGCTAGGGCACCCATGTTGTCACAGTAGATGGCCATTGGGTCCAACGCACTAGGAACCATGCCAAGCTCCGTAATGAACTCCTTTATCCATATCGCCTCTTGTGAAGCCTCTGAAGCAGCTATGTATTCCGATTCAGTTGAAGATATCACCACAACGCTTTTCTTAGCACTCCGTCAGCTCACTGTTGCACCATTCAAAGTAAATACGTATCCAGATTGCGACTTAGAGTCATCCGGATCGGTATTCCAACTAGCATCGGTGTAACCGTTTACAATGAGCTATTCATCACCTCCATAAGAAGAACCATATCCTTAGTCCTTCTTAAGTACTTTAGGATATTTTTGACCGCTATCCAGTGATCTACTCATGGATCACTTTGATATCTGCTAGTTAAACTAATAGCATATGCAATATCTGGTCTTGTACATAGCATGGCATACATGATAGATCCTATGTCTAAGGCATAGGGAGTTTTACTCATCCTCTCTCTATCTTCTGCCGTAGCTGTACTTTGAGTTTTACTCAAGGTCGTATTTGGCAACATGGGCAAGAACCCTTTCTTGCTATCTTCCATTCCAAACCTCTTTAGAACCTTATCCAAATATGTACTTTGTGAAAGCGCTATTAAGCATCTTAATCTATCTCTATAAATCTTGATGCCTAAAACGTAAGCAGCTTCGCCAAGATCCTTCATTGAAAAACTATTATTCAAATAGTATTTGACACTTTTAAGAAGTTCTATATCATTCCCAATCAACAATATATCATCCACATATAGTACCAGGAATGCTACAGAGATCCCACTCACTTTCTTGTAAATACAAGCTTCTCCATAAGTTTGTATAAATCCAAAGCTTTTGATCACTTTATCAAAACGTTGATTCCAACTCCGGAATGCTTGCTTCAATCCATAAATGGACCGTTAAAGTTTGCATACCTTGTTAGCATCTTTATAATCGACAAAACCTTTGGGTTGTAACATATACAACTCTTCATCAATGTCACCATTGAGGAATGTCGTTTTGACATCCATCTGCCATATCACATAATCGTAATATGCAACGATTGCTAACAAAATCCTCGCAGACTTTAGCTTCGCTACCGGTGAGAAAGTCTCATCGTAGTCAACTCCTTGAATTTGTCGGAACCCTTTTGACGACAAGTCGAGCTTTATAGACGGTTACATTACCATCAGGATATGTTTTCTTCTTGAAAATCCATTTGTTCTCGACAGCCTTGCGGCCATCCGGTAAGTCCACCAAAGTCCACACTTGGTTTTCGTATATGGATCCAATTTCGGATTTCATGGCTTCATGCGATTTGTTGGAATCTGGGGTCATCATTTCTTCCTCATACATCGTAGGGTCATCGGTGTTGTCCACCAACATGACACTCATAACAGGATCATATCAATCAGGAGTGGTACGAGTTCTCGTCGACCTGCGAGGTTTCGTAGTAACTTTGCTTAAAGTTTCATGATCATTATTAGTAGCTTCCTCTCTTATTGGTGCAGGTGGCACAGGAACATCTTTCGGCGCTGCGCTACTCTGAAATCCGAGAGAAGGTTCGACAACCTCGCCGAGTTCTACTTTCCTTCCAGTCACTTCTTTCAAGAGAAATTCCTTCTCCAGAAAGGATCCATTCTTGGCAACGAAAACTTTTCCTTCAGATCTATGATAGAAGGTATACCCAATTGTTTCTTTAGGGTATCCTATAAAGACACATTTTTTCGCTTTGGGTTCAAGCTTGTTGGGCTGTAACTTTACATAAGCTTCGCATCCCCAAACTTTAAGGAACGACAACTTAGGTTTCTTCCCAAACCACAATTCATACGGTGTCGTTTCAATGGATTTAGATATTGCCCTATTTAAAGTGAATACGGCTGTTTCTAATGCATAACCCCAAAATGATAACGGTAAATCTGTAAGAGACATCATAGAACAGACCATATCTAAGAGAGTTCGATTACGATGTTCGGACACAACATTACGTTATGGTGTTCCCGGTGGTGTTAGTTGTGAAAGTATTCCGCATTTCTTCAAATGCTCGCCAAACTCGTAACTTAGATACTCACCTCCACGATCAGATCGCATAAATTTCATCTTCTTGTTACGTTGATTCTCTACTTCACTTTGAAATTCTTTAAACTTCTCAAAAGTTTTGGACTTATGTTTCATGAAATAGATATACCCATATCTAATCAAGTCATCCGTGAAAGTAAGAACATAACGATAACCACCACGCGATGCCACACTCATCGGGCCACACACACATCGGTACGTATGATTTCCAATAAGTCCGTAACTCGCTCCATCATACCAGAGAATGGAATCTTAGTAATTTTTCCCATCAGACATGCTTCACATATTTCAAATGATTCAAAATCAAGTGATTCAAGAAGTGAAGGGTTTCATAGCATAGTAAATCAAAAAATTTACTATGGATCGTAAAAATTTACTATGTGTGAGAAAATCATAACTCAAATATTCACCTCCACGATCGGATCGTAGAAATTTAATTTCCTGTTACGATGGTTTTCCACTTCGTTCTGAAATTCTTTGAACTTTTCAAACGTTTCAGATTTATGTTTTATTAAATAGATATACCCATATCTACTTAAGTCATCAGTAAAAGTGAGAAAATAGCGATATCCACCGCGCGTCGAAACACTCATTGGTCCGCATACATCGGTATGTATGATTTCCAATAAGTCCGTTGCTCGCTCCATCATTCCGGAGAACGGGGTTTTGATCATCTTGCCCATGAGGCACGGCTCGCACGTGTCAAATGATTCAAAATCAAGAGACTCCAAAAGTCCATAAGAATGGAGTTTCTTCATGCGTTTTACACCAATATGACCTAGACGACAGTGCCAGAAATAAGTTGGATTATCACTCTCTACTTTGCATCTCTTAGCCTCAATGTTATCGATGTGCGTTTCATTGCTTTCGAGATTCAGAAGAAATAAACCATTCACAACAGGTGCATGACCATAAAATATGTTATTCATATAAATAGAATAACCATTATTCTCTGATTTAAATGAATAACCGTCTTGCAATAAACACGATCCAGATATAATGTTCATGCTCAACGCAAGCACATAATAACACTTATTAAGGTTTAAAACTAATCCCAAAGGTAAAACTAAGGAGAGTGTGCCGACGGCCATCACATCAACTTTTGATCCATTGCCAACGCGCATCGTCACCTCATCCCTTGCTAGCCGCCGTCTATTCCGTAGCTCCTATTTCGAGTTACAAATATTATCAACTGAACCAGTATCATACACCCAGGCACTACAACGAGCGCTAGTAAGGTAAACATCAATAACATGTATATCAAATATACCTTTAATGGTGCCAGCCTTCTTGTCCGCTAAGTACTTCGGACAATTGCGCTTCTAGTGACCCTTGTCCTTGCAATAGAAGCACTCAGTATCCGGCTTAGGTCCATACTTGAGCTTCTTCTCAGTAGGGGAAACGCGCTTGCCGCTGCCTTTCTTGAAGGATTTCTTTGCACCCTTAGCTTTCTTAAAGCTAGTGGTCTTGTTGACCATCAACACATGATTATCTTTCTTGATATCCACCTCCGCAGCTTACACCTTAGCGAAGAACTCAATGATCGTATCAGTGGAACCAATTTGATTGTGAGTAACTACAAAACCTTTGTATCTAGGAGGGAGTGATTGCAGAACTCTGTCAATCTTGAGCTCTTCTAGAATCTTGCAGTCCAGTTGCTCAACACGTTGAGTGTAGCCTGACATCTTAATGTCGTGCTCACTAACAGAACTCCCTTCCTCCATCTTGCAGTTAAAGAACTTCTCAGAGATCTCATATCTCTCAGAACGGGCCTGAGTCTGAAACATGGTTTTCAGTTCCTCAAGTATCTCAAAGGGCCCGTCGAACTCCTCAAAACGATTTTGAAGTTCCGGTTCCATAGAAAACAACATGGTACTCTTAATCGCTCCATAATCATCTTTGCGTGACTGATAAACAGCTTTTTCATCAGCCGGCGCATCAGTAGCAGGGGCGTCACCAAGCGCTTTCTCAAGTACATAAGCTTTTTGTCCGCCAGCGAGAATGATTCTCAGATTGCGGAACCAGTTGGTGAAGTTAGACCCATTGTTCTTAATTTTTTCTTTCTCAGCAAAAACGTTGAAGTTGAAGTCTTAGCCATTTGATGTACAAAATTTGCAAATACAATTTAGACTATGTTCATGATAACTAGTTCAACTTAATCAAATTACTAGATGAACTCCCACTAAATTCAACATCCCTCAAGTTGTTTAGTGAACACGATCCAAATTCACCACACCTAATCCGATCTTCACGAGAAGAGATGTGGTTTCAATGGTGGACAACAAAGTGTCGATCATATCATTCATATGACTCATGTTTAACCTTTCGGTTCGTGTGTTCCGAGGCCATGTCTGTACATGCTAGGCTCGTCAAGTCAAACCCAAGTATTTCCGCGTGTGCAAAACTGGCTTGCACCCGTTGTATGTGAACGTAGAGTTTATAGCACCCGATCATCACGAGGTGCTTGAAAACGACGAACTTTCGCAACGGTGCATACATGGGGAGAACACAATTTTATCTTGATCTTTAAGTGAGGAATCATCTTATAATGCTACCGTCGCGATCTAAGCATAATAAGATACATAAAAGGATAAACATCACATGCATATAATTTTATGTGACATTGTATAGCCAATCTCCGCGCAATGATCTCCATCTTGTGCGCGCCAGCATGATTTCCATCACTCCACCATGATTGCCTCCACCACGAATAGCAACTACAACTATTGCTAACTACTTAGCGATAAAGTAAAGCTATTACATGGTGTATAAGAAGTTGACACGCAGGTCATATACAATTATAAAGACAACCATACGGCTCCTGCCGGTTGTGAACTCATCGACATGCAAGTCGTGAAATATTACAAAGCATGATCATTGCATACATCTCAATTCATACACATCATGTCTTGGGCCATACCATATCACAAAACACTCCCTGCAACAACAAGTTAGACGCCTCTACTTTGTTGTTGCATGTTTTACGTGGCTTATGGGAGTAACAAGCTAAGAACGATTCTTACCTACGGAAAGCCACAACGGTGATATTATGGTTGCTAACATCCGTTGTAAGTCCCATGACTACTATAGTGAGAGAAACTGGCATCCACCAGCCGCATGTGTGGAACAAGCCACACGTCAAGTGCGGAGCCGGTCTCGCGAACGAGGTCGCGTAAAGTTGGCCTGGACCGCTTTGATCTCACTATGCCGCGCCATAAGAAATACACAACAAGAGGTTTGCAACAGAAAACATCAACGCCCGCAACAAGCATGTTGCGTTCTACTCGTGAAACACATCTACGCATAGATCTAGCTCTGATACCACTGAAGGGTTTTGCAGCATAGTAAATCAAAAAAAAATCCTACGGATGCGAACAAGAAAGCCAAGATATAATCTAGGAGATGTAATAAACAAGAGAGATTGATGAGATCTTCATACCTTTGAAGAAATCGCACAACGGAAACGTTCAACAAAACGTGGTTGATGTAGTCATACTCGCCGTCTCCTCCTCGCGATCCGATCCGATCCTACGACGCAAGTGGCGGCGCCTTCAAGAGATGCACACTTACGGTGCAGCGACGTCTCCTCATTTACTTGGTAAAGCAAGTATGGTGGAGA
This sequence comes from Avena atlantica, assembly GCA_910589765.1. NCBI lineage: Eukaryota > Viridiplantae > Streptophyta > Magnoliopsida > Poales > Poaceae > Avena > Avena atlantica. The sequence continues at coordinate 111,010,720 of OU342735.1, forward strand.
GATAGATTGGATCTGCAGCACGACGGCGTGGTGCTTATGGTGGAGAGTTTCTGCGGCAGGGCTTCGCCTACGCGTAGTCGGGAGAGAGAGAGAGAGGTGGAGGGGTAGCAGTTGGACGACGGCTAGGGTTGGAGTGGTAGGGGGAGGGTGCGCCCCTTCCCTCCTTATATAGGGGGCTGGCCGTCCCCCCTTGACCCCTCCTCCAAGCCCTAGGGCGGTGACCCAAGGGGTGGAGTGGGGGGCAAGTCACCCCCCTCTTCTGGAAGGTTCCCTTAGGGTTTCCCCTAAGGGCTGGCCGGCTGGGCCTTAGGGGCCTTGTGCCCCTAGCCCAAAGTGGCCAGGGAACTTCCCCTTAGGCCCACACAGGCCTCCGACAAGTGGGCCCACGTTGGTCCCACTCCGGAACCTTCTAGAACCTTCCGATACAATACCGATAAACTCCGAAACGATTCCGAAATTCAAAAACTGCTTTCCTTTATATGAATCTTATTCTCTGGACCATTCCGGAACCTCTCGTGATGTTCCGAGTCTCATCCGAGACTCCGAACAAAAACTCATAAACCAATTATCCATTCTATCCTAGCGTCGATGCACGTTAAGTGTGTGACCCTACGAGTTCGAGAATATGCAGACATGATCTTCTATCAATAATCAACAGCGGGATCTGCAAACCCATATTGACTGCCACATATTCATCGATGATCATATCGGATGAACTACAATTCCAGGATTCAATTAATCCCTTATATGTATTCCCTTCGTCACACGACATTTTACTTGCCCGAGATTCGATCGTTGGTATCGGCATACCTAGTTCAATCTCGTTCACAACAAGTACTTTACTCGTTCCGTAATATGATATCACTTTGTGATTAACTCCTTAACCACATGCTTGCAAGCAGTGTTGATATCAATTATCGAGTGGGCCCGAAGTATACCTCTCTGACTCGGGAGGGACAAATTCCATCTCGATACATACAACCCAACAAGTACTTTCCGATCACCTGAGAGACACCTTTATGATCACCCTCACATAGGATGACGTTTGATGACCTCAAAGCTTTCTTCCGATACCAGGGAGTTGTATTATCTCATGGTCTAAGGAATACAATACTTGACATAGGAAAAAGGTTCGCAAAGAAGAACACGATGACACGATCTAATTGCTCTGCTTAATTTGGGTCTGTCCATCATATCATTCTCCTAATGACATGATCTCATTATTAATCGACAACTCATGTCTATGGTTAGGAAACCTTAACCATCATTAATCAATGAGCTAGTCCATAGAGGCGTATTAGGGACACGGTGTTGTTCATAAACCACACAAGTATCAAAGTTTTCATTTAATACAATTCTAGCATGGAATATAAACTTTATCATGAACAAGAATTATAATAATAACATATTTATTATTGCCTCTAGGGCATAATTCCAACAAGAAGTCCATCAGAATGGAGTTTCTTCATATGCTTCACTTCAATGTGACCAAGACGATAGTGCCACATGTATATAGAATTATCATTCAATTTCAAACATTTAGCATCTATATTATGAACATGTGTATCACTACTATCGAGATTCAATAAGAATAGACCATCTATCATAGGCGCATGAATATAAAAGATATTACTCATATATATCGAACAACCATTATTCTCTACCTTAAACAAGTAACCGTCTCGCAATAAAAAAGATCCAGATATAATGTTCATGCTTAACGCAGGAACCAAATAACAATTATTTAAGTAATAAAACTAATCCTGATGGTAGATGAAGAGGGAGCATGCCGACAGTGATCACATCAACCTTGGAGCCATTTCCAATGCACATCGTCACGACGTCTCTTGCTAGTCTTCTCTTATTCCGTGGCACCTATTTCGAGTTAAAAATATGAGCAACCGAACGAGTATCAAATACCCAGGCACTACTACGGCTTCTAGTAAGATACACATCAATAATATGTAAATCGAATATACCTTTCTTCTTGATGTTGCTGTTCTTTAGATCTGCCAGGTACTTGGGGCAATTCCGCTTGCAGTGGCCTTCTCCCTTGCAGTAAAAGCACTCAGTATTAGTCTTAGGACCATCCTTGGGTTTCTTTGTAGGCGCGTCAGCTTTCTTGCCACCCTTCTTGAAGTTACCCTTCTTTTAGGGTTGCCTTGCTTCTTGAAATTGGTGGTCTTATTGACCATCAACACTTGGTGCTCTTTATTAATCTCCACTTCCGCAGACTTCAACATAGAGAAGAGTTCTGGTAACGACTTATCCATGTGCTGCATGTTGTAGTTCATCACGAAGTTCTTGTAACTTGGTGGTAGTGATTGGAGGACACGATGAATACCCAAAGCGTTAGGAATCGTTATTCCCAAATCTGCGAGTTTATTCACGTACCCAGACAACTTAAGCACATGCTCGCTAATGGAGTTGCCCTCTTCCATCTTGCAGTTAAAGAACTTCTTGGAGGCATGATAGCTTTCAACTGCCGCATGAGTCTCAAATATCATTTTGAGCTCACAGATAATATCATAAGGCTCACAGTTCTCAAACTGCTTCTGAAGCTCTGGTTCCAAACCATACAAGATAGCACACTGAACTGTGGAGTATTAATTCTTTCGAGTGAGGAAAACATTCTTCACCTCATCGGTAGCATCAGCTGCAGGTGAGTCACCTAGCGGTGCATCCAGGATATAGGTCAACTGGCCAACATTGAGGACAATCCTCAAATTGTGGAACCAATCCGCGAAGTTGCTTCTATTGTTTTTCAACTTTTCTTTCTCTAGGAACGCATTAAAATTTATGGTAGGGGCCGCCATAATCTACAACATGTTTACAAAGAATTTAGACTAAGTTTATGAAAAATTGAGTTCATATTTAATACTTAAATTAACTAGGTGAACTTCCACTCAAAACAACATCCCTCACATTGTTTTAGTGATCACATGAACCAAATCCACTACACCAAGTCCGATCATCACGAGAGATGATGTAGCTTCAAAGGCGAACAATCAACATGTTCATCATATCAATCATATGACTCATGCTTTACCTTTTGGTATTCCGTGTTCCGAGACCATGTCTATACATGCTAGGCTCGTCAAGGTTAACCTTAGTACCTGCATGAGCAAATCTGACTTGCTCCCGTTGTATGCACACATAGAATCTATCACACCCGATCATCATGTGGTGCTTCAAAATGACGAGTCTTAGCAACGGTGCCTACTAAGTACGAACACTTTATTACTTGATATTTAATGAGAGGGATCATCTTATAATGCTACCGTCACAATCTAAGCAATACAAGATGCGTAAAAAGGATTAACATCACATGTAATTCATAATATGTGATATGATATGGCCTTTCTTCTTGTGCCTTCGATCTCCATCTTCAAGCACGAACATGATTTCCATCATCACCGGCGTAGCGTCAAGGTCAATGGCGCCGCTTCATGGTTGTCCTCCACCAACGACAACTATTATAACTACTTTGATTAATAGACACGCAGGTGGAGGGAACACATACTAAGGTATATAAGTTTCTAGTCAGGAAGGGATGGCTACTCTCCTCTCCTCTCCTCTCTCTATCACCGACGGCGGTTTCCTCCGGTGATCACCTTGGATTGATTGGGAGTTGGAGGGCCATAATCAGAGATGTGGCTGGGGCAGCGATCAGTCCTTGTCGACAGGGCTCGATCTCGAGGGAGGACTCGGGACAGGTGTCGCTACGGGATGTTTCGGGGCGGATTCTGGCACGCTGGTGTTCGATGGTAGATATTTCGTACGTGACACGTTTGATACACGAGGGTTGGCACGTTCTCGTGGGTCCAGCGTTGGTGGTGCAGGGGGCAGTTCCTCGCGGTGTCGCCGGTGCGTCTCCCTATGCGCGTACGTGCCGGGTGATACGGCTCGGCGGTTCCAGGAGAGGTGCGGGAGCTGACGGTGGGGCGTCGGTGGAGGAGGGCCACCTGCCAGGTGAGGTGAGGGGTACTAGTATGTAACACCCTCAGAATCGGCCCTATGCAAGTTTCAGCGCTTCCCGCCAAACCCGCATAGAAACGATTCAAAGGTGCCCACCAGGCACTTGCGTGCGGGTGGAAAACGAAGTAATATCATTACACAATAGTCCTCGATGGAACCACAAAACATATATATACAACAGCGACTCAAAGAGTCAAGAATACAGATATACAATACAAAGATCCAAATCACCTTTAAAACGATATAGCGTCCGAGTACGGACAAGATGCAAATTGAGCTAAGAGCCCTGAAGAATAACCAATGGCGTCCATAACCCTGCCCAGGACAAGCCGGAAGGGTAACCCTCCTAACGACATCGATATCAAAACCTGCTTAAACAAAAGGGGTGCCGACAAAGGGCAAAGGAAAAAGAGAGAGCGGTCAGTACTGAGGCCAATACACGGCGAGGCTAGAATTCGGCGGTCCTCGCCTACATAGGTATGGTGGACTGAGCGGCAGCGCAGCATGCACTAAACAACCTACAGAGACTCGATATAACTGTCGGCTACCAGAGAGGGATAAGAAAGTCCTATTCGGAACCAACCTGAAACTATCACCAAGCATACCCATCCTGGTATTTCCCCCTCGAGACCAAACGAGGAAGTCAACCGAGGAACTCACACCGTTGGCAGTTTTATTTATTCAGTTATCGTTGCAGATATTACTAGTCAGGTATAGATAGTCATCCTGATAGAATAAGCAGTGGGCACTTTTAGTTAACCATTCCATTGTAGTTGCAACACTTACAGTCAGATACAATTAGCATGAGATATCCCAAACCCAACAGTTGTTGGTACTTCTATTTAGCCATTCCGTGGTAGTGGAGCTGACTACTAGTCATATCGGATACCAGTCAAATTATAACAGTAAACTTTAGTTATAGTTGTCTATGATCGAGAACTGTGCTCCAAGTCGTCCATAACCGCGGACACGGCTTCTCGAAAAGATTTAACCCTGCAGGGGTGCACCAAAGTTTCCACACGCACCTACACCCTTGTTGTCGGATCAGGTAGGTACAAGATCACAAAACATACACCCAACGGTATGTCGACGGGGTTTCGGACATGACATTTCCTAGACCCAAAGCAAGCACGGGGAGCCACCCCACTAAGCTACCCGCAACGAAGTTGGCTGGCTCCGAAACGGACCCAGGGTTTGCGTCAGTGGCTGTAAACGACCGGGAACCCGAAAACTTGTCGATACCGCGAAAACACTCTGCTTCCAAAACAGTACAGGTGCATTCCTCGCACAATCTTAAATTAAGCAGTAAAGCATGGCATAAGTACAGGATAGTAATAAAGCCCCAAACTAATTGTGGCCCCCAGTACAGTACTTGGAATCAGGTACTAAATCGATGGGGGTGCCCATACACCCCACCTGTGGTTAGCGCGCTCGATCTCGGAACAAGTGTCAAGAACTCGGGGTCCTACGGGACACAAGTGGACGGTTAACAACCAAATAACATCTATTGCCCACCCGTGCCTCTGCATTATTTACCTACTTCAATTTTTGTTATTAAACAATAATTAAAGCCATGATCACCTACAACATTAAACATGCGGCAATACTCCAACACTGTGGTACTTGACGACACGCAACAGCACTTGAGCAAGCGACTACGACGCGCAAGTCCAACTATCTACCAATCAACAGGTAGTAGGATGTGTCCAAGGCAGTATAGGGCTGCAAGGGATATCACGGGTACGAAAACTAGAGCACCGCAACACAGATAGCAATAGATCAACAGGAGGGAATAAATACTATAAAAGTAAGATAGGTAGAAAAGGGGAGATGCTCGCCTGAAAAACATTGCTGAAGGTTCATCCGAAGATCGGGTCGACACTCGCATCAACTCATCGGCCTAATCCGTGAAGAAGCAAAGCACTAGCAAAAACACCGGGTGCAATATTTAATACTACGGCAAAAGATCGGGCATGATGCATGTATGGTGTATGACATGGCAAGGTGCGATGCAATTAGGCAATATTAAGCGGAACCGGGGGTCCCGACAATTAAATAGGTGGTTCATGTTGTTTAGATACCCCGCAATTAAATGTTGGATTAACAGGGCGGAACATGGCATCGGTTCGCTACACCAATTTAAATGGGGCCAATATAAGACTAGAAAATCCTGCATATGGCCTCCATATTTAATTATAAGGTGAATCGGCATAATGCCCCCAAACCACACAAATATGTATGCAAGCATGACAATTGATATGAACCAGTTGATAATGTCATATTATAAAAATAATGGGGTCTCGGGTAGGGAATCACTTTAGGGTTCGGCGAACTTGGGCTCCGCGGGGTCCGGGGTCGGTCTCAGGGTTCGACGGGAGAATGGCTCGACGAGATCGGCCTCGGACAACGGAAGTCGATCTTGTCGCATCCGAGAAGAAGAACTTGGTTGGCGTCGGGGGCACATCGGGTCCGCCCTGGTCGGTGTCGATCTTGTCGTTGCGAAGATCTTGTCGGGTCCGCGCCATCGAGTCGGTCTTGGCATTCGGGTCGTCAGGGTCTTGGGATTCGCTTGCGTGTGGCGATCTTGTCGCTCCGGGTAGGCATCCTCGGCGTCGGGGTGGTCGATGTCGGACTCGGATGGGCACCGGGGTTCATCTGATTCGGGTAGGAGGACTTGGCGTTCCATGTCGGCGTATTTGGGGTTTTAGCTCAACTGACGATCTTGGCGAGGTGGTCGGACTCGTGCACCGAACGGGCGTCGCCGCCAAAGGTTGTTGCTGTTAAGGACGCGTTGGACGGCGTCGAGTGAAGCAACACCTGCAGCACGTGATCGAAGGAAGGCAGATGCGGCGGTCATGGATGTGGGCTTAAGGGTGCGGGGTCCGTTAGCGGGGGCAGCTGCTCGGCAGGGCGCGTCGTGGGCGAGGAGGCGTTGACCATGGAAGCGGCTCCAAGGCGGCACTCGTGGACAGGGAGGGCGAGGAACGGCGTCCGTCGCAGGGAGGAGACGCCGGCGGCGCTCTACTGAAGGGCGTCGGGGGGAGGCTGACGACGAGGGAAGAGGTCGATGAAGGCGGAATGCGGGCCCGGTGAAGACGGGGAAGGCCGGAAGCGTGGCCGCTGCCGGGCCGGGGAGGACGACGGTGGATCGGGAGGAAGCGGCAGGCGCGGGGATGCGGGGAGCTTGAGGAAGGGGCCCGCGCTGCGGCGACGCTGGGAGGAGTTCCGGACAGGGGTGACGAGGAGGCGGTAGTCCGGGGAGGCGACGACGGGCTCTGTGGCGGCGGGGATCGAGCGATGAAGTAGGGGGAATCCCGCGAGCAGGGAAGAGGATCATTCAGAGGAGCCGTGTCTCGCGTGGAGAGGACGCGGAGTGGTTGGTGGGTGGATTGCGAGGCGAGTGGGTGGGGCCAGGGACGCTGCAGGGTGGGACCAAGAGCGAGGCCGGGGTGGGTGCGTGTGTCGAGTCCAGGGGTGGGTCGGTCGCAGCGTGTGGTTGAATGGGGGAGGCGGCGACAGGGAGTTGGGGTGGAGGAAGTGGTGAGGTGGCGGTTGGTGATTGGCCGGGGTGATGTGGCTGGGGATGGGTAGATTAGGATTGGGTAGTTTTAGGAATTTTGGAGGTGGCCGGTCAGGCTTTCGGGCCTGGCAGGCTGCCTCCTAAAAATAAAATAAAAGTTTTATTATTTAAAACGGGGCATTTGAAATCCGTTGATAGACGAAACAAAATAATCCAGAGACCCGGGTTTTAATTTGAATAAAGACGAGAATATTTAGAAAACAAAACTAGGCGTTTCGAAAATAGTTTAGACAAAAACCATGCAGGATGATGACGATGCTCAAATGCAATGTGGCATGATGACATGAGCATGCGGTCATGATGATGCAAAGCACAAAAACAACGCGATTTTCTAGTAGTGGTTTTTGCGGGATGCCACAATTCGACACCACTAACAATGGATCTCGCCCTCGAGATCCGCCTCATGGTACCGGGACGAAGGGCGGCGATCTGAATCTTCTCGCATCGTGTAGATCCTCGCGACACCACTAACAAGAGGTCGTTGTCCGTGATCGTCGAGAGAACACTCCGGGAATAAAAGGTCGAAGGTAGAGGTATCAACAAATAAAGCCACCTCTAACTCCGATAGAAAGAGAGAACCGATGCATTCTCCTCCACTTCAATGTACAAGAGCGAATAGAAGGGGTAGTCGGCATGGGGGCCAGTCCATCACGCACCCAAACTATTACTCTGCACAATCAGTAGAAAAGCGTGCAACCATTCTCGGAATCAGACTGAAGATCTTGACAATCGAGGTTCAGAAACAAAGGAGTGATGCAGACTCTGCATCGGATCTAGCGTAGATGCTGTCGTCGCATCGGAAAACACCGGAAGGCACGAGAAGGAACAAAGAGAAGTCCACCAGACGAAGGGTTCCTCGGATAGCATGAAGACCAGATGTAGCAACACTGTTACCAAAGGAGGAAGCGAAACCCTGAAGGTACGATGGAACCCAACCACGAGAAATCCTGGACTCGAAGAGAGAGAAGAAAGCGGATTCAAAACACGCGGAGGTGAGAGGAGAGCAGCAGAGGGGTAAGGAGTAAAATCAGACCTAATCAGAACTATCCAACCGATTTTGCAAAAATAGTGTTGACACTCTACTTCGGCCGTTAGCTAGGTTATCCTACAGGCTGGACTTGTGGGGTATCGCAACTGCTGAGCTCTGATACCACTCTGTAACACCCTCAGAATCGGCCCTATGCAAGTTTCAGCGCTTCCCGCCAAACCCGCATAGAAACGATTCAAAGGTGCCCACCAGGCACTTGCGTGCGGGTGGAAAACGAAGTAATATCATTACACAATAGTCCTCGATGGAACCCACAAAACATATATATACAACAGCGACTCAAAGAGTCAAGAATATAGATATACAATACAAAGATCCAAATCACCTTTAAAACGATATAGCGTCCGAGTACGGACAAGATGCAAATTGAGCTAAGAGCCCTGAAGAATAACCAATGGCGTCCATAACCCTGCCCAGGCCAAGCCGGAAGGGTAACCCTGCTAACGACGTCGATCTCAAAACCTGCTTAAACAAAAGGGGTGCCGACAAAGGGCAAAGGAAAAAGAGAGAGCGGTCAGTACTGAGGCCAATACACGGCGAGGCTAGAATTCGGCGGTCCTCGCCTACATAGGTATGGTGGACTGAGCGGCAGCGCAACATGCACTAAACAACCTATAGAGACTCGATATAACTGTCGGCTACCAGAGAGGGATAAGAAAGTCCTATTCGGAACCAACCTGAAACTATCACCAAGCATACCCATCCTGGTATTTCCCCCTCGAGACCAAACGAGGAAGTCAACCGAGGAACTCACACCGTTGGCAGTTTTATTTATTCAGTTATCGTTGCAGATATTACTAGTCAGGTATAGATAGTCATCCTGATAGAATAAGCAGTGGGCACTTTTAGTTAACCATTCCGTTGTAGTTGCAACACTTACTAGTCAGATACAATTAGCATGAGATATCCCAAACCCAGCAGTTGTTGGTACTTTTATTTAGCCATTCCGTGGTAGTGGAGCTGATTACTAGTCATATCGGATACCAGTCAAATTATAACAGTAAACTTTAGTTATAGTTGTCTATGATCGAGAACTGTGCTCCAAGTCGTCCATAACCGCGGACACGGCTTCTCGAAAAGATTTAACCCTGCAGGGGTGCACCAAAGTTTCCACACGCACCTACACCCTTGTTGTCGGATCAGGTAGGTACAAGATCACAAAACATACACCCAACGGTATGTCGACGGGGTTTCGGACACGACGTTTCCCAGACCCAAAGCAAGCACGGGGGGCCACCCCACTAAGCTATCCGCAACGAAGTTGGCCGGCTCCGAAACAGACCCAGTGTTTGCGTCTGTGGCTGTAAACGACCGGGAACCCGAAAATGTGACTGGGCTTGTCGATACCGTGAAAACACTCCGCTTCCAAAACATTACAGGTGCATTCCTCGCACAATCTTAAATTAAGCAGTAAAGCATGGCATAAGTACATGATAGTAATAAAGCCCCAAACTAATTGTGGCCCCCAGTACAGTACTTGGAATCAGGTACTAAATCGATGGGGGTGCCCATACACCCCACCTGTGGTTAGCGCGTTCGATCTCGGAACAGGTGTCAAGAACTCGGGGTCCTACGGGACACAAGTGGACGGTTAACAACCAAATAACATCTATTGCCCACCTGTGCCTCTGCATTATTTACCTACTTCAATTTTTGTTATTAAACAATAATTAAAGCCATGATCACCTACAACATTAAACATGCGGCAATACTCCAACACTGTGGTACTTGACGACACGCAACAACACTTGAGCAAGCGACTACGACGCGCAAGTCCAACTATCTACCAATCAACAGGTAGTAGGATGTGTCCAAGGCAGTATAGGGCTGCAAGGGATATCACGGGTACGAAAACTAGAGCACCGCAACACAGATAGCAATAGATCAACAGGAGGGAATAAATACTATAAAAGTAAGATAGGTAGAAAAGGGGAGATGCTCGCCTGAAAAACATTGCCGAAGGTTCATCCGAAGATCGGGTCGACACTCGCATCAACTCATCGGCCTAATCCGTGAAGAAGCAAAGCACTAGCAAAAACACCGGGTGCAATATTTAATACTACAACAAAAGATCGGGCATGATGCATGTATGGTGTATGACATGGCAAGGTGCGATGCAATTAGGCAATATTAAGCGGAACCGGGGGTCCCGACAATTAAATAGGTGGTTCATGTTGTTTAGATACCCCGCAATTAAATGTTGGATTAACAGGGCGGAACATGGCATCGGTTCGCTACACCAATTTAAATGGGGCCAATATAAGACTAGAAAATCCTGCATATGGCCTCCATATTTAATTATAAGGTGAATCGGCATAATGCCCCCAAACCACACAAATATGTATGCAAGCATGACAATTGATATGAACCAGTTGATAATGTCATATTATAAAAATAATGGGGTCTCGGGTAGGGAATCACTTTAGGGTTCGGCGAACTTGGGCTCCGCGGGGTCCGGGGTCGGTCTCAGGGTTTGACGGGAGAACGGCTCGACGAGATCGGCCTCGGACAACGGAAGTCGATCTTGTCGCATCCGAGAAGAAGAACTTGGTTGGCTTCGGGGGCACATCGGGTCCGCCCTGGTCGGTGTCGATCTTGTCGTTGCGAAGATCTTGTCGGGTCCGCGCCATCGAGTCGGTCTTGGCATTCGGGTCGTCAGGGTCTTGGGATTCGCTTGCGTGTGGCGATCTTGTCGCTCCGGGTAGGAATCCTCGGCGTCGGGGTGGTCGATGTCGGACTCGGATGGGCATCGGGGTTCATCGGATTCGGGTAGGAGGACTTGGCGTTCCATGTCGGCGTATTTGGGGTTTTAGCTCAACTGACGATCTTGGCGAGGTGGTCGGACTCGTGCACCGAACGAGCGTCGCCGCCAGAGGTTGTTGCTGTTAAGGACGCGTTGGACGGCATCGAGTGAAGCAACACCTGCAGCACGTGATCGAAGGAAGGCAGATGCGGCGGTCATGGATGTGGGCTTAAGGGTGCGGGGTTCGTTAGCGGGGGCAGCTGCTCGGCAGGGCGCGTCGCGGGCGAGGAGGCGTTGACCATGGAAGCGGCTCCAAGGCGGCACTCGTGGACAGGGAGGGCGAGGAACGGCGTCCGTCGCAGGGAGGAGACGCCGGCGGCGCTCTACTGAAGGGCGTCGGGGAGAGGCTGACGACGAGGGGAGAGGTCGATGAAGGCGGAATGCGGGCCCGGTGAAGACGGGGAAGGCCGGAGGCGTGGCCGCTGCCGGGCCGGGGAGGACGACGGTGGATCGGGAGGAAGCGGCAGGCGCGGGGATGCGGGGAGCTCAAGGAAGGGGCCCGCGCTGCAGCGACGCTGGGAGGAGTTCCGGACAGGGGTGACGAGGAGGCGGTAGTCCGGGGAGGCGACGACGGGCTCTGTGGCGGCGGGGATCGAGCGATGAAGTAGGGGGAATCCCGCGAGCAGGGAAGAGGAGCATTCGGAGGAGCCGTGTCTCGCGTGGAGAGGACGCGGAGTGGTTGGTGGGTGGATTGCGAGGCGAGTGGGTGGGGCCAGGGACGCTGCGGGGTGGGACCAGGAGCGAGGCCGGGGTGGGTGCGTGTGTCGAGTCCAGGGGTGGGTCGGTCGCAGCGTGTGGTTGAATGGGGGAGGCGGCGACAGGGAGTTGGGGTGGAGGAAGTGGTGAGGTGGCGGTTGGTGATTGGCCGGGGTGATGTGGCTGGGGATGGGTAGATTAGGATTGGGTAGTTTTAGGAATTTTGGAGGTGGCCGGTCAGGCTTTCGGGCCTGGCAGGCTGCCTCCTAAAAATAAAATAAAAGTTTTATTATTTAAACGGGGCATTTGAAATCCGTTGATAGACGAAACAAAATAATCCGGAGACCCGGGTTTTAATTTGAGTAAAGACGGGAATATTTAGAAAACAAAACTGGGCGTTTCGAAAATAGTTTAGAAAAAAACCATGTAGGATGACGACGATGCTCAAATGCAATGTGGCATGATGACATGAGCATGCGGTCATGATGATGCAAAGCACAAAAACAACGCGATTTTCTAGTAGTGGTTTTTGCGGGATGCCACATAGTACGCCGGAGCACGATCTCCAGTCAGTTTCCTGTCCGCATTCCATTTTCTCTAACCCTAGATCGGAGCCGTTTCTCCTCTCGCAAACTCCAGATCTCGTGGTGTGTGTAGAGTGGTTTTCGTCCGGGAGCCTCCAATTCTCCATCCTTCGTCGCCGCGTGCTATTTCTCCAGTGAGGTGGAGTGGGGTTGTTTCGGGAGATAACAGATCTTTCGTTCAGGTTGTGGCTGCGGATTCTGCCATGGATCGGCGGTTTCGTGGTGGGCATGGTTCCCCGTCTCGTCCTCCAGTCCGATCTGGTCCCTATGCGAGCAGATTTGGATCTGGGTATGGACAAGGTCGTTTTCCTGTTGATCGTAGGGGGCTGGAAGAGGATCACAGGGAAAGTGGTTGGATCCGCGAGCAGGAACGGCGTCGCGATGAAGCGTGGCGTCGAGATGCGAGGCACAGGGATGAATTGAGGCAGGCGGAGAATGAGGCCAGATTGGAGAATCAGCGCAGGGAAGCCATGGCGCGGGAGAGGGCTCTGTTTGAGGCTCGCCGTCGTGAAGCAGAACAGGCTCGCAATCGGGGCCGTTGGAGTCACCGTCCGGAGATGCAGCAAGGATCAGGGTCGGATGCTACTGCTTCGTCGTTCCCAGGCAGATCAGGTAATTATGTACGAACCCTAGGAGAGGTGAGACGGTTTTTGCTCGTACAGTGGAGCAGGTTGCTATTCCTAGGGTTGTGATGAACACATCTGTTCCTGTGACTCGTTCTGTTTCTGGCTTGAACACCTCTGCGTCAACTTCTGTTAATGTGCCTGCTGGGGGGAATCGCCCTGTGAATTTGTCTCCGATCCTGTCAATTAATCAATCTGATGTTGTTGCCACTACTCTGGCGGGGTCCTCTGTACCACCACCAGTAGTAAGTGTGCCGAGAGATGGTAATGTGGCTGGAGCTTCTGGAGATCTACAATTGTTGGATGTGATTCAGGAGGAAGTGGTGTGTGAGAACTGTGGGAAGGATCATAGCATTTTGGTCTGTCAAGAGAGGAAACCTTGGGAATATGTTCCTCTTTTTTTTGGCAGTACTGATTTTGAACAGGGCTTTCATTCTATTCCTGTTGTAGAATCGAATGTTCAGTCTATGGAGTAGCTTCATTATGCTCATATAAGTGTGGTCAGAGGTGATGTTACTGGGAAAGATTTGGAGAAGGAATTTCAAGTGTGGGCTGATGCTTTGGGGTCTGGGTGGAGATTTAATGCTAGACCTATTAATGATGTGGAATTTTTTATGAGATTTCCTTCTGCCAGATCCATTGATGATTTCCACTTTGGGAAGGTGTTTATGAAAACAATTCCTGATGCTGTTATCCAATTGTCTAAGTGGAATGGGGACCTGGAACCTGTTGAATGGTTGGAGGAGGCCTGGTTTAGGATTGTTGGTATTCCTATGAAATACAGGTAGAAATCAACTGTTTTCTATGTTGCTTCTTTGGTGGGCAAGCCTTTGGCCCTGGACAGGAACAGTTTGAGGAATTTGGCTTATGTGAGGGTGAAGATTGCTTGTCTGGATGTATCTTTGGTTCCTAATACCAGAAGGAGAGATACAGGGAGGAATTTATGAATTCAAATACACTAGGGAGATTTTTGCTCCTGATGCTGTGCCCACCTTGCCTTTTTCTATGGGTATTGATGGATAGGATGGTGATAATGTGCTGGATAAGAGGACTAAGGAGGAAGCTGAGCATAAGAGGCCTGATGGAAATAGTGGGCAAAGGACTGGACCTGGTGCAGGTAGTGGTGGGGTTGCTGGTGGTCGCCAACATGGTGGTGGTGATGCTAGTGGAGCTGGGTTGGACAAGGGTAAACAGGTTGTGGTGGAGCAGGAGGATTCTGGGGGGGGGGGGGTTTCTTTTGGGACCAAAATGGCTAACATTTGGGCTAGCTCTGGAGGTGATGGTCGTTCAAGAGGGAGAGTTATTAGAGAGAATGTGGAAGGTGACAATGGTGGTGGGACAGTTACTCAAACCAGAACAACTGATGTGGGACTGCAAGTTGGCACTCAGGGGGCTATGTCAGATAGTGGTGGGTTGGGTGATTTTCACATGGAAGTCATCCAGAATTTATCATCTACTTTGGTTAAAGAACCCAGTATTGAGGTTGTTGCTGGTCCTCAGAGGTTTGATGACTTTATCAGGGGTTTGTTGAAGGATAGGAGCAGTGACAAATATTATGAGCTCAGGAAGCAATATGGTCATTTGTTGGAAGATGAAGAAGAACAGGATGAGGGTGCCCAGATAAAGGATGACAATGTGTCTACTGATGAATCCTTTGGATCTTCTTCTGATAGTGGAAAAAAAGGGATTGATGGGGGGTCTGTGTTGGAGGGAGCTCAAGATATGGAGGTTGTCAATCAAGACCAGGAAGTGGTGGCTGTTGACCTGTCTCAACCTGATGGTTCTACTCAGGAAAGTGTGGGTTCTCAGTCTGAGCATGTGGTTGGTGTAGAAGAACAAGTTATAAGGATGAGTTCAAGGGTGGCTGATCAAGGTGGGGCTAGAAACATGGCTGAAAGGCATTTGGCTCAACAACCTCCTAGAGATTTATCAGGTACAAATTTAACTTTACATAACTCTTTTGCTGCTTTGGATGATGATATCATTATGCATAGAGCTTTGGAGATGGGGGTAGATGCTTCTTCTATATCTTTGGATCATATTAGTTCTCTGAAATAATTAGAAATTGCTAGGCATAGTTTGCAGGATAGGAGACAGGTAGAGAATGAGGTTGAGGTTGATTTGAATGAGAAGGTATTGTTTCTAGATTGGAAGGGTGATAGTAATGATGAGGAGGATTTTACCCCTGTGGTTTCTAGGGAAAAAAAGAAAAAGTTGAGAGCTGGTTCTGGTATGAAGGAGAGAAAGTTAAAAGCTGCTGCTGTGAAGGTTCACAACTATCACCCTATGAGTGGTGTTGTGACTGGAACAAGAGAGAGAAAATTTGTATTATGATAGGTGTTATTTTGAATATTAGAGGTGTGGGGAAGAAGGGTGTGAGTGCTTATTTGAATAATTTGTTGAGACAGGAGAGAGTGGATTTTATTGGTTTGCAAGAAACTATTAAGAAGGATTATTCTGATAATTTTTTTAGGAGAATTGATCCTATGAATCAATTCTCTTCGAGTTGGCTGCCTTCTGTGGGAAGATCTGGGGGTATTTTGGGGGGCCTACGTTCCTCTAAACTGACTCAGCTTGATGTGTCTGTGGGCATATTCCATGTTAAGATGAAGGTGTTTGATGTTTTGAAACAAATTCAGTGGCATTTGGTGGTAGTATATGGGGCTGCTCAAGAGGAGAATAAAGAGGAGTTTTTATTAGAGTTAGCTGATGTTTGTCAGGATCAATCTATTCCTTTGTTGGTGGGTGGTGATTTTAATGTGATCAGGTGTGCTTCTGATAAAAATAAGGGTCATTCTTTGAATAGGTGGGGGCACATGTTTAATTCGATTATTAATGCATATGGTTTAAGGGAGATTCTCATGTCTGGAGGGCAGTTTACATGGTCCAACAACCAGAAAAATCCTACTTTGGAGAAGTTGGATAGAATATTAGTTTGTAAGGAATGGGAGAAGCTGTTTCCTCTTACTACAGTGCACAAGTTGTCTAGAGAAGTTTCTGATCATAGTCCTTTGATTCTGGATACTATGGAAGGGCAGGAAAAGGGTGGCAGGGAATTCCGATTTGAAAAAAGCTGGTTACAGTGTGATGAGTTTTTGATCAGGGTGGAGAAAGTTTGGAAAAAACATGTGAATGGTAAAAACAGTCTTGATAGGATGCAGAAGAAACTTAAGAATGTCAGAAATGATCTGAAAGGATGGGGTGCTCATATAAGGGGTGAGGATAAAAAAAGAGATTGGTGGAGGAGCTTCAGGAATTGGAAAGAATTGAGGAGCTGATTTTGCTTACTGCTGAACAACTTAAAAGAAAAGCAGTTATTCAGAAAGAATTGCTAGAGGTGTATGAGAATGAGGAGAGACTTTGGCAGAAGAGATCGAGGGATAATTGGTTGCTAAAAGGTTATAATAACACTGAGTATTTTCACAGGGTTGCTAAAGGGGTGAGGATAAAGAAAATGATCTTTTCTATGAAATATGGGGAGAATGAGATTCAGGGGACTCATGATCTCCTGCAGCATGCCACTAATTATTATAAAACTTTGTTTGGTCCTGCTGGTGGGTTCTCTATTAGGCTTGCAGATGACAATTGGCAAGATTGGGAGAAGCTTAATGATGAGGATAGGGAAAAGATGGGGGTACCATTTACTGAGAAAGAGGTTAAGGAGGTTATTGATCAGATGGAGAAAAATAAAGCTGCTGGCCCTGATGCGAGGATTCCTATTGAATTCTATCAACATTGTTGGATGATTATAAAAACAGATGTTATGGTTGTGTTTGAAGATTTTTTTTCTTATAAGATTGATTTGAGGAGCATTAACTATGGGGTGATTACTCTGTTGCCCAAAGGTGATGATGTTGATAGAATCCAGAAATATAGACCTATTTGTCTGCTCCAAGTGTTGTTTAAGATTTTTACTAAGACTCTGACAGTTAGAACTGAGCCTGTAATGGGGAAATTAATTGACACATGTCAGACTGCTTTTATTAAAGGGAGGTTTATTGCAGATGGGGTGACTTTGTTACATGAGATCTTGAAAGAATCGAAAAGCCAGAAGCAGCAGGGTGTGGTGTTGAAAATTGACTTTGAGAAAGCTTATGACACGGTCAATTGGGATTTTTTGTTTTACTGTTGTAGGCAGAAAGGTATCAGTGAGGATTGGATGATTTGGTTAAAAAGTGCTGTTACTCAGGGTACTCTCAATGTTAAAGTGAATGGGTAAACTGGCCCTTACTTTGGCAGCTATAAAGGGGTCAGACAAGGAGATCCCTTTTCTCCATTCTTATTCAATTTGGCTGGGGAATGTTTGGCTAAGATGGTGCTTAATGCACAGGCTGGTGGTTTGTTTACAGGGTTGGTTGATAATCTGTTTGATAAAGGGATTGCTATTTTGCAATATGCTGATGATACCATCCTTTTTATTAAAGATGATCCTGAGGGGGCTAGAAACTTGAAATTGATTTTATATTTGTTTGAATCTATGTCTGGTCTCAAGATTAACTTTGAGAAGAGTGAGGTGATGATGGTGTTGGATGATGAGGATAAACTTTCCAATTATGCTGAAATGTTCAACTCTCAGAAAGGTAGTTGGCCAATTAAATATTTGGGGTTGCTAGTTTGTAGCAGGAGATGCACAGTGGCTGAGATGAATTTTATTGGAGACAGGTTGAAGAAAAAGTTAGATGGATGGATGGGGGGTGCTTTATCTCTGGGAGGGAGGCACGTTAAAATCACTGCTTGTGTTTCCAGTGTGTCTGTTTATCCCATGACTATGTTTCTTCTACATAAATCAAATGTGGAAGAAATTGGGAAACAGACTAGAGCTTTCTTTTGGTATGGTAAGGTGGGAAAAAGAAAATATCATCTGGTTAAATGGAAATATGTGTGTAGACCCAGGAAAAAAGGAGGACTGGGGATTAAAAACATTAGGCTTTTTAACATTTGCTTGCTTTGTAAGTGGTGGCGGCGCCTTGAAGCTGAGGAAGGTCCATGGCAAGTTTTTGTGAGAAAGAAGTATTTGAAAAGAGGAGGGATCAGTGCTGTGAAACACAGGTAGAATGATTCCCCATGTTGGAATGATTTGATTAAGATTAGGGATCTTTATTTGGCTGGTAGGAAAATGAAAATTGGTAATGGGGAGTTGACTGATTTCTGGCATGATGCTTGGTGTCTGGATATGCCTTTGAAGGATAAGTTCCCTGACTTGTTTGATATTTGCCAGAATCAAATGATCACTGTGGCTGATATGGCGAGAAAAAGGTGGAGATGCTCTTTTAGAAGATGGTTGGATATTGATGGGTTGAATCATCAGGAACAATTGAAAAAACTGTTGTCTTGGGTGAGTTGTAATCAGGAAAAAGACAGGCCAGTGTGGATGTGGAATAAATCTGGCAAGTTTTCTGTTAAGTCGATGTACACACATTTGTCGAATGTAGGGATTGATAGAAGCTTCAAACATCTGTGGAAAGCTAAAATTCCCCTGAAGATTAAAATTTGGTTGTGGCTTATCTGGCACAATGCTATTCTCACCAAAGATAACATGAGGAGGAAGAATTGGGTAGGAGATTTTACTTGTAGATTCTTTAGTGAGGATGAAAACATTGGGCATTTGTTTTTTTCTTGTGTGGCAGCCAGATACGTTTGGGGGGTGTTTTCCAGAGCTATTGGTGCTGCGAATAGGCCTGGGTCCTTTTCTCAATACTTGTGGAGGGCTTCACAGTGTGTGGGCGTTAGCAGGAATGTGCAGATTACGGTGGTGGCGGCAATTTGTTGGGCTATTTGGAAGCTCAGGAATAGGGCTTGTTTTGAAAAAAAACTTATTAATTCGCCTGTTGATTTGGTTATATATGCCAGTGTGTTCATTCGTTATTGGGCAGGGCTGCATGGGGAGGAAGACCGGGCGGTGTTGAGCTGATACTCTACAACAGAATGCGCTGGCTGATGCGGCAGCTATGGATGTGGCTCCTGTTCCTTTTCTTGGACTACCAGCAATCCCTGAAGATCGTACTCATGAAGCTCCGGAACTGGAAAGGGGGCGGGAGAAAAGAAGGAGAACCTGAAGAGCTGGTTTGTGAGAAGATTGTGTTGGCATATCACGTGGCTTTCTTCGCTTGGTCTGATAGCTCCTCGTTGTGTTTGATAATACTGTTCCCCACTAGCCTGAGGGCGGTGTTCTTGCGTCTCTAGCCTTCTCCCTTTTGTCTGTTTAGTTTGCTTGGTTTGTAATATGGATTCCTTAAGTCTTTTTGACCCCCTAGGTGGGTCAGTACTACGTTTATGTGTTTGTGGTCGTTGTTCCATTGTCTGATGATAATGGAACCCGATCCCTCGTTCTGGGGGATTGTATGGAAAAAACAAATAGACACGCAGGTCTTAAAATGAAATTTAAAGACAACCATAAGGATCCTGCCGGTTGCCAACTTACAATAAGGATCATTGTATACATCATATATAATCACAATCATGGCTATATCACATCACAACACAAGCCCTGCAAAACCAAGTTAGACGCCTCTAATCTTCTTTGCAATTTTTACGTGGTTGGGGATTTTGTATAAGAACCGTTTCTAACTTATGAACATGAACCACAACGTTGATACAAGTATTGTCAAGTGCTAGTTGTAAAATGAATCTTCACTATGGTGGGAGAAACAGACACCCGCAAAGCCACTTGTGCAATGCAAGTTGCACGTTGAGTGTGAAGCAAGTCTCATGCACGATGACATGTAAAGTTACCCTGAGCCGCTTCATCCCACCATCCCGCAAGATGCAAAGTACACAAAAAGCAATCGACAACAAAAGCATCAATGCCCATAATAACCATTGTGTTATACTCGTGCTACAGATCTACACATAGACACGCTCTGATACCACTATAGGGGTTCATAGCATGGAAAACAAAAAAATCTATGACATGAACACACAAAAGCCAAGATCTAATCTATGAGATCGGTGCAACGAGTTTATAGAGCACTAACCCTCGAAGATACAAAGCGTTTAACGAGATCGGATTCTCGTGGTTGATGTAGTCGTTCACTTGCCAATCTCAAGATAGCGAAGACGATCCTTCCGGCGCCGCATTCCTGCAGTGCTTCTACAGTCGGTCAAACGTTCGGTACTTGATGAAGACCTTCCTCTCCCTTGTTCCAGCAGGCAGTGAAGGTTGTATATCTCCTCGCGATTCCAGCAGCACGACAATGTGGTGGTGGAGGTGGAGGAGTAGATCCCGCAGAGCTTCGCCTAAGCCGGAGCGAGTATGGTGGATTAGAGAGATCCTCGGTGCCTAGGGTTTAGACACCAAGGAGAGGAGGTGGTGGTGCCGGCGGGTAGAGCTAGGGCTAGGCAGCGGCGGCGGTTTATAGGATCTAGGGTTTAGGGTGTCAACGGCTTGGGAGCTGGCGACGACCTAGGGTTTGGGGTGAGCGCCAAGAGGGCGCCTCACCCCCTCCTTTTATGGGTGGGAGAGGAGGCTAGGGGAGGCCGAGTCCTCCCCAACTCCCGTTGTGTGGCCGACGGAAAGGAGGGAGAGGAAATCCTCTCCCAAGTGGGTTTCCTTTCCCTCCTCCACTAGGATTTAGACTTTCTTTATTTTGGGATTTGACTTTTCAAACTAGACTTTGACTATTCAAAATAGAGTTTGAATCCCACCTCCTAGCCTTGGCCGACTTTACCTAGGACACTATGCCGCCACCCCCACTTCGGTATGGCGCATCCATGTGTCCCCCCTCCGGGGTGGTGGACCTTCTAGAACCTTATAGAAGATTCCGGTGAAAACATCGAAAACATTTCCGAACCCTAGAATTGGACTTTCCTCATACGAATCTTATTCTCCAGACCATTCCAGATCTCCTCGTGATGTCCTGGATCCAATATAAGACTCCGAGCAACATTCGGTCTCCAACTCATTTCCATATCTACTAAACAACTTCAAATCCTTAAGTGTGTCTCCCTACGGTTCATGAATTATGCAAACATGATCGAGACACTTCTCCGATCAATAACCAATAGAGGAATATGGAAATTCATATGGCTCCCACATATTTCTATGATTACTTCTTGATCGAATGAACCATTTACACACGATACCAATTTCCCTTTGTCTCGTGATACTTTACTTATTTGAGGTTTGATCGTCGGTATCTCCAATACCTAGTTCAACCTCGTTACCGATAAGTACTCTTTACTCGTTCTGTGATATGTGATCCCTTGTGACCTAGTCACATGCTTGTAAGCCAATTGGATGATATTCCATCGAGAGGGCCCAGAGTATATCTATCCGTCATATGGATGGATAAATCCCATTATTGATCCATGTGCCTCAATACATACTTTGAGAATACCTAATGCCACCTTTATAACCACCTAGTTATGGAAGTGGTGTTTGAAGTCATCAAAGCATTCATCCAGTGATGGTGATTAACATGATCTCATGGTCTAAGGATTAGATTACTATGTATTTGAAAGCTTGTATCAAACAAACTCTAAATGACTTGATCTTACGCGATGCTTACTATAGGAGTGTGTCCATCATATCATTATCCTAATGACATGATCTTGTTATTAATAACATCTAATGTCCATGATCAGGAAACCATGATCATCTATTAATCAACAAGCTAGTTTAACAAGAGGATTACTAGGGACCCTTTTTATGTTTACAAAACACATAAGTATTAATGTTTCCAGTTAATAGAATTATAGCATGGGATGTAAACATTTATCATACACACAAAGATATAATAATAACCATTTTATTATTGCCTCTTGGGCATATCTCTAACACAATCGCTATGGCACATCGACTGGGGGGACGTCCCCATGCTATATTGAACCAAGATTCGCCGCCTCCCAATGACATAGTCGGAGAAGAACGGAACATCCACCACCTCCGAAAATGCCTTCCACTGTGAATGACACTATGAATGTCAACTGATATCTTCATGGTCAAAGGACAAAGTAATATGACAACAACAACAACAATATACCAACAACAAAATGAAAACATTTATTTTTAATAGATAGTTTGACGTGGGTCGGTTCAGCATCCTTGTTATGCCATAACAATATGCCCTTATTATCAAATGTCTCCTTGTTACAATGACTATACCATGATCTGAGAAACTTGATCATATTTAATAATGAGCTAGTCATGCCTATGAGACCAAGAACACTTGGTGTTTATACTTTTACATGTGCTTTTGAGTTTTCCTTTGATTCTCACAACCAAGACACGAGGTAGTTAAAGAATCAAGAATAAACTACAATTATGAATAAATAATAGCAATAAATATTTATTTCTCTATAGGTCAATATTTCCAACAGTCTCTCATTTACACTAGAGTCAAAACTAGTTACATTAGCTGAACAATTTTTACACCAATGGCACTAGTGTTGGAGATATGCCCTAGATGCAATAATAAAAGTAGTTATTATTATATCTTTGTGTTTATGATAAATGTTTAAATTTATGCTATAATAGTATTAAGCGGAAACATTAATACTTATGCGATTTGTAAACTAAATTAGAGTCCTTGGTAATGCCTCTTTGTAATACTAGCTTGTTGGTTAATAAGATGATCGTGGTTTTTCGATCATGAACATCGAGATGTTATTAACAACAAGATCATATCATTAGGAGAATGGTATGATGTACATACTCTTATAGATAATCATAGCATAAAGATCAAGTCATTTCAATAGTTCGTTTGCTATAAGCTTTCTGATACATAGTAACCTAATTCCTTCGACCATGAGATTATGCTAATCACCATCACCGGAAGGATGATTTGATGACATCAAACGCCACATCGCAACTGGGTGGCTATAAAGGTGGCATTGAGTGTTTGGAAAGTATGTGTTGAGGCACATGGATTAAGAGTGGGATTTGTCCATCCATATGACGGATAGATATACTCTGGGCCCTCTCGGTGGAATGTCATCCAATTAGCTTGCAAGCATGTGAATGGCTCACAAGGGATCACATATCACGGGAAAGAGAAAAGAGTAATTATCGGTAACGAGGTTGAACTAGGTATGCAGAGATACCGACGATCAAACCTCGGATAAGTAAACTATCACGAGACAAAGGGAATTTGGTATCGTATGTAAGTGGTTCATTAGATCAAAAAAGTAATTGTAGAAATATGTGGGAACCATATGAATTTCCAGATTCCTCTATTGGTTATTGATCGGAGAAGTGTCTCGGTAATGTCCGCATAATTCACGAACCGTTGGGAGACACATTTAAGGATTCGATGTTGTTTAGTAGATATGGAATGAAAGTAGGGAGACCGAATGTTGTTCGGAGTCTCGGATGGGATCCGGGATATCACGAGGAGATCCAGAATGGTACGGAGAATAAGATTCATATAAGGAAAGTCCAATTCCGGAGTTCGGGAATGATTTCGATGTTTTCATCAGAGAGGTTCTAGAAGGGTCTAGAAGGTTCACCGGACCGGAAGGGTAATGGTTCATGAATGCGTCATGGTTAAGTGGAATGATTAGATCATGTCCTAGGTCACTTGGTTAGGCATTTGCAAGAGAGGAATTAAGCTACAAATTGCAAGTCAAAAGGCAGGTTTGAAAAGTCAAACTGGAACAATAGTTTCCTAGTGGAAGAAGTAAAGAGTCTTTCCTTCTCTCCAACTTCGGTTTAGGGAAGGATTCAAACTCCCCTCTCCCAAGATGCCCTCCCTCTCATAAATAGTGGGGAGGGGATACCCCAAAGGACCACAACAATCCCCCCCCACCAAGCCCGCCGCTCGCCGCCGCCGTGCCGCCGTCGCCGCCTGCCCGTCGCCATCGCCCTAGCCGCTGTCGACACCTCCTCCTCCTCCTCCTCTCCGGCCCTCTAAACCTAGATCTCCGGAAACCCTAAATCCACCATAACCTGCACCGGCTTAGGCGAAGCCCTGCGATATCTTCCCTCTACTTCCGACACCACGCCGTCGTGCTGCCGGAAGGGGAGAACTACAACCTCCGCTGCCTGCTGGAACAAGGGAGAGGAAGGTCTTCATCAAGTACCGAACGTGTGACTGACTGCGGAAGCGCTGCCGGAACGCAGCGCCGGAAGGATCGTCTACGCGATCTTGGGATCAGCAAGTGTATGACTACATCACCCACAAGAATCTGCTCTCGTTAACCGCTTTGGAATCTTCGAGGGTGAGTACTCTAATCGACTCGTTGCTACAATCTAGTAGATAGATCTTGGCTTGTTTGTGTGCATGCGGTAGAATTTTTTTGCTTTCCATGCTACGAACCCCTATAGTGGTATCAGAGCCGTGTCTATATGTAGATCTGTTGCACGAGTAGAACACAATGGTCATTGTGGGCGGTGGTGCTTTTATTATCAATTTCTTTTTGTGTACTTTGCATCCTGCGGTATGATGGGATGAAGCGGCCTGGGCTAACCTTACATGACATCGTTCATGAGACTTGCTCCATGCTTAACATGCAACTTGTATTGCATAAGTGTCTTTGCAGGTGTATATCTCTCCCATCATTGTCACATCCCAAGATTTTCCAAATCTTGTAATGTGAAAATAAATTAATAAAATAAAACTTTGTTTGATTTTCAGAGCCAGAAGAAACTTTTGAACTCAATTGGAACTTCAAACCCATTTGAATTAAATAAAATCATAAAGGGATTCTTAAAGATAAACATTTAATAAAGGAAATTAAAATGTTTTGGGATTACTATTTTGGATCTTTTAATAAAAGGATTTGATATTCAAAAGAAAAGATGGATTTACAAATAAGGGTTATTTTATAAAACCAAAATAAAACTTGGCCAAGCCTTTGAATTAAAACAATTTATCTTAAATAAAATAGCAAAGGTTTAATTAAAAATAATAAAGGATTTCTTAAATAAAATAATTAATATCCAAACTCTTTTAAAATAAAAGGTCTTACCAATTTAATTGAAACATCAAAACTTATTAAATTATTTAAAATAAGTTTTCTAAGTATTTTATATTCACAAATAAAATCTACTAAATTTTTTTGACTTTACTTTAGATTTTAAAATAAATATCCTCAAATAAAATAAATCCTATTGGATTTAATAATAAAAGTCTATTATATTTAATTAATAATGGATCCTAAAATAAAATGTTATTCTATTTTAAAACAAATCTCCAAGTATTCTATATTTCCCAAATAAAACCCACTAATTTAGTTTTGAAGATATTTAGTTTCAAATAAAGATTTTATTAATAAAATAAAACTCTATTTAATTTAATAACTAAGGCCCATTTTATTAATATTGGACCCTAAAGTAAAATAGTATTTTGTTTTAAACAAGTATCCAAATATTATTTAATTCCAAATAAAACCTACTGATTTGATTTTAAAAGTATTTGGATTTCACATGAAGATGTTATTTATAAACAACAAAAACTTTATTTAACTAATAAACCATGGCCTACTTATTTAATTAAGGATGGAACCTAAAAGATTAAAGTGTTATTTAGTTTATTTAAGATTTTTGGTTCAGAATACTAAACAGAACCAAATTTGTAGTTACAATGTTTGGTGAGGATTTGAAATGTTTTGAATGGTTGAAAATTGTTTGAAATAGCAAATCAGGAAATAGAATTAGAAAAAGAAAAAGGAATCAGACAGAAAAAAATAAGAAAACAGACCCAACCCACTACCCCGGCCCAAACAGCCCATCTAGCCCAGCTCCTATTCTTTCCCCCCCCGAACCGTTTTCTCCTCACTCTGTTTCCGACCCACACTGAGACTGACCAGTGGCCCCTTTTCTCCCTCCCTCTCGTTCGCTTACTAACGGGACCCACTCCTCCTGTTCATCTTTCTCACCCACCGCGACTGATTCTTCTCCCTCTCCTCGCCGTTGCAGGCGGATTAAATCCGGCGTAATACGCCTTAATCTCGCAATGAATCTGCCACTTGACCACGCAGGATAAATCGCCAGCACCCCTTCTTCATTTTCCCCCTGACCCCTTCCCCGAGCACGCCCCCAGGCCGTCGCAATTCGTCCTCGAGCGGCTTCGTCTCCGACGAGCTTCCACCGACGAATACGGCTAGCACACGCCCCCTTCCGCCTCCCTGAGCACACGAGCACGCTCACCATCTCCTGGCATATCCTTCTGTGTCAATAACTCACTCGCGGGCGCCCAGAGCACCGACCTCGACAACATCTGGCCGCGCCGCCGCGTCTGCTTCACTCCGGTGAGTACCCCAGATGGTTTCCGTCCGCCCTTTCCACTCTCGTTCACGCGCACAGCGTTGCCTTGACCTCACGCATCTGACCGCACCTCTGTTTCGCCTTAGGGTGGTCTCCAGTGACGTCCTCGACCTCGACCAGAGCCGCCCGTCGCCAGTAGCAACTCCGGCGAGGGATTCTGCTCGTCCCCGTGCGCCCCTTCATCAACCAGTGGCAAGTTGAGCATCCCCGTGCCACGACGAACACAGTGAGCTTCCTCCCTCTCTTCCTCGCTTCCTGCATCGCCAGCGCCGCCGCCAACTGGCCGCTCCGCCGCTCGCCGGTAACTTATCGCCGCCCATCTATGGCTGGTGTGCCTAGCACCGTTGGATCGTCATCGTAAGGCCACGATAGAAGTTAGCTGAAGCGGTAAGTAACCTCTGTGCGCCGCACGATTTAACTTAATCCAACGGCTGTCATCGCGTGATCCAACCGAAACGGTACCCACGAATGGGAAGCTGCCGCGTGTCACCAGATAGATTGAAAATAGAAATTGAAATCAGAATTTGATGCCATTTTCAAACACTTGTAACTTTCAAACCACACGTCCAAATTTGACAAATTTTATATCAATGAAATCAGGAGAGCAAGCCCTAGCCAACCCTACCCTTAGTTTAGCAAATAGTATTTGATAAATTGTTTAAATTTGCAGATTCTTTTGTGTGCTTGCTAACATTAGAAAAATCATTTAAAAATGAATTTTGAGATCAAACCTTTGCCAATTGGTTTATTGTGACCCTACTGACCCTAGGAACCAACCCATGGTTTGGAAAATGAATTTGGAAAAAGTTTGGAATGGATTAATTAGTTTAGTCCATTTCTAGCCAAATAAAAATTAGTGATTTTATTATGGAAATGTTTAAAGGAAGAAAACTTTGGGTAGATGGTTTGTACCAAACCTACTGACCAAAAACACCAAGTTTTGCAATAGCAACTCATTTGGTGAACCCTATAGGCTAATGCCTTAGTAAAAAAATATTTACACCACATAAAATAACACCTTGTTTTGAAAATGGTTTTTAAGTGAAACCTTTTGCAAATGACTTAACCACTTTAGGAAATGACCATTAGATGTACCCAAATGACTATGACCCACTAGGAACCACTTTTTCAAACAAAACAAAGCTTGGCATGCTTGCATGCATTTCTTTGACTTTGTTATTTATGTGTGTTGTTTTGCTTGATTGGTAGATTGAGTTTGTGCCTTGCTTGATTGATTTGTAGTGACTTGAAGAGTGTGATTGTTGCAAAGATCAAGAAGTGAACCTATACTCTACCAAAAAGGCAAGTGATGCTTCATAATTTTTGTCCTATTACTTTCACTATGCATTAGTGATTTTGTTAAGTAAAACTTGCATGGATTTTGCTAAGTATAGATCTTGCTATAGGAAAACATAGTAATGAATCCTTAGTAGGATTTTCCTAAGTTAAAGATTCCTACTACCATCAAGCTTAGCCTAGCTAATACAAAACATGGGTGGAAAATATATTCACACTATGGAAAAATATTCTAAGTCTGAGGACTTATGTTTTTTTTGTTTAATAAAACAACTAAGTTAATGAATCCCCTGGGTGGAATGGGCTTGCTTGGTGGAGAATGGTTGAGTGGTTACACAAGGCCAGGGGACTGGTGAACCTTGTGTATCTCACTTGTGGATGGCCACCCAGGAAACAAAGGGATTTGAGATGTCAAATGTTGAGAAGCTTCAAGTGCAACCACTTGGCAATATGGGCTCTGCCATGATCATATAGGTTGCAAGAACTTAGCCAAATGGACAGTGGGTGGTAGTGTTTGATAGGTTGGAGCGCGTCCATTTTGGTCTAAGGGAAAGCTTCTGAAAGATCTTGTCTTGGGAAACCAAGTCTTGTGGGTAAAGTGCACCACCTCTGCAGAGTGTAAAACCTAAGTACTTAGCCATGTCCCTGGTAAAGGACAATTTGAGCATCAAGACATGGAAGCAATCAAGAATCTCATCATTCAAATTTCTAAGTTAAAATCTTGTGGTTTGAACAAGGGTTGTTTGAATTCTTCAATCATTGATGGAGAGATGGCTTGGTACAAGGATCTTGAAATCTTTGATTGAGGAAAATGATTTTGTCAAGCAAAAACTTAGTATTTTCAAAATGATAAGGAAAAATCTATTTTGAGCAATGCAAGCCTCAACTCCACTTAGCCAAATGCATATAGATGATAGACTCCACTATACTACCATAGTATCACTTGCCAATACAATTCAAATGTATTGACCCTTTGTGGCTGTAACTTGTATGTCGCAGGTTTGATTGATTTTAGTGAAGATTGATTGTTTAGGATTACAAAGTCTACAACCAACATCTGCCTGTGGCACTTTGAAGATGAAGGACCCATGACTATATTTATTCCGCTGCAATGTAATGTAATAGCCTAATGAGCTATGTTTGATGTAATAAAATTATATTATTCCTGGTTATAAAGTTATATTATGACCCTTGTTTCTTGATATTACATCTAAACTGTGGATGCTAGCTATTGATCCAGGGACTAGCATTGTAAAACACAGGAGGGACCTACCTTATCAGGTTGGAACTTCTACAGATGGTATCAGAGCATTGTGTTTCCTGTAGGATTTGTAAACCCTAGGATTGGACAAAAACCCTTAGAAAAATAGGAGTTGTATTTTGTTCCAAAAACTTATTTACAAAAACACTTGTAAACTCTTTCCTCAACCATTTTGGTTTCAACTCTACTTCTCTTCTATTTCAAACTTGATGGAAAAACCTACCCCATGACCAAAGACTACACCATATGCAAAGGACTTCTTCAACTTCTTCAACTCTAATGACTTCAACATTTTCAACTCTAATGACTTCAACATCTTCAGCATGTTCACCAAGGACTTCCAACCTGGAAACTACTAAGGACCACAAGTGAAACATGGAAAACCTACTCAAGATTTAGAGACTGAGAGAATGCAAAAGTTAGAAGGAGCCTACCTCAATTGAAGTATTGCAACCAAGAGTTTTTCTTAAAGAAACCATGATCTCATACAAGAAGGATCAACCAAGAAGGAAGGAAAGAACACAAGTAAACCATATAGATGGACCACCATATTTTAGTTAAGTCAAACACACCAACATATGGGGTGTAACAAAAATATTTTGTTGCCTAAGTGTGTGCTTGAACCTTGTTTGAGTGAAATGCTTGTTTGTGATTGCATGCACATTGTTTGTGTGAATTGTGATATGTGTGATTAGAAATAATTCCTTAGAAATATCTTGCCTATTCTAAATCTCCCTTCAACCCAAACAGATGACTTCTCCAAGAAGCTCCTACATCAAGGTTGATGACACCAACACCAACCAAGAAGACAACATGAGAGAACTTATAGCAACCCAAAACCAGTTGAGCCAAGAGACAACTCAGCTTTTAGTCAACAACAATGGACTAGACCCAGCCATACAAAGGATTTTGAAACTTCAATCCCAATTGATGCAAGGATTAGTTACTGAAATGATCAACATGAGAGAAAACTTTTCCCAAGGAGCTAATGACAACAAGGATGACAAAGAAGCTAATCTAGAAGGAACCCAAGCTAGCAATGTTTTTAGAGACAAGGATCATGCATCCAAGGAACATGAAGATCAATGCTTCAAGAAGAGAGAAAGATCTCCCACCTATGAAGAACATGAACTAGAAGAACTCCTAGCTATAGAGAGACCCAAAAAGAAAAAGAAGAAATGCCCCAATCCTAACAAGAAAGATATTACTCAAGAGCAATGTTTCAATTGCAAAGATATGGGACACTATGCCAATGGATGCCCAGAGAACAAGAAGAATAAAGATATTGACCAAGTGTGGTGCAACAACTGCAAAGAACCAGGCCATTATGTAGCCACTTGTCCACAAGAACAACGCAAAGAACTCAAGGATATTCATTGTTTCAACTGCAAGAATCCAGGGCATTATGCAAGCAACTGTCCAGAAAGGATGAAGAAGAAGTTGAACAAGCCTATGGAGAAACTCAACCTTGGTCCATGAGACAAGCATAGGAATAAAACAAAAGTTTAACTTAGGGAAATTTCCAGGACCCAAGAAGGCCAGTATGTAAATTTTGTTTGAAAATTTTAAAGGGTGGTAGAACCCTAGTTGTTTTGAACTTGCTTGTACCCCAGCCTTCCCAAATCTCGGGACGAGATTTATTTTAAGGGTGGTAGCCTGTCACATCCCAAGATTTTCCAAATCTTGTAATGTGAAAATAAATTAATAAAATAAAACTTTGTTTGATTTTCAGAGACAGAAGAAACTTTTGAACTCAATTGGAACTTCAAACCCATTTGAATTAAATAAAATCATAAAGGGATTCTTAAAGATAAACATTTAATAAAGGAAATTAAAATGTTTTGGGATTACTATTTTGGATCTTTTAATAAAAGGATTTGATATTCAAAAGAAAAGATGGATTTACAAATAAGGGTTATTTTATAAAACCAAAATAAAACTTGGCCAAGCCTTTGAATTAAAACAATTTATCTTAAATAAAATAGCAAAGGTTTAATTAAAAATAATAAAGGATTTCTTAAATAAAATAATTAATATCCAAACTCTTTTAAAATAAAAGGTCTTACCAATTTAATTGAAACATCAAAACTTATTAAATTATTTAAAATAAGTTTTCTAAGTATTTTATATTCACAAATAAAATCTACTAAAATGTTTTGACTTTACTTTAGATTTTAAAATAAATATCCTCAAATAAAATAAATCCTATTGGATTTAATAATAAAAGTCTATTATATTTAATTAATAATGGATCCTAAAATAAAATGTTATTCTATTTTAAAACAAATCTCCAAGTATTCTATATTTCCCAAATAAAACCCACTAATTTAGTTTTGAAGATATTTAGTTTCAAATAAAGATTTTATTAATAAAATAAAACTCTATTTAATTTAATAACTAAGGCCCATTTTATTAATATTGGACCCTAAAGTAAAATAGTATTTTGTTTTAAACAAGTATCCAAATATTATTTAATTCCAAATAAAACCTACTGATTTGATTTTAAAAGTATTTGGATTTCACATGAAGATGTTATTTATAAACAACAAAAACTTTATTTAACTAATAAACCATGGCCTACTTATTTAATTAAGGATGGAACCTAAAAGATTAAAGTGTTATTTAGTTTATTTAAGATTTTTGGTTCAGAATACTAAACATAACCAAATTTGTAGTTACAATGTTTGGTGAGGATTTGAAATGTTTTGAATGGTTGAAAATTGTTTGAAATAGCAAATCAGGAAATAGAATTAGAAAAAGAAAAAGGAATCAGACAGAAAAAAATAAGAAAAAAGACCCAACCCACTACCCCGGCCCAAACAGCCCATCTAGCCCAGCTCCTATTCTTTCCCCCCCGAACCGTTTTCTCCTCACTCTGTTTCCGACCCACACCGAGACTGACCAGTGGCCCCTTTTCTCCCTCCCTCTCGTTCGCTTACTAACGGGACCCACTCCTCCTGTTCATCTTTCTCACCCACCGCGACTGATTCTTCTCCCTCTCCTCGCCGTTGCAGGCGGATTAACTCCGGCGTAATACGCCTTAATCTCGCAATGAATCTGCCACTTGACCACGCAGGATAAATCGCCAGCACCCCTTCTTCATTTTCCCCCTGACCCCTTCCCCGAGCACGCCCCCAGGCCGTCGCAATTCGTCCTCGAGCGGCTTCGTCTCTGACGAGCTTCCACCGACGAATACGGCTAGCACACGCCCCCTTCCGCCTCCCTGAGCACACGAGCACGCTCACCATCTCCTGGCATATCCTTCTGTGTCAATAACTCACTCGCGGGCGCCCAGAGCACCGACCTCGACAACATCTGGCCGCGCCGCCGCGTCTGCTTCACTCCGGTGAGTACCCCAGATGGTTTCCGTCCGCCCTTTCCACTCTCGTTCACGCGCACAGCGTTGCCTTGACCTCACGCATCTGACCGCACCTCTGTTTCGCCTTAGGGTGGTCTCCAGTGACGTCCTCGACCTCGACTAGAGCCGCCCGTCGCCAGTAGCAACTCCGGCGAGGGATTCTGCTCGTCCCCGTGCGCCCCTTCATCAACCAGTGGCAAGTTGAGCATCCCCGTGCCACGATGAACACAGTGAGCTTCCTCCCTCTCTTCCTCGCTTCCTGCATCGCCAGCGCCGCCGCCAACTGGCCGCTCCGCCGCTCGCCGGTAACTTATCGCCGCCCATCTATGGCTGGTGTGCCTAGCACCGTTGGATCGTCATCGTAAGGCCACGATAGAAGTTAGCTGAAGCGGTAAGTAACCTCTGCGCGCCGCACGATTTAACTTAATCCAACGGCTGTCGTCGCGTGATCCAACCGAAACGGTACCCACGAATGGGAAGCTGCCGCGTGTCACCAGATAGATTGAAAATAGAAATTGAAATCAGAATTTGATGCCATTTTCAAACACTTGTAACTTTCAAACCACACGTCCAAATTTGACAAATTTTATATCAATGAAATCAGGAGAGCAAGCCCTAGCCAACCCTACCCTTAGTTTAGCAAATAGTATTTGATAAATTGTTTAAATTTGCAGATTCTTTTGTGTGCTTGCTAACATTAGAAAAATCATTTAAAAATGAATTTTGAGATCAAACCTTTGCCAATTGGTTTATTGTGACCCTACTGACCCTAGGAACCAACCCATGGTTTGGAAAATGAATTTGGAAAAAGTTTGGAATGGATTAATTAGTTTAGTCCATTTCTAGCCAAATAAAAATTAGTGATTTTATTATGGAAATGTTTAAAGGAAGAAAACTTTGGGTAGATGGTTTGTACCAAACCTACTGACCAAAAACACCAAGTTTTGCAATAGCAACTCATTTGGTGAACCCTATAGGCTAATGCCTTAGTAAAAATATATTTACACCACATAAAATAACACCTTGTTTTGAAAATGGTTTTTAAGTGAAACCTTTTGCAAATGACTTAACCACTTTAGGAAATGACCATTAGATGTACCCAAATGACTATGACCCACTAGGAACCACTTTTTCAAACAAAACAAAGCTTGGCATGCTTGCATGCATTTCTTTGACTTTGTTATTTATGTGTGTTGTTTTGCTTGATTGGTAGATTGAGTTTGTGCCTTGCTTGATTGATTTGTAGTGACTTGAAGAGTGTGATTGTTGCAAAGATCAAGAAGTGAACCTATACTCTACCAAAAAGGCAAGTGATGCTTCATAATTTTTGTCCTATTACTTTCACTATGCATTAGTGATTTTGTTAAGTAAAACTTGCATGGATTTTGCTAAGTATAGATCTTGCTATAGGAAAACATAGTAATGAATCCTTAGTAGGATTTTCCTAAGTTAAAGATTCCTACTACCATCAAGCTTAGCCTAGCTAATAGAAAACATGGGTGGAAAATATATTCACACTATGGAAAAATATTCTAAGTCTGAGGACTTATGTTTTTTTTGTTTAATAAAACAACTAAGTTAATGAATCCCCTGGGTGGAATGGGCTTGCTTGGTGGAGAATGGTTGAGTGGTTACACAAGGCCAGGGGACTGGTGAACCTTGTGTATCTCACTTGTGGATGGCCACCCAGGAAACAAAGGGATTTGAGATGTCAAATGTTGAGAAGCTTCAAGTGCAACCACTTGGCAATATGGGCTCTACCATGATCATATAGGTTGCAAGAACTTAGCCAAATGGACAGTGGGTGGTAGTGTTTGATAGGTTGGAGCGCGTCCATTTTGGTCTAAGGGAAAGCTTCTGAAAGATCTTGTCTTGGGAAACCAAGTCTTGTGGGTAAAGTGCACCACCTCTGCAGAGTGTAAAACCTAAGTACTTAGCCATGTCCCTGGTAAAGGACAATTTGAGCATCAAGACATGGAAGCAATCAAGAATCTCATCATTCAAATTTCTAAGTTAAAATCTTGTGGTTTGAACAAGGGTTGTTTGAATTCTTCAATCATTGATGGAGAGATGGCTTGGTACAAGGATCTTGAAATCTTTGATTGAGGAAAATGATTTTGTCAAGCAAAAACTTAGTATTTTCAAAATGATAAGGAAAAATCTATTTTGAGCAATGCAAGCCTCAACTCCACTTAGCCAAATGCATATAGATGATAGACTCCACTATACTACCATAGTATCACTTGCCAATACAATTCAAATGTATTGACCCTTTGTGGCTGTAACTTGTATGTCGCAGGTTTGATTGATTTTCGTGAAGATTGATTGTTTAGGATTACAAAGTCTACAACCAACATCTGCCTGTGGCACTTTGAAGATGAAGGACCCATGACTATATTTATTCCGCTGCAATGTAATGTAATAGCCTAATGAGCTATGTTTGATGTAATAAAATTATATTATTCCTGGTTATAAAGTTATATTATGACCCTTGTTTCTTGATATTACATCTAAACTGTGGATGCTAGCTATTGATCTAGGGACTAGCATTGTAAAACACAGGAGGGACCTACCTTATCAGGTTGGAACTTCTACAATCATAGTATAGAATCAATTTACAACGGGCACTTGATAGTTCAAGCATCAACGTTGTGGTTCTTGTTCGTAAGTTAGAATGACACTTATTGAAATCCCCAAACCACATAAAATATGCAAAGAAAATTAGAGGCGTCTAACTTTGTTTTGCAGGGGTGTGCTGTGATGTGATATGGCCATGATTGTGATTATATGTGATGTATGCAATGTTCCTTATTGTAATTCGGCAATCGGCAGAAGCCATATGGTTGTCTTTTAATTCCATTAAGACCCGCGTGTCTATTATTCAAAGTAGTTGTAATAGTTGATGCTGGTGGATGACAACCATGGAGTGGTGCCATTGAACTTGATGCAATGCCGGTGATGATGGAGATCATGTTCGTGCTTGAAGATGGAGATCTAAAGCACAAGAAGAAAGGTCATATAATATCACATATTATGAATTTCATGTGATGTTAATCCTTTTATGCATCTTGTATTGCTTAGACGGTAGCATTATAAGATGATCCCTCTCACAAAATATCAAGTAATAAAGTGTTCATCCTTAGTAAGCAACGCTGCTAAAGCTCGTTGTTTTGAAGCACCATGTGATGATCGGGTGTGTTATATCCTGCGAGTGTATACAACGGGAGCAAGCCAGATTTCCCCATGCGGAAGCTAAGGTTTGATCTTGACGAGCCTAGCATGTACAGACATGGTCTCGGAACACGGATCACCGAAAGGTAAAGCATGAGTCATATAGTAGATATGATGAGCATGTTGATTGTTCGCCATTGAAGCTACATCAACTCTCGTGATGATCGGTGTTGATGTGGTGGATTTGGTTCGTGTGATCACTAAAACAATGTGAGGGATATTGTTTTGAGTGGGAGTTCACCTAGATTAATTTAACTATTAATTAGAACTCAATTTGTCATAAACTTAGTCTAAACTATTGCAAATATGTTGTAGACCAATGGCGGCCCCTACCATCAATTTTAATGCGTTCCTAGAGAAAGAAAAGTTGAAAAACAATGGAAGCAACTTAGCGGATTGGCTCTGCAACTTGAGGATTGTCCTCAATGCTGGTAATTTGACCTATGTGCTGGATGCACCGCCAGGTGACCCACCTGCAGCTGATGCTACCGATGAGGTGAAGAATGTTTTCCTCACTCGAAAGAATCAGTACTCCATAGTTCAGTGTGCTATCTTGTATGGTTTGGAATCGGAGCTTCAGAAAAGGTTTGAGAACCATGACACACATGATATTGTCCGTGAACTCAAAATAAGATTTGAGGCTCACGCGGAAGTTGAGAGTTATGAGGCTTCTGAAAAGTTCTTTAACTGCAAGATGGAAGATGGCAGCTCCGTCAGTGAGCACGTGCTTAAGATGTCTAGGCATGCAATCAAGCTTCAATGCTTAGGATAGTGATTCCTAACTCTTTGGGGATTCACCGTGTCCTCTAATCACTACCACCAAGTTACAAGAACTTTGTGATGAACTACAATATGCAAAACATGGATAAGTCGTTGCCCGAACTCTTCTCCATGTTAAATTCTGCGGAAGTGAAGATCAAGAAAGAGCTCCAAGTGTTGATAGTCAATAAGACCACCAAATTCAAGAAGCAAGGCAAGTCTAAGAAAAAGGGAAACTTCAAGAAGGGCGGTAAGAAAGTTACCGCGCCGGCGAAGAAGACCAAGGCTGGGCCTAAGCCTGATACTGAATGCTTTTACTGCAAGGGAGAAGGTCACTGGAAGCGTAATTACCCTAAGTACTTGGCGGATTTGAAGAACGATAACATCAAGAAGAAAGTATATCCGATATACATGTTATTGATGTGTATCTCACTAGTAGTCGTAGTAGTGCCTGGGTATTTGATACTGGTTCGGTTGCTCATATTTGTAACTCGAATCAGGTACTGCAGAATAGACGGAAAGTAGCGAAGAACGAGGTGACGATGCGCGTTGGAAATGGATCAAAGGTTGATGTGATCGCGGTCGGCACGCTACCTCTTCATCAACCATCGGGATTAGTTTTATACTTAAATAATTGTTATTTGGTGCCTGCGTTGAGCATGAACATTATATCTGGATCATGTTTATTGCGAGACGGTTACTCGTTTAAGTCCGAGAATAATGGTTGGTCGATTTATATGAGTAATATGTTTTATGCACATGCACGTTTGATAGATGGTCTATTCTTGTTAAATATCGATTGTAGTAATACACATATTAATAACATTGAAGCTAAACGTTTGAAATTGAGCGATAACTCGACAAATATGTGGAAATGTCGTCTTGGTCACATTGGAGTGAAGCGTATGAAGAAACTCCATTCCGATGGACTTCTTGAATCACTTGAAAGATGCGAAGCATGTCTGATGGGTAAAATGACTAAGAATACATTTTCTGGTATGATGGAGCGAGCTACGGACTTATTGGAAATCAGACATACCGATGTTTGTGGTCCAATGAGTGTAGCATCGCGTGGTGGTTATCGTTATCTTCTTACCTTCACAGATGACTTGAGTAGATATGGGTATATCTATTTCATGAAACATAAGTCCGAAACTTTCGAGAAGTTTAAGGAATTTCAAAGTGAAGTAGAGAATCAACGTAACAAGAAGATTTTATGATCTGATCATGGAGGTGAATATCTAAGTTACGATTTTGGCGAGCATTTGAAGAAATACGGAATACTTTCACAATTGACACCGCCGGGAACACCACAACATAATGGTGTGTCCGAACATCATCGAACTCTTTTAGATATGGTTCATTCTATGATGTCACTTACAGATTTACCGCTATCGTTTTGGGGTTATGCATTAGAAACAACCGCATTCACTTTAAATAGGGCACCATGTAAATCCATTGAAACAACACCGTATGAATTATGGTTTGGGAAGAAACCTAAATTGTCGTTCCTTAAAGTTTGGGGTTGCGAAGCTTATGTAAATAAGTTACAGCCCGACAAGCTTGAACCCAAAGCGGAAAAATGCGTCTTCATAGGATACCCAAAGGAAACTATTGGGTATACCTTCTATCATAGATCCGAGGGCAAAATCTTTGTTGCCAAGAATGGATCCTTTATAGAGAAGGAGTTTCTCTCGAAATAAGTGACTGGAAGAAAGAACTCAACGAGTTTGTCGAACCTTCTATCGGACTTGAGAGTAGCGCAGCACCGGAAGTGGTTCCTGTGGCGCCTACACCAATAAGAGAGGAAGCTAATGATGTTGATCATGAAACTTCGGTTGAAGTTACTAAGGAACCTCGCAGGTCAACGAGAACTCGTACCACTCCTAATTGGTATGATCCCGTTATGGGTGTCATGTTGGTGGACAACACCGACGACCCTGCGACATATGAGAAAGCAATGATGAGCCCAGATTCCAATAAATGTCAAGAAGCCATGAAATCCGAGATTGGATCCATATACAAAAACGAAGTATGGACTTTGGTGGACTTACCGGATGGCCGAAAGGTTGTCGAGAACAAATGGATTTTCAAGAAGAAAACAGATGCTGATAGTAATGTTACTGTCTATAAAGCTCGACTTATCGCAAAAGGGTTTCGACAAATTCAAGGAGCTGACTACAATGAGACTTTCTCACCGGTGGCGAAGCTAAAGTCTGTGAGGATTTTGTTAGCAGTCGCTGCATATTATGATTATGAGATATGGCAGATGGATGTCAAAACGGCGTTCCTCAATGGAGACATTGATGAAGAGTTGTATATGGTACAACCCAAAGGTTTTGTCGATCCGAAAGATGCTAACAAGGTATGCAAACTTCAACGGTCCATTTATGGATTGAAGCAAGCATCCCGAAGTTGGAATCAACATTTTGATAAGGTAATCAAAAGCTTTGGTTTTATACAAACTTATGGAGAAGCTTGTATTTACAAGAAAGTGAGTGGGAGCTCTGTAGCATTCCTAATACTACATGTAGATGACATATTGTTGATTGGGAATGATGTAGACCTTCTTAATAGTGTTAAGGATTATTTGAATAATAGTTTTTCAATGAAAGATCTTGGCGAAGCAGCTTACATATTAGGCATAAAGATTTATAGAGATATATCAATACGCCTAATATCATTGTCACAGAGTACATATTTGGACAAAGTTCTAAAGAGGTTTGTAATGGAAGATAGCAGGAAAGGGTTCTTGTCCATGTTGCCCAATACGAACTTGAGTAAAACTCAAAGTCCTGCAACGACAGAAGATAGAGAAAGGATGAGTAAGACTCCCTATGCCTCAACCATATGATCTCTCATGTATGCCATGCTATGTACTAGACCCGACATTGCATATGCTGTTAGTTTGACTAGTAGATATCAAAGTGATCCAGGAGTGGATCATTGGACAACAGTCAAAAACATCCTTAAGTACTTGAGAAGGACTAAGGATATGATTCTTTCTTATGGAGGTGATGAACAACTCGTTGTTAATGGTTACACCGATGCTAGTTGGAATACCGATCCGGATGATTCTAAATATCAATCTGGATACGTATTTACTTTGAATGGTGCAGCAGTTAGCTGGAGGAGTGCAAAGCAAAGCATTGTGGCGAGATCTTCAACTGAATCAGAATACATAGCTGCTTAGGAGGCTTCACAAGAGGCGATATGGATGAAGGAGTTGATTACAGAGCTCGGTGTGGTTCCAAGTGCGCTGGACCCAATGTCTATCTACTGTGATAACATGGGCGCCATAGCCAATGCACAAGAACCAAGGTCACACAAGAAGCTGAAGCATATCAAGCTGCATTTTCACGCTATTCGAGAGCATGTCCAAGATGGTGACATAAAGATTTGCAAAGTACACACAAATCTGAATGTGGCAGATCCGTTGACTAAACCTCTCTCGAGGGCAAAACATGACCATCACCAAACCGCCATGGGTGTTTGGCATATTACCATGTAATCTAGATTAGTTAACTCTAGTGCAAGTGGGAGACTGTTGGAGATATGCCCTAGAGGCAATAATAAAAGTAGTTATTATTATATCTTTGTGTTTATGATAAATGTTTACATTCATGCTTTAATAGTATTAACCGGAAACATTAATACTTGTGTGATTTGTATACTAAATTAGAGTCCCTGGTAATGCCTCTTTGTAATACTAGATTGTTGGTTAATAAGATGATCGTGGTTTCCCGATCATGAACATCGAGATGTTATTAACAACAAGATCATATCATTAGGAGAATGGTATGATGGACATACTCCTATAGATAAGCGTAGCATAAAGATCAAGTCATTTCAATAGTTTGTTTGCTATAAGCTTTCTGATACATAGTAACCTAATTCCTTCGACCATGAGATCATGCTAATCACCATCACCAGAAGGATACTTTGATGACATCAAACGCCACACCATAACTGGGTGGCTATAAAGGTGGCATTGAGTGTTCGGAAAGTATGTGTTGAGGCACATGGATCAAGAGTGGGATTTGTCCATCCATATGATGGATAGATATACTCTGGGCCCTCTCGGTGGAATGTCATCCAATTAGCTTGCAAGCATGTGACTGGCTCACAAGGTATCACATATCACGGGAACGAGAAAAGAGTACTTATCGGTAACGAGGTTGAACAAGGTATGTAGAGATATCGACGATCAAACCTCGGATAAGTAAACTATCACGAGAAAAAGGGAAATTGGTATCGTATGTAAGTGGTTCATTAGATCAAAAAAGTAATCATAGAAATATGTGGGAACCATATGAATTTCCATATTCCTCTATTGGTTATTGATCGGAGAAGTGTCTCGGTAATGTCCGCATAATTCATGAACCGTTGGGAGACACACTTAAGGATTCAATGTTGTTTAGTAGATATGGAATGTAAGTAGGGAGACCGAATGTTGTTTAGAGTCTCGGATGGGATCCGGGATATCACGAGGAGATCCGGAATGGTCCGGAGAATAAGATTCATATAAGGAAATTCCAATTCCGGAGTTCGGGAATGATTTCGATGTTTTCATCGGAGAGGTTCTAGAAGGGTCTAGAAGGTTCACCGGACCGGAAGGGTAATGGTTCATGAATGCGTCATGGTTAAGTGGAATGATTAGATCATGTCCTAGGTCACTTGGTTGGGCATTTGCAAGAGAGGAATTAAGCTCCAAATTGCAAGTCAAAAGGCAGGTTTGAAAAGTCAAACTGGAACAATAGTTCCCTAGTGGAAGAAGGAAAGAGTCCTTCCTTCTCTCCAACTTGGGTTTAGGGAAGGATTTAAACTCCCCTCTCCCAAGCTGTCGTCCCTCTCATTAATAGAGGGGAGGGGCTGCCCCAAAGAACCACAACAAGCCCCCCACCAAGCCATGCCCCCCCCGCGTCGATGACGCAACTGTCGCTCGCCGCTACCGCCTCGCGCCGCCGCCGACCCGTCGCCCTAGCCGCCGCCGACAC
Organism: Avena atlantica; assembly: GCA_910589765.1. Lineage (NCBI taxonomy): Eukaryota > Viridiplantae > Streptophyta > Magnoliopsida > Poales > Poaceae > Avena > Avena atlantica. Next base: position 111,052,138 of record OU342735.1, read on the forward strand.
CTCCTCCTCTCCAGTACTCTAAACCTAGATCGCAGAAATCCTAAATCCACCATAACCTGCACCGGATTAGGCGAAGCCCTGCGGGATCTTCCCTCTACTTATGACACCACGCCGTCGTGCTACCGGAATCGCGAGGGGAGAAATACAACCTCCACTGCCTGCTGAAACAAGGTACAGGAAGGTCTTCATCGAGTACCGAACGTGTGACTGACTGCGGAAGCGCTGCCGGAACGCAGCGCCGGAAGAATCGTCTACGCAATCTTGAGATCGGCAAGTGTACGACTACATCACCCATGAGAATCTGCTCTCGTTAACCGCTTTGGAATCTTCAAGGGTGAGTACTCTAATCAACTCGTTGCTACAATCTAGTAGATAGATCTTGGCTTGTTTCTGTGCATGCGGTAGAATTTTTTTGTTTTCCATGCTACGAACCCCTACAACTAGAGTGTTCTTCATGCTTAGCTAGTGGCAGATACTTTGTCAGTGGATCAGACACATTTAGATCCGTGTGAATTTTGATGACTCGCAATCGACCCTTCTCAGCATATTCACGAATGAGATGATACCCATCGTCCGATGTGCTTGGAATTTTGGTGAGACCTTGGTTTCTTAACCTGAGCCACTCCTCCACTTTTGCCATAGTAGATGTCTATGGGGTTAAGCACAGAAGGAACCACACCAAGTTTGGTGACGAACTTCTTTATCCAATATACATCCTTTGCACCTTGCGAAGTAGCCATGTACTCCGCTTCTGTTTTAGAATCCGCAACAGTACCTTCTTGGAACTTTTCTAGCTTATTGTTCCCCCATTCAGTGACGACTAGAAGGAGTCCGATTGCATAACATTATAGTTAGGAGGTAAGTTTATTCTTGCATTCAAAAGTATTATATTATCAAAACTATTTTTCCAAAGTATTATATTATCACCTACATTCAAAATAAAATACGGTTTTATAAATTAAATGAATGAGATGTGATGGTCAATGGAACTGTGGTTGGATTATATGGTAGAGAAAACCATGTGTAGAGTTTCTATTGGACCAGGTAAAGTAGACCTAGGATTAAGATAGCGCTGACCACATACCCGGCGGGTAAGTCATCTGGAATCTTTTTCATTTTGTATATCCTCGAATGACTAGGTCGGGTAGTATTCCTTGCGAGGAATGACAATGTGTGAGAGCTTGTAACTTACATATCATGTGTTGCAGAGTGATGGATCTAGTGTCTTAGATTATTTGACAATTAAACGATTGTTGTTGACTGGATTTATTTCAATAGGTGGATTGCAGAGTAAATAAGGCCACTGATTGGCAAGTCTTTAGACTGGACCTCAAGTCAAGAAAATTTGAACGGGATTCGTGGCCCACTTGTGTAACAAGGCTAAAAAAAATTGTGGGAGAAGTATCTCACTTTTGCAAAGTGTATAAAACGTGACATGTTACTCCATGATTTAGGAGGAACTACGATCACAACATGGAAAGGAACCCCGTAAAGTTCTAGCAACCCATAAAGACCGACAGACATAGTATTCTGAAATAAAACATACATTTTCAAGAAAACAATCTCGAAAACTCGCATAAGCCTAGAATCTCTGATCCATGGCAATAGAGATAGTGCATCAGACATTCATCTATTAGAACATGATGAGTACGCTCGTACTTAATATATTCCCTCAAAAGCTTTTGTTAGGTTATGAAGACAATGACGCGACTATAAACACGGAACTAGAACACGTAGAAGGGACTCTACGAGAAGATGAAGCGGGTCCAACAGAGATAAAGAAGTTAGATACTAAAACCAGTGATAGTGGAGATCCAATAAAACATAGATGTGAACCAAATCTCCAATAGAAACTGTCAGGAATATGCAACATGTATTCCTCTGGGGGCCAAAGGCCACAATATATAATACAGGTACAGGTGTGAATATGCAGGAAGCCCCCTAACATATGGGGAAACTACAATACAAATATATACATCTAACACCCTCCCCTCAAACTCATGGTGGATCCACAACAGTGAGTTTGGAGAGTAAGAAATCATGCTGCGCTCTGGTCTGTGCCTTCGTGAAGAAATCCGCCAACTGTAAATCTGAAGGCACATACTGAAGCGCAACAACCTGAGCCTGCACCTGAGCACGTGTATAGAAAGCATCAACACCAATATGCTTGGTAAGCTCATGCTTGACCGGATCACGTGCAACACTAATAGCACCTGTACTGTCAGACAAAATCAGAGTGGGTGTGGTAATAGAGACCCCAAAATCCGCAAGTAACCACCGTAACCAGGTCACCTCAGCAGTCAACAAGGCCAGAGCACGCAACTCAGCCTCAACACTCGAACGGGAAACCGCTGGTTGTTTCTTCGTCTTCCAAGCAATGAGCGAACCACCAAGAAACACACAGTAAGAAGAAAGGGAACGACGATCCGAAGGATCACTTGCCCACGTAGCGTCCGAATAGCACTGCAGCTGGAGGGAGATGGAACGAGGAAAGAAAAGGCGACGAGTGATCATACCACGAAGGTAACAAAGAACACGGAGAAGATGACTATAGTGAACGGTGACAGGAGCAGAAACAAACTGACTCAGAATATGAACATGTTAAGAGATGCCAGGACGAGTGACAGCAAGATAAACAAGACTCCCAACAAGATGACGATAACGCGTCGGATCAGAAAGAGGATCACCATCAGTAGGTTGAAGCTTAACATTAAGCTCCATAGGGGTCTCAATAGTGCGCTCATCCCCAAGAGCAGCACGAGCAAGAAGATCCTGAATATACTTTTCCTGAGAGATGTAAAAGCCATCATAAGTAGAGGAAACCTCAATCCCAAGAAAGTATCGAAGAGGACCAAGATCAGTCATAAGAAACTGATCACGAAGGCGAGCCTTAACAAAGGCGATATACTCAGAATCATCACCAGTAATGATCATATCATCAACATAGAGAATAAGAAGAGTGTGTCCACGAGGAGAAGTGTGAACAAACAACGCTGGATCATGAGCACTAGGGGAGAAACCAACAGCAGTCACTACAGAAGCAAAGCGCTCAAACCAGGCACGAGGGGCCTGTTTGAGACCATAAAGAGAACGCCGAAGACGACAAACCATCCCCTCGGAAACAGAATACCCAGGAGGAGGCTGCATATAAACCTCCTCACTCAACTCACCATTGAGAAAGACGTTCTGAACATCAAGCTGGGACACAGACCAGTGACGAACAGAAGCAACAACAAGAAGAGTACGCACAGTGGTCATATGAGCCACAGGAGCAAAGGTCTCATCGTAGTCACGATCATGCTCCTGCTGAAAACCACGAGCCACAAGACGCGCTTTATAGCGCTCAAGAGATCCATCAGAGCGGGTCTTAATCTTATAGACCCACTTACACGTGATAGGACGAACACCGGGAGGGGGAGAAACAAGATCCTAGGTGCCAGTGCGCTCAAACGCAACAATTTCCTCAGCCATGGCCAGTTGCCATTCAGGATGATGCTCAACATCCCGATAAGAGGTCGGCTCGGAGGCAACAGAAAGACCATACTGACTAGGAGAGTAACGGTTGGGGGCACGATGCTGACGAATAGGGTGAGTAGAGGGAAGCTCATCAGAGGAATACGACTCAGGAGATGAAGAAGAAGGAATAGCAGAGGAAGACTCCGGAGAACGAGGAGAACTAGGAGAACTAGACGAAGCAGAGGAGGACGGTGTCGAAGAAGAGACAGCAGGGGGTGGAGATCCTGAAGAGGACACAATAGGAGTAGAAGGAGGTGTGTCAGGAAAGAGAAGAAAAGAGATATCTTCCACCGGGTAGGTACCAGCGGTGTGACGAGGATAGAAAGGACGCGTCTCGTCAAAAGTGACATCACGAGAGATACGCATCCGACGACCAACGGGGTCCCAACAGCGATAGCCCTTATGCTCATTACTGTATCTAAGGAAAACACACTCAACAGACTGAGCGGTCAGTTTGGTGCTTTTGCGACGAGCAAGAAGGACATAGCAAACACAACCAAACAAGCAAAGCATAGAGTAGTCTGGAGACTGTCCAGAGAGGCGCTCAAGAGGGATACCACCCTGCAAAGCAGTAGAAGGCTGGATATTGATGAGGTAAGCAGACGTAGCAACAGCCTCAGCCCAAAAATGCGGCGGAAGAGAAGAAGCAATCATCATGGCACGAGTGGTCTCAAGAAGGTGACGATGCTTACGCTCAGCAACGCCATTCTGGGCATGGGCGCCAGGACAGGAGAACTGAGCAAGGGTTCCCTTCTCAGCAAGAACACCTCGCAACATCTGGGAGATATACTCACCAGCAGAATCAGCACGAAACACACGAATGGGGGTAGAATATTGAGTATGGACCATGGCCGCAAAACGTTGATATATGGAGAGCACCTCACTGCGAGAGCGCATAAAATACAACCAAGTGTACCGAGAAAAATCATCGATGAATAAGATATAGTAGCGATGGCCCCTTTCGAAGCGAGAGGAGCCAGACCCCAAACATCGAAATGAACTAAATCAAAAGGTCGCTGAGATACAGACGCGCTAGTAGGATAGGGAAGCTGAATCTGTTTACCCAACCTACAACCCTGACAATGTAAAGACCCATCTCCTGAGACAGATCCCAGAAGACCACGATGAACTAAGGACGACAGGCGAGAGTCACAAAGGTGACTAAGACGATGATGCCACTGCTGAAAGGAGCTGGTAGCAGAGGCGACGACCGGAGAGGAACTGGCAGATGTAGTGGCAGCGGAAGGAACACGAAGCCAGTCTAGCTCCCAAAGTCCTGAAGAGTCACGGCTGTGAGGGACAGCTCCAACCAGGGTCTTCGTGCAACGGTCCTGGACAACACAAGAATCAGCATCAAGAATGACGCGACAACCAGAGTCAGTGAGCTGGATAGCAGAGAACAGATTCATCTTAAGAAGAGGAACATGAGAAATATCAGGAACATAAAAAGAAGAAGTAGAAAGGGTGCCCCGACTAGAAACAGGAAGAGAGGTACCATCAGCCGTGAAAAAACGAACATGAGAAGGGAGAGAACGGAAAGCGGACAGAAAAGAAGACTCAGAGGTCATATGAAAGGAAGCTCCAGAATCCAGATACCATGGGGACGTACCTGACTATGTAGAAGGTGGTGGTCGCGCAGGGCCTGAAGAATCAGTCACAGAACCAGCAGTGCCTGTAGAAGAAGAGCCTGTAGCAGCAAGCAGACCGCGAAGACTCCTGATAATGTCCTGATCGGAGAGAGAAACTGCTGAAGATCCAGAAGGAGCCGACTGCCCATGGGCCTGGTGCTGCTGACGTAAACTGGGATCCCGTGTATAACAGGTGGCCCAAGTGTGGCCATCCTTGTTACAGTAAGAGTAGTGATGAATAGAACCACGGCGACCCTGACCATGAGCCTGTTGGTGCTAACTTTGGCCCTGAAACTGCTGATGCTGACTCTGACCCTGAACTGGAGGAGTGGGTAGTATCGGCGGCGGCACAGAGGACTACGGCTGAGTCGAGGGAGCAGACGGCATAGGAGGACCACGAGTAGCAAGCACAGATGGAACCACAAGAAGACCAGCACCACGGAGATGGGTCTCCTCAGCCCGAAGCTCAGACAACACCTTAGAGAGCGGAACACGACCACGAGCATTCAGCTAAGCACGCCGGGGCTCAAACTCCTGGCGGAGCCGAGACAGAAACTCATAGATGCGGTGAAACTCCAAATCCGAGCGCACAATCTGGCAGCACGAGCATGTGCCACAAACAACGGTACGAAGAGAATCAAGCTGACGCCAGATAGCAGCACTCTGAGTATAGAACTCATCAATAGTAGAATCACCCTGCTGGAGAGCATGCTCCTGGCGAACCACAGACAGGTAAAGAGCATCCCCAGACGGCTGATAGCGCTGACGAAGATGTGCCCACTGAGCGGCAACAATAGGGAGACTCATGAACTCAGCAGCATACTGGGGCAGAACACTGGAGGTGAGGACAGCAGCAGCACGAGCATCCTCATCGACCCACTGAGTGTAGGCAGTCAGATCATGACGATAGGCCTCGAGATCAGAAGAGTACTGCTTGAACTTCAGGTCATAGGCAGCAACAACACTGTCATCGGCTCTCTGAGCAGCATCCTTGGCCTCCTGAGAAGCATCAGTGCCGAGAACAATAGATGTCGGTGGAAGAGGAGCCACAGGAGCAGGGGGCACGGCGGACAGGAGACCTCGCCGGAGAGCACACCCCAAAGACGGAGACCGGGCATGTAAACGCGCATAAAGGCAGCGAAATCAGGGTAATTTGCGCCATCGAAGATCACCGGGCAGCGAGGAATCGCCACATAACCCGATAAGAAAGACATATCTCTCTCAATTTTTTTTCCGGTCAACGCTCAATCGATCTCGATCGAACAGACCAGCGGGAGGCCGACGAGGTCAGAGACGCGGGTCGGCGAGAGCAGGGACGAGCGCCGGCGGAGTATAGGCGGCGGCCGGTGGCGGAGCCGAGTGGAGGCGGTGGCCGGCGGCAGGGCCTAGTGGAGGCGGTGGCCGGCAGCGAGAAAGCGGCGAGCAGCAGCCGTGCAGAGGACGGCGGCGGGACCAGGGCGAGCTGACAGGCGGCGGAGGAGAGCTCGAGCCGGAGGCGCTGCTTGTAGGACGAAGAAGAGGAGGCGACGGCGGCTGGCGAGATCGGGACGTTGAGCTCGGGCGGACAGGGAGGCTGCTCGGGCGGACGGGGAGGCTTCGATCCAGGGAGTCCTGGTACGGGCGGCGTACAGGGAGACGCACGAAGTGGTTGCAGCAGGACGGCGCGATCCAGGGAGGAGTCGGCGCGATCCAGGGAGTCCAACAGCAGACGGCAGCGAGGCGGACCCGATCTACAGATTCAATCGGCGGCAGATCCGATCTATAGATGACCGGAAACAGCGGCGGAGACGTCGGATGAACGACGACGACAGGGACGGTGGCGGCTGTGTCAATGTTGCAGAAAATTTTGTCTAACCTAGCTCTGATACCATGTCAGGAATATGCAACATGTATTCCTCTGGGGGCCAAAGGCCACAATATATAATACATGTACAGGTGTGAATATGCAGGAAGCCTCCTAACATATGGGGAAACTACAATACAAATATATACATCTAACAGAAACTATACCTCTAGAACGTTGTTGATGAAGCATTACTCAACCATTAGTTATAGAGATAGATCTAGTGCTAGACTAATCTAAAAGTTGCTTTTTGGATTTTTTTAATTGAAAAGAACTTGCCTGGCAGACATCATTGTGCCAAGGAGATTTTGTATGAATCTGAATATGGATAATTAGTCATATCTTGGACCTGCAATATTTTTATTATACTACTCTATTGAAAGTAATATTCGTAAAAAGGTGTTTCGTGAGTGTTATGTTAATGACTTGCATACTACAACATAAAATAGTGTGCTGGATCGCTACAACACGATACATATTGCTTTTTACACTTGCATTTGGGACAGAGATGTCAGAAACCTTCACGTAAATTTCTAACTTAGTGGCATGTGAAGATATGTGGTCACGATTCCTCCATCAACTGCTTGGATAGAGCATTTTGTCCTAGAATATGCGGTGTGGCGGGGTGATTCCACTCATCATGAGAATATGTAACATTAAAATCAATATCGAGTAGGCGTTAAAACTTATGCAGGAGACTTGCCTTATATCTCACTATCTCATTGTTCTCATTCCATTTTCAGAGGAAAGCTCATTTGAATCTCCGAGGGAAGCAGCGGGAGGTGTCTGTATTGATTTTGTGAATACCTTCTATTTATTAAGCGAGGCAACTCCTTATACTGATCCTTCCGTTGATGTCAGTCAGAGCACTCAACAGTAGTCCACGGATCATTATCATATGGTATTTGCGATTTTATTGGAATATATATGTGTGTTAGGCAATCAGCGGGAGTTTATGAGTATTGGTGTAACATAAGTTTCCTCCAGAAACTAACTTGATGCTTGAAGATACATTCCCTTAAACAATGAACAATCAGATAAGGAACTGAAAGATATCGACAAAAATATAGCTATATACGTTTTTAGTCCCACATCTTGCAGCGTGGGAGCGTTTTAGTCCCACATCTTACAAAATAAATAAAAATATAAAAAAGAAGGGAATTGAACACATGACCTCTGCAATGCTAATCATCTCCTCAAACCATTAGGTTGAACAATGCTGATTGTTACACAAAAGAACGTAACACTTTTATACAATATAAGCGCGCACACACATAAAAATGCTCACATTAAAAGGACGGAACTAGTGATCTTTATTGATTGAGTGTGTATATCCGGGCTACATCTAAGTATTTATTTTGGATATTCAAAAAATACATATTCTTACGTTAAAAAATTTATAAAGGAATTATAAATTTTCAATCTGAAATAATTTGTGCTCTAGGCTACGTAGAAAAGACAAAATTAGAGATCCGGGTTTGCAAGCGGTGCACCTTCAAATCTTGTTAGAATTTCTTTTTTTTTTTGGCCCCTAATACAAACAATCCAGGCTAAAATTTTGCACTAAAATCTTATATCATTGTCCACATGTACGTAATTTTTAAGGTAATTTTGATATTTAGAATTGCATTTTTCAAATGTTCAAATAAAGGCCACCACGTAGCCCGAGTTTCAAAATAAAAGACATTCACATATGACGTATAAGATTATGCTAACAGCAAATATTATATGGGCATTTTTACATGTGGGCGCTTATATTGGATAAAAAGATTCCACCCTTTGTAGAACCAGATATCATTGCTTAACGTAGTGGCTTAAGGTGGTGAATAGGAACTCAAAGATCATAAGTTCAATTCACTCCCTTGCCACATTTTTATCTATTTTGTACGTCCCACATTTTTATCTATTTTGTACGTCTGCTAAAAAAAATGGGATGCCACAAGTTGACGAATTTGGTCAAAATCAGTCAAACTCGATGAAGTCTAATTAAATTGGACTAAAATGTTTCAGGGATGCAAGTTGTGGGACTAGTAGTGCTCACTTTGCAAGATGTGGGACTAAAACACTCCCATGCCGCAAGATGTGAGACTAAAAGTGTATATAGCAGCATTACTTTTTTGGCCAAAGAAATTATTACAGCACTACAAAAATAAAATGACCCATTTCAAGGCAACATCTCGTTTCTCCTCAGCTTGTCCTACCAGTGGTTGACCATAAAGCAATGCTAAGAAAAGGCATCAATTTACAAAAATCAATTCAACAGCGGCTTACATAGAAGAGCAATTTTTCGGAAGCCAATACTACCTCCGTTTTAAGGCTTAAGGCGTACACGCTTTTCAAAACAAAGTTTAACCAAAATAATTGAGCAACAAAATCTTGATTATATTGTACATAATTAGTACCATTGGATTCATATTGAAAAATACTTTCCAGTGATACTAGTTTTATACCAAAATTTTTCGTATTTAGAGTAATTCTTGGTCAAAGAAAAAACACACAAAACGAGGACGCCTTAAACCCTGAAATGAAGAAAGTACTATCAACTGACTGAGACTACTCTCCAATTTTTCTACTCCCTCCGACCCATATTAGTTGACTCATATTTGTCTAGATTTAGATAAATCTAGACATTGTTTGTATATAAGTTCATCCAAATTTTGACAAATCCAAGTCAACTAATATGAGTCTGAGGGAGTACTAGAAAACTGCATCAATATTTACAAGTGTCACATGAAATTATTCTGTCTGCCATCATCTCATTTGAATTGAATCCTTCCTAAACTCAGTAAATGTAAGATACCACCTTCATGTCCTTCGAACAAACTACTGGAAACAGAGCCTGAGCGAAGAGTCTTTAGCTACTGTCAGCGATGTCTTCCAACCTTTTCCCAATGACGTAGCAGTCATCCCTATTAGAATCATGGAGTTTAATGCAGAATACCTTGGCAAGATAGCAGAGAACACACAAGGTGAGGCTGCCCAACCATGCAAAACGATAAACTGTTGAGTTCACGGCGACAGATTACCCCAATCTTGTGAATATGCCCTTGACAATTACAAAGGGAACACCCAGAGCAGTGAGTAGCTTCATGCCAACAGGCACTAATTCATCTTCCAACAACCATATTAGTCTGACACTTGTAAGCAGCTCCCTTGCCAAGCAAATCTCCTCGTCCCAATTTTCTTCAATGAAATATGCCATGAAAGGGGGGATAGGATCAAACCCTCCCCAAGGAGCCTTCATCAACAATAAGAACATAACCAGTAAAATACCTTTGATTATCCAACTATAACCTAATTTAGAAAATTTTGGGTACCCTACAAGTGTGCCAGTTGCAACTTGCAAGACCAGTCCAATAAAAACTCATCATGGCACGGCCGGTGAGAGTTGTGCTGAGTGCTTTAGGTGACAGAGGAGATGAGAGGGAAACTATATGAGTTCAACAATGGGATGGGACTAGCTAGTAGGTACAAAATATACTGTGGCTATAAGCAAAACTTTAGAAATGAGATATCCTAAGCTGAAAATATGTACGCCCTTTCCTAAAAATTGAAAATATGGAAGCATCTATTTTGGTAATTCTCTTCAGCACGGGTTTTCTTTTTTTGCAGCGAGTACAATCTGAGAGCCATATAGCAATTTTTTCCGATATAATAATCCCATGTTTGGTACATATAGTGTTATATATTGATCCAAATTCTACAAAGTATATGCCAATTTCTGACGAGTGGAGCGAGGCCCATCGCCAGAGGCTTGGGCCAAGTGAAACGAATCGTTGAAGACCTAGGTTTCCACCGCTATATAAACCTCTTGTAAGCCGCCGGTTGGGATGAGTTGCATCTTTGAAAATCCTCGGTGTTGTGTAAACACTCCCCGATATAGTAAAGTTTTGTTGGCTGGCGTCCATGGTTTTTCCTCTCTTTGTTGGAGAGGTTTTTCCACGTTAAATCTATGTCCCCTTTGCTGTGTTTTTGATTTCGTTCTTCGTTATTTACTTGTCGCAATTATAACAAGTGGTATCAGAGTCCTAGGTTCAAATCTAGAGTTTGTGACATGTCGTCGTGGAAGTTTGATCTACCGCGGCTATACTATACCACAAGATTCTCCTTGTGGCAGGTGAAGATGCGGGCGATTCTCGCCAAACTTATGATTTTGATGAAGCGTTGGATGGATTCGGCGGAAATGATGCTAAGAGATGGTCCGACGAATAGAAGCGGAAGGACCGTAAGACTTTATCTTTGATTCAACTTCATCTGTTCAATTATATTTTTCAGGAAGTACTAGAGGTGAAATTTGTTGTTGCCATGTGGGCACAACTGGAAATGATCTGTGTGTCAAACGATCTAACCAGTAAGATGAACGTGAAGATGAAGTTGTTCTCGCATAGGCTACAAGAAGGTGGATCAGTAATGAATCACATATCTATTTTCAAAGAGATTGTTTCAGACTTGCAATCCATAGAGGTAAAATATGATGACGAGGATTTATCTCTTCTACTCTTATGTTCGTTGCATAGTTCCTATACAAATTTCTGTGATACAATATTATTGAGTCGTGATAAACTAACCCTTTCCGAAGTACATGATGCTATTAAACAAAGGGAAAAGATGAAAACTATGGTAGGTGCAGATGGGACGTCATCCAAGGCTGAGGCTCTACAGGTTCGTGGCAGGACCGAGTAGAGGAACAACAACAATGGCAACAAAAATAAGAGCAAGGACGACGGAGGTCGTTTAAAGTCCAATGGAAAGGATAAATTCTGCAGGTATTGTAAGAAATCTAGTCACTTATTGATGATTGTTGGAAGTTGCAGAATAAGGAGAAAAGGAATGGAACTTACCGGCTGAAAGATAAGTCTAAAGGTACTGGTAAGGCTGTCATTGTTTCTGATAGTTCTGATGGTGAATGTTTAGCCGTTTTTGCTACTTGTGCTTCTCGTGATGATGAATGGATACTTGATCCTGCATGTTCGTTTCATATTTGTTGTAACAAATATTAGTCCAGTTCATATGATTCTGTGCAGACGGGAGATTTTGTGCATGTGGGAAATGACAACCCATGTGAAAGAACATGTTTGGCCCCCATGTGTGGTTTTGGTAATTAATGACAATCTTTATGGAATAATGTGTGTATTAAGTTATACTTGTAGGATTTGTCCAATGGTATCTCTTGGAGCATGTGTTGGCTTCAAGGTCGATGAAATGAGAAGAAGATGTGTTGTGCAAGCTCAAAATGCGCCATCTATAGAATATATCATGTTTGATGCTTGCCATCCTCGGTGATCATGGATCGATGATGAGGAATTAAGAAAGACGTTTCATCTTGAGAAGGTCAAGTTCGTCTATATCGAGATCAAGTGGAATGCTCAAGGCAAAGGTACAATCTTGATAGGTTTTCCCTTTTGCCGGTCTCATGTTGTGTGTGGGAGACCGGGTTTAGGATAGATAACCGTACTATCAAGAGGGGCTCTCGAATGAGTAACTCGATCATATCGTTCGAAGAGAGCTCAAACCTTTGCATACTTGCATCATCGTATTTGGTTGTTATTTGGTCTTATCCATGTGAGGATAGAGAGCTTGTGGTAATATACATAACAAGCTCTTGTTCATCAAAATCGGATCTCTCTCTTATATCTTATTGCGATTTTGATCTATGCGGTTTTCGGTTTCTCACATTATTGTACTTGATACATTCTCACTTGGTGATAACCAATATACATAACAAGCTCATGTCGTCCTCTTTCCAACGCAATTGGAATCGGGTCAATCGGAGCTACCATTCAAAAGTTATGACCGTTTGAATATTTTTCTATTTGGTTTGAAAAATGAAAAGAAAAATCTTGCCTTGACCGAGCGGTACTGCCGCAGTCCAGTACCGCTCGGGCCTGGCGCGCGCGGCCTATCCTCAGTATCACCCGGCACCCACATCCGGCCCTACCGGACCGGCCCGGTAGTACCGCCCCGGTTGGGCCGGTACTACCGGCCAGTTTAGAATCGCCCAGATCTAGATCCAGCTCGCGCCCAACTGCTGCCGCTCATTCCCATACACGCGCTTGCCACCCCGCTCGCTGCCGCTCGTCCCTGTCCGCGCGCTCGCCCTCCGCATTGACCTCGCGCGCCGCTCGCTCGACCATGCGCCGCTGCCTTGCATCAGCTGGGCCCGCGCGGCCGCATGCTCTGCCTACTCGCTGCAATTCCCGCGCGCAGCCGCCTTGATTCCATCGCCACCTGGGCCCCGCACAGCTTGCCCCCGCGCGCGCCCTGCCGCCGATTCCCGCATGCATGGCCGCGTTGACCAGCTGCTGCGCGCGCTGGCCCCATGCGCATGCTCTGCTGCTGCCGCGCGCTGCTTCCTGCCCCATGCACGTACGCTGCCCACCCTGCTTCGTCTTTCTTGCAATTGTTTTGGCTGTGAGCGGTAATACCGGTTAAATCCGGTACTATTGGTTCAGACTAAAAAAAGCCTCAACGGGCAGATTTTCTGGGCTACTATTTATAGTTTTGTCCGTTTTCAGTTTATTAATCTTTTTCCTCATCTATTAGGCTAAACTTCGCCCACGCTTGCTTTAGATCTTGAAGGTTGCCTAATCTTTTCCCTCCAATGATTCTTGCCCATATTTGAGTGGAAGAGAGAGGAGATCTAGATCCACGTTTTGACCTAACCGATTCATCTCTTTGTGAGTGTATCTTTGAAGATTTAGATTTTGGGGGATTTTGTGTCTCTCTTTGATTCCTCCTATCTTGTTCCCTCAATATCTTTAGTAGCTTTGTTGGAACTTGAGAGTGAGAGATTTGAGCACATTTGTGGTGTTCTTGCCATTTGCATTTGGTGCATCGGTTTGAGTTCTCCTCGGAGGATTTGGTCTGTATGACTCATTGGAGCTTGTCCCTCTTGGGTTCTTGGAACCCTAGACGGTTGTGTGGCCTTGGTGGCATTGTGGCCTTTTGTGGTATTTGTTGGGAGCCTCCAATTAAGTTGTGGAGAAGTGCCTCAACCTTATGAGAGGTTCCGGTTGCCACCGACAAGTGCAACGATAGTGGAAGCGTGGATCGATCTGTTGGGGTGAGATTCACCGGAGAATAAGGGAGGCCTTTTGTGGCGTTGGTGGTTTGATACCACTCTCTCTCCAAACGAGATGTACTCCATGTTGGGAGGAACTCGGTAAAATATTGGTGTCCCCGCGTGCCTCGGTTATCTCTATACCCGAGCTCTTTACTTACACATTTTACATTGTTATAGCCTTCGTGCTTGAAGTAATATATATCTTGCTATCACTTTGTTGCTTGTATTGCTTAGCATAAGTTGTTGGTGCACATAGGTGAACCTTAGTTGTTCTAGGTTGTGCTTAACAAAGTAAACACTAGTTTTATTCCGCCTTTGTTAAGCCACTCTAGGAAAAGTTTTAATCGCCTATTCACCCCCTCTAGGCGACATCCGTATCCTTTCACCTTGCCATATTGTTTATGTTGGATCTGTTAAGATCCAGACACATGATGGCGTGACACGCACGTTGAGTGAGGTGAAGCACATAGAAATTTGATCTCCCTAAGTACCATGGATGTTGATGGATACAAGTATGCCGAAGGGCATAGAGTTCTGAAGGTATCAAAAGGTTCTCTTATTCACATGATAGGTGATATGAATTCTACTAAATTATATGTTCTTAGAGGTAGCACTTTGCCTGGTATTGCTGCTGCTGTTACTTCTAATGATTCTGATGATTGTGATAAAACATATCTGTGGCATAATATGTGTCTTGGGCATATGAGCGAACAAGGCATGGTAGAGTTGGTCAAAAGAGAGCTGATTGATGGTTGCAACTTGAGTAAGTTTGAGTTCTGTGAGCACTGCATTTTTGGTAAGCATAAAAGAGTTAATTTTATGCTTCCGTTCATACCACCAAAGGCATATTAGATTATGTGCATGCTGATGTATGGGGTCCATCCCATAACACTTCTATTGGTGGTGCTAATTACATGCTTACTATTATTGATGACTACTCAAGAAAAATATGGCCTTATTTCCGAAGCATAAATCTGATGTTTTCGATGCTTTTAAGAAGTGGAAATTTATGGTTGAAAATCAAACTGAGAAGAAGGTAAAGGTACTACGTACTGATAATGGTATGGAATTATGTTCTAACGAGTTTGAGGAGTTTTGCAGTAACGATGGCATGATCAAGCATCACACCATCCCCTATACTCCTCAACAAAATGGTGTGGTTGAGTGCATGAACAGAACCATCATCTCGAGGGCTTGTTGTATGTTGTCCAATGCAGGTATGCATATGCGTTTCTGGGCTAAAACAGCCAACTCAGCGTGCTACCTCATCAACATGTCACCTTCTATTCCACTTGAGAAGAAAACTCCCATTGAGGTATGGTTAGGTTCGCCCCCTGAATATTCACAGTTGAGAGTTTTTGGCTGCACTGCATATGCTCATGTTGATAATGGAAATTTAGAGCCTAGGGCTATGAAGTGCATATTCCTTGGTTATGGTTCAGGAGTTAAAGCATATAAACTATGGAATCCTAAAACTAAAATGATTTTGTTGAGTATAAATGTTGTTTTCAATGAATCTGTTATGTATCATGATAGCTTGCCATCATATCCATCTTATGTTGTTGTTGGAGAGGAGAGAGTTAGTGTGCAGGTGGAGAACCTGCATAAAACTGTTGATAATGATGCTATCGTTGAAGATACACATGAGGAAAATATTGTTGTTCAGCACTCACCTACTATTTTGCAGCAGCCACATGAGTCCATTGCTGCTAATAGAATGAGGCGTAACTGTGGTCCTCCTTCTCGTTTAATTGAAGAGTGTAATCTTGTTCATTATGCTTTGAGTTGTGCTGAACAGGTGGAGAACGATTCTGAACCTGCTACATACAATGAAGCCATTGCATCCATTGATCACGAGAAGTGGGTTTCTGCTATGCAAGAAGAGATGCAATCGCTTGAGAAAAATATCACATGGGATGTTGTGCGATTGCCTAAACAAAATAAGGTGGTCCGCTGCAAGTGGATCTTCAAGAAAAAGAAAGGTTTGTCTCCTAAACATCCTTCAAGGTACAAGTCAATGTTAGTAGCAAAAGGGTTTAGCCAGATTCCAGGTATTGATTACAATGATGTGTTCTCCCCAGTTATAAATCATAGTTACATTCGTACTTTCTTTAGTATTGTGACTATGCGTGATCTTGAGCTTGAGCAATTGTATGTCAAGACTGCTTTTCTGCATGGAGAGCTTGATGAAGAAATATACATGGACCAACCAGAAGGATTCATAGTGCCTGGTAAAAGGATTTTGTGTGCAAATTAAAGAAGTCTCTTTATGGCTTAAAGCAATCTCTAAGACAATGGTATGAAAAGTTTGATTCATTTATGATCTCACATGGCTTTGAGAGGTCTAAATATGATAGTTGTGTCTATATTAAGTTTGTTGATGGATCACCTATATACCTGCTGCTATATGTTGATGATATGTTAATTGCTTCCAAGGGCATGAAAGAAATCACTACTTTGAAGGCACACCTGAGAAATCACTATGTGTTTAATGTTTGTGGTTGTGCTGTTAGCTGGAAGGCTACGTTGCAGGCTGTTGTTGCATAATCTACTACTGAAGCTAAATACATGGCTATTGCTGAAGCTTACAAAGAATCTGTTTGGTTGAAAGATTTGTTTGCTAAGCTTTGTGGAGATGATTCTTGCATTACTTTGTTTTATGACAATCAAAGTGTTATATACCTTACAAAAGATCAGATGTTCCACGAGAGAACTATGCACATTGATGTAAAGTCCCATTTTGTTAGAGACATTGTTGCTCAAGGTAAATTAAAGGTATGCAAGATCAACATTCATGGTAATCCTGCTAATATGATGACTAAACCTGTTCCTGTTGCTAAGTTTGTGCTTTACTCAAACTTAGTTGGTTTAACTGATTAACCCAAGTGGCTATTGGCGTCGAAAGTATTTGCTTTGTTTGTTTAAAAATATGATTGTTGTTGATGCTATAAGAAGGAATTTGTCTCAAGATGGAGTTTGTTATATGTTGATCCGAATTCTATAAAGTATGGGCCAACTTCTGACCAGTGAAGCGAGGCCTGTCGCCGGAGGCTTGGGCCGAGTGGAACGAATCGTTGAAGACCTAGGTTTTCATTGCTATATAAACCTCTTGTAAGCCTCTTCGCAAAAAAAACCTCTTGTAAGCCGTCGGTTGGGATGAGTTGCATCTGTGAAAATCCCCGACGTTGTGTAAACGCTCCCCGATATAGTGAAGTTTAGCTGGCTGGCGCTCGTGGTTCTTTTCTCTCTTTGTTGGAGAGGTTTTTCCACGTTAAATCTGTGTTTTTAATTTCGTTTTTCGTTATTTACTTGCCGCAATTATAACATATAGGACAATAACTTCTGAGGTCAGCACATCGACAATAGAAGTAGCAACCCACCAAGGTGTTCACAATATTCTGCAATACCGGTCCCATGAACCAAGTGCCGAAAAAGCCTAGAGCTGGAACACCATCATCAGGCCATATGAAGGGTGACGGTAATAATAAATCAACCAGCAAACCGATCAAGAGAGGAGTGATGAAAACCTGGAAACGTGCAGCTTTAAGTTACTGGGCTGTAGCATAAGATAAACAAATTTTAATGAAGGCACCTCAAATATAATTCCTCGCCCATATGAAAAAAAGAAGATGTATCTCCAAAGCTAGAGGGCGTGTCCCTCGGAAATCATGCAGGCAAATGAATCTCTAGCAGCGGCAATAATAGTTGATATGATGCAAAACCCAAACAGCAATAGCAAACAGATCTAAAGGAAAAGATTTGCACAAGTAAGCCCAAACAAGATAAAACATTTAGTTCCATTGCTAAGCAAGTCCATTGATCATCTCTGAAAAATCATTACCATTAGATTTCAATCGATCAGCCACTAGCACCTGAGGGATGGCAAACAAAAATCTGCGCCCAACTGAGATTGAGAACAAAAGCATAGCAAAATTGAATATCACAACAGTTAACCATGCTAGCACCACATGTGGCATTGTTCCGACAACAACAAATCTCCTGGTACAATGTGCAAGAAGCGTAAGCATCTACACAAAAAAAATTGCAGCCAACACCTCTGGCATTGCAAAAGCCTTTAGTTAACTTAATGGTAAATATATGTCATATTATAAAATAGACGAAGATGCAGTCAGGCTAAAAGATTGCAGATTGTGCACCCTAAACGAATGCTATGGTTTCTTACCTTTTATCATTAACTTCATCATTGCTACGATATTGGTATTTTGGTGCAACATTGTTCCCCAGAGCCTCTCCAGCAGTGACATACCAATACAGTGTTACCCTCTCCACTAGCCACTCAAGGTATAAGACTGTATTGGCAATGAGAAACTTTAGATGATGAATGCCAGAGAGTGACTCCGCACAGTATAGCAGCCCTTGCCAAAATGGCGTGCCTTTAGCAGGACGGTCGAAGTAGCTGCCATTCACATATATTAAGATAGACGTGTTGAGTCACCAAAGGATGGCAGATACATCGGAGGAATAGCAAAAACAGGATACTTACGTGATATCTAGTGGGAACACTCCAGGTACCAATTGGACAGTAATTTTAACGGGAACAAGGATGACCAGAACAATAAAGTTATAATTTCGACAAAAAGACCAGGAAGTTTCTTGAAATAAAATTTGTAGAATGGTTTGCGGACATTATCGTGGACAAAGGGAATGGTGGCTCATGGCCTCAATATCTATTCACAAAAGAAGTACAACACTCGTTATACCCCTGAACTATATTGTGCATACATTATTGACATGATGGAAGATATAATACGATAGATACCTGATGAAGAAGTTTTGACAGTTTGGGGTGTAGACTCAAAATGATGTTTCCAACAAGCCAATGAAGAGCATTAGAAGCAACATATGATGCAATCAGAAGTTTGAACCTCTCTGACATTGTTGCACCAAACATTTTCGAGGTGCAGATATCAAGCAACCAACCGATGAGCAATGGGTGCAGTATAAGTATGTTCAGAAGATATAGACAAGTATTGGCAAGAGTAATCAAACAGACGATCCCTCTAAAGAATATACCACACAGACTTGTAAAGAAAATAACAATCATGAGGCGCTCGCCCGTCAAGTACCGACAAAAAGTAATCAACCCAGCAAAATTTACGCCCACAGAGAAGATAAATGCATACCCAAATAGAAGGACAGAAGCTGTTGAAGTATAGGAATCGACTTCATCCACGTTGCCAAAAGTGAAACATGATACACACCATACGATTGTCCCGTTGGAATTTGATGAGTTTTGGGTTGCTGGCCCATTAGACAATTCTGAAATTCTTTTTGGCCCACTTGTATATGGCAGCATATGACTGTGCTAGTGGTGCTAAAGTTTAGTCTCACATTGCTAGTTGAACGGGAGTTGGACCACCTTATATAATAGAGTGTTGCACCACTCACTAAGGTGTGACAAGGAGAGAAGCCCTCACACTCCTCCTTCGACGCCGCCCGTCTCGTCACGATGCGCGTGCGCGCCGCGGGTTGCGGGTTGCGGGAATCTCGCCGAGCCGAGCTTTATTTTGCTGGTTGGGAAAACTGATTATGAGTCATTAACGGACGCGTTAATTACAACTGTTTCTAGTTTTTATGGACGTGGGCTGAGCCCCACGATCTCCCTAACCTGCACTATATAAGCGTCTGCGCTAAACCTAATTGGTGAATCAATCCACACACGCGCCTACCTCCAGAACCTTGCGCCTTCCCATCCCGGGTTGCGGCGTGCACCGCAGATCGGGACAGTAGGCCTCCGGAACCCCACCTCTCGTGAACCTGTACGGGTGAGGGGCGATCAGGTTTTTGGGGAGCGCTCAAGCGTGACTACTGGCAACCACAACGTCGTCCGACGGCGAGTTCCCGAACAACGACTTCTTTCCAGACGTCAGCGACCTCTTCGACAACCTCAACATGGGTGACGCTGCTGCTACCGCTGCGGCTGCTATTCAGCCTACACTGTATGTGATCTTCAACTGTCTCTTTCGGATTATGCTAGAGTTCTTTGTTATAGCGTTTGGTGTAGATGTGATAGGTTTATCTTGTATAGATGTAATCTGTTCATCTACTTTGTTGATCTGCATGATTGGTTTTACTACTGTTTGTATGATCATGATTTATTAGTTTATTATTCAGATTAAATCATATGGATTATTGCTTATATTTCTAACATATCCTTCCAAGTGACAATGGGAGAAAACCAAAAATAAAAGCAAGGACCATGTCAACCATTAACACCTGATTCAACAAGCACATTGTTAGAATTTTCTGGAAATAGGTAAAAAAAGCAGAGCTCCTTCTGGTTGCTAAAAAAAGCAGAACAAATGTGAGCTACTCCCTGCCCAAAAGGATGCAGCTAAGCCACATCCATGTAGATAAACCCAGGATATAACATAGCCTAAAAGGGCAATAGAAAGAGTAATAAAAGCACCAAAAGAGCAAGCTTAGATCATTTTGATGGTGCACCTAAAGTAAGAACCGGAACAAATTGGCACATAGTCTTCCCACCGGTCTCTATCTGTGCTAATGGATAGCAGGCACAGTGGCAGACTAGGAGGAGTGGCAATGAACCAAACAACTCATACTAGCTTCTCCCATGTGACCACGAGACACCATCTCTAGAGGGTGGTGACCTTTTAGTGGTGTTATTTCTGTCAATGAACTGGACATATCGAGGATGGTACACTTTGAAGTGGATCCATACTAAACTATGACTAACTAGTATAACAAAATAAGGAAAACCATGAAAAGATGTCCTAATGCTCCAATTGCATAACACGATTGCACTAATTAGTGCTTTGCTACAACAAGAAACTAGAATGATCTTATTCCACCGTAGCATAAAGCAGACATAGGAATGGTGTTGGAGTCTAGGTTAGCATAGTAGTATTGTCCTAGGAGAGTCTAGAGTATTCTAGGGAGTGTTAGTATAGTAGTAATGTCCTACTAGAGTCTAGATCATTCAGTGTACGAGTGAAGATGTAAGGTTAGATTGTGCAATATATAAGAGGGTGTGGAGGTCCAAGGGACTAAGCCCATCCAAAAAAAATCTCCTGAAACCTACATGGTATCAGAGCTAGGCTCCTCCTAACCCTAGCTACCACTGTTCCACCACTGCAGCACCCATCCTGGCTCTTGTTGTTAACAACACTAAGCACATTGTAGTCACCTAAGCGGCGGGAGGCCGCACAAGATTGCTCTTTGCGGGCAGTAGCCACCTCATGTTTGCAAGGTGCATCATGCGATGCTTGGTTGCTGCTCTGCACTGGGTGTTGATTAGGAAGCTAGTTACATTGGTGTCCCGTGGTGGTGTCCTAGTGTATAAATGGAGTAGAGAGAAGAAGGCTTGTGCTATCCTAAACCAGAGTTGAAGTGGGTGCTTCTGCAGGGAAGAAGAGATTGAGGATTTGCAGTCTGCTTTGCTGCTGTTAGGTTGGAGCATATACAAGGGAGCGAAGCAGCTGCATCCTGGAGTGGAGAGAAGTACAGATGGCCTACTGAGTGAAGAAAGGAGAGTGATGCACGCGCATCTGCTTGAGGCTTGTGGAATGATCCAGAGGAAGTGTGTGAGAGAGAAGCTGCTCCGTGCTGGTATTGCTGTTTATGACTACCATGGAGATTTGGTTACACAGACTGCTGGTGTTTGAGGACAAGGTGAGCCCTCAGACAGGGGAGAGAATGATGGGAGTTGTATGTTGTGATGGTGAAGCCATGGTGCTGATAAGGCGATTGGCGCTGAGTTTTAAGAGTTGTCGGGAGGTGTGAAAATTGAGATGGCAAGCGAGGAGTTTGGTGATGACATAGGAGAGGTGGTGTTTATGAGGTTGTTCAGAGGGTTGAGGAAAGAAATAATAGAGGTTGTGGTGGCCGAGGTGAATATGGCCAGGGGTTTTCTGGAGAGACGGTAGAGGTAATGATTGAGACCATGTTGGAGAGGTGGACAGTATATGAAGAAAGGAGTAAATGTGGCTAGCTTGATGCAAAGTTTGTGCATGGTGATGTTGATGGTGAGACGGTTGTGGCTCTCTAGGAGCTGTTGTTGAGGTGAGGCAGCCGTGGCCTACGGGAACCAGAGTTGGTGAAGAGGAAATGACGATGCTCAAGCTGATGATGGAAGGCGTGTGGTGCCGCCATTGTAGGTGTGAGAAGGCGCATGGTTGGAGAGGCAACAGTGGACCAACACAAGAAGGATTGGAGGAGGCTAGCTTGATGCAGAGTAGGCGCACAGTGATGGTGATGGCTCCCATGAGCGGAGCTAGATGGTCGGAGTTGATTGGTTGCTTGATGACCACTAGAGCAAGAGCTAGAGTAAAACGCTCTCATGTATCTTTGTATGCTTGCAAGATAGAAATGTAGTGGTCCTAGTAAGTGTCATGGAGTTGTAGCAAGATGGTCATGGTGACTGACCCATGCCTATCTTGAGGGGAAGTGTTGGAGTCTAGGTTAGCATAGTAGTATTGTCCTAGGAGAGTCTAGAGTATTCCAGTGAGTGTTGGAGTCTGAGTTAGTGTAGTAGTACTATTCTTGTAGAGTCTAGAGTATTCTAGGGAGTATTAGTGTAGTAGTAATGTCCTACTAGAGTCTAGATCATTCCAATGTACGAGTTAATATGTAAGGCTAGATTGTGCTATATATAATAGGGTGTGCGCGTCCAAGGGACTAAGCCCATCCAAAAAAAATCTCCTGAAACCTACAAATGGGTTGAGAAAAAACAAAACAAGCATACCAGCGAGGAAACTTTAATAGAAACTATTATGGGTACTAGCGAGAGCGCAGCCGGGCAAATCTTGGCCTCCGCCGGTGGTGGGGGAGGCCTCCTTGTCCCCTCGCACGAGGAAATCGGCGCGGGCCGTCTTCTTCAGCTTGGGAGTGGAGCTACCGTTGGGAACCTCGGCATGGTGGCTCTCCAGCGTGGTTCGGCCACCGGTCTGCGGTGGTGGCGACGCGTTGGAGTAGCACGGTGTGGAAGACAACGTGGAGGTCCTTCTCCGGTCAGATCGGTGGCAGGACGGCGTGGAAACGCCCCCTCTTCTGCAGTGGCCCTTGTCTGCAGTGAGGCGAGGCGGTTGGCCGGCAAGATCCAGGCTCCGATGTCAGTCAGAGCCGATGATGGCGGCGTCCTAGGATGTCGTTTCCTTGTTGAAGGCGTCGTTGCTGCAATTACTGCCTCGTGCCCAAGGCTCTGGGGAAACCATAGATCTGGGTTTTTTCCGGATCAGATGATGACGGCATGTCGGTGTCGTTCACCCTCTTGAGGGCATCGTTTTGGAGCCCGAGATGCCTAGAGGGGATCAACTGGTGGAGAGGTGTTCCATCTATCACGTCGATGGCGGCGGGTCTCGGCGGCATGGTGCAGCGGGGTCTCGGCGGCGGGCGTGATGATGGCCAGGCGCAGGGCGGGGGTCACTGTCTGGCGTCATGGTGGCGCCGTCAGCAAGTTCGACAAAGTTTGTACAAATCTTAACCATGAAGATTGCTCGGAGGTTCGATAGTGCTGACGGATTCTATGGCATATACATGAGGTACTCGCTAAGAGTCTGCTAAACCGGATGGGCGCTCCCGTTTCGCTTAGAGGGTGTCTCGGGGTATGCGATATTCCCGGTTCCTAGTTGATGGATGGATTTTCGATGTTTTCCAGGCACAAGGCCCATTGACATGATTTTCACCTATTGTCGGGTTTGTAGGTGTTGTGTGGCGGCTTCGGGTTTTGTGATGTATGATCTTTGTACGTTCTTTGTTGAACGTTTTATAAAGCAATAAAGGTCGTATGCATCTCTTCGATGCAGAGGCCGGGGGTCACACCCTCCATTTCGAAAAAACTATTATGGGTACAACCTTAAACTCTACTCCCCTTATTAATCTTCATCAGCTTTACCCGAATATGGTCTGCCTAAAACAGCTCACTCAACCTTTCAGTGAGTATGAAATTTTCCAAGCGCTAAAAGATATTTCCAAAGATAAAAGTCTTGGACCAGATGGTTTTGGGTCTAGTTTCTATCAGGAGTGCTGGAGTTTTCTTAAGAAGGATTTCCTGCTTTTCTTTGAGCAGTTCTATCAGAGGGGATCTAAAGTTCGAAGGTATTAATAGGTCGTACATGATTTTGCTGCGCAAAATGAAAATGACAGCTCGCCTAACAACTTCATACCTATTTCACTTCTAAATGGTACTGTTAAGTGGATTACTAAAGGCCTAGCTGCTCGCCTCCAATCAGTAATCAAGCTCCTAGTTGATGAGGACCAGTCTGGTTTTATTAAAACTA
Organism: Avena atlantica; assembly: GCA_910589765.1. Classification (NCBI taxonomy): domain Eukaryota; kingdom Viridiplantae; phylum Streptophyta; class Magnoliopsida; order Poales; family Poaceae; genus Avena; species Avena atlantica. The sequence continues at coordinate 111,076,447 of OU342735.1, forward strand.
GATGCATTGCTGACAACTTTCTCTATGCTATGGATTTGGTTCGAACTTGCAGAATGAGGAAAAAAGGCGATGATTCTTAAGCTGGATTTTAGCAAAGCTTTTGACGTTGTTTCCTAGGATGCTCTCTTCTCCGTCATGCGAGTGAGAGGCTTTAATGATAGATGGATTATGTGGATTCGAGAACTGCTCTACTCGGCTAAAACAGCTATTCTTCTTAACAGAATACCGGGCAGATGGATTAATGTTAAAAGGGGTTTGTGGCAAGGTGATCCTCTATCCCATATTTTTTTCGATGTGGTGGTTGATGTGTTACAATATGCAGTAAAATTTGCTGCTGCTGAAGGCTTGCTGCAGCACCCAATTCTGGAGGATCAATCTTGCCCGGTCTTGCAATATGCCGATGACACTTTAATAGTTTTAAAGGGAGATGTGGAGCAGGCTAGAATTCTGAAACAAATTCTTCATAACTTTGCTTCCACCACTGGGCTCAAAATCAACTTCTCCAAATCTACCTTTGTGCCGATAAATCTTGCTTTGGATGAAAGTGAAGATATTTCTGCAATCTTAAATTCGGGGGTGGCCTCCTTTCCTCAAACTTACTTGGGCTTACCTTTATCGGATAAAAAACTCCCCAGAGAAGTTTTGTTACCATATATTGCTGCGATTGACAGGAGACTCAGCTATTCATTTAACTTCACCACACGTGGTGGGAGGCTCACTCTCACGAAATCTGTTATGTCTGCTCTGCCTACCCACCTTATGTCATGCATCAATCTACCACAATTGAGTTATTGAGGAGATTGAGCGGTTGTTGAGAGCCTTTTTTGAAAAGGTAAAAGTTCAACTAATGGGAGTGACTGTTTAGTTGCGTGGGATCATGTCACTAGAAGCTTCGAGGAAGAAGGTTTGGCAATTCAAAACATGAAGATTCAGAACTCATGTCTTCTAACTAAATTTATCCATGGATTGCATAGTAAGCCCAACTCTCCTTGGGCAAAATGGGTTTTGGCTGCACACTTCCAAGGCAAAGATCTTGAGGACCCATATGCTCTTCAAACTAGAGCTTGGAAATAGGTTAGTGTGAGTTCATTGATTTATACAGTAACTTGTGTGCAGCTTGGGGATGGAGTGACTACTTTATTAGAGTACGTATACGTGTATAGGCTAGAGATAGACTAGGACTCCTCATCTTGTACTCCAAGTCTCCACCTACCCCCATGTAACTCTATATAAACCCTCATAAGGGTCATTGCAATACAACACAATATTCTAAGGATTTAATATTTTTCACATGGTATCAGAGCGGTTAGTCTCATGGCGCGATCCTAGACCTTCCACCACTTCCGCATGCGCGCTGCCTTTGGGGAGATCAATCTCTTCTCCTCGGGGACGCGACACCTGGTCTCGATCAAAAATCTTGCCGGTTTCATAGACTAGATTAGATCGGTTTCATAGACTAGATTAGATCCAAATTTCTTCATAGTTTAGATCTATTTTAATTCCCAATTTTCTAGACTAGATCCGATTAAACACAAATAAAATCCCTATCTTAGCTACTCTCGTCCGGCGCAATCAGTGAAGAATTTCATTAAGCAAATCGATTCAGATCTCGGTGGGCAATGCCGTTACGCGTGTGGAGTCAGCCATGTGCGCGAGATCCCATCAGGCTTTGATCCTGGCCGATCTCCGTCGGCTGGCACAACGCATGCATATGTGCATGGACGATCAGCAGCAACCCTAGACCACGACTCGCTCGCAACCGGCTCGCAGCCCGGGCCGTATATCTTCATCAACTCCGGGATATGCGCTCGGACACGATCTCCATCAAGCCGAGTACATGAACTACACCATGTTTCGGAAAATTTCGTCTACATCGAGCCGCCTGCTAAGACCTACACTGCATCAAGACGGACTACATCGACCCGAACATCTACGTCAAGCTATATGACTACACCAAGATCTTCGTCGACTTCTACATCGCCAACAAAAATTATCGCCAAGGTCTACATCACGTGGTCGTACGCCGTCGCCATAGCCCGGCGCTCTGCTAGGGCGGTCACACAATCGCCTCGCCCGCCTGGTCAAAAACCCGTCGCCGCCGCCGCCGATCCTATGCGATCCGCCGCCGCCATAAAAACCTTGCCACTGCCGCTTGCCTTGTGCCTCGGCCGCCGCCTACAAAAACCTACAAGCAAAAGCCCGTCGCCGACACAGATTCCTGCCGCCACCGCCCAAAAACCCGTCGCCGCCGCAGATCCCTGCCGCCGCCGCTCAAAACCCGCCGCCGCCGCAGATCCCTGCCACCGCTGCACGAAAACCTAAAACCCTACGACACAAACCGCGCGCTCAAGAAATCTAGTCCACATATTGCATACTAAGCCCAACTCTCCTTGGGAAAAATGGGTTTTGGCTGCACACTTCCAAGGCAAAGATCTTGGGGACCCATCTGCTCTTCAAACTAGAGCTTGGAAATAGGTAAGTGAGTTCATTGATTTATACAGAAGTGTAACTTGTGTGCAGCTTGGGGATGGATCGACTACCTCTCCGTGGAAAGATAAATGGACAAGTAATGGACCCTTCTGTACATAATTCCCAGCTTTATTTTCTCATACCAGACCAAATATTTCAGTTGCTGAGTGCTGGGAGAATGGGTAATGGTCTCTTCATTTGAAACACATTACTTCTGATCAGGCTGAGCATGAGCGAATTACTTTGATCTCCTTCCTCAATCTCTGTACTTTGGATCCTTTGACTCAAGACAAGAGGGGCTGGAGATTAAATTCATTGGTCAACTTTTCGGTGAAAAATTTATACATGATTTGCAATTGGTGAGGAGCTGAAAATGGGGGTGCCTATTCCATATGGAATTGCGCCGAACCAAAAAAAGGAAAGATTTTTGCTTGGCTCATGATCAAAGGAAGGATAAAAGTGAGGACGGTTCTTCTTAAACAAAAAAATGTTAACAATGACCTATGCCCCTTTGGATGTCAGGATAAGGAGACCGTTCAACACTTTGTGTTTCATTGTCAGCACTCCAAGCTCATCTTGGACAAGCTGGGAATTCAGATGAACGTGTACGTTGAACTATCGAAGCAAATAAAAGAGTTCCAGAAAACAAAAGGCATGCCTGGGCTATGGTCATTACTGCAATCTACTAGACTATCTGGCTTTCAAGGAATAGGAAGGTTTTCGATGACATCGAAACGCCCGTTGATGTGGTCGCTACACAATGTGTTGATATGGTGAAGCTCTGGTCGCTCAGAGCAAGCAAGAAATAAAAGGAGACGGCGTTGGTCTGGACATTGGCACTTCTCTTACCTTGTTCCAGCAGGTAGCGGAGGTTGTAGATCTCCTTGCGATTCCAGCAGCACAACGGGGTGGTGGTGGTGGAGGTGGAGGAATAGATCCTACAGGGCTTCGCCTAAGCCGGAGCAGGTATGGTGGAGGAGAGAGGGCCTAGGTGAAGGGGTTAGTAGCATGGAAAACAAAAAAATTCTATCGCATGGACACACACAAGCCAAGATCTATCTAATAGATTGTAGCAACGATTTGATAGAGTACTAACCCATGAAGATCCAAAGCGGTTAACGGGAGCAGATTCTCGTGGGTGATATAGTCGTTCACTTGCCGATCTCAAGATCGTGTATACGGTCCTTCTGGCACCGTGTTCCGGCAGCGCTCACGTAGTCGATCACATGTACGGTACTTGATGAAGACCTTCCTCTCCCTTGTTTTGGCAGGCAGTAGAGGTTATAGCTCTGTCCTCGCAATTCTGGCAGCACGACGGCGTGGTGTCAGAAGTAGAGGGGAGATCCCACATGGATTCACCTAAGCCGGAGCGGGTATGGTGGAGTATAGGGAGACCCGGCGATCTAGGGTTTAGAGGGCCAAGGTTTAGAGGTGGATAGCAACTAGGGTTTAGCTATTCAGTATTTGTTTAGAGGAGGATCTAGAGGAGGTGACTTGGGGGGGCAAGGCCGGCGGCTAGGGTTTGTGGGATGAGGGGTAGGGGCGCCCTACCCTCCTTATATAGGTGGGAGAGGCGGTTTGTTGGGAGGGGATTCCTCCCTCAACTCCTCTACTAGGCCTGCGCAAGGGAGAGGGAGGAATCCTTCCTTAGGTAGGATTCCTTCCCTCCCTCCACTTGGATACAAATGTTGGAGTTTGACTTTTTCAAACTGGCTTTTTGACTTTCAAACTAGAGTTTGATTTGTCTCTTCTAATTGCCCAGCCAAGTGACCTAGGACATGATGCAATCATTCCAGTTTGTCATGACACAACCATGTACCCTTCCTACTCCGGATCGGTGGACCTTCTAGACCCTTCTAGAACATTCCGGTGAAAACACCGAAACCATTCCCGAACTCTGGAATTGGATTTTCCTTATATGAATCTTTTCTCCGGACCATTCCAGATCTCCTCGTGATATCCCGGATCCCATCCGAGACTCCGAACCACATTCTGTCTCTTTACTCACTTTCCATATCTACTAAACATTGAATCCTTAATGTGTCTTCCTACGGTTCGTGAATTATGCAGACATGATCGAGATCTTCTCCGATCAATAACCAATAGAGGAATCTGGAAATTCATATGGCTCCTACATATTTCTACGATAACCATTTACATATGATACCAATTTCCATTTGTTTCGTGATACTTTACTTATCCGAGGTTTGATTGTCGGTATCTCTGCATACCTAGTTCAACCTTGCCAAAGGTCAAAATAATATTTTTATCTTAGGGTCTATTATTAGTTATTAAAAATGAATAGACCTTGTTTATTAATCAAATAGGTTTTGTTTTATTTAAAAAATCCATTTGAATTTTTAATTATTTTCTAAACCAAATCAGTAGGTTTTATTTGGAAATAAAGAATACTTGGAAAACTTGTTTAAAATAAATAAATAAGTTTTGATGTTTAATAAAAATAGTAAAACTTTTATTTTTAATAAACTTGGATATTAAATCCTTATTATTTTATTTAAATAAACCTTCACTATTTTTATCAAATAGAAATGTTTTTATTTCAAAAGCTTGGCCAAGTTTTAATTTGGCTATATAAAATAATCCTTATTTATATTTCTATCTTTTCATCTATAAACCAAATCTTTTTATAAAAAGATTTCAAAATAGTAATTCCAAATATTTTATTTTCCTTTATTAAATGTTTATCTTTTTAAATCCCTTTAGGATTTATCTTGATCAAAATAGGTTAGAAGGTTCCCATTTGAATTCAAAAAGTTTCTTCTCACTCTGAAAATCAACAAACTTTTATTTTATTCATTTATTTTTCACATTACAAGATTTGGAAAATCTTGGGATGTGACAGGCTACCACCCTTAAAATAAATCTCGTCCTGAGATTTGGGAAAGCTAGGTGTAGCATCCCAGTTGTCTAACACCTGTAATGCTACTTGTTCTAGTAATAAAAGGGCCACTTCCTACATATAATTGTTGCATCATCATCATGTCATGCTCATGTCATCATGCCTCCTTGCATTTGGGCATCATATAAAACCCTTTTCATTTGGTTCTCATCTCATATGCATTATTAATTGTATTTGCCTGTTGATATTGTATTTGGTTCTTGATATATTGTTTAATGCCCAGGTTGAGTTGGGGGCATATCTCTTATTAACTCCACCACCTTTCTTTCACCACCTTATAATTCCACCATCCAACTAAATATGAGCTTGGCATTTATGGGTTTTACTTCTAGCTCATGTGGGTTGTGATGGATCCAATCCTTTTCCACATGTTCTCATCTTGGCATCATTTTGTTTTCACATTATTGATACATGAGAGCCACATGGCCACCTTTGCATGCCTTGTGAGTGGGACCCCTTTTCCTAGCTTCCATATGTGTGATTTTTGGGGTTATCATCATGTTGGGATATTTTTGTGGGCTTATTAAATACCTATTGGCATATACACACTAGCAAGTCCCAAATATAATCCAATGTGATCATCTCCTTATACTCCACTTGGAATTCTTTCGAAATTCTTTTGCTTGGGCCTTGCTCCACACTTTGGAATGCATAAGAAAATGCCATGTAAATAATCTTGTTTTCACAAAGATAAACATGGTATTAATTAATTATGCATGGCCCATGCAAGTACCCCTTTGACTTGACATTTGTTTTTATTTGATTTTAGAATGGATCATCTCTCTCTACCCCTTAGGCTTGGTCTTGTATGATCATGCCTAAACCTCATCACCATACCCATCCTTACCATCATCACCTTCTCCCCTTTTTCTAGTCTTGGTCTTGTTGGGGTTTTGGTTGGTGCTTGGTTTGGTCTTAACAAAAGAACACCCTAGCATCTAATCTTCCCCCTCTCTAAACCTAAACCCTAAGCCACCCCCTCTCTCCTTAAAACCCACCATAACCAAAACCTAGCTCTCATGTCCCCCTCTCTCTCGGCCTTCCCTCCCTCTCTCACCTAGCTAGTCCCACCGGCCACCCTCTCTCCCTGGCCACCTCTCCCTGCCCTAGCTACCAACCCCCAAACCCTAACCTAGCTCCAAACCTAGCTCTACCCGAGCCTAGCTCTAACCACCCGAGGCTACCCCCTCTCTCTCCAGCTCCCTCCCTCTCTGCCTTGGGGCCCTAGCCCGAGCCTGCCCCTGCCTCCCAGACCACCCTACCCCACCTGCCAGCTACCCATGTGACTGCCCTGGCTGATCACGTGAAGGAGGAAAGGTGGCACCGAGGCCACCTTTTCCATCTTCCCCTCCCCCACGCAAGCCCCCACCTGCCCCCGTCCTTATCTACCTTCCTCACCCCTCTAGCCTCCCCCAGATCCCATCCCAGAGGCCCTGCCTCGTTCCCCTCTGCCCTCTTTTCTTCACCGCCATCGCCGGCCGCCGTCGGTTCTCGCTCGAACACAGAAAACCAGGAGGCGGGCGTGGTGCTAAGGTTGTCGGGGAAGCCCGTGGAGTGCCTCTGCTTCGACCTGTGCACGGCCCCGCGGAGAGGAAGCCCCAGCACCGCCGGAACCGACGCGAGTCGACGCAAACCCTAGCTTCACCGCCGTCTGCCTCGCCGCCGATCCGCTGCTCGCCGACCCGATCCAACCCCACCATCGGCCCCACGGTGAGTCCCCAGATCCCCTAGACACGCCCCTAACCTTCGTCGCTTCCTGCCGGCGACGTGCGTGCCGTCGAGCGCCCTGCGTGCACCGGTGAGCGCGCACCGTCTGCCCGCTTGCGCCTCGCAGAGCCCTATAACCAGTCGCGCCCTCCCTCCTGTCACCAAGCGCTCACACACCGCAGCGGTAGCCGCCGCTGCTAGCGCTCCCGAGTCCCGCGTTCGACTCCTCGCCCCGCTCTGCACGCGCGCGTCGCACGCGTCTGTCCGCGAGCGGGCGGAGGAGAAAAACAGTGCACGGGCGCTGTTTTGCACATAACCCCCTGCGCTTTTTGCTGCATCAACCTGCGCTCCCCCTAAGCCCCACTGTCAGCCTCTGTGTGCGTTTTATAAAAAGGCTCCTCGGGTTTTGTTGAATCAACCCGCAGTCCCCCTTTTCCCTGTGCGCGTGTGTGGCGTCCAGTCAGCCTAGCCCCACCCGTCAGTGAGTGCGGCTGGGTCTGCCTGGGTACAAAAAGGTTTTCTGCTTGTCTGTTTTTATTTCAAACCATTTTCAGATTAATTCAAATTTAAAATAAATCTGTTTTCAAATAACTTTAAAAATATAAATCCAAATAATATAAATAATATATGTTTTGAGATCAGAAAAATGTGAGGAATTCAAATATGCCATTCAAAATATCATTTGAACACTTTAAATTCCAAGTTGGGTAAATTACAGCAAAATGCCACTAGAACTTAATAAATTAATAATTTTTGATCTATAACTCCAAATTCAACAAATGATATGTCTAAAATGATCAGCTCGACGAGACCTTTCTGTTTATGCTATCCATGACTTCAATTGCAGCATGAATCATATAAATATAAAGTATGCAGCAACTATTATGACAATAAAATGTGACCAAAACTCAATAAAATGTTACTTCTTGTGTTCTACACCTCACCCATGCCATGCTACTTTATTGCCATGCAACTTGTGCATCATTCATCATGGCATGATTGTTTGCTTGATGCATTTTATTCCTATGCTTGTGCACTTTATTTATGTTGGCCCTTGTTTGTTTGGTTCTTCTTCGGATAGACTCTGAGCAGGGGATATATCAAGAGAACCAGGAGCACTACCCAGATCCGTCTCTCGCTTCGACTGAGTTGCCAGGCAAGCACTACCACATGCTTGCATACATACAGTACCTATTGCCTCTATCTTATTATTGCATCATTGAGTCGCGATTGCATTAAATTGAATCCCAAGTATTGCATAGCCTTTACTTTTAAACCCCACCAAGCTTTTTTCTCCATCCCATGAGCCGTTACTACAGGAGTTGTTTGAGCCATGCGAGTCGTAGAACAACATGTGTAGGGTATGTGAGTGTCTGTTGGATAACGAGGTACCTAAACAACTTAACCTGAGTAGTAATGGGATAACTAATGAAAGTGGCACCGGTGAGCAATATCTGCTATTTGGTTTTTCCTGCTCACTTGTGTCCCGTAGGACCCCGAGTACTTGATTCCTGTTCCTTGATTTATCGCGCTATCCACATCCGGAAGGCTTATGGGACCCCCCTGAGCCAGAGCTTGATTCCGTCTTATTTCTTGGGGCCACAAACTAGTTTGAGGTTTTATTTACTATCCTGTACTTATGCCATGCTTTACTGCTTTATTACGATTGTGCGAGGAGCACACTGTACTGTTTAGGATCGGGACACGATTCCGCGGTGTCGACAAGCTCAGTTTTGGGTTCCCAGTCGTTCACAGCCGTCCATCCAAACCTCGGGTCCGTCTCGGAGTCAACTAGCTTCGTTGCGGGTGTACTCCAAGGGGTGGCCCCCTGAAATATTTCTGAATCTTGTGATTGCTTTGTCGTGAAGGCCTCGTTGGGTTTTGATTTGGTTTTTCCGAGGTTGATCGAGTGTGTGTTGCTAATTGTGCACCCCTGCAGGGTAAAACTTTCTGAAAGCCGTGTCCGCGGTTATGGACGACTTGGAGCACAGTTTCTCGATCATAGACAAGCATAACTAAAGTACCGCTTTTAATTTGACTAAGTAATTGACTAGTAAATAGTGCAACACTCATGGAATGGTTAATAAAACTGCCAACGGATGGGAGGGGTTGTTCGTCCGCTTCCTCGTCGGTAAGCGAGGAGGAGGATGGATCTGATGAAATTACTGTTATAACCGCTGTCATTAAATCACGGACATCCGTCTATTTTTGGTTAGGCGGATGGTTAGCGTTTATCTATAGAACTGCTAGGGTTTACCTTTTGCTGCAATTGCGTCACCCTAGGTTGTGTCCCCTTTAGAGGCATAAAGACTTGCTGAGTACCCTTAGGGTCTCACACGATAAATTATTGGTTCAGTTGAACAGGTACACTCGCAGGACGGATACTGGGTGGAAGAGGCGGATGATCTGGGCAACGATCGTGCGGTGTAGAGATTCCGGGAACGGGGATCCGTGAGATCTGTGGGCGGGATGTGCTTATTTCTGTGGCATCTTATGCCGATTTTCTTCTTATCCGTACTCGGACTTGTTTTGCCGCTTCCGCTTGATACTCTGATGTGTGATGTATGAGGAATTATCCTAAAATACTATATCTATCTAGGTCATTTGAATCTTGCCGTATGGCGTTGCTATATTTCCTTTCTTTCTAGATGGAATGGCTCTGATGTACTTTTGTATGGTGGCTTGCATACATACTCATTTGTGTATGTAGTTGATCCCTTCGCCTGCCGATTATGCCGCCCGTACAGGTCCCGATGAATTGGAAGTGGTTGGGACGGCCGAAAGGTCTACCCGTGAGTGGCTTTTGGGGCCCCACCGTACTATTTCAACCACTACCGTTCATCCAGGCTTGTATCTAGGAGCGTAATTCACCGAGGTAGTTACACTAGGGTTACAAGTAGGCTCAAAACATCTAGGGTACTACAACCCTTAAAATTTTTCAAACTAAATTACATATTGGCTTGCTTGGGATCTTGGGGAACTTCTCTGGGCAAACATTTGCATAGTGTCCTTTGTTTCCACACTTGACTCATGGGCCAAGGCTGAGATCCTTCATAGGCTTGTTTAACTTGTTCTTCATCTTTTCTGGACAATTGCTTGCATAATGTCCGGATTCTTTGCAATTGAAACAGTTGATATCTTTGAGTTCTTTATGTGTGTCTTGTGGACAAGTTGCTGCATAATAGCCTAGCTCTTTGCAGTTGTTGCACCACACTTGGCCAATTTCCTTATACTTCCGGTTTTCTGGGCATTCACTGGAATAGTGTCCCATTTCCTTACAATTATGACATTGCACATGGCTTTTGTCCTTCTTTTGCTTCTTGGGTTTCTCCAAAGCTAGGAGTGCATCCAGTTCATGTTGTTCATATGTTATCTGGTAGGTAGGGATGTCTACATGTTTCTTGGACCTTCTGTTGCTCTTTGGATAATTTATATGCCCTTTCTTTGGTCCTTTGAATTGGGTTGTTTTGCTTGGAGGTATAAGTGGTCCTTTTCCTTTGTCTAGAATAAAATTTCTGTCATCCTTGTTGTCACAAACTCTTTTGGAATAGTTGTCTTCCATGTTGATCATTTTATTAGTCACCTTAAGCATCAATTGGGCTTGAGTTTCCAAAAATCCTTGCAGGGTTGGATCTTCCCCACTGGTGTTGGCTATGAATTGAGCTGTCATTTGGTTCAACTGGTGTTGGGTTGCTATGAGTTCTTTCATGCTGTCCTCTTGGTTGGTGTTGGTGTCATCAACCTTGATGTTGGAGTCTCTTGGAGTAGTCATCTGTTTGGGTTGAATGAAGATTAGAATAGGCAAAATATTTCTAAGGAATCAATTCTAATCACACACATCACAATTCACTCAAGCAATGTGCAAGCATTCACAAACAATTTTTCACTCAAACAATGAAGTTCAAGCACAAACTTAGGCAACCAAAAATATTTTGTTACACCACCTAAGTTGGTGTGTTTGACTTAACTAAAATATGGTGGTCCATCTATATGGTTCACTTGTGTTCTTTCCATCCTTCTTGTATGAAATCATGGTTTCCTTAGGAAAAATTCTTGGTCACAAAACTTCAAAGGTGATGATGGCTCCTTCTTATTTTGCATTTCCTTAGTCCACATCTTGAGCAAGATTTCCTTGTCTCACTTGTAGTCCTTAGTGGGTATGCTGAAGATGTTGAAGTCATTAGAGTTGAAGAAGTTGAAGTCATTAGAGAAGAAGTTGAAGTCATTAGAGTTGAAGATGCCCTTTGCACATGGTGAAGTCTTGGGTCATGGGGTAGGTTTTTCCATCAAGTTGAAATAGAAGAGATGTAGGGTCAAAACCAAAATGGTTGAGGAAAGAGTTTACAAGATTGTTTGTAAATAAGTTTTTGGAACAATAACAACTCCTATTTTTATAAGGGTTTTTGTCCAATCCTAGGGTTACAAATCCTACAGGCAACACAATGCTCTGATACCAACTGTAAGGGTCCCAACCTTTAAATAAGGTAGAGTCCCCTGTGTTTACAACGCTAGTCCCTGGATCAATAGCTAGCATCCACAATTAAGGTGAAATATCAAGAAACAAAGGTCATAATATAACTTTATAACCATGAATAACATAATTTTATTACATCTTACATAGCTCATTTGGCTATTACATTACATTGCAGAGGAATAACTATAAGCATGGGGTCCTTCATCTTCAAAGTGCCACAGGCAAACATGTTGGTTGTAGGCTTTGTAATCCTAATCAATCAATCTTCACAAAAATCAATCAAACCTGCAACATTACAAGTTACAACCACAAGGGTCAATACATTTGAATTGTATTGGCAAGTTTCACTACTATGTAGAATATAAGTGGATCCTATCATTACATGCATATTTGGCTAAGTAGGGTTTTAGGCTCATTTGCAGAAAGCAATAATTTATCCTATCTTTTCAAATGGTTTTGTTTCCTTTGTCAAATCTTTCGGAACTCCTTGGTAAATCCCCAAGTGTCTTTGTCAAATTCCCTTGAGTTCCATAACTACTCAACAACGTCGAATCCTTAAGTGTGTCTCCCTACGGTTCGTGAATTATGCGGACATGATCGAGACACTTCTCCAAACAATAACCAATAGAGGAATCTGGAAATTCATATGGCTCCCACATATTTCTACGATTACTTTGCGATCGAATGAACCACTAACATACGATACCAATTTCCCTTTGTCTCACGATAGTTTACTTATCCGAGGTTTTGATCGTCGGTATCTCTGCATACCTAGTTCAACCTCGTTACTGATAAGTACTCTTTTCTCGTTCCCGTGATATGTGATCCCTTGTGAGCCAGTCACATGCTTGCAAGCTAATTGGATGACATTCCACCGAGAGGGCCCAGAGTATATCTATCCGTCATATGGATGGACAAATCCCACTCTTGATCCATGTGTCTCAACCAATACTTTCCGAACACTCAATGCCACCTTTATAGCCACCCAGTTAGGGTGTGGTGTTTGATGTCATCAAAGCATCCTTCCGGTGAAGGTGATATGCATGATCTCATGGTCGAAGGAATTAGGTTACTATGTATCAGAAAGCATATAGCAATTGAACTATTAAAATGACTTGATCTTTATGCTACGCTTATCTATAGGAGTATGTCCATCATATCATTCTCCTAACGATATGATCTTGTTGTTAATAACATCTCAATGTTCATGATAGGGAAACCACAATCATTTATTAACCAACAAGCTAGTATTATGAAGAGGCTTTACTAGGGACTTCAATTTAAGTTTACAAATCACATAAGTATTAATGTTTCCTTGTTAATACTATTATAGCATGAATGTAAACATTTATCCTAAACACAAAGATATAATAATAACTACATTTATTATTGCCTCGAGGGCATATCTCCAACAATAAATCCCCCAGTATGTTAGCTAACTTTCTTTAGTTTAACACTTATTGATTTTAGCAACAGAAGGTCTTCGAAAAAATTGGTTTCTACCTGCTGGTCTGTTTTGACAAATTTCTGCCATTATTTGCATTTGCTTCTTATTGATTCCTTTTTGGAGGTTTTTTGGGAAATTGAGCTTTTTGAAAGAATTTCTACAGTAGCTTGTGTTTTTTTGAAAAGTTTTGCTGTTCTAAAGCTCAACCCAAGGGTATATTATCTTTTGAATACACTAATGTTGCTAATGAAGAATTGTGTGAAGTTTTTTATGAAGGGAAATTTTTAGGTGTACAGAAAGAATGATGTAATGAGATGAAGAATGGACAAAAGCTCAAGCTTGGGGATGCCACCCCATGTCACTGCAAGAAATATTCAAGAGGTACAAGCGTCAAAGCTTGGGGATGCCCAAGGCATCCCCTTCTTCATCAATAAAAATCTAAGGTCTTTCTAGACACTTCATTTTTATTGTTTCATGCAAAGTTGTGTTGTTCTTGGAGCGTCATAGTTTTATTTTTGGTTTTCGTTTGCTTATTTTGCTTGAGTAAGTTGGTTGATCACATCACACTTCTTTTGGAGAGAGACACACCTGTTTTCATTGCCTAGAACACTCTAGTTTTCATTCTTATTGTTTATGACTGTTCTCTTTTTCTAGCACTCAGTTTAGCCTTAGTTTTCTTGTGCTTTTAGCTTAGAACTTTTTAGTTCTTCTCTGTGGATTTGTGAGACATTGTCACTGATCTTTATTGATTATTATCTTTGTGAGTTGTTTCAAATAAGTTGATTGGTGTTGGAAAAGAGTAGAAAGTTTCATGCTTATAGTGGTACAAAGTGAGCTTGCTTTGGCTGTGGCTTAGGCTTTATCATGTCATGTTAGATGTTGCTTTGATCATATGCTTAGTGATTATTTCTGTAGCATGACTTGCTCCAAATCATTGGGAGTGTTTAGTGTGCCTTGAAAGAATCATGCATTGTTTTAGCATACAAAAGCATAGTATTGTGGTATTCTCCTTTGATGCTTTGTTTGGGTTGACTTGGCACATGCTCACACCATGTTATGACTATGAACAAGTCACCATAGCCTCTATGATCATTTAGTCCTTGACTTGTAGTACCACTCTATGTTTTCATTAGTAATTTTTTGTCACTCTGCATGATTATGGCCATTATTGCTCTCTTAGTTGGTTGCTCCCAGTCTTTTGCTAGCCTCCACTTGTATGAGTAAGTTCTACTCATGCTTACAACTCCCAAGAAACCAAGTTATTCCAAAGTGTCCACTATAAATTCCTATGCATGGTGTGTTACACCATTCCAAGTATATTCTTGTTTTCAGCTATCTTCCAATTAAAAAGTATTTTGGTATGTGAAAACTTAGTGATTAAAGCTTTCACGAACTTGATAGCACACTTTATATTCCTTTCCCCTAATAAACTTGAACCATTGTGTCATCTATGTTGTATATGCTTGCACTTATATGTTGGAATTAGCAGAATCGTGCTGTCACGGGGAACGTTTTCAACATTGCACTTGTACTTTGTACATAGTTGATATTATGCTCTTTTGTGTATGGATGTCGCTGGTGTGAAATAAAAAGGGAGCTTGTAAGTCCATGGAGTTATGTATTTTGTGTTAGAGAAACGCCTCCGCTAGCCTAAGCCATGCCTAATCATGGTGGAAACTTGCAGCATCACCATAATGAGCAATCTGTGAAGTATCCTCAATAAAAACCTATGCAAATAGCAAATAAAAAGACCGCTGAGATGCTCATTGTCTGCTTGCCTTATCATTTTGGTTATGGGATAACTCCTGTACCATGTGCAAGGGGTACCCCGTTGGCGGTTCTCTATGATACGCATGTACTTACTATGACAAGAACTTACAGGTGACTAAAGTTGAGTAGCATGAGGTGCGGCCCTCGTATTCAAGGGACATGAGATTGCCAACTTATACTTTGTCAAGCATATACTCCATAGTTTGTTCACTTTAACCTTAATCACTTCAAGATGCTTATGATAGGGGCAATGAGGGCTGAAAGCTAACAAGTACCATAATTTTTGGAAGCTCTTTTTGAAACTTGAAATCCCTGCTTCCCTTATGAAGGGCCTTTCTTCCACTATTATATTGAGTCCCCACCTTCTATCCATAGGCACCAATTATGAGAGCATAGTTGCCATTATTAGTTCTATGTGCATTGCCCCAGTACTTACTGATTGATTCATATTGTTGATATTACTTGTTCTTGTGCTATTTGTATCTAGTCACTCTTATGAACTTTGAAGGTGTCCTATGCATTTATGTTTTGCTACTCCATGAGGGACAAGCTGAATGCCACTATGCCATGTTTTCTGTATGTGAAACAAACAAACTTTTTCAATGCATGTTATTCATGATCTTTGTTTGTAACCTTTCATGTTGCATGCATAGTTGCTATGTCTTATTGTTAGAACTTCATCTTTCATGCTCATGTTTAGAGTTCTTTGATCCTAGATTTCAATGCTTGCAAATGTTTTGATCTTGGTTTTGATGGTGCATGTCACCTCAAAAATTATTAGTTTTTATCACTTACCTACTCGAGGACGAGCAGGAGTTAAGCTTGGGGATGCTTGATACGTCGGAAACGTATCTATAATTTTTGATGTTCCATGCTTGTTTAGTATCTACTTTGCTTTGATTTGTCTGCACTTTGAGGTATTTTTATACACTTTCTGGTACTAACCTATTGACAAGATGCCATAGTGCCAGTGGCCTGTTTTCTGCCGTTTTGGTTTCAGAAAGCTAAAAATGAATATTCTCGGAATTGGACGGGATAAAAGCCAAAGTTCATATTTTTCCCTGAGCGATATGGAAAATCGAAGACGAGACAGAGGAGGACACCAGGGTGGCCACACCCTAGGTGGGCGTGGGTCCCACCCTAGCCGCGCCCACAGGGGGTGTGGGCCCCCTGGCCCTCCATTGACCTTGCATCCTTCGCCTATAAGAAGCCTCCGACCCAAAAACCCTAAATCATCTGGCGGAAATCCACGATAACCTCCACAACGCCGCCACCACCGAAGGGGAGATTCAGGGGACACAAAGTCTCTGTTCCGGCACCCTTTCGGGAGGGGGAAGTGCCTCCGGAGCCATCTCCATCGATCTCCACCACCATCTCCATCACCGTTGCTGATTACCATGATGAGGAGGGAGTAGTTATCTCTCAAGGCTAAGGGCTACTGGTAGCTATGTGTTCATCTCTCTCTCTATGCATGATCTTGTTGTGGTCATGAGCTTTGTAATCAAGTAGATCTACCTTGCTACTCAAGTGCTTTAATAGATCTCTGCTCTCCCCATGTGTGTGAAAGTGACAGCGTGCACACCATGGTGGCACTTAGGCTTGAGTATACATAAATACTCATTATGCTTTAATAGATCTATGCTTTTCCCCACGTGTGTGACAGTGACAGCGTGCACTCCATGTGTGGAACTTAAGCTAGATTACATATATATTCATGAATTATATTTGGAGTTGGATGTCTTTATGAAATTGTGGTGTTTGTTGGAACCATTTAGCGATCAAGGTGACACTGTGGGGTTATCTAGATGGGGAAGACGGACTTTGAGGAGTGCTGTTATAGCCCTACCATGGATTATAGTGTCCAACCGGAGAGTAGTTAAGAGTAGTATCATGAAGAGAGGATATTTATATGAGAGAGTGTTCAGTAGTGAAAGTATGATCCCTAGGCCTTGTTTCTAAGCATTTAAACACCGTTTGCATCTAGATCTGTTGCATGTTTGTTTGCTACTTTCTTTATTTCAGGTTGCCACACGTTAACCCACGACAACAACAAGTCAGAAGCTATTTTCTGGCACCATTATCACTTGTATTTCACTATCTCTTCGCCGAACTAGTGCACCTATACACCTAACAAGTATATTGGGTGTGTTGGGGACACAAGAGACTTCTTGTATCTTGATTGCAGGGTTGCTTGAGAGGGATACCTTTGACCACTTCCTCCCTGAGTTCGATAAAACTTGGGTAATCCACTTAAGGGAAACTTGCTGATGTTCTACAAACCTCCGCACTTGGAGGCCCAACAACTATCTACAAGAATAGAAGTGCGTAGACATCAAGTACCTCTTGTTTGTTGGAGTCAGTACCTCGATGAGGTAGTAGATTGGGCGTTGGACCCCGTGGGTCTTGCCATCCTTGGGTCGTTCGACCACGAGTACGGTGCTTACCACCTGGTGCGTAGCTGCGATGTATAGCAGCAGAGGTTCTCGCTCCTTTGGTGTGACCAAGAGAAGCTAGGTGGAGAGCAGTCGCTTGATGTCCTCGAATGCGTCATCAGCTTTGGGTGTCCACTCGAACTTGTCCGCTTTGCACAACAACCGGTAAAAAGGCAGGGCCTTCTCACCCATGTGACTGATGAATCTGCTCAGCGCTGCGATCCGCCCAGCTAGCTGTTGGACACCTTTGAGGTTCTTCGGCTTCTCCATGGTCAGTATGGCCCTGATTTTCTTTGGATTCGCCTCAATCCCCCATTGGGAGATGAAGTAGTTGGCAGATGGGACACCGAAGGCGCACTTTTCTAGGTTTAACTTGATCTTGTTGTGGTCGAGGTTGTCGAACGTCTCGTGGAGATCGTCGATCAGCGTCTTTGCCTCCTTGCTCTTGATTACTATGTCATCGACATAGACTTGGATGTTGAGACCGATCTGGTTTTTCAGGCACGCCTGCATGCACCTCTGGTACGTGGCACCTGCGTTCTTCAGCCCGAAGGGCATGGTGTTGTAGCATAACACTCCGAACGGCGTGATGAACACCGTTTTCTCCTAGTCTTCGACCTTCAGTCGAATCTGGTTATAGCCTGAGTAGGCATCAAGGAAGGAGAGTTTCTCGCATCCTGTAGTCGAATCGATGATCTGATCGATCCGTGGTAGGTGGAAGTGGTCCTTGGGACAGTACTTGTTGAGCGATGTGAAATCCACGCACATCCGCAGGATGTCCGTGTCCTTTTTGGGGACCATCACGATGTTGGATAGCCACTCGCTCTCTTTGATTTCCCAGATGAAGTTGGCATCGAGCAGTCTGTTGACTTCGATCCTAACGGCTTTGCCTCTTGGCTCAGACAGTCATCAGATCGATTGCTTGACTGGCCTTGCATCAGGGAACACATTGAGTGCGTTCTCGGCGAATTCCCTAGGAACTCCTGGCATGTCCGTAGGACACCAGGAGAAGATTTCCTAGCACTCACGGAGGAATTCGAGGAGCGCGCTTTGCTATGCGGGGCTGAGGTCATTGGCGATCAGTGCCGTCTTGGAGGCATCCGTCGGGTGGACCTGCACCTTTTTGTGTTGACCGTGGAGTCGAACGACATATCAGGTGAGTTCTTCCTGGAGACTGGGGGTGCCCCGTTGTCTGTCACCTCTCAGAGCCTCGTGAGCTCCTCCTGCATACCGAACAACTGTGAGATTCCGTTGAAGTCTCTATCGCAGTGGTCGGATCGGGTGAAGCTTCCTTGGATGGTGATGACGCCCCTAGGTCCTGGCATCTTCAGTAGTAGGTACGCGTAGTGCGGTACCGCCAGGAATCGTACGAATGCCACGTGCCCGAGGATGACGTGGTACTGTGATGGCCAGTCCACCACTTCGAACTCTAGCCGCTCACGCCTGAAGTTTTTGAGCTGGCCGAAGATGATGCCGAGCCATATTTTTCCCAGAGGGTATATGCCCTTTCCTGGGACTATGCCATGGAACATTGTGTCTGATTGTTCTAGGCTGCACAGCGGGATCCGCAACGCTGCGAGGGTGTTGGCGAACATCAGGTTGATGCCGCTGCCGCCGTCCATGAAGACGCGGCTCATCTCGAACCCTCCGATCTGCGCCTCGAGCACCAGGGCATCATGACCTGGGCGAGGGATCTGACGTGGGTGATCCGAACGATCAAATGTGATGCAGGACTCCGAACAACTGAGGTACTCAGGGATGGCGGGTGGAGAGGTCACGGCCAGGCTGACTTGGCGGGTGATCTTCTTTTGCACCCTGTTTGTTGTGCGCCCCTTCTGGATCATCAGGGACCTCTTTGGCGGCGGGTACCCTCCTATGCTGTTGTTTGGCGCGGGTGTGATTGCTGGATTTGATGGTCCAATGGGTGGTGGTGGTGGAGGAGCTCCATGGGCGATGTCACCTGGTGCAGGTGCGGGCCCAAATCCAGGGTTTACGATCTGGCATCGCATTTGGGCGAGGCCCTCGTTGAGCTTCTAGAACTCGTGGTAGTCCTTTAGCATGTGGCTGTCTTTCTTCTTGCCATCCTGCTTGTCGATGTAGAAGTGGATGGTGCAAGGACCAGACAACTTGTCATATGCCGAGGGTTTGTCATCGCGGCTGCGACGTTGCCACGTTTGTGTGGGTCGCCCTCCATCGCGGAAGTTGCCTCCACGGTATCCGCTGCTGCGATTGCCGTCGTTCAACGTAGCCAACCGCAATCATGTCGACTCCATCGCGATCATCGTAGACACGCGATCTTCGCTTGATGCGGCGTTCTCGCCTGCGGCCGTAGTCGTCCTCGTCATCCAAATGCGTTCAGAGGAGGGAATCCTCGCCATCTGCCCATCAGTTGGCGATGTCCATGAGGTGGTCAAGCGTTTTGGGCTTGATGCGACCAAGTTCTTCCTTGAAGTCCAGTCGCTTGACACCATACTTGAAGGCATCGATCGTCCTTTCCTCGGAGATGTGTGCGGTGGATTTCTTGATGTTGGACCAGCATAGTATGTACGAGCGAATGGATTCGCCGGTGCGTTGGGTGCAGGCGCGTAGTTCCTCGATCGAGGCTGGCCTCCTGCTGGTGCCCTTGAAGTTGCGGATGAAGCTGTATGCCAGTTCCTCCTAGCTTCGGATGGAGCCACAAGATAGGTTGCTGAGCCAGATCCGAGCTATGCCTGTCAGCTGCAGTTGAAGGCATTGTAGGGCGGTGCTCTTGTTTCTGCCATGCAGTTTGACGGATGAGAGGTGGTCGCTGAGATAGGCCTTTGGGTCCTGGGTACCGTCGAACTTCGGAGTTTCCGAAGGGAGCTTGAAGTTTTTCGGCATTCGCATTTGCCGGACAGATCTGCTGAAGCATATGGCTCCGCATAGCTCTCCGTCATCTTCCTCATCGGATTCGGTCAAACACGCGCGCTTGGCACGTGCCTTGTCGATCTTGTGTTGGGTGAGGTCGTTTCTAGCGCCTTAGTCGCTGCTGCGGCGCCGCGGGCTCCTGTGACGTCGGGGCAGGTTGTGCTTGTCTTCTTCGGATAAGGGAGTAGGGCTGCAGTTGAATCTGATCGTAGCTTTCTTTGTTGGCTCCACGGGAGCTTTGTTGTGGAGCGCAGCTCCGACGATTTCGAGGCCTGCCAGTGTGGACTTATGCATGGCGCTCTTCGGGTCGTCCGCTGGAGGCGGGTGGGACGCGAGATAGGTGGTGGCTGCCATGATCGCAGCCTGTGGTGTTTTTGGCATGATGTTGCCGTTGGCGTCCATCGCCATGAAGGACGCGTTGAGAGTCCTGGTAACCTCGCGTCATGCGGCGGGGTCCATGTGCTCCGTGTGGGAGCGATGCTTGTTGGCATGGTTTCCGTGCGAACTAGAGGCACCAGCGGCAGAGAGCGCAGCTCGCCGCATGCTAGACTCTGAAGCCGCCTGCTTGCGTTTGTCGAGCTCCTCCTACAGTTTTACCTGTCGGTTATGCTCGTTGATGAGGAGGAGGTGGTAGGCCATCAGAAGATCCCGTGAAGCATTCACAGGTAGGATGACGTTGTCCGCCACAGCTTCGCATGCCTGGCGCCATCCTTCCTCGCTAAGGTTGATCTTCTGGTAGGCGTTAGTGTCGCCTTCGTTGGGTCTGAGCGGCTGGTTTCGCCCGTTTCCTCCATTCCTAGCTTGCGGGTTGGGAGGTGGATTTGATGTACTCGAACCTGGTGGCAGTTCCGATTCGTTTTGGATGACCACGGTGCATAGGTAACACCCACGGACTGGATCGCTGCTGCCGCAACTTTCGGATCCAGAACCGCAGGTTCCTTCATCCGAGGGAGGGCTGCATAGATCTGATTTGCAGCTGCTGCTGTCGTATGACTCGTCTATCAGCGTTGACGTGCGTAGGCGCCAATGGGTAGGACCCACAAAGCGGGCCTGATGGATGGTGGTGGCACCCGCTCTGGGAGACGGAGAGTGTCAGTGTGCCCCACCTGGAAGCAGAAGCTCCTGAACAGCATCTCGAGCCCGTCCCCGACGGATTCGAAATCCCTCATGGTGGCCGGCGAGTGGGCGATGAAGTCGAAGGTGCCGAAGAGGAGGTGATTCTCCGTCACTGATGAGTTGTAGATCGCTCCGGATGGGACCGTCACGATCGCACAATCAGTGTCCCCGATTCCCACAGACGGTGCCAATTGACGAGGTTCGATCTCGTCAATGCCCATTGTTATGGACTTGGGTTTTGGAGAAGATGGGGATGCTGGAGATCGCGGAACGGTTAATAGACAAGCAACACGGGGACACGAGAATTACCCAGGTTCAAGTCCCCGTAGGGAAAACCCTACTCCTGCTTGTCTGCTCTTGATTATGGCGGAACCGAAGGTTACAGGGGTGCGCAGATGCAATCTGGTGTGAGGTGTGTATGAGGTGAGTATTGTCCTCCTCGCCGTGCCCTCCTAGCCTTTATATAGATAGGCAGGTCGCGAGCGCAGGTCGAGTCGGTTATAGATTAGGGTTTGTACCCTTTGAAATTTTATCTATTCTAGTCTTGTTCTCCAAGGATCTAAAGGCATCATGGGCTTGGGCCACCCGAAATCTCCACAGGCCGCGTATCTTGGCGTGTTCCCTCCCTTGGGCTGGACCAGGTATGCCAATGTTGCGTACCCGTGGGGTATAACCATGTCAGCAGGCACGCTGATGGGCATGAAGGCGCTCTTGTGATAGTTGATGGCAAGCCCTGTCGCGCCTGAGAACTCCCGAAGTATGTCTCTCAAGCGGAAGAGCTGACGGGGATCAGCGCGCACCAAGAGCAGTGTGTCATCAGCGTACTGCACCACAGGGCACGGGAGATCGTCCGCCGGGGGTGGAGGAGACGATGCTCACTGTCCTTCAGGATCATCTGTCGTAGGAGGTCAGCAACTATCAGGAACATGTATGGCGAGAGAGGGTCCCCCTGGCGCAGCTCGTTCCTGCAGTTGATCCAACGCCCTGGGACCCCATTGAGTAGCACAACAGCCTTGCCGGTTTCCAGGAGGACGCGGATCTAGGTACGCCATCAGCCACCAAATCCATGTGACCGTAGGATCGCATCGAGGGCGTCCCAGTTCACTGAGTCAAAGGATTTCCTGAAGTCGAGTTTAAGGGCAACCGCGGGACCCCCCGAAGGCGACAACACTAGACCATGTCGGTGGCATAGAGGAACCCATCGGTGATACAACGCCCCGGATGAAGCCCGTTTGCTCATATGCCACCAACTCTTCAATGAACCACTGGAGACGCGAAGTCAGGATTCTCGTGAGCATATTGATCACACAGTTCTGGAGGGAGATGGGCCGAAAGTCGTCTGTAGTGATGACATCGTCAGTCTTGGGCAGCAGTGCAATGTAGGCGCGGTTCAGACCATCGAGACCCGTGCAGCAATGGTAGAATTCCTCAAGGAAAGCCATGAGGTCGGGGGAAACCGTGGACCAGATACCGTGGAAGAAGTCGGGACCAAAGCCATCGGTCCCGGGGCTACCGTCTAGCCTCATCGCCCACAGCGCCTCCCGAAGCTCCTCGAGCGTAAAGGGGGCCTCGAGCGTGGCAAGGCCAGGCACACTATTGAGCAGCAGGCTAGGTTCACGATGCCAAACGGGAGGGGGGGAGGACTCACCCAGAAGACTCATGTAGAAGTCACTCAGGATACGCTCCTTCCTGGCGTGGCACGAATCGGCACCCCGGCGGCATGGAGCACCTTGATCTGGTTCCTGCGCAACCTCGTGGACGCCCTGGCATGGAAGAAGGCGGTGTTGTCATCACCAAACTTGCAAAGCTTGAAGGTGAAGCGCTCCTTGCAGTATAAGTCCATCTATTTGAACATACGCGAGAGCTAGAGCTTGACCGCTTTGCGGAGCAATATCTCATGGGGAATGGGTACGGAGCTCCTCCACACGGTCCAAGAGATCGATCACAGCTCGACAATTCGCCATGACGCCAGGGGGTCATTTTCTGGTACGAGCCCATTTTTTCGAGGCGGCACGTTCCCATTTCAGTGACCTGGATATGCACCGGCCCGTGGAGGGGAGGTGGTTCCGGGGGTCAGCCCACACAGTAGCGATATTTGCCCGGTAATCCTCCGAGAGGGCCCATCCACGTTCAAACCCGGTGCCAGCACAAGGGGCACGTGATCCGAGGGCGTCCGAACGAGCGAGCGATGACATGAGTTGAAGAGCACATGGTGCCAGCTGGGGTCGATGAAAGCGCAGTCAAGACGCATGAGAGTGGGAGACACGCGCCCGTTGGTCCAGGTGAAACGCCGATCGAGCAGCGGGAGTTCCTGGAGAAGGAGGTCGTTGAGCACTTTGTTGAAGGAGTCCACGACGGAGGCGTCGAAACTCCCATTATTCTTATCCTCCTCACACCGAGATAAGTTGAAGTCACCGGGGACGAGCCAGGGGACCGCAACAACGGATGCCATGGCTCGGAGTTCCGCTAGAAGGCGACACGGAGATCAGAGTGGCAGGGCGCATAGACGTTGGTGACTGCGAATTGAGTCCCGTCAATGGCAAACTCGAAGAAGGAGGTGAGCGTGTATGCTCGCTGATCATCCTTGATGTGAGAGGATGACGAGGACCACCACGCGGTGAGCAATCCACCAGACGCCCCGTTCGAGTTTTTGTACATGAAGGAGGCGAAACCAGGCGGGAGGAAGGCCGACGCTTTCCTCAGGGATACGTTGGTTAGCTTCGTTTCTTGAAGGAAGATCGGGTCCATGGGGTGCGCCGAAAGCCCGTGTTTGACATCGGTGCATTTGTAATCGTCATCGAGGCCACGTACATTCCAGGAACCTATGGCAAGTTTTTTTAGGGGGACAACTTCCATATCTAACATAGAAGTACACCTCTACGGGTACGCACGCGGTGAGGCGTGGCGTGCTGTACAAACCAGGCACAACGACACTGGCCAAAATACAAGGGCATACATTGGGGGAGGGCACACTCGACACAGCACGACGACCTGTACAATTAAGCCCACAGTCTATCCTAGGACAACAGCAACAGAACGTGCGTGCCCTAGTGTTGGCAGCAGAACAACTAACACACTTATATACACGACCTGGGAGAACCAGAGGATCCATGCAGAACCTGACGCCGCACGCACCTCCAGGAGCTAGCACGCGACTCATGGGGCACCGTTCAGCACCGGGACGGCCGCGATGGCACTGTCGACATCCTCGAGGGGCAACTGGCAGGCCTCTCCGACCGCACGCACCTCAAGGACGGTGAGAGGTGGCGGCCATGGTAACTGTGAGTTGTTACTCTAGTTGTTTTTGTTTTCATCCCTAGTATGTATTTCGGATTTTGTATCGTGACACATCGCGTCCTGTCGTAATGTGTCATAGGTAGTTGTTTTCTGTCGTAGAGAAAATAATAGGAGCCTGATACGTGCATGTTCACGTAGAGGCATAGTTTCTAGTTGTAGCTGATTTGGTCAGTCCCTTCCCGATCTTCCGTGGGATGGCACGGTCATGTGGATAGTGGAGGGGCTTAGCGATGGGATCGGTCACATTCCGAGATACGTGGATCGACTGAATAAAAGGAAGGCAGAAAAGACGCTGAAGTTTTTTAACGCGTCGCAAAATCTCTCTGTCCCCTGTTGCCATCGTGTGTGTTTTCAGGTAGAGGTTCAGAGCGACGAACACTTTGTATCCCTAAAATCCACGAAATCGCATTGAGCTTAGGTCTAGGATCTGTCAATTGGTATCAGAGCCAATCATATTCTTGGAGGAGATTTGGTGGCGGAGCAGCCGGTGGCGTTGGAGGTGTGATGCCGAAGAGCGGAGACAATCCGTCAGGAAAGGCGGCGGCTTCTGACGCAGAAGCGAGCGGAGGTGCGCTCGTCATTAGGGCCTCGCCACGCGGAGGTGTACTGGTCCACTATCCACAACTCACCGATACCAACTACGGAGTGTGGGCAGTGAAGATGAAGATCATCATGTGCACCCTTGGCTGCTGGTCGACCATCGACATCAAGGGTGATTATGATCAAGTCCGCGACGAAGATGCGTTCACCGCGCTCTCGCAGTCGCTCCCGGATGCCATGGTGATGGCAATCGCCGAGTACAAGACGGCGGCCGAGGCATGGGAGGCGATTCGCTAGATGCGGGTCAGCGAGGACCACGTCAAAAAGGCCCATGTCAAGCAGCTGAAGCGGCAACTCGATCGGCTGGAGATGGACGACACCGAGACTGTTGCAGAATTCGGGTAGAGATTGACTACCCTTGTCGCCAAGGTTCGATCCCTAGGTGAGAAAATTGACGATGAAACTGTTATTGAAGTTGTGTTCAATGGAGTGCCAAATAGGTTTGCAGATGTTGTGAACACCATTGAGCAATGGGGAGATTTATCCATGATGCCGGTGTCTGAGGTTGTTGGGAGGCTGGCTGCGTTTGAGAACGGCCAACGAGGTCTCCGCCGGAGCGGTGGCAGAAAAGACGAGCAACAGATGCTTGTCACCAAGGCACTGGAGCAGCTCCTAAAAGGCAGAAAGAGGAGCGACAGTGCGGGCAGTTTAGGTCAGACCGCTGGGAAGAAAACCAGTGGCCATGGTGATCACGGCAAGACTGGCAAGAACTCAGGCAAGGATCGTGGGAAGGAGAAGAATAAAGGGAAATTCGACATCTCCAAGGTTCGGTGCTATAACTGTAGAGGTGTGCTTCGGTCCCCCACCCTAAACTTAAGCTACATGGGCTGTCTTATTTTATTGACCGGTCGAAACCCATATCGAGATCACGTCTATCTCTGTATATGTGTATTTAGTCGAATTGGGTATAATCCACGTTCTGGTTGGCTGATCCTACCTCCTATTATCGAGATCTACGTCTTTGTATGTTTTTTTTTGTTGTTGTTATATAACTTCTGATTTTCGCCTTCTGCGGCCACATGAGCATACGTATATGGTGAGTATACGTCTAAGAGGATAATACGGAGTTCGGGTGGATTCATACGGTCCTCTAAACAATCGAAATCGAATTTTTGTTTGTCAAAATTTGAAAGAGGGGGAGGGGGCGGGGTAGGGGACCGAAGCAAAAGTGATAACTGTAATGATTTTGGTCACTTTCAGTCAGACTGCCCTGAACCAAAGAAGGAAAAGGCCAATCTGACAAAGGAAGATGAAGATGGGCCTACCCTACTATTGGTCGAGACACTTGAGCTGTCCTAGGCCATCGGGGTTGAGGGCGAGCAGGTGATGCTGCATGAGAAGAAGGTGGTGCCAAAGCTGTCAGGAACACAAGATGTGGCCTAGTATTTAGTTACCGGAGCAAGCAATCACATGACAGGGTGCCAAGAGAAATTCGCTGAGCTAGATCGATATGTGAATGGAAAGGTCAGCTATGGAGACGGCTCGACCGTGGAGATCTGTGTAGAGGATCGGTGTTGATGCAATGCCTCACAGGTGATCACCGTGTCCTGACCGATGTCTACTTCATCCCAAAGTTGCGAAACAACATCATCAGCCTCTGTCAGTTAGACTAGGTGGGCTGCAAGTATGCTGCAGAAGATGGTGTCATGCAGGTCTGGGACAGGAACAGGACATTGCTGGCCAAAGTAAGACAAACATGGAACATAATCTATTTGTTGAATATTGAACAGGCAGAGCCCGTCTGTCTGATGGCTTGTAACAATGATAAAACCTGGTTGTGGCACAAACGATACATGCATGTCAACTTCCGTGCAATGAAGGAGCTAGCTCGTGGTGAACTGGTGCATGGAATGCCACTAATAAACCAGATGGATTTGGTATGTGACGGCTGCATGCTTGGCAAGCAAAAGAGACTCCCATTTCCGTCATCAGCGAATTTCAGAGCAACTGATCGCTTGCAGCTGGTCCATGGAGATTTATGTGGGCCCATACCGCCATCCTCTCATTGGGGAAGAAAGTATTTTCTCCTGCTTGTCGATGACATGGCACATTTCATGTGGGTGGCTCTTCTGAAGAGCAAAGATGAAGCATTCGAGGCGGTGAAGAAGTTTCAGGCTGCTGCAGAGCTGGAATCTGACTGTAAACTGAAGGTTTTGCACACAGATCGGGGAGAGGAGTTCACCTCAAACCAGTTTGCGGAGTATTGTACTGAGCTTGGGATAAATCATCACCTAACAGCACCCTATACCCCACAGCAGAATGGGGTTGTAGAAAGGAGGAATTAGACGATGGTCAATATGGCAAGAAGCCTTATGAAGACTATGGCAGTGCCCGACAAATTTTGGGGTGAGGCGGTTGCTACTGCCGTCTATCTCCTGAACAGAGCTGCCACAAAGGCCCTTGTCTCCAAGACCCCCTATGAGGCATGACATAGGAGGAAGCCGAATGTTGAGCACCTACGCATCTTCGGGTGTGTGACTCATGTTAAAAAGGTGGGCAAGCATCTCTCGAAGCTAGAAGATCGGAGCTCATGCATGGTGTCTATCGGATATGAGGCACATTCCAAGGCATATCGAATGTATGACCCGGTTGAGAAGAAGCTTCATGTTACTCGAGATGAGGTGTTTGAAGAAGATTGCTGGTGGGACTGGTTTGCTAACCCATCAGATGAGAACAGTGCTACTAAGCCAATGTTCAGCGTGCAACTTCTAGTCAGGGACGTGGAACCAACTGGAGAAGGCGAGGAGGGAAACAGAACCCCTGCAGCTAAAAGGTCGCGGCAGAGTACTGTCGTGGCAGAGAAGACACCCAACTCGAGTGGTGGCACGACATTGTCCTTGGATCCGCAGTCTCCAAGCACACCAACGGTGCAGGCCACAACTAGCTCAGCGCGTGGAGATTCAAGCTCATGGTCTGAACCGTCTGAAGGTCCTCAAGGCAGGCGAGCACTAAATGAGATCTATGAGGAAACAACACAAATTGACCCTGCATATTCTAGACTGTGCCTATTTGGCATGGAGGAATCGAGCTTGTTTTCTGAAGCCGAGAAAGATTCATGTTGGCAAAAAGCAATGAGGGTGGGCAATGAGGGAGGGCGCTCGTCATCAGGGCCTCGCCACGCGGAGGTGTACTGGTGCACTATCCACAACTCACCGATACCAACTACGGAGTGTGGGCAGTGAAGATGAAGATCATCATGTGCACCCTTGGCTGCTGGTTGGCCATCGACAGCAAGGGTGATTATGATCAAGTCCGCGACGAAGATGCGTTCACCGCGCTCTCGCAGTCGCTCCCGGATGCCATGGTGATGGCAATCGCCGAGTACAAGACGGCGGCCGAGGCATGGGAGGCGATTCGCTAGATGCGGGTCAGCGAGGACCGCGTCAAAAAGGCCCATGTCAAGCAGCTGAAGCGGCAACTCGATCGGCTGGAGATGGACGACACCGAGACTGTTCCGGAATTCGGGTAGAGATTGACTACCCTCGTCGCCAAGGTTCGATCCCTAGGTGAGAAAATTGACGATGAAACTGTTATTGAAGTTTTGTTCAATGGAGTGCCAGATAGGTTTGCAGATGTTGTGAACACCATTGAGCAATGGGGAGATTTGTCCATGATGCCGGTGTCTGAGGTTGTTGGGAGGCTGGCTGCGTTTGAGAACGGACAGTGAGGTCTCCGCCGGAGCGGTGGCGGAAAAGACGAGCAACAGATGCTTGTCACCAAGGCACTGGAGCAGCTCCTGAAAGGCAGAAAGAGGAGCGACAGTGCGGGCAGTTTAGGTCAGAGCGCTGGGAAGAAAACCAGTGGCCGTGGTGATCATGGCAAGACTGGCAAGAACTCAGGCAAGGATTGTGGGAAGGAGAAGAAGAAAGGTAAATTCGACATCTCCAAGGTTCGGTGCTATAACTGTAATGATTTTGGTCACTTTCAGTCAGACTGCCCTGAACCAAAGAAGGAAAAGGCCAATCTGACAAAGGAAGATGAAGATGGGCCTACCCTACCATTGGCCGAGACACTTGAGCTGTCCCAGGCCATCGGGGTTGAGGGCGAGCAGGTGATGCTGCATGAGAAGAAGGTGGTGCCAAAGCTGTCAGGAACACAAGATGTGGCCTAGTATTTAGTTACCGGAGCAAGCAATCACATGACAGGGTGCCAAGAGAAATTCGCTGAGCTAGATCGATATGTGAATGGAAAGGTCAGCTTTGGAGACGGCTCGACCGTGGAGATCTGTGGTAGAGGATCGATGCTGATGCAATGCCTCACAGGTGATCACCGTGTCCTGACCGATGTCTACTTCATCCCAAAGTTGCGAAACAACATCATCAGCCTCTGTCAGTTAGACGAGGTGGGCTGCAAGTATGCTGCAGAAGATGGTGTCATGCAGGTCTGGGACAGGAACAGGACATTGCTGGCCATAGTAAGACAAACATGGAACATAATCTATTTGTTGAATATTGAACAGGCAGAGCCCGTCTGTCTGATGGCTTGCAACAATGATAAAACCTGGTTGTGGCACAAACGATACAGGCATGTCAACTTCCGTGCAATGAAGGAGCTAGCTCGTGGTGAACTGGTGCATGGAATTCCACTAATAAACCAGATGGATTTGGTCTATGACGGCTGCATGCTTGGCAAGCAAAAGAGACTCCCATTTCCGTCATCAGCGAATTTCAGAGCAACTGATCGCTTGCAGCTGGTCCATGGAGATTTATGTGGGCCCATACCGCCATCCTCTCATTGGGGAAGAAAGTATTTTCTCCTGCTTGTCGATGACATGGCACATTTCATGTGGGTGGCTCTTCTGAAGAGCAAAGATGAAGCATTCGAGGCGGTGAAGAAGTTTCAGGCTGCTGCAGAGCTGGAATCTGACTGTAAACTGAAGGTTTTGCACACAGATCGGGGAGGGGAGTTCACCTCAAACCAGTTTGCGGAGTATTGTACTGAGCTTGGGATAAATCATCACCTAACAACACCCTATACCCCACAGCAGAATGGGGTTGTAGAAAGGAGGAATTAGACGGTGGTCAATATGGCAAGAAGCCTTATGAAGACTATGGCAGTGCCCGACAAATTTTGGGGTGAGGCGGTTGCTACTGCCGTCTATCTCCTGAACAGAGCTGCCACAAAGGCCCTTGTCTCCAAGACCCCCTATGAGGCATGACATAGGAGGAAGCCGAATGTTGAGCACCTACGCACCTTCGGGTGTGTGACTCATGTTAAAAGGTGGGCAAGCATCTCCCGAAGCTAGCAGATCGGAGCTCACGCATGGTGTTTATCGGATATGAGGCACATTCCAAGGCATATCGAATGTATGACCCGGTTGAGAAGAAGCTTCATGTTACTCGAGATGCGGTGTTTGAAGAAGATTGCTGGTGGGACTGGTCTGCTAACCCATCAGATGAGAACAGTGCTACTAAGCCAATGTTCAGCGTGCAACTTCTAGTCAGGGACGTGGAACCAACTGGAGAAGGCGAGGAGGGAAACAGAACCCCTGCAGCTAAAAGGTCGCGGCAGAGTACTGCCGCGGCAGAGAAGACACCCAGCTCGAGTGGTGGCACGGCATTGTCCTTGGATCCGCAGTCTCCAAGCACACCAACGGTGCAGGCCACAACTAGCTCAACGCGTGGAAATTCAAGCTCATGGTCTGAACCGTCTGAAGGTCCTCAAGGCAGGCGAGCACTAAATGAGATCTATGAGGAAACAACACAAATTGACCCTGCATATTCTAGACTGTGCCTATTTGGCATGGAGGAATCGAGCTCGTTTGCTGAAGCCGAGAAAGATTCATGTTGGCAAAAAGCAATGAGGGTGGAGATAAACTCAATTGTGTCAAATGAAACACGGACACTCCGTAACCAGCCTAAGGGACACAAGCCGATTGGTTTGAAGTGGGTCTATAAACTGAAAAAGGACTCCTCTGGAGCTGTGATCAAACACAAAGAAAGGCTAGTAGCAAAGGGGTATGTGCAAAGACCAAGAATTGATTTTGATGAGGTGTTTGCACCTATAGCACGCCTGGAAACCGTGAGAATGCTGCTGGCCTTGGCAGCACAGAAGGGTGGAAAATTCATCATGTGGATGTGAAGTCAGCCTTCTTGAATGGTGATCTTGAAGAAGATGTCTATGTGGTGCAACCTCCTGGATTTCTTGAAAAAGGAAACGAACACAAGGTGCTAAAACTGAAGAAAGCACTTTATGGATTGCGGCAAGCGCCCTGGGCCTGGAATGCTAAACTGGACAAGACACTTGCAAGTTTCGGCTTCAACAAATGAGCATGCGGTCTACAAGAGAACACAAGGTGATTTAAATCTTCTTGTGGGTGTGTATTTAGATGATTTGATCATAACTGGTGGCAATGCAGAAGAGATTCATGTATTAAAAAAGCAAATGAAGAGCATGTTTAGCATGAGCGACTTGGGCCTACTCAGCTACTATATTGGGATTGAAGTCAAGCAAACCTCCCAAGGTATCTCTCTCTGCCAATCAGCATACGCTGCAAGGATTTTGGACAAATGTGGCATGGTGAACTACAACTCCACTACAACATCGATGGAACATAGACTCAAATTGAGTAAAGTAAGCTCTGGTCCATCTGTTGACTCAACTCTTTACAGAAGTATTGTAGGAAGTTTGAGGTATCTTGTCCACACACGTCCGAATATTAGCTATGCTGTCGGGATCATCAGTAGGTATATGGAGAAGCCAACCGAAGAACACATGATAGTTGTGAAGCATCTATTGAGGTATGTGTGTGGCACACTGAACCATGGATGTTACTAAAGAAAAGAGGAAGGGAACAGTCAGCTGAAGATAGTTGGTTACAGCGACAATGATATGGCCGGGGATGTCGATGATAGAAAGAGTACTTCAGGTGTCATTTTCTATCTCTGTTCGAACCCAATCAGTTGGGTTTCGTAGAAGCAAAAGGTTGTTGCTCTCTCCTTGTGTGAAGCAGAGTATATCGCAATGGCTTCAGTAGCATGTCAGGGAATATGGCTTGGAAGGTTGCTTGGCGATATTTTGGGGAATGTGTCAATTCCAGTTGTACTCAAGGTGGATAATCAGTCAACGATTTCCTTGAGTAAAAATCCTGTGCACCATGAGAGAATCAAGCATATTGACACACGATACCACTTTATCCGTGAATGTGTTGAAACTGGGAAGGTAAATTTGGAGCATGTAAGGACTGAGGATCAGCTTGCTGACATTTTGACTAAGTCTCTAGGGAGAGTGAAATTCCAGGAGATGAGGTGGAGAATTGGGATGCAGATCCTGAACAAAGAACAATAAGAGTAAGGGAGAGAATGTGAGTTATTACTCTAGTTGTTTTTGTTTTCATCCCTAGTATGTATTTAAGACTTTGTATCGTGACACATCGCGGCATGTCGTAATGTGTCATAGGTAGTTGTTTTCTGTCGTAGAGAAAATAATAGGAGCCTGATACGTGCATGTTCATGTAGAGGCATAGTTTCTAGTTGTAGCTGATTTGGTCAGCCCCTTCCCGATATTCCGTGGGATGGCGCGGGTCATGTGGATCGTGGAGGGGCTTAGTAATGGGATCGGTCACGTTCCGAGATACGTGGATCGACTGAATAAAAGGAAGGCAGAAAAGACGCTGAAGTTTTTTAACACGTCACAAAATCTATCTGTCCCCTATTGCCGTCGTGTGTGTTTTCAGGTAGAGGTTCAGAGCGACGAACTCTTTGTATCCCCAAAATCCACGAAATATCATTGAGCTTAGGTCTAGGATCTGTCAGTAACAACAAATTCATCCTCCTAGCAATGAAGTTGAACGCCCATTATAGATCTAGAGTTCATCACAAAACACCATCTGGGCCGGGTTCCTAGATTACAGCCTCACTTTGTTATTCAAACAAAACATGACACTTGACACCGACCCAACGTACAACAGAAGTACAGAACATTCAGTAACTGATTAATCAGCGGAAGTTGTTGAGCCTCTTGCAGTTCTTCCTGATCTCCCCCTTCGGTCCGGTGAGCAGCATGATGTTGCCCATGTTCACCATGGACTGCACAAAGTGCTAGAAGAAGAGGTGCACGTCGTCTGCGTAGGCCTTGACGAGCGCGTCCGTCTTGGCGCTCTTGGTGATAAGGACCTCGTCGGAGCTGAGCAGGCCCCTGCCGGCGAGGATGTTCTTGAAGTAGAAGTTATCGAACTTGGTGGAGGTGACGACGTCGAGAGGGAAGAGGTTGTTGTCGCCGCCGGAGCATGGGCACCACTGCCTCAGCTGCACGGCGTATGACATGTCTAGGGTGCTATCGGCGAGGCCGTTGCCCGACTGGTTGTAGAGCCTCTGCCTGAAGCTGGTGCACCGAGACAGGCCGATGGTGTGGCCGCCGGAGAGGGCGACGACGTCAACGATGTTGAGGACGAGGCGCTTGAATTTGGTGATGATGGTGGGGAGGGTGTTATTGGGTGAAGGGATGTCGTTGTTGGAGGCCTGTATGCTGGCGCCAAGAGAGTCCCTTCGCCCCAGCGGCACGTCCCAGTAAGGGCCACCAACCTGTGGTTTAGTTTGGATCCCAAAGATCGAGTCACACACAGTGCTGTGCTGCCGTGCTGGCTGCATTGTTTATGCTCATTTTCGTTGGCACCATCTGTATTTTCGTAGCAGAAGAATTACTGTAACATCCCAAAAATATTGAACAATGATTATTATTTCCAATCACCAAAATTAGGGTTAACAAAAACTTTGTAAATTAAAATCATTATGAATGCATGTGTGTATATGATGATTGTATGAGTGCATGAATGGACTTATGTGATTGTTGTGTTTAGCAAGGATTGGTTTAAAGATGAAAACAACATCATCTAAATCATTTCCAAGTAGAATCAAATCAAGAGAAAATAAAAAACAAACAAAATAAGGCAAATGGTCATTTTTGCCAATCTTGCTCACTAGACCACTTTGAGTGTTTCTAGTCCAAGATTTTAAACAGAAACAATTCTATTTCTTTTCACCCCTTGCTAGACCAAGTAAAAGTGAACCCAAGCCCATCTTTCAAACTTACGGAAACAATTGGCAACTGGATTCAAATGACAATTCAAAATTGAATCTAGTTCATATGTGAAGATCACCCATTTTCAAAAACCAACCAAACCAGTGCACCTTGACCTTTCCAACTAACGAGAGACTACCTAGTATGTACCTAGTGCACCCACCAAGTTTGAACCAAAAATTCAAATTCAAATCTCTTTTGGCCATTTCATCAAACACCTTGCAAACAAGAAACAAACAAACAACAAACAGTATAGTGAGCAGTGATTTGGCCAACCTTGTTCCCTCTCTAGCTCACAGCATGCTATTAGTAGATCATCTAGCTCAAATAACCAGTTTTAGCTCACTGAGAGCTTGCCATTGCCATCAATGGGAGCATGCCGAGCCTCACCTTGCCACCCCATGGTCGACAGCAAGCTAGGAGCAGCATGAAGCCTAGCCACCTTGTCTGGGACACTGACCACCGTCCACCGCCACCCCCTGTCCAGTGCTAACGCCCTACCAGCCACTGGACCATTCTAGCACCGCTGCGCCTTATGCATTTGTGCCATGCCGAGAGCGCGCCAGAGCGCCGCACTCGACACGCGCCCATAGACCGTGCTCCGCCCTCGCCGCTTGCAAGCATGATCACCACGATCCCAGGGGGCCACCAGACAACCCCGTTCGCCGCCGCGCGACCCGTAGCCGTGGTGCGCCATTAAAATGTCCGTCGGACCCGCCCAGAGCACCGCCAGTGTTCCGACCGTCTCGCACCACCCCACACCGCGCAATCGTGCCGTTGAGATTTGCCAGGATGCATAGCACTTCCCCTACCATCGCCCATGCCTTTAGCGCACTGTGACGACGACCACGACAAGCTCCACCCGCGCCCTTCGGTTCCCTCTTAGTACTATAAATAGAGGCCACCCCCGTTCGATTTATTCACACCAACACACTCCCCTCTCTCTCAGAACAACCCCACCTCACCCCCGGAGCAAGGCGAGTAGCACCTCGCCGGAATTTGGCCAGAGTCTGCCGTGGAGGAGGAAGAAAGGAGCCAGCGATTGGAGCCGCCCCAGGAGAAGCCACCGGTACCAGGAGGTTCGCTGTCGCCGAGTTCATCGTTCACCCCCGTCGCCGACCCTCGCCTGATCCCCGGTGAGCCCTCTTAGACCCCCACTGGCCGCACTAGGGTTCGACCTCGCCGCGTCCTGTTCAGGCGTAGACAATGAACCACATCCGTAGATCTAGCTTATAATCCTACGTCCCAAATCACCCCGTACCCCTTCGCCAGTCTCTTTCTCACTAACGAGTGGGGACATCCACTTAAACCCACCCGCGTGTGCGCTGTGCAATGTGGGCCGGCCCATTTACATTCCCGCGTGACCCAGTAGTTTGAATTTAGGTTTTTCCATTTAGTTTCAAACTTAGTTATGTACCTAGATTCAAAAATCAACCCAGGTCGATTCACTAAACCAAATTGCACGAAACCAATTTTGTTAGAAAGGTACTGGAATTCTTAATCCAATCCCGTTGGATTCAAATCAATTAGAAGTGTAGATCACCTATGGTAAACATAACAAGGCTACAGATTTTCCGCATTCAAACATTTTTCAAAATTCAACCACAAAAGCTTTTGAGTTGATTCCAACTCTCAAAAATCACATTTAACAAGAACTTTCTGAATATATAAAAATATCTAGGTTTACTTGCAGAAATAATGGTCAAGCAATAAAAGAATGCCTCATAGGCCATTATAGTCACTTTAATTAATTAAACTAAAAGGTTTAAACCTTATTAAATTGTGACACCACTTTAAATCACATTCCCATGTACTGAAATATGTGGTGATGACATGTGTCAACATGATCCCATGTTTGAGTTGGAGAATATTAAATATTAAGTAGTTTTTCAATGAGTAGAAATTACTTTTCTAAAATAAAATAATCCAAATCTTGCCTTAATGTTTCTAATGATTGTGATGATGATAGATCATCTAGTGTGGACCTTTCTGTGCTAAATAGAAGTAGTTAAGTATTGTTTGGTGATTGTGTTCCTCATATTTATTTATAGACGATAGTACCGACCAAGGATACGAGGAAGAAGGAGGATACTACGAGGAAGAAGCTAAGGAGAAGTTCAACCACTGCTCTACACAAGGCAAGCCTCATACTACCAGTTGACATGGAAATCTTATACTTGCAATTATGCAAGCTAACACTTGCAAGTTACCCTACTTGCAAGCCTACACCACTTGATACCCAATCCTAGTTTTACTTGCAAGCTTAGTATTTTATTTCTTTATCAAAGCTCCTTAGTTTGGTTTACTTGGTAAATTGTAGAGCTTAGAAAGATTATTAAAGGTAGCATAAAGAGCATAAAACTTGACCTAAGTTAGATAAATCTTGATGTCATCCCGAGGCATGAGATTTAACTTAGATAAGTTACACTTGCTTACCACCCTTCATGAGTGTTTACCCCCACCTGTAGATGCTAGTGCTAAGCATACAACTTGATCATTTTAGATGGGAATACTTTATGAAAATGGTTATGAAAACCTTAGAATGATGAGTCATTCTACTGAAATGTTTTGACTTGTGTTCTTGAACACCAGATGATTTTTGATGATGAAAATGATGAGGCATGAGCCTTAGCCCTTTATAAAACTGATGGTTGTCTGGATGCGATACCATTCCAATTTTACCGTACAACCACAATACCCAAAATTTGGGTAGGGCTTGACTGGAAGTTTATATACCTTAGTATGGGTCCCCTTGCAGCCAAGGTTTGAGCCGAGACTACCTTGTAAAGATTGTCCACCTGTGCAGTTCCCAAGATGACAGTTGGTCATGGTTGGGAGGCCAAACTCACAGGAGAGGTGCCTGTACTAGGGCATGTAATTGAAAGGTTAGGATTGATTATCCGCATACTGAGTATGGTGAATTCAGGATTGTTCCTGACGGATGTATCGAATATTGTGGTGAAAGTCTACCACCTCTGCAGAGTGTCAAACTATTCGAATAGCTGTGTCCGCGGTTATGGACAGTTGGAGTGGCCATACTGTTCCATCTTCAGATGTTTTCAAAATGACCCGTGAAATGAATCATGGCTTTGACTTGACCACAACAGAGTTGTGATATGAAATTCAAGTTCCCACTTGGGTGTTATAAAACTTTCAACTAGATTTCTTTGCTTTTGAACTCAGTAGAGATAAATCTAGCTTTTTGCAAAACAACCTAGGGCCTAGTACTTCCTACTCAAAAACCACTTCACTTGTTAGTATTAGTTTGCGAGTACTTAAAGAGTTCTCATGGCTTTGTTCCTGGCTATTCCCATGGCCAGACTACGAAGAGGACTATCAGGAGGATGGAACACAGGAAGGTTATGACAACTAGGATCATCTCCCATCATCAACATTGCCTGTGACCATGAAGATGGAGCTTCGCCCACGCTACCATTATTATTACGTTATTCCGTTGCTATGATTGTATTAAGACTGGATCATGAGATCCTTTATTTGTTGTAAGACCTTATGTATGGTTTGTAATGGATGATGTACTGTGATATCCAATCTGTTATGTCTCGCAAAAATGGTAATCCTGGGATTGCGATGTATGGCGTAACAGGCATCTAGGATTAAAAATCTAGGTGTTGACAAGTTGGTATCAGAGCCATCCTAACCATAGGAGACCCTAGTTTAGAATGGATGCTTGAACCAAAAACTTAGTTTCAAAACAAAGGAAGTGAGTATTTATGAAAACCTATTCTCATTCTTATCACTTAGATTCTTTCATGAAAATACATGTTCCTCAAAAATTCTTGCAAACTTACATAAAAATCGACACACGTGATCACTCTACTAACTTACTCATCCTATATTCTTATAGATGGACGTGAAGTATAGCAAGTTCTATCAGTTGGGAAATGTAGGAGATCTCATTTTTGAGCGTGATTTGGACCAGCTCTTGGAACTTCTGGAGCGCCCGCACCCCAAGTTCTTCAGAGCTCAACTCAACGATCAGGAAGGAGGAGAATTGCAATGGCTGATTGTTGCAAGTATCCGAGGAAAGATTGAAGCCCCCACTTCAGAGGGAATTCAGTTCACCATTAGAGAGAACAGCTGGCTAGATGGACTTGCCAGGGCCATGCAGGAAGCTCTTGCCCTTCTTTGTGGGCAATGCTCCAATCAGATCAAGGGTACCCGCTTTGAGTTCTATCCAAGGCGTGATGTTATGGGACAGCCACTGGAGGCACCATATCACCATGAGCTGAAGACTCAATTGGACCACCTCAGCTGCATGATGTATGACCGTCAGAAGGAGTTGGACAATGCCCACGCCTACGCCAACCACAAGCACTCCATAGCTGTCAAGAAGGACCAGACCATCGCCATGCTAGTGAAGGATCGCAAGTCTCGTTGCCGTCAGCTTGACAAGAAGGAGCGCATCATTGCCCGTCTTCGCCATAGGATCACAGACTTGGAGGAGACGATCCACGAGAGATACATGCACCTTGAGGATAGGGAGAATGCCAGAGAAGATATTCGTGGAGACCCCTACTCTTACCTCAGTGACGATGATGACTTTCTGGAGGATTAGGCCATGGAATTTTTCACCGATGAGGATGACTTCACCTTCATTGATGATGATGATGATGAGGATGATGAAGCCACCGATTCTGATGAGTAGTATCACTTGAGCACTAGCGTTAGGAAAATTGTATCCCGTCCCACTGTATCGTAGCTTCACAGAATGGTTCCTAAAACCCTCTGTTTTTCTTTGTTGTGGTGTGTGTTTGTATCATGTGCTATGAATGAATGAAAAGCAAGTTGCTAGAAAAATAAGAGTCAAACTTTGAAACTTTTCAACAAATTCCCAAAACCTTAGAAATTTCCCCCTTTTCTCATGATCTATCTCAATCTTCAGATGCCTCGCGGAGGAAGCAGTTCATCCTCGGACCCGATGTTGCAAATCTTGCAAATGTTGGTTTCTGACCGCAAAGCTGAAAGGGACGAACGTCAAGCCAACTTATCCACCCTCCAGCACATAGCTCAGATGGCCAACAACAACAACCAAGGCCATGGAA
The DNA here is from genome assembly GCA_910589765.1 of Avena atlantica. NCBI lineage: Eukaryota > Viridiplantae > Streptophyta > Magnoliopsida > Poales > Poaceae > Avena > Avena atlantica. Next base: position 111,115,649 of record OU342735.1, read on the forward strand.
ATCAGGACAACCATCGATCAAAGCTCAAGAACTTCTAGAACACCAATCCACCCATCTTTACTAAGTCTGAAGAGCCCCTAGATGCTAATGATTGGTTGTAAACCATGGAAAACAACTTAGAAGTTGCAGGAGTGGAAGCCAACGAGAAGGTACTGTTTGCCACTCACTATCTAGCCCGAGATGCAAGAGCATGGTGGAACAGCGTTCGCGCCATGAATGGAGGACATATGATGACTTGGGAGGAATTCAAAGTCAAGTTTAGCAAAACCCATGTGCCACTGGGTTTGATCAAGAGGATGAGAGATGAATTCAGAGAACTGAAGCAAGGGAGGATGAAAGTGGTTGAGTACCGTGACAATTTTTTGTCATTGGCTAGGTATGCACCAGATGAGATTGACACTGAAGCCAAGAAGAAGGAGAGATTCCTGAATGGTCTGCATGATGAGATGCAGACAGTCTTAGTCAACATTCCTTTTTCTAAGATTGAAGCCTTAGTGGACTCTGCCATTTAGATGGAAGGCAAGATCAACCAAGCTAATGAGAACCGCAAGCGTCGCATGATGCATCAACCAGGAACCCATCATACCCCAAAGTATCGCCCCAACCCATCTCCAGGATTTGCCCCAAGAACCAATAGACCCCCAATGAACCGTCCAACCTATCCCAACCGTGGAAACCCAAGGCCCAGAGGAAACAACAACAACCCCGGCAACCCCAGAAATTTCAATCATGCACCGCCAAAGTTCAACAATAACAATGTCGCCAACAACACCAATACTTCCCCGAGGACTAGAAGCAATGTTGTGCCTGTTGCATCAAAGGACAAGTCTCAGGTGACTTGTTATGAATGTGGAACCAAGGGTCACTATTCCAATGAGTGCCCCAAGAAGATTGCCGCAGTCCCCAATGCAAATGCCCCAGCTCAGCAGCAACATCGTGTTTAGCTCGAAAGAAGGTTTGCCCCAGGGAACTCGCTCAACCGCAACGACCGTCTCTTTATCATGCATGCTGAAGAAGCCTAAGAAGCGCCAGATGTCGTGCTGGGTATGTTTTCTGTTAACTTAGTACTTGCAAGAGTGTTGTTTGATTCTGGAGCATCACACTCGTTTGTTACTAAAGAATTTGCATGCACTAGTAATATTCAACCAACAAAATTAAAGCATGTTATGATAGTTCAAATACCTGGTTCAACCTCCAAAGCTAGACAAATTTGCAAGGCAGTGCCTATCCGAATCCATGGCATAGATTTTTATGCTAATCTAATAGTACTTGGAACTAAAGGTTTGGAAGTAGTACTAGGAATGGATTGGATGTCGAAACATAAAGGATTAATCAACTGTGCCAAGAAATCCATAACCATGACCAGTACGGCCGGAATATCAGTAGAGCATGTATCTGAAACCTTGCCCCGTCAATTCAAGTGCAACATGAGTCTAGCCCAACCCACCATTGACCAAGTCAGAGTAGTTTGTGAATACCCCGATGTATTTCTAGATGCTTTTCCCGGTATGCCCCCAGATCGGGATATCGGGTTTATCATTGAACTAATCCATGGAACCAGACCCATAGCCCAGAGACCATATAGTATGAACCCATCCGAATTAGAGGAGCTGAACAAGCAACTAGATGCTATGCTGGAGATAGGACTAATTCCAAGTGCGTCGCCATGGAGATCACCTGTCTTATTTGTGGACAAGAAAGATGGAGGTAACCGTTTGTGTACGGATTATCAGAAGTTGAATGATGTTACCACAAAGAACAAGTACCCATTGCCGAAGATAGAAGACCTGTTTGACCAGTTGACCAGTGCCAAAGTGTTTTGTAAGATTGATCTTAGGACTGGTTATCATCAACTCAAGATTCGCGCAGAGGATATTCCAAAGACTGCCTTCACCACCAGATATGGACTGTATGAGTACATAGTCATGTCTTTTTGATTAACCAATGCCCTCGCTTATTTCATGAACCTCCTGAATAAGATTTTTATGGACTTCCTGGATAAGTTTGTCATTGTTTTCATCGATGACATTCTGATCTATTCCAAATCAGAAGAAGAACATGAGCTACACCTGATGACCATTCTTGGAACCCTTAGGGAGCATCAGTTGTATGCCAAGTTTAGCAAATGTGAATTCTGGTTACAGAGAATCATCACATGCTCTCTTGTAGGAATTCTTGAGGGCAGCAGATGCATTATCAGCAGGTTCATCGGGGATTGGGGTATCCAGAACTATTTCCTTTTTATCAGACCTGAGAACAATTCTCAGGTTACGGACCTAGTCCGAATAGTTTGTTCCATTTAGTTTATCTTTTTCAAGAATCAAACGCAAAGAGAAAGGTGATGTAGTGTTCGGTGCCATTGATCTACAACAGAAAACATGCAAAATACTAAGCCATGTAACCATGAAAGAGTAAAACATATTAAACAATTTAATAGCATATACTCCCACTTAAATCAATATCCCTCTATTGATACTAAGTGATTCAAGATCCACAATTAACAAGTCGACTAGTGAGCTTTAGCATCACTGCTAGAAGACAAGGTAAATCGGTAAGCAACACTTGTTAATCATATCACATATGACTCTTGTTGTTGGGTGACATCTCTATGTCAAAACTAGGCGCCCAACCTTTATGCCCCAAGGTCCTTAACTGTTAAGATGACCTTGTCAAGCTCACCAACCCTTATGCGTGTAGGTATCCGATACAAACCCATCCAACCAAGGAAAACCGCGGCACCCTAATTTCATAGGCCCACCAACGATTGTACAGGGCATAGGATGGTGCAAGGTTTGGTTGGGAGGGCATGGTTTAACTTAAACTTTATGAGGGATCGTTCTACTTCTATCATCTAAGCATGCAGAGTAGTAAAACGCATAAGAATAACATTCACATAGATGTGACACAGTATGGCCCATTTTCTCATGGTGATCTCCATCGCCATAGAACCTCTCCACCATGATGATCTCCATCTTCATGTTCCATGTGAGGTATCCTCCAAGTGATGAGTCCTCCAAGAACTAATACATGCTATTACTCCTAACAGCTAGTAATCAAAATTACATAGTATTGGGATCATCAGAAGTTGGCACGCAGGCCATTACAATAACTGACAACACATATGGCTCCAGCCGTGTTGCCCTACTTACGACACGAAGGTCATGAAAAATTTCATACATGCATCCCATACATATATGGGCCATACTGATCACATACATCCTGCAAAAACAAGTTATGCATAGAATCGCATTCTACCGGATCATGTGACATCGCAGCTAGTTACCTTAACGTGATACAAAATGGGCTACGAATAAGGGGGTCTAGGGGGTCTCCCCCTGTGGGGTTCGAAGGGGAAGCACCCCTCGCCGTATCTCCAGGCATCCGAAAAACCGTGAAAGATGAGAGATCGAATCTTCACAATTTTCTTTAAGGATTTTGATCAGCAAATCAAATTTATCATAAACCGTATGTTGTTATGATCTGATCAAAATCCTTTGATCACGGTACATCGATTTTAGATCTAGGTTCTGGTTCGATCAATCATATTGATCTTCGCGTGATTCAACAGGATTTATGTGTCACTGTCTACCCCGATGGCGGAAACCGGCCGGTAGGGGTAAGTCGTTCGAAAACCTCAGAATCACGATCACGGAAAGCAAGATCATAGATCAATCCTGAACCACCGCAATAAAAACGATCACATCATTCATATCAATCTGCATATCACCATATGCAAACATCCCGAACCTATAACTGAACAACATCGGCTCTGATACCACTGAAGGGATACGGGTAGGCTACACTAGCGCAAATCAAAATTTTCTACCGTGTAAACCAGGATTACTGTTGTCACAGACCACGGGATTACCACTAGACACGCATTTGCGGAATTGATGAAGCGCGTCGTGGCAGTGCAGACGTTCCACATCTCCACCTTGTCCTCGTCCCACGAGAAGCTCCCCTTGCGTGGCTCGTCCAAGCGCTACAGATGCAGGGCCTCCGAGGTATCCACATATACAGGGTGGAAGCGTCAGACGCCTGACTGCTAGGTCCGCGCGCGCGACACTGGCGTGAGGAGTGGCGGCTAGGTGGAATGATCTGAGGTCTCACCCTGGTCAGCTCGCCCCACCCTCTCTTATATAGGCGTCCCTAGTGGGCTTCTACATTAGCATCCCATTAGTAGCCTAAGCCTGGTCTAATTCGGATCCAATCCTCATTAGGCTTCCAACCCCTTAAGTGTGTGACCCTATAGGTTCATATGCGTATAGACATGACACGAATACAATTATTCTGTCAATAGTTGGTAGCGGCCTCTAGCAAGACGTGACAACTCCTAAACGCATACAAAGATCATATCGGACGAACCATCACAAGGTTTAGTACATGTCTTTCCCTTTGCCTCACGATATTTGGTCTAGCTCCAAGGTGACCTCTCTTTCTCGATACCATAACTCGGAATCCCTTTACTAGGTTAACTCTTAACCATATGTAGCACGACCATGCATTTCTGGATCCAATCACTCGAGGGGCCCAGAGATCTCTCTCTCAAGTAGAGAGGGGAAAATCCCATCTTGATTGACCATGCCTTGCAGCATGCTTCAGGACAAACCCGAAAGCTACCTTTATAACTACCCTGTTACGGTGCAGCGTTTGATAGCCCCAAAGTAGGTCGATCCACATCTCAAGTACATGCGACAATCTCAGGTCTAAGGACAAAACGTACACGATGTGTAGAGAGAGAGAGCTGCAACTAATTACCAGTCTCAAGTTGGGTCAGTCCAACCCCATGTTCATAACATGTGTCCACATCATTGGTTTGACATCTCCATGTCTATGACTTGCGAAACATAGTCATCAACCAATCGATGTGCTAGTCTAATATTCACATGTGTCCTCACATGAACTCCGACTAGGGACAACTATTAAATAACCATACAAGTAAAGAGTTTCACAAACAATTCACATAATTGCCAATCAATACAAGTTGCCTGATATGGATATTCAAGGAACATTACAATAGCTCATGGATACATATGAAATATAATCATCTCTATGATTTCCTCTAGGGCATATTTCCTTCAAACTTTGCCTTCTTGCATTAGCACACATCCGAGACCGATCTTGGATGCGTCACAATACACATCAAACGGCTTCGTGATATACGGCATGATCAATATTGGGGCTGAAATCAATCTCTTCTTGAGTTCTTGAAAACTCGCTTCACATTTGTCTGTCCATTCAAACTTCTTGTCCTTCTTCGGCAATTGGGTCATGGGTCTGGCGATACTCGAGAATCCTTCTACGAACTTGCGGTAATATCCTGCTAATCTGAGAAATGCATGAACTTGGGTTTGGGTGGTCAGGGCTTACCAATCCTCAACATCTTTCACCTTTGCAGGGTCAACGGCAATTCCTTCGGCCGATACAATATTTCCGAGAAAATCTAAACCTAAATCAACCTAAACCTACAATGAATCAATGCCTAAGCACTATTTTCTAGTTGTTGGTAACACTACTGCTACCCTAATCCTCTGAACCTAACACTACTGCTACCCTAACACTACTACTAGCACTAGCACTACTTCTAACACTACTGCTAACACTACTTCTAACCTAACACTACTGCTAACACTACTGCTAGCACTAGCTACTGCTAACACTAGCTACTGCTACCCTAATCCTATGAACCCTAACCCTAATCCATGGCCCAATCCAGGAATGGATGCAGAGAGAGGCGAGAGAGAGAGAGTGAGGGGAGGGGCGAGGCTCACCTCTAAGATGAGGACGACGGCGGGCTCCTCCACGGCCTCCTCCTCCTCGATCGACGGTGCGCGTGCGGCAGCGGGCTCCTCCTCCTCGAGCGAAGGGCGCGCGGGCTCCTCCCCCTCGAGCGCACGGCCTCCTCCTCGAGCGCACGGGCAAGGTGGCCTCCTCCTCCTCCTGGCGTGGCTGGGATGCGGCGGCGGTGGCGTTGATACGAATGACGCGGTAGCGTCGATGCGGATGCGGCGTCGGAGGACAATGGGGATGGGATGCGGCTAAGGATGATGGGGATGGGTAGGGACGACAACGTGGCGAGTTGTTGACTAGTCATACCCACTTAGGCGTAGCGCACCCTGGGCAAGTGCGCTACGGATAACCATAGCGCACATGCCCAGGGTGCGCTACGCTTAAGTGGGTATGACTACTCAGATAAGAGGGCTGCCACCCCCTTCGCTAACACTACCACTGCCTTACCCCACTGGTTCCGCCCACTGCTCTATTCTAAACCTGTTAGCACCTAGGTTCGAATCCTGGTGCCCACATTTTTTATTTTTATTTTAAAAATACTTTTAAATGTTCCAAAAAATGCCCAAAAGTGGTGATATATGCTACAAAAGTTTTGTTTTGTTTTTAAAATACTTTTAAATATTCAAAAATGCCCAAAAGTGATAATATATGTCATAAAAGTGGTACAAATTAAATATGCTTCAAATATGTCATAATAATTTGTCAATGAATATTACAATCTTTTTCGACCATGCGTTTTACAATATTTTTTGAGCTAGCGTTTTACAATCTTTTTTCCCTTCTTTGTCGCGGTTGAATAATTTATCCCTGGCACTTTAATGTTTCTCCTTTCGAACGGGCTACCTTTTTTGGGTAGGGTTGTCCTTTTTCTTCTTGTGATGTATGTTGCTGCATCGTAGTCGTCATCATCTTCAATCTTTGGATCGCCGTACTGGTCGAAGTCTTTCTCGTTGGCGACTCCATCCATTCAGATGATGTTTCTTTTTCCTATCCTCACGACAACACGGCTAGGCTTTGTCGGGTCGGTAATGAAAAAACATTGGTCCACTTTGGTAGCCCGTACCCACGGTTCATTTTTCGCGGCCACGTTTGCACCGGAGGCCTTGGATTTGGCTGATTCGGGTATAACCATGGTTGTGAAATACCGGTCTTCTCTTTTGACGCTCTTTGCCCATCTGACACGGAACATCGGCACCTTTTCTCCATAGTAGTCGAGCTCCCAGATCTCCTCGATTCTTCCGTAGAATCTTTCCTTCACGTTGTCATCGGTGTAGAATTCCGACGTTACGCCTCAGTTCTGATAATCACACTTGTTGTCCTTTTCCTCCGTGTAGAATGTGTAGCCGTTGATATCATATGCCTGATAGGTCACCAGATTTTTCATCGGTCCCTGCGACAAGGTGAATATGATCTTTTTCGTGTCAGAAGAATGTGATCGCAGGGGATTATCAAGGAGCATCTGCCTAAACCAACGCGTGAAATCTGAGTTGTGCTCTTTGATTATTTCTCCCTGCGTCCTCTGTATGCCCCGGTCACTGTACTTCTTCTCGATTAACCTTTTTTGCTTCTGTACCCAAGGATCGACCAGTTCTAAATACTATAGCGCGACGAGGTTTGCTCGATCAAAGTCTGCGCGTCGAAAATTGAAGTCTGCATGCAGTATGCGATGACCCTCTCGGTGACCAGATCCGTCGAGCTTGCCAAGGTGCCTGTTGACAGGAAGACCGACAGGGTTCTCGATGTCTAGATAATTCGTGCAGAAAGAGATGCACTCTTCGGCCAGAAAGCCCTTGGCTATGCTTCCATCTGGACGGGACCCGTTGCGAACGTATCCTTTGATGTGTCCGTTCATCCTTTCGAACGCCATCATGCTGCGGAGGAACATCGGCCCGAGTTGTACGATGTCCTCCATGACATGGACCAGCAGATGCACCATAATGTCAAAGAATGCGGGTGGGAAGTAGACCTCAAGCTCACATAGTATCACCACGATCTCCTCCTGTAGCCTCCCGAGCTGATTCACGCCAATCGACTTCCTAGAGATGACGTCGAAAAACTTGCAGAGGCCAAATAACGTTTCATGGACGTGCTCGTCCATTATCCCTCTTAGTGCGAATGGAAGTACCTGCATCATTAGCATGGCACAGTCGTGAGACTTCATGCCACTGAACCTCTGCTTCGCCTCGTCTAGGTATCTGCTTATCTTGCCCGCGTAGCCATAAGGAAATTTGACTCCTAGAAGGCACTTGAAAAACTGTTTGATCTCATCCTGGCTTAGAGTGAAGCAAGAAGGAGGGCAGTAATATTCGTTCTTCTTGAACTTTTTACCCTTCCGACGACCTTGTGTCGTCTCCGACTCATGATCATCGTCATCTTCCTGATCATCAGGAGTAGTGCGTCCTCCGTGAAGCTCCTTCCGGATACCCAAGCATATCAGGTCATGCCTTGCTTTCGGACCATCTTTCGTCCTATCTAGAATGTTGATTATGGTGGAGACCAGACTCTCGCACATGTTTTTCGTGATATGCACGATGTCGAGGCTATGAGGCGTGCGGAGAAACTTCTAGTATGGCAACTCCCAGAAAATAGACCTTGTTTTCCATACCTTCATCAGCGGCTTGTCTTGTTGCTGCCTCTTTCGCTTCTTTCCAGGCTTAGGACAATCTTTCCAGTTTTTCAGCAACTCTTCCACTTCTTCGCTGCTCCTATGCTTTGGGATTCCTCGGGTCTCGGATTTGCCATCAAATAGGTCTCCACGTTTTCTCCATGGATCATTCTTGCCGAGCCACCTCCGGTGCGCCATGAACACGGTTTTCGATGACCCTGGATCTTTCTCTAGTTCGAGATAGCTTGTGTTATCCATGCACCTAACGCACGCGCAGAATCCTTGGATAACCTGCCCCGAGATATACCCGCAACCTGGATAGTCTTGCACCGTAGTGACCAACACGGCTCTCATAGTGAAATAATCTTGTGCGACGGCGTCGTAAGTATTGGCTCCAGATTCCCATAACGTGTCTAGCTCCTCTTTCAACAGCCCGAGATACAGATTGATGTCGGTACCAGGTTGTTTCGGCCCTTGAATTGGCATACTCATTTGTATGTACTTCTTCTTCATGCACAACCATGGAGGGAGGTTGTACATCCACACAAACACGGGCCAAGTGCTGTGCGTGCTGCTCTGGCTACCGAACGGATTGAGTCCATCGGTGCTCGCACCAAGCCTGATGTTCCTCGAATCTCCACCGAATTCTAGGAATTCGAGGTCCAATGCTTTCCACTGTCTAGCATCTGAAGGGTGCGTCAGCAGCTCATCCTTTTCGGGGTCATCATCATCATCTCCTGGCTTCTTCCTTTCCGCATGACCTTCGCTTCCTTAGGGTCCGCGAAATAGCGCTGCAGACGAGGAGTGATAGGAAAGTACCATACCACTTTTCGAGGTGCTTTCTTCCCTTTCTTGTATCGACTCACGCCGCACACCGGACATGTGGTTTTCTTCGCGTCCTCGCCCCGATAAATGATGCAATCGTTGATGCAAACGTGATATCTAACATGCGGTAGATCGAGAGGACATACGATTTTCATGGCGTCCTCGATACTAGTTGGACTTGTGTTCCCCTCCGGGAGACGATCGTGCCAGAATGCTATCATATCGTCAAAGCTTGCGTCGCTCAATTTGTGTTTTGCCTTCATCTCCATAGCCTTGAGCATTACATTCAACCGGGTATCATCGGGCCTGCATCCTTCATATAATGGAGTAACCACGTCTTTCTCAAGTTGCGCAAGCTTAGCTTTCTCTCTAGCGGCAGCCCTGGCGTTACTCGTCTGCTTGAGAAGCAGCTCTTGCACATAAGGGTCCTGCACCCAGCCTGACGTTGTTCCATCGTCGTCTGCTCCTCCGGCATCTAGATCATCATCATCCCGGTCTGCTTCCGCACCTTCACCATCTCCATTCTCGCCCATTCTCGCCGTGATGATGATCATCGTCATGTTGCCCACCTTTACCGTCTCCATCTTCTTTGTCATCGCTTATCCAACGAGTGTATCCATCCATGAAACCATGGCGGAGCAGGTGCGCCTGCAGATTCCCGGAATCTGGGTCGATCACCCAGTTGAGTTTGCATCTTCTGCACGGACATCTTATATCCGTCTTGTTATTTTGTATCATGTCGGCCGTCGCACATTTCAAAAATCTAGCCACAATGTCTTCGCTCATTATGAGCACCATTTTTGCCTGCACGGTGTACACGGTACAATTAGAAGTCTATTAGAACCACATAATCAATGCATGCATGCAATGGTGTCAATAGAAAATTTCGGCATGACCTATCCTAAAATTAAGACCTTTGCGAAATGCCAAAGTCTTGCCAAAATGGAAATGAATCAACATTTTGGCAAAACAAATGGCAACTTGTTCACAAACAAACACAAGAGAGAGAGACCGATCCATACGCACATGAACATATCATTATCCTCTCCATACACACATGCATGAGCATCATCGATACTCTCCATATACACACACATATGACCATCGATCCTCTCATACACACATCATGAGCATCGATCATCTACATACATATGAGCATATCATCCATATACACATGAACGCATCCTTACATGGACAACTTACCGAGATGAGAGACCAATCGCGAGAAATATGGAAAGGAGAGGTGCGCGCGAGACCGGAGAAGGAGATGAGAGACCGGAGACCTTCCTCTATTACTTATGTAACATCCAAGGCAAGTTCTACATGCTAAAAGTGGTGAATGGGTGGAGAAATTGAGGTGGGAAGGAGAAGATCCCGACTAGATCTAAGGAGGAAGAAGAAGGGGAAAGTGAAGTGTGGGGTGGTGGATGGTCACACATGTGCACATAAAGTGCAGCTGCCAAAAAAAATCGACACATCCGTGGCGCACTCGGCCCCAGTGCGCCACAGGGAGTAGTAACATGTGTGGAGAACATGCCATAGTGCACCACGGATGTGTCTGGACGTTTCACAACAGAGAGGGGCATGCGCTTAGGTGTAGCGCACCCCCTCCCTGTGCGCCACGGTTGACACTAACAACCGTAGCGCACTTGGGCATAGTGCGCTACGGATGTCTGGCGTGCGGCCAACAGGGCCCTGGCCCACACATATCTGTGGCGCACTATGGTCATGTGCGCCACGGTTGTTCTAGTTACTAGTAGGGCACTGCCCATAGGTGAGCCACGCCTGTTTTAGCCGTGGGGCACTTCAACCATGTGATCCACGGATGTGCTGATTACCTATAGCCATTTTCCTAGTAGTGTCTGGTTCGGTCTTGAGCTTCGGACTCCGGGATCGGTCTTCGGAATCCGTGATGAAGATCTCCGGCTTCGGGTGATGAGGGCGGTCTTGGATTGGCACTGGTACGGTCTTGTCGGCCAGAATATCTTGATGGAGGCAGGATACCTGGAGTGCTTGCGTTCGGAGAACTCAGTGGCATGCCAAGAGATTGGTTAACTTGGACACCCACATACTATAGATGTGGTTGCAGACCATCTTCGCGACCTGGAGGACGAGGGCGAGTGCGAGGACCTAGCCGAGGTCAAGGGCGGCCGAGCGGACGGTGGCAGGCCTCGAGCTGGCGGAGGCACTGTATGGGCGAGGAAGGACGGTCGGCAGAAGGCAGACGCGGCCTGGGCGACGACGTGGTTCGGGCGTAACGAGGCGAGGTCGAGGCCGGCGGCAGCGCATCGTCGCGACGACCAAGGAGACGGCAGAGCTGCAGAGGAAGGAGGCGGGGCCAGCGAGCTCGGGCTTGAGGGGGTGCCAGGCGACTTGATGATGGCAGGCATGACAGGCAACAGCTCGTTGCAGTGTCTTAGCCGGAGGAAGCGCCGGTGACGCTGGCCTGCAGCGGAGACGGGAGGAGGGAGGCCGGAACAAGCGGGGGCGCGAGAAGAGAGCCCACGACGGTAGGGGCACGGTGCTTGCGGGGATGGCGCCAGGCAGCAGCGGTGCTACAAAGGGCGTAGGAAGGGGATCGCGATGGGATCGATAGGACGCTCCCTCCTAGGCGTGAAGTGCGTGCGGGCGTGCGTTGTGTTTTGTGTGGTCGTGTGGTGTGTGTGTCTGGACGTGGTGTGGGGATGTGTAACGTGTTGGGTGCTGCAGTGTGGTGCGGTCGGTGTGTGTGCGTGAGTCCTGGTGTGTGGCGGCGGGGTGTGGGGTGCGTGTGTGGTGTGCGGGCTGGGATAGGATTAGGGTTAGTTTTGTCTAGGGTTTGGGTAGTAGGTGGCTAGCTGGGCCGTTTGGCCCGACCGGCTGCCTCCCCATAAGAATATTTTTATTTATTTATTTTAGTTTTAAATAGGCTTTTATAAATAGTTTTTAGACAAATAAAAGATCCAGAAAATACCAGGGTTTTGATTTGAAATTAAAGGAGGGACTAATTAGAAAGCAAAATAGGCTTTTGGTTAAAATATTTTAGAGCAAAAATATGCATGATGTCATGATGATGCAAAAAATATAAATGAACACGCAATTTTATTTTGGAATATTTTCCGGACGTTACACCACTTGATGCGGACTACTGGCTTCGCACCATGGAGCGCAAACTTCAGGTTGGTCGTGTTACTTAAGCTGATTGGGTGAGTTTTGCTGCCTATCATCTGGAGGGAGTAGCTAAATCCTGGTGGGAAAATTTCTTGGATATGCAAGATGCTCAACATGTTGTTACATGGAAAGAGTTTACTGAAGCCTTCCGAGTTTATCATATTCTAGAAGGTCTGATGGATTAGAAGAGAGAGGAGTTCCTCAAGCTTAAGCAGCGCACTGGTTCCGTGTGTGATTACCAGCGCAACTTCAATCGTCTTGCCTGCTATGCTACTAAAGAGGTCTCCACTGATGTTAAGAAGCAAGCTCTGTTTCGCAAGGGACTCGATCATGAGGTTCGTCATGATATCCACCTCATGGACTTTGGTAACTTCCAAGGTCTTGTTAATAAGGCTATGAAGGCCGAGAGTGGAAAGGTGGAGTATGAAGAAACCCGTAAGCGTCCTCGGGAGGGGTACAACAAGGCTGGTTCTAGCAATAAGAAGCGCCGTGTCTTTGTGCCTTATAGCGTCGTGCCACGTGCTCCTTACACCCCAAAGTCTTCTGGATATGCTCCTCATCCGAATGCTAATACAAACAATGTTGGTCGACCAAATTATCCTGCTGCTGGTACTGGATCAGGCCTCATATGTTTCAACTGTCACCAGCCTGGCCACTATGCAAGAGACTGTCCTCAAAATAGTGCTGCTAAGAAGGCACAACCACCAAAGAAGAATGATAAGTATCCAGGTGCTAGAAAAGTATGCCTGAACCATATCTCTGCTGAAGAGGCTCAGGAAGATCCAAGTGTCATCATGGGTACGCTTCGTATCAATCAAATTCCAGCTAAAGTTTTGTTCGATTCTGGAGCATCGCATTCATTCATGTCACAACTTTTTGCTCAAATACATGGGATAAGTTTTGAGGGGTTATCTGTTCCTCTGCTAGTCCAGTCTCCTGGTTTTAGTTGGCATTTGCGGTGACCCAGCATACCACTTCATGATGTAGTATACTATAGTCATTGACATAACACCAATGAAACACCGTTCACTAGTATTACATCCCTCAGAATGGCACAACAGAAACACAACGGGTCCAATACATAGCTAAAGGTTACAACTCACTCTTTACACAAGATCCAGAGAACACTCTAGGTTAAAGAGAGAGAAAGAACTTTTACGGAGAAGAATCAAAGATAAATAATGCAGGAACTATTATACTATTAAAACTAGTAATTTAACTAAGGGGGTGGCATTGCTGCTATTGCAATACACTACAGAATTAGGTTCTTGGCTAGAGATTATATTTCTATTTATTCAGTAACTTCGTCTTCACTTGAGTTGATGTATATGTTGATTTCCTTGAATTCATTGACAAGCTTTGGCTTTGGATGACGAGTCCTGGAGCATAACTTGACGTGGATGTTGTCTATTCCCGCTTCAGAATCTAGCAAGGGTTAAGAAGATACTTTGAGTACGAGCGTACTCAGCAAATTCACTAGAAAAGAAGTGTTTGATGCACTATAACTACAACCACAGACCATAGGTCATAGGCCAATGCAAGTTTTCATAAACATTTCTTCAAAGGTTGCTTTTATTCTAAAAATCTATGTCCGTCAGCCTTCACGGGTTTACCAGAAATTTCATGGAGTTCTTTTTCCGCAGCGTTCGCAGCTCCTTCCCGAAACAGGGAGTAACAAGTTACAGTTCTTACACTCTGAAGAGGTGCGTTACTTTTCCCATGAGATATCAACTCCTTGTTGCACAACCGGGCAGCTTACCCATCCACAATTCCATGTTGTGGGGCCCAGTAGTTGGTCCAAGCCAATCACTGCCCTCTCCGTGACCTTATATGTCTGCACGATCCTTCAGGACGTCTCATCTTTGTTAAGCCCCCTTTCGGGCAGGCTAAAACCCGGATGAGTTCCTGAAGACTCTATGACCTAGTGATGCCCGGAATAGTACCATTTACATGGACTATATCCCTATACACCATTCATAGATAATCCAGATACCAAAAGTGTGGGGGCGTAAGTGTCAAACACCAGGATTTTTAATCCCAGATACCTGTTATGCCATACATCGCAATCCCAGGATTACCATTTTTGCGAGACATAACAGATTTGATACCACAGTACATCACCATTAGAAACCATACATAAGGTCTTACACAAATAAGGATCTCATGATCCAGTTCTTAATACAGTTCAAGCAGCAGAATACGTAATAATAACGGTAGCGTAGGCGAAGCTCCATATTCAGGGTCACAGGCAATGCTGATGATGGGAGATGATCCTAGTTGTCGTAACCTTCCTGGGGTCCATCCTATTGGTACTCCTCTTCATAGTCTGGCCACATAAATAGCCAGGGACAAAGCCATGAGTACTCTTTATGTACTCGCAAACTAATACTAACAAGTGAAGTGGGGTTTTTTGTAATAGGACACTAAGTTCTATGGTTGTTTTGCAAAAATCCATATTTACCTCTACTAAGTTTAGAAACGAAGAAAGCTAGTTGAGGTTTTATAACACCTAAGTGGGAACTTGTATTTCATATCACAACTCTGTTGTGGTCAAGTCAAAGTCTCAATTCATTTCACAAGTCATTTTGAAAACATCTGACAGGGGAACAGTATGGCCACTCCAACTGTCCATAACTGCGGACGCGGCTATTCGAATAGTTTGACACTCTGCAGAGATTGTACACTTTCACCACAACATTTGATGCATCCGTCAGGAACAAATCCTGAATTCACCATACTCAGTATGCGGATAATCAATCCTAACCTTTCAATTACATGCCCTAGTATAAGCACCTCTCCTGTGAGTTTGGCCTCCCAACCATGACCAACTGTCATCTTGGGTACTGCACAAGTGGACAATCTTCACAAGGTAGCCTTAGCTCAGACCTTGGTCGTGAGGGAACCAATACTAAGGTATATAAGTTTCCAGTCAAGCCCTACCCAATTCTTGGGTATTGTGGTTGTACAGTTAAATTGGAATGGTATTGCATCCAGACAACCATCAGTTTTATAAAGGGCTAAGGCTCATGCCTCAACATTTTCATCACCAAAATCATCTGGTGTTCGGGAACACATGTCAAAACATCTCAATAGAATGATCCATCATTCCAATGTTTTCATAACCATTTTTCCACCAAGTATTCCCATCTAAAGTTGATCTAGTTTTATGCTTAGCACTAGCATCTACAAGTGGGGGTAAGTACTAATGAGGGGTGGTAAACTAGTGGAGTTTCAACTAAGTACATTCTCAGGCCTTAGGGTGACATCAAGATTATCTAGCTTAGGCCAAATTTTATGCTCTTTATGCAACCTTCAATTATCTTTCTAGTATCTATCATTTACTCAAGTAAACTCTAAGCAAGAGCTTTTGATAAAGAAATAAAGTATAAAGCTTGCAAGTAAAACTAGGATTGGGGTTATCAAGTGGGTATGATCACATATGCTTAAGGCATATAGCTGGCATGGTAACAAGCAAGTGTTTGCTTGCATAGGTAAAGTATCTTGCAAGTGTTAGCCTGCTCAATCAACTAGTAGTATTAGGCTTGCACCAGTATCAGTATAAGCTTGCAAGTATTGGCTTGCAAGGTTAACTTGTATAGTAAGGCTTTCAAGTATTGGCTTGCTAAAGTAGAGTATCTTGCAAGTGTTAGCTTGCCTTGTGCAGAGCAGTGGTTGAAGTTCTCCTCGGCTTCTTCTTGTAGTATCCTCCTCATATCCTTGGTCGGTACTAGCGTCTATGAATAAATACGAGGTACACAATCACCAAACAATACTTAACTACTTTCAATCATCACACAAAAGGGTCCTATAGATGATCTAGCATCATCACTAACATTACAAGATTAAAGCTTGGTTTAATTTCTTTTATTTTTAGAAAAGTAATTTCTACTTATTGAAAACTACTTAAGATTTAATATTCTCCAAACCAAACATGGGATCATGTTGACACATGTCATCACCACATATTTCAGTACATGGGAATGTGATTTAAAGTGGTGTCACAATTTAATAAGGTTTAACCTTTTATTTCACTTAAATAAAGCGATTAGAAATGTCTATGTGGCATTCTTTTATTACTTGAACAGTATTTCTATAAGTAAACCCATAGGTTTTTATATATTCTGAAAGGTATGATCAAATGTGATTTTTGAGAGTTGGAATCAACTCGAAATCTATTATGGTTTAAATTTGAAAAAATTTTGAATGCAGAAAAGCTTCTGCATTGTTATTTTTACCAAGGTCGATCTACATATCGAAATGATTTGAATCCAACGGGCTTGGATTCAGCATTTCCAGACCTTTCTAACAAAATTGGTTTTTTTGGTTCACTGAATCGAGATGGGTTGAATTTTGAAACTAGGTACAGAACTGTGTTTGAATGAAAATGGAAAAATCCAAATTCAAACGAGTGGGATGCGCGGGAACTGTTAACGGGCCGACCGAGTGTCACTCCGCGGTGCGGGGCGCAACTGACAGGGCGGGTCTACTGGTTAGTGACTCTTTAAACACGAAGTGGTACGGGGCGATATGGTGCGTTCTATCTAGTTCTAATTCAACGGCTCTGGTTCATCGTCCACGTCGGGCAGCGCCGGCGAGACAGAAACCTAACGCGGCAGGTGGGGGTCGTCGGGGGCTCACCGGGTTTCAGGCGAGGGTCGGCAAGCAGGGCGAACGACGAAGTCGACGACGGCGATCCTCCTGGTACCGGCAACTCCTCCTGGGGTGGACGAAATCGACGGTGCCCTTCTTCTCCAGAGGCGGCCTGCTCCGGCGCAATTCCGGCGATGCGCTTCTCGCCTTGCTCCGGGAACGTGGTGGAACGATCAGTGAGGAGAGGGGAGTGAGTTGGTGTGCTCAATTCAGCTAGGGATGGCCTCTATTTATAGTGGCGAGAGGGAAACCAACGGGCGCAAGGTGAGATCGTCATGGTCGACGGCACAGAGGGCTGTCGACGTGGGCGACGGTAGGGGCGGTGCTGTGCCCCCTGGCGAAGCTCAACGGCGTGGTGGCGAGTCGTGGGGCGGTGTGGATTGGACGGAACGCGGCCGTGCTCTGCGTGTGCCCGAAGGAAGTTTTTATGGTGCACAGCGTGCGTGGTCCGCGCGGCGGCGAACGGGCGTGTCTACGGGGTTGCTGGGACGGTGGTGATCACGTATGCACGAGGCGAGGGCGGCGCGCGGTCTGTGGGCGTCGGTCAAGCGTGGCGCTCGGGGCGCGTTCTCGGCATGGTTACAGAGAGGGTTGGCAAGGTCTGTGCGTGTGGTCCAGGGGATGGCATTGCTCGCGTCTGGGACAGGGAGTGGCGGTGGGGTGTTAGCTTGCTCCCAGACATGTTGGCTAGGCTTGGTGCTTCTCCTAGCTCGCTGTCGACATGTGGGTGTCAAGGGTGCACTCGGCCTGCTCACCATTGATGACAATGGCCAGCTTACAGTGGTCATAGAGATTAGTTTAGGTTGTTAGATGATCTACTAAGGCTAGTGGTGTCCATAGAGGGGACAAGTTAGGCCAGAATCACTGCACACACTAGTGTTTTGATTTTGTTTGATTTGCATCTGCAAGGTGTTTGATGAAATGGCCGCATGAATTCAAGTTTTGAATTTTGAAAAGATTTTTGGTGGGTGTGCTAGGAAGGTGCTGGTGATTCTGTAGATGCTTAGGTTTTGAAAGTTGAGCTTGTTTGAGTGGTTTTTGAAAAAGTGGGATCTTCCCATATGATATAGATTCAATTTTGAACTGTCATTTAAACTATGCATTTAAATGTTTCTGTATGATCACAAAGTGGGCCTTGATACTTTGTTATGAGTACTATCAAGGGGTGCAAATATCCAAACAAGTTTCTGTTAAGTTTTGAAAGTTAGAGATAGCCAAAGTAGGCATGGGAGTTAAATTGGCCAAAGTGACCATTCCCTTATTTTGTTTGTTTTGATTTATTTGTCTTTGGGAAAAGTGTGGGGATTGTTTAGATGATGTTTATTTCACCTAAGAATCATTTCATAAGAAAACAAACACATAATCAGGCCAATTCAAAAGAATCCAAATTCTAATGCACACTCATATGAATGCTTTCATATTTTAATTAGTAAAGTTTTTGTTAACCCTAAATTTGATGATTAGAGTTTGATGATTCTAGTTTAATATTTTTGGGATGTTACAAACCTTCCCCCCTTAAACAAAATCTCGTCCCGAGATTTGAAAAAGGACGAAAAGATTACCTAAGATTTGAAGAGATCGGGAAACTCCGTCCTGATGTGATCTTCGCGCTCCAGGTAGATTCCTCTTTCGTGTGGTTGCTCCACTGAATCTTGAGAAACTTGATGCTTCGGGTTCTGGTAGTTCTGAAAGCTTCTTCCAAAATATGGATGGGTACTTCAGGATAGGTCAGGTCATCGTTGATGTCTATGGTCCGGTGATCAATATTCTTGAACACTTCAGTCTTCTCTGGGACTTCGAGACACTTGCGAAGTAATGAGATATGGAACACATTGTGCACGGCTGACATCTCTTCGAGTAGTTCCAATTGATACGACACTTCTCCTCGAAGGTTCAAAATCTTGAAGGGGATGATAAATCTGGGGGCTAACTTTCCTTTGATTTGGAAACGCTGCATTCCCTTCAATGGTGACACTTTCAGATACACAAAATATCCTATGTTGAAGGCGACGTCTCTACGTCCCTTGTCGGCGTAACTCTTCTGTCTAGACTGGGCGGTCTTGAGGTGCTCACGAATCTTGTGAACCTTCTCTTCTGCTTCTCGTAGGATATCGGGTCCAAAAATTTGACTCTCTCCTACTTCCGACCAATTCAAAGGGGTGCTACACTTTCTTCCATACATGAATTCAAAGGGGGCCATTTGCAAACTGGCTTGATAACTGATGTTGTATGAGAATTCTGCGAACGGCAGATAGTCTTCCCACCTAGATCCATATTCTAACACACATGCTCTCAGCATGTCTTCGAGTATTTGATTTACTCGCTCCATTTGTGTCACATCCCAAGATTTTCCAAATATTGTAATGTGAAAAATAAATAAATAAACAGAATAAATGATTGTTGAAAATTAGGGTGAAAAGAAACTTTTTGTTTCTAAATGGAAACTTAAAATCCCATCTTAAACAAACTTTGGTTAATATTTGAATCCAACTAAATTCAAATCAAAGTGGAATGCATTCTTCATAAATGCATCTGGAAATTTAAACACTTGGAAAATAAACCAAAACCCTAAAACCCTATTGGAAGGAAATCATTTCAAAAGATATCTCTAAGACCATGGATTTTGTCCAAATAAAAATTTGTCAACAATGATGGGGATATGCCTACCAGGGTATACCCAGCAGGACGTTTCCGACTGGCCCAAGACCCGGCGAGTGGGCCTGCAGAACGGCGAGTGGATCGAAGCCCAGCCAGGAACTGACCGACTGGAAGCTGAAGGCCCAGGCGAGTGGATAGGCCCAGTCAGGTGAGGTTAAACGGCTACTGAAGCTTTAACCGAATTGGTTGAGATATGTAAACCCTAGGGGAGGTGAGCCTATATAAACCTCCCTATAGGGTGAGTAGAGACACGTTCCCAGATACACCCAAGCGACTCGCTGCCTAGCCGCCGAGCTCGCCCTTGTAACACCTTGATAATACAATCTAGCAGGAGTAGGTCTTTACCCTCTGGGGGGCCGAACCTGGGTAAAACCCTGTGTCTTTGCCCTCATCTCGCACGCAGATGGCTGGCCGCCCTTGCCCCTCATTCTACTACTCGCTGCCGATTGCAGCATCTGCCGTGACCATTCCCACGACAGTGGCGCCCACCGTGGGACCCAGCCGGTCTGGCCGGTGTTCTGTGGCGAGATCCAATCTGCCCATCAACCAGACGGTCGCCACCGGCCGCATGATAGCGATCGGCGAGATGCTCCAAATCTTGCCGAGCAGCTACGTCCCGGCGATGCGACCCATCACGCATAGCGTGATCCTGTCGATCGGCACGATCAGCCTCTTCGTCGGCCTCACCGACGTCATCGTCTCGGAGGACTCGGCTCGCATCCGCGAGTCGCCGCCATGCGATCAGCTCTCTGAGAGCCAGATCCGCATGATCCGCCGCCTCGCCTCCGAGTACAACTCGGCCCACAGCAACGTGGTCGGGAATTCAGTGGCCGCAGAGGATGCGGCCCTCACCGACGACGCCGACTCGGCGACCCCGGCATCACTCGCCGGATCCATCACCGCGACCTCATCCGCGGGCTCCATCGCCCAGGTCTCCAACGCGGGAGATTTCGAGGACCCCTCCATCCTCGGGATCTTCGAATTCGACTCCGGGTCGGAGAACTCCGCCGATCTCCGCGACGGAACCGGTCGCTACGCCGCGACCTACATGGCGACCGGCACCGACCCTCCAGAGGATCCATTCTCCACCCCGATCCCTCCTAACGCCACGGCCACGGAGGTCGAGGAACTCCGCCTGAAACTGGAGGAGGCGGTACGCAAGGAGCAAGCTGAGCGCGAAAAATTTCGCCTCGAGCAGGTGACGGCGCAGGAATTATCGCGCTACCACCAGCAGCGGATCAGGAAGCGCCTGAACCCCACCGTTCAGGGGCGCGCCCTGAACTTCGACGACGAAAACGACCCGGCCCGCGTGGCCGAGCGCGCGATCTGCGAGAACGCGCCGCCAGGAGGGAGCGCCCGGCCCCCGCCAGGATCAACGGCAATGGGTGCCCCACCTCCACCCAACCGCACCCCCCCAGGGACCAGCCGCGGATAGTAGTCTCCTCACGAGAGCGAGACGCAAACGGCCTTCCACTGTTCTCCACCCCGATGGACAACCTCGTGGCAGGCCGAGCAGCAGTTGACAGCATCACGGCGACCGGCAACGGCGCCCTGCAGATCGAATACATCAAGGCCCTGCTTGCGAAGGCCTTCGAGCAGCAGAGAGTGGGCGCCGACTCGCAAGGACGGGTATACTCGCGTTCCTCAGGAAGCAGAGCGGCCTCCAGCGGCCGCCCAGCGGCGGCAAACACCCTCAACTGCCCGCCACCAGAGCCACTGCAGCTCCAATACCGACCCGCTAACGCGGCACTCTCCACCAACGACCCCAGGCCGGCAACCAACCTTGTCGCCGCCAACGGGCAACCCATCGACGCCCTCACCCACATCATCAACAACCAAAGCTGGCGCGCACGCCAGCCCGACGACCTGCGACATACCCTAACCAATCGCCGCGACGGCGAGCCCATGGGGTCGCTCAGTCGACTCGGGCCAAAGTGCTTCGGACCAATGATCCGAGGCGAGAAGTATCCGCCAAACTTCAAGGCGCCAAAAGAAATAGAAAAGTACGACTCCTCGTACGACCCCGCCGTATGGCTCGACACATACCTCATGGCAATGGGGATCGCGGGTCACACTGACCTGCTTGCCGCCCGCTACCTCCCCCTGATGATGGAGGGGACGTGCAGGCAGTGGATCAACACTCTTCCCCAGGACAGTATCGACTCCTGGGAGGAAATGCGCGACGCCTTCGTCAGGCACTTCGAGTGCTCCTACACCCGCGCCACCACCATTGAGGACCTGGAACGGTGCGTCCAGGGACCCCGCGAATAGACCCGCAACTGGGTCCAACGGTGGCAAGAGCTTTGGTACAACGCGGTCGACATCCACCCGGACACCGCGATCCATTGCTTCAAGACCTCGTGCCGCTATGAGCCCCTAGTCGCCAAGCTCAAGCGACACTCCCGCACACTCGACAACATCCCCGACCTCCTCGAGATCGCCAAACGGTACGCCGAGGAAGATCCAAACCAGGAAACTGACGACAAGTCAGGAGGCCAACGCCGCACGGGCGGCAACGACGGCGGACGCCGAACCGACCTACGCTACAGCGACACTCGCCTCACCGGCAAGCGCCGCAGTGACGGGCGAGTCGACTTCGTCGCCAACGCCGGGCACGCGCAGCGCGAGCCCAAGAGCTTCCGCTGCGACGGAGGGCAACGCCGTGATGGCGGCAACTACAAGAACAAGCCAAGGTTCGATCCTGCGGCCCTCCTTAACCAACCATGTGCGTTCCACAGTAGGGAAGGGAAGCCCGCAACGCACACCACCGCCGACTGCCACACCCTCAGGGAAATCAAGAAGGCACGACGAGTGCGGGAGGACCCCGACAACGACCCGCCAAACGACGGAAAATTCGGCAAAGTAGCCGGCTCGCTCCACATCTTCACAGGATTCAACACGAAGCGCGAGAAGAAGGTCATCGCCCGCGCCGTTGCCGTCAACGCGGTGGCCCAAATAGACGTCCCCCAGTTCCTGAACTGGTCGGAGCAGCCCATCACCTGGAGCCGCCAAGACCACTCGCCACGCATCGAATACCCAGGACGAGTCGCCTTGGTGGTCAAGCCCAAGGTTGGCGACTATTGGCTCCCCAAGACACTGATGGACGGCGGCAGCTCCATCAACATCCTCTACCTCGACACCTTCAGGCGGCTGCGCCTCCCGCAGTCAATGATCGAGACGACTCAGACCACATTCCACGGCATCGTCCCCGGTCGGAAGGCGTACCCGATCGGCAAGGTCACGCTGCCAGTAACCTTCGGCACACCGGCAAACTTCCGCACCGAGCGGATCGTCTTCGAGCTGGTGCCCTTCGACAGCCCCTACCACTGCGTCCTGGGGCGCCAGGCGTTCGCCAAATTCATGGCAGCGCCCCACTACGTGTACAACGCGATGAAGCTCCCGGGGCCGTGCGGCGTCATCACCATCCACGGCGACCCCGACATGGCCGCCGAGTGCGAGGCCAAAGGAGCCGAGCTCGCTGACGCAGTCATCGCGGCAGAGACAAACCACGCCGACGAGCTCGCCAAGTATGCGAGCGGGGTCAACAGTGACGACCCCACCATACTCAAGAAGCCCAACTCAGAGGGCGCAAACACCTCAACCTTTGAGGCCACGACGCACACTCGCACCGTCGAGCTGGTCCCAGGCGACTCCAGCCAGACGGTGACGATCGGGACGGGCATGAGCCCAGCATAGGAAGGCGCGCTCATCGAGTTCCTCCGTGAGAACAGGGACATCTTCGCATGGAAACCCTCCTACATGCCTGGTGTCCCTAGGGAGCTCGTTGAGCACAAGCTGAACGCCGACCCCAAAGTACGACCTGTCAAGCAGTCGCTAAGGCCCTTCAATGAAGAGCGCCGTCGAGCAATCGCCGAGGAGGTGCAGCGGCTACTCACCGCCGGCTTCATCCGGCCAATAAAGTACTCCAAGTGGCTGGCAAACCCAGTCTTGGTCGAGAAAAAGAACGGGACCTGGAGAATGTGTATCGACTACACAAACCTGAACGGCGCCTGCCCAAAGGAGCAGTTCGTCCTCCCGCGGATCGATCAGATAATAGACTCAACCGCGGGCTCGGAGTCGCTATGTTTCCTCGACGCCTACTCTGGGTATAACCAGATCAAAATGGCTGTCGAAGACGAGGAGAAGACGGCGTTCATCACGCCATTCGGAGCCTTCTGCTACACCGCCATGACCTTCGGCCTCAAGAACGCGGGGCGACCTACCAGCGGTGCATGCAAGAATGCCTCGCGAGCCAAATTGGCCGCAACATCCACGTCTACATCGACGATGTGGTCGTGAAGTCCGCTCGCCAAGGCGACCTACTCGCCGACCTGGCGGAAACTTTCGCCAACCTGCGAAGATAGAAGATAAAGCTCAACCCAGGCAAGTGCACCTTCGGTGTACCCGCCGGACAACTACTGGGGTACGTCATCTCCAAACAAGGGATCGAGGCGAACCCCACAAAGATCGACACGATCGCCCGGCTCGGAAAACCCGAGTGCCTGCGCGACGTCCAGAAGCTGGCCGGGCGAGTAGCGGCTCTCAGTCGCTTCATCCCCCGCCTGGGCGAAAAGGCGATGCCCCTATACCGCCTGATGTGCAAGAACCCCACCTTCCAGTGGGACAAGGAGGCGGATGACGCGCTCCGCGACCTCAAAAAGGTGCTACTCGCCGCACCACTACTCGCCGCCCCCGCCGACAAAGAACCCATGCTGGTTTACGTCGCGGCGTCCGAGCGCGTCGTCAGCGCCGTGATGGCCGTCGAGCGACCAGAGGAAGGAAAGGAGCGCCCGGTTCAGCGGCCGGTGTACTACATCAGCGAGGTCCTCACCGAGTCGCGCTAGCGGTACCCACAGTACCAAAAGCTAGTATACGCGGTCTTTAGGGCTCAGTGGCGCCTGCCGCACTACTTCCAGGAGCTCCCGATCACGGTCGTCTCCTCAGCACCACTGCAAGACATCATCCGCAATCGCGAGGCGACCGGGCGGGTCGCCAAGTGGGCCGTCGAGATCGGCGTCCACAACATCAAATACGAGCCACGAAAGGCGATCAAGTCACAGGCACTGGCAGACTTCATCGCCGACTAGGAGGAGGCCCAGCAGCCAGAGAAGCTGCCGTACCTCCACTACTGGAGCCTGCACTTCGACGGCTCCAAGAACACGGACGGTGCAGGCGCAGGGATAGTGTTGACTTCACCAAAGGGCGACAAGCTCCGCTACATCCTCTGCCTCGACTTCACGCCCTGCACCAACAACATGGATGAATACGAGGCCCTACTCCACGGCATGCGAGCCGCCAAGGAGATGAACGTCAATCGCCTCCGCTGCTACGGAGATTCCGACCTTGTCGCGGGGCAAGTCGCCGGCACCTGCGACGCCGTCTCCCCTAACATGGCGGCGTACCGCCAAGCGGTGGACAAGTTGGGCGGCCACTTCACCGGCTACTCTGTCGAGTGGATCGACAGGCGAAAGAATGAGGAGGCCGACGCACTCTCCCGCATCGGGTCGGCTCGACTCGCGCCTCCCGCCGGCGTTTTCCTCGACACGATTACCAAGATATCAGTCTCTCCCCCGAGGGAGATCGACATTGGGGTCCCACTACAACCAGAGGCAGCCTTGGTTGCACTCGTCAACGAGCCAGACGACTGGACCAAGCCCTACATCGCCTAACTGGAAGCCGGGACCCTGCCAGCAGACGAGACAGACGCTCGAATGATCGCTCGTCGATGCAAGTCCTACACCATCATCGACGGCGAGCTCCACAAGCGCAGCGTCACCGGCGTGTTCCAACGCTGCGTCCAACCAGCTGAAGGACGCAAAATCCTCCACGACATTCACTCAGGTGACTGCGGCCACCACGCCGCCGCTCGCTCCCTGGTCACCAAGGCTATGCGACACGGCTTCTACTGGCCCACCGCACACGCCGACGCTGTCGACATCGTCCAGCGATGCGCCGGGTGCCAGAAGTACGCCAATCAGACGCACGTACCGAGCTCGGCGCTCAAAACAATCCCCATCACCTGGACATTCGCTGTGTGGGGCATGGACATGGTAGGCCCCTTCAAGAAGGCCCCCTCTGGCTACACCCACCTGCTAGTCGCCGTCGACAAATTCACGAAGTGGGTGGAGGCCAAGCCAGTCCGGAAATGCGACGGGAAGACCGCCACTAAATTCTTACGCGAGCTCATATATCGCTACGGGTTCCCCAACAGCATCATCACGGACAACGGCACCAACTTCGCCAAGGGAGCCATGGACGAATTGTGCGAAGAGCACCATATCCGGCTCGACCTCGCGTCAGTCGCCCACCCGGAGTCCAACGGCCAGGCGGAACGGGCCAACCAAAGCATCCTACACGGCCTGAAGCCGCGACTCCAAGTACCACTCGAGCGCACCGCCGGGTGCTGGGTCGAGGAGTTGCCCTCCGTCATATGGGGGATCCGCACCTCAGTCAACAGATCGACGGGATTCACTCCCTTCTTCATGGTCTACGGCGCCGAGGCAGTCATGCCCACCGACCTCGAACACGACTCGCCGCGGGTCGTCCACTAGACGGAGGCTGCAAACGAGCTTGCCCGCCAAGACGGGATCGACCAACTCGATGAAGCACGTGACCTCGCTTGGTCACGCACTGCCATCTACCAGCAAGGACTCCGCCGCTACCACAACCGGCGGGTGAAAGCTCGCACCTTCCATGAAGGCGACCTGGTGTTACGCCTCATCCAGGACAAGAAGGGCATGCACAAGCTCTCCCCTCCGTGGGAAGGCCCATTCGCTATCGGGCGCGTACTCGGCAACGACGCCTACTACCTCATCGACGTCCGCGGGGACGGCGAACTCGACGTCAAGCGACCATGGAATGTAAACCTCCTACGGAAGTTCTACTCCTAGAACCCCACACATGTACCCTCCAGTCGCTATGAAATAAAAAGAAACGGTTACCGCAAATTGCGCCTACTCTCCATGACTTGTGCCACTCGCACTCGTTATAAAAGCGTCACGCTAAATGCAGAAGTCAACCTTTCGTACAGCGATCGGCACGGCTAAGTAGTGCGGTGTAAGAGCACTGAATCACCTCAGGTCTTGCATCGTCCACGAAAAACACCCACCCGGAGCCCCATTGGAGTCGCCTAGCTCGACTGGTTCTACGAGCCAAGACAACTGCCCTCGCTTCTCACAGCGACCTTGGTCCTCCGCATCCTCGGCATAGCGACTCGAACGGATAAGTACCACGCTCGGGGACTGAAGACTAGTCCGTCGCGAGCGGTCAGGGAAAACGCCAAGTAAGAGAGCATGCCCAGGACTCGCCACGCGACTGACCCCACGGGCCAGGCAGGAGTGACGTGCTCACCCCAACGCGCTAAGTCCTCAACCACCCTCGAGTCGCGCCTCGAACTACCAAGTACCACGCTCGGGGACTCGGCCACCCGACCCCGTTCGCGCACGGGAAAACGGTAAAGTACAGAGCACTCAAGGGAGTCGCCTTGCGACTGGATCTCCGAGCTCGGGCGAGTCGACCAAAACAACAAAACACATGATAACAACACACACATCATATACGAGGTAAACCCCACAAAAGGGCGGACGCGCTCGGGGACTCGTCCAAAATCAATCAAAAGCACACAAACAAATATCAAAATAGACACGACGTCTCATTCAATCGCATGTTGCATTGTTTCATGTTACAAAATATGCCCGCGTGGCAGAACTGCTGCTAACGCCACAAGGCAAACTACCCTACTCTGCAGGCTTCGATGACGACTCACCAGCATACCGTCGATTGTGGATGAACGCCGTGTACGGGTTTGATGGATACGTCGTCAGTTCACCCGCCATCGCCGCGCGAAAAGTCTGCTCGACCTTGAAGTCACGATGCGGCGGCTCGGGGTCGTTCGGCGCGACAACCGTCTCCTGGTACGGCAGGAGGTCGCCCATTGCCCAGACACGTTCCGAGTACGTGGCGGCACGTTCTTGCAACTTGAGGACCTCGGACAGCTCCACCGCGCCAGTCGACGACGGATACCCACTCGTCACATCGTCAACGTCGAAATCTTCGGGGAAGTGGGCGAGTCCAAGGCTCAGTGCCGTCGACGCTCCACGCCGAAACGCCGACCGCGTCATGAACTCAACGACCGCGGGCGCCTTCTCCAAATACTTCCACACCTCAACGAGGTCGCTGGGAATCACCTCCGTGGGCGATATTTCTTGGAGGTAGGCACGGATGCACGTCGCCGACAATGTCGCCGAATCGACGAGCATGCTTACGCACTGCCTCGCGTCGAGCGAGCTCGCCTCTCCTTCGCTATCAATGATGCGACCTGCGAGTAGAAGACAATGATAAGTACGACGGACACCACAAAAACCACAACTATTAGAAAGGGAAGATGCACTCACCAAGCAACGGGCGGGCGAGTCCCGTGATGAAGCACTGAAGCGACGTGTGGTCGTCCTGAAGCCCAGCAATAAGGACTTCCGACACCTTGCGATCCTCCTCAGCGGCCACAATGGCGGCCTTAACTCACCCGTCCGCCGAGCTCGCTTCTTCTCTCGCCTCCCGCAGTTCGCGCTCGAGGTCGGCGATCCGCTGTTCAGGGGCACCCAGAGCAGATCGCGCCGCCACCAACTCACCAGCGGGGACAAGCCCCTGGCGAGCTTCCTCTGCCTTCGCAGCAACAGCCTGAAGCCCTTTGTTCGCCTCCTGGACGATGGCCAGCTCCCTCTCCGCACGCTGTTTCGCGGCCAATCGGTCCGCTGACTCAAGCTGCAGACCCTGCACATCACCAAAAAAGGTTAGTCAAATCAAAATTCCTAAGTGCCCACCCGCTGAAATTCAGCGAGTGCGCACTCGGGGACTGGCGATCAAAAAATTCCTAAGTGCCCACCCGCTAAAATTTAGCGCGCGCGCACTCGGGGACTGGATGCGACAAACAAAAAGATGCGGAATTATAAGAATCAGGCCGCTGCAAAGCACCGACCTGATCCTCGGGGACTGGATGTACCTGGATGGCCGCGCCAAGCATGTCGTGGAGTTGTACCGCGTCCACGGACGCGAGAAGTGCCGGCGTGTGCCCGCGACGTTGGTCGACTTCAGCGTCGGCGGTCCTAGGAGCGTGGCTCGAGGGCGCAGGCCCACTCGCCGTGGTCGCCTTGGTCACGAAGCGCGGGAAGGTAGCGATAGAGGCACCCGCTCCGAGAGAGGTCGCCTCCGCCGTTCCAGGCAAGGAAGCACCCTCCTTCGTAGACGCGGCTGCCTCCATCACGGGCCCGGCTGGTGCGACCGCTGTACCATCAGAGATAGTGACGGTGTCGTCGCCCTTGGCCTTCTTACTGACATCCGCCGAAGCGACGACCTCGTCCGCCTTCCTCTTGCGGGATGGATCTTCCTCGCTAGCGGCGGAGGGCACCTTGGCCACGGTCGGGTGGCCCATCCTCTTCACCCCGGTCCTGCGCATCAATCGAATCAACGAAAACAATCGAAATAGTTATGAAAAATAAGGAAAGGTGAGCGAACTCACTTGGCGACTGGGATGAAACGCAGTCCCGTACGGAGGCCGGCCGGTTTTTCCAGCTCAGGGCCCAGACGGCGACTGAGCCCCAACTCCAGGACGTCGCGTGCCCAAGACACGGACGGCTTCTTCGTCGTTGAGGCCGCAGCTGGCGCCTCTGGGACATCCTCGGCGGGAGCCTCCTTGCGGGGCGAAGCCGCCGCAGCCGAAGCCTCCTTGCGAGGCAAAGCCGCCGCAGCCGGAGCCTCCCCCAGCCCAGAGACTGGGGCGAATGGCGGAGGCATTGAAGCCAGCGGCACTTCCACGGTCGCCGCGTCCAGCACGGCTGTCGCTGGTGGCGCGCCGTCGCCGGCTGGGCTGGGAGCGTCTGAGCTGCTCGCCGAGTGCGACGGCGAGGCCGTCTTCGACGGCCTCGTCTTCTTTTTCGGGGGGCCCTCGCCTCCCTTTCCTTCCTCTTCTTCTTTGACGGAGTGTCTTGACGGCGCGAGGTGGTCTCTGGGAGCTCGTCGTCGTCATGACGTTCGAGGCTTCTGCTTGCCTCGATCTCGCGCTGTCGTTGCCCGCGGGTCTTTCGGACCAGCGGGGCGACCTCCTCTTCGGACTCGTCCTTGTCGTCCTCGTTGCCCTTGGTAGGCGGCGATTCGCCTATGTCCTGGGCGGATGGGCCCGAGATCTCATCATCCGAAGGTGGGAGCCACCCTTCCACCACTTGGAATAGCTGCGACGAATACAAAACGGAATCAGAATTACCGCGACTGCATATACTGCGACTGCGAGCAAGGTAAAGAAATTACCGTTGGAGCCGGACGCTTCGCGGTGTAGGGGGCGACCCTAGCCTGCGCATCCAGGTACACCGCCTGGGTAATCTTCTTCAACGCTGGGAGATAATCCTCCAGCTTCCACTCGTCGAGGCAGGCCTTCGTCGAGTCTCCCCGGCCCGTGTACTGGTACATGTAGTGGTCGCGCTGGGCGAGTGGAACGAGCCGCCGCCCAAGCCAGCAATTGTACAAGTTTATCGTTTGAAGGCCCTTCTTTTTCAGACCACGGATGGTCTGGAGCATCTCATCAACGATCATCCGCTGGTCGTCGGGGAGCTTGCCGAGTTGGATATGGCGCGGCTCGGAACGACTAGCGGAGTACCGCGGGATCGCCACCTCGCCCTCCGGGGTCGCCTCGGCCACGTAGAACCACGACTTCTTCCAGTCGCTCGCTGCCTTGGCGGGTAGCATCAGATCAAAGAAAGAAGCTTTGGACTTGAGCTGAAACGTCAAGCCGCCCGCGGCTAGCATTGGGCCGCCTGCCTCCTCGCGGCTGATCCGTCCGTGGAACAGATCTTGCCACAAGGGGAAGTAGGGCCGGCAGCCCAAGTAGCATTCGCAGAAGGCCACGAAGATGGCGAGCTGCTCGATGCTGTGGGGACCCAGATCTGAAGGCTGGATCCCGTAGTAGGCGCAGAACCGCCAGAAGAATAGGGATGTAGGAAACCCTAGCCCCCGCTCGAGATGACTGGTGAAACAGACGAATTCCCTCTCTCGCGGGTTTGGGGTCGTTTCTCCGGCTGCGGGGATACGCCAACAGCCGACTCGCAGGATCCCGGCCTCCTCGAAAGAGGCCAGCTGCGCCCTCGTGCACTTGGACCTACCCCACGGCTCGGTGGAAAGGGCCATGGCCGAGAGATTGGTTGGAGATCGGGGGATTTCGGGTCGACTGGATCGCGGAGCGAAGGAAGGAAAATGCGCGCACTTGGAAGAAGTGGTGAGGAGTTGGCTCTACGATTGCCTGCCATTCCTCTTATATAGCGGGAGTTACCCGCGAAATCAGGGAGCCGTTACCACGCGGTGATTATGCCGAAAGTTACCGTTGGATTACCCCAACGGCTAGTTTGACCACGCCTGACGGTCCAACTACGGCCAGTCGGCTCGCCAACCCAATCACTAAGACAGTGTTTTCGCCGACTCGACTCGCCAAAGCTGCAACCTGGGTCATTGGTTGTCTCCTTTATACAGGAGCCTGCCGACGATTCGACTGGGTGCCTACTCTGAAGCCGTATACTCCGACTGCCAGCAGCCACCTACGCCTAATCGACGACGGCCTCGGGGACTACTGATGGGGATATGCCTACCAGGGTATACCCAGCAGGACGTTTCCGACTGGCCCAAGACCCGGCGAGTGGGCCTGCAGAACGACGAGTGGATCGAAGCCCAGCCAGGAACTGAGCGACTGGAAGCTGAAGGCCCAGGCGAGTGGATAGGCCCAGTCGGGTGAGGTTAAACGGCTACTGAAGCTTTAACCGAATCGGTTGAGATATGTAAACCCTAGGGGAGGTGAGCCTATATAAACCTCCCTATAGGGTGAGTAGAGACACGTTCCCAGATACACCCAAGCGACTCGCTGCCTAGCCGCCGAGCTCGCCCCTTGTAACACCTTGATAATACAATCTAGCAGGAGTAGGTCTTTACCCTCCGGGGGGCCGAACCTGGGTAAAACCCTGTGTCCTTGCCCTCATCTCGCACCGCAGATGGCTGGCCGCCCTTGCCCCTCGTTCTACTACTCGCTGCCAATTGCAGCATCTGCCGTGACCATTCCCACGACAAACAAGCATTTACAAATGATCAAGATTGACAAATAGAAATATTATAAAACCATAGAAATTGATTTCATTCAATTTGGAGCCATAGATAAAATCTTATGAAATTAATAAGATAAGGAAAAGTAATTTCCAAAGCTAATAAAGCACCCATCTATAAATCCATACCAAATGGTGAGCAAATAATCTTAAAGAGATTTAAAATAATAAACAAATATTAAACAAGATTTTACCAATTGGAATCACCAAGTTTGGATCTATAAATAAAAATATATGGATTTTATAAGATAAAGATAGAAATATTAAATGAAGAATATTTAAAGACCAAATTAAAGATTGTCCCAATCCATAAGCAAATGGAATGAATATAATCCAAATCTAAATAAAATAAATGGATAAAGAATTTTTCCAAATAAAATGGCATTAACCAAATTCTAGATCTATTTGAATAAAGACAAATCCCTAATAAGAAGGATTAATTAAATTTTGGGAAAATAGAATTTGGAATTTACCCAAGTGGGAATAAAAGTTATTTAATTAACTCAAATGAGATCAAAGAAATCTTCTAAATAAAAATTATGGATTTAAAACCATATTTGATTTCATTAGAATAAAGACAAGTACCCAAATTAAAATGATTAATAAATCATATTAAAAATATTCCAAATAGTTCAAAGTGAATTATTTGCCACCCTAATAAATAAATAAAACCTACTGAAATGATTTGGAGAGATTTAGATTTCAAATAGAGTTTGAAAAACATTCTTTAAATCTTATTTGAATTATTACAAGGGCCTATTTTAAATAATTATTATACCCTAAAAGGAATAAAAGATTTATTCTAATATGACTTCAGGATGTATTGTTAATCAGTATTAAAATCTACTCAAAGTTCGGTTGAAGTTTGAATTCAAATAGATGTTTGAAAAGATTAAAAAAAATTCAAAACAGAAATGAAAATAGAAAAAGAAAAATAACAGAAGAGGAAAAACTTATAAACAGAGCAGCCCAACCCAACAGGCCCATCTAGCCCAACACCAGCCCACTCCTCTTTCCCCCCGAAGCGTTTTATTTTACTCGCGAACGAACCCGCGGAGTCGCTGACAGCTTGGACCCACCTCACCCCTCTCTATCTCGCTGCCAAGCGACCCCACTGCCACGCAGTCATTGTCCTCCCCACGACCAGTTCGTCCCGAACGTTTCCTGCGTTGATTTCGCGAGTTAAATTCACGAGTAATGTCTTAGTAAATCTCCCCCGTGACCATGCCCTGTTAAACACCTCCCTCCCCTCTCCATTTCCCCCCAGACGCCACACCTCGAGAGCCCCCAGGCTGCCCTGATTTCCGCTTAGACCGCCACTGTCTCCGACGGACTCCGACGTCGATTCCGGTGAACCCAGGCCGCGCCTCGCCTCCTCGACCACACGAGCACACTCCCCATTGCCAGGCGCATCTCTCGGTACCTCCCTCTCACCCGCGCATGCCCTGTATCCTCGGCAGCGTCATCGACTGTGCTCCGCCACCGTCTGCTCGAACTCCGGCAACCATCCCCCGTAAGCTCCAGCTTTCCCTCTCCCTCTGTTTGATACGTGTGTGATCCCTAGCATCGTGCACACCTAACGCAGGCCTTATCTTGTCTTAGCGCGGTCTAAAATGTCGCCCACGACGACAGCCAGAGGAGCCCGACGCGAACACGAACTCCGACGAACGATTCGAACCAGCTCCGTGCGCCCCTGTTCATCCTGCGGCCACCTTGAGCATCACCACGACGCTGTGAACACTGTGAGCATATTCTCTCCCTCCTTTCCTTCCTGCTTCACCAGAACCACCGAATAGAACCCGCGCCGCCGCTTGTCGCCGCCAGCGCCGCCACTTGATGGTTGTTTAATCGTCAGCCATAGGATGTAGATCCAACGCACACAAAAGAAACTAAGCGAAGAGGTATCTTTTGATCTGTGCCGCACGATTCAGTTAGATCCAACGCCTCATAACACGCGATCCACGTGAACCGTTTTTGTCCAATAAGATCGCGCCACGTGGCCTAGCTTCTGTTTTAAAAACCAGAAATGACCTATTAGATGTTCCAATTTGTAAAATTCATAACTTTCCAACCACACGTCCAAATTTTGTAAATTTTACATCAATGGAATCATAAAGTCAAGTACTTTCCAACCATGCCCTTGGTTTAGTAAATTGCATCTGGTAAAATGATTGTCTTTGCAGAAACTTGTGTAGGCATGTTTGGAATATAAAATTCATTCTAAAATTATTTTGGGGATAA
The DNA here is from genome assembly GCA_910589765.1 of Avena atlantica. Lineage (NCBI taxonomy): Eukaryota > Viridiplantae > Streptophyta > Magnoliopsida > Poales > Poaceae > Avena > Avena atlantica. Next base: position 111,149,699 of record OU342735.1, read on the forward strand.
AATATTTGGAAAATAGTTTGTTTTGAACCTACTGACCATAGAAATCAAGTTGTGGTTTCAAAAATACATTTGGTGAAGCAAAGGAATAAATCTTTGATTTAAAGCATTTCTAGTCAAATAAAAATAATGTTTATTTATTAAAAATGCTTTTTGAGGGAACCCTTTGGGAAATGTTTTGGATTAAACTCTCTAACCCGAAACACCAAGTTTTATGACTTAAAATGTATTTGATGAACCCTAAATATTATTGCTTTGCTAAAGGCATTTTCAACCACATAAAATATTGATTTGGTTTAAAAATGGTTCATAGGTAAAATCTTTTGCAAATGGTTTTTACACTTTTATAAAATGACCAATAGGTGTCTTTACAATGTTTATAACCTATTAGAAACCCCTTTTCCAAATAAAACAATCTTTGGCATGCTTGCATGCATTGTTTTGTTTCTATTACTTTATGTGATTGTTTGCTTGAATGGTGGATGGAAATTGTGCCTTGCTTGATTGAATTGTAGTGATTTGAAGAGTGTGAATATTGCAAGATCAAGGAGTGAACTTATATTCTCTACCAAAAAGGCAAGTGATGCTTCATACTTTGTCCCATTATTTTTCACTATGCATTAGTGATATTTCTAAAGTAGGACTTGCATGGAATTTTGCTAAGTGTAAACTATGCCATGGGAAATCCTAGTAGATGAAACCTTAGTAGAATTTTCCTAAGTTAAGATTCCTACTACTATCATGCTTAGCTTAGCGAGTAGAAAACAAGGGTGGAATATATTCATGCTATGGAATATTTATAAGTCAAGGACTTGTGTTTTGTTTAATAAAACAACTAAGTGAATGAATCACCTGGGTGGAATGGAAGGAATGGTTTGTGTTGAGTGGTTACACAAGGCCCATTTCTATGGTTTACCTTGTGTATCTCACTTGTGGATGGCCACCCAAGAACAAAGAGATTTGAGATGTCAAATGTTGAGAAGCTTCAAGTGCAGCCACATGGCATTATGGGCTCTGCCTGGATCATATAGGTTGCAATAACTTAGCCAAATGGACATTTGGTGGTAGGGGATTGATAGGTTGGAGCGCGTCCATTCTGGTCTAAGGGAAGGCTTCTGAAAGATCTTGTCTTGGTGAAACCAAGTCTTGTGGGGAAAGTGCACCACCTCTGCAGAGTGTAAAATCTAAGTACTTAGCCATGTCCCTGGTAAAGGACAATTTGAGCATCAAGACATGGAAGCTATCAAGAATCTCCTCATCCCAATTTCTAAGTTAAAACTTTGTGGTTGAACAAGGGTTGAAGGATCACCAATTTCTATTGGGAGATGCCTTGGGTGATTTTGATAAACAAAAACTTAGTGTTTTCAAATGATAAGGATAAATCTATTTTGATCAAAGAAAGCCTAAGCTCCACTTAGCCAAATGCATATAGATGTTAGACTCCACTATACTACCATAGTATCACTTGCCAATACAATTCAAATGTATTGACCCTTGTGGCCGTAACTTATTATGTTGCAGGTTTGTTTGATGTTAGTGAAGTTTATTGAATAGTATTACAAGTCTATAACCAACATGACTGCGTGTGGCACTTTGAACATGAAGGACCCCATGCTATTGTTATATTCTATTGCATTGTAATGAGATAGCCAAATTAGCTATGTAAGATGTAATAAATTATTTTATTCCTGGTTATAAAGTTTTATTATGACCTTTGTTTATTGATATTACATCTTAACTGTGGATGCTAGCTATTGATCCAGGGACTAGCATTGTAAACACAGGGATCTGTACCTTATTAAAGGTTGGGAACCTTACAGTTTGTCCATCGGTCTGAGGGTGATAAGCGATGCTGAAATCTAGGCGGGTTCCTAAACCTTGTTGGACTTTCTTCTAGAATCTCGAGGTAAACTGAGTTCCTTGATCTGATACAATGTTCTTGGGGACTCCGTGCAAACTGACGATTATAGCGATGTATAACTCCGCTATCTTCGAACTCTGATATGTGGTCTTGACGGGTAAGAAATGGGCGACTTTGGACAATCTGTCCACTATGACCCAGATAGAGTCATTTCCCCTACTAGAAGTAGGCAATACGGTGATAAAGTCCATTCCAACGGAATCCTATTTCCATTCAGGAATCTGTAATGATTGCCACAATCCAGCGGGTCTTTGATGTCCTTCCTTGACTCGCTGACATATATCACACTTGGCGATATAGCTTCCGATTTCTCTCTTCATCTTATGCCACCAAAATTGCTCTTTCAAATCTTGAGTCATCTTAGTTCCTCCGGGATGGATAGAATAAAGAGTATCATGAGCTTCCTTCAAAATAACTTCTTTCAACTCAGAATCTGCTGGTACACAAAGGCGTCCTTTGTACCACAGAACTCCTTCTTCGTCTTCGTTGAATCCGGGTACTTTGCCTGTACCGATACGACGCTTGATTCTGTCGATACTAGCATTTCCTTTCTGCACCTCTTTGATCTGGCTGATCAAAGTGGGTTGAAGTTCTATGCTAGCCAAAAATCCTTCAATCACTAATTCCATTCGAAAATCTTCCATCTCTTTGTGCAAACTTGGTTTCTCCTTCAAAATCATGGAGTTCAAGTGGCACGGCAATCTGCTAAGGGCATATGCTACCACGTTGGCTTTACCGGAGTGACAGTGAATGTCTAGGTCGTAATCCTTGATTAGCTCTATCCATCTTCTCTGCCTCATATTCAGCTCCTTCGGAGTGAATATATACTTCAGGGTCTTGTGATCCGAATAAATCTCACAACGATTTCCCATCAGGTAATGCCTCCATGTCTTCAGGGCTAGAACTACGGCTGCAAGTTCGAGGTCATGGGTTGGGTAATTTTGCTCATGATGTTTCAGTTGTCGGGATAGATAAGATATAACTTTGCCTTCTTGCATTAGCACAGATCCGAGACCGATCTTGGATGCATCACAATATACGTCGAAGGGTTTCGTGATATCCAGCATGATTAGGATTGGGGCTGAAATCAATCTTCTCTTGAGTTCTTGAAAACTCGCTTCACATTTGTCCGTCCATTCAAACTTCTTGTCTTTCTTCAGCAATTGGGTCATTGGTCTGGCAATACTCGTACAATCCATATCTAGTGGTAGAGGCAGTCTTTTGAATATCCTATGCGTGAATCTGAGTTAATGATAGCCTGTTCTAAGATCAATCTTAGAAAACACTTTGGCACCGGTCAACTGATCAAACAAATCTTCTATCTTGGGCAATGGGTACTTGTTCTTGATGGTGACATCATTCAACTTTCGATAATCCGTACACAAACGGTTACCTCCATCCTTCTTGTCCACAAACAAGACAGGTGATCTCCATGGTGATGCACTTGGTTGAATCAATCCAATTTCCAACATGGAATCCAGTTGCTTCTTCAGTTCTGCTAGTTCAGATGGGTTCATACTATAGGGTCTCTGGGCTATGGGTCCTGTTCCGGGGATTAGTTCAATGATAAACTCGATATCCTGATCTGGGGGGCATACCGAGCAAAACATCTGGAAATACATCGGGGTATTCACGGACTATCTAGACTTGGTCAATGGTAGGTTGGGATATACTCTTGTTGCACTTGAATTGGCGAGGTAAGGTTTCATATATATGCTCAACTGATATTCCGGTTGTACTGGTCATGGTTATGGCTTTCTTGGCACAGTCAATCAATCCTTTATGTTTGGACGTCCAATCCATTCCTAGTACTACTTCCAAACCTTTAGTTCCGAGTACTATCAAATTAGCATAAAAGTCTATGCCATAGATTCGGATGGGGGCGGCTTTGCAAATTTGCCTAGCCTTGGTGGTTGAACCGGGAATTTGAACGATCATAACATGCTTCAGTTTGGTTGGTTGAATCTTAATAGTGCAGGCAAATTCTTCGGTGACAAATGAATGTGATGCACGAGAATCAAACAACACTCGAGCAAGTACTGAATTAATAGAAAAAAGACCCAGCATGACGTCTGGCGCTTCCTGAGGTTCTTCAGCATGCATGAAAAAAAGACGGCCATTGCGGTTGAGCGAATTCCCTGGGGCAAATCTTCTTCCTGGCTGAATACGACGCTGCTGCTGAGCTAGGGCATTGGAATTGGGGGCTGTGGAATTCTTCTTGTTGGGGCACTCGTTGGAGTAGTGACCCTTATTTTCACAGTCATAACAAGTCACTTGAGACTTGTCCTTTGCTGCAACAGGCACAACATTGCTTCCAGTCCTCGGGGCAGTGTTGGTGTTGGCGGTAGAATTGTTGTTGTTAAACTTGGGTGGTGCACGGTTGAAATTCCCAGAGTTTCCAGGGTTGTTGTGATTTCCTCCAGGCCTTGGGTTTCCACGGTTGGGATAGGTCGGACGGTTCATCGGGGGTCTGTTGTTTCTCGGGGCAAATCCTGGAGATGGGTTGGGGCAATACTTTGGGGTCTGATGGGTTCCTGGCTGATGCATCATGCGACGCTTGTGGTTCTCGTTGGCTTGGTTGATCTTTCCTTCCATCTGGATCGCAGAGTCGACAAGGGCTTCGATATCCGCAAAGGGTATATTGACCAACACAGTCTGCATCTCATCGTGCAGACCATTCAAGAATCTCTCCTTCTTGGCTTCTGTGTCGATCTCATCCGTGGCATACCTAGCTAATGACAAAAATTTGTCACGGTATTCCACTACGGTCATCCTTCCTTGCTTCAGTTCTCTGAACTCATCTCTCATTCTATTGATCAAACCCAGTGGCACATGGGTTCTGCTGAACTTGACCTTGAATTCCTCCCAGGTCATCATCTGTCCTCCGGTCAATGCACGAACGCTGTTCCACCATGCTCTGGCATCTCCGGCTAGATAGTGGGTGGCGAACAAAACTTTCTCGTTAGCTTCCACTCCTGCGACTTCCAGGTTGTTTTCCATGGTTTGCAGCCAATTTTCTGCATCTAGGGGCTCTTCTGACTTAGTGAAAACAGGTGGGTTGGTGTTCTGGAAATTCTTGAGCTTAGATCCATGGTTGTCCTGATTTCCGTGGCCTTGGTTGTTGTGGGCTAGCTGGGCTATCTGTTGAAGGGTGGCTAAGTTGGCTTGACGTTCGGCCCTTTCAGCTTCACGGTTAGAAACCAACATTTGCAGGATCTGCAACATCGGGTCCGGGGATGAACCACTTCCTCCGCGTGGCATCTGAAGATTGAGATAGATGATGAGAAAAGAGGGAAATTTCTAAGGTTCAGGGACTTTGAAAAGTTTTTGAAGTTTGACTCAGATTTTTCTAGCAACTTGCTTTTCATTCATTCATTCATAGCAACAAACACACACCACAAAACAAGAAAACAGATGGTTTTAAGAACCATTCTGGAAACTACGATACAGTGGGACCGAATACAACTCACTACGCTAGTGCTCAAGTGCTACTACTCCTCGGAGTCGGTGTAGTCGTCATCCTCATCGTCATCGATGAAGGCGAAATCCTCCTCATCGGTGAAGAAATCCATAGCCTGATCCTCTAGAAAATCATCATCATCATCGCTGAGATAGGAGTAGGGGTCTCCACGAAGATCCTCTCCTGCATTCTCCCTTTCTTCCAACTTCATGTCTCTCTCGTGGATGGTCTCCTCTAAAGACTAGATACGGTGGCGAATACGAGCAATGATGCGCTCCTTCTTGTCCAGCTGACAGCGGCGAGACTTGCGATCCTTTGCTAGCATGGCAATGGTCTGATCATTTGTCTTGATGATGGTGGACTTGTGGTTGGAGTAGTCACGGCAATTGTCCAACTCCTGCTGATGATCGTACATCATGAAGATAAGGTGGTCCAACTGGGTCTTCATCTCGGGGTGATATGGGGCTTCCAGTGGCTGTCCCATAGCATCACGCCGTGGACAAAACTCAAAGCGGGTACCCTTGATCTGGTTGATACTCTGCCCACACAGACGGGCAAGAGCTTCCTGCATGGCCCTGGCAAGTCCATCGAGCCAGTTGTTCTCTCTTAAGGTAAACTGAATTCCCTCTGCAGTGGGAGGTTCAATCTTTCCTACGAGACTTGCAACAATTAGCCACTGCAGATCTTCTCCTCCTTGATCATTGAGCTGAGCTCCGAAGAACTCGGGGTGTGGACGCTCCAGAAGTTCCGAAAGCTGGTCCAAATCCCGCTCAAAGATAAGGTCTCCTCCATTCCCCAACTGATAAAACTTTCTATACATTACGTCCATCTATAAGAATATAGTATGAGTAAGTTAGTAGAGTGATCAAGTGTGTCAAATTTTATGTATTTTGCAAGAGTTTTTGAGGAACATGAATTTTTATGAAAGAATCAAGGGGATAAGAATGGGAATAAGTTTTTGTAAATATTTGTTTCCTTTGGTTTTGAAACTATGTTTTTGATTCAAACGTCCAGTCTAACTAGGGTCTCCTATGGTTAGGATGGCTCTGATACCAACTTGTCAAACACCCGGATTTTTAATCCCAGATGCCTGTTATGCCATACATCGCAATCCCAGGATTACCATTTTTGTGAGACATAACAGATTTGGATATCATAGTACATCATCCATTACAAACCATACATAAGGTCTTACACAAATAAGGATCTCATGATCCAATTCTTAATACAATTCAAGCAGCGGAATACGTAATAATAACGTTAGCATAGGCGAAGCTCCATCTTCAGGGTCACAGGCAATGCTGACGATGGGAGATGATCCTAGTTGTCGTAACCTTCCTAGGGTCCATCCTCTTGGTACTCCTCTTCATATTCTGGCCACGGGAATAGCCAGGGACAAAGCCATGAGTACTCTTTAAGTACTCACAAACTAATACTAACAAGTGAAGGGGGGTTTTTTGTAATAGGACACTAAGCTCTATGGTTGTTTTGCCAAAAGCCAGATTTACCTCTAATAAGTTTAGAAACAAAGAAAGCTAGTTGAGGTTTTATAACACCTAAGTGGGAACTTGTATTTCATATGACAACTCTATTGTGGTCAAGTCAAAGTCTCAATTCATTTCACAAGTCATTTTGAAAATATCTGACAGGGGAATAGTATGGCCACTCCAACTGTCCATAACCGCGGACACGGCTATTCGAATAGTTTGACACTCTGCAGAGATTGTACACTTTCACCACAACATTCGATACATCCCTCACGAACAAATCCTGAATTCACCATACTCAGTATGCGGATAATCAATCCTAACCTTTCAATTACACGCCCTAGTATAATTTGACACTCTGCAGAGATTGTACACTTTCACCACAACATTCGATACATCCGCCAGGAACAAATCCTGAATTCACCATACTCAGTATGCGGATAATCAATCCTAACCTTTCAATTACACGCCCTAGTATAAGCACCTCTCCTGTGAGTTTGGCCTCCCAACCATGACCAACTGTCATCTTGGGTACTGCACAGGTGGACAATCTTCACAAGGTAGCCTCAGCTCAGACCTTGGCCGTGAGGGAACCAATACTAAGGTATATAAGTTTCCAGTCAAGCCCAACCCAATTCTCGGGTATTGTGGTTGTACGGTAAAATGGGAATGGTATCGCATCCAGATAACCATCAATTTTATAAAGGGCTAAGGCTCATGCTTCAACATTTTCATCACCAAAATCATCTGGTGTTCGGAAACACATTTCAAAACATCTCAATAGAATGATCCATCATTCCAAGGTTTTCATAACCATTTTTCCACCAAGTACTCCCATCTAAAGTTGATCTAGTTTTATGCTTAGCACTAGCATCTACAAGTGGGGGTAAGTACTAATGAGGGGTGGTAAACTAGTGGAGTTTCAACTAAGTACATTCTCAGGCCTTAGGGTGACTTCAAGATTATCTAGCTTAGGCCAAATTTTATGCTCTTTATGCAACCTTCAATTATCTTTCTAGTATCTATCATTTACTCAAGTAAACTCTAAGCAAGAGCTTTGATAAAGAAATAAAGTATAAAGCTTGGAAGTAAAACTAGGATTGGGGTTATCAAGTGGGTACGATCACATATGCTTAAGGCATATAGTTGGCATGGTAACAAGCAAGTGTTTGCTTGCATAGGTAAAGTATCTTACAAGTGTTAGCCTGCTTAATCAACTAGTAGTATTAGGCTTGCACCAGTATTAGTATAAGCTTGCAAGTATTGGCTTGCAAGGTTAACTTGTATAGTAAGGCTTGCAAGTATTGGCTTGCTAAAGTAGAGTATCTTGCAAGTGTTAGCTTGCCTTGTGCAGAGCAGTGGTTGAAGTTCTCCTCGGCTTCTTCTTCGTAGTATCCTCCTTCCTCATCGTATCCTTGGTCAGTACTAGCGTCTATGAATAAATACGAGGTACACAATCACCAAACAATACTTAACTACTTTCAATCATCACACAAAAGGGTCCTATAGATGATCTAGCATCATCACTAACATTACAAGATTAAAGCTTGGTTTAATTTCTTTTATTTTTAGAAAAGTAATTTCTACTTATTGAAAACTACTTAAGATTTAATATTCTCCAAACCAAACATGGGATCATGTTGACACATGTCATCACCACATATTTCAGTACATGGGAATGTGATTTAAAGTGGTGTCACAATTTAATAAGGTTTAACCTTTTATTTAAATTAAATAAAGTGATTAGAAATGTATATGTGTCATTATTTTATTACTTGAACATTATTTCTATAAGTAAACCCATAGGACTTGGATTTTTGAGAGTTGGAATCAACTCAAAAGCTATTATGGTTTAAATTTGAAAAAGTTTGAATGCAGAAAAGCTTCTGCCTTGTTATTTTTACCAAGGTTGATCTATAGATCCAAATGATTTGAATCCAACGGGCTTGGATTCAGCATTTCCATACCTTTCTAACAAAATTGGTTTCATTCAATTTGGTTCACTGAATCGAGCTGGGTTGATTTTTGAAACTAGGTATAGAACTGTGTTTGAATGAAAATGGAAAAATCCAAATTCAAACGAGTGGGCTGCGCGGGAACTGTTAACGGGCCGGCCCAGTGTCACTCCACGGTGCGGGGCGCAACTGACAGGGCGGGTCTACTAGTCAGTGACTCTTTAAACGCGAAGCGGTACGGGGCGATGTGGTGCGTTCGATCTAGTTCTAATCCAACGGCTCTGGTTCATCGTCCACGTCGGGAAGTGCCGGCGAGACAGAACCCTAACGCGGCAGGTGGGGGTCGTCGGGGGCTCACCGGGGTTCAGGCGAGGGTCGGCGAGGCGGGCGAACGACGAAGTCGATGACGGCGATCCTCCCGGTACCGGTAGCTCCTCCTAGGGTGGACGAAATCGACGGCGCCCTTCTTCTCCAGAGGCGTCTTGCTCCGACGCAATTCCGGCGATGCGCTGCTTGCCTTGCTCCGGGAATGTGGTGGAACGATCAGTGAGGAGAGGGGAGTGAGTTGGTGTGCTCAATTCAGCTGGGGGTGGCCTCTATTTATAGTGGCGAGAGGGGAATCGACGGGCGCAAGGTGAGCTCGTTGTGGTCGATGGCACAGTGGGCTATCAGCGTGGGAGACGGTAGGGGGCGGTGCTGTGCCCCCTGGCGAAGCTCAACGGCGTGGTGGCGAGTCGTGGGGCAGTGCGGATTGGTCGGAACATGGCGGTGCTCTGCGCATGCCCGACGGAAGTTTTTATGGTGCACAGCGTGCGTGGTCCGCGCGGCGGCGAACGGGCGTGACTGCGGGGTTACTGGGACGGTGGTGATCATGTATGCACGCGGAGAGGGCGGCACGCGGGCTAATTTTTTTTAAATAATACATTTTTTTATTCATTTTCACAAATAATACGCAAAACTGAAAATTTTCAAATATGTCTGTCCGTCGTCCGTTCAACGGACGACAGCGTGCGTCGTTGGTTGCGCGGACGACACAATGTTTCGTCCCTTGAACAGACGACAGGACATGTCGTCCTTTGAAAAGCTGACGCCCCAGTGCTCCCGCTTTCGCTAAATAATCGTCCGTTCGGCAATCCTTCGCGCCGATTTTTTCCGCCGGTACTCCCCGCCATTTTTTCCCGCCGTTACTCCCGGCAAATTTTTCACGCCAGTAATCCCCGCCCTTTGTTCCCGCCACGACTTCCCGCCCTCTTTTTCCCGCCACGACTTCCCGCCCTCTTTTTCCCGCCATGACTTCCCGCCCTCTTTTTCCCGCCACGACTTCCCGCCCTTTTTTTCCGCCTATTCGGTTTGGTGCCTCTATAAATCCGGGCAACGGGATGTATCCTTTAACCCAGTTCATCTCTTCCTCCTCTTACTCTCTCATTTCCCTCTCTCCTTTTGCTCTCGCATTTTCCTCCACTCCTCTCCACTATGACCGACGCGTCTCCCTGGCCTGTAGATATGTCCATTGGGCTTTTCTTCATAGCCAGAACTGTTGAGATAGGCCATAAACCAGCCGACTGGGATACGTTGGTATCGAACCATGATGCTCTCGTTATACTTGCTCTTCGTCGAACAGCAGGTCAGATTGGTAGACAATTGTTTCATGTTCCTGGTTGCCGACTATTTGGTTGACACTTACATCTGGACGGCCGATAGGGAACCTCTCCCACGACCACAGTTGCAGCAACAATGGGCATCCTAGCAAGGCAGAACTGTCCTTGGTTAACTGGCAAGCATTGCACATACCTCGGTACGTAGCTGCTAAGACAGCTGAACCCCAACTCCACTGTGTGCATTCTTCCTGGCACGTCGCCTCCGCGATCCCTCTAGCAAAATGGATGTATCGCGCACTAATGGTCGACACGTGGTTCTCAGTGAACATCACCTTCCCGAGCAGCCACATAAGGTATGCCTCCAGGCTGCGTGTAATCTGTGGGGCAGTCATCGGAGTGGCCGGGAACCCAAACCTCTGTATCTGCATTGGCAAATAGAACAATTTTCAGTACATGATACTTCTCCAACAAAATAGAACAAATAAATGAAACACACCTGATACTGCTCCAACCATCCAAATTTTGGCCCATGATTGTCATGGCCAAAGGCCAGAGCTCCATCGCGGATGCCAAAGAATTGGTGGGCCATCTCTTGGGCCCAATTTGCCGGTGGATCCACTGGGCCTATGGGCACGCCAGCCAATGGAAGTCCCAGCAAGTACGAGACGTCCTGAAGGGTAGGAGCCATCTCTCCCCATCGAAAATGGAAAGTGTGAGTCTCGGGCCTCCATCGATCCACCAAGCACGTGAGTAAAGACGAGTCGTACTGTAAGCGACTAGTCTGGAACCCAAGTTGTCGCCCTTCTATCTCCTCCATATGAGTGGCCTCAACCAAACGAACGAATGGTAAGAGCCTAGCCCACTTCAATCTACATAAGAAGAAAGCAGAACAGTTTAGTCACATTGGCCCATAAATATCCCAACAACAAGAGAAATAAATGTCACATGCCTCTGAAGCCAATCAGGATGTATGCACTAGTTCGAAATGGGAGTGCGAGTCACTAGGTGCTTCAAGGACCCCGGGTTAGCATCCAGTACTGTGGCATCCCGCAAAACCACTACTAGAAAATCGCGTTGAATTTGTGCATTGCATCGTCATCATCATGCATTGTTTGCATAAAAACTATGTTTGCAAAGCCCGTGTTGTTTTCTAAAAACGCCCCACCTTTATTCAAACGCCAAAACCCGGGTCGCCGGACTATTTTGTTTTGTCTGTTACCGGGTTGCAAAAGACTTGTTCGAAATAAATAAAAATTATATTATTTTTAGCGGGGGCAGTCGAACGGGCCGTATCGACCCGAACGACCACCCCCATATTTCAGTTCGGCCCACCCCTTATTCCTACAGCTACCCAGAAAACTACCCACACCCAGCCTCCACCTCACCCCGCCAATGGCCTCTCGACACGTCACCCTCTCCCTCCCCCTCACCAACCCCAAACCGCCACCTGTCCTACCCCCTCTTTTTCTCTCTTCCCCTCGTCCTCCCTGGCCGGCAACACACGCCACACACACGAAACTCACGCACGCAACACGCCTGCCGACCCTCCCCTCGGGATCCCGCGCCCCCTGTCCCCACCGGGCCCCACTCCTCTGGCCCTGTTCCTCTTCCCCCACCTGGCCACGTTCTTCTCTCCCTCCCCTCCCCGCGTTCTCTCCCTGGCTCTTCCCACCGCGTCCCCTCTCCGGCGTGGCTGCGCCGCCCCGCCTCCCGAGCCTCTCCCGCTCCGGCCGGCCGCGCCTCCGCCCCGCGCCGCCCCCAGCACCTCCTCCTCTCCGCTCGCGCGCGCCCGCTCGAACCCGCCGCCGCCGCTCCAGCGCGCCGCCAGCGAGCACCCTCCCCTCTCTGCCGCGCGCGCTCGCCAGCGCGCCGCACCCCGCCTCTCCCCGGTGCTCCACCAGCCGCCGCCGCCTCCTCCGGCTCGCCCCGCGCCGACCGCCTCCGCTCGCGCCGTCCGCCGCCGGTCCGCCCGGCCCGCGACCCGCGCGTTCCCCTCCGCCTCTCGCCGCCTCTGCCTCGCCGGTTCCCGCCTCCGTCGTCCCCGCCGGCCTCCGTCGCTCCGCCTCGTCTGGGCCTCGCCCGTCGTCTCCGTCGCCTCCCTCTGGCGTATCGCCCCCGGGCGCTTCCTGCAGCGTCGGCCTTCCTCCGCTCCGGCCGTCCGCCCCGCCAGCTCCCTCGCCGGACGCCACCGGTCCGCAACCTTCGCTGCCCCGCCGCCGGACGCGGGCTCTGCCACCGCTCTCCTTCTCCTCCTGTGCAAGCGTAGCAGCCCAGGAGCTCCGTCGCTCTCGTCCCCGTCCTCCACCACCGGATCCGCTTCCCGCATCTCTGGTTCCTGCCAGGTGCTCGAGCTAATGCTCGAATGGACATGGCCCCGTGCGCTACTGCTGTACCTTTGTTGGTTTTGTGCCTGCTGCTCGTGCATCTTTGCTTCTGCTTCTTCCCGGCTGTTGTGGTGAAGTATGGTGATGTATGATGCGTGTTGGTGATGTTTGGTTTCTCCAATCCCGACGACGAACCAAGTCCGTCCACGACACCCAAGTTAGAACCTCAAGATCTTCCCCGACACCGAGGACGCCTACACGGAAACGACAAGTACTTCCTCCTCCGGGAACGCCAAGACCGCCACCGATACGACAAGTACCCCGTCCCGAACGCCATGACCGACAACATGAACCGAGGACCGCGAATGCGACAAGATCCGCATGCAACAAGAACGACAGCGACCGGGAGAATCCGATGCGCCCCCGACAGCGACCCAAGTCCTGTTTTCCGGACGCGACAAGGACTACCTCCGATGTTCGAGAACGAGTCCGCCGAGAACCCGGACGCGACAAGATCCGCCCCTTGTTCGAGAATGTTTCCGCCAAGACCGACCCGTCGAACCCTGGACCCCGAGACCGACCCCGACCCCAGAACCTCAAGATCGTCGAGACCCTCAATGTGTGAACCCCTTCTCGAAAACCCTATTTTTATAACATAATACGACTTGTCGCAGAATAATTGTCTTGCATGCATACATTCATGTGGTTTGGGGGCCTTAGGCCGATTCACCTAATAATTAAATATGGGGCCCATATGCGGGCAAATCTAGTCTCATATCGGCCTCATTTAAATTTGTGTAGCGAACCGGTAACTTACCTTGCCTTGTTAAAACAACATTTGAATGGCGGGGGTTCTAAACAACTTGAACCATCTAATTAATTGTCGGGACCCCGGTTCCACTTAATATGACCTAATTGCATCGCATCTTTGCCAAGTCATCCATCATGCATGCATCATGCCGATCTTTTGCCGAAGTATTAAATATTGCATCCGGTGTTCCTTCTAGTGTTTTGCTTCTTCGCATATTGGGCCGTTGAGTTGATGTGAGCTTCGCCCCGATCTTCGGTTGAACCTTCGACAATGTTGTCAGGCGAGCATCTCCCCCTTTCTACCTATCTTACCTTTATAGTATTTATTCCCTCCTGTTGACCTATTGCTATCTGTGTTGCGATGCTCTAGTCCCGTACCCGTGATATCCCTTGCAGCCATAAAATGCCTTGGACACATCCTATTACCTGTTGTTTGATAGATAGTTGGACTTGCGTGTCGTAGTCGCTTGCTTAAGTGTTGTTGCGTGTCGCCAAGTGCCACAGTTGTTGGAGTATTGCCGCATGCTGTTGTTGGAGCTGATCCTAGTTTTACTTATTGTTCACTTTAATTCCTGTTTAACAACTAAAATTGAAGTAAGCAGAGGCATCGGTGGGTGATAGATAATATTTGGTTTCCGAACGCCCACTTGTGTCCCGTAGGACCCCGAGTACTTGATACCTGTTCCTTGATTTATCGTGCTATCCACATACGGGGAGTATGGGCCCCCCTTAGCCAGAGCTTGATTCCGTCTTATTTCTTGGGGCCACAAACTAGTTTGAGGTTTTATTTACGATCCCGTACTTATGCCATGCTACTGCTTTATTTAAATTGTGCGACAGATAGCACACTGTACTGTTTAGGATCGGGAAACGATTCCGCGGTGTCGACAAGCCCAGCCACACTTTCGGGTTCCCAGTCGTTCACAGCCGTATACCCAAACCTTGAGTCCGTCTCGGAGCTTGCTTACTTCGTTGCAGTTCTACTCAATGGGGTGGCCCCCTGAAATATTTCTGAATCTTGTGATTGCTCTGTCGTGAAGACCTCGTTGGGTTTTGATTTGGTTTTTCCGAGGTTGATCGTGTGTGTGTTGCTATTTGTGCACCCCGGCCGGGTTAAAACTTTCTGAAAGTCGTGTCCGCGGTTATGGACGACTTGGAGCACAGTATCTCGACCATAGCCAAGCATAACTAAAGTTTATCGCTATGAATTTGACTTTATAATGACTAGTAATCAGCTTCACTATAATGGAATGGCTAATTAATACTGCCCACAATTGCTTGTTGGAGTGTCGCTTGCAACCATTATACTTGACTAGTAAGTATTGCAACCACAACGGAATGGCTAAATAAAAGTACCAACAACTGCTGGGTTTTGGGTCATCTCATGCTATCTGTATCTGATTATTAATTGTTGCAACTATAACGGTATGGTTAACTAAAAATGGCCCACTGCTTATTTTATCAGGATGATTATCTATACCTGACTAGTAATGGCTGCAACGATAACCGAATAAATAAAACTGTCAACTGTGTGAGTTCCTCGGTTGACTTCCTCGATCGGTGTCGAGGGGGAAACGCCAGGATGGGTTTGATTGGTGGTAGTACCAGGTTGGTTCCGAATAGGTCTTTCTCACCCCTCTCTGATAGCCGCCAGTTGTATCGAGTCTCTATAGGTTGTTTAGTGCATGCTGCTGCTGCCGCTGCCGCTCAGTCCACCATACCTATGTAGGCGAGAACCGCCGAATTCTAGCCTCGCCGTGTACTGGCCTCAGTACTGACGCTCCTTCTTTTTCCTTTGCCCTTTGTCGGCACCCCTTTTTGTTTAAGCAGGTTTTGGGATCGACGTCGTTAGCAGGGTTACCCTTCCGGCTTGGCCTGGGCAGGGTTATGGACGCCATTGGTTATTCTTCAGGGCTCTTAGCCCCATTTGCATCTTGTCCGTAGTCGGACGCTCCATCTTTTCAAGGTGATTTGGATCTTTGTATATTATATCTGTATTCTTGGCTCTTCGAGTCGCTGTTATATATATCTATTCTGTGGGTCCCATCGAGGCATGTTGTGTAATGTTATTACTTCGTTTTCCACCCGCACGAAAGTGCCTGGTGGGCACCTTTGAATCGTTTCTATGCGGGTTTGGCGGGTTTCGCTAAAACTTGCATAGAGTCGATTCTGAGGGTGTTACAGAGTGGTATCAGAGCTCAGCAGTTGCGATACCCCACAAGTCCAGCCTATAGGATAACCTAGCTAACGGCCGAAGTAGAGTGTCAAAACTATTTATGTAAAATCGGTTGGATAGTTCTGGTTAGGTCTGCTTTTACTCCTTACCCCTCTGCTATTCTCCTCTTATCTCGACGTGTTTTGAATCCGCTCTCGTCTTTTTCTTCGAGTCCAGGAATTCGCGTGGTTGGGTTTCCATCGTACCTTCAGGGTTTCGCTTCCTCCTTTGGTAACGGTGTTGCTACATCTGGTCTTCATGCTATCCGAGGAACCCTTCGTCCGGTGGTACCATTCTTTGTTCTTTGTTTGTGCATTCCGGTGATTTCCGACGCGACGACATCCTCCATGCCAGATCCGATGCAGAGTCTGCATTACTCCGTTGTTCCGAACCTCGCTTGTCGAGATCTTCAGTCTGTTTCCGAGAATGGTTGCATGCTTTTCCACTGATTGTGCGGAGTAATAGTTTGGGTGCGTGATGGATTGGCCCCCATGCCGACTACCCCTTCTATTTTCTTTGGTACATTGAAGTGGATGAGAATGCATCGGTTCCCCCTTTCCATCGGAAGCTAGAGGTGGCTTTATTGTCGATGCCTCTACCTTTGACCTGTTGTTCCGGAGTGTCCTCTCGGCGATCACGGACAACGGCCTCTTGTTAGTGGTGTCGCGAGGATCTACATGAAGCGAGAAGATTCAGATCGCCGGCCTTCCTTCCGGCAACATGAGGCGGATCTCGAGGGCGAGATCCATTGTTAGTGGTGTCGAATTGTGGCATCCCGCAAAACCACTACTAGAAAATCGCGTTGAATTTGTGCATTGCATCGTCATCATCATGCATTGTTTGCATAAAAACTATGTTTGCAAAGCCCGTGTTGTTTTCTAAAAACGCCCCACCTTTATTCAAACGCCAAAACCCGGGTCGCCGGACTATTTTGTTTTGTCTGTTACCGGGTTGCAAAAGACTTGTTCGAAATAAATAAAAATTATATTATTTTTAGCGGGGGCAGTCGAACGGGCCGTATCGACCCGAACGACCACCCCCATATTTCAGTTCGGCCCACCCCTTATTCCTACAGCTACCCAGAAAACTACCCACACCCAGCCTCCACCTCACCCCGGCCAATGGCCTCTCGACACGTCACCCTCTCCCTCCCCCTCACCAACCCCAAACCGCCACCTGTCCTACCCCCTCTTTTTCTCTCTTCCCCTCGTCCTCCCTGGCCGGCAACACACGCCACACACACGAAACTCACGCACGCAACACGCCTGTCGACCCTCCCCTCGGGATCCCGCGCCCCCTGTCCCCACCGGGCCCCACTCCTCTGGCCCTGTTCCTCTTCCCCCACCTGGCCACGTTCTTCTCTCCCTCCCCTCCGCGCGTTCTCTCCCTGGCTCTTCCCACCGCGTCCCCTCTCCGGCGTGGCTGCGCCGCCCCGCCTCCCGAGCCTCTCCCGCTCCGGCCGGCCGCGCCTCCGCCCCGCGCCGCCCCCAGCACCTCCTCCTCTCCGCTCGCGCGCGCCCGCTCGAACCCGCCGCCGTCGCTCCAGCGCGCTGCCAGCGAGCACCCTCCCCTCTCTGCCGCGCGCGCTCGCCAGCGCGCCGCACCCCGCATCTCCCCGGCGCTCCACCAGCCGCCGCCGCCTCCTCCGGCTCGCCCCGCGCCGACCGCCTCCGCTCGCGCCGTCCGCCCCGCCCGCGACCCGCGCGTTCCCCTCCGCCTCTCGCCGCCTCTGCCTCGCCGGTTCCCGCCTCCGTCGTCCCCGCCGGCCTCCGTCGCTCCGCCTCGT
This sequence comes from Avena atlantica, assembly GCA_910589765.1. Lineage (NCBI taxonomy): Eukaryota > Viridiplantae > Streptophyta > Magnoliopsida > Poales > Poaceae > Avena > Avena atlantica. The sequence continues at coordinate 111,167,252 of OU342735.1, forward strand.
CTGGGCCTCGCCCATCGTCTCCGCCGCCTCCCTCTGGAGCATCGCCCCCGAGCGCTTCCTGCAGCGTCGGCCTTCCTCCGCTCCGGCCGTCCGCCCCTCCAGCTCCCTCGCCGGACGCCACCGGTCCGCAACCTTCGCTGCCCCGCCGCCGGACGCGGGCTCTGCCACCGCTCTCCTTCTCCTCCTGTGCAAGCGCAGCAGCCCAGGAGCTCCGTCGCTCTCGTCCCCGTCCTCCACCACCGGCTCCGCTTCCCTCTTCTCTGGTTCCTGCCAGGTGCTCGAGCTAATGCCCGAATGGACATGGCCCCGTGCGCTACTGCTGTACCTTTGTTGGTTTTATGCCTGCTGCTCGTGCATCTTTGCTTCTGCTTCTTCCCGGCTGTTGTGGTGAAGTATGGTGATGTATGATGCGTGTTGGTGATGTTTGGTTTCTCCAATCCCGACGACGAACCAAGTCCGTCCACGACGCCCAAGTTAGAACCTCAAGATCTTCCCCGACACCGAGGACGCCTACACGGAAACGACAAGTACTTCCTCCTCCGGGAACGCCAAGACCGCCACCGATACGACAAGTACCCCGTCCCGAACGCCATGACCGACAACATGAACCGAGGACCGCGAATGCGACAAGATCCGCATGCAACAAGAACGACAGCGACCGGGAGAATCCGATGCGCCCCCGACAGCGACCCAAGTCCTGTTTTCCGGACGCGACAAGGACTACCTCCGATGTTCGAGAACGAGTCCGCCGAGAACCCGGACGCGACAAGATCCGCCCCTTGTTCGAGAATGTTTCCACCAAGACCGACCGGTCGAACCCTGGACCCCGAGACCGACCCCGACCCTAGAACCTCAAGATCGTCGAGACCCTCAATGTGTGAACCCCTTCTCGAAAACCCTATTTTTATAACATAATACGACTTGTCGCATAATAATTGTCTTGCATGCATACATTCATGTGGTTTGGGGGCCTTAGGCCGATTCACCTAATAATTAAATATGGGGCCCATATGCGGGCAAATCTAGTCTCATATCGGCCTCATTTAAATTTGTGTAGCGAACCGGTAACTTACCTTGCCTTGGTAAAACAACATTTGAATGGCGGGGGTTCTAAACAACTTGAACCATCTAATTAATTGTCGGGACCCCGGTTCCACTTAATATGACCTAATTGCATCGCATCTTTGCCAAGTCATCCATCATGCATGCATCATGCCGATCTTTTGCCGAAGTATTAAATATTGCATCCGGTGTTCCTTCTAGTGTTTTGCTTCTTCGCGGATTGGGCCGTTGAGTTGATGTGAGCTTCGCCCCGATCTTCGGTTGAACCTTCGACAATGTTGTCAGGCGAGCATCTCCCCCTTTCTACCTATCTTACCTTTATAGTATTTATTCCCTCCTGTTGACCTATTGCTATCTGTGTTGCGATGCTCTAGTCCTGTACCCGTGATATCCCTTGCAGCCATATAATGCCTTGGACACATGCTATTACCTGTTGTTTGATAGATAGTTGGACTTGCGTGTCGTAGTCGCTTGCTTAAGTGCTATTGCGTGTCGCCAAGTGGCACAGTTGTTGGAGTATTGCCGCATGCTGTTGTTGGAGATGATCCTAGTTTTACTTATTGTTCACTTTAATTCCTGTTTAACAACTAAAATTGAAGTAAGCAGAGGCATCGGTGGGTGATAGATAATATTTGGTTTCCGAACGCCCACTTGTGTCCCGTAGGACCCCGAGTACTTGATACCTGTTCCTTGATTTATCGCGCTATCCACATACGGGGAGTATGGGCCCCCCTTAGCCAGAGCTTGATTCCGTCTTATTTCTTGGGGCCACAAACTAGTTTGAGGTTTTATTTACGATCCCGTACTTATGCCATGCTACTGCTTTATTTAAATTGTGCGACAGATAGCACACTGTACTGTTTAGGATCGGGACACGATTCCGCGGTGTCGACAAGCCCAGCCACACTTTCGGGTTCCCAGTCGTTCACAGCCGTATACCCAAACCTTGAGTCCGTCTCGGAGCTTGCTTACTTCGTTGCGGTTCTACTCAATGGGGTGGCCCCCTGAAATATTTCTGAATCTTGTGATTGCTCTGTCGTGAAGACCTCGTTGGATTTTGATTTGGTTTTTCCGAGGTTGATCGTGTGTGTGTTGCTATTTGTGCACCCCGGCCGGGTTAAAACTTTCTGAAAGCCGTGTCCGCGGTTATGGACGACTTGGAGCACAGTATCTCGACCATAGACAAGCATAACTAAAGTTTATCGCTATAAATTTGACTTTATAATGACTAGTAATCAGCTTCACTATAATGGAATGGCTAATTAATACTGCCCACAATTGCTTGTTGGAGTGTCGCTTGCAACCATTATACTTGACTAGTAAGTATTGCAACCACAACGGAATGGCTAAATAAAAGTACCAACAACTGCTGGGTTTTGGGTCATCTCATGCTATCTGTATCTGATTATTAATTGTTGCAACTATAACGGTATGGTTAACTAAAAATGGCCCACTGCTTATTTTATCAGGATGATTATCTATACCTGACTAGTAATGGCTGCAACGATAACCGAATAAATAAAACTGTCAACTGTGTGAGTTCCTCGGTTGACTTCCTCGATCGGTGTCGAGGGGGAAACGCCAGGATGGGTTTGATTGGTGGTAGTACCAGGTTGGTTCCGAATAGGTCTTTCTCACCCCTCTCTGATAGCCGCCAGTTGTATCGAGTCTCTATAGGTTGTTTAGTGCATGCTGCTGCTGCCGCTGCCGCTCAGTCCACCATACCTATGTAGGAGAGAACCGCCGAATTCTAGCCTCGCCGTGTACTGGCCTTAGTACTGACGCTCCTTCTTTTTCCTTTGCCCTTTGTCGGCACCCCTTTTTGTTTAAGCAGGTTTTGGGATCGACGTCGTTAGCAGGGTTACCCTTCCGGCTTGGCCTGGGCAGGGTTATGGACGCCATTGGTTATTCTTCAGGGCTCTTAGCCCCATTTGCATCTTGTCCATAGTCGGACGCTCCATCTTTTCAAGGTGATTTGGATCTTTGTATATTATATCTGTATTCTTGGCTCTTCGAGTCGCTGTTATATATATCTGTTCTGTGGGTCCCATCGAGGACTGTTGTGTAATGTTATTACTTCGTTTTCCACCCGCACGAAAGTGCCTGGTGGGCACCTTTGAATCGTTTCTATGCGGGTTTGGCGGGTTTCGCTAAAACTTGCATAGAGTCGATTCTGAGGGTGTTACAAGTACCGTTGATCGGTGCTTTCTATCTATGTCAGCATTCAGCAAAGATCCCGCCATCTGCACATTAGTTCCACACATATTACAAATTTAAGACATAGTTCCACACATATTACAAATTTAAGACATAGTTCCACACATATTACAAATTTAAGACATAGTCCCACACATATTACAAATTTAAGACATAGTTCCACACATATTACAAATTTAAGACATAGTTCCACACATATTACAAATTTAAGACATAGTTCCACACATATTACAAATTTAAGACATAGTTCCACACATATTACAAATTTAAGACATAGTTCCACACATATTACAAATTTAAGACATAGTTCCACACATATTACAAATTTAAGACATAGTTCCACACATATTACAAATTTAAGACATAGTTCCACACGTCTAGTTTCTTCCTCTGCCTCTTCTTCCTCGGCTGCCACGTCCACGAGGAGCAGCTCCACCAGTCCCGAAGATGTGGCAACTGGTGTCTATATGACCAAATTGATTACACAGAAAACATTGCCTAGTAGGGCCTCCGGCTTCAGATTCATCCATATCATTACGGATGTGGACACATTGTCGCCTTCCTCTTCCTGTCCTCATCAGTACAGGATCTGGGATGTAAACCCTTTCACCTGGATTTACTTTATTGAAATTTCCCCATGCCCTATATCCCATCATCTCGCCTGTCCACGTATTGACCACCGCGTCCTTAAGGAAATAAGGAGACACAAACGAGATCGCATCCATACCCATCAGCCCGCATGCAGCTAGTACATGAGAGCAAGGCAGATGCAACAGCTTGGGTTTATTGCACGTGCACTCACACGTTGGCCAGGCTTCGTTGCCTATCCTCACCTCCTGTGTCTTTACCTCATCTCCTGTTCCAATCCGGTTGGAAGGGAGGCGTACCTCGAACCTTCTTTCCTGATTACCGATGGCGACGACATGCATGGACCGAGCCTTCTCCATCTTGGCATCCATGTAATGCATGATCTTTGAATAATACCTCATGTTTGGGTTGTTCATGATATGCATCTGAGCCATCTGGAGTCTGTCTCTGAAATACTTCAGAGTTCCGGTGAAAATACACTCCACAATTGCTGTTAATGGTAGAGCCCTACTTCCTCTCAAGACAAAGTTGTAAGTTTCAGCCAGATTTGTAGTCATGACGCCAAACCTAGCACCATGAGTGTCATGCAGCAGAGACCACCTCTCTACAGGCTCGTGTTGTATCCATTCCTGAAAATTTTTAATCCTTCTGCCAGGCCTTCTCCTAGTACCGGGTTGGTCAAATCCTGGCAAGTCACAAAGGGCAATGGGTTCTTCCTCCTGTGGTGCTGCTCCTGTTGTTGCCTGTGCAGCTAACGCCGCTGCATGATCCGCGACCGCTGCTGCTCTAGCTGCTCTCCTCTGAGTCACATGTTTTTAGTGAAATCATCAAGATAGCCACGACACTTGATATACTTCCACTCTTGGTTCTGCTTGCAAAGCTTCTTGAATAGGTTCATAAGAGCCTTGTTCCTGAACTGTGAGAAAAAATTGGCCCCTAGATGCCGCATGCACCAACGACTCTGCATGTCCAGCCATGGAGTTACTTCATCAGGAGTGGGCTATGTGAGCTTCTTTATCGCGCTTAGTATACCTGGATGCCTATCATGAAGCACGCATACATTCGGTGTATCTCTCACAATTGCTATCTTCAGTTGCCTGAAAAACCATACCCAACTCTCTGTGTTCTCGCTCTCCACGAAAGCAAAAGCAAGTGGAACCACTTGATTGTTTCCATCTTGGCCAATGGCAGTCAATATCTGACCCCTATACTTGCCAGTGAGAAATGTACCATCCACACAGATGACTGGTCGACAGTGAGTGAAAGCTTCTATGCATATAGCAAATGAGAAGAACACTCGATGAAGTACCCTCAAATTAGGTTTGTGTGGCAATGTAAAGTGTTGGATGTCCACGTAGGTGCCTGGATTCCTAGCCTGCAGTGTCTGGAGCATCCTAACAACACAGTCATACCCGTCTCGAAACGAACCAAACCTTGCCTCCAGTGCCCTTTGCTTAGTCCTCCAAGCCATCCCGTATGAAATATTGTAGCGGAATCTGACAGAAACTTTGTGAATGATAGCATTCACCCCCATGGCTTTGCCCTCCACTATCTCTGTGTACAACAGTCTAGCCAGGAGGGTTGACGTGAGGTTACAATGGTCCTGAAGGACACTTTCAAGTGTGCATGTGTTCATCACAACATCGGTGACCTTCCAGTTTGTGTCATACCTAGGGACATGGGCATGCACCCTTGCAGGACATCCAGCTTCCTCGCAAACCAATGTCAAATATTGTTGTGATGACACCTTCGTTTTCATGACCCGTTGCATGGACATTGACCACTCAACAATTGCTTCCTGCAGATGTCTCTTGCTAGGATATAATGCACCCAGAGAGATGTTGTTCGCGTGATAATGCCACGCCGAATCATGCCCATCGTTCACAGTCATTGCTGCTGTGTTGTCATTATTCCATGATGCCGGAATAGGTTGGCCGATCTCTTCTTGATCAGACTCGCCAGAATCATCAGCCGTATCAATGTTGCCTTCTGAGTCTTCGGCTTCCATTTGATGTTGCAACAAACCATCATATATCTCGTCCTCATCAGCTTCGCCACTGAATATGTCTTCCCCTAATCCTTCACCACCGTCCTCTGATACATAACCATCACCCCCGGTGTGTGCATAGCTACTGTGACCTGATTCATATCCGCCGCCACCCTCTTGGCCCTGACTACTCTGGCTATGATCATAACTACCTCCAGCATGACCGGTCCGACTACTCTGGCCATGATCATAACTACCTCCAGCATGACCGGTCTGACTACTCTGGCCATGATCATAACTACCTCCAGCATGACCGGTCTGACTACTGTGGTCATGATCATACCCAGCCTCTTTCACCACAGGTAACACTAAGAGACTGGGGTTAACTTCTCTTTTCTGGCAAGCTTGCACAAATTTGACCCATTTCTGTTGCGCTTCTATTGGCCTTAAATAAAAATTAGGGGTTTGCCTTGACTTAGTCCATAAAGCATGCACACCGACAGTATGGGTAGGAGGGAGCCCTAAACGAACACATAACCAATCCTTCAACTGAGTAACGGGCACTGTTTCAGGATTCTCAAGCACTTCATCCATAAATCTAAACTCGCTCAAATCAACTCCGTGCTGGTTCATTCTGACGGAACCAGGACCATACAAGAACCTAAACACTACATTATTTGACATGATTTTCGACCTAAAAAATACCAAAAATAGTCAAAAACAGGTACATTGACACATAATACTCTACAAATATCTTGCATCTAACAGACCCCATCAAACGCTACCTATGAACATACACACATGACTGCAATAAGCAAGAAATTAGGGTTTACCCTTGAAGCGTGCGAAGTCCTGCCGTGCAGCTGCCTCAGGTCAACGGATCAGCACCTCCACCATGCACCTTCCTCAAGTCCCAGCACCAGCCTCCACCATGGCCATTACTCAACAAGAACACCACCAGATCCCTCCACCAAAACGCCTCAAATCACTACACCAGGCTATCCCATTAGTAGATCGGGACTCTACTAGCTTGCTAATGTGTTAGAGCAGCGAGTTTGGATAGAAATCTAGGCTACAAATCGGTGCAACGGCTGAGAAAATGAGAGCAAGCGAGAGAGGAAAGAACAGCCGAGAGGAGCTGGGAAGGAGCAAGCAGCTGGAAGCAGACGACGGGCGGGCGGGCGAGTTAATATAGCTGGGGAGCGTCGTCCCTTCAACGGACGAACCGCGGCGTCGTCCCTTCAACAGCCGACGCGTCTGACCCCTGTCACCCGACAGCGCGCGTCGTCCGTTCAACCGACGATGGGGCCGACCCCTGGCAGCCGACACGCTGGTCGTCTTTTGAAGAAAAGAAGACAACCTGGTCGTCTTTTCAACAAAAGACGACATGTTGGTCGTCTCGTGAACAGACGAGGGCGCTGTTTCGTCCGTTGGACGGACGATGGACGGACAGATTTGAAAATTTCCAGTTTTGCGTATTATTTGTGAAAATTAATAAAAAAATGTATTATTTAAAAAAAATTAGCGGCACGCGGTCTGTGGGCGTCGGTCGAGCGTGGCGCACGGGGCGCGCTCTCGGCATGGTTGCAGAGAGGGTTGGCAAGGTCTGTGCGTGTGCTCCAGGGGCTGGCATCGCTCGTGGCTAGGACAGGGAGTGGCGGTGGGGTGTTAGCTTGCTCCCAGACATGTTGGCTAGGCTTGGTGCTTCTCCTAGCTTGCTGTCGACATGTAGGTGGCAAGGGTGCACTCGGCCTGCTCACTATTGATGACAATGGCCAGCTTACAGTGGTGCTAGAGATTAGTTTAGGTTATTAGATGATCTAGTAAGGCTAGTGGTGTCCAGAGAGGGGACAAGTTAGGCCAGAATCACTGCACACAATAGTGTTTTGATTTTGTTTGATTTGCATCTACAAGGTGTTTGATGAAATGGCCACATGAATTCAAGTTTTGAATTTTGAAAAGATTTTTGGTGGGTGTGCTAGGCAAGTGCTGGTGAGTCTGTAGATGCTTGGGTTTTGAAAGTTTAGCTTGTTTGAGTGGTTTTTGAAAAAGTGGGATCTTCCCATATGATATAGATTCAATTTTGAACTGTCATTTAAACTATGCATTTAAATGTTTCTGGATGATCACAAAGTGGGCCTTGATACCTTGTTATGAGTACTATCAAGGGGTGCAAATATCCAAACAAGTTTCTGTTAAGTTCTGAAAGTTAGAGATAGCCAAAGTAGGCATGGGAGTTAAATTGGACAAAGTGACCATTCCCTTATTTTGTTTGTTTTGATTTATTTGTCTTTGGTAAAAGTGTGGGGATTGTTTAGATGATGTTTATTTCACCTAAGAATCATTTCACAAGCAAAGAAACACATAATCATGGCAATTCAAAAGAATCCAAATTCTAATGCACACTCATATGAATGCTTTCATATTTTAATTAGTAAAGTTTTTGTTAACCCTAAATTTGATGATTAGAGTTTGATGATTCTAGTTTAATATTTTTGGGATGTTACAGTAAGGGTGCGCACCCATATGTTGGATTCACACAAGGAATCGCAACGTCACGTTAGGTCGTCTTTCCTCCATACAAGAGGAAAATGATATAGCTGACTTCTCCGTCCCATTCCAAATCTCATGGTTAACGCGTAATATACAGCGCAAGAATCACTCGCGACATTGGTTGTTAAGTCCTAGATATTGTGTTCCTTTACCACCGGAACTTTGATAGTAAGTTATTACCTCATGGTAATAACTTTAATCACATTATTATGAAAATAGTGTTTTTGGACCTTTTTCAAATGCAGGTGATTTCCACATTGGATTTATAAAATACTTTACAGAAAATAACCAAAGGACATGAGCAAGTTTGAACTTGCCTTTTGTGATTGCAAGATTATGCACTCACGGTCTTCGAGTTAGTATAAGATCCAAAATCTGAAATCAGCATCATTGGTACGGTAAGGACTAATGTTTAAAGAGGCAGTATGCTTTATGCATAAGTAATGAGATGCACTTTTATAAATGCGAATCTCGGAAATAATGTTGTTCTAGGGTTTGGATTCAGGAAATGGTTACTTTAGAATGTGTTGTCCTTTTAGATAAGTTTCACACTTGTGCTTCTTATTAGGGCTTGTGAGTGTGTGTGAACAACACATATTTATGCAGCAATAAAATATACACCTATGACATGTCTTTTAAGATTGTTTAAACTTAAATTGTTTATCTTCAAACTTGACTTTATAAGTAAATTCATTTATAATTCGTTTAAGTGTTATTGCTCCTAGGTATACAAGTGAAGTATGAAGTAATGTGATCTTGATTATTTGTCATATATTGTCTGAAGTGGCAAAACGAATAACTTTTGAAGAAAAGATTCCTTTTCTAAGGTTTAAACAATCTTTGTGGTTAGTTAGTGGTGGTCGATGTTATTTGTGCTTGCTTGAATAGTTTGGGCTTGATATGCGTTCTAACTTAACTATTCAGACCAAAGTTAACTATAAAATATATAACAATGTTTATAGTGTTATATTTATATTCTTATAGACTAAAGTTAAATTTAAAACAAAGATAGTTTAAAAGTATAATGTTTATAATGTTTGTATCTTGTGTACCTGGTAATGTTTCCTCAAGGTTACTTAAAAATGGTTATACTTTTACTTGGTGTGGTGGTTTCTTGATTTTATAATGGATTAGTATCATTTACCTTTATAAATGAGGGGTTATAGTTTATAAACCAAGATATAATATTTCTTCACTACTTATGGACTTACTATAATGTTGCGGTAGTTTTTGTAATTCGGTGAGTTAAGTAGATAGAAGGGATTTTTTTATTCATAAGTTGTTTTTTAAGGTTTTATTATGAATAAGAATCTTTTTAGAATATAATCTTCATTTAAGGTTGAAGATAATTTAATAATAAGATATTTGTACTGTTTTAATCCATTATGGCTTATATTATTAATACTCAAGACTAATAATATTTATTAAACTTAATTGACTAATTTAGAAATATTAATAATTGTTATTTACCCTTAAATGAATTTTTTAAACTAAGTAAATAAGTTTAAATTTGAGTTATTAAAATATTTGAATTTTTAATTAACTCAAAAGTGAATATTATATTTTTAACATGTAAATATTATTTTTCTAATCATTTTGGTATATGACATTTATTTTTGTGATTTATAAATAATAAGACATGATTTTTACAATTCTTATTATTTTATAATTACTTAATAAATAATAAATATTTAATTAAGTGAAATATAATACATGATTATGGTTTTAAATTATAATTTTTATTTTTCTAAGATTTTTGGTATATTATTTATATTATTAACATTTACCATTATTAAAATATGAATTATCAAAGTTTTATTACTTATAAAACCTTTATTAAATAATATTTATTTAAATAATCATAATAATAATTCTTGATAATAATTTTAAGTTGTAGACTTTATTTTTCTACAAATTTTCATATATTATACACATTTTTCTGAATTATAAATCAAAAGTTATCAATTAAACAAGATTTAATCATTTATTTGATTTCTGGAATATTAATAATTAGGCTTATAACATTTTATTTATTTCTTAAACCGGAAATACTTTTTACACCGCACTGCCAGCTAGCCTAAGTCACTGACCAGTGGGCCTATGTCCACCTCAGCACTCAGGTTAGTAAATGTATTTTGTTACCAACCCTCTCTCTACTCCCAAGCGATGACACATGGGCCCTAGGCCACGTCACATGCCACGCTAGCAAAGACTGGTCAAACTAGCTGACGTGGTTCGAACTTATATAGGTATGACGTCACTCGAGTTGATCCTCACTGGTTGAGGATCGATTGATTGATCTGGTGCGCGCGCGGGGCTGTGACTAGGTGCGTTGGACATAGGAGATCAAGGCGAACCTATTGGTGGTGGCGCCGCTACCTAATGGTCACCGGAGTTGCATCGGTGACGAGCTTCTGCGATGGCCAACGGAGGTGCTCAACTAAATGGGGTCTACGGTGCAAATCAGCAAGTGAAACTAGGGTCCAGAGATGCATGAGCTTACTCTGATGACGATAGAGATGTAGAGGAAGCTTGGGAAGGCGTGACGACGTCGAATCGACGATAATGGCCACGGCGGCCGAGGAAAAGGAATGCTCGATTTCACATGATTCCCGGCGAGTGGGCTTCCGTGGTTGGTCCTTGGTGAATCAGACCACAACGACGCCTCCAACGGTGGCTACCACGCGACGAGGGGTGGTCGGAGTTGACCGAAACGACGAATTCCGATGAACTAGGTTTTCGGGTGAGGAAGGGAAAGTGGTTCTGGAGAGCGAGATCAAGGATGAAAATGGTATGAGAGGATAGAGGCGGACGCGGCGATCTTATCTACTCCCTCCAGGGACGACGTCACGCATCATAGCATGGCGGTTGATCGATGGTGGAGCTCCGGCCAGCGAGCTGCTTCTAGTAGGCGAGGTAGACGACGAAGTCATTTTTGTACAAAACCCCCGGGACTTCTTTCCCCTCAACCCGTAGTCCGTCCCTGGCCCCACTCGACAGTCACAGAATAGGATGAGCTGGGCTATTGTGGGCTACACCTGGGCATCAGATAAGTAAAGAGAAATTGGGCCACGGCCAGGTGATGTTTTTTATTTGTTTTCTATTTTTCTATTTTCTGTTTTCCTTTTCAGATTTGTATATAATTTTTCAATTTGAATTTTTCTTTATAGAATTATTTGCTGGATAATTGTAGTAATACTAAAATATATTTAGTATCTTTTGTGAACTTTTATTATATAATCTTTTTATATTTCTTTTATTTTCTCTATATGAACCCCTTTTTAATATTTTGTAGAAGCTTTTCCTTATTATTTTTCTTTCTTATTTTAATCATGGTTTTATTAAATGATATATTCTTATTAGTTATAAAACTTACTATAGTTGGCTCATAGTTTGAATAGAAAATTTTATATGTATGATAATCCTATATCTTTATTTGATGCATGAAATATAAAAGAAATTAATATTTTTATTACTACTTCCATTAATTTGGAAAATGGCAATGTATATATTCTATTATGATAAACAAAGAAGTTTAGGGTTTTTGAATTATGAATATTTACCCTAGGTTTAGGGTTTTTAATGAACTTAGATTCCTTTATGGATATGAGTAAAGATTTAATAATTAAGCATATTGTTTTCTATTTGGGGATATTTGATGACATCACCTTTTATAATAGAAAGTTATAATTAGAATGTTTTATAGAAAGTAGTTTATAAAGATACTCCTAAGCACATATAATTATAATAATTGGAATAAACAGAGATGTGCTTATGTGACTTGCTATAGGAAAATATTCCTACAAAGAGATATAGACTTAAGATGATGAATCAATTCCTTGAATAGACATTATACTTGTTTGAAGATTTATAGTTGGTTGTTTAACAAGAATGTCTATCTTTTCATTCTTCATCTTCCTTGACCTGTAATTTAAAGAATTCCTTTCCTAGATATAATACTTCTTCCTATCCATTATCATAGTTAGTATGATGAGCTTTACTTCACAAGAATGTTCTTATTCACCTTTTATTCTTCTAAACTCATGGATGAATCCAATGAGTTTGATACTAAAGTATTTCGTAGTTTTCTCATATCCTTGCTTGGTTATACTCACTACTTTACTATTGATAATCATCAATCCAACAAGTAGTTCTTTCAAACACCACTCATAATCTTCCTTAATCATCCATCACTAATATTTCTTCATCAGATGTATGTATGTATCCAACTACCTTTCTCTAAGGCATACTATCCTTTAAGATGAATAACACTTCTTCCATAACTCTGTGCTATGCTAGCTTTAATTGAATAATAGCATCCAATTATTTACCTTACTCAAAAAACTCACACTCCAACCATACATTATATTAATGTGGCTTGTAATGACTACTCTAGGATAACTTATCTCTACTAGGGTTTCAATCATGTTCTACCTATCAGTATCTTTTATACTAGATATAGATAGACCATCCTGGTGAGTAAGGCATGCTCAATATAATCCTTTAATCATTTATTGCTTAAATTTTTAGTTGGCTAAGCAAGGCTTTATCAATACTACTTTTCAATTGTATTGAAATTACCTTCTTAGTATCTTATATTGGATTAAGGTTATTCATGGACTATGCCCTCTTTAAAAGATTTAAGTAGATGTTATGATAAGATCATGAAATAGTAGATCAAGTATTGATAGTTAAAGAATTTGTGAATCAATGGTTGATTACCCAACATTGATGAACAACATATTTTGAGATAGGTTCCATAAAGAATGCTATAGAAAGAAAGATATATGGTGAATGATATTGACTAAGTCTCTTTCCAACTCAATCTCATTAAAGAGTTAAAGTTAAGTATTACTCTGGTACTCATAGTAGGAATAGATAAGAATAAAATAGGTCAGGATTAGTCATTGCATTTTTATTACTTTAGTTGTAAGCTTAACTTAGTATTCATAGGTTGTTATGATAAATAGTATGATATGATCCCTTAAGGATCATATATTAATAATTAAAGCAATGTATTATGAGTGGCATTTTATTATATCTGATCTACCCTTATATAAAATCATGTTTAGCCAAATAAGGTTTTAACAAAGGTCATTTAGAAACTTATCGCAGTTAACTTGATGATCTACTTCTATTCCATCAAGTTAAGAGAAGCTTCAATCACTTTGACATGTTCTGTTTAAAAGAGCGAAAATTATCAGGATTTTCTATGCATGAATGCAATGCACACATCTGGGTTTAGCTTATTTCTAGGCTCTAATGCTGGGATTGTACAGACTCTCCCTCTTAAAATAAACTTTGTCCTCGAAGTTCACAAACTCTCATGTTTCGGAGTAAGGAATTTGCTTGTAGTGGTTGCTACATTTCTCTACTCTATGATGACCTTAAATGAGATTATTTGTGGTAATCTATAACTTGATTAGATATCCTAATCTAATTATTTTATTTAATCACCAAACTTTATTATTATGTTAAATACAGTCTAGAGGGCCTCACTAAAACAAGTTTCAAGTTACTATATGCCCGTGTTTCTGATTAAAAGACTATATTTCTATTCTTGTCACAGTATAGTTGATACTGGTACTCCTTACAAACTTGGATTTGAACTCATTTAGTCCATACTCATTGGAATTTCTTGTTCCTCAATACTTGTCCAATTGGGTGTTTCCTATTACTTCTTAAGGTTTACTTAAGAATTGTTTTTTCTAGAATTGGTCGGTTAGGATTAACCTTTTATCACCTTCAAGATTTTACCTTATTGAGTTTTAGATAATTCTTCATTACTACTTACAGTACTTCTTCAACTTTCATTTATAATGTTTGCTCTCCCCCTTTGGGTTTACTAATAATCTTTAAATTGTATATATAACATTTATTGGCTTTATAACTAAAATGTTGGTTTCTGTTCAGTTTATATTTTACCTAGTTAGTTTCCGATGAAAGATTATACGGTGTATCCACATAGTTGTGGATTTCCAAAGAAAATTTTTCAGCATTCTATGTCATATTTACTATTGGACATTTTCACTGGAATAATCTGACTTTGCGAAGCATCTTGAAACACAATCGCCTTAAATGTTTGTACTTCCTTAGGTCTTACTTAACTTAGATCAAATTTTATGCTCTTTATGCAACTTTTAAGAAGATCTGGTTAACTATGTTATCCAAATACCAGCTGCGGACAAAACACCAACTGTGGTTCAGAATACAAACTAGGGATTAAGTACCAAAGAGGATCATTTTAGGTTGTATGGATTACCCTACTATTTTCGACCTACTACTGACATTCCCTCTGTAATGTCAGAGATTACATACTATTTTGCTCCACAACTTTATCTTTGTACTATTTCGTGACGCTTCCATAAACTGGGTATTACTACTTTATTAACTTCGGAGCAATGCTACCTACGTTGAATGGTGTTTAAGTTTATTACTTCTTGTTGCTCCATACGTCTTCTACGATAAACTTCCCTCCAAAGTTGGTTAAATGATCTATGCTCTATCTATCCTCCAAAGGTGTTAATACTCCTTATATTTTTCTTCACCCTTCAAGTAAGTCTTCCTTATAATCTTTGAAACTCGTCACACCCTTACACGAATTCCTACTATCTAGGTCTATAACATCAAGTAATAACTGGGTGTTACATCATGCATTTGCACACCTAATTAAACTTCATGTACAGATCTAGTCAATCAAGAAGATTCAAGAAAAATCCAGAAGTTGATAAACAACAAAACGTACACCATGTATTATACATAGGTTTTAGATAATTTACAAATGTACTAGATGTTCCAACGGTTTTCTCCACACCTATTTACACAACTATCTGACAAGAAATTCTTGTTCTTGTGGATATATCCTTACTTATTTCGGCAAACCCTTCAAGCTACAATACGCATTACCCTCTATGTACATTATTCAAGCACTCATCCCTTGGGATGTTGTTCCTTTCTTACTTCCATCTTCCTCTAGTGCTTCCTGGAATTCCGTCCATGATGACGTGAAGCCCTACGACTGCCTTCTGGTGCGTAAGAGCATCCAGGAGGTGTGTATTCTTGATTAGAAGTACCAAGACTGAGATTAGTCATTGAAAAATGACTAGAGTTGGCGTAATCCTCTTCAGGATATTCCTGATTGGCCGGTAACACTTCCTCATAGTAAGTTGGTTCCTTAGCTTTTTCTTGGATCCAGTCATATATATTGGTGTAGTAGCTATCGGAATACTCTTCTAAGTTGATTGGATTGGTATCACCCACATATGGACCATAAGGCTCTCTAGGGTTATAGTTGGTCTCTTCTTCGATACCTGTATCACAAGATATAGGATTTCCTATGGTTCCACCTTGAGATTCTACTTCCCATCCATACTTGTTTGGCTCAGGATTATTTGGAGTAAATTTATTCCATTCCTGTTGCTCGGAGTTATATTTGGTTCATAGATCTTCAGGTGGCTTGAAGTCATTTTGGTAAAAGGAATAATTTTCCGAGTTTGAGTCATCAAACTCAGTTTCCTCATACACTTCTGCTGAAGGTATGTATTTGGGATGCCTAGCTTCTTTATCTAACTTCTTCCTACGTGCCATTGCTTTATCAGGATCAGTAAAATCCTCAATGACCGTATCCAGCTCCTGAACTAAAACTTGGTGAGTGTTATGATAAGTGTTTAGCAAATACCAATAACGATCCATATACTCTGCAGCTAGAGTAGGTTCAGCTTGGACTAGGGTAGAGTGATCTAACTCATGCTCTGGGTTTGAGGTTTCATGTGGTATAATGGTATGAGTACTACCTTCTAGAGCTTGGGATTTTTGTTCTCGGATCATGGTTATGGCTGTTGCTACGTCAATCTGATATGCAGATGCCATGCACCTTGCCTCTCCTAATGGCATTTCTCCCTTAAGTCCTAACTTCTTGGGGAACATGATCATGACACGGTATTTAGCTAATACCTGCCCATCATAGTAGCTGTAAATCTTGACCAAAAGTCTCGATTCACATTCCAAACTCCATAGAAGTTGTCGGAGATTGTATGTACAATCCCCTCCGTAGTCATCCAACGTCCTGTTCATCACTTGAACATTCCGGGGTGGATATCGAGGTGCCATGTGGAACTGTAGATAAGAAATTATCATCAGTCACATAGAGTTAAAACTCTTGGGTTACGATCAGAATTGCAATCATATAAAAGAGTTATCGCACTAGTAACGTAACAGGATTATCCTCAACTGAATATCCCTCATGTCACTAGAGAACTCTTTATTGTTACTAGGATGTGTCCTATAGGTTCTACCCATTTACTAGGTTTCCAACCTAAGGTCAAAGCATATGCTCTGATACCAACTGCGGTGACCCAGCATACCACTGCATGATGTAGTATACTATAGTCGTTGACATAACACCAATGAAACACCGTTCACTAGTATTACATCCCTCAGAATGGCACAACAGAAATACAGCGGGTCCAATACATGGCTAAAGGTTACAACTCACTCTTTACACAAGATCTACATAACACTCGAGGTTAAAGAGAGAGAAAGAACTTCTTATGAAGAAGAATAAAAGATAAACAATGCAGGAACTATTATACTAATAAAACTAGTAATTTAACTAAGGGGTTAGCATTGCTGCTATTGCAATACACTACAGAATTAGGTTCTTGGCTAGAGATTATATTTCTATTTATTCAGTAACTTCGTCTTCACTTGAGTTGATGTATATGTTGATTTCCTTGACTTCATTGAAAAGCTTTGGCTTTGGATGATGAGTCCTGGATCATAACTTGATGTGGATGTTGTCTATTTCGGCTTCAGAATCTAGCAAGGGTTAAGAAGATACTTTGAGTACGAGTGTACTCAGCAAATTCACTAGAAAAGAAGTGTTTGATGCACTATAACTATAGCCACAGACCATAGGTCGTAGGACAATGCAAGTTTTCATAAACATTTCTTCAAAGGTTGCTTTTATTCTGAAAAGCTATGTCCGTCAGCTTTCACGGGTTTACCAGAAGTTTCATGCAGTTCCATTCCCGCAGCGTTCGCAGCTCCTTCCCGGAACAGGGAGTAACAAGTTGCAGTTTTTACACTCTGAAGAGGCGCGTCACTTTTCCCATGAGAGATCAACTCCTTGTTGCACAACCGGGCAGCTTACCCGTCCACAATTCCATGTTGTGGGGACCAGTAGTTGGTCCAAGCCAGTCACTGCCCTCTCTGCGACCTCATATGTCTGCACGATCGTTCAGGCTGGCTCATCTTCATTAAGCCCCTTTCGGGCAGGCTAAAACCCGGATGAGTTCCTGAAGACTCTATGACCTAGTGATGCCCAAAATAGTACCATTTACATGGACTATATCCCTAAACACCATTCATAGATAATCTAGACACCAAAAGTGTGGGGCGTAAGGGTTCCCACCCATATGTTGGATTCACGCAAGGAATCACAACGTCACGTTAAGGTCGTCTTGCCTCCATACAAAAGGAAAAGGATACAGCTGACTTCTACATCCCATTTCAAATCTAATGGTTAACGCGTAATATACGGCGCAAGAATCACTGGCAACATTGGTTGTTAAGTCCTAGATATTATGTTCGTTTACCATTGGAACTTTTATAGTAAGTTATTACCTCATGGTAATACCTTCAATCACATTATTATGAAAATAGTGTTTTCAGACCTTTTTCAAATGCAGGTGATGTCCACATTGGATTTATAAAATACTTTACAGAAAATAACCAAAGGACATGAGCAAGTGTGAACTTGCCTTTTGTGATTGCAAGATTATGCACTCACGGTCTTCGAGTTAGTATAAGATCCAAAATCTGAAATCAGCATCATTGGTCCAGTAAGGACTAATGTTTAAAGAGGAAGTATGCTTTATGCATAAGTAATGAGATGCACTTTTATAAATGCGAATCTCGGAAATAATGTTGTTCTAGGGTTTGGATTCCAAAATGGTTACTTTATAATGTGTTGTCCTTTTAGATAAGTTTCACACTTGTGCTTCTTATTAGGGCTTGTGAGTGTGTGTGAACAACACATATTTATGCAGCAATAAAATATACACCAATGAAATGTCCTTTAAGATTGTTTACACTTAAATTGTTTATCTTCAAACTTGACTTTATAAGTAAAGTCATTTATAATTCGCTTAAGTGTTATTGATCCTAGGTATACAAGTGAAGTATGAAGTAATGTGATCTTGATTATTTGTCATATATTGTCTGAAGTGGCAAAACTAATAACTTTTGAAGAAAAGATTCCTTTTCTAAGGTTTAAACAATCTTTGTGGTTAGTTAGTGGTGGTCGATGTTATTTGTGCTTGCTTGAATAGTTTGGGCTTGAGATGCTTTATAACATAACTATTTCAGACCAAAGTTAACTATAAAATATATAACAATGTTTATAGTGTTATATTTATATTCTTATAGACTAAAGTTAACTTTAAAACAAAGATAGTTTAAAAGTATAATGTTTATAATGCTTGTATCTTGTGTACCTAGTAATGTTTCCTTAAGGTTACTTAAAAATGGTTATACTTTTACTTTGTGTGGTGGTTTCTTGATTTTATAAAGGAGTAGTATCATTTACCTTTATAAATGAGGGGTTATAGTTTATAAACCAAGATATAATATTTCTTCACTACTGTAAGGTTCCCAACCTTTAATAAGGTAGAGATCCCTGTGTTTACACTGCTAGTCCCTGGATCAATAGCTAGAATCCACAGTTAAGATGTAATATCAAGAAACAAAGGTCATAATACAACTTTATAACCAGGAATAAAATAATTTATTACATCTTACATAGCTCATTTGGCTATCTCATTACAATGCAGCAGAATATAACAATAGCATGGGATCCTTCATCTTCAAAGTGCCACAGGCAGTCATGTTGGTTGTAGACTTGTAATCCTATTCAATAAACTTCACTAACATCAAACAAACCTGCAACATAATAAGTTACAGCCACAAGGGTCAATACATTTGAATTGTATTGAAAAGTGATACTATGGTAGTATAGTGGAGTCTAACATATATATGCATTTGGCTAAGTGGAGCTTAGGCTTGCTTTGCTCAAAATATATTTATCCTTATCATTTGAAAACACTAAGTTTTTGTTTATCAAAATCACCCAAGGCATCTCCCAATAGAAATTGGTGATCCTTCAACCCTTGTTCAACCACAAAGTTTTAACTTAGAAATTGGGATGAGGAGATTCTTGATAGCTTCCATGTCTTGATGATCAAATTGTGCTTTACCAGGGACATTCCTAAGTACTTAGATTTTACACTCTGCAGAGGTGGTGCACTTTCCCCACAAGACTTGGTTTCACCAAGATAAGATCTTTCAGAAGCCTTCCCTTAGAGAAGAATGGACGCGCTCCAACCTATCAATCCCCTACCACCAACTCTCCATTTGGCTAAGTTATTGCAACCTATATGATCCATGCAGCGCCCATAATGCCAAGTGGCTGCACTTGAAGCTTCTCAACATTTGACATCTCAAATATCTTTGTTCCTGGGTGGCCATCCACATGTGAGATACACAAGGTAAACCATAGAAATGGGCCTTGTGTAACCACTCAACACAAACCATTCCTTCCATTCCACCTAGGTGATTCACTCACTTAGTTGTTTTATTAAACAAAACACAAGTCCTTGACTTAGAAATATTCCATAGCATGAATATATTCCACCCTTGTTTTCTACTCGCTAAGATAAGAATGATAGTAGTAGGAATCTTAACTTAGGAAAATTCTACTAAGGTTTCATCTAATAGGATTTCCCATGGCATAGTTTACACTTAGCAAAATTCCATGCAAGTCCTACTTTAGAAATATCACTAATGCATAGTGAAAAATAATGGGACAAAGTATGAAGCATCACTTGCCTTTTTGGTAGAGAATATAAGTTCACTCCTTGATCTTGCAATATTCACACTCTTCAAATCACTACAATTCAATCAAGCAAAGGCACAATTTCAATCCACCATTCAAGCAAACAATCACATAAAATAATAGAAACAAAACAATGCATGCAAGCATGCCAAAGATTGTTTTATTTGGAAAAGGGGTTTCTAATAGGTTATAAACATTGTAAAGACACCTATTGGTCATTTTATAAAAGTGGAAAAACCATTTGCAAAAGATTTTACCTATGAACCATTTTAAACCAAATCAATATTTTATGTGGTTGACAATGCCTTTAGCAAAGAAATAATCTTTAGGATTCATCAAATACATTTTAAGTCATAAAACTTGGTGTTTGGGGTCAGAGAGTTTAATCCAAAACATTTCCCAAAGGGTTTCCTCAAAAAGCATTTTTAATAAATAAACATTATTTTTATTTGACTAGAAATGCTTTAAATCAAAGATTTATTCCTTTGCTTCACCAAATGTATTTCTGAAACCACAACTTGATTTCTATGGTCAGTAGGTTCAAAACAAACCATTTTCCAAAGATTTTATCCCCAAAATAATTTAGAATGAATTTTATATTCCAAACATGCCTACACAAGTTTCTGCAAAAAAATCATTTTACTAGATGCAATTTACTAAACCAAGGGCATGGTTAGAAAGTACTTGACTTACTGATTCCATTGATATAAAATTTGCAAAATTTGGACGTGTGGTTTGAAAGTTATGAATTTTACAAATTGGAACATCTAATAGGTCATTTCTGGTTTTTAAAATAGAAGTTGGCCACGTGGCGCGATCTTATTGGACAAAAACGGTTCGCGTGTATCACGTGCTGTGAGGCGTTGGATCTAACTGAATCGTGCGGCATAGATCAAAAGATACCTCTTCGCTTAGTTTCTTTCGTGTGCATTGGATCTACATCCTATGGCTGACGATCAAACAACCATCAAGTGGCGGCGCGGGCTCTGTTCGCGGTGGTTCTGGCGAAGCAGGAAGGAAAGGAGGGAGAGAAGATTCTCACAGTGTTCGCAGCGTCGTGGTGATGCTCAAGGTGGCCGTAGGATGAACAGGGGCGCACGAAGCTGGCTCGAATCGTTCGCCGGAGTTCGTGTTCGCGTCGGGCTCCTCTGGCTGTCATCGTGGGCTACGTTTTAGACCGCGCTAAGACAAGATGAGGCTTGCGTTAGGTGCGCACGATGCTAGGGATCACACACGTATCGAACAGAGGGAGAGGGGAAGCTGGGGCTTATGGGGGATGGTCGTCGGAGTTCGAGCAGACGGTGGCGGAGCTCAGTCGATGATGCTACCGAGGATACAGGGCATGCGCGGGCGAGAGGGAGGTACCGAGAGATGCGCCTGGCGATGGGGAGTGTGCTCGTGTGGTCGAGGAGACGAGGCGCGGCCTGGGTTCGCTAAAATCGATGTCGGAGTCTGTCGGAGACAGTGGCGGTCTAAGCGGAAATCAGGGCAGCCTGGGGGCTCTCCAGGTGTGGCGTCTGGGAGGAAATGGAGAGGGGAGGGACGTGTTTAACAGGGCGTGGTCACGGGGGAGATTTACTGAGCCATTACTCGTGAATTTAACTCGCGAAATCAACGCAGGAAATGTTCGGGACGAACTGGTCGTGGGGAGGACGATGACTGCGTGGCAGTGGGGTCGCTTGGCAGCGAGATAGAGAGGGGTGAGGTGGGTCCAAGCTGTCAGCGACTCCGTGGGCTCGTTCGCAAGTAAAATAAAACGCTTCGGGGGAAAAGAGGAGTGGGCTGGTGTTGGGCTAGATTGGCCTGCTGGGTTGGGCTGCTCTGTTTATAATTTTTTCCTCTTCTGTTATTTTCCTTTTTCTATTTTCATTTCTGTTTTGAATTTTGTTTAATCTTCTCAAACATCTATTTGAATTCAAACTTCAACCCAACTTTGAGTATTTTTTAATACTGATTAACAATACATTATGAAGTCATATTAGAATAAATCTTTTATTCCTTTTAGGGTATAATAATTATTTAAAATAGGCCCTTGTAATAATTTAAATAAGATTTAAATAATGTTTTTCAAACTCTATTTGAAATCTAAATCTCTCCAAATCATTTCAGTAGGTTTTATTTATTTATTAGGGTGGCAAATAATTCACTTTGAACTATTTGGAATATTTTTAATATGATTTATTAATCATTTTAATTTGGGTACTTGTCTTTATTCTAATGAAATCAAATATGGTTTTAAATCCATAATTTTTATTTAGAAGATTTCTTTGATCTCAGTTGAGTTAATTAAATAACTTTTATTCCCACTTGGGTAAATTCCAAATTCTATTTTACCAAAATTTAATTAATCCTTCTTATTAGGGATTTGTCTTTATTCAAATAGATCTAGAATTTGCTTAATGCCATTTTATTTTGAAAAATTATTTATCCATTTATTTTATTTAGATTTGGATTATATTCATTCCATTTGCTTATGGATTGGGCCAAGCTTTAATTTGGTCTTTAAATATTCTTCATTTAATATTTCTATCTTTATCTTATAAAATCCATATCTTTTTATTTATAGATCCAAACTTGGTGATTCCAATTGGTAAAATCTTGTTTAATATTTGTTTATTCTTTTAAATCTCTTTAAGATTATTTTCTCACCATTTGGTATGGATTTCTAGATGGGTGCTTTATAAGCTTTGGAAATTACTTTTCCTTATCTTATTAATTTCATAAGAATTTATCTATGGCTCCAAACTGAATGAAATCAATTTATATGGTTTTATAATATTTCTATTTGTCAATATTGATCATTTGTAAATGTTTGTTGACAAATTTTTATTTGGAAAAAATCCATGGTCTTAGAGATATCTTTTGAAATGATTTCCTTCCATTAGGGTTTTAGGGTTTTGGTTTATTTTCCAAGTGTTTAAATTTCCAGATGCATTTATGAAGAATGCATTCCACTTTGATTTGAATTTAGTTGGATTAAAATATTAACCAAAGTTTTTTTAAGATGGGATTTTAAGTTTCCATTTAGAAACAAAAAGTTTCTTTTCACCCTAATTTTCAACAATCATTTGTTTTGTTTATTTATTTTTCACATTACAAGATTTGGAAAATCTTGGGATTTGACAACTACTTATGGACTTACTATAATGTTGCGGTAGCGGTGAGTAAAGTAGATAGAAGGGATTTGTTTTATTCATAAGTTGTTTTTTAAAGTTTTATTATGAATACGAGTCTTTTAAAATATAATATGCACATGTAAATAAATTTAAATTTGAGTTATTAAAATATTTGAATTTTTAATTAACTCAAAAGTGAATATTATATTTTTAACATTTATTTTTGTGATTTATAAATAATAAGACATGGTTTTTCCAATTCATATTATTTTATAATTACTTAATAAATAATAAATATTTAATTAAGTTAAATATAATAATGATTATGGTTTTAAATTATAATTTTTATTTTCTAAGATTTTGGGTATCTTATTTATATTATTAACATTGGCCATTATTAAAATATGAATTATCAAAGTTTTATTACTTATAAAACCTTTATTAAATAATATTTATTTAAATAATCATCATAATAATTCTTGATAATAATTTTAAGTTGTAGACTTTATTTTTCTACAAATTTTCATATATTATACACATTTTTCTGAATTATAAATCAAAAGTTATCAATTAAACAAGATTTAATCATTTATTTGATTTCTGGAATATTAATAATTAGGCTTATAACATTTTATTTATTTCTTAAACCGGAAATACATTTTACACCACACCCCCAGCTAGCCTAAGTCACTGACCAGTGGGCCTATGTCCACCTCAGCACTCAGGTTAGTAAATGTATTTCGTTACCGACCCTCTCTCTACTCCCAGACGATGAGACATGGGCCCTAGGCCACGTCACATGCCACGCTAGCAAAGACTGGTCAAACTAGCTGACGTGGTTCGAACCTGACATAGGTATGACGTCACTCGAGTTGATCCTCACTGGTTGAGAATCGATCGATCTAGTGCGTGCGCGGGGCTGTGACTAGGTGTGTTGGACAGAGGAGATCAAGGCGAACCTATTGGTGGTAGCGCTGCTACCTAATGGTCACTGGAGTTTCACCGGCGACGAGATTCTGCGATGGCCAACGACAGTGCTCAATGAAATGGGGTCTATGGTGCGAATCAGCAAGCGAAACTAGGGTCCAGAGATGCGTGAGCTTACCCTGATGACGATAGAGAGGCCGAGGAATCTTGGGGAGGCGTGACGACGGTGAATCGACGATAATGGCCACGGCGACCGAGGAAAAGGAATGCTCGATTTCACATGATTCCCGGCGAGTGGGCTTCCGTTCTTGGTCCTCGGTGAACCAGACCACAACAGCGCCTCCAACGGTGGCTACCACACGGCGAGGGGTGGTCGGAGTTGACCGGAACGACGAACTCCGACGAACTAGGTTTTCGGGTGAGGAAGGGAAAGTGGTTCTGGAGAGCGAGATCGAGGATGAAATTGGTATGAGAGGATAGAGGAGCACGTGACAATCTTATCTACTCCCTCTAGGGACGGCGGCACACATCGTAGCACGACGGTTGATAGACGGCGGAGCTCCGGCCAGCGAGCTGCTTCTAGTAGGCGAGGTAGACGACGAAGTCGTTTTTGCAGAAAACCCCCTAGCACTTCTTTCCCCTCAACCCGCAGTGCTTCCCTGGCCGCACTCGTCAGTCACATAATAGGATGAGCTGGGCTGGTTTCTGGGGTATTGTGGGTTGCACCTGGGCGTCAGATAAGGAAAGAGAAGTTGGGCCATGGCCAGGTGATGTTTTTTATTTGTTTTCTATTTTCTGTTTTCCTTTTCCGATTTGTATATAATTTTTCAATTTGAATTTTTCTTTATAGAATTATTTGCTGGATAATTTTAGTAATACTAAAATATATTTAGTATCTTTTGTGAACTTTTATTATATAATATTTTTATATTTCTTTTATTTTCTCTATATGAACCCCTTTTTAATATTTTGTAGAAGCTTTTCCTTATTATTTTACTTTCTTCTTTTAATCATGGTTTTATTAAATGATATATTCTTATTAGTTATAAAACTTAGTCTAGTTGGCTCATAGTTTGATTAGAAATTTTTATATGTATGATAATCCTATATATTTATTTGATGCATGAAATATAAAAGAAATTAATATTGTTATTACTACTTCCATTAATTTGGAAAATGGCAATGTATATATTCTATTATGATAAACAAAGAAGTTTAGGGTTTTTGAATTATGAATATTTACCCTAGGTTTAGGGTTTTTAATGAACTTAGATTCCTTTATGGATATGAGTAAAGATTTACTAATTAAGCATATTGTTTTCTATCTGGGGATATTTGATGACATCACGTTTTATAATAGAAAGTTATAATTAGAATGTTTTATAGAAAGGAGTTGATAAAGATACTCCTAAGCAAATATAATTATAATAATTGGAATAAACATTGATGTGCTTATGTGACTTGCTATAGGAAAATATTCCTACAAAGATATATAGACATAAGGTGATGAATCAATTCCCTGAATAGACATTATACTTGTTTTAAGATTTATAGTTGGTTGTTTAACAAGAATGCCTATCTTTCCATTCTTCCCCATCCTTGACCTTTAATTTAAAGAATTCATTTCCTAGATATAATACTTCTTCCTATCCATTATCATAGTTAGTATGATGAGCTTTACTTCACAAGAATGTTCTTATTCACCTTTTATTCTTCTAAACTCATGGATGGATCCAGTGAGTTTGATACTAAAGTATTTCATAGTTTTCTCATATCCTTGCTTGGTTATACTCACTACTCTACTATTGATAATCATCAATCCAACAAGTAGTTCTTTCAAACTTCACTCATCATCTTCCTTAATCATCCATCACTAATATTTCTTCATCAGATGTATGGATGTATCTAACTACCTTTCTCTAAGGCACACTATCCTTTAAGATGAATAACACTTCTTCCATAACTCTATTCTAAGCTAGCTTTAATTGAATAATATCATCCAACATTTACTTTACTCAAATAACTCACACTCCAACCTTACATTATATTAATGTGGCTTGTAATGACTACTCTAGGATAACTTATCTCTACTAGGGTTTCAATCATGTTCTACCTATCAGTATCTTTTATACTAGATATATATAGACCATCCCGGTGAGTAAGGCATGATCAATATAATCCTTTAATCATTTATTGCTTAAATTCTAAGTTGGCTAAGCAAGGCTTTATCAATACTACTTTTCAATTGTATTGAAATTAAATTCTTAGTATCTTATATTGGATTAAGGTTTTTCGTGGACTATGCCCTCTTTAAAAGATTTAAGTAGATGTTATGATAAGATCAAGAAATAGTAGATCAAGTATTGATAGTTAAATAATTTGTGAATCAATGGTTGATTACCCAACATTGATGAACAACAGATTTTGAGATAGGTTCCATAAAGATTGCTATAGAAAGAAAGATATATGGTGAATGATCTTGACTAAGTCTCTTTCCGACTCAATCTCATTAAAGAGTTAAAGTTAAGTATTACTCTGGTACTCATAGTAGGAATAGATAAGAATAAAATAGGTCAGGATTAGTCATTGCATTTTTATTACTTTAGTTGTAAGCTTAACTTAGTATTCATAGGTTGTTATGATAAATAGTATGATATGATCCCTTAAGGATCATATATTAATCATTAAAGCAATGTATTATGAGTGGCATTTTATTATATCTGATCTACCCTTAGATCAAATCATGTTTAGCCAAATAAGGTTTTAACAAAGGTCATTTAGAAACTTATCGCAGTTAAATTGATGATTTACTTCAATTCCATCAAGTTAAGAGAAGCTTCAATCACTTTGACAAGTTCTGTTTAAAAGCACGAAAATTATCCGGATTTTCTATGGATGAATGCAACGCACACATCTGGGTTTAACTTATTTCTAGGCTCTAATGCTGGGATGTTACAGCGCTCCACCATGGTTAGTCATGGGAATCTAATTGAAGTTGCATTTCAACTTTTCCCCACTTATTTGATCGCGCTCAAGTCAACTGACATTGACATCATTCTGGGTATGGATTGGTTGACCCCTTACCAAGCTATCCTCGATTGTACAACCAAGTCTGTGACTCTGACTAGTCCTGCTGGCATAACAGTCAAGTACTGGACCGTAGGGTCACTATCTCCTTCAGCTGTTTCCATCCCTGAAGCAGAGTTGTATGCTCTTGACGTTCTACCTCCACTGGAGATTCAAGATGTCTCCATGGTCTGTGACTTTCCGGATGTCTTTCCTGGGGAGTTACCTGGCATGCCACCTGATCGAAGTGTGGAGTTTGTCATAGAGTTAGTTCCTGGAACTGCTCCTGTTTCTAAAAGACCCTATTGTATGCCTCCTCATGAACTTGTGGAGTTGAAGAAGCAATTGGAGGAGTTAGAAGGAAAAGTATACATTCAGCCCATCACATCTTCTTGGGGATGTCCTACCATCTTTGTCAAGAAGCGGGATACCAATATACGCGTCTGGTTGTGGATTATCGCCCACTCAATGCTGTGACCATCAACAATAAGTATCCCCTCCCTAGGATCAATGATCTATTTGATCAGTTAAGTGGTGCCACTGTCTTCTCCAAAATGGATTTAAGGTCAGGGTATCACCAGATAAAGAGCCGTAAGGAAGATATCCCAAAGACTGCTTTCACCACTCGTTATGGTCTTTACGAGTATACAGTCATGTCCTTTGGTCTTACCAATGCTCCGGCCACTTTCATGCGTCTTATGAACTCCGTCTTCATGGAGTAACTTGACAAGGTCGTCGTGGTCTACATTGATGATATTCTGGTCTATTCCAAGAATGAAGAAGAGCACGCTGAACATCTTCGTTTGGTGTTGACAAGACTCCGAGAACATCGTCTCTATGCCAAGTTTTCCAAATGTGAGTTCTGGTTACAAGATCTCGTATTCCTTAGTCATGTTGTTTCCGCCCAAGGGTTTGCTGTTATCCCCGATAAGGTCCAAACTATCCTCGACTGGGAGTCTCCCAAATCTGTTAAGGATGTCCGAAGTTTTCTCGGGATGGCTGGTTATTACCGTCGATTCATTGAGAACTTCTCCAGAATTGCAAAGCCGATGACCGATCTTAAGAAGGATAAGAAGTTTGAATGGTCTGATAAGGCTGAAGGAAGTTTCCAGATCCTAAAAACCAAGTTAACAACTGCTCCAGTGCTAGTTCTTCCAGACACTAGCAAAGACTTTATTGTCTTATGCGATGCTTCCCACCAAGGTCTCGGATGTGTGTTGATGCAAGATGGGCATGTGGTGGCTTATGCCTCCCGTCAGCTGAAACCACATGAGAACAACTACCCAACTCATGATCTTGAGTTTGCAGCTGTTGTTCATGCTCTTAAGCAATGGTGACATTATCTTCTTGGTAGCCGTTGAGAGTTATACTCGGATCATCAGAGTCTGAAATATCTTTTCACACAACCCGATCTGAATCTCAGGCAAAGAAGATGGTTGGAACTCATCAAGGACTATGATTTGGGTCTCAACTATCAACCTGGCAAAGCCAATGTCGTTGCTGATGCACTAAGTCGTAAGACTTATTGCAACACCCTGATGATCAAACAATCTGAACGTTCTCTTCATGACGAATTTGCTCGATTGAATCTTGAAGTAGTTCCTCGTGGATTCCTTTCTACTCTTGAAGTGAAGTCTTCTATAGAGGATGAAATCAAGCTTGCTCAGAAACATGATTCTGATATTGCTGAGATCAAAGGGAACATTGCTAGCGGACTTGCTAAGTGTTTCTCTGTTGATAATCAAGGTACTGTCTACTTTGGTAACCGTCTGGTAGTGCCGGAGAGAACCAAATTGAGGGATTTAATTCTCCAAGAGGCTCATGAATCACCTCCTTCTATCCACCCTGGAGGTACCAAGATGTATCGGGATCATCATCAAAGATTCTGGTGGTCTGGTATGAAGAAGGATATCACTCATTTTGTTGTTGAATGTGACGTTTTCCGTCGCGTCAAAGCTGAGCACCAAAGACCCGCTGGTCTCCTACAACCACATAAAATACCTGAGTGGAAATGGGATGAAGTTGGTATGGATTTCATCACTGGTCTTCCTAAACTCAGAAAGGAAATGATGCCATCTAGGTAATTGTTGACTATCTGTCCAAGGTTGCTCACTTTCTACCTGTTTGCGAGAATATCAATGCTAGTCAGTTAGCAGATCTATACATCTCTCGAATAGTTGTTCTTCATGGGATTCCGAAGAAAATTGTCTCTAACTGAGGGAGTTTGTTCACCTCAAGGTTCTGGACAACCTTCCAAGCTGCTATGGGAACTCGCCTCTCCTTCAGTACAACTTATCATCCTAGTACCGGTGGTCAGACCGAAAGAGTGAATCAAATCCTCGAAGACATGCTAAGAGCGTGTGTCATATCTTTTGGCAAGAACTGGGAGAAATGCCTTCCTTTTGCTGAATTATCCTACAACAACAGTTATCAGTCCAGTATTGGTATGTCACCTTTCCAATTCTTATATAGAAGAACCTGTCGTACTCCTTTGAACTGGTCAGAAACCGGCGAAAGAAAGTTCTTTGGTCCGGATATGATCCTGGAAGCAGAAGATCAAGTTCGCATCATTCGAGATCGTTTAAAAACTGCTTAGTCTCGCCAGAAAAGCTATCATGATCGCCACCATCAACATGTTGAATATGAAGTTGGTGATCAAGCTTATCTTCGGGTAACTCCTTTGAAGGGTGTCCATCATTTTGGTATCAAAGGAAAACTAGCTCCTCGCTATATTGGTGTCATATCCCAAAATTTTCCAAATTTTGTAATGTGAAAAAAATAAATAAACAAAATAAATAATTGTTGAAATTTAGGGTTAAAAGAAACTTTTGTTTCTAAATGTAAACTTAAAATCCCATCTTGAACAAACTTTGATTAATTTTTGAATCCAACTAAATTCAAATCAAAGTGAAATGCATTCTTCTTAAATGCACCTTGAAATTTAAACACATGGAAATAAACCCAAACCCTAAAACCCTAATATAAGAAAAACATTTCCAAGTTATCTCCCAGATCAAGGATTGGATCCATATAAAATTTGTCAACAAATATTTATAAATGATCAAGAATGATAAATAGAAAAATTATAAAACCATATGAATTGGTTTCACTTAATTTGGAGCCATAGATAAAATCTTATGAATTTAATAAGATAAGGAAATTGAATTTCCAAAGCTAATAAAGCACCTATTTAAAAATCCATACCAAATGGTGATTAAATAATCCTAAAGATAATTAAAAGGATAAATAAACATTAAATAAGATTTTACCAATTGGAATCACCAAGTTTGGATCTCTAAATAAAAAGATATGTATTTTATAAGATAAAGAAAGAAATATTAAATAAGGAATATTTAAAAGACCAAATTAAATCTTGGCCTAATCCATAAGCAAATGGAATGAATATAATCGAAATCCACATAAAATAATGGATAAAGAATTTTCAAATTTAATAAAATGGCATTAACCAAATTCTATTCCATTGGATTAAAACAATTCCCTAATAAGAATGATTAATTAAATCTTGCGAAAATAGTATTGGAATATACCCAAGTGGTATAAAAGTTATTTAATTAACTTAAATGGAATCAAGGAAATCAACTAAATAAATTTATGGAATTAAACCCATATTTAATTTCATGGGAATAAAGATAAATACCCAATTTAAATGATTAATAAATCATATTAAAAATATTCCAAATAATTCAAGATGAATTATTTGACACCCTAATAAATAAATAAACCTACTGAAAAGGTTTTGTGAAAAATTTAAATTTAAATAAAGGTTGAAAATATATTTGATCTTATTTGAATTTAAAAGAAGGGCCTATCTTAAATAATTAAAATGCCTAAAAAGATTAAATAAATTATTCTAAATTTGACTTTAGAATGTACTATTAATCAGTATTTGAATATACACAAAGTTTGGTTGAAGTTTAAATTCAATTAGTTGTTTGAAATGATTAAACAAAATCAAAACAAAATATTAGAAATGGAAAAAGAAAAAGAAAGCAGAATAAAAAAAATGAACAAGGCCAAACCAGCCCAGCAGACCTAGTCCAGCCCAGCATCGGCCCACTCCATCTCTCCCCGCAGAAAACGCTTCTCACCAGAGAAACGACCCGCATCATCGCTGACTAGCAGGCCCCACCTCCTCTCTCTCTCTCTCTCTCACGCTGACAGCACAACCCCACCCGTCAGTTTTCTTCCTCACCCGCCCGCTGACCACGCCTCGCCGGCCGTTTCTGCCTCACGTTAACTCGCTTCAATTCGCGTAAATGTCTCGCTTAAACCTCGCCGCGACCATGCGTACTTAATCGCCACGCTCCCCTCTTCCTTTCCCCCAGTTATCGCCCCACCGGAGCCCCCAGGCTGTCCCAATTCATCCTCACATCGTTCTCTACTCCGACGAGCTGTCTGGCCAATTCTGGCGCCGTCTGACCACCTCTCACCTCCTAGTGCACGCGAGCCTGCTCCCCATCCCCTGGCGTTTCTCTCTGCACCCTCAGCGCACTCGCGCGTGCCTCAGACACTCGGCAACAACTTCAACTGAACTCCGCCACCGTCTACCTCGTCTCCGGCGACCTCTCCCCGGTAAACCCGACCGCCCCTCTCCCCTCGTTGACACTCTCATACTCGCCTTCCTCTTGCGAACCTAACTGTGCATTCTACTTGTCCTAGCACGACCTCTAGCTTCGCCTTCGATGACACCTGAGCGTACCCGATGCCGACGCCGTCTCTGGCGAGGAATCGCCAACAGCTCTGTGCGCCCCTTCAGCTACGACGACCACCTCAAGCTTCAGCACGATAAGGCAAACCGAGTGAGCATATTCCCCCCTTCCATGCTTCCTATTCCGTCGGCAACCTCACCGCCAGAGCGCCACCGCCGCACAGCCGCAGCCAGCGCCGCTTGTTCTAGGTCAAACGCACAGCAACCGTTGGATCTGGATCGCGTGGATAGGAATAAATGACTTAAACGAAAGGGTATGAGAGCATCTGTGCCGTGCGTTTTGCATTATATCCAATGATCCTCAGTGATTGATCCGAACGAACCAGTACCGACGAATCAAAACACAACGCGTGGCCATGTCTATTGTTATAAAAACAGAATTGATCTATTTAATGTTCAAATTTGTAAAATTCATAACTTTTAATCTACATGTCCAAATTTTACAAATTTTATATCAATGGAATCATCTGACCAAGTACTTTCCAACCATGCACTTTGTTTAGTCAATTGCGTCTGTTAAATTGATTGTTTTTGCAGAAACTTGTGTATGCATATTTTGGATATAAAATTTGTTCTAAAAATATTTTTATGGTAAAACCTTTGTCCAATGGATTGTTTTGAACCTACTGACCATATAAATAAATTTGTGGATTCAAAAACATATTTTGTGAGGCAAATTAATAAATCTTGGAATTAAAGCATTTCTAGTCAAACAAAAAGTTGTTTTTATGATAAAAATACTTTTTGGAGAAAAACCTTTGGGAAATGATTTGGATTAAACTCTCTGACCCCAAACACCAAGTTTATGTTTTAAAAATATATTTTGATGAACCCTATAGATTATTACTTTACTAAAAAGCATTTTCAACCACATAAAATATTGATTTTGGTTTAAAAATGGTTTATAGGTAAAATCTTTTGCAAATGGTTTTGCCACATTTATAAAATGACCAATATGTGTTTTTAGAATGTTTATGACCTATTATAAACCACTTTTACAAATAAAACATTCTTTAGCATGCTTGCATGCATTGCTTTGTTTCTATTATTTTATGTGATGTTTGCTTGAATGGTAGATTGAATATTTGCTTGCTTGATTGAATTGTAGTGACATTTGAAGAGTGTGATCATTGCAAGATCAAGGAGTGAACTTATAATTCTCTACCAAAAAGGCAAGTGGTGCTTCATACTTTTGTTGCATTATTTTCACTATTCATTAGTGATATTTCTAAGTAGAACTTGCATGGAATTTTTACTAAGTATGCTATGCCATGGGAAATCCTAAAAGATGATTCCTTAGTGGAATTTCCTAAGTTAATATTCCTACTACTATCATGCTTAGCCTAGCTAGTAGAAAACAAGGGTGGATTATATTCATGCTATGGAATATTCCTAAGTCAAGGACTTGTGTTTATTTAACAAAACAACTAAGTGAATGAATCACCTGGGTGGAATGGAAAGAATGGTTTGTGTTGAGTGGTTACACAAGGCCCATTTCTATGGTTTACCTTGTGTATCTCACTTGTGGATAGCCACCCAGGAACAAAGAGATTTGAGATGTCAAATGTTGAGAAGCTTCAAGTGCAGCCACTTGGCATTATGGGCTCTGCCTGGATCATATAGGTTGCAATAACTTAGCAAAATGGACAGTTGTTGGTAGGGGATGATAGGTTGGAACGTGTCCATTATGGTCTAAGGGAAGGCTTCTGAAAGATCTTGTCTTGGTGAAACCAAGTCTTGTGGGGAAAGTGCACCACCTTTGCAGAGTTTAAAATCTAAGTACATAGCCATGTCCCTGGTAACGGACAATTTGAGCATCAAGACATGGAAGCTATCAAGAATCTCCTCATCCCAATTTCTAAGTTAAAATTTTGTGGTTGAACAAGGGTTGAAGGATCACCAATTTCTATTGGGAGATGCCTTTGGTGATTTTGTCAAGCAAAAACTTAGTGTTTTTCAAATGATAAGGAAAATATATTTTGAGCAAAGCAAGCCTAAGCTCCACTTAGCCAAATGCATATAGATGATAGACTCCACTATACTACCATAGTATCACTTGCCAATACAATTCAAATGTATTGACCCTTGTGGCTGTAACTTATTATGTTGCAGGTTTGTTTGATGTTAGTGAAATGTGTTGATTAGGATTACAAGTCTACAACCAACATGATTGCCTGTGGCACTTTGAAGATGAAGGACTCCATCCTATAGTTATTTCTACTACATTGTAATGAGATAGCCATATGAGCAATGTAAGATGTAAAGAATTATTTTATTCCTGGTTATAAAGTTGTGTTATGACCTTTGTTTCTTGATATTACATCTTAACTTTGGATGCTAGCTATTGATTCAGGGACTAGCATTGTAAACACGGGGATCTCTACCTTATTAAAGGTTGGGACCTCTATAGTTGGTCCTTTTCGCGTTCTATCCAGGCAAGGTAACCTCGCATACAAACTGGAGTTGCCCGCAAACTTCCCTGAGGTGCATGAAGTCTTTCATGTGTCTCAACTCAAGCGTTGCTTCAAAGACCATGTCCGTGGTGTTGATCACCAAACTCTTGATCTCCAAAAGGATCTGACTTATCGTGAGTATCCTGTTCGTATCCTTGATGAAACCGAGCCTAAAACTCGTCGTCAAAACATCAAATTCCTAAAATTCCAGTGGTCTCATCACTCTAAGGATGAAGCAACCTAGGAACGAGAAGATCGTCTTTGATCTGAGTACCCCGCCTTCTTTTCTAAAACTTAGGAATCTCGGATCGAGATGCTTGTAAGGGGGGTAGAGCTGTAACATCCCAAGTTTGTATATATGTAATTAGTACCTAAGAATTGCATGTATCTGTTTTAGTCGATAAAATGTTTGCATGTGATCAAGTGTGTGAATCAAAGTACAATCACAAAACCCTAAACCCTAGCCCTTTTCCCCTCTTTTTGAAATATTCATCAAAGTGGTTTGAAATTTTGAAATGATAAATGTTTGGAGCCCAAATGGATTATAAGGGCCCCTATGTGATTCAAATAATATTCTAATGTCTCTGGTAATTTTGAATAGTTCAAAACAGATTTGAAAATGAAATTTACAAACAGAAAAACAGAAAAAGAATTGGAAAAATATATTTACATAAAAAATGAGACATAGCCCAACCAGGCCGCAGCCAGGCCGGCCCAGCTCCTCTCCCTCCTTTCCCTACCGCCTACGCAGCAGACCGTGGCCCAGCTAGGCCCAAGCGTGGCCCTCCCGCATCCCGTACCGGTTCGGCCTACTCCTTCGCGTCGTTGTCTTCGACGACGACGAGCAAGCTGCTCGCTGGCGCTGCGCCCGCCTTCCGCTGTCGCCGCGATGCCCTCCTGCGCCAGGATCCTCGCTACCGACCATCTCCGTGTCTACAAGTATCCCTATCGGCGCTCGAACGAACCCTAGATCCTTTTTCCCCAATTTACGTGCCATGCCGAAAACCTAGCTCCAGCCACCGCTTCTCCCCACCATCTTCGGCCACCCCACGCCGTTCCGAGAGCACCGTCGGGACCACCTCGTCATCCTAGTTCTCCTAGCCAAAGGAATCGACGCCGGGCATACAGAATCGAGCTCATCGTCGACCTCTTCTCCGCCTCTCACTGCTGCCCGTCGTCAACATCGCCGGCGACCTCGACCTTCCCTGGCCTCCCCGACACCACCATAGGCACCAGGGTGAGCTCGCGGTGCCTAGGCACCTTGTCGTTTCCTTCCTTGCATCCTAGTTTTCCGCCCGCGTCTTACACCGCCGCTCGCCGCCACGGTTACTCGCCGTTGACACTGTTCCGGCGACCATTCGAGGGATGCGCCACCACTACCAGGTCGGCCACGACCCGCTCTCTCCAACGCGGCCAACCACGCATCCAGGCGCGCACGGGATCGAGATATTCGTGCTCGATCTGGGCTTCCCCATTGATGACGTCAGCAAGGCGTCATGTTGGCGTCATAACCCCTTTTTCTTTTGTTTTTATTTTTCCTGTAAATTATTTCTATAATTAAGAAATCCCTGACATGTGGGCCCCTGTTGTAAGTCAAATAAACATTTTTAGAAATGTTTTATGTTTAATAAAAATGTAAAAGTAATTCCAAAATATAAATTGTTTTATAATATTAAAAAAATGATTTAAAATGAATTAAAATTGGGGAAATTCATAACTAATTCATTTTAAATCAAAAAATACAAATAGTATATCAAAATGTTCAGAAAAATAAGAGCTATGCAATAACAACACAATCATACATTGTTAGCCAACTTTCATGACAAGTTTAATTAGAAGAACCAATTGAACCCCATAGGTGATTCCGAGGATCCCTCTGTTCTAGGGTTTGGACCTCTCGGACCCCGTTTAAAATGACCAAGCATGTTCTAGGGTTCATTTCAACAACATTTAACTTGTCATATCATCCATATTGATTGAGAATTGCACATGCCATGTATTGAATGTTGCTTTCCCTTTTCCGGTATTTGGTTCTTCGCGAATAGGAACCGAACCCGAGGTTGAAGTCAACAACACCGAAGATCCATATCTGTCTACTGAAGTACAAGGAAAGCGTAGCCTCTTATTCTGAACCTATGTTTTATAAAGAATATTACTTTCTCTCTATGATGCACACGATTCCATTGTGGTCTTTTGTCAGTAGTTAGTGTTACCTATCTGTTGCATAGTTTCCCTGTTGTAGCCTTATACTGCTGATCCACTGCTCCTATCATACCTAGGTCTGGCATCTGAGCTTTGCTAGAGCTTCTGAGATCGACAGCTTAGCCATGCATAGTAGCAATGTCTGATCTATCCGAACGATGAATCAGAGATGCCAGAGAATCTAGAAAGGTAGGAGTTGGTGACATCCTCGAAGGAGTTAACTAAATATGCTAAGGCTTGTATGGGAGGCCACGTTGGGTGTGGTTTTTGTAGTCTCATGCTCGCCACCACTAGGAACTGAGTTCTTACCTTTGGAACCAAGACGAGCGTACAGCCACACGGGGCTTGGATAACCCCTCGACTAACTAACTTGCCTAGTAGATTCCATGAGTCACATAGTTCGGGCTTTACATTTGGCATATGCATTGAAAATATTTTCGAAAGATGAGGTGATGGAGGTGCATCATAACAGGTAGGGAAGCGTGGCCGCGGTTGCTTGGGGTAGATAGCGCCCCTGGGAAACCAACCTCGCCTCACATATTTAAGTACCGGCTTCGGGATTTGACCGGTTACGGTGGAACCATACTTATTGCATGACTCATGGTCTCGGCGAAAGCAAGGTAAAGGTCGTGGTCAACCACCCTCTGCCGGCCTTCCAAGGAAGAGGGCTAATAATTTGGCATTAAGAGTCGGTTGGTACGTGTGGATAAAGTTGTACACCCCTGCAGGGTTTAAATCTTTTCGAAAAGCCGTTTTCACGGTTATGAACGACTTGGCGACCAGACTTAAGATCATAGATAACATTAACCACTATAAAACTTGCTGATCCACATGTGCTTGAGGATGCTTCCTCTGGGTTGAGGGGGTGATCCTAGATAGAAGGTTCTGTTGAAGCTGGTGGTTATCAAGATATGATGAACAAGATGAAGAAGTCGTTATCTTATCCCCCTTTTAAAAGATTCTTCTATTTCTTGTTTACAAATAAAGTTTGCTTTCCGCAAAAGAGAATTCAGATAAAGTCTTTCTAGCCAGAGCATGTAGATACTAGGTTATCTAAGTCTTACGGAGTACATTCTCGTACTCATCCTTGTGCCATTGTTGTTTTTCTACAGAGGATCTGGTTGCAACTGAAGGTGGCTTCTACGTTGACATCGACGAGTAGTTGGGGGTCCCAGGTAGCAGCCTGAGGACTATGGGATGGACGTCGCTTATGTTTATGGCCTTTTGGGCCTTTTGCTAAGTTTTTGTGTACAACAACATATTTGCTTTCGCTGTGTGATGTAATGTTGGGTCTATGACCTCTGGTTTGTAATAACTCTAATATCTTACTCTGTTAAGAGTTTAAACTTATGTTGTTGAATCCCTGTGTTCTGTGATGTTACGGAATCATACTGTGATCTTTCGTGTTTGGGATTAAACTTATCTTAGATGGTGATCTGAGGTTGGTTTAATCATAATCTGAGGGGTGCTACATACCACTCCATTTTTCAAAAATAGTATACCACCTTGCAAGGACAATGTCCTAGTCGGGGTATCTCAAACCTTTTCGTCCACTCCTAGCGAAAAAGACAAATTCCTGCCAAATCGATAGGAAGTGGGTCCGATTTAAACTACAGGTGCATTATCTGATGCCCATTATTTTTTGTAAAAATGATTTTTAGACTCATAATATGCTATTTATTCAGAGATCCAATGCAACTTTATCAAGGCTCACCCCCTAGCTAAGAACCTTCATACCCGCCGCTTTGACCATGGTTTGAAACGAGCATAAAAAAATTCAAAAACGGTCCGATCAATGCAAATCCTTCATGTGGTGTCTTATTATGTGACATAGTTACAAGGAAAAATACCAACCTTGGTATATTGCAAGTGTCCTATCATGCTCGAGGTTTCATGGCTTTTAGGCCAAAAGACCAATGTTATGGCTAGAATCGCATCATAGTTTGTGATGATGTACCCATATTGCGCACACATGTGCATATTGGGATGGAGAAAAATGCTGCAGGAGGAAGTTTTCCTTTTCGTCGCATGGAAAATCCATTTTATATTTTCCGAGTGCCAACAAACGGGGTGTTTTATGAAGCGACTACCAAATGAAAGTTTCAAAATGGTACCAACCCATTTTTAAAAATACTAGATCAACTTATATGGACAATGTCCTGACCAGGGGATCTCAAACTTTTCCGTCCACCCCTGTGAAAAAGACAAATTCCTGCCGAATCGGTAGTAACTAGGTCCGATTTGAACTACTGGTACATGGTCTAATACTCATGATTTTTTGAAAAAATCCCTTTTTAGACTCAAAATATACTGTTTTATTAGATATACAATACAAGTTTAGCAAGACTGAAGGCCAAAAAATTTGAACTCAAAACCCTAGTTTCAAAATCATATTTTGGATTATGATATTGTCCCTACCATGGACTAATGTGAGATTAGTAAATCCACTATTTTAAATAACAAAAGTATTGATAATTAACAACCTAGGAGGGTATAACTGATTTTATAAAAATTTAGAGATAAAAAATCAATCCATTTGGACTTCTTATGAAAAAGACACAAAAGAATTAAACATGTAGCGCAGAAGTATAACAAACTAGAGTTGTTGGTGGGATGGTAAGAGCATCCCGTCTGGTGGACGAGGTCCCTGGTTCGATAGCTGCAAGCACCACCTTTTTTTCCATTTATTCATGGATTTATCAAAACCCAATACATAAATGTTGTATTAATAAATTAACGGTGCAACTATAACAAGATTGACCGTGTGACTTGGTTCTCAACGAGTGAGCATGGTTGCGTGGTTGTTGGTTCGATTCCCTTCTCCACCTCTTTTTTGCACCATTATTTCTTGAAAAGGTTAGACATATATTGACACATGGATATATACATATACAAAAATTGACTCATAGACATGCCACATAAGCATAATTGCAGATGTGGCCAGCTAGTTAATTCAATGTATATTATTTTAGACGATATGAAAGTTTAAATTGGTCATAATGGGGTATAAATAAGTCTCCAAGTTGTATCATGTAGGTTATGACGATTTCACATGATGAAATTACGACGATTCTATCTTGTATGTGTTGTTTGTGATCTTGCATGCTCTCTGTTGTTAGTAGCTATCTTGGACAAGTAGTTTCTAGTGACTCCAAGAGGGGGTATTTATGCTCGATAGTGGGTTCATGCCTCTAGTTTCCAAGGGAAGTGACAATAATCTCTTCGGTTGTAGATGTGATGTTGCTACTAGGGATAAAACAACGGTCTCTTATTCATGGAACATGTGGACTGTTTACCTTACACACTTAGCTTAAAGTACTTGTCTGTTGCTTGCAACTTAATACTGGAGGGGATCGGATGGTAACCTGAAGGTGGACTTCTAGTCATAGATGCAGTTGGATGTCGGTCTATGTGTCTTGTTGTATTGCCCAATCGAATCTCATAGGATCTTTCTGACTAGTAATTGCATCGTTATGCCTTGCTCAGTTCCTGTCAATTGCCCTGCTGTAATTTGTTTACCCTTCATGCCATGTTGCTTATCTAAGGAGAGCACCTCTAGTGAACTATGGACCCTGGTACAATCTTTACCATTGATACATTTTCCACTTTTAATTTTTTACTTGCTGCAAACCATTACCTTCCACACCATACGTTTAATCCTTTTTATAGCAAACCAGTGAGCTTGACAACCTCATTGATTCGTTGGGGCAAAGTCTTGAGTTTGTGTTGTGTAGGTCTCCGCGTTGCTAGCAACACCTGTGTGATGTTTCCTTCGTCCTTCTCGTTCGATAACCTCGGTCCCTACTGAGGGGAGACTTGTTGTCGTGCTCATAACACCTTGCTCTTGGGGTTCCCAACGGAGTCCTCCCTGTTAGGCAACAATCACAAGCAACAAGTTTGCAAAGATAAATAACATACTAGCATAGTCATCCACAAGTTGGCATGATCAATGTGACTCGATAATAAAACAATAAGATATATAGATAGGCATCACTACTCCTCCATGTCAACTTCCTCCTCCACTAGTGCAAGTCCTGCTGTGGTGAATCCTGCCTTGTATTCCTCCAAGATAGTAGTCAAAACATCAACCTTCGCCTGTAGCTCTCTCTTCTGTGAGCACAACCTCTCTATCACCTCGTGATTCGCCACTATCCCAAGGTCCCCAAGTTCCAAGTTAGTCTCCATATCCTTAATATTCTTGTTCCTATCTTGGATCCTCTTCTCTTGGCTCTTGAACTTCTTCTCTCGCCCTTCAAACTTCTTCTCCATCTCCTTGATGCGCTGCTCTTGCTCCTCGAAGGCCTTGTCCTTCTCCTTAAGCTAGAAATGTAGCTATCATTGCCAAGCATCACATTGGTCCTATCACTATCAAGGTGCCTAATGAGTCTCTCTTGTAGGGGTTCGTAGCATGGAAAACAAAAAATTTCTACCGCATGCACACAAACAAGCAAAGATCTATCTACTAGATTGTAGCAACGAGTCGCTTAGAGTACTCACCCTTGAAGATTCCAAAGCGGTTAACGAGAGAAGATTCTCGTGGGTGATGTAGTTGTACACTTGTCGATCTCAAGATCGCGTAGACGATCCTTCTGGCGCTGTGTTCGGGCAGCGCTTCCGCAGTCAGTCACATGTTCGGTACTCGATGAAGACCTTCCTCTCCTTTGTTCCAGCAAGCAGTAGAGGTTGTAGTTCTCCCCTCGCGATTCCGGCAGCACGACGGCGTGGTGTCGGAATTAGAGGGAAGATCTCGCAGGGCTTCGCCTAAGCCGGTGCGAGTTATGGTGGATCTAGGGTTTACGGCGATCTAGGTTTAGAAGGCCGGAGAGGAGGAGGAGGTGTCAGCGGCGGCTAGGGCGATGGCAACGGGCCAGAGGCGGCAGCTGGCGACAGCGGCGCACGGGTGGGGAGGGCTGGTGTTGTGGTCTTTGGGGAAGCCCTTCCCCTCTATTTATGAGAGGGAAGGCAGCTTGGGAGAGGGGAGTTTGAATCGATACCCAAACCCAAGTTGGATAGAAGGAAGGACTCTTTCCTTCTTCCACTAGGAAACTATTGTTCCAGTTTGACTTTTCAAACCTCCCTTTTGACTTTCAATTTAGAGCTTTATTTCTCTCTCGCAAATGCCCAACCAAGTGACCAAGGACATGATCTAATCATTCCACTTAACCATGAAACATTCATGAACCATTCCCCTTCCAGTCCGGTGAACCTTCTAGACCCTTCTAGAACCTCTCCGATGCAAACATCAAAATCATTCCCGAACTCCGGAATTGGACTTTCCTTATATGAATATTATTCTCCAGACCATTCCGGATCTCCTTGTGATATCCCGAATCCCATCTGAGAATCTGAACAACATTCGGTATCCCTACTTACATTCCATA
The DNA here is from genome assembly GCA_910589765.1 of Avena atlantica. Taxonomy (NCBI): domain Eukaryota; kingdom Viridiplantae; phylum Streptophyta; class Magnoliopsida; order Poales; family Poaceae; genus Avena; species Avena atlantica. The sequence continues at coordinate 111,209,426 of OU342735.1, forward strand.
TCTACTAAACTACATCGAATCCTTAAGTGTGTCTCCCTACGGTTCGTGAATTATGCGGACATGACCGAGACACTTCTCCGATCAATAACCAATAGAGGAATCTAGAAATTCATATGACTCCCACATATTTCTATGATTACTTTGCGATCGAATGAACCACTTACATATGATACTAATTTCCCTTTGTCTCGCGATAGTTTACTTATCCGAAGTCTGATCATCGGTATCTCTGCATACCTAGTTCAACCTCGTTACCGATAAGTACTCTTTTCTCGTTCCCGTGATATGTGATCCCTTGTGAGCCAGTCACATGCTTGCAGGCTAATTGGATGACATTCCACCGAGAGGGCCCAGAGTATATCTATCCGTCATATGGATGAAAAAAATCCCACTCTTGATCCATGTGCCTCAACACATACTTTTAGAACACTCAATGCCACCTTTATAGCCACCCAGTTACGGTGTGGTGTTTGATGTCGTCAAATGGTTATTAGCATGATCTCATGGTCGAAGGAATTAGGTTACTATGTATCAAAAAGCTTATAGCAAATGAACTATTGAAATTAATTGATCTTAATGCTACGCTTATCTATAGGAGTATGTCCATCACACCATTCTCCTAATGATATGATATTGTTGTTAATAACATCTAAATGTTCATGATCGGGAAACCACGATCATCTATTAACCAAACAAGCTAGTATTACAAAGAGGCTTTATCAATGACTCTAATTTAGTTTACAAATCTCACAAGTATTAATGTTTTTGGTTAATACTATTATAGCATGAATGTAAACATTTATCATAAACACAAATATATAATAGTAACCACTTTTATTATTGCCTCTAGGGCATATCTCCAACAGTCTCCCACTTGCACTAGAGTCAACTAATCTAGATTACATGGTAATATACCAAACCCGTATGTCTGTTTGGTGTTGGTCATGTTTTTCCCTCGGGAGAGGTTTAGTCAACGGATCCGCCACATTTAGATCTGGGTGTACTTTGCAAATATTTATATGACCATCTTGGACATGCTCTCGAATAGAGTGAAAACGTAGCTTGATATGCTTCAGCTTCTTGTGTGACCTTGGTTCTTGCACATTGGCTATGGCGCCCATGTTATCACAGTAGATAGACATTGTGTCCAGCGCACTTGGAACCACACCGAGCTCTGTAATGAACTCCTTCATCCATATCGCCTCATGTGAAGCCTCCGAAGCAACTATGTATTCCGATTCAGTTGAAGGTCTCACCACAACGCTTTGCTTTTCACTCCTCCAGCTAACTACTGCACCATTCAAAGTAAATACGTATCCAGATTGAGATTTAGAGTTATCCGGATCGGTGTTACAACTAGCATCGATGTAACCGTTAACAACGAGTTGTTCATCACCTCCATAATAAAGAACCATATCCTTAGTTCTTCTCAAGTAATTAAGGATGTTTTTGACCGCTGTCCAATGATTCACTCCTGGATCACTTTGATATCTGCTAGTCAAACTAACACCATAAGCAATGTCAAGTCTAGTACATAGCATGGCATACATAAGAGATCCTATGGCTGAGGATAGGGAGTCTTACTCATCCTTTCTCTATCTTCTGCCGTTGCAGGACTTTGAGTTTTACTCAAGGTCGTATTGGGAAACATGGGCAAGAACCCTTTCTTGCTATCTTCCATTCCAAACCTCTTTAGAACTTTGTCTAAATACGTACTCTGTGACAATGATATTAGGCGTCTCAATCTATCTCTATAAATCTTTATGCCTAATATGTAAGCTGCTTCGCCAAGATCCTTCATTGAAAAACTATTATTCAAATAATCCTTGACACTATTAAGAAGGTCTACATCATTCCCAATCAACAATATGTCATCTACATATAGTATTAGAAATGATACAGAGCTCCCACTCACTTTCTTGTAAATACAAGTTTCTTCACAAGTTTGTATAAAACCAAAACTTTTGATTACCTTATCAAAACGTTCATTCCAACTCCGGTATGCTTGCTTCAATCCATAAATTGACCATCGAAGTTTGCATACCTTGTTAGCATCTTTAAGATCGACAAAACCTTTGGGTTGTACCATATACAACTCTTCATCAATGTCTCCATTGAGGAACGCTGTTTTGACATCCATCTGCCATATCTCATAATCATAATATGCAGCGATTGCCAAAATCCTCACAGACTTTAGCTTCGCTACCGGTGAGAAAGTCTCATCGTAGTCAAGTCCTTGAATTTTTCGAAACCCTTTTGCGACAAGTCGAGCTTTATAGACAGTAACATTACCATCAGCATCTGTTTCTTCTTGAAAATCCATTTGTTCTCGATAGCCTTCCGGCCATCCGGTAAGTCGACCAAAGTCCATACTTGGTTTTCGTACATGGACCCAATTTCGGATTTCATGGCTTCTTGCCATTTATTGGAATCTAGGCTCATTATTGCTTCCTCATATGTCACAGGGTCATTGGTGTTGTCCACCAACATGACACTCATAACGGGATAATACCAGTTAGGAGTGGTACGAGTTCTTGTTGACCTGCGAGGTTCTGTAGTAGCTTCAACAAAAGTTTCATGATCAACATCATTAGCTTCCTCTCTTATTGGTGTAGGCGCCACAGGAATTACTTCCGGTGCTAAGCTACTCTCAAGTCCGAGAGAATGTTCAACAACCTCGTCAAGTTCTACTTTCCTTCCAGTCACTTCTTTCGAGAGAAACTCCTTCTCTAGAAAGGATCCATTCTTAGCAACGAAGATTTTGACCTCAGATCTATGATAGAAGGCATACCCAATAGTTTCTTTAGGGTATCCTATGAAGACGCATTTTTCCGCTTTGGGTTCAAGCTTGTCGGTTTGTAACTTCTTTACATAAGCTTTGCAACCCCAAACTTTAAGGAACGACAATTTAGGTTTCTTCCCAAACCATAATTCATACGGTGTCGTTTCAACGGATTTAGATGGTGCCCTATTTAAAGTGAATGCGGCTGTTTCTAATGCATAACCCCAAAACGATAGCGGTAAATTTGTAAGTGGCATCATAGAACGAACCATATATAAGAGAGTTCGATTACGATGTTCGGACACACCATTACGTTGTGGTGTTCCTGGTGGTGTCAATTGTGAAAGTATTCTGTATTTCTTCAAATGCTCGCCAAACTCGTAACTAAGATATTCATCTCCACGGTCAGATCGTAGAAACTCAATCTTCTTGTTACGTTGATTCTGTAATTCACTTTGAAATTCCTTAAACTTCTTGAAAGTTTCGGACTTATGTTTCATGAAATAGATATACCCAGATCTACTCAAGTCATCCGTGAAAGTAAGAACATAACAATAACTACCGCGCGAAGCTACACTCATTGGACCACACACATCGGTATGTATGATTTCCAATAAGTCCGTAGCTCGCTCCATCATACCGGTAAATGGAGTCTTAGTCATTTTACCCATCAGAGATGCTTCACATCTTTCAAGTGATTCAAGAAGTCCATCGGAATGGAGTTTCTTCATACACTTCACTCCAATGTGACTAAGACGACAGTGCCACATATAGGTCGAGTTATCACTCAATTTCAAACGTTTAGCTTCAATGTTATTAATATGTGTATTACTACAATTGAGATTCAACAAGAATAGACCATCTATCAAAGGTGCATGTGCATAAAACATATTACTCATATAAATCGAAGAACCATTATTCTCGGATTTAAACAAGTAACCGTCTCGCAATAAACATGATCCAGATAAAATGTTCATGCTCAACGCAGGCACCAAATAACAATTATTTAAGTATAAAACTAATCCCGATGGTAGATGAAGAGGTAGCGTGCCGACCGCGATCACATCAACCTTTGATCCATTTCCAGCGCGCATCGTCACCTTGTTCTTCGCTAGTTTCCTTCTATTCTGCAGGACCTGTTTTGAGTTACAAATATGAGCAACCGAACCAGTATCGAATACCCAGACACTACTACGAGTACTAGTGAGATACACATCAATAACATGTATATCGGATATACCTTTCTTCTTGATGTTGCCGTTCTTCAAATCCTCCAAGTACTTAGGGCAATTCCGCTTCCAGTGACCTTCTCCCTTGCAGTAAAAGCACTCAGTATCAGCCTTAGGCCCAGCCTTGGTCTTCTTCGCCAGCGTGGTAACTTTCTTACCGCCCTTCTTGAAGTTTTCCTTTTTTTAGACTTGCCTTGTTTCTTGAATTTGGTGGTCTTATTGACCAACAACACTTGGTGCTCTTTCTTGATCTCCACTTCCACAGACTTTAACATGGAAAAGAGTTCGGGCAATGACTTGTCCATGTTTTGCATATTATAGTTCATCACAAAGTTCTTGTAAATTGGTGGTAGTGATTGGAGGACACAGTGAATCCCCAAAGCATTAGGAATCACTATACCTAAGCTTTTAAGCTTGTTTGCGTGCCTAGAAATCTTAAGCACGTTCTCACGGACGGAGCTGCCCTCTTCCATCTTGCAGTTAAAGAACTTTTCAGAAGCCTCATAACTCTCAACTGCCGTGTGAGCCTCAAATATCATTTTGAGTTCATGGACAATATCATGTGGGTCATGGTTCTCAAACCTTTTCTGAAGCTCCGATTCTAAACCATACAAGATAGCACACTGAACTGTGGAGTACTGATTATTCCGAGTGAGGATAACATTTTTCAACTCATCGGTAGCATCAGTTGCAGGTGGGTCACCCAGCGGTGCATCTAGCACATAGGTCAAATTACCAGCATTAAGGACAATCCTCAAATTGCGGAGCCAATCCGCGAAGTTGCTTCCATTGTTTTTCAACTTTTCTTTCTCTAGGAACGCTTAAAATTGATGGTAGGAGCCGCCATTGATCTACAACATATTTGCAATAGTTTAGACTAAGTTTATGACAAATTGAGTTCTAATTAATAGTTAAATTAATCTAGGTGAACTCCCACTCAAAACAATATCCCTCACATTGTTTTAGTGATCACGCGAACCAAATCCACCACATCAAAACCGATCATCACGAGAGATGATGTAGCTTCAATGGCGAACAATCAACATGTTCATCATATCTACTATATGACTCATGCTTTACCTTTCGGTGATCCGTGTTCCGAGACCATGTCTGTACATGCTAGGCTCGTCAAGATCAAACCTTAGCATCCGCATGAGAAAATCTAGCTTGCTCCCGTTGTATACACTCGCAGAATCTAACACACCCGATCATCATGTGGTGCTTCGAAACAACGAGCTTTAACAACGGTGCTTACTAAGGATGAACACTTTATAACTTGAAATTTTGTGAGAGGGATCATCTTATAATGCTACCGTCGCGAACTAAGCAATACAAGATGCATAAAAGTATTAACATCACATGCAATTCATAATATGTGATACGATATGGCCTTTCTTCTTGTGCTCCCGATCTCCATCTTCAAGCACGAACATGATCTCCATCATCACCGGTTTGGCGTCAAGGTCAATGGCGCCGCTCCATGGTTGTCGTCCACCAGCATCAACTATTACAATTACTTTGAATAATATACACGCATGTATTAATGGAATTAAAAGACAACCATATGGCTCCTGCCGGTTGGCGACTTACAATAAGGAACATTGCATACATCATATATAATCACAATCATGGCCATATCACATCACAGCACACCCCTACAAAACAAAGTTAGACGCCTCTAATTTTCTTTGCATGTTTTACATGGTTTGGGGCTTTCAATAAGTGCCGTTCTAACTTACGAACAAGAACCACAACGTTGATACTAGTATTGTTAATCACCCATTGTAAATTGAATCTTAACTATGTTGGGAGAAACAGGCACCCGCACAGTCACTTATGCAATACAATTTGCATGTCAAGCGTGGAGCAAGTCTCATGAACGATGTTATGTAAGCTTAGCCCGGGCCGCTTCATCCCACCATCCCGCAAGATGCAAAGTACATAAGAATGAATCGACAACAAAAGCATCAACGCCCACAATGACCATTGTGTTCTACTCGTGCAACATATCTACATATAGACACGGCTCTGATACCACTGTAGGGGTTCGTAGCATGGAAAACAAAAAATTTCTACCGCATGCACACAAACAAGCCAAGATCTATCTACTAGATTGTAGCAACGAGTCGATTAGATTATTCACCCTTGAAGATTCCAAAGCGGTTAACGAGAGCAGATTCTCGTGGGTGATGTAGTCGTACACTTGTCGATCTCAAGATCGCGTAGACGATCCTTCCGGCGCTGCGTTCTGGCAGTGCTTCCGCAGTCGGTCACACGTTCGGTACTGGATGAAGACCTTCCTCTCCCTTGTTCCATCAGGTAGCGGAGGTTGTAGTTCTCCCCTCGCGATTCTGGCAGCACGACGACGTGGTGTCAAAAGTAGAGGGAAGATCCCGCAGGGCTTCGCCTAAGATGGTGCGAGTTATGGTGGATCTAGGGTTTTCGGCGATCTAGGTTTATAAGTCCGAAGAGGAGGAGGAGGTGTCGGCGGCGGCTAGGGCGACTGTGACGGGACGGCGGCGGCTGGCAACGGTGGCATACGGGTGGGGAGGGCTGGTGTTGTGGTCTTTGGGGCAGCCCTCCCCCTCTATTTATGAGAGGGAGGGTAGCTTGGGAGAGCGTAGTTTGAATCGATACCCAAACCCAAGTTGGATAATAAGGAAGGACTCTTTCCTTCTTCCACTAGGAAACTATTGTTCCAGTTTGACTTTTCAAACCTCCCTTTTGAATTTCAATTTAGAGCTTTATTTCTCTCTCGCAAATTCCCAACCAAGTGATCAAGGACATGATCTAATCATTCCACTTAACCATGACACATTCATGAACCATTCCCCTTTCGGTCCGGTGAACCTTCTAGACCCTTCTAGAACCTCTCCGATGAAAACATCGAAATCATTCCCGAACTCCGGAATCGGACTTTCCTTATATGAATCTTATTCTCTGGACCATTTTGGATCTCCTCGTGAAATCCCGGATCCTATCTGAGACTCCGAACAACATTCGGTATCCCTACTTTCATTCCATATCTACTAAACAACATCGAATCCTTAAGTGTGTCTCCCTACGATTCGTGAATTATGCGGACATGACCGAGACACTTCTCTGATCAATAACCAATAGAGGAATCTAGAAATTCATATGGCTCCCACATGTTTCTATGATTACTTTGCAATCGAATGAACCACTTACATGTCTCCTGGACTATTATAGCATGAATGTAAACATTTATCATAAACACAAAGATATAATAATAACCACTTTTATTATTGCCTCTAGGGCATATCTCCAACATCTCTAAGTCCAGGAGGTAGTGTCACATAGGCTTGATGGTCTCCTTAACAGCGTCGTCCAACACAATAGCCTCTCCGTCCTCGTCATGTCTCCCAAAGAAATGGAAGTAGTGGTCCTTGAGCTCGGCAGAGTGACATCCACATAGGCATATTTTTGTCTCTTGTTTTAACTAGTTAGGCTTAATGGAAAACAACAACCAATTTATAGAGATTTTTAGTATTTTTACTAAGTTAGAACTTGAGTGGTTTGAAAAGAAAATTAAAAAACCTATGGAACTTTCTTTGCATGCTAATAGCAATGTTATTAGTGTGAATTTTTTGAACACCATTGGGGAGGCTATTTTTTATGAAAATGATCTTTTTAGTCCCTCAGCTTTGGAAGATAGCTATTCTATTGGTTATGGTGATACCAAACCTCCAATATATGATGATTACAATGATGAATATGATATTTTCAGTTCACGTACTATTGAGGAGAAAATCAATTGTGATTACAATATGCCTCCTATATTTGATGATTATGGTGATGGAATATTAATGATAGCTATTTTGTTGAATTTTCCCCCACTATGATTAATAAGAATGTCTATTCTTATGTGGAGAGTAATAATCATTTTATGCATGTGGCTCATGATAAGAATGTTTTATGTGATAGTTATATTGTTAATTTTGTTCATGATGCTACTGAAAGTTATTATGAGAGAGGGAAACATGGGTTTATGCATATCAACAAAGTTTCCCCTCTTTATGTTGAAAGTCTTGAAGTTGCACTTGTTTTGCTTTCCTATGCTTGTTGCTTTGTGGTTTGATGACTTGTTTATTTCCAAGATTCCTATGCATAGGAAGTGGGTTAGACTTAAATGTGTTTTGAATTTGCTTGTTGATACGTTGGAAACGTATCTATAATTTTTGATGCTCCATGCTTGTTTTGTATCTACTTTGCTTTAATTGTCCACACTTTGAGGTACTTTTTACATGTTTTCTGGTACTAACCTATTAACAAGTTGCAATAGTGCCAGATGCCTGTTTTCTGCTATTTTTTGTTTCAGAAAAGTTAGTAAAGAAATATTCTCGGAATTGGATGGGACGAAGGACAAAGTCAATTACTTTCCATGGGGAACAAGAAGTCCAGAGGAGAGCCGGAGGGGCCAAACCCCCCAGGTGCGACCACAGGTGGGCCCGCGCCTGGCTAGGGTTTAGTGGCCCTGGTCGCCTCCCGGTCCCGCCCCTTCGCCTATAAGAAGCCCCCGATGCAGAAACCCTGAGTACCCGATCAGAAATCCATAAAACCGTATGTAGCCGCCACCACCATCGTCCCTAGATCAAGGGGATCTGAAGTTCTTCCCGGCACCCTGCCGGAGGGGATATCATCCCAGAGGCCTTCTATTCGTTATGATTCGTGAGTAGTTCCACCTTGGACTATGGGTCCATGTAGTAGCTAGATGGTTGTATCTCCTCCTTTGTGGTTTCATGTATAGATCTTGTGAGGTCCATTGATGATCAAGATCTAATATATTTGTAATCATGCATGTTGTGTTTGCGGGGATCCGATGGATATTGAGATTATTATGTTGGTTTGATTAATTGTTTTATCTTTATGATTCTATCATGTCTGTGTTGTTTGTGATCTTGCATGCTCTCCGTTGCTAGTGGTTATCTTGGCCAAGTAGTTGCTAGTGACTCCAAGAGGGAGTATGTATGCTAGATAGTGGGTTCATGTCTCTAGTTTCCAAGGGAAGTGACAGAAATCTCTTCAGTTGTAGATGTGCTGTTGCTACTAGGGAGAAAACAACGGTGTCTCGTTCATGGAACATGTGGTCTAATTACCTTACACACTTTGATTAAAGCAGTTATCTGTTGCTTGCAACTTAATACTGGAGGGGGTTTGGATGATAACATGAAGGTGGACTTGTAGTCATAGATGCAGTTGGATAACGGTTTATGTATATTGTTGTATTGCCCAATCAACCTCATAGTATCTTTTTGGCTAGTAATTGCATTGTTATACCTTGCTCAGTTCCTATCAATTGCCTCGCTGTAATTTGTTTACCCTTCATGCCATGTTGTTTATCTAAGGAGAGCACATCTAGTAAACTATGGACCTCGGTCCAATCTTTACCATTGATACATCTTCCACTATTACTTTTTTACTTGCTGCAAACCATTACCTTCCACACCATACATTTAATCCTTTGTTACAGCAAACCGGTGAGCTTGACAACCTCACTGATTCATTGGGGCAAAGTCTTGAGTTTGTGTTGTGCAGGTCTCCACGTTGTCAGCAACACCTTTGAGACGTTTCCTTCCTCCTTCAGGTTCGATAACCTCAGTATCTACTGAGGGAAACTTGCTGTTGTGCTCATCACACCTTGCTCTTGGGGTTCCAACGAAGTGTCCCACGTCAACATTGGGTGCACGCATCAAGATTTCTGGCGCCGTTGCCGGGGAGGCTAAGGACGTCTTCACTAGGGTAGTCCTTCACTTCCTCTCTCTTTACTTTGTTTTTAGTTTGCTTTGTTTATTTTTCTTGATTTTGTTTGCCTCTTTTCAAAAAACCCAAAAAAAAGTCTAGCTTGGTTTGCTTGCCTTATTCAAAAACACAAAAAAAATTAGTTCCTTCTCTAGCTGCTGCTGCTGCTGTTTTTGGCTTGCCCACCTTTGCCAAAATGAACTCTGCTGAGAACACCAAGTTGTGTGACTTCACTAACACCAACAACAATGATTTCCTAAGCACACATATTGCTCCACCTGCTCCCGATGCTATCTTTTATGAAATTAAGCCTGCTTTGTTGAATCTTGTGATGAGAGAGCAATTTTCTGGTGCTGGTTATGATGATCCTGCTGCCCATCTTAATAGCTTTGTTGAACTTTGTGAGATGCAAAAGTATAAGGATGTAGATGGAGATATTATTAATCTCAGGCTTTTTCCTTTCTCCTTAAGGGGAAAAGCTAAAGAATGGTTGTTATCTTTGCCTAAAAATAGTATTGATTCTTGCACTAAGTGCAACGATGCTTTTATTGGAAAGTACTATCCTCCTGGTAAGATTATTGCTATGAGACGTGACATTATGAAATTTAAACAGCTTGATAGTGAACATGTTGCTCCTGTTTGGGAAAGAATGAAATCTTTGGTTAAAAATTGCCCTACTCATGGACTCACTGCTTGGATGATTATCCAGACTTTTTATGCAGGTTTGAACTTCTCCTCAAAAAACCTGTTGGATTCTGCTGCTGGAGGTACCTTCATGTCCTCACTTTGGGTGATGCAACAAGGCTCCTTGATAATATGATGGCCAACTACTCTCATGGCATGTTGAGAGAGCTCCACATGGTAAGAAGGTAAATTATGTCGAGGAAACTTCCTCTTTGAGTGAAAAGATTGATGTTATTATGGCTATGCTTGTTAATGGGAAAGCTCCTCTAGATCCTAATAGTGCTCCCTTAGCCTCTTTGGTTGCTCAAGAAGAGCAAGTTGATGTGAACTTCATTAGAAACAACAATTTCAACAACAATGCCTATAGGAACAATTTTGGTAGCAACAACAATTATAGGCCTTATCCTCCTAATAAAGGCAATTCCTATGAAAGCTCTTACAATAATGCTAGAAGTGCCCCCTCTGCACTTGAAGTAATGTTCAAGTAATTTATTAGTAAACAAACCACTTTCAATAAGACTATATAGGAAAAGATTTTAACTATTGATAAAAATATATCCTCTTTGTCTGAAGCTCAAACTTCCTTGGTTAATAAAATGGCTGCTAAACCTGAAACTATGGAAAACATCTTTGCTACTGCTCATGTCATACAAGTTAGTATTGATGAAAATGTTAGCATGTTAGCTCAACTTCATGCTAGGTGGGAAAGGGAAGCTGAAATTGATAGAAACAATAGTGTGTGCACTATCACCACTAAACCACAAGTAGCCCCTATTCCTCCTCCTACTATGCCTAAGCCTAGTAAGCCTACTACTAGTGATGCTAAGTTTGACTTTGATATTGATGGTTGCAATATTTCTGAAGTGATTATGTTCTTGCAAAAGCTTTCTAGAAGTCCTGATGCTAGTGATATGCATGTTGCCTTTACCAAACACATTACACATGCCCTTGTTAAGATTAAGGAAGAGAAGCTAAAACACAAAGATTCTATTCCTAGGAAAGTAGAAGATAGTTGGGAACCCATTATTAATATGCAAGTGAATGACTTTGATCTCAAAGCTTCATGTGATCTTGGTTCTAGTGTCTCTATTATGCCTAGGAAGATTTATGAAATGCTTGATTTGCCACCATTGGAAGATTGTTATTTAAATGTCCCACTCAATGATAATGCTAAGAAGATATTCATGGGGAGTATTAATGATGTTCTCATTATGCTTAACAATGCTTATGTCCCTGTTGATTTCTATGTTTTGGATGTTGAATACAATGCTTCTTATCCTATTACTTTGGGAAGACCTTTTCTTAGAACAGTTGGTGCCATCATTGATACGAAAGAAGGCACCATCAAATATCATTTTCCATTCAAAAAGGTATTGAACACTTCCCTATGAGGAGAGAGAAGTTGCTTTTTTCTCCTCCTTTGAAAGCAAGGTTTGATGTTAATGCTTCTTCATTTGAAAATACTGGATTCTTCTTGCTTCTTGTGCCTAACTTAAAGGCGTTAAAGAAAAGTACTTGTTGGGAGATAACCCAAGAGTTTCCTTGAGTCATTGAAGTTATTACTTCTGTAATAACCTCTTCTTATCCTTTTTGTTTGCTTTTTGTGCCAAGAATGACCTCTAATGAGAGGGAAATAAGATTTGGTAAGTTACTGTCCCGAAACAGATTTCTGTCCTCCACAAAAAAAATTCATGAGGAGGCTCTGTAACTCGGATTGATCTCAATATTTACGAATAAATCCCCCAGTATGTTGGATAACTTTTGTTAGTTCAACACTTTTTGATTTGAGCAACAGAAGATGTTCGAAAAAATTCGTTTCTACCTGCTAGTCTGTTTTGACAGATTTCTGCCATTATTTGCAGTTGCTTCTTATTGATTCCTTTTTGAGCTCTCTTCAGGCAAATTGAGTTTCTTTGAAGGATTTACTACAGTAGATTGTGTTTTTAGTGAAAAGCCTTGCTGTTCCAAAGCTTTGCCAGTGGTCTAATATCTTTTGAATAAGCTAATGTTGCTAATGAAGATTGTGTGAAGTTTTGTATGAAGGAAAAAATTCAGGTGTAGAGAGAGAATGATGCAATGAGATGAAGAATGGACAAAAGCTCAAGCTTGGGGATCCCACCATGGTGTCACCCCAATAAATATCCGAGAGGTACAAGTGTCAAATCTTGGGGATGCCCAAGGCATCCCCTTCTTCATCAATAAAAATCTCAGGTCTGTCTAGACACTTCGTTTTTTATTGTTTCATGCACAATTGTGTTGTTCTTGGAGCGTCTTAGTTTTTGTTTTCTTTGCTTATTTTGTTTATTTTTCTTTAGTAGTTTGGACCCCCGCTCTCGCTGTGTTGTTTTGCAAATAAGTTTGCTTGGTGTTTGGAAAGGAGTAGTAAGTTCTTGCCTTAAGTGCAAGAGGATCTTGCATTGACTGTGACTTAGACTTTATCATGACATGCTAGGTGTTGTTTTAGCATTATGCTTAGTGATTATTGTTGTAGAATGTTTTGTTCTAAACAATTGGGATTGCTTAGTGTGCCTTGAAGAAATTATGCGTTGTTTTAGCATGCAAAAGCATTGTATTATGGTATTCTCCGTTGATGTTTTGCTTGGGTTGACTTGGCACATGCTCACACCATGTTATGACTATGACAAGTCACCATTAGCCTATATGATCATTTATTCCTTGACTTGTAGTACCACTCTTTGATTTGATTATTTTGATTTGTTCCATTGCATAATTATGGCCATTATTGCTCTCTTAGTTGGTTGCTCCCAGTATTTTGTTAGCCTCTACTTGTATGAGTAAGTTCTACTCATGCCTCCAACTCCCAAGAAACCAAGTTATTCCAAAGTGTGCCCTATAAACTCCTATGCATGGTGTGTTACACCATTCCAAGTGTATTCTTGTTTTCAACTATCTTCCAATTAAAAACTATTTTGTTATGTGAAAACTTAGTGATTAAAGCCCTCACGAACTTGATGGCACACTTTATTCTTTGCCCCTAATAAACTTGAACCATTGTGACAACTTTGTTGTATATGCTTGCACTTATAAGTTGGAATTAGCAGAACCGTGCTGTCACGGGGAACATTTTCAACATTGCACTTGTACCTTGTTGTACTCAGTTGATATCATGTTCTTTTGTCTATGGATGTGACCGGTGTGAAATGAAGAGGGAACTTGTAAGTCCATGGAGTTTGTATCCTGTAGAGGTCCCTACCCAATATGGTAGATCCCTCCTGTGTTTTGCAATGCTAGTCCCTGGATCAATAGCTAGCATCCACAGTTGAGATGTAATATCAAGATACAAAGGTCATATTATAACTTTATAACCAGGAATAACATAATTTTATTACATCATACATAGCTCATTTGGCTATTACATTACAGTGCAGCGGAATAAATATAGTCATGGGTCCTTCATCTTCAAAGTGCCACAGGCAGATGTTGGTTGTAGACTTTGTAGTCCTAGTCAATCAAACAATCTTCATATAACAAAACAATCAACCTGCAACATTACAAGTTACAGCCACAAAGGGTCAATACATTTTGAATTGTATTGGCAAGCTTCACTTTTATGTAAATATGAGTGGATCCTATCAATACATGCATATTTGGTTAAGTAGAGTTTAGGGCTTATTTGCATAAAGCAGCATTTATCCTATCTTTTCAAAATGGTTTTTGGTCCTTTGTCAGATCTCTTTTCCAAGTTCCTTGAACTCCTTGGTAGAAACTCAAGTGTTCAAGTCCTTGTCAAAATCCCTTGAGCTACTTGGTAACCCCAAGTGCTTCAAATTTTATCAAAATCTCATGAGTTCCTTGGTAACCCCAAGTACATCATGCTCTTGAGCACCTTGGTAACCCCAAGTGCAACAAGCTTAACAAAATCTCTTTGAATTCCTTGGTTCCCCCAAGTGCATCAAGTTTTTATATTAGAAGTTGGAATGTCGAGATCTCCCATGGTTCAAACTTTAGTTGCTCAGTATTTTCCATAACCGGGGACACGGCTAAGTACTTAGATTTTATTAACTTCTGCAGAAGGAGTACACTTTACCCACATGACACAATCCCATCTTGTTGCCACCAGTGGCCTACTGGATTAGTGCTCACCAAGATGGAGTACTGGCAGACTGATAATGTGACGAAGTCTTTCCAAAAGGTCCTCCCATACATCATTGCTAGCTTGTCTTCAGTCCCCATGAAGCATTCCAGATCCCCATGTCCGGTAACTAAAGACAATGTATAGGTCTTCCCAATGTAGTTGACTAAGCCAGAGCCATAATAGCATGTGGTTGCACACGAAAGCCACAATTGGAGAAACATGTTCAATCTCTAAGTTTCCTAGGTGGTTTTCATTTGGAGCACAACACAAAGTGATTGCCATAGACATGGTTCCATTTTGTTGCCACCTTCTCCAAAACAAAAAGTGTCCACCACCTAGGTGGTTCATTGAGTCCTTGTTTTATTATGTAAAAACTCAAGTCCTTTTCTCAACCTTTGTAAAATCTCAACATGTATCTCTTTTCAAAACATAGCATGGCTAAGCATGTACAACTTCAATATTTTCACTAAGGAATGTATAGGGAATCCTATTTAGGATCTTAGCATAGCATAAGTATAAAATATTTTCATGCATGTTTACAAAATCCACTAAGTATAATGAAAATAGTAGGTCTTTTGTATGATAGTGTAACTTGCCTTTTTGGTAGGGAATGAGGGTTTACTCCTTGATCTTGCTAGTCTCACACTTTTCTAATTTCACTACAATCATTCAAACAAGCATAGTATCAAGTAGCATTCCAAACCAATATTCAACCAATATTTCACACACACAAAGCAATGGGTTCTAAATCATGCATGGGAACATGCTTAAGATGGTTTTATTCACAAGGGAGGTATCCACTAGGCTTTTAACTTTGTAAGGTCCACATTGGTCATTTACCAAGATGGCAAAGTCATTAGTTAGAGGGTTTTGCTCAAAATCTATTTTAAAATCCATTCAACATTTTATGTGGTGAAAATTATTCTTTTCAAAGCAAAAACTTTATATTTTTCAACAAGTGAGTTGCCCTTGGCAAGGCTTGGTGTTTTGGGTCAGTAAGTTTGGTTCATAACATTTTCCCAAAGTTTTTCTTGCAAAAACATTTCCATAATAAAATCAATGAGTTTATTTGGCTAGAAAATGGCTAAGTTAAATAATTCAACTTAAATTTCACAAAAATCATTTTTAACACTATGGGTTGGTTCCTAGGGTCAGTAAGGTCACACAAATCCATTTTGCAAAAGATTTAATCCTAGAATCAATTTTAAACAATTTTTATACTCTAAACAAGTACACAAATGTTTCTGTAAATTCAAACAAGTTAACAGATACTATTTTCAAAACTAAGGCCATGGTTGGCTAGGGTTTGCTCTCCTGATTTTATTGATATAAAATTTGCCAAATTTGGACGTGTGGATCAAAAGTTAAAAGGGTTTGAAAATCCTATCTAAATCAGATTTCAAATCTGTTTTTAAACCAAATAGGTGACACGCGGCACTGTTTTATTGGTCGATACCGGTTCGGCCGGATCGGCTCTGTGGAACGTTAGATCTAGTTAGATCGAGTGGCTCAGATGGAGTACCCCTTCGCGTTTAAGTCATTCTATCTCATCCACTCGATTGATATCGGACGGCTCCTATCTAACAGTCACGAACTGGCGGCGCGATAACAACGGCGAGCGGCGGAGCGACCCGTTGGCGGCGGCGCTAGCGAAACAGGAAATGAGGAAGGAGGTGAGGGTGCTTACAGTGATCGCGGTGACGCTCTGATGCTCAAAGTGCTCGTCGTTGGGCAGGGGGTGCACGGGGACGGCGGTGATTGCTCGTCGGAGACGTCGTCAGCGTCGGGCTTGCTCAGGCGTCGTCGAGGACGAGGCTACAACGCGTACTAGGGCAAACGGAAGGCAGGGTCAGATGCGTACAGTCCTGGCGAGGATGCGTGCGTGAACGAGAGTGAAAAGGGAAGGACGGAAACTACCTGGGGTACTCGCCGGAGTGAGGCAGACGCGGCGGCGTGGCCAGATGTTGTCGAGGTCGGTGCTCTGGGCGCCCACGGTTGAACAGAGGGTACTGGGAGATGCACCAGGAAGTAGTGAGTGTGTCTGTGTGCTTGTGGAGGCAGGAGGGGGTGTGGTTCGGTCGGAATCGAAGGAGGACGGTGGTCGGAGCTGCGGCGGTGCGAGCTTAAATTGCAGCAGCCTCAGGGCAGAGTGGAGGCGTCGTCTGGGGGAAATGACAGAGGAGAGGGAGGCGCTCTTATTGTGCATGATGGCTGGGCAAATTAACGCGGCAGTTAACGGGGATTGATGGAGCTATCAACGGGAAGAAACGGCAGCGAGGTGAGGGGAGAAGGGGTCGCGCGGGGAAGAAGGAGAACAGTGGAAAGGGGGTCCAGCGGTCAGTGGGAATAGAAGAGTGGAGGAGGTCCACTTGTCAGTCTCAGTGCAGGTTTCTTTTGCGGTGTAGAAAAACGGTTCGGGAGAGGAGGTGGGCTGCGAGTTGGGCTGTTGGGCCAGATGGTGGGCTGGTCGTTTTCTCTTATTTTTTTTTCTTCCTGCAATCTTTTTCCATTTCTATTTTATTTCCTGATTTGAATTTCAACCAACTATTCAAGCATTCAAAATAATTCAAACAATTTCAAACATTTGTAATGTGTTTTTGGTTCTGTTTATCAACATAAACCAATTATTAATTAAAATAATATATCATAACCTTTTATTAATTAAATAAGAGGATCCTTTATTTATTTAATATGAGTTGATTTATTTACTAAACTCTTTATTTGAATTCTAAACACTTTCTTAATCAAATCAGTAGGTTTTATTTGGAAATAAAGAATACTTGAAACTTGTTTAAAATTAAAATAAAAATAACATTTTGTTATATAGGGTCCATTAATAATTAAATGAATAAACCTTATTCATTTAATTCCTATAGGATTTGTTTTATTAGAATATTTATTTTGAAATCTAAAATAAACCAAAACACTTCAGTAAGTTTTATTTGAGAATATAAATTATTTGGTAAACTCATTTGAAATCAATAAATAGGTTTTAGTGTTTATTTAAAATGGAAAAAGCCTTTACTTTAATACAATTTGGATATTAAATCCTTATTATTTTATTTAAACAATCCTTTATTATTTTTAAATAAACCTTTGCTACTTTATTTAAAATAAAATGTTTTTAATTCCCAAAGCTTGGCCAAGTTTTTAATTTGGTTTTATAAAATATTCTTCATTTATAAACTTCTATTTCATTTGATAACAAATCTTTTCATTTGATTGTTTCAATATAATATTTCCAAATGTTTTCATTTTTCCCTTTATTAAATATTTATCTTTTTAAATCCTTTTAGGATTTTATTTAATTCAAATGGGTTTGAGGTTCCATTTTAATTCAAAAAGTTTCTTCTGGCTCTGAAAATCAAACAAAGTTTTATTTTATTCATTTATTTTCACATTACAAGATTTGGAAAATCTTGGGATGTGACAGGCTACCACCCTTAAAATAAATCTCGTCCCGAGATTTGGGAAAGCTAGGGTTTCAAGCAAGTTCAAACAACTAGGGTTCTACCACCCTTAAAAATTTTCAAACAAAATTACATATTGGCCTTCTTGGGTCCTGGAAATTTCTCTAAGTTAAACTTTTGCTTTGTTCTTATGCTTGACTCATGGGCCAAGATTGAGTTTCTCCATAGGCTTGTTCAACTTGTTCTTCATCCTTTCTGGACAGTTGCTTGCATAATGTCCTGGATTCTTGCAGTTGAAACAATGAATGTCCTTGAGTTCTTTGCGTTGTTCTTGTGGACAAGTGGCTATATAATGGCCTGGTTCTTTGCAGTTGTTGCACCACACTTGATCAATCTCTTTATTCTTCTTGTTCTCTGGGCATCCACTGGAGTAGTGTCCCATTTCTTTACATCTACGACATTGTGCAAGGCTCATGTCTTGCTTTTGTTTCTTAAACTTCTTTAGTCCTTTGAATTGGGTTGTCTTGTTAGGAGGTAGGAGTGGTCCTTTTCCTTTGGTAGACTTGGATCCTTCTTGTTTCCTTTGTTCCACCATGGCATAGATGGGACATTGGGCAGGAGTATGGTCACTTCCTTCACAAAGGTAACAAGTAGCTTGATAGGTGGGGCATTGTTCAACAGGATGATCTTCTTCACAATTGGGGCATTGTCCTTCATGCTCCTTGGAAGTATGATCCTTGTCTCCACATATAGTGCAAGCTGGGGCTCCATCCAGAATAACATTCTTGTCAGCCTTGTTATCATAGACTTCTTTGGGGTAGTTTTCCTCCATGCTGATCATTTGATTGGTTACCTTAAGCATCAGTTGAGACTGCTCTTCCAAAAACTTTTGTAGTGCTGGATCTTTATCACTATTGTTGACTATGAACTGAGCTGTCAGTTGATTCAACTGGTGTTGGGTTGCTATGAGTTCCTTCATGCGGTCAGCTTGGTTGGTGTTGATGTCCTCAACCTTGGAGTCTTTTGGAGTAGTCATCTGTTTGGGTTGCAGGGAGGTTAGAATAGGCAAGTTATTTTCTAAGGAATTATCTCTATTCACACACATCACAATTCACACAAACAATGTGCATGCAATCTCAAACAAACATTTCACTCAAACAAGGTTCAAGTACATACTTAGGCAACAAAATATTTTTGTTACACCACATATGTTGGTGGTTTGACTTAGCTGAATTATGGTGGTCCATCTATATGGTTCACTTGTGGTCTTCCTTCTTTCTTGGTTTCTTCCTCTTACATGAGATCATGGTTCCTTGAGAAAAGCTCCATGGTCACAATACTTCAAAGTTGTTGATGGTTTCTTCTTATTTTGCATTCCCTCAGTCTCTAATTCTTAAGTAAGATTTCCTTGTCTCACTTGTTGTCCTTAGTAATTTTCCTTGTTGGAAGTCCTTGGTGAACATGCTGAAGATGTTGAAGTCATTAGAGTTGAAGATGTTGAAGTCATTAGAGTTGTAGATGTTGAAGAAGTCCTTTGCACATGGTGTAGTCTTTGGCCATGGGTAGGTTTTTCCATCAAGTTGAAGTACAAGAGGTGTAGAGTTAAACCAAAATGGTTAAGGAAAGAGTTTACAAGTGTTTTTGTAAATAAGTTTTTGAACAATTATAATTCCTATTTTTCTAAAGGTTTTTGTCCAATCCTAGGTTTACAAATCCTACAGGCAACACAATGCTCTGATACCATCTGTAGAGGTCCCTACCCAATATGGTAGATCCCTCCTGTGTTTTGCAATGCTAGTCCCTGGATCAATAGCTAGCATCCACAGTTGAGATGTAATATCAAGATACAAAGGTCATATTATAACTTTATAACCAGGAATAACATAATTTTATTACATCATACATAGCTCATTTGGCTATTACATTACAGTGCAGCGGAATAAATATAGTCATGGGTCCTTCATCTTCAAAGTGCCACAGGCAGATGTTGGTTGTAGACTTTGTAGTCCTAGTCAATCAAACAATCTTCATATAACAAAACAATCAACCTGCAACATTACAAGTTACAGCCACAAAGGGTCAATACATTTTGAATTGTATTGGCAAGCTTCACTTTTATGTAAATATGAGTGGATCCTATCAATACATGCATATTTGGTTAAGTAGAGTTTAGGGCTTATTTGCATAAAGCAGCATTTATCCTATCTTTTCAAAATGGTTTTTGGTCCTTTGTCAGATCTCTTTTCCAAGTTCCTTGAACTCCTTGGTAGAAACTCAAGTGTTCAAGTCCTTGTCAAAATCCCTTGAGATACTTGGTAACCCCAAGTGCTTCAAGTTTTATCAAAATCTCATGAGTTCCTTGGTAACCCCAAGTACATCATGCTCTTGAGCACCTTGGTAACCCCAAGTGCAACAAGCTTAACAAAATCTCTTTGAATACCTTGGTTCCCCCAAGTGCATCAAGTTTTTATATTAGAAGTTGGAATGTCGAGATCTCCCATGGTTCAAACTTTAGTTGCTCAGTATTTTCCATAACCGGGGACACGGCTAAGTACTTAGATTTTATTAACTTCTGCAGAAGGAGTACACTTTACCCACATGACACAATCCCATCTTGTTGCCACCAGTGGCCTACTGGATTAGTGCTCACCAAGATGGAGTACTGGCAGACTGATAATGTGACGAAGTCTTTCCAAAAGGTCCTCCCATACATCATTGCTAGCTTGTCTTCAGTCCCCATGAAGCATTCCAGATCCCCATGTCCGGTAACTAAAGACAATGTATAGGTCTTCCCAATGTAGTTGACTAAGCCAGAGCCATAATAGCATGTGGTTGCACACGAAAGCCACAATTGGAGAAACATGTTCAATCTCTAAGTTTCCTAGGTGGTTTTCATTTGGAGCACAACACAAAGTGATTGCCATAGACATGGTTCCCTTTTGTTGCCACCTTCTCCAAAACAAAAAGTGTCCACCACCTAGGTGGTTCATTGAGTCCTTGTTTTATTATGTAAAAACTCAAGTCCTTTTCTCAACCTTTGTAAAATCTCAACATGTATCTCTTTTCAAAACATAGCATGGCTAAGAATGTACAACTTCAATATTTTCACTAAGGGATGTATAGGGAATCCTATTTAGGATCTTAGCATAGCATAAGTATAAAATATTTTCATGCATGTTTACAAAATCCACTAAGTATAATGAAAATAGTAGGTCTTTTGTATGATAGTGTAACTTGCCTTTTTGGTAGGGAATGAGGGTTTACTCCTTGATCTTGCTAGTCTCACACTTTGCTAATTTCACTACAATCATTCAAACAAGCATAGTATCAAGTAGCATTCCAAACCAATATTCAACCAATATTTCACACACACAAAGCAATGGGTTCTAAATCATGCATGGGAACATGCTTAAGATGGTTTTATTCACAAGGGAGGTATCCACTAGGATTTTAACTTTGTAAGGTCCACATTGGTCATTTACCAAGATGGCAAAGTCATTAGTTAGAGGGTTTTGCTCAAAATCTATTTTAAAATCCATTCAACATTTTATGTGGTGAAAATTATTCTTTTTAAAGCAAAAACTTTATATTTTTCAACAAGTGAGTTTCCCTTGGCAAGGCTTGGTGTTTTGGGTCAGTAAGTTTGGTTCATAACATTTTCCCAAAGTTTTTCTTGCAAAAACATTTCCATAATAAAATCAATGAGTTTATTTGGCTAGAAAATGGCTAAGTTAAATAATTCAACTTAAATTTCACAAAAATCATTTTTAACACTATGGGTTGGTTCCTAGGGTCAGTAAGGTCACACAAATCCATTTTGCAAAAGATTTAATCCTAGAATCAATTTTAAACAATTTTTATACTCTAAACAAGTACACAAATGTTTCTGTAAATTCAAACAAGTTAACAGATACTATTTTCAAAACTAAGGCCATGGTTGGCTAGGGTTTGCTCTCCTGATTTTATTGATATAAAATTTGCCAAATTTGGACGTGTGGATCAAAAGTTAAAAGGGTTTGAAAATCCTATCTAAATCAGATTTCAAATCTGTTTTTAAACCAAATAGGTGACACGCGGCGCTGTTTTATTGGTCGATACCGGTTCGGCCGGATCGGCTCTGTGGAACGTTAGATCTAGTTAGATCGAGTGGCTCAGATGGAGTACCCCTTCGCGTTTAAGTCATTCTATCTCATCCACTCGATTGATATCGGACGGCTCCTATCTAACAGTCACGAACTGGCGGCGCGATAACAACGGCGAGCGGCGGAGCGACCCGTTGGCGGCGGCGCTAGCGAAACAGGAAACGAGGAAGGAGGTGAGGGTGCTTACAGTGATCGCGGTGACGCTCTGATGCTCAAAGTGCTCGTCGTTGGGCAGGGGGTGCACGGGGACGGCGGTGATTGCTCGTCGGAGACGTCGTCAGCGTCGGGCTTGCTCAGGCGTCGTCGAGGACGAGGCTACAGCGCGTACCAGGGAAAACGGAAGGCAGGGTCAGATGCGTACAGTCCTGGCGAGGATGCGTGCGTGAACGAGAGTGAAAAGGGACGGACGGAAACTACCTGGGGTACTCGCCGGAGTGAGGCAGACGCGGCGGCGCGGCCAGATGTTGTCGAGGTCGGTGCTCTGGGCGCCCGCGGTTGAACAGAGGGTACTGGGAGATGCACCAGGAAGTAGTGAGTGTGTCTGTGTGCTTGTGGAGGCAGGAGGGGGTGTGGTTCGGTCGGAATCGAAGGAGGACGGTGGTCGGAGCTGCGGCGGTGCGAGCTCAAATTGCAGCAGCCTCGGGGCAGAGTGGAGGCGTCGTCTGGGGGAAATGACAGAGGAGAGGGAGGCGCTCTTATCGTGCGTGATGGCTGGGCGAATTAACGCGGCAGTTAACGGGGATTGATGGAGCTATCAACGGGAAGAAACGGCAGCGAGGTGAGGGGAGAAGGGGTCGCGCGGGGAAGAAGGAGAACAGTGGAAAGGGGGTCCAGCGGTCAGTGGGAATAGAAGAGTGGAGGAGGTCCACTTGTCAGTCTCAGTGCAGGTTTCTTTTGCGGTGTAGAAAAACGGTTCGGGAGAGGAGGTGGGCTGCGAGTTGGGCTGTTGGGCCAGATGGTGGGCTGGTCGTTTTCTCTTATTTTTTTTCTTCCTGCAATCTTTTTCCATTTCTATTTTATTTCCTAATTTGAATTTCAACCAACTATTCAAGCATTCAAAATAATTCAAACAATTTCAAACATTTGTAATGTGTTTTTGGTTCTGTTTATCAACATAAACCAATTATTAATTAAAATAATATATCATAACCTTTTATTAATTAAATAAGAGGATCCTTTATTTATTTAATATGATTTGATTTATTTACTAAACTCTTTATTTGAATTCTAAACACTTTCTTAATCAAATCAATAGGTTTTATTTGGAAATAAAGAATACTTGAAACTTGTTTAAAATTAAAATAAAAATAACATTTTGTTATATAGGGTCCATTAATAATTAAATGAATAAACCTTATTCATTTAATTCCTATAGGATTTGTTTTATTAGAATATTTATTTTGAAATCTAAAATAAACCAAAACACTTCAGTAAGTTTTATTTGAGAATATAAATTATTTGGTAAACTCATTTGAAATCAATAAATAGGTTTTAGTGTTTATTTAAAATGTAAAAGCCTTTACTTTAATACAATTTGGATATTAAATCCTTATTATTTTATTTAAACAATCCTTTATTATTTTTAAATAAACCTTTGCTACTTTATTTAAAATAAAATGTTTTTAATTCCCAAAGCTTGGCCAAGTTTTTAATTTGGTTTTATAAAATATTCTTCATTTATAAACTTCTATTTCATTTGATAACAAATTTTTTCATTTGATTGTTTCAATATAATATTTCCAAATGTTTTCATTTTTCCCTTTATTAAATATTTATCTTTTTAAATCCTTTTAGGATTTTATTTAATTCAAATGGGTTTGAGGTTCCATTTTAATTCAAAAAGTTTCTTCTGGCTCTGAAAATCAAACAAAGTTTTATTTTATTCATTTATTTTCACATTACAAGATTTGGAAAATCTTGGGATGTGACATATCCTGTGTTAGAGAAACGCCTGGGCCGCTAGCCTAAGTCATGCCTAATCATGGTGGAAACTTGCAGCATCACCATAGTGACATCTGTGAAGCATTCTTCTTATAAAAAAAGAGACACACTGAGAAAAAGGAAAGAGAGAAAAAGCACCATATTCCCATGGTACATAAGAAGACTTGCTGAGATGCTCATTGTCTGCTTGCCTTGTCATTTTGCTTATGGGAAAGCTCATGTGCCATGTGCAAGGGGTACCCCATTGGTGGTTCTCAATGATATGCAAATACTTATAGTGACAAGAACTTACCTGGACCCAAAGTTGAGTATGCATGAGGTGTGGCCCTCGTATTCAAGGGGCATGAGATTGCCAACTTATACTTCATCAAGCATATACTCCAGCTTTGCCACTTTAACCTTAACCACTTCAAGATGCTTATGATAGGGGCAATGAGGGCTGAAAGCTAACTAGTATCATAATTTCTGGAAGCTCTTTTTGAAACTTGTAATCCCTGCTTCCTTTACAAAAAGGCATTTCTTCCACCATTATTTGAGTCTCCACCTTCTGCCTTTAGGCACCATTAAGAGAGAAGAGTTGTCATTCTATGTGCAGTGTTCCAAATCTTATTAATTGATGCATATTGTGTTATTACTTGCTCTTGTGCTATTTGTTTCTAGTCACCCTTGTGAACTTTGCAGGTGTCCTATGCATTATATTGATACTCTATGAGGGACAAGCTGATTGCCACTATGCTATGTTTTCGGCATGTGAAACAAACAGACGTTTTTCAGTACATATTATTCATGATCTTTGTTTGTAGCTTGCCATGTTGCATGCATAGTTACTATGTCCTATTGTTAGAACTCCATCTTTCATGCACATGTTTAGAGTTCTTTGATCCCAACTTTCAATGCTTGCAAATGGTTGGATCTTTATTGTGAGGGTGCATGTCACCTCAAAAATTATTCTTTTTATCACTTACCTACTCGAGGAAGAGAAGGAGTTAAGATTGGGGATGCTGATACGTTGGAAACTTATCTATAATTTTTGATGCTCCATGCTTGTTCTGTATCTACTTTGCTTTACTTGTCCACACTTTGAGGTGCCTTTTACATGTTTTCTGGTACTAACCTATTAACAAGTTGCAACAGTGTCAGATGCCTGTTTTCTGCTGTTTTTGGTTTCAGAAAAGTTAGTAAAGAAATATTCTCGGAATTGGATGGGATGAAGGACAAAGTCAATTACTTTCCGTGGGGAACAAGAAGTCCAGAGGAGAGCCGGAGGGGCCTGCCAGAGGGGCCAACCCCCCTCCCCCAGGAGCGCCCACAGGTGGGCCCGCGCTTGGCTAGGGTTTGTTGGCCCTGTCCGCCTCCCGGTCTCGCCCCTTCGCCTATAAGAAGCCCCCGATATAGAAACCCTGAGTACCCGATCAGAAATCCACGAAACCGTCTGTAGCCGCTGCCACCATCGTCCCTAGATCGGGGGGGATCTGAAGTTCTTCCTGGCACCCTGCCGGAGGGGAGATCATCCTGGAGGCCTTCTCTCTGGTATGATTCGTGAGTAGTTCCACCTTGGACTATGGGTCCATGTAGTAGCTAGATGGTTGTATCTCCTCCTCTATGCTTTAATGTATAGATCTTGTGATCTCCGTTCATGATCAAGATCTAATCTATTTGTAATCATGCATGTTGTGTTTGCGGGGATCCGATGGATATTGAGATTATTATGTTGGTTTGATTAATGGTTTTATCTTTATGATTATATCATGTCTGTGTTGTTTGTTATCTTGCATGCTCTCCGTTGTTAGTAGATATCTTGGTCAAGTACTTTCTAGTGACTCCAAGAGGGGGTATTTATGCTTGATATTGGGTTCATGCCTCTAGTTTCCAAGGGAAGTGGCAATAATCTCTTCGGTTGTAGATGTGTTGTTGCTACTAGGGAGAAAACAACGGTCTCTTGTTCATAGAACATGTGGACTATTTACCTTACACACTTTGCTTAAAGCAGTTGTCTGTTTCTTGCAACTTAATACTGGAGGGGGTTCGGATGATAACCTGAAGGTGGACTTCTAGTCATAGATGCAATTGGATGGCGGTCTATGTATCTTGTTGTATTTCCCAATCGAATCTCATAGGATATTTCTGACCAGTAATTTCATTGTTATGCCTTGCTCAGTTCCTGTTAATTGCCCTGTTGTAATTTGTTTACCCTTCATGCCATGTTGTCTATCTAAGGAGGGCACCTCTAGTTAACTATGGACCCCGATCCAATCTTTACCATTGATACATTTTCCACTGTTACTTGTTTACTTTCTACAAACCATTACCTTCCACACCATACGTTTAATCCTTTGTTATAGCAAACCAGTGAGCTTGACAACCTCACTGATTCGTTGGGGAAAAGTCTTGAGTTTGTGTTGTGCAGGTCTCCGCGTTGCTAGCAACACCTGTGTGACGTTTCCTTCCTCCTTCTGGTTCGATAACCTCGGTCTCTACTGAGGGAAGACTTGCTGCTGTCCTCATCACACCTTTCTCTTGGGGTTCCCAACGAAGTCCTCCCTGTTAGGCAACAATCACAAGCAACAAGTTTGCAAAGATAAATAACGTACTAGCATAGTCATCCACAAGTTGGCATGATCAATGCGACTCGATAATAAAACGATAAGATAGATAGATAGGCATCACTACTCCTCCATGTCAACTTCCTCCTCCACTAGTGCAAGTCCTGCTACGGTGAATCATGCCTTGTATTCCTCCAAGATAGTAGTCAAAGCATCATCCTTCGCCTGTATCTCTCTCTTCTGTTAGCAGAGCCTCTCTATCACCTCGTGATTCGCCTCTAGCTCAAGGTCCCCAAGCTCCAACTTAGTCTCCATATCCTTAATCTTCTTGTTCCTATCTTGGATCCTCTTCTCTTGGCTCTTGAACTTCTTCTCTTACCCTTCAAACTTCTTCTCTGTCTCCTTGATGCGCTTCTCTTGCTCCTCGAAGGCCTTGTCCTTCTGCTTAAGCTAGACATGTAGCTCATCATTGCCAAGCATCACATTGGTCCTATCACTATTAAGGTGCCTAATGAGGCTCTCTAAGTCCAGGAGGTAGTGTCGCATAGGCTTGATGGTCTCCTTAACAGCCTCGTCCAACACAATAGCCTCTCCGTCGTCGTCATGTCTCCCAGATAAATGGAAGTATTGGTCCTTCAGATCGGCAGAGTGACGTCCACATAGGCATCTTATAAGCTCATGCATGGCGACGTCGAGGCCTCTCTCTAAGTCATCGTGGAGTATCTTGAAGGCAATGTCCTCCGTTGGAGGCTCTGTCTAGCGTCCTTGCTGAGTAACCCTGAATCCCCACAAGTCCTTCCTTTGAAACTTCCTGAGCTGAAGTCCCTTGATGGTAGGGATTGGGAGAGAGAGAGAGAGTACATTCATGAGCTGCAAAATGCGAGTCCCAAAGCAAGTCCCCTTGAACACCTCGGCAGTGCTGTAAACGAAGTTCAACATCTTTTGCATAGAATGGAGAAAAAATTAGAGATAACATGAAGAAAACATAAAGTAGTAATAGATGCAAAAAGTTAAAGACAAAAGCCAAGAACATCTAACAAAACATTATGAAGCGATCCAACCCATTAAGAATTGGATCCTGTGTTTACAGTGCTAGTCCCTTGGATTGATTAGCTAGCACACACAGTTTTGATGAATAAAAGAGTATTAATGCGTCACATCATTACAACGATAGATCCAAGAATATAAATATTACAAAGTTGCTTAGCTCACAACTAGCTCAAATAACATAGTTCAACAAATAATCAATATATATAGGCTCCATCATGCCACAGGCAACTTGTTGAGTGGAGTTTCACAACCTAAACAATAACCTTACTTGTCGTTGAAATAACCTGCAACATAAAAAGTTGCAGCCACGAATGGTTAATACATTTGAATTGTATTGGAAACCTATCATATACATGCTCACTTTGGCTAGTGGAGTTCAGGCTATTCGCATAAAGAAGCATTTTCTGCTACCTTTTTTTAAACAAAAGTTATTGTTCTTCAAAATAACTAAGAAAAACTCGAGTCACTCGAGAGCTCCTAATAACTATGGAAACATTGAGTCACTCAAGTGATCCTATAACTCATTAAGTTCACCCATCAAGTTTTATTTGAGAAATTAGAATGAATGAGACTTTTCAACCGCGTCAAGAGAAGTTACTCATAATTGTCCATTACCGGGGACATGGCTAAGTACTTATTTTATAAACCATCTGCAGAGGCTAGTACACTTTATCCACAAGACCCGATCAACCCCTTTTGAGAGAAGAACAGGACGAGACCTTTGGGAAACAGAATCATTAGCCTAACTCCAAATGTACCATCCTATAAACACCTACATCTGCTAGTCACGGTAGGACATGATCCCATAACTTACTTAGTCAAGTCAGAGCCCATATGACATGTTGTTGTACATGAAAGTTACTAATAAAGACCGTCTATTATCTCTTTGAAGACTAGGTAGCAATCCCCACCAAAATCCACACTCGATGACCCAATCAATGTCATTCCACCTAGGTGATTCATTGATTAAGTGGTTTTCTCTTCAGCAAAACATAATCCTTCTCATATACATATATATCATGAAAACCACCCATGCATCTAATAGCATGGCTAAGCATCTACAATATGATGGCTCTCAAGGAATCAACTGGAGTCTATGAAAATTCTATTGGGTACTCACACCATATCATAACATATATAATATAAAACATTTCCTTCAATGGAAGCTACTGAAAACTAAATGCATAAGAAAACAATAGGAGTTTTATGATAGTGACACTTGCCTCAGTTATAGTAATCGTTCACATAGTCGTTGCAATCACAATAATCGCACTCCGAGAAATCTATCGCGCAAAACAATAATTTCAATGAATCATACAGTGGCACAACACAACAAAACAGGATGCATGAATTTTATAAAAGAAAACATGATCAAAAGAATTTCATAGGCATTTTCTATTAAACAAATAGGCTTAAAATAGGCATTAATGAATTCTAAATACTTTTAGTACATAATAGTTTCATAAAATTATGAGAACCATTCTACTGGATAGGTAATGTTCATAGCTTAAATTTTCCACTGGTTTCACCCTAAAATGATTTACAGATTAAAATTTATATTCAAAATACTCATTTAAGGGATTTAATCATAGTTAATTATTTTGTACTGTAACAAAATCAACTAATGGTACAGTGACGTAGATTACAATTTTTTCAATCCATAGACACCAAATTTGCCAATTTTGGAGTTGTGGATATTTTTCTATGAATTTTATACCATATAATCGATTTAAATATTCCAAAAGTATGCATTGGTCAAAGTACGAATTTTATTGCCTGATAATATTCCATGCATTATTCTGAATCCAGGGATATATCGTATGTATTTTTATGATCTATATTCAATTTTATATGGATTTTATAATTTTCTGGCTATTTTATAATTTTATTACACAGCCAGCCGACAACTACACCACACAGCGCGATCTGATCGGCTACGGGCACTGAGTGGGCGCGCTGACACGGAGGACAGGTGGCAAGCCGTGAATGGCTGGTACCGGTTCAGCTTGGGAGTCTAATCTGGAGTGTCGATAGAGCATCGGACGGCTTGGATCGAAACCTCCAGGGGCTCACCAACGGGAATGGCTGGGGGCGGTGGACGGTGCAGACGGCGACGATGGCGAGTGCTCTAACGGTCCCTGGCAGCGATGATGTTGCCTACGAGATGCGGGGGAGGACGAAGGTATCCCTGGTGGCTTCAGCTTCTTCCCTCGCTTCCTCAAGCGACGACATTTGGCGGCTGGTCTCCTCGGCCTCGTCGATGCTTCGACGAGCAATCTGGGCACTTTGGCCGTTCTGTAGAGAGGGGAAATTAGGTGAGGCGATGTGGTGCATCAAGGGGAGGATGATGGAGGGGAGGATAGGGGCTCGGGGTGCTCAGAACCGTAGTTGGGTGGACGACCCGAAGCAGCGGCAGCGATGTATTCCGACGAGATCAGAAACGACATGGGCGGCGGCTAGGGTTGCTAAATCATGGAAAAAATCGCTCGGGATATGACAGAGGAGTTTATATTGAGGGGTGAAGTGCATATTAAAGGGCAAGCGATCAACTGAAATGCGGATTTTGCGTGGGGATCGAATCGAGGTCGCGGTGGACTCGGGGAAAACATCTGTTCGCGAGGAAGAGGATGATGGGGTGGGACCCACCTGTCAGTGGCTGGGCGGCGGCTGACTCGCGGGCCCGTGGTTGGGAGAAAAAAGGCGAGGAAAAGGGGGGGTGTGGGCTGCTGCTGCGGTTAGTTCAGCCTAAGTTGGGCTGCGTGGCTACTGCTCGCTTGCTGCGACGTTGTGCGCGCGGGGGACGAGTAGGAGAGATGGCCGGTCGGGCTGGGCTAGCTCAGCCGGCTGGGTAGAGTAGGTTTAGTTTTTTTCCTTTTATTCTTTTTCATTTCCTTGTTTATTTAATATCTTTTGCAACAAAGCTCCAAATGAGCTCCAACTAATTTGTAATTTTTTCTAAAATTCAACACATCATTTTAGGACTACTAGGGAATATATTCCTGCCCATTCAAAATATTCAAACAATAGGTTTTATTTAGAAACCCTAATAGATGCATAGAGGATTTTCAAATAGGGTTTTTCACAAATGGTTTTAAATTTGGATTTTTGCAAGTTGTCATGATGCAATGCATATGAATCCTATGAATCTTTCCCATTTTAAAATATGGGATGTTACACATTAATCCACACAAGTAACGGCATACATTATTCAACTCAAGCACCAAGGTTCAATCACAACTTAAACAAAAAAATTCCATACCACATAGGTTGGTATGATCAAATTATTAACGCAAGAAAACGCCAAATGTGGTGGTCCAACTATAGGATACGTCGTGTCCTTCACTCACTAGTCAAGGTAGCTATCTGGGCATCCTTGGTGTCAATATGCTTGTCTTGATCACAAGACTCACATGCCAAGTCTATAATATCCCTCCTTAGCTGTTTTATGGTGGTCTCTAAGTCTTGGGTATGTTGTCTCTCCTCTCTAAGATCCTTCTGAGTGTTGAGAATTCTACACTTAAGCCTTTCTCCAAGTTCTTCAATGGCATTCCATGTTGCATTCCTTGTAGAGTCAAAGAATGACATATGCATTTTGGAGTTGGTGATCTTGGAAAACCCCGTTTCATTGTGGTTATCCTCCTCATTTTTATATAAGTGGAGTTGCACTCAGCAATACTCTTCTCCTTCATCCATCACCGGAAATCCCTTGTACACGACTTCACCATTGATCCCCAAGCTGATCATGAGGTTCTTTAGTGCCTTGGGAAATTCCTTCTCACATTCTAGTGCCATGGTCAATAGTGGTCCCTTCCTGACGGATTCGTTGATGGCGGCCATCTACAAATAGGCATGAGAAAGAAGATTAGGAGAGGTTTTACGAGATGAAAAGAGACAAGTGTAAAATTCATAGTGGTGTTGCATTTTCCTAGTAGCTTTCCTAATCTAATCCATCTTAGGGTCACAAACCTATAGGCAACACAAAGCTCTGATACCATCTGTAAGATCTCACCCAATTAGGTAGAGATCCCTATGATTACAGTGCTAGTCCCTGGATCGTTTTGCTAGCGCCCATAGTTTAAAATGAAGTACATAGAAACAAAGGTCATTATTACATCGCAAATCCAGGAGTACAATAGTTCTTACAACTCACTTATCTTAAGGCTAACTTATTAGTGTTCTCAATACATAGTATAAAATAAAGTCTTCATCTTCATGTTCCACATGCAAACAGGTTGAGTGTAGACTCGCAACCCTACTCACCATCAGAGGAACCTAGAACATGATAAGTTACAGCCACAAATGGTCAATACAGTTGGAATTGTATGGGAAAGTGATACCATAGTTGTATAGTAGAGACTATCATCAACATGAATTTGGCTAAGTGTGGATCTGGCTGGCTTTGCAAAAAGAAAGTTTTATCCTACTAGTTTGAAAATACTAAGTTTTTGCTTTTACAAATCACTAAGGTACCACCAATACACATTATTGAACCTCTACCCTTGTTCACCCACAATATTTTAACTTAGAGAAATTGGGATGAGGAGATTCTTGAATCGTTTCAATGTCTTTGACGCTCAAAATTGTCCATTACCGGGGACACGACTAAGTACTTAGGTTTACCCTCTCGAGAGGTGGTTCACTTTCCCCACAAGACTCGATAAACATCGAGCCGAGACTTTTCAGAAGAAATCCCTCAAGCCACTCCGAACGCGTTCCATCCTATCAATTCTACCACCCTCTGTCTGTCTGGCTGATTTCTCACAACTTTGTTGGTCAAGGCAGAGCCCATATGCCATGTGGTTGCACTGGAAGCTTCACAACACAAACATCTCAAATATCTTTATTCCTGGTTGTCCATCCACAAGTGTGATACCAGGGTAATCCATAGAAATGGGCCCTGAGTAACCACTCAACATAAACCATGCAAGTCCCAATCCACCCAGGTGTTTCATTAACAATAGTTGTTTTCTTAGTCAAAAATATATAAGTATAACTTTTGATACCATCATAATATGAATTTTCACCCACGAATTCTAATAGCAATACTAAGCTTTCTAGCATACAATCTCTCCTAACTTAGGAATATACTACCAAGATATAATCTATAGGATTTTCATAGCATAGCAACATAATTCAAACTATCATGCAAGTCCTACTAAAATAACACTAATGCAATAGGTAAAATGATAGGACATAAGATGAAATATCACTTGCCTTGGTAGCTAGGAGAATAGGTACAATCCTCATAGTCATAAACTTCACAATCTACACATCAAATCAAACAAAAAATATACAATTCAATATAGCACTCAAAAATAATATGAATGCATGCAAATATGCAATGAGATTAAAACCACACTTTTAAAAACAAATTTTGCAATACAGAAGCTATGTTACACTTTTTATAGGCCAAAGATCACAAGATACACCTAAAAATAATATTCATATTAATTTTTATAGTCAAAATAGCCCTAAACAAGTATCTGCCTAAAACTCAATTTTTACAGAATCAAGTGAACCAAGTAAGGCCATAGTAATAAATTTCACATTTTTCTGAATCCATAGACACCAAACTTGCATTTTTCTGAATTGTGGATCAAAAGTTATGAATTTTACAAGTTTAAACATCTAACAAATGAAATCTGGATTTTTATCAGAAAATCCATGACACACGGCGCGATCCTATTAGCCGGTACTGGTTCGCACGGATCATGTGTGCGCTCCGTCAGATCTAAAGTTAGATCGTGTGGCTCAGATTAGCCAGTACCGTTTCACCCTAACATCTAATCCTAGCCGCTGGATCTAGATCCAGCGGATCTGAGCGTGTCGGCCAGAAACTGGCGGCGCGTCTGGCGACGGTGCTCCGGCGATGCTAGGGGGTAAGGGGGGTCACAGGGGAATTAACGAGTCGTGGTGACAAAGCAGTTGCAGTGGAGGTCACAGGCGAGGGAGGGGCGCACGGGCTCGGCCGGGATTGCTCGTCGGAGTTACTCCTGGCGTCGGGTGCTTGCAGTCGAAGACGAAGGCGAGATTCTGGGGCACAAGAAAACAAACGGCGAGCATCAGTGGATGCGCCAGAAGATAGCGAGAAAGACATTATGAACCAGAAGGCAAGGGGCACAGGGGCTCACCGGAATTGGTCGTCGAAGCTCATCATAATGGCGGCGGCACGACTCGAAATTTGCAGAGCTGGGGGATCTCCGGGGTTGCTGAGTGAGGGGAAATGGAGAGGGGCAGTGGGGGTGTAAGTAGCGGTGCTCGGGGGGAATAATCACGCCGGCAATCAAGCGCTATTAAGCGAATTGAAATGGGGGAAGAAACGGCACAGGATCGGGTCTGCAGAGCGGTGATTTGGGGACGACGAGGTGACGTGGCGGCGGGACCCGGGTGTCAACGAGTGGGTGTAGCGCAGCGCGGTGAAAAAGAACATAGGGGGAGAGGGGAGTGTGTCGGGTGGGCTGCTGGGCCACACTGGTTTCGCTGGCAGGCTTCTTTTTTTTCCTCTTATTCTTTTTCTAATTCTGTTTCAAATTTCTATAAACCATTTGAACTAGCAAATGGATTCCAAATAAATTCAAATTTTGACCAAGTTTTGATAGGTGAACCTAGTGTTCAAAAATGTTTTTAAACACATCAAACCACTACAATACATTTTGGGTAAAAAATGAAAATAAAAACACAAGCCTCATACTTGCATATAAAAGGGGTTTTAAAAACTAGGGTTTTGATAGGTTTTTTGTGTAATGCACCCATGCCAAGATGATATGAATGCACTGGTGAATGATTTGGTTTGATGAAAATTTGGGATGTTACAATATCCCCAACAGTAGCCCCCGAAAGTCTCCAAGATCCAAAGTCGGATAAATCGTCTAGCTTGATGGTTTCTTGGTCTTGAGAATCTTGAAGGGTTCCCGAAAACTTCATTTAGTAATGTAGGATTCCGAGTCAGTTGAGTCGGATATGTTTTGTTCTAACTTTAGTGTTTTCCTTTCTCGGTTTGAAACATGAGCCGGATTTTATAGCCGTGTGCGGGCTGACAACTTTTCAGACCAGGTCCTGTCACTGACAGGAGTCCCATCGACACGACCGTTGGTGGGTCCGCTCCCTATGGAACAGAACACCATTTTAATGCTCACACGAGAATCGAGGGGGCGGCGGAGTCGTGAGGAAGCTACCCCCTCTCTCCTATACGCGTGGCGTAAATCGCGCGAGTGACGCACGAATCTTAGCGCA
This sequence comes from Avena atlantica, assembly GCA_910589765.1. Lineage (NCBI taxonomy): Eukaryota > Viridiplantae > Streptophyta > Magnoliopsida > Poales > Poaceae > Avena > Avena atlantica. The sequence goes on from OU342735.1 coordinate 111,244,296, forward strand.
GAGGCAAATGAAAGAGAGGATAAAACCCTTCTCTCCCAGATTCATCTCTCCACTGCTTCATTCATTGCCTCCTCGTATTCCTCGAGCCCTCCATAGCCATTCCCATCTACATGCCACAAGAAAATCTCTTTCGCCTCAGATCCTTCTTTTCTCCAAGAGAAAATGGCATCTGCATCTGGCTCCGGAGCGGTGGTGGGTACCTCGACGGCGGATGAGAAGAAGATGCGGGGCCTCTGGATCCCCAGCGTCATGGACGACGCCGAGCTCCAGATCATGGAGGATGAGGACTTCATTATCGCCGGCGCATGGTGGAGCGCCTCAGGACATGCCACTCCTGCCCCGTGCAACGACGAGCGGGTGCTGTTCGGAATGAACATCGACCACGACCTCAGCCTGCCACCGTCGGACTTCTTCATCGAGGTCCTCAAATACTACAGTGTACAGCTCCATAATCTTCCTCCCAACTCCCCACTAGAGCTTAGTACTCATGCAATCTTGTGCGAGGGGTTTCTTGGTATTAGGCCAAGTCTCACCCTTTTCCGGTACTACTATGGTACCCGGAAGAACTCCATTACTGCCAGTGTGCCTTACACCACTGGCACTCTTAGCTTAGTCCTTAGGAGAAACTGATCTTATCCTAGGATTAACGCTAGCGAATCCGTCAAACCCTGGGCCAGAACTTTCTTTTATCATAAGGATATTTCGGCTCCTGGAAATGGGGAAGGTCTTCCGGCCTTCATCGACGGTGTCGCTCCCCACCAAAAGTCATGGGACGCAGAGGCTCCGGAACTGTCTGATATCTTGATCCTCGCCAAGAGGCGGATTGAGTTTCTGATGAAGCACACGGGGCTCCGTGGATCCGACTTGATCCACTACTGGCTGGAGCGCCGGATTCACCCTCTACAACACCATGGAGATTGGCTCATGTACACCATCACCAGCGACAAGAAGGACATCATGTGGGTCAGCCTGAACTGGATTTTGGCGAAGGATTACAAGACCCTCATGCAATATTTGATCAAGGAGAGAGTGGAACCAAAAGTTCCGGATGTCTCCGTTAAGATGTTCTTGTCCAACCGTCCTCTGACTCCGGTAAATATTTCGACTCTGCTTTCGTGTTTTGTCGTTCTTTTCTGTTCTTTCTCCAACTCTATTTTTATTGATGCTTTTTTGACTTTGTCAGCTCGAGAAACTCCCCGAGTCTAAGCTATCTCCACCAGAGGGCTATCTCTCAAACGATCCGGAGGCGACAGAGGATGATGAGGTGCAAGAAGGTTCTGCCTCCGCCTCCAAGAAGTGCAAGGCAAAGGAAGTTGTTATCACTGCTGGTAGCCAAGTGTTGCCAGTAGTTAAAAAGTAAGCACCCTATCATTTGTTTTTAGTACCTTGTACCTTTCTTTCTTTCCAAAGCACACCTAACATTCAGATTTTCATGCTTCAGAGCTAAAGTAGTTTTGAAGAGTAAGATTAAGCCAGACATCAAACCAGGCAAGCCACTGCATCAACAGAAGCTTGTTATCTCCCTTGCAATGCCGCCACCGACTCCATCCGAGGCCTGGTGCTGGTAACATCTCGAAAGGCCTGGTCACCGTTGGTGGCTAGGCAACTAACAAGGGCAAACCTTTCAAGGGTAATGATCCCAAGGTAATATCTACGGGAGTGTTAGATAAAGTGGCCGGCTCTGCTGCCACCGGCCTAAAACGGAAGAAGAAGGAGGAGATCCTCATGCTGGCTCAGTCCAGTCTTGAGAAGTAAACCCTTACCAGAGAGGCAGCAAGCCAGGAGATGGAGGATGTAAAGCTGGTCAACCTCCTATACCAAATCTTGGTTCGGGATGCGAAGATAGAATATGGCGAACTCCCAGCGACGAACGTTCCCTCCCTCTCCCTTGCCGAGAAAGTGTTTCACAACACTAAACTTGGATTTGAGAAGTTGCACGTGGAACACATTGTAAGTTTCTAATTCTTATTTGCAGTTGTTTTATTATCATATCCTCTAGCCCCAAGCATAAAGTCAGATAATCATCGTTCAATCCGAGTTGATGCTTATAGGTTGCAAAAGAACGATGTAGTGTAGCCCCCAAGGCTCGTGCTGTATTTTTACTTAGTTAAATTTGTAGCCCGAGTATTAGTAGCCGTCTGACGGTATTCCGTCTCTAAACTTACAAAAAAATGCATCTTCCAACCAGGAATTGCTCAAGAACATATGCAATAAATGCAAGGAAATCAAATCCCCGCGCCTTGAGAATTCAAAGTTAAAAATTGAGAAAGATGAAGAAGAAGGTAAACTTTTCCGGCTTCCTCTTTGTCATTTAGCTATTATCATAGTCAATCTTATTATGTCCGACTGATATTTTTCATTTTGCAGAACTGTTGTGTGAGTCTATCAAGATGGTGGAGCAATCCGAGAACTTCAAGGTCTTGGAATTGCAGAATGCTGATCTTCGGGACAAGCTTAAGAAGCTTACTATTGAATCGGAGAAATCTGTAGCTACTATCCTGGAGTCAAGCAACCATGAGACCATGAGGCTTGAGAAGCTGGTAGCCCTCTAAGATAAACAATTGGATGATCTTAAGAAGGACTTCGATAGTTAGAGGGATCTACCCTAGGACACAGAGAGTGAGCTGAATAGCGTCCGCAAGGAGCATGCCCAGTGGTATCATTCTGTGCTAGGTAAGATTTCCGACTTACTCTATTCAATTGATTTTTTGACTTTCATTATGAGTCCAATTTTTTACTTTTGGTTATTTCCCAGCCCCGTGAATCTTTCCGACTCTCCTACCTCCGAACCGCGCCTCGAGCGCATCAAGCTCATCGGAGATACTTTGTTCGACTTCCTCCAGAGTTTTGAAGAGGCTAGCGAGTCGGTCAAACTTTCTGACTTGCACAAGATGTTATTGCAAGAGGTGAAGGACAAGTTCAAGGAGATTCCAAAGCTTATTGAGGACTGGAAGATCTCCTATGCTCGGACTGCTGCACAAACTACTCTTACCATGGTGATGAGCCACCATAACGAGATGGAAATCTGGTATGTCACCCAGGGTATTACCGAGGAGGACGATGAGGGTAACCCGTAGGACATCAAGGCTATCCAAGATTCCTGTGCAGGTTACGCTTGTCATGTGGTGGAGATGACCAATTGCACGACACCATTCTTCGAATCCGTCGATGTGCCTCCCTCGCTCCAAGAGCCAGAAGACAACATTGTCGAAGCAGCTTTCGAGTCTAGGGTTCAGGGCAACAATGATGTCAACTCCAACGCTCCACGCTCTTCATCACCACCACTTGAGTCTGCAGCATAAACAATTTATATGCATTATTTTGAACTTGGGCATGTAATGATGGAAACATTATTTTGATTGTGTTGGTCTGTAAGAACTAATGCTTTTACTATCGTAGCACTTTTGTTTGTATATATTTTATTTGTGTGCTTGAAAATTTCTGAAGCACTTTTTATGCCTATACTTGTCGTTTTATCTGGCTCTCTCCCTCGTCCCTTTCATGAGCCAACCAACCTTTAGCACTGAAACTTTGCCGAGCAATGGAGCTCAATTGCTAAACTAGTTTAAAATCGGAAACAAAGACGCCTTCTAGTACCAATAATTCATTACTCGGAAAATACCCGCGTCTAAGAAATCAGATAAAAAACCAAAGTATAAACAATAAATTGAATTTTTTTACCCTAAGGTAACATTATTTAAATATTCAAAAATCATAACCAGAACAAACATGAACATAAATTACTTTCAAGCATTCCGGGATTTCTGAAAATGACATGCTCTTTTGGAAATACGATGGTAATTTTTTTCTCAAAGATAACTCATGAGGAAACCAATACTTTATTTCACTTTGAACATGTATATGATTACAAGGAAATATAACTAAGAATAGAAGGGACGTAGGTGTGCAATATTCCATAGACGGTCTATCTCATCCGGGTTTGTACTACCGCCAGCTCTCTTTATTTTCCAAGGATCTGGTCTTTCCTTGACTGGTCTCATATCGGTTAAATAATACGACCAATTATGCAAAACTCTGCTAATCATAAAAGGTTCTTCCGAAATTGGGGAAAGTTTGTGCTTTCTTTTTTGTACAAGTCGGAGAACCAAATCCTCTTTCCTGAAATAACGGTTTTGTACTCTCTGACTATGGTACTTGCACAACTTCTGCTGATAGGCTGTAGATCTCTTCTCAACAATGACGAATACTTCTTCAACACTATCGAGATCATCCTGTCGAGAAACTTATGCATCTTCTTCGATATATGCTTTGACTCATGGAGACTGATGAATTATATCACTTGGAAGAACTACTTCTACACCATAGACCAAGAAGAAAAGAGTGTATCCGGATGATATGTTAGGAGTTGTACGTAAGCTCCATATCACAGACCGTAATTCTTCTGCCCAAGCCCCCACGGCACGATGGAGTGGTGCCTCAAGACGAGGTCGAAGTCCTTGTAAAATAAGACTGTTAGTTCTTTCGACTTGTCCATTAGCTTGTGGATGCGCGACTGACGCAATATCGAGTCGGATCCCTTGTTCGTCGCAGAATTCGGCAAGTTCTCCCATGGAAAATTGCTCCCATTGTCAGTAATTATACTATGCGGATATCTAAATCGGATGATCACGTCCTCAACAAACTTTCTGGCTGTGGCTCCATCACAACTGGTTATGGGTTTAGCCTCAATCCACATTGTAAATTTATCCACCATCACTAGTAGGTGAGTGAATCCATATTTTTCCGTACGAAACGGCCCTACCATATCAAGCCCCTAGACAGCAAATGGCCATATAATAGCGATTATTCTTAGCTGTTCAGCCAAAACATTGTCACGGCCCGAGATTAGGGCTAGACAAATACTAGATCTTCATATGATATAAGCCCAACGTAAATTCCGAAGCACGCAGGGAAAGATAGGTAACATTACAGAACATACAAACCATACATAATAATGTAAACTCTTAAGAGAGTTACAAACCATTCATATAAGCCAGGGGTCATAGACCCATCATTACAACAAACAATGGAAGCAAACAAGTTGTTCTAAATAACAAACTTAGCAGAGGGCCTAAGAGGCCTTAAACAGAAGTAGCGACCCTTCCATAGATCCTATGCTGATGCCCAGGAACCCCGACTACTCGTCGACTTTGACGTAGAAACCACCTTTAGTTGGAGTAACTTCATTTATAGAAAACATCAACGAAGCAAGGCTTAGTATGGGGTGTACTCCGCAAGGTTTATGGATAGTGGAGTTATTTTGCATAAAGCCATCTTTTGCTTTCAAAACCAGAAGGAGAAGAAAATCGTCTAGTCAGATCATCTTAAAAGGGGATAATAAGACTACAACACTAGCTCTTCGAAGTCATCTTTGATATCCACCAAGAACCATCATAAACTGAGCACTCTTCCCGGAATACCCCTCAAACAACCCCGAGGAAGTATTCCGGATCTCACATTAGTTGGCCAAGTTTTATCATTCGGTTATAGTTTTCTATGATCACAGAATCCGTTCCCAAGACGTCCATAACCGTGGACACGGCTTTTATAAAATATTATAACCCTGTAGGGGTGCACAACTTTACCCACACGTACCAACTGATTCTTAATGCCAAATTATTAGCCCTCTTCCTTGGAAGGCCGGCAGAGAGTGGTTGACCACGACCTTTACCTCGCTTTAGCCGAGACCATGAGTCACGCACTAAAGGAGATGCCGCCATAACGGGTCGAGTCCCGAAGTCGGTCCCCAGCGATGTGAACAGGGTTTGAGATTACGGATGTCGGGCATCTCCCATTCCCTGCCACGCTTACCTACCTGTATGAACACCTCCTTCACCCCCATCCAAGAACAACCAAGATGCATATATCGAATGGAAAGCCTGAACTATGTGACTCATGGAATCTACTAGGCAAGTTAGTTGGTCGAGGGGGTTTCCAGGCCCCCATGTGGTTGTACGCTCGTCTTGGTTCAAGAGGAGAGAACACCAGGTCCTAAGGGTGGCAAGTATGGGACTACAAAAACCACAGCCCACGTGGCCTCCCATACAAGCCTTAACATGTTTATTATCCATCTCTGATCACATCACCACATCCTACCATCCTAGATTTATTCGCATCTCCAGTGCATCATCCGAATGATCAACATTGGACCACTAAGCATGGCTAAGCTTGACTGAACTGTGGCACTAGCCATGCTCGTAAGGCAAACCCTATTTATGCTAGGAATAGTGGATTAGCTATTTAGTTCACAAAGGGAAACATGCATCATATAGGATTACTCTATTTACTAATAAATTACTGTTGAACTAGATGCATATGGCGAGAATGAAGTAATTTGTAAATATAGGATTCATATGTATGAGTGGGGCTTCGCCTTCCTTGTCTGTTGTTGGACTGGTACTACTCTTCGGTGGCGTTGACTTCAGCCTCGGGTTTGCTTCCTATTCGCAAGAACCAATCACCGAAAGAGAGAAAGCAACATTCAACACATGGCATGTGCAATGCTCATACAATATGGATGATATGACAAGTTAAATAGTGTTGAAATGAACCCTAGACCATGCTTGGTCATTTTAAACAGGGTCCAAGAGGTCCAAACCCTAAAACAGGGGGATCCTCAAAATCACCTATGGGGTTCAATTGATTCTTCTAATTAAACTTGTCATGAAAGTTGGTTAACAATGTATGATTATAGGTTACTTATATAGAGCTCATTTTTATGAACATTTTGATATATTATTTGTATTTTTCCGACTGAAAATTAATTAGTTATGAATTTCTCCATTTTTAATTCATTTTAAATCATTTTTGAAATATTTAAATTAATTTCCAAGTTGGGCCCACATGTCATAGATTTAATCATTTCAGAAAACATTTACAGAAAAGAATAAATGTCTTACAGGTATGGCCCACCTGTCAGCATTTTCTTATTTATAGAAAATATTTACAAAATATTTAATAAAACAAAAAGGAATTATTGCATCGGGCTGACGTCAGGCTGATGTCATCTAAAGCTTGATCCTCAGATCAAGGCTCGATCCATCGATCTGGAGCGCACCTGGACGCGCGGGTGGGGGTGCTAGAAAGAGGCGACGATGGGGAGTCAATTGGTGGTGGCGCCGCCTGTTCTTGGTCACCGGAGACGGCGGCACAACGACGGCAAGCGGCGGCGGCGTCAGGCTCACACGGGGAAGACAGTACATGGGAGAGGGGGAAAACGGAGGGGCGCGGGTTAGCACCGCGGGCTCACCACGAGCGCGATGGAGGGGTCGGCGAGGCTCGACGAGGTCGGGATGCGTCGGATTGACGACGTGAATTGCGGCGGCCATCGGTGCTTCGAGCTCGATTTCGGCGAGCACGAAGCTTCCTACCTTGTGTGGCTTGACGGGGCCGACAACGACACCATGATTCTCCTAGGATAGTCCATGGAGCTCGGGGCGTCCGAAGACAGCAGGAAGGAGGAGGAACTGAGAGCCAGGGTTTCGGCCATAGAGAAGAAACGAGGAAGAGAGGGGGAAATGGGGCCTAGGGTTCATTGGGGGCGACCAGGTTTACTTGTAGACGCTTGGGGTGGCGGCACGGATCTTGGTGCCGGCGACGAGAGCGCTGGCGACAGCGAGCTTCTTCGCTGCATCCACCGGCGAGGAAGAAGAAGAGAATAGGACAGCAAAGAGGTACGTGCCGAGGCGGGATCCTGCTGGGCCGGCTGCAGGCAGTTGCGTGCTGTCCTGGCGGCAGAGAGAGAGGGGAAGAGAGGTGGGCTCGACCTAGTTAGCTAGGTTACTATTTTTTCCAGGAAATAGTTTTCCTTTTTCTGTTTTCCTGATTTCCCTTTTATATTTTGAATTTCAAACCTATTTTGAATAGTTTCAGAATACCAGAAACTTTTATAACACTATAAAGATATTGGGGGACCCTTTTATTCATTTTGGGTTCCATTCTTTTGGGGTACTTTTCAGACTTTAAAAACCATTTGAATGGTTTGAGAGGGAAAATAACTAGGTTTTTGTTTGTTCTTATTTGATTAAACCAAAGTGCAAGTATTATGCATGCATGCAATGCTGAAACAGGTCTTATTAATATTACACAAAAGGTGGTATGTTACAGCTCTACCCCACTTACAAGAATCTCGACCCGAGATTCCTAGGTTTTAGAGAAGTAGACAGGGTTCTCAGATCGAAGATGATCTTCATGTTCCCAGGTTGCTTCTGACTCAGAGTGATGAGACCATTGAACTTTTAGGAACTTGATGGTTTGACGACGAGTCTTGCACTCGGTTTCATCAAGAATACGAACAGGGTATTCTCTTTAGGTTAGATCATCTTGAAGATCCAAAGTTTCATGGTCCACACCACGAATGGGATATTTGAAGCAACGCTTGAGTTGAGACACATGAAAAACATCAGGTACCTATGGAAAGGTTGAAGGTACATCCAATTGGTAGGCAAGCTCACCCCGCTTGGAGAGAATGCGAAAGGGACCAACGTAGCGAGGAGCCAATTTGGCTTTGATACCGAATCGATGGACACCCTTCAAAGGAGTGACCCGGAGGTAAACTTGATCACCAACTTCATAATGAACATCAAGATGATGACGATCGTAGTTAGTCTTCTGACGAGATTGAGCGGCCTTCAAACGCTCCCGAATTGTGCGAACTTGATCTTCTGCTTCTTGGATCATGTCCGGACAAAAGAATTATCTTTCGCCTGTTTCTTTCCAGTTCAGCGGTGTTCGACATGTTCTCCCATACAGTAATTGGAAAGGTGTCATGCCCAAACTGGATTGAAAACTATTATTGTAGGAGAACTCCGCAAAAGGAAGACATTTCTCCCAGTTCTTTCCAAAGGATATGACACACGCTCTAAGCATGTCTTCAAGAATTTGATTTACTCTTTCAGTTTTACCACCGGTTTTAGGATGATAAGTTGTGCTGAAGGAGACCTGGTTTCCCATTGCTTGTTGGATACTAGCCCAGAATTTGGAAGTGAACAAACTTCCACGATCAGATATGATCTTCTTGGGAACACCATGAAGAACGACTATCCGGGATACATATAGCTCTACCAACTGGCTTGCAGTAATGCTTTCCCGTAACAGCAAGGAAGTGAGCAACTTTGGATAGTCGATCAATAACTACAGATATAGCATCATGTCCATATTTTGTCTTTGGGAGTCCAGTAATGAAATCCATATCAATTTCATCCCATTTCCACTCAAGAATTTTTAATGGCTGCAGAAGTCCAGCAGGCCTTTGGTGTTCAGCCTTCACATGACGGCAAACGTCGCACTCTGCAACAAAGCGAGCGATTTATGGTTTCATTCCACTCCATGAGATTCTTTGACGGAGATCTCGGTACATCTTGGTACCACTAGGATGAATGGATAGAGGGGATTCATGAGCTTCTAGTAGGATTAGATCTTTGATTTTCCGACTGTTTGGAACCACTAGCCGTTTACTGAAGTATAGGATACCTTGACCATTGACGGAGAAGCATTTAGCTTCACCACTTGCAACACGTTCTTTGATCTTGGTAACTTCATCATCTTGTTTTTGAGCTTCCTTGATTTGATCCTCTAGAGAAGATTTTATTTCAAGGTTAGCAAGGAATCCACAAGGAACCACTTCAAGGTTAAGACGCTTGATTTCCTCATAGAGAGCAGCTTGGGCGTGTGAAATCATCAGATTATTGCAATAAGACTTCCGACTTAGCGCATCAGCAATGACGTTGGCTTTGCCGGGTTGATAGTTGAGACCCAAATCATAATATTTGATGAGTTCCAACCATCGTCTTTGCCTGATATTTAGATCTGACTGGGTAAAGAGATACTTCAGACTTTGATGATCCAAGTAAAGTTCGTAGTGGTTACCAATGAGGTAATGTCGCCATTGCTTAAGAACATGAACAACAGCAGTGAGTTCGAGATCATGGGTTGGATAATTGTTCTCATGTGGCTTCAACTGCCGAGAAGCATAGGCCACTACATGACCATCTTGCATCAACACACAACCGAGACCTTGAAGAGAAGTGTCACAATAGATGACGAAATCCTTTCTTGTATCCGGAAGGACAAGCACATGAGCGGTGGTTAGCTTAGTTTTCAAAGCTTGGAAGCGTTCTTCTACCTTTTCTGACCACTCAAACTTCTTGTCTTTCTTAAGAAGATCATTCATAGGCTTGGCTATCTTGGAGAATTTCTCGATGAATCGACGGTAATATCCAACTATTCCTAGGAAACTTCGGACTTCTTTGACTGAAGTAGGTGACTTACATTCTAGGATGGTCTGAACCTTATCCGGTATGACAGCAACACCACTTGCAGACACAACATGGCCAAGGAAGATGAGCTCTTGTAACCAGAACTCGCATTTGGAGAATTTGGCGTAGAGACAATGTTCACGAAGTTTAGTCAACACCAAACGTAAATGTTCGGCATGCTCTTCTTTGGTCTTGGAGTAGATTAGAATGTCATTGATGTATACCACGACGAACTTGTCGAGATATTCCATGAAGACGGAATTCATGAGCCTCATAAATGTGGCAGGGGCATTGGTTAGCCTGAAAGACATCATTGTATACTCGTAGAGACCATAACGAGTTGTGAATGCTGTCTTTGGGATATCCTCCTTTCTGATCTTGATTTGATGATACCCTGATCTTAAGTCCATTTTGGAGAAGACAGTGGCACCACTTAATTGATCAAAGAGGTCGTTTATCCGAGGAAGTGGGTACTTATTCTTGATTGTCACCGGATTGATTGGATGGTAATCAACCAACAATCTTGGAATATCTGTATCCTGCTTCTTGACAAAGATGGTAGAGCAACCCCCAGAGGACGTGCTAGGTTGGATGTAGCCTAGGCCTTCCATGTTTTCCAGTTGCTTCTTCAACTCTACCAACTCATGAGGAGGCATATGGTAAGGTTTTTTGGAGGTAGGAGCAGTTCCAGGAACTAGCTATATGACAAACTCCACACTTCTCTCAGGTGGCATGCCAGGCAACTCTTCAGGAAAGACATCCGAGAAATCACAGACCAAATGGACATCTTGGACCTCGAGAGTAGGTAAGACATCCATGGCATACAATTCCGAGAAAGGTTTAAGGACTGCTGATGGAGACTTTGAACCATCAGTCCAATACTTGACAGTTATGCCAACAGGAGAGGTCACAGTAACTGTTCTAAGTGCACAGTTAATGACGGCTTGATACTTGGTTAACCAGTCCATTCCCAGAATGACATCAATGTCACTTGACTTGAGTGCAATGAAAGAAGTGGGAAACTTCTGGTAGGCTATGTCAATCTCATTTCCGTGACTAACCATAGTGGTGAACCAGCTAGAACCCGGGGAATGGATGGTCAAAGGGGCGGACATGGGTTAAAAATTTATCCCATGCTCTTGAGCAAACAAATTTGACATGAATGTATGCGATGCTCCAGAATCAAACAAGACTATTGCGAGAATTGAATTGACACGGAGCATACCCAGAATGACGTGTGGATCTTCCTGAGCTTCCTCAACAGTGACATGGGTCAGGCAACCACGTCCAACACCTTGAGCTTTATCATTCTTCTTTGTCGGTTGATCATTGCCACTGACAGCCCTTTGGGGACACTCCCTTGAGTAGTGACCAAGCTGACCACAGGAGTAGCAGGTAACTCCAGTGTAAGAACTAGCAGGAGGGCGATAATTTGCTCCACCAGTATTTTACTGTGGCTGACGAGAAGTATTGCCATAAGTCTTGGGTGCATAAGGAGCACGAGGCACAACACTGCATGAAACAAAGACACGGCGCTTCTTGTTACTAGGGGAGGAAGCATGAGAATTTTCTTCTTCATGCTTTTGAGAGACCTCCATATCCTTCCTTCCATGATCCAAAGTAAGAGCCTAATTGTGCAGTTCCTGGAAAGACTAGAACTTGAAGGGCAGCAACTCATAGCAAAGTGCAGGGTTGAGTCCCTTACGGAACAACTCTTGTTTATCTTCATCATTGGTCACATCCATGGTTGCATAACGAGCCAGGCGAGTAAACTCACGCCCACATGTTTCTATATCCCTGCGCCCCTAAGTCAGATCCACAAACTCCCTCCTTTTGAGATCCATGATGGGATTAGGGATATAAGAGGCACGAAATGCTGCAACAAACTATTTCCAAGTAACAACATGTCCCTGAGCTTGCAGATTCAGAAAACCTTCCCACCAAACACCAGCATCACCTTCTAGTTCATAGGTGGCAAAGTTGACGTGGTCATTGGGACGGACACGAAGAGCACTGAACTTGCACTCTATGGTGCAAAGACAATCATCAACTTCAAGGGGCTCCATGGAGTGGGTGAAGATTGGAGGAAAAGAGCGGATGAAATCTCCGAGTGTGACACAGTCGTCTAGACGACGTTCAGTGTTCTGCACCACTCGCTCCAGAAGACGTTTATTCCTCATACGGTTGGTCTCAATGTTGTTGAGAACCTCGGCCATTGTGGGAGGTGGCGGAAGTTCCTGTTCAACATTGTTGTTTCCTCAACGGCCAATAGAACCACGAGTACCAGACGACATTTTGAGGAGAGAACGGAAACCATGATAATGGATTCACCAAAAAGGGTACATCAAAGAATGACGAAAACCATATCAAAAGATCATGGTAGAGGTGAACCTGTGAATGAAGATTATATCAATGCATTAAGTATGGCAGTAGAACAAGCTTACGAAACGTATATGCTACCAACTTAGATACAAACCATAACAATGGATTGCAAGCATGATATGATACCAACAAGTCACAAAAGAATAGGGAGTAGGATTATAGTCATCCTCAGCAAACTTTAAAAACAATGCTTTAGTTGCAAGGATTTATCTTGGAAACTCTGAGCCTTGCAACCGAATATGGAGTACTAGGAAAAACAACCCAAACCCGTATATCATAGAAGTTTGAAATGATAGACGAGAAGTGAAATCTTTGCGTATCAAACGAGATAAGATAAATCAGCAATAGAACAACCTTGGATAATTAGTAAAAAGAGTCCTATTCAGATTTTTTGCAAATAGTTTTAGCTTTCAAATAGTTTTCTCAATCTCTAGACTCAACATCGACCATCTAGAAGGGTTTCCTATAGGTAGTCATGCTCTGATACCAAAATTTGTCACGACCCGGGATCAGGGCTAGACAAATTACAGATCTTCATCTGACATAAGCGTAACCTAAATTCCGAAGCGCGTAGGGAAAGATCGATAACATTACAGAACATAAAAACCATACATAATAAGGTAAACTCTTAAGAGAGTTACAAACCAGTCATACAAGCCAGGGGTCATAGACCCATCATTACAACAAACAACGGAAGCAAACAAGTTGTTCTAAACAACAAACTTAGCAAAGGGCCTAAGAGGCCTTAAACAGAAGTAGCGACCCTTACATAGATCCTAGGCTGCTGCCCAGGAACCCCGACTACTCGTCGACTTCGACGTAGAAACCACCTTCAGTTGGAGTAACTTCATCTGTAGAAAACATCAACAAAGCAAGGATGAGTACGGGGTGTACTCCGCAAGGCTTATGCTAGTGGAGTTATTTTGCATAAAGCCATCTTTTGCTTTCAAAACCAGAAGGGGAAGAAACTTGTCTAGTCAGATCATCTTCAAAGGGGATAAGAAGACTACAACTCTAGATCTCTGAAGTCATCTTTGATATCCACCAAGAACCATCATAAACTGAACACTCTCCCGGAGTACCCCCTCAAACAACCGCGAGGAAGTATTCTGGATCTCACATTAGTTGTCCAAGTTTTATCATTTGGTTAGAGTTTTCTATGATCACAGAATCCATTCCCAAGTCATCCATAACCGTAGACACGGCTTTTTGAAAAGATTATAACCCTGTAGGGGTGCAAAACTTTACCCACACATACCAACCGATTCTTAATGACAAATTATTAGCCCTCTTCCTTGGAAGGCCGGCAGAGAGTGGTTGACCACGACCTTTACCTTGCTTTCGCCGAGACCATGAGTCACACACTAAGGAGATGCCACCGTAACGGGTCGAGTCCTGAAGTCGGTCCCAAGCGATGTGAACAGGGTTTGAGATTACGGATGTTAGGCATCTCCCATTCCGTGCCACGCTTACCTACCTATATGAATGCACCTCCTTCACCTCCATCCAAGAACAACCAAGTTGCATATGTCGAATGGAAAGCCCAAACTATGTGACTCATGGAATCTACTAGGCAAGTTAGTTGGTCGAGGTGGTTTCCAGGCCCCCGTGTGGTTGTACGCTCGTCTTGGTTCAAGAGGCGAGAACACCATGTCCTAAGGGTGGAAAGTATGGGACTACAAAGGGAAACATCACCACATCCTACCATACAAGCCTTAGCATGTTTATTATCCATCTCTGATCACATCACCACATCCTACCATACTAGATTTATTCGCATCTCCAGTGCATCATCTTAATGATCAACATTGGAACACTAAGCATGGCTAATCTTGACTAAATGTGTCACAAGCGATGCTCATAAGCCAAACCCTAGTTATACTAGGAACAGTGGATCAGGTATTTAGTTAACAAAGGGAAACATGCATCTGATAGGATTACTCTATCTACTGATAAAGGACTGTTTAACCGGATGCATATGGCGAGAATGAAATACTTTGTAAACATAGGATTCATATGTATGAGTCGGTCTTCGCTTTCCTTGTCCGTTGTTGGACTAGTACTGCTCTTCGGTGGCGTTGACTTCAGCCTCGGGTTCGGTTCATATTCGCAAGAACCAATCACCGGAAAAGAGAAAGCAACATTCAACACATGGCATGTGTAATTCTCATACAATATGAATGATACGATAAGTTAAATAGTTTTGAAATGAACCCTAGAACATTCTTGGTCATTTTAAACGGGGTCCGAGAGGTCTAAACCCTAGAACAGGGGGATCTTCAAAATCACCTATGGGGTTAATTGATTCTTCTAATTAAACTTGTCATGAAAGTTGGTTAACAATGTAGGATTGTAGCTTAGTTAGATAGAGCTCATTTTTCTGAACATTTTGATATATTAGTTAGATAGAGCTCATTTTTCAAAATCACCTATGAATTAGTTATGAATTTCTCCATTTTTAATTCATTTTAAATCATTTTGAAATATTTAAATTAATTTCCAAGTTGGGCCCACATGTCATAGATTTAATCATTTCAGAAAACATTTACAAAAAAGAATAAATGTATTACAGGTATGGCCCACCTGTCAGCATTTTCTTATTTATAGAAAATATTTACCAAAAATTTTAAAAAACAAAAAGGAATTATTGCATCGGGCTGACGTCATCCAGAGCTTGATGCTCAGATCAAGGCTCGATCCATCGATCTAGAGCGCGCCTGGATGCGTTCGAAAGAGGCGACGATGGGGAGTCGATTGGTGGTGGCGCCGCCTGTTCTTGGTCATCCGAGACGGTGGCGCAATGACGGAAAGCGGCGGCGGTGTCAGGATCACGCGGGGAAGACAGTACAGGGGAGAGGGGGAAACGGAGGGGCGCGTTAGCACCGCAGGCTCACCACGCGCGCGATGGAGGGGTCGGCAAGCCTCGGTGAGGTCGGGATGCATCGGATTGACGTCGTGAACTGCGGTGGTCGTCGGTTCTTCGAGCTCGATTCCAGCGAGCACGAAGCTTCCCAGCTTGCGTGGCTTAACGGGGACGACGATGACACCGCTCTTCTCCTAGGATACTCCACGGAGCTCGGGGCGGCCGGAGACAGTGGGGAGGAGGACGACCTGAGAGCTAGGGTTTCAGCCCTGGAAAAGAAACGAGGAAGAGATGGCGAAAATGGGGCCTAGTGTTCGTCGGCGGCGACCAGGGTTACTTGTAGACACTCGGGGGCGGCGACACGGATCTTGGCGCTAGCGACGGTGGCGCTGGCGACCGCGAGCTGCTTCGCTGCATCCACCAGTGAGGAAGAAGAAGAGAATAGGACAGCGAAGAGGTACGGGTCGAGGCGGGCTCCTGCTGGGCCGGCTACGGGCTACTGCACGCTGCGCCGGCGGCAGAAAGAGAGTGGAGGAGAGGTGGGCTCGGCCCTGTTAGCTAGGTTACTATTTTTTTTTCAGGAAACAGATTTCCTTTTTCTGTTTCCTGATTTCCCTTTTATATTTTGAATTTCAAACCTGTTTTGAATAGTTTCAAAATACCAGAGACTTTTATAAGACTATAAATATATTGAAGGACCCTTTTATTCATTTTGGGTTCCATTCTTTTGGGGTAGTTTTCAAAGTTTAAAAACCATTCGAATGGTTTGATAGGGAAAATAACTAGGTTTTTGTTTGTTCTTATTTGATTAAACCAAAGTGCAAGTATTATGCATGCATGCAATGCTCAAACATGTCTTATTAATATTAAAGAAAAGGTGGTATGTTACAAACATGTGCCTGATGGGCGTACTTTTGGCAGCCTTTGCACATTTTGACCAGTTTGTCGGCATCCACCTTAGTTGTAAGACAAAACAATCCATGTCTGAAAGCTTTTGCCACTAAGTATCTGGCTGTAGCATGATGACCACACTCGCCTTCGTGGATTTCTCGTAAGTACACTCCTTCTTCCTGAGAAATACATCGCAGAAAACCCCCAGAAACACTCCGCTTATAGAGCTCACCATTTATTATAGTGTAGGATTTCGCTCATTAGACGATCTGCTGGCTCAGGACTTCGTCTTCTGTTAATTTTCCGTCTATCAGAAAATCCAGATAGGGTTTTGTCCAGCTGGGAATTACAACCAGAATTGCTATTAAAGGTGAGTCGGATTTTGTCGGATAGTCCTCATCAACTCCGGTTATGGAGGGGACCCTTTAATGCTATAAAAAAGTGCCATCCGATACTTGTTTCCGCGCAGAGCCTATCCTTGATAGAGCATACGCTTCCTGATTTTCTGCTCGAGGGATGTGTTATACTTCAAAACCCTCGAACGATTTAGATAATTTATCCACGACAGCTTTGTATGCTGCCATGTGTTTGCATTGTAGATATCGGATACTTGCTGAGAAAATAAATCCGAGTCTATGTAACACATGAGTCTTTTTACGCCAATGTTTTTGACCATGCATATTCCATGCAACAATGCTTCATACTCAGCAATATTGTTGGTTGCCGTAAATTGTATTTGTAACACATAGAATAGCCTATATCCTTGGGGTGATTTGAGCACCACGCCAGCCCTCGAGCCTCCTCATTCTTTTGATCTGTTAAAGTGAACGGTCCAAAATTCCGAGTCTGTATGACTTGTATTTTCTGTCGTCTCTGTCTAATCAACAACAAAGTTGGTAAGTATTTGGGACTTGATTGCTATAGGAGGCTTGTACTCAATGTCAAAAGTTGCAAGCTCTATTCCCCACTTTGCGACACGTCATGTGGCGACGCGATTATTAATTATATCTCGTAGGGGATAGCTCACCGCTATGATTTTATGCTCCTGAAAATACCGGCGTAGCTTTCTGGATGCAAAGAACACTCCATAGGCTAGCTTTTGATGGTGTGGATACCATTGTTTCGACTCTGTCGGGACCTCACACAGGTAAAAAGTTGGACGCTGCACCTTATGCTCGTGACCTTCTTCCTCGCGCTCCACTACGGCTACCACAGTTATGACCTTGTTGGTCGCTGCAATGTAGAGTAACATAGGCTCCTGAGGTTCTGGCGCTGCGATAACTGGTGGGTTTGAAAGTAGGTCTTTCAAACTTTGTAGAGCAGTATCGGCTTCCTGGGTCCAGAAAAATTTGTCAGTTTTCTTCAAGAGTTTGTATAAAGGTGCGCCTCTTTCACCGAGTCGGCTGACGAACCGACTCAGTGTTGCGATGCAACCAGTGAGACATTGCACGTCCTTCAGGCGAGTCGGCCTGGTAATGTTGAGTATAGCCTTGATTTTTCCCGGTTCACCTCTATGCCTCGCTCAGGGATGATGAAACCTAACAACTTTACGGCTGGAATTCCAAAGAAACATTTCTTCGGATTTAGCATCATGTTGAATTTTCGTAGACTAGCAAATTTTCCTCCAAGTAGGAGATTAAAGTTCCCTTCTTTTTGGACATAACTGCTATGTCATCTACGTATACATGGATGTTGCGTCCGATTTGATTATTGAGATAATGTTGCATAGTACGTTGATATGTTTCTCATGCGTTCTTTAAGGCAAAATGCATGGTTTTGTAGCAGAAGGTTCCAAAAGGAGTGACGAAAGACGTCTTTATTTGATCCGACTCTTTCATCCGTATTTCGTGACATCTGGAATATGCGTCGAGAAAACAGAGTAATTTTGACCCTGCTGTTGAGTCGATAACTTGATCGATTCTTGGCAAAGGGAACATGTCTTTTGGGCATGCCTTGTTCAAAGCGGTATAATCAACACACATCCTTAAATCAATAGTGTCCTTTTTAGGGACAAGTACAGAATTTTCCACCCAATCTGTGTGGATGACCTCTGTTATGAATCCGGCTAATTCTAGTCGAGCTAATTCCTTGGCTATCGCTTTGCGCTTTTCATCACCAAACCTTCGTAAGGACTGTTTGACAGGTTTTAGCGTCAGGGTAGACATTAAGAGAGTGCTCGAAAATCGCGCTTTCCTATGTGAGGTCTAAGCCTACACCTATGTTCGTCGTCTTGGAGGGATCATCTTCCTTCAGCGATGTTTTCTTCATCTCCTCCAACGCCTTGAACTGTATGCTTGGATTCAGCACCTCGTTCTTCATAGCGGGCATCTCGGACGGGTTCATGGTCTTCTTGATCTCCTGGTACTCCTGGGCGTGCAGTACGGCTTCGGCAAAGGCAGCAGATCCTTCGTCGCACTCTCGCACCTTCCTTGGATTTCCCTGGATGGTGATTACGCCTTATGGACCTGAAAGTTTTATCATATTGTAGATGTAACAGGGATGAGCCATGAACGCCTAGTAAGTCGGACGTCCGAAGATGGCGTGGTAAGCACTTTTGAATAGTACCACCTAAAAAGAGAGTGGATCGGTCCGGTATTTATCTCGGGTTCCGGATGTCACATCCAGAGTAATCTCACCTAGAGAATATGCATGTCTCCCTGGTACGATGCCATGGAAAGTTACACTATTGTAACTCAACTGGTTTTCGTGGATCTTCATGCGGTGGACGTCTCGATGTAGAGGATGTTAATGCTTCTTCCACCGTCCATGATATTTTTAGAGAACTCATAGCCATCAATAAGAGGATTGACGACCAAAGGATATTTTCCTCGACGATGTGTTTTCCTCTGGTGATCTGAGCGATCAAAGGTGATGGCTACATCCGAACAATCCAAAAATTGTGGGATAGCCGGAACCGTGGCATTGAGCTCACGAAGAACCTCCTTCTTGGCCTTAGCCGGTTGAGATCCAAGGAAGCAGATGTATGCATCTTTCTTAGTCGGAAAATCCTTCTTTTCGTCCGACTTGGGCTGTGCGGTATCCACTTCTTCCATGTCGGAATCTTCCTTCGGCTGCTTGCCTTTCTTAGATTTTTTCTTTCCTTTTCGTCGCTTGGCTCTATAGCCAGCGGATTCGTCTTTTTTGATGTCGTCATTGAAACGACACTCGGCATTTGTGCGGGTAGATCCTCCGGTGGTCGACACAGGGATTGTTGGCAATGTCGGCCCAGGTATAGGTTCTTCCGGGTTGCTGCTCTCCTCTGCCTTGGATTCGGGAAGTTTTGCAGCCTCGACCCCGGCCGCCTCTGTGCCCTCCTCGTCCTCCAGATCCGAACGTTGCGTTGACAGCTGCGTTGTCCAGATCTGGTTTATCTCCCGAGGTGTTTTTGTGTTTCTGAGATTGTTGTTTTGACTGTTTGGCCGCATTGGGATTGGCCATATTATTTAGCAGCCCTTCTAAATCATCATCCACAGCAACATATTTGCTTGCCATCTCTATCATTTCTCCCCAGTCTGTGACGTGGTCACTCTTCAATCTATAACGCAGAAGTCTGACTAGAAGTCCTGCAATGAAAGCTTCTATCGCAGTTTTCTCGTTTACTCATTCACAGGAGTTTTTCGTGTCGATTCAGCGTATGCGGCAATACCGACAGGTTTCTCCGGCTCTTTGGGTACAACGCGGCAAGTCTCTGACTGTGCAGGGCCTCCTGTATGTTCCCTCGATGTTTGAAAAGAATGCACTTTGCATATCATACCAGTTATGAATTGAATTCTCTGGAAGTTCATTGATCCATGATTGAGCCGTCTTCCTCAGCATAAGCGAGAGATATCAGATTGCGACTAGGTTGTTTCCTTCTTTGGCGATGCAGCAGGCCTGGAAAAATTCCTGGAGCCAGGTGTCTGGCCAAGCCGCGCCGTCGTAGGGCTAGATGTGTTTGGTGATACTAAAGTCAACCGGAAATTTTGTTCGACGGATGAATGGACCAAAGCACTTGGGTCCCACATACACTTCTTATTTCTCGTACCACCATGCCTCAATATTTGACTCAATGCGATGGCGAGCGTAGTTCGGCGAGAGAGATTTGCGCCTTGGAGGCTCACAGCTTCTGCGCGGTAGAGTTGGATTTCCGCTTCTCCTCTCACCATTCCCGCCTCCACCTCTGCGGCTTCCATGGCTACGACGGGATCCTTCATGGTCGCTTCCTGGAGGCAATCGTGGCCCTGGTGGATTGTTTCCGGCTGGGTTACGCAGTGGTGGTGGTGGAGCCTCATTATGCTGAATCTGATGCTGGTTTCTTCGGGCCCTGTCCCTACTTGATTCAGGATAATCCGGATCATCTCTTCGTCCGGTGTTGCCAGCCAGACGGCTTGGTGGTGGCATTCTTAGACAATCTTGCTCCCGCTGGCGGCGCACTTCCGGGTCTTCTCCGTGGCAGTTGTTTTGCCGATGATGGCCCTGATGGGGAACCATTGCCCTGATGGTATATCCGGACGCAGCCGGAATAACTCTTCCCCAGTCACGCGCGGGCCTACGAGAGTGGTCATTTGATTCGGTCCTTGAATTCTCTTCTTCTCCTCAGGGACGATAGCGTTGATCCGTATCCCTTTGGGGTATTTTTTTAGCGCTTTGGTCGGCGCCAGTGTGGCAAAATTCCGACTTTGAGGCCAGCTTGCCACTGAATGACGTGGATGTTTTCTATTTCTTTAATCCTTTCTCCAGCAACGCAACGCACTGCTGGACCTGTTGTGGAGACGGATTATTGGCGAGGATAGCTCGAGCCACAGCAGAGTTTTCCAACGACATGCTGTAGACTCAAATATTCTCTCTGGTTTTTCCGTCAAATAGGTCTCTATGGATATTCGGGTTCTTGTTAGGAAAAAATAGACCTCCTCTTGTCTTGTTTGGGTGCCGCTTGAAATCTGAGTGATATTTGGCAGGATCACTGTCTAACTGCTACTTAAGCTCGACGATGCGCGTGGCCTCTTCGAGTAAAAACAGACGGTGCTTTTCCAGGTCCTCAGCCCTTTTCTCCAGCGCCTCCGGAGTAAGATCCGAAGCATTTGGGATTGGAATCTTGAGATAATCTCCATAAATTTCACGTGCACCCCTGGTGACAACGTGTCCATCTACATGAGGGTCGATCGGGGTGGTATTAATTGGATCTCCTTCCTGATTCTCCATCTCGATCTCTTCATCAACTTTTTCTTTGTTGTTTTCCTTGACGTCCGGCTCTGCCAGTGTCGGATTATTTTTCTTCTTCTTATTTGACCGCCCAATAGCCTTAACGTGCATACCGGTGGCAAACACGACTTTTGGTCCGGTACCGGGGAATAAGCTTTCATCGGTACTTCTCGTAGTGGTTGGCTTGTGGACCTCGGATGAATCTCCGGTATCCATATCATCCTGTGAGGTGTAGATTTCATCCATGCTATCATATGTAATAGGAGGATTTTTTGGATCACCTTGTGTTGGCTTGGAGGCATGTTCTTCTTCGTACTCCTCCATCTCCTTCTCTAAGTCTCGAAGTTCCTGCGACATTATTGACTCCTGAGGGGAGCCAGGTAAGTCGGCATTTTCTTTGATTGCATCGAGAACTAAATCGCTGCCGGCTCTAGCATCGACAGAGTCGGATCCAGAGCTTATGTGGTACACGAAATAGTGCTTCTTATTATTCATGTTTTTGAGGTAGTGGCACAAGCGGGTTTCTTCCTCCTCCATCTCAAAGCTTTCCTTGATATCGGCGATTGCTTCGTAATCGATGTAGGGGTGTCTCGTCATCTTCTTCATCTTGCTCCTCAAGAGTACTTTTTCTACTACGGCCTCAGCTGGACTGGATACGTAGAGGATATATTCCTCATCCATGTATCTGATCTCGACCAGGAGATTAGACCCGGATTTTTCTTCCACAGCAGGAGTGGCCTGGGTGGGTTTGATTTTTTTCGGGATATTGAACCCTTCCGCCTCTGCGGATAAAGTAGATCCAGATTTTTCTTCCGCCATGGTCATCACCTCAAGGGTGGGTTGGGTGGGTTCAGCGAAGCCGAGATAAATATCGATCTTCCCGATAGACATGATCGTGTAGGTCGACACGGGTTTGCTATCCAGAATCCAAGTCTCGTCGAGTAGACAGAGAGGGACATCACTGGCGTAGACCACGCGACCCATGGCGATAGTTTCGCCGATTCCTGCACGCGCAGATTCCGCCTGGTACGAAGCTCCAAAGGTCACCTTCCCCACGGTGGGTGCGAACTACTGTTGGATTATCAACAAGTACGCCATAGGGGGCCCTAGTGGCGTTGGAAAGATGGGGTGTGAGACGTCGGATGTTCTAGGAGTGGCGAGCACAAGTTTACTCAGGTTCTGATCTGACTGTGGTGATCGGATCCTACTCCTGGTAGCAACCCAGTAATATATCGGCGTAAGCCGTATGTTACAACGTACTACAAGAGAGGTTCGACTGTGCGAGTTGTGATTATGGTTGTAAGATTGGTTGTGCCCTAAAGGCTCCCATAGGGGTGGTTTATATAGTCACCAGGACCTAGGGTTACAGGAGAGACCTACCCGGCTACGCTACAGAGTCGGTAACTAGATACATCTTGGACTACAAGTAATACTACAGGCCTATATTGGTAACTCTTCTAGGACTTGTCGTAGCCGAAACTAGCTCATTCTCTTTATCTAGGCCACCATGTGTAACACCCTCAGAATCGGACCTATGCAAGTTTGAGCAAAATTCGCCAAACCCGCATAGAAACGATTCAAAGGTGCCCACCAGGCACTTTCGTGCGGGTGGAAAACGAAGTAATAACATTACACAACAGTCCTCGATGGGACCCACAGAACAGATATATATAACGGCGACTCCATGAGTCAAGAATACAGATATAATATACAAAGATCCAAATCACCTTGAAAACGATGGGGCGTCCGACTACGGACAAGATGCAAATGGGGCTAAGAGCCCTAAAGAATAACCAATGGCGTCCATAACCCTGCCCAGGCCAAGCCGGAAGGGTAACCCTGCTAACGACGTCGATCTCAAAACCTGTTTAAGCAAAAGGGGTGCCGACAAAGGGCAAAAGGAAAAAAAGGAGCGTCAGTACTGAGGCCAGTACACGGCGAGGCTAGAATTCGGCGGTCCTCGCCTACATAGGTATGGTGGACTGAAGCGGCAGCGGCAGCATGCACTGATCAACCTATAGAGACTCGATACAACTGGCGTTTATCGGAGAGGGGTAAGAATGACCTATCCGGATCCAACCTGAGGCTAACACCAAACAAACCCATCCTGATGTTTCCCCCTCGAGACCAAACGAGGAAGTCAACCGAGGAACTCACACAGTTGGCAGTTTTACTTATTCAGTTATAGTTGCGGCACTTTACTAGTCAGGTTTAGATAATCGTCCTGATAAAGTAAGCAGTGGGCACTTTTAGTTAACCATTCCGTTGTAGTGGCCTCTTTTACTAGTCAGATACAATTAACATGAGATAACCCAAAAACCCAGCAGTTGTTGGTACTTTTAATCAGCCATTCCGTTGTAGTTGCAATACTTACTAGTCAGATATAATGGCCGCAAGCGGCAGTCCAATCAAGCAATTGTGGGCAGTATTATTAGCCATTCCATTAGAGTGAAGCTGATTACTAGTCATTATAAAGTCAAATTTATAACAATAAACTTTAGTTATGCTTGTCTATGATCGAGATACTGTGCTCCAAGTCGTCCATATCCGCGGACACGGCTTTCAGAAAGTTTTACCCGGCCGGGGTGCACCAATAGCAACACACGCTCGATCAACCTCGGAAAAACCAAATCAAAACCCAACGAGGCTTTCACGACTGAACAATCACAGGATTCAGAAATATTTCAGGGGGCCACCCCTTTGAGTAGATCCCGAAACGAAGTAAGCTAGCTTCGAGACGGACTCAAGGTTAGCGCCAATGGCTGTAAGCGACTGGGAACCCGAAAACTCGGGGTGTCGATACCGCGTAATCACTCCGCCTTCCTAAACAGTACAGTGTGCTATCTGTCGCACAATTTAAATACAGAAAGTAGCATGGCATAAGTACGGGATCGTAAATAAAACCTCAAACTAGTTTGTGGCCCCAAGAAATAAGACTGAATCAAGCTCTGGCTCAGGGGGGTCCCATATACCTCCCGGATGTGGATAGCGCGATAAAACAAGGAACAGGTATCAAGTACTCGGGGTCTTACGGGACACAAGTGGGCGTTCGGAAACCAAATATTTTCTATCACCCACCGATGCCTCTGCTTATTTCAATTTTAGTTGTTAAACAGAAATTAAAGTGAACGGTAAGTAAACTAGGATCATTTCCAACATCAACATGCGGCAATACATCAACAACTGTGGCATTTGACGACACGCAACAGCACTTGAGCAAGCGACTAAGACGCGCGGGTCCAACTATCTACCAAACAACAGGTAATAGGGTGTGTTCAAGGCAATATGAGGCTGCAGGGGATATCACGGGTACGAAAACTAGAGCAACGCAACACAGATAGCAATAGATCAACAGGAGGGAATAAATACTATAAAAGTAAGATAGGTAGAAAGGGGGAGATGCTCGCCTGGAAACATTGTCGAAGGTTCAACCGAAGATCGGGGCGAAGCTCACATCAACTCAACGGCCTTATCCGCGAAGAAGCAAAACACTAGAATAAACACCGGATGCACTATTTAATACAACGGCAGAAGATCGGCATGATGCATGTATGATGTATGGCATGGCAAAGATGCGATGCAATTGGGCAATATTAAGCGGAACCGGGGTTCCGACAAATATTATATGGTTCAAGTTGTTTAGCTACCCCGCAATTTAAATGTTGCATTATCAGGACAAAAGATGGCACCGGTTCGCTACGCAAATTTAAATGAGGCCAATATAAGGCTGGATTTGCCCGCATATGGGCCCCATATTTAATTAT
Organism: Avena atlantica; assembly: GCA_910589765.1. Lineage (NCBI taxonomy): Eukaryota > Viridiplantae > Streptophyta > Magnoliopsida > Poales > Poaceae > Avena > Avena atlantica. The sequence continues at coordinate 111,269,633 of OU342735.1, forward strand.
TAGGTGAATCGGCATAAGGCCCCCAAACAAAAGATATGCATGCAGTTGACAATTAAATATGCAATAAGTTTTATGTTTAGCATTTATAAAATAGGGCTCGGAAAAGGTGTCACACATTAGGGGGCTCGATGATCTTGGGGTCCGGGGTTCGGGGTTCGGTCTCAGGGTTCGACGGAAGCGTTCTCGGACTCCGGGGTCGTTCTCAGATTACTGGGGTAGATCTTGGCGCGTCCGGGTGCGGGACTTGGGGTCATGTCGACGGTCATGGCGTTCAGGGGGGAAGTTCTCGGTGTCCGGGGTGAAGCACTCGGCGTTCTACGGTTCCACGTCGACGGCCTTGGTTTCCTCGATGGAGAACTTGGTGTGTCCGTGTCGGGGTTCTCGGCTTCGGTCGCCGGGCGTCAGTCTTCAGAATCGGGTCCGGGAAGAAGACCTTGGCATCGGATGGTCCTTGTCGGAGTTCTTGTCACGTCTACCGTCTTCGGGATTGCCTCACCCGGGCCCATGACGAAGTACTTGTCGTCCCCTGTTGATGTGGTGCACCTGTAACCTCAAGGATCCTGGCATGACCAACGACATCTGAACCTCCCAATGGAACGAACCTCCCTTGGTGGAGCCCAGGCCTGTTGGCGCTGTCTCCAGAGAGGCCGTCCATCTCCGACCGTGAGCAGCTGGTTGAAGGTCGAAAAGCTCACTCCTTCTCTTCTCATCATTTTCCCCGCTCATCCCGACGGCGCCTTGGACTTGGCCTTCTCCGACACCGATAAATAGTTCAACGGACTCGGACGCGGACGCGGCGCAGGATAAGAAGGGCACCCCGGCCTGGGCGGTTGGGATGTACTACTTGACGGCGTCCTGGAAACTGAAACCCGTCTCGACGAGCACCTTCTGGAACTTGCTCTTGGAGCGGAAGACGAAGCAGAGACCCGCGAAGTCGATGAAGGTTGCCGACGAAGAGGAGGAAAACCCCCCTGCGGCGTCGCGCTCGGCCACGGAGGGATATGTCGAAGCCGTTAGGTACCAGAGCGGTGAGGAGGGTGTGGGCGAAGGGGTTGGCCGCGGGCGTCGACGCCTCGGCCTGGAGCGTAGGAGCGGGGGGCGGAAGGCGGCCGCCGGCTGCGAGGGAGCGAGACCAGGCCGGGCGGCGGCTCGGCGGGGCCTGGCCGGGCCTCGGCGCGCGGTCGGCAGGGGAGAGGGAGGCGGACTGGTGGCGAAAGGCGGAGGCGCTCGGGCCGGCCGGATCCGAGGAAGAAGGCGGCCGGGGATGGGAGGGCGAGCAGCGGGGTCGGTCGCGCGAAAGGAGGCGGGGGAGGCGGCGCCTGGCCGCGCTCGAGACGGAGGCGAGGGGACCGGAGCGGAGGAGGGCAGCCGTCGCGCGCGGAAGGGGGCCGCGCGGCGTCGCCAGCGAGGACGTATGGCGGGGCAGACGGGGGGGAAGGCGACGGCGGGGTGGAGCAGAGGAGCTTGAAGGGAGGGTGTCGCGAGGGAGAGAAGAGGGAGGGGCGCGAGCGCGCGGCTGGCTGAGGCGGTGGAAGGCGCCGACGGGGGTGAAGAGAGGCAGAGAGGAGGAAGGTTGGGGAGAGACCACGCGGTGAGGAAGAGAGAGAGAGATGCGGCGCGGGTGGGGAGAGGCTGGGGTCGGGGCGTGGGAGCGGGGAGCGTGTGAGGTGGGCCCCGGGGTGGGGCCAGGGGATCTGTGAATGGGGGGATCGGCGCCGGGTGTGCGTGTGTCGCATGTGTGTGCTGGGGGCTGGGTGTGGCGTGTGTGGTTGGTGGCTGCTGTGGGGCTGGTGGGTGGACCGGTCCAGGTAGAGAGAGGAGAGAGATTAGGTGGGGAGGGGAGAGGATGGCCAAGTGGCAGCGTGGGATAGGGTAGAGGGAGGGGAGAGGTGAGGTGTCAAACAGGGATTGGAGGGGGTGAGGTGGAGAGGGGGATGGGTAGGTTTTCGGGTAGCTTTAGGATTGTCTAGTGGACCGTTTATTATTTTCTGGGGGTGGTCGTTCGGGTCATTCGGCCCGTTCGACTGCCCCACTAAATTAATAAATATTTTTATTTGTCTTACAAACACCGTTTGCAAACCGACAGCACTCAAACAAAAATAATCCGGAGACCGGGCTTTGCATTTGAATTAAGATGGGGCGTTTGGACAAACAAAACGGGCTTTGCGAAAAATAGTTTTATGCAAACAATGCATGATGATGACGATGCAATGCACAAATTCAACGCGATTTTCTAGTAGTGGTTTTGCGGGATGCCACACCATGGTCCACCCGTGAAGCAAAGCTCTAACCTATTGGTTGGCCACCCTGGTCAGCGAGTCATGTGGGTATATCCAGGAAGTATATCCCCAACATTCATCGAATAGAATGGCGTTACCCAAATTAAAAAAGCGTGTGAAAATTTGATCTATAAGAGTGCATATGATAGCTTCTTGGTCTGGGTTTAGCGGTTTAACATTTTGGATTAGGGTTTAGGGTTTAGGGTTTAGGGGTTTTATATTTTGGGTTTTCGGGTTTTTAGGGTTTCTAGAATTTTCAATAAAGTTCGATATTTTATGCTTATATTCATGAAATAGAATGACTTAGCAACAATTTAACAATAAAATTATCTCGGTTTTGATCTATAAGTGCATGATACCAGCTACTTGGTTAGGGTTAGGGGTTTAGGGTTTAGGGGTATAGGGGTTAGGGTTTGGGTTTTAGGGGGTTAGGGTTTAGTGAATGTTCGAGCTATATGCCTATATTGGTGAAATAAAAAGGCGTTAGCGCAACTTAATGAAAGTATCTCCAATTTTCATCTAGAAGTGCTTGATACCTGCTTGGTTATGGTTTAGGGTCAAAGGGTTTCGTGTTTAGGGGTTTAAGGTTTATGTTTGCGTGCATTTTCAATAATTTTCAAGCTTTATGCTTAGATTCGTGGAATGGAATGGCTTTTGAAGGGAATATGCCCGAGAGGCAATAATAAAGTGGTTATTATCTTATTCCTTGTTTATGATCAATGTTTATTTCTCATGTTGTAATTGTATTAATACAGAAACGTTAATACATGTGTGTTTAATAAACAAATATAAAGTTCCTAGTTATGCCTCTCTTGTAAACTAGCTCGTTGATTAACAAGATGATCAAAGGTTTCCTGATCATGGACATTGGATGTTGTTAATAACGAGGTAACAACATTGTTGGAATGATTTGACGAACATTCATCCGAAGTATAGAATTACGATCAAAGTCATTGTGTTTATTGCTATAAAATCATACGAATTAATCCTAGTCCTTAGACCATGAGATCATGTCAATCACTAACACCGAAAGAGTATCTTTATAACATCAAACGTCATACCGTACAGGGGTGACTATAAAGGTGAGTTAAGTACTACAAAGGTGTTATGTAGAGGCTCGTGGATCAAGAGTGCCTATCCCGATGACAGATAGATATACTTTGGGCCCTCTCGGTGATACCAAATTAGTTAGCTTGCAAGATAGTGATTTGATCGCTAGAATGTTTTATCACGGGAACAAGAAAAGAGTACATGTCGGTAATGAGATCAAACTAGGTACGGAGATACCGATGATCGAATATCGGACATGTAATATATCGTGAGACAAAGGGATTTAGTTACATGCGTATAAGGTTCACACGATCACAGAAGTCATTGTTGAATGTGTGGGAGTCTGTATGGATCTCCAGGTCCAGCTGTTGATTATTGATCGAAGAGGGGTATTGATCATGTATGCATTATTCGAAAATCATAGGGTGACACACTTAAGGGATATCGACACCATTTGGAGCAAATAATATGCCAGAGAAAGAAAAAGAAAGCGCAGGAATTTATTCCACTAGACACTTGAATTGTTTCGGGTGAAATTGCTGAAACTAGTTCTGCATGTGAAATTGAATTGTTGTGAGGGGTTTTATGTGAATGTTTGTTAATTACTGTAATTAAAAAAATTCGAAATAAATAAAAGAGTTTTATTTAAATGAGAGCTTGCATTAAATTTGGTAGAAATTTAATGCATGTGAGTGGATTTTTGAGTGGAGGCATGTTTATGTGAGTGGATGCTTTTCATTTTGAGTGGGAGCTCCATCCACATGAATGTGGAAGAGGTGGGGGCAGCCACCATGGTTGTGGCGCCATGCCTCTTGGGTGCCCCTCTCCCTATAAAAGTCCCCCCTCTCCTCCTCTCACAACACACCTCCTTGCGAAGGATCTATATCCCCTTTAGAATTCCTCCATGGTCTCGGATCAGCGAGATACATGTTCCTGGAGTATTTTTCGGAAAGGATTTGTTGAGTTTTTTTCTTCACTGGAGCGAGGGCGTGGAGGTTTTTGGGGTACCTGAACGTGTGTGCGATCACGGATGCACCACTCCTTTGCGATGGTGGACTTGATTGTGTTGGACCGGCTGGACTAGATGGACTTCATCACGATCTAGAGATTGGCAAGAGATCGACTACATCACCAACGAGTTCATACTCGAAAAAGCTTTTGGTCTTCGAGGCTATGTATTCTATGGATGTATATCCACCCGTTGCTTGTATCTAGATAGATGGATCTTGGCGCTTGTAGTTCCCATCGTAGGATTTTTTTGTTTTCTATGTTGCGAACCCTACAGTGGTGTCAGAGCCGGATCTATGCGTAGATGCTTTGCACGGGTAGTACACATATGAGTATGTGGGCATTGATGGTCATGTTATTGCTTCTGATGTGTATTTTGGATATTGGTGGCATAGTGGGATGAAGCGGCCCGAAAAAACTTTACATGTCCTCGCACATGAGACCTGTTCCACGCTTGACATGCAACTAGTTTTGCATAAGTGGCTTGCGGATGTCTGCCTCTCCTACTATAGTCAATATCTAATTTACAACGAGTTGCTAATAATTTGATTATCATTGTTGTAGTTCCATGTTCGTAGGTAAGAACAGTTCTATCTTTGAAAGCCCTCAGCCACGTAAAACATGCAAAAGATAAATTAGAGGCGTCTAGTTTTTGGTTTTGCCGGGCAAGTACTATGATATGGTAGTGTTATAATTTGTAGTATGGATTGATACTATGGTAAATTATAATATGACAAAGTGTAAGTTCCATAGACCTTGGCCTTACACATATAGGAATGATAAAGATCATTCCACGATGCACAAGATAGTGATCAAGTGCAAGAACCATATCATATCACTGTAGCATATGATGTTTGTTTGCATCTTATATTGCTTGTTGGCGCTTTAATAGCATTATAATATGATCCCTCATTTAGATATCAAGATAAAAATGTGTTCTCCCTTAAGTATGCACCGGCTATGTTTTGCCGCTTGAAGACACCACGTGATGATCGGGTGTACTTGAGTCCACGATCATACATCAGGTGTAAGACAGTTTTACACACGCGAATACTAAGGTTCTTACTTGGTGAGCCTAGCATGTACAGACATGGCCTCAGAACATGGACCGGAAGGTTAAGAATGAGTCATATATGTTTTATATGATGCGCATATAGATGCTCGCCTTTGAAGCTACACCGACTCACGTGATGATCGGACTTGGTGTAGTGGATTTGGTTCATGTAATCACCAAAAATACACGAGGGATGTTGTTTTTGAGTGAGTTCATTTCTAATTTGGATTAGTCAAACTCAATTTATCATAAATTAAATCAAAGTGAATTTGCATAATTTGTTGTAGTCATTGGCATTCGTTCACCACCTCATGCTTAGTTGTAATTGAGATAATAGAACTATAGAATTCTGGATATTTACTTTACGAACTGGTATCGTATTGTTTTGAGTGTCAATCTAAAGTTTAAAGTACTATTGCAAACTTTCATAGTGGAGGTGGAAGTGGAAGTGGTAGTCAGCCTGCAAAGAGAGATATTAGTCAGGTTGAGTGTTTCAAGTGTAAGAAGATGGGGCATTATGCAAATGAGTGCCAGAGAAGAAAGTTGAAGGAACCGCCAAGCCCAACCCTTTCCAGAAGGGACAAGTAAACCACATCAATGTGGAAGAGATTTATGAGGAACCTGATGTTGTGGCTGGTAAGTTCAAACTCAATTCTGTTCCAGCACTTGTTCTTTTTTATACTGGCGCATCGCATTCATTCATATCAAGAGCATTTGTTGATAGAAATTAACTCCCGGTTGAAACTATTGGGTGTCCTATAAAAGTAAGTTCTCCTAGTGGAGAAATGATAGTGAACTCAGGATGTCATGACCTAGTCATAGAGTTTGGGAAGTATAAGTTTCCCGTTAATCTGATAATCCTAAATTCACAAGGATTGGATGTCATTTTGGGAATGGACTGGATGACTAAGTACAAGGGGGTGCTAGATTGTGCCAATCATACTGTCACACTCACAACCCTAGATAATAAAAGGATTAGATTCAAGGCTAACTTTGAATCAAAAGGGAGTAAGCTAAATTCTCTTAAGGGGGTTAGCATAGACAGTGTGCTAATTGTGAGAGAATATCCAGATGTGTTTCCAGAGGAATTACCGGGAATGCCACCAGATAGAGATGTGGAGTTTCTGATTGACTTGCTGCCAGGATCTGGACCAATAGCAAAGAGACCTTACAAGATGTCAGTTGATGAGTTGAAAGAAGTCAAGAAACAACTTGGAGAACATTTGCAGAAAGGATTTATTCAACCAAGTTCTTCATCTTGGGAAGCACCAGTTTTGTTTGTGGAATAGAAAGATAGAAGTCAAAGGTTATGCATCGATTATCGTTCACTCAATGAGGTGACTATCAAGAACAAATATCCTTTTCCCAGAATCAATGACTTGTTTGATCAGTTAGAAGGAGCCTGTGTGTTCTCAAAGATTGATCTCCGGTCAGGCTATTTTCAACTTAAGATAAGGGAACAAGACATACCTAAGACTGCTTTCACCACTAGGTATGGATTGTATGAGTACACCGTGATGCCATTTGGTTTGACCAATGCACCAGCTTACTTCATGAATATGATGAACAAGGTGTTCATGGAGTTCCTTGACAATTTTGTTGTCATTTTCATCGATGAAATTTTGATCTACTCCAAGAGAAAAGAAGAGCATGAGGTACATTTGCGTTTGATACTTGAGAAGCTTAGAGAGCATAAGTTGTATGCCAAATTCAGCAAGTGTGAATTCTGGTTGAATGAAGTTGGATTTATTGGACACATTGTGTGTATTCTCAGAATCTGCCCTATGCAAGTTTCGGCGATCCCCGCCAAACCCGCATAGAAACGATTCAAAGGTGCCCACCAAGCACTTTCGTGCGGATGGAAAACGAAGTAATATCATTACACAATAGTCCTCGATGGAACCCACATAACATATATATACAACAACGACTCAAAGAGTCAAGAATATAGATATACAATACAAAGATCCAAAACACTTTGAAAATGATAAAGCGTCCGAGTACGGACAAGATGCAAATTGAGCTAAGAGCCCTGAAGAATAACCAATGGCGTCCATAACCCTGCCCAGGACAAGCCGGAAGGGTAACCCTGCTAACGACGTCGACCTCAAAACCTGCTTAAGCAAAAGGGGTGCCGACAAAGGGCAAAGGAAAAAGAGAGCGGTCAGTACTGAGGCCAGTACACGGCGAGACTAGAATTCGGTGGTCCTCGCCTACATAGTTATGGTGGACTGAAGCGGCAGCGCATGCACTAAACAACCTATAGAGACTCGATACAACTGGCGGCTATCAGAGGGGGGTAAGAAAGACCTGTTCGGAACAAACCTGTAACTATAACCAAGCATACCCATCCTGGTATTTCCCCCTCGAGACCAAACAAGGAAGTCAACCGAGGAACTCACACAGTTGGCAGTTTTATTCATTCTGTTATAGTTGCGGCAATTACTAGTCAAATATAGATAGCATGAGTCATCCTGATATAATAAGAAGTGGGCAGTTTTGATTAACCATTCCGTTGTAGTTGTAGTACTTACTAGTCAGATACATATAGTATGAGGCATCCAAAAACCCAGCAGTTGTTGGCACTTTTATTTAGCCATTCCGTTGTAGTTGCAATACTTACTAGTCAGATACAATGGTAACAGGTGACAACCCAAACCAGCAATTGTTGGCACTTTTATTTAGCCATTCCATTATAGTAAAGTTGATTACTAGTCATTATAAAGTCAAATTTATAGCACTACTTTAGTTATAGTTGTCTATGATTGAGATATTGTGCTCCAAGTCGTCCATAACCGCGGACACGGCTTTCAGAAAGTTTTACCCTGCAGGGGGCACAAATAGAAACACACGCACGATCAACCTCGAGAAAAACCAAATGAAACCCAACGAGGCATCACGACAGAGAAATTGCAAGATTCATATAAATTTTAGGGGGCCACCCCACCAAGCTACCCGCTACGAAGTTGGCCGGCTCCGAGACGGACCCAGAGGTTTGTGACGACGGCTGTAAATGACTGGGAACCCAAAAATGTGACTAGGCTTGTCGATACCGCGAAAACGTGGCACGGGGTTCCAAAACAGTACGGGCGCTCCAAGCACAATCATAAATAAAGCAGTAAAGCATGGCATAAGTACAGGATAGTAATAAAGCCCCAAACTACTTGTGGCCCTAAGAAATAAATATGACTCAAGCTCTGGCTAGGGGGATTCATGGTCCCACACGCGGATAGTGCGAATATTCAAGTAACAGGTATCAAGTACTCGGGGTCCTACGGGACACAAGTGGACGGTTAAAAACCAAATAACATCTATTGCCCACCTGTGCCTCTACATTATTTACCTACTTCAATTTTTGTTATTAAACGGTAATTAAAGTTATAATCATTTCCAACATTAAACATAAGGCATTACTCCAACAACTCTGGAACACCAGCGGCGCGACGCAACACCTGTGCAAGCAACTACGACTCGCAAGGCTGACTATCTACCAAACAACAGGTAATAGGATGTGTCCAAGGAAATTTAATGGCTGCAAGGGATATCACGGGTACGAGATCTAGAACATTGCATCACAGATAGCAATAGATCAACAGGAGGAAATAAAGACTATAAAAGTAAGATAGGTAGAAAGGGGGAGAATGCTCGCCTGAAAACATTGCCGAAGTTTCATCCGAAGATCGGGTCGACACTCGCATCAACTCATCGGCCTAATCCATGAAGAAGCAAAGCACTAGCAGAAACACCGGATGCAATATTTAATACTACGGCAGAAGATCGGGCATAATGCATGTATGATGTATGACATGGCAAACATGCGATGCAATTAGGCAATATTAAACGGAACCGGAGTTCCGACAATTAATTAAGTGGTTTATGTTATTTAGATACCCCGCAATATAAATGTTGTCTTAACAAGCCAAAATTATATCACCGGTTCGCTACACAAATTTAAATGGAGCCAATATTAGCCTAGATTCGCCCGCATATGTCCAATTTAATTATGAGGTGAATCGGCATAATGCCCCCAAACCATAATATGAGTGCAGGCATGAATGATTTAATATGCACAAGATATATATCATATCATAAAAAATATGGGGTTCGGAAAGGGGTCACACATTGGTCGGAGATCTTGGTTCGATGTGGTTCGGATTCGGTCTCGGTCTCGGGCTCCGAGATTGGGTCTTCGATGGCCAGACTATGAAGAGGAGTACATTGAGTACTCATGGCTTTGTCCCTGGCTATTCCCATGGCCAGACTATGAAGAGGAGTACCAGGTGGATGGACCCCCAGGAAGGTTACGACAACTAGGATCATCTCCCATCGTCAGCATTGCCTGTGACCCCGAAGATGGAGCTTCACCTATGCTACCGTTATTATTACGTATTTCCGCTGCTTGAGTTGTATTAAGAACTGGATCATGAGATCCTTATTTGTGTAAGACTTTATGTATGGTTTGTAATGGATGATGATACTGTGGTATCCAATTCTGTTATGTCTCGCAAAAATGGTAATCCTGGGATTGCGATGCATGGCATAACAAGCATCTGGGATTAAAAATTCGGGTGTTGACAAGTTAGTATCAGAGCCATCCTGACCATAGGAGACCCTAGTTAGACTGGACCTTTGAATCAAAAACTTAGTTTCAAAACCAAAGGAAACGAATATTTACAAAAACTTATTCCCCTTCTTATCACCTTGATTGTTTCATAAAAATTCATGTTCCTCAAAAACTCTTGCAAAATACATAAAATTTGACACACTTGATCACTCTAATAACTTACTCATCCTATATTCTTATAGATGGACGTGAAGTATAGAAAGTTTTACTAGTTGGGGAATGGAGGAGACCTTATCTTTGAGAGGGATTTGGACCAACTTTTGGAACTTCTGGAGCCTCCGCACCCCGAGTTCTTTGGATCTCAGCTCAATGATCAAGGAGGAGAAGATCAGAAGTGGCTAATTGTTGCAAGTCTCCGAGGAAAGATTTTACCTCCCACTATAGAGGGAATTCAGTTCACCTTGCGAGAAAACAACTGGCTAGATGGACTTTCCAGGGCCATGCAGGAAGCTCTTGCCCGTCTGTGTGGGTAGAGTATCAACCAGATCAAGGGTACCCGCTTTGAGTTTTGCCCAAGGCGTGATGCAATGGGACAGCCACTGGAAGCCCCATATCACCCCGAGCTGAAGACTCAATTGGACCACCTAAGCTTCATGATGTATGATCGTCAGCAGGAGTTGGATAATTGCCGTGACTACTCCAACCATAAGTCCGCCATCATCAAGAGAAAGGATCAGACCATCGCCATGCTAGCGAAGGATCGCAAGTCTTGCCGCCGTCAGCTGGACAAGAAGGAGCGCATCATTGCTCGTCTTCGCCACCGTATCTCATCTTTGGAGGAGACCATCCATGAGAGAGACATGCAGTTGGAAGAAAGGGAGAATGCCGGAGAAGATCTTCGTGGAGACCCCTACTCCTATCTCAGCGATGATGATGATTTTTTGGAGGATCAGGCTATGGATTTCTTCACTGATGAGGATGATTTCGCCTTCATCGATGACGATGAGGATGACGACTACACCGACTCCGAGGAGTAGTAGCACTTGAGCACTAGTGTAGTGAGTAGTATTCGGTCCCACTATATCGTCGTTTCCAGAATGGTTCTTAAAACCATCTGTTTTTCTTGTTTTGTGGTGTGTGTTTGTACCGTGTGCTATGAATGAATGAATGAAAAGCAAGTTGCTAGAAAAATCTGAGTCAAAATTTAAAAACTTTTCAAACTCCCCGAACCTTTGAAATTTCCCTCTTTTCTCATGATCTATCTCAATATTTAGATGCCACGCGGAGGAAGTGGTTCATCCCCGGACCCGATGTATGCAGATCCTGCAAATGTTGGTTTCTGACCGCGAAGCTGAAAGGGCCGAATGTCAAGCCAACTTAGCCACCCTTCAACAGATAGCCCAACCTACCATTGACCATGTCTGGATAGTCTGCGAATACCCCGATGTATTTCCAGATGTTTTGCCCGGTATGCCCCCAGATTGGGATATCGAGTTTATCATTGAATTAATACCTGGAACAGGACCCATAGCCCAGAGAACATGCAGTATGAACCCGTCAGAATTAGCAGAATTGAAGAAGCAACTGGATGCCATGTTGGAAATTGGATTGATTCAACCAAGTGTGTCACCATGGAGATCACCTGTCTTGTTTGTGGACAAGAAATATGGAGGTAACCGTCTGTGTACGGATTATCGGAAGCTGAATGATGTCACTGTCAAGAACAAGTACCCATTGCCCAAGATAAAAGATTTGTTTGATCAGTTAACCGGTGCCAAAGTGTTTTCTAAGATTGATCTTAGAACAGGCTATCATCAACTCAAGATTCGTGCAGAGGATATTCCCAAGACTGCCTTTACCACCAGATATGGATTATACGAGTATACCGTCATGTCTTTTGGGTTAACCAATGCCCCCGCTTATTTCATGAATCTCATGAATAAGATTTTTAAGGACTTCCTGGATAAGTTTGTCGTTGTTTTCATTGACGACATTCTGATTTATTCCAAATCAGAAGAAGAACATGAGCTACACCTAAGGACCATTCTTGGAACCCTTAGAGAGTATCAGTTGTATGCCAAGTTTAGCAAATGTGAATTCTGGTTACATGAGGTAGGATTTCTCGGCCACATTGTCTCAGCCGGAGGAATTGCCGTTGACCCTGCAAAGGTGAAAGATGTCGAAGATTGGCAAGCCCCAACCACTCAAACCCAAGTTCGTGCATTTCTCGGATTGGCGGGATATTACCGCAAGTTCGTAGAAGGATTCTCGAGTATCGCCCGACCCATGACCCAATTGCTGAAGATGGACAAGAAGTTTGAATGGACCGACAAATGTGAAGCGAGTTTTCAAGAACTCAAGAGGAGATTGATTTCAGCTAATCATGTCGGATATCACGAAGCCCTTTGACGTGTATTGTGACGCATCCAAGATCGGTCTCGGATGTGTGCTAATGCAAGAAGGAAAAGTTATATCTTATCTATCTCGGCAACTGAAACAACATGAGAAAAATTATCCAACCCATGACCTCGAACTCGCAGCCATAGTTCTAGCCCTAAAGACATGGAGGCACTACCTGATGGGAAATCGTTGTGAGATTTATTCGGATCACAAGAGCCTAAAGTATATATTCACTCAGAAGGAGCTGAATATGAGGCAGATGAGATGGATTGAGTTAATCAAGGATTACGACCTGGACATTCACTATCACCCCGGTAAAGCCAACATGGTAGCATATGCCCTTAGCAGATTGCCGTGCCGATTGAACTCCATGATTTTGAAGGAGCAACCAAGTTTGCACAAGGGGATGGAAGATTTTCGAATGGAATTAGTAAGTGAAGGATTTTTGGCTAGCATAGAACTTCAACCCACTTTGATCAGCCAGATCAAAGAGGCGTAGAAAATAAATGCTAGTATCGACGGAATCAAGCATCGTATTGGTATAGGCAAAGTACCCGGATTCACCGAAGACGAAGAAGGAGTTCTGTGGTACAAAGGACGCCTTTGTGTACCAGCAGATTCGGAGTTGAAAGAAGTTATTTTGAAGGAAGGTCATGATACTCTTTATTCTATCCACCCGGAGGAACTAAGATGTATCAAGATTTGAAAGAGCAATTTTGGTGGCATAAGATGAAGAGAGAAATCGGAAGCTATATCGCCAAGTGTGATATATGTCAGCGAGTCAAGGCAGGACATCAAAGACCCGCTGGATTGTTGCAACCATTGCAGATTCTGGAATGGAAACGGGATTCCGTTGGAATGGACTTTATCACTGGATTGCCTACTTCTAGTAGGGGAAATGACTCTATCTGGGTTATAGTGGACAGATTGTCCAAAGTCGCCCATTTCTTACCCGTCAAGACCACCTATCAGAGTTCGAAGCTAGCGGAGTTGTACATCGCTAGAATCGTCAGTTTGCACGGAGTCCGCAAGAACATCGTATCGGATCGAGGAACTCAGTTTACCTCGAGATTCTGGAAGAAATTCCAAGAAGGTTTAGGAACCCGCCTAGATTTCAGCATCGCTTATCACCCTCAGACCGATGGACAAACAGAGCGAGTAAATCAAATACTCGAAGATATGCTGAGAGCATGTGTGTTAGAGTATGGATCTAAGTGGGAAGACTGTCTGCCGTTTGCAGAACTTTCATACAACAATAGTTATCAAGCTAGTTTAAAAATGGCCCCATTTGAATTCATGTATGGAAGAAAGTGTCAAACCCTTTGAACTGGTCGGAAGTAGGAGAGAGTCAGATTTTTGGACCCGACATGCTACGAGAAGCAGAAGAGAAGCTTCACAAGATTCGTGAGCACCTCAAGACCACCCAGTCCAGACAGAAGAGTTACGTCGACAAGAGACATAGAGACCTCGCCTTCAACATAGGAGATTTTGTGTATCTGAAAGTGTCCCCATTGAAGGGAATGCAGCGTTTCCAACTCAAAGGAAAGTTAGCCCCCAGATGTATCGGACCCTTCAAAATTTTGAACTGACGAGGAGAAGTATCGTATCAATTGGAAATACCCGAAGAGATGTCAGCCGTGCACAATGTGTTCCATATCTCATTACTTCGTAAGTGCCTCGAAGTCCCGGAGAAGACTGAAGTGTTCAAGAATATCGATCACCGGACCATAGAAATCAACGATGACCTGACCTATCCCGAAGTACCCATACGTATTTTGGAAGAAGCTTTCAGAACTGCTAGAACCCGAAGCATCAAGTTTCTCAAGATTCAGTGGAGCAACCACACAGAAGAGGAAGCTACCTGGGAGCGCGAAGATCACTTCACGACGGAGTTTCCCGATCTCTTCAAATCCTAGGTAATCTTTTTCGTCCTTTTTCAAATCTCGGGACGAGATTTTGTTTAAGGAGGGAAGGTTTGTAACATCCCAAAAATATTAAACTAGAATCATCAAACTCTAATCATCAAATTTAGGGTTAACAAAAACTTTTCTCATTAAAAATATGAAAGCATTCATATGAGTGTGCATTAGAATTTGGATTCTTTTGAATAGCCATGATTATGTGTTTCTTTGCTTATAAAATGATTCTTAGGTGAAATAAAAATCATCTAAACAATCCCCACACCTTTCCCAAAGACAAATAAATCAAAACAAACAAAACAAGTGAATGGTCATTTTGGTCAATTTAACTCCCATGCCTACTTTGGCTATCTCTAACTTTCAGAACTTGACAGAAACTTGTTTGGATCTTTGCACCCATTGATAGTACTCATAACAAGGTATCAAGGCCCACTTTGTGATCATCCAGAAACATTCAAATGCTTAATTTAAATGATAGTTCAAAATTGAATCTATAGCATATGGGAAGATCCCACTTTTTCAGAAACCACTCAAACAAGCTCAACTTTCAAAACCCAAGCATCCACAGACTCACCAGCACATGCCTAGCACACCCACCAAAAATATTTTCAAAATTCAAAACTTGAATTCGTGCGGCCATTTCATCAAACACCTTGCAGATACAAATCAAACAAAATAAAAACACTATAGTGTGCAGTGATTCTAGCCTAACTTGTTCCCTCTCTGGGCACCAATAGCCTTAGTAGATCATCTAACAACCTTAACTAATCTCTAGCACCATTGTAAGCTATCCATTGTCATCAATGGTGAACACCCCGAGAGCACCATGGTCACCCCAGTGTGGACAGCAAGCTACAAGCAGCACTAGCCTCGCCAACCTTGTCTGGGAGCAAGCTAGCACCCCACCGCCACTCACTGTCCCAGCCACAAGCGATGCCAGCCCCTGGACCACATGCACAGACCATGCCAAGCTGCTCTACAACCATGCCGAGAGCGCGCCCCGTGCGCCACACTCGACAGACGCCCACAGACCGCGCGCCGCCCTCGCCGCGTGCATACATGATCACCACCGTCCCAGCAACCCCGCATACACGCCCTTTCGCCGCCTCGCGAACCACGCGAGCTGTGCGTCATTAAATTCTCCATCGGGCACGCACAGAGCACCGCAGCGTTCCGAACAATCCGCACTGCCCCACGCCTCACCACCACGCCGTTGAGCTTCGCTAGGAAGCACAACACCGCCCCTACTGTCGCCCACGCCGATAGCCCTCTGTGTCGTCGACCACGACGAGCTTATCTTGTGCCCGTCGGTCCCCTCTCGCCACTATAAATAGAGGCCTCCCCCGCTCGAATTCTTCACACCATTCCACTCCCCTCTCACCCAGAACCGCCCCACCTCAGTCCCGGAGCAAGGCGAGCAGCGCATCACCGGAATTTGGCCGGCCAGCGATTGGAGCCGCCCCAGGAGAAGCTACCGGTACCAGGAGGTTCGTCGTCGTCGACTTCGTCGTTCGCCCGCCTCGCCGACCCTCTCCTGAACCCCGGTGAGCCCCCGACGACCCCCACCTGCCGCGTTAGGGTTCTGTCTCGCCGGCTCTGCCCGACGTGGACGATAAACCAGAGCCGTTGTATTAGAACTAGATCCAACGCACCATGTTGCCTCGTACCGCTTCGCACCCCCCGTCTCACTGACGCGTGGGGACAGGAACTTAACCAGCCCGCGTAAGAGTTGTGCGTAGCAGGCCGACCCATTAGCAGTTCCCGCGCAGCCCACTCGATTGAATTTGGATTTTTCCATTTTCATTCAAACACAGTTCTCTATCTAGTTTAAAAAATCAACCCAGCTCGATTTAGTGAACCAAATTGAATGAAACCAATTTTGTTAGAAAGGTTTTGAAATGCTTAATCCAAGCCCGTCAGACTCAAATCATGTGGATCTATGGATCAACCTTGGTAAAAATAATAAGGCAGAAGCTTTTCTGGGTTCAAACATTTTTCAAATTTAAACCATAATAGCTTTGGAGTTGATTCCAACTCTCAAAAATCACATTTGGTCATACCTTTCAGAATATATAAAAACATATTACTTACAGAAATAATGTTCAAGTAATAAAAGAATGCCACATAGGCATTTCTAATCACTTTATTTAATTAAAATAAAAGGGTTAAACCTTATTAAATTGTGACACCACTTTAAATCACATTCCCATGTACTGAGATATGTGGTGATGACATGTGTCACCATGATCCCATGTTTGGTTTGGAGAATATTAAATCTTAAGTAGTTTTCAATGAGTAGAAATTACTTTTCTAAAAATAAAATAAATTAAACCAAGCTTTAATCTTGTAATGTTAGTGATGATGCTAGATCATCTATAGGACCCTTTTGTGTGATGATTGAAAGTAGTTAAGTATTGTTTGGTGATTGTGTACCTCGTATTTATCATAGACGCTAGTACCGACCAAGGATACGAGGAGGAAGGAGGATACTACGAAGAAGAAGCCGAGGAGAACTTCAACCACTACTCTGCACAAGGCAAGTTAACACTTGCAAGATACTATACCAATGCAAGCCTTACTATATAAGTTAACCTTGCAAGCCAATACTTGCAATCTAACACTTGCAATTAGAAAGCTTATACTGATACTGATGCAAGCCTAATACTACTAGTTGATTGAGCAAGCTAACACTTGCAATTATGAGAGTTACATAACCTATGCAATGCACTAAGCATGCATGGTTAGACACATTTACCCAAACCTAGTTTTACTTACAAGCTTGCTACCTTACTTCTTTATCAAAGCTCTTACTTAGAGTTTACTTGAGTAAATTGTAGATACTAGTAAGATAATTGCAGGTTGCATAAAGAGCATAAAATTTGGCCTAAGATAGATAATCTTGATGGCACTCTAAGGCATGAGAATGTTCTTAGTTGAAACTCCACTAGTTTACCACCCCTCATTAGTACTTACCCCCATTTGTAGATGCTATTGCTAAGCATAAAACTTGATCAACTTTAGATGGGAATACTTGGTGGAAAAATGGTTATGAAAACCTTGGAATGATGGATCATTATATTGATATGTTTTGACATGTTTTTTCGAACATCAGATGATTTGGATGATGAAAATGTTGAGGCATGAGCCTTAGCCCTTTATAAAATTGATGGTTGTCTGGATGCGATACTCTTCCAATGTTACCGTACAACCACAATACCCGAGAATTGGGTAGGGCTTGACTGGAAACTTATATACCTTAGTATTGGTTCCCTCACGGCCAAGCTCTAAGCTGAGGCTACCTTGTGAAGATTGTCCACCTGTGCAGTACCCAAGATGACAGTTTGTCATGGTTGGGAGGCCAAACTCACAGGAGAGGTGCTTATACTAGGGCGTGTAATTGAAAGGTTAGGATTGATTATCCGCATACTGAGTATGGTGAATTCAGGATTTGTTCCTGACAGATGTATCGAATGTTGTGGTGAAAGTGTACAATCTCTGCAGAGTGTCAAACTATTCGAATAGCCGCATCCGCGGTTATGGACAGTTGGAGTGGCCATACTGTTTCCCCATCAGATGTTTTCAAAATGACTTGTGAAATGAATTGAGACTTTGACTTGAGCACAACAGAGTTGTGATATGAAATACAAGTTCCCACTTAGGTGTTATCAAACTTCAACTAGTTTTCTTCGTTTCTGTAACATCCCTAAATTCATATTCCAAAACTCATTCATAGCATTCTTGCATCATTCATCCATTTAGGGTTTTTCTCAAAATCACTTAGAGACAGAAGTTGAGCTATGATTTCATGTGTACAAATTCAACTCAATTGGCCATCACCCTTTGAGGTTGGATTGTTTAGGAACTTGATTGTTTGCCTCCATTGTTGGAAAGATTAGGTGTAGCATTTTAACCCAAGTTTCCAATTTAGAAATATTCTCTAAACCCTATTTCAATCATTCACAACTAGAGACAAGTCTCTATTTGTTTCAAAACCCAAGCTTGACCAGACCCTTACAAGGTAACCACTTGGTTAAATGACTGTATTTGAAACCACAGAACCCTGCAAAGATCCTCAATTTTGTTTGAATTCAAAAGGATTTGAATTCATATCAAAAATCATTCCAGAAAATAGAAATAGAAAAAGAAAAGAAGCAAACAAAAGAAAAGGGCCAGGCGCCAGGAATTTAGCCCAGCAGTGGAACAGGCCCAGCAAGCCCACCCGGGGATTTCTTTTTCTCCTCTCACGCGCGAACGCACACAACCAGTCGCTGACAGACGGACCCCACATTCACCTCGCGCACGTCGCTGACAAGCGGGCCTCTTCCACGCCAGCATCGTCTCCACCCGCACGACCAGTTCATCCCCAATCAACGCAACCGTTTTCTGTGTTTAATTCGCGGCGTCAATTCGAATCAATGGCCGAGTGATTCTCGCGCATGACCAGGCTATATAAACCCCTCTGTCCCCTCTCTCTTTTCCCCAAACCCCAAGCACAGAACGCCCCCAGGCTGCGCGCATTTCTCTCTGCAACCCCGCCGTCTCCGACGACTGCGCCGGCAAATTCCGGTGAGCCTAGAGTTTCCCTCGGTCTCGCGTTTACGCTATCATGTTCAGTGAATCTCTGTGCACCTTCTGACACCCTCTGTTTACCTTCGCATGGCCCATAGCTTCGGCAACGTCAACGACTGGCCGCCACCGTCTTCTGCACGAACTCCGGCGAGCTCTAGTGGTAAGTCCAGACCGCCCCGAACCTTGTCGTTCACGCTCGCATGTTCTCCGTGACCTTCTGCATCTAACCACACCTCCCTTTGGCATCCTAGTGATCTACAACGTCGCCTCCGACCTCGAGCAGAACCACCGCTGCCAGATCCAACTCCGGCGAGAAATCTATCGCAACCCTGAGCGCCCCTTGCCGAGCTGACCACATGTCGAGCATCCCCACATCCTCGCGGTCTCGGTGAGCATCTTCCCTATCCACCTAGCGACCTGTACCGCCGGCGCCGCCACCGTCTGGTCGTCGCCGCCGCGCACAGCCGATAAGCGCCGCCAGGTTTTGGCTCGTTGATTTGGATCGTTGGATCTGTATCGAAGCGCTAGGATAGATCCACTTAACCCCGAAGCGGTACGCAATCTGGAGCGTACGATCTGTTTAGATCCTGCGGCTGCAGAGCGCGATCCAACCGAAACGGTACGCGCCAATCACAGCGCGACGCATGGCTAGGGTTAGATCTAAAAATAGATTTAAAACCTGAAATTTGATCCAAATTCAAATGCTTATAACTTTTGATTGCCACGTTAGATTTTTACAAACTTTATACCGTTGGATTCAGTGAAACAAGGCCTTTCAGAATATCCAATTTATTTAGCATATAGTAACAGTTAAAAATGTTTTTTATTTGTAGAACAAGTTTAAGGCTATTTTAGATATAGATTTATTTTGGTAAATTATATTAGTGCCAAATAAGTTTAGTTGGCAAATTTGTGACATGTTAAAGTTTCTATAGACATGAGCATCCTTGGTAGAGTTTCCAAAATCACCATTTAGTAAAATACTTGCATGCATGCATCCATATTATTTTTGGTTGTATATAATTGTGTGTAATGGTATGCTATAATTTCTTCTGTAGATTTTGCTATTGATTGTGATTGTGAAGAGTGCTACTCTCCCCACTACCAAGGCAAGTGATATTTTCATGAATATTTCTATCCTATGTTTTGTACTAGCATTAGATATTTTGCTAAAGTATTGCATGCCATTTTTGCCTGGTGCTAAGTTGGGAAATCCTAAGTAGTGTAGAATGGTAGAATTGCTAGAAAATTTTCCTAAGTAAAGTTGTCATAACCTGATTAGTCTAGCTACTTAGCAAACAAGGGTGGTGAACATCTATACTTATTATGATAAAAATATTTCTAAGTCAAGAGACTTATGTTTTCTAATAAAACCACTAAGTCAAATGAACCTCCTGGGTAGAATGGAAAGTATGGGTTATGTTGAGTGGTTACACAAGGCCATGGACTTGGGTTGTGTATCTCACTTGTGGTAAGCCACCCAGGCACAAAGGGATTTGGAGGCCAAGTGTTGAGAAAGCTTACAGTGCAACCACTTGGCAATATGGGCGCTGCCATGATCATATAGGTTGCTAGAACTTAGTCACATGGACAGTTGGTGGTAGATGGGTTGATAGGTTGGAGCGCGTCCATTTTGACTAAGGAAAGGCTTCTGAAAGGTCCTGTCTTGGGAAACCAAGTCTGGTGGGGAAAGTGCACAACCTCTGCAGATGGAAAACCTAAGTACTTAGCCTAGTCCAAGGAAATGGACACTTTTGAGCATCAAGACATGGAAGCTACAAGAATCTCATCACTCCAACTTCTAAGTAAAATTTGTGGGTGAACAAGGGTGAAGGACCTCAATGTCTATTGGTGGTTCCTTGGGAATGTTTTGACAAAGAAAAACTTAGTGTTTTCAACTAATAGGAAAAACTTATTTTCAAGCAAAGCAAGCCAAGCTACACTTAGCCAAAATGCATATAGTAATATAGTACACTTAAAATATAATAAGGTATCACTTGCCAATACTATTCCAAAGTATTGACCCACTGTGGCTGTAACTTGTGATGTTGCAGGTTACTCCGATGATGAATAGGAGTCATGAGTCTACACTCAACATGCTTGCCTGTGGCACATGAAGATGAAGACTTATGTTTATTTACTTATTCCTTAAACTCTTGTATTAGGCCTATGGCCCTGAGTTGTAAAAGACTATGTTTAATCTCTGGAATGAATGTAATAAACGACCTTTGTATCTATGTACTTCATCTTAAACTTGGATGCTAGCATTGATCCAGGGACTAGCATTGCGATCACAGGGATCCTTTCCTTTATAAAGGAGGGGTTTAACAGATGGTATCAGAGCACTGTGTTGCCTGTAGGATTATGACCCTAGGATTGGAAAACCACTAAGGAAAAAGTTTTTCAACTACTTCTACACTTGTCTATTCTTCTCGTAAAACTTTTCTAATCTCTTTCAACTTCCTTTGTAGATGAACTCCATCAACGAAGCCGTGAAGAAGGGACCATTCATGACCATGACCTTGGAGTGTGAAACTGAGTTTCCCAATATTCTCAAGGACCTCATGGAGGCAATGGATGCACATGGTGCAGCCGTGTACAAGGGCTTTCCAGTGATGGATGAAGGAGTGGAGTATTGGTGGGTGCAACTTCACTTGTACAAAAACAAGGAAGACAGCCACAAAGAAAGGGGATTCTGCATGTACACCAACACTACAATGCACACCACATTCTTTGAGTCAGCCAGGGATGCAGCTTGGAGGACTATCAAAGAACTAAGTGCTAGAGTCAAGTGCAGAATGCTCAACCTCCAAAAGGACTTAGAGAAAGAGAAGGAGCTTACTCAAGAGTTGGAAGACACCAACCAAGAGATAAGGGGAGATGTTATAGACTTAGTGATAGAGTCAAGAGAGCAAGATTGGTGGATTGCCTCTAGGAACATTGTGTTTTCTAATAGATCCCGTGAGATTGGATTGTAAGGACACTTCGTTAGTTGGACCACCACCTATCACCTTATTTCCAAAAATGATACTTTAAAATAAGTGTGGATCCTTGATTGGTGTAATAGACTTATGTATGCATGACTTGTGTGATGATTGTGTTCCATGGATATGTGTGAATGTTGTCTTGATTTACCTTGAATTATGTTGTTCTAACATTTTCATTCTTATAAATAGATGCCTATTGCCATCAGCACTATTGAGGAGTTTCAGGTTACTCGTTTTGGTCCCCGTATCGTTGAGCTTACCACTCTGCTTGATCTTCCTCTACCCACCATCACGGTGTATCCACTCACCAAGTTCGAGAGGAAGGACCTCTGGGGCTTCAAGGTGAACCAGCCCGGACGCCAGACTGAGCCTACTACGGAGGCCATCGTCTTCAAGCTGATGCACGACGACAGGGAGAGAGGCATGGAGGTAGTCATGCAGGACCTGATAGGACGACTGTTAGGCCGTCACTCCCGACAGGTTAGGGGCACTCACTTCCACGTCTTCGGAAGACGTGATGTTGATGGAGAGTCCATCGACTTTGAGGACGACTCGAGGAGCACTGCAGAGCCGATACGTCTCTATCTTCAGGACTTAGAGACTCTTCTCAGGCACGTAGATACGGACAGGACGAACGTCATGCTAGGTAATGACGAGCTTCAGGTGCAGCTTCGCGAGAAGGACAAACTCGTTGCGCAGCAGGATGAGATGATCAAGGAAATGGAGACGAAGTTCGAGGCCCAGGACCGCAAGTTCAAGAGTCAGGAGAAACGCGTCCAGGATAGGAACAAGAAGATCCGGGACATGACCGAGGAACTAAAGTCCAAGGATTTCGAGCTAGAGCAGCAGCAGATGGTTATTGAGAGGCTTCGCTCCCAGAAGAGGGCTCTCAAGGCCAAGGTCGATTCCTTGACCACTACGATTGAGGAGAACAAGACCGCGATGGAGAACGCAGGTCTTACCTTCGTCGAGGAGGAGATTGACGCTGACGAGTAGACTTGACTACTCGTTTACCTTTCATATTCATACTTGTTATTGTGAACTTATTATTGGACCATCCGACATGTGGATGGCTTGCCACTTGTGTGTTTTACTTCATGAGCTTATTATGTGGTTGTTGAACCTTTATTCTTATGTTGCTTGTTATGTGTTTGCTTATGATGTCTTGTGCATAAAACATCTATGGGTATCTCATTCTTATCTATTTGAACAAACCACAGATGCCTCCCCGTCGCGCAAACCCCAACCCCAACAACATCACCCCGGAAATGCAACAAATGATGAATGCGCAAACACAGCTTATGAAAATGATGACAACATTCATCCAAAACCAGAATAACAACCACAACAACAACAACAACAACAACAACAACAACAATAACAACAACAACAACAACAACAACAACCCTCCGGGTTTTGATATGCTCACCAGATTTCTGCGTCTGAGGCCAGCAAAGTTTTCGGGAACAACTGATCCCATGGTAGCCAATGACTGGCTACGTTCTGTGAACAAAGACCTAGTGACCGTGGGCTGCACGGATGCTGAAAAAGTCAGGTTCGCAGCACATCTATTGGAAGGACAAGCCGCCACATGGTGGGACAACTTCCAAATCACCACTCCTATTGATGAGGTGACTTGGGCTATCTTTGAAGATGGCTTTCGCACGGCTCATATCTCATCGGGGCTAATGAGTCTGAAAAAGAAGGAGTTTCACAACCTGAAACAGCGCCACCGCAGTGTGGCAGAATACATAGAAGAGTTCAACAATCTGGCGCGCTATGCACCGGATGAGGTTGACACAGATGCCAAAAGAAAGGAAAAATTTCTGGAAGGCTTGAATGATGAGCTGAATCTGCAGTTGTCTGTGGCATATGTTCCAACTTATCAGTCTTTGTGTGATAAGGCTGCTATTTTGGAAAGTAAAATGAAGCAAGTCGAGAGTAGAAAGAGGAAACACTCCGATAAACACAGCTCGGGATCGTCTCACAAACGATCTCACTATGATGACAGTGGCAACTCAGGATCCCATAAACATGGGAAATTCAGCAAGCACAACCACAACCGTCATGACAACAAGCATCATCGCAGTCATGACAAGGACAAGTACAAGAACCACAAGGGTGGACATAAGAGCCACTATGGTGGAAATGGTAGTGGAAGTGGAGGCCAACCTCCTAAAAAGGACATCAGTCAGGTTGAGTGCTTCAAATGCAAGAAGCTGGGGCATTATGCTAATGAGTTCCCTGAGAAAAAAGTGGAAGGACCTAGCAAGCCAAAT
The DNA here is from genome assembly GCA_910589765.1 of Avena atlantica. Lineage (NCBI taxonomy): Eukaryota > Viridiplantae > Streptophyta > Magnoliopsida > Poales > Poaceae > Avena > Avena atlantica. The sequence goes on from OU342735.1 coordinate 111,293,742, forward strand.
CCTTTCCAGAAAGGACAGGTTAACCACATAAATGTGGAGGAGGTCTATGAAGAGCCTGATGCCGTTGCTGGTAAGTTCAGACTCAATTCCATTCCAGCATTTGTACTCTTTGACACCAGTGCATCTCATTCATTCATATCAAAAGCATTTGTTGATAGAAATGGGTTTGCATCTGAAAACATTGGGTGTCCAATAAAAGTTAGTTCTCCGGGAGGAGACATGATAGTAAGTCTTGGATGCCGGGACCTAGTCATAGAGTTTGGAAAACATAAGTTTCCAGTAAGCCTGATAATCCTAGATTCCCAAGGACTAGATGTAATTTTGGGAATGGATTGGATGGCTAAGTATGAAGGAATACTAGATTGTGCCAATCGTATAGTTGCACTCACAACCCCAGAAGGAAAAAGAATAAAATTCAAGTCAAACTTTGAATCCAAAGGAATTAAGCTGAATTCTCTTAAGGGGGTTAGCATGGACAGTGTGCCAATAGTATGTGAGTATCCGGATGTGTTTCCGGAAGAGTTACCAGGAATGCCACCGGATAGAGATGTGGAGTTTCTGATAGATTTGGTGCCAGGTTCAGGACCAATAGCTAAGAGACCGTACAAAATGTCAGTTGATGAACTGAAAGAGCTCAAGAAACAGTTAGGAGAACAATTAAAGAAAGGGTTTATTCAACCAAGTTCTTCATCTTGGGGAGCCCCAGTATTGTTTGTCGAGAAAAAGGATAGAACGCAAAGATTGTGTATTGACTACCGTTCTCTCAACGAGGTTACCATCAAGAACAAATATCCTTTGCCAAGAATCAACGACTTATTTGATCAGCTAGAAGGAGCATGTGTATTCTCGAAGATTGATCTCCGGTCAGGTTATTTTCAACTCAAGATAAGAGAGCAAGACATACCAAAAACAGCATTCACCACAAGGTATGGATTGTATGAGTATACTGTGATGCCTTTTGGATTAACCAACGCTCCGACATACTTCATGAATATGATGAACAAGGTGTTCATGGAATTTCTTGACAAGTTCGTTGTCGTTTTCATCGATGATATCTTGGTCTACTCCAAGAGCAAGGAAGAACATGAAAGACACTTACGCTTGATACTTGAGAAACTGAGGGAACATAAACTTTATGCCAAATTCAGCAAGTGTGAGTTCTGGTTAGAGCAAGTGTGAGTTCGTTGTCGTTTTCATGTGATGACGAAGGATGGTGTGGCAGTCGATCCTGCTAAGGTTTCAGTTGTGACAGAATGGGAATCACCCAAGAATGTAAAAGAAGTTCGTAGTTTCCTTGGCTTAGCAGGTTACTACAGAAGGTTCATTGAGAATTTCTCGAAGGTTGCTAAGCCAATGACAGAATTGCTAAAGAAGGACAAGAAATTTGCTTGGACTGAAGGTTGCGAAGTCAGTTTCCAAGAGTTGAAGAAGAGACTTGTGACAGCGCCAGTTCTATGTCTGCCAGATTTGGAAAAGGATTTCCAAGTATATTGTGATGCGTCTCATCAAGGTTTGGGTGCCGTGCTTATGCAAGATGGTAAAGTCGTAGCCTATGCTTCGAGACAACTCAAAACTCATGAAGTAAACTATCCTACTCATGATTTGGAGTTAGCCTCTGTCGTCCATGCACTCAAAACATGGAGACATTACCTTTTGGGAAAGCGTTGTGAAGTGTTCACCAATCATAAGAGTTTGAAGTATATCTTCACCTAGAAGGAAATCAACATGAGACAAAGAAGATGGCTAGAACTTATCAAGGATTACGACTTAAGTTTGCAATACCATCCCGGTAAAGCAAATGTAGTAGCGGATGCTCTAAGTCGTAAGACGTTTGTAAATGGCCTTACCAAAGGTGAATTGCCAGAAGACTTGTGTAAGCAATTCAAAGAACTCAGATTGGAGATTGTGCCAGAAGGACATCTCATGTCCTTAGATGTTCAACCCACTCTATTGGACAAAATCCGAGAAGTTCAGAAGACTGATGAGGAAATTGAAAAGATTAAGGAAAATATTAGTCTAGGGAAGGCTAAGAGTTTTCATGTTGACGAACAGGGTACTTTATGGCACGGGAAACGTATATGTGTTCCACAAGACCCAGAGTTGCGGAAACTGATCTTACAGGAAGGTCACAACTCTCCGTATTCTATTCACCCGGGAAATACCAAGATGTACATGGACATGAAGGAAAGGTTTTGGTGGAACAATCTCAAAAGGGACATCGCCGAACACATTGCTTTGTGTGATGTGTGTAGCAGAGTCAAAGCGGAGCACCAGAAACCAGCGGGTTTGCTTCAACCACTGCCTATTCCTGAATGGAAGTGGGAAAATATTGGTATGGATTTCATTACCGGATTACCAAGGACCAGGTCAGGGTATGATTCCATATGGGTAGTAGTGGATCGCCTAACTAAAGTGGCTCATTTTATACCAGTGAAGACAACCTATACAAGTGCCAAGTTAGCTAAAATCTACATGAGCAGAATTGTATGCCTTCACGGTGTACCTAAGAGTATTGTATCAGATAGAGGAACCCAGTTCACATCTCACTTTTGGAGACAGCTTCATGAATCCTTAGGAACGAGATTGGAATTCAGCACTGCTTTTCATCCTCAAACGGATGGACAAACAGAAAGGACCAACCAAATTCTTGAAGACATGTTGAGAGCCTGTGCTTTAGACTATGGAGCAAGTTGGGATGAAAGCTTGCCTTACGCAGAGTTCTCTTACAACAATAGTCATCAAGCTAGTATTGGAATGGCACCATTTGAGTTACTCTACGGAAGGAAGTGTACCACCCCATTGTTATGGAATGGTGTGGGAGAAAGAAGCTTATTTGGACCTGATCTTATCAAAGACGCCGAAGAGAAAGTCAAATTGGTTAAGGACAGATTGAAGGTAGCACAATCCCGACAGAAAAGCTACGCGGATTCTAAGCGTAGAGAAGTCACCTACGAAGTTGGGGATAGAGCTTACCTTAGAGTGTCGCCACTTCGTGGAGTGAAAAGATTTGGAGTCAAAGGAAAGTTGGCACCAAGATATGTTGGGCCATTCAAGATTCTAAGTCGCAAGGGAGAAGTTGCATATGAAGTTGAATTGCCAGAATCCCTGTCAGCAGTCCATAACGTATTTCATGTGAGTCAGCTTAAGAAATGTCACCCAGAAATGGAAGAGTCTTCTTTGAAGGATACCATACCTTTGGAAGAAGTTCAGCTAGAAAGTGATCTCACTTATGAGGAAAAGCCGGTCAAGATTCTAGAGACCGCAGAAAGAGTTACCAGGACCAAGACTATCAAGTTTTGTAAAGTGCAATGGAACGATCACTCCGAAGAGGAAGCAACATGGGAAAGAGAAGATGATCTTCGGAAAGACCACCCTCACCTATTTGCTAGCCAAACCGAATCTCGAGGGCGAGATTCATCTTAAGGGGGTTAGATTTGTAACATCCCTAAATTCATATTCCAAAACTCATTCATAGCATTCTTGCATCATTCATCCATTTAGGGTTTTTCTCAAAATCACTTAGAGACAGAAGTTGAGCTATGATTTCATGTGTACAAATTCAACTCAATTGGCCATCACCCTTTGAGGTTGGATTGTTTAGGAACTTGATTGTTTGCCTCCATTGTTGGAAAGATTAGGTGTAGCATTTTAACCCAAGTTTCCAATTTAGAAATATTCTCTAAACCCTATTTCAATCATTCACAACTAGAGACAAGTCTCTATTTGTTTCAAAACCCAAGCTTGACCAGACCCTTACAAGGTAACCACTTGGTTAAATGACTGTATTTGAAACCACAGAACCCTGCAAAGATCCTCAATTTTGTTTGAATTCAAAAGGATTTGAATTCATATCAAAAATCATTCCAGAAAATAGAAATAGAAAAAGAAAAGAAGCAAACAAAAGAAAAAGGCCAGGCGCCAGCAATTTAGCCCAGCAGTGGAACAGGCCCAGCAAGCCCACCCGGGGATTTCTTTTTCTCCTCTCACGCGCGAACGCACACAACCAGTCGCTGACAGACGGACCCCACATTCACCTCGCGCACGTCGCTGACAAGCGGGCCTCCTCCACGCCAGCATCGTCTCCACCCGCACGACCAGTTCATCCCCAATCAACGCAACCGTTTTCTGTGTTTAATTCGCGGCGTCAATTCGAATCAATGGCCGAGTGATTCTCGCGCATGACCAGGCTATATAAACCCCCTCTGTCCCCTCTCTCTTTTCCCCCAAACCCCAAGCACAGAACGCCCCCAGGCTGCACGCATTTCTCTCTGCAACCCCGCCGTCTCCGACGACTGCGCCGGCAAATTACGGTGAGCCTAGAGTTTCCCTCGGTCTCGCGTTTACGCTATCATGTTCAATGAATCTCTGTGCACCTTCTGACACCCTCCGTTTACCTTCGCATGGACCATAGCTTCGGCAACGTCAACGACTGGCCGCCACCGTCTTCTGCACGAACTCCGGCGAGCTCTAGTGGTAAGTCCAGACCGCCCCGAACCTTGTCGTTCACGCTCGCATGTTCTCCGTGACCTTCCGCATCTAACCACACCTCCCTTTGGCATCCTAGTGATCTACAACGTCGCCTCCGACCTCGAGCAGAACCACCGCTGCCAGATCCAACTCCGGCGAGAAATCTATCGCAACCCTGAGCGCCCCTTGCCGAGCTGACCACACGTCGAGCATCCCCACATCCTCGCGGTCTCGGTGAGCATCTTCCCTATCCACCTAGCGACCTGTACCGCCGGCGCCGCCACCGTCTGGTCATCGCCGTCGCGCACAGCCGATAAGCGCCGCCAGGTTTTGGCTCGTTGATTTGGATCGTTGGATCTGTATCGAAGCGCTAGGATAAGATCCACTTAACCCCGAAGCGGTACGCGATCTGGAGCGTACGATCTGTTTAGATCCTGCGGCTGCAGAGCGCGATCCAACCGAAACGGTACGCGCCAATCACAGCGCGACGCGTGGCTAGGGTTAGATCTAAAAATAGATTTAAAACCTGAAATTTGATCCAAATTCAAATGCTTATAACTTTTGATTGCCACGTTAGATTTTTACAAACTTTATACCGTTGGATTCAGTGAAACAAGGCCTTTCAGAATATCCAATTTATTTAGCATATAGTAACAGTTAAAAATGTTTTTTATTTGTAGAACAAGTTTAAGGCTATTTTAGATATAGATTTATTTTGGTAAATTATATTAGTGCCAAATAAGTTTAGTTGGCAAATTTGTGACATGTTAAAGTTTCTATAGACATGAGCATCCTTGGTAGAGTTTCCAAAATCACCATTTAGTAAAATACTTGCATGCATGCATCCATATTATTTTTGGTTGTATATAATTGTGTGTAATGGTATGCTATAATTTCTTCTGTAGATTTTGCTAGTGATTGTGATTGTGAAGAGTGCTACTCTCCCCACTACCAAGGCAAGTGATATTTTCATGAATATTTCTATCCTATGTTTTGTACTAGCATTAGATATTTTGCTAAAGTATTGCATGCCATTTTTGCCTGGTGCTAAGTTGGGAAATCCTAAGTAGTGTAGAATGGTAGAATTGCTAGAGAATTTTCCTAAGTAAAGTTGTCATAACCTGCTTAGTTTAGCTACTTAGCAAACAAGGGTGGCGAACATCTATACTTATTATGATAAAAATATTTCTAAGTCAAGAGACTTATGTTTTCTAATAAAACCACTAAGTCAAATGAACCTCCTGGGTGGAATGGAAAGTATGGGTTATGTTGAGTGGTTACACAAGGCCATGGACTTGGGTTGTGTATCTCACTTGTGGTAAGCCACCCAGGCACAAAGGGATTTGGAGGCCAAGTGTTGAGAAAGCTTACAGTGCAACCACTTGGCAATATGGGCGCTGCCATGATCATATAGGTTGCTAGAACTTAGTCACATGGACAGTTGGTGGTAGATGGGTTGATAGGTTGGAGCGCGTCCATTTTGACTAAGGAAAGGCTTCTGAAAGGTCCTGTCTTGGGAAACCAAGTCTGGTGGGGAAAGTGCACAACCTCTGCAGATGGAAAACCTAAGTACTTAGCCTAGTCCAAGGAAATGGACATTTTTGAGCATCAAGACATGGAAGCTACAAGAATCTCATCACTCCAACTTCTAAGTAAAATTTGTGGGTGAACAAGGGTGAAGGACCACAATGTCTATTGGTGGTTCCTTGGGAATGTTTTGACAAAGAAAAACTTAGTGTTTTCAACTAATAGGAAAAACTTATTTTCAAGCAAAGCAAGCCAAGCTACACTTAGCCAAAATGCATATAGTAATATAGTCCACTTAAAATATAATAAGGTATCACTTGCCAATACTATTCCAAAGTATTGACCCACTGTGGCTGTAACTTGTGATGTTGCAGGTTACTCCGATGATGAATAGGAGTCATGAGTCTACACTCAACATGCTTGCCTGTGGCACATGAAGATGAAGACTTATGTTTATTTACTTATTCCTTAAACTCTTGTATTAGGCCTATGGCCCTGAGTTGTAAAAGACTATGTTTAATCTCTGGAATGAATGTAATAAACGACCTTTGTATCTGTGTACTTCATCTTAAACTGTGGATGCTAGCATTGATCCAGGGACTAGCATTGCGATCACAGGGATCCTTTCCTTTATAAAGGAGGGGTTTAACAGTTTCTAAACTTAGTAGAGGTAAATCTGGCTTTTTGCAAAACAACCCTAAAGCTTAGTGTCCTACTACCAAAACCCCCTTCAGTTGTTAGTATTAGTTTGCGAGTACTTAAAGAGTACTCATGGCTTTGTCCATGGCTATTCCCATGGCCAGATTATGAAGAGGAGTACCAGGAGGATGGACCCAGGAAGGTTACGACAACTAGGATCATCTCCCATCGTCAGCATTGCCTGTGACCCCGAATATGGAGCTTCTCCTATGCTACCGTTATTATTATGTATTTCCGCTGCTTGAGTTTTATTAAGAACTGGATCATGAGATCCTTATTTGTGTAAGACCTTATGTATGGTTTGTAATGGATGATGTACTGTGGTATCCAATTCTGTTATGTCTCGCAAAAATGGTAATCCTGGGATTGCGATGTATGGCATAACAGGCATCTGGGATTAAAAATCCGGGTGTTGAAAATATCCATTGGATCCACGCAAACACAACATGCATGATTACAAATAGATTAGATCTTGATCATGAACGGAGCTCACAAGGTCTATACCTGAAAGCACAAAGGAGGAGATACAACCATGGTGGCGGGAAGAACTTCAGATCCCCTCGATCTAGGGACGATGGTGGCGGCGGCTACAGACTGTTTCGTGGATTTCTGATCGGGTACTCAGGGTTTCTGCATCGGGGGCTTCTTATAGGCGAAGGGGCGAGACCGGGAGGAGTCCATGGCCACCAAACCCTAGCCAGGCGTGAGCCCACCTATGGCCGCGCCTGGGGGGGTGGCCCCTCTGGCCGGCCCCTCCGGCTCTCCTCTGGACTTCTTATTCCCCACGGAAAGTAATTGACTTTGTCCTTCGTCCCATCCAATTCCGAGAATATTTATTTACTAACTTTTCTGAAACTAAAAACAACAGAAAATAGGCATCTAGCACTGTTGCAACTTGTTAATAGGTTAGTACCAGAAAACATGTAAAAAGCACCTCAAAGTGTGGACAAGTAAAGCAAAGTAGATACTAAACAAGCATGGATCATCAAAAATTATAGATACGTTTCGAACGTATCATGAGACAGGGGGTGCCTAAGCGGTATGGGATGGTTTTGACCGTAGGATTAGATACAAGATCAATGGCTCACGACCATCGTCCTCATCGGAACAGGACATGACGGGGACGAACCCTAGCACGGCCAATGAGGGTCGATGGAGGCTCACCGGAGCTCTAGCGAGGGTCGGCGACGGGGGCGAATGGGGTTGTCGATGACGGCGGTTCTCCTAGTACTGGCGGCTTCTCCTGTGGTGGCCTAAATCGACAGCGCCCTTCTCCTCTAGTAGCGACGGGCTCTGACCAAATTTCGACAACCTGGTGCTCGCCTTGCTCTGGGAAGAAGTAGGGGAGGATCAGTGCGGAGTGGTGAGTGTTGGAGTGTGGAGAAATGGTGCGGGGGATGCCTCCTTTTATAGGAGAGCGAGAGGGGAAGTGCGGTGTGGGCAAAGGTCGACGGAGGCGATGGTACAGAAAGCTAACGACATGGTTCGGGGGATAGGACGGTGCGCGGTTTCCTGGCGATGCTCAAGGAGTTAATGGCGTGGCAAAGGGACGTCAAGAACGTTCGGAACGCGTTGGTGCTTTCAGCGGCATCGACGGCGGTTTTGACGATGCACAGTGGCTACGGGTCGCGCGGCGGCAAATGGGGATGTCTGGGAGGTTCCTATGGTCATGGTGATCGCAGGAACGGGCGGCGAAGGCGAGGCGCGGCATGTTTGAGCGTGTCGGGCGCGGCGCTCTGCGTGCTCTCGGCATGGCAGAGACAAACTGGGCGCGGTGCATTCTCTGTGGTCCACGGCTTGACAGTTCTCGAGGGCTGGACAACGGGTGGCGGTGGATGTTAGGCTGCCTCCTGGACATGGTGGCTAGGCGCAGCGATGGCTCCTTCTAGCTTGCCATGGTCGGCTGGCAAGGGGTGGCTTGGGCATGCACGACATGGTGCAAAGGTTAGGGTTCTAGCTTGTGTCAATGCAGTGTGGCATTGGGGGACAAGGGTTAGCAAAGGGAGACAATGGTTTCAATGATCACTGCTCAAAACAGTGAAAGTTTGGCCAATTTGATTTGTGTCTGCCAAGTGTTTGATGAACTGGTCGAAAGAAATTTATATTTGAATTTTTGGATGAAACTTGGTGAGTGTACTGGGCACATACTTGGTAGTCTCTGGTTGCTTGGATTTATCAAGGTGAACTGGTTTGAGTGGTTTTTTGGGAAATGGTAATCTTACCACATGAACTAGATTCAATTTTGAATTGTCCTTGGCATAGGTTTGTAAATTTTTTCTGTTGGTTTGCAAGGTGGTCTTGAGTTCACTTTTACTTGTTCTAGCAAGGGGTGAAAAGAATTGGATTTGTTTCTGTTAGAAATCTTGGACTAGAAACACTCAAAGTGGTCTAGTGGTTAACTTTGGTCAAAATGACCATTAGCTCAAATGATTTATATTTGAATTTCTCTTCATTTGATTCTGATTGCAAATGATTTAGATGATGTTGTTTTCATCTTTAAACCAATCCTTTCCATTCCTAACAACAAAACAAGTCATGGCAAGCATTCATGCATTCATCACATACACACATACATTCATATAGATTTAATTTACAAAAGTTTTTGTTAACCCTAAATTTGGGTGATTGGAACTTGATAACCTTGATTAATATTTTTGGGATGTTACAAACCTTCCCCCCTTAAACAAAATCTCATCCCGAGATTTGATAAAAAGAGAAAACTAGGATTTAAAGAGATCAGGAAACTCAGTCCTAATGTAATCTTCTCGCTCCCAAGTAGCTTCTTCTTCAGTGTGGTTACTCCACTGGATCTTGAGAAACTTGATACTCCGGGTCCTGGTGGTTCTAAAGGCTTCCTCCAAAATACGAATTGGTACTTCAGGATATGTTAGGTCATTGTTGATCTCTATAGTTCTGTGATCGATATTCTTGAAAACTTCGGTCTTCTTCGGTACTTCTAGGCATTTGCGAAGTAACGAGATATGAAATACATTATGCACAGATGACATCTCCTTTGGCAGTTCCAGTTGATACGACATTTCTCCTCGATGATTCAAAATCTTGAAGGGTTCGATATATCTGGGGGCAAGCTTCCCTTTGAGTTGGAAATGTTGCATTCCTTTCAAGGGTGATACTTTGAGATACACAAAATTTCCGATGTTGAAGGCTAGGTCTCGACGTCTCTTGTCGGCATAACTCTTCTATATGGATTGGGCGGTCTTGAGGTGCTCACGAATCTTGTGAACTTTCTCTTCGGCTTCTCATAGGATGTCGGGTCCGAAAATCTAACTCTCTCCTACTTGCGACCAATTCAAAGGGGTACGACACTTCCTTCCATACATGAATTCAAATCGGTACATCTGCAATCTGGCTTGGTAACTATTGTTGTATGAAAATTCTGTGAAAGGCAGATAGTCTTCCCATTTAGATCCATATTCTAACACACAAGCTCTCAACATATCTTCGAGTATTTAGTTTACTCGCTCCATTTGTCCATTAGTCTATGGGTGATAAGTTGTGCTGAAATCCAGTCTTGTTCCTAATACTTCTTGGACTTTCTTCCAAAACCTCGAGGTAAACTGGGTTCCTCAATTTGACACGATGTTCTTGGGGAATCCATGCAAACTGACTATCCTAGCGAGGTACAATTCTGCTAGCTTTGAACAATGATAAGTGGTCTTGACTGGTAAGAAATGAGCGACTTTGGACAGTATATCCACTATGACCCAGATATAGTCATTTCCCTACTAGATGTAGGTAAACCGATAAAAAAATCCATTCCAACAGAATCCCATTTCCATTCTGGAATCTACAATGGTTGCAACAGTCCTGCGGGTCTCTGATGTCCCGCCTTGACTCTTTGACAGATATCACATTTGGCTATGTACCTTCCGATTTCTCTCTTCATGTTATGCCACCAAAATTGCTCCTTCAAATCCTGATACATCTTTGATCCTCCGGGGTGGATAGAATAAAGAGTGTCATGGGCTTCTTCCAAAATATCTTGTTTCAACTCTTAATCTGCTGGCACACAGATACATCCTTTGTACCACAAAACTCCTTCTTCATCTTCGGTGAATCCGGGTACTTTCCCTGTACCGATACAACGTTTGATTCCGTCGATACTAGCATTTCCTTTCTGCGCCTCCTTGATCTGACTGATCAAAGTGGGTTGAAGTTCTATGCTAGCCAAAAATCCTTCACTTACTAGCTCCATTCTGAAATCTTCCAACTCCTTGTGCAAACTTGGTTGCTCCTTCAGAATCATGGTGTTCAAGCGACACGGCAATCTGCTAAGAGCATCTGCTACCACATTGGCTTTGCTGGGGTGATAGTGAATGTCAAGGTCATAGTCCTTGATTAGCTCTATCCATCTCCGTTTCCTCATATTTAGCTCCTTCTGGGTGAAAATATACTTCATGCCCTTGTGATCCGAATAAATTTCACAATGGTTACCCATGAGGTAATGCCGCCATGTCTTCAAGGCTAAAACTATGCCTGCTAGTTCAAGGTCATGAGTAGGGTAATTCTTCTCATGTTGCTTTAGTTGTCGGGATAGATAAGATATGACTTTGCCTTCTTGCATTAACACACATCCGAGACCGATCTTGGATGCGTCACAAAACACATCAAAAAGCTTCGTGATATCCGACATAATCAAGCTTGGGGCTGAAATCAATCTCTTCTTAATCTCTTGAAAACTTTCTTCACATTTGTCAGTCCATTCAAACTTCTTATCATTCTTCAACAATTGGTTCATGGGTCTTGCGATGCTCGAGAATCCTTCTACGAACTTGCGGCAATATCCCGCTAATCCGAGAAATGCATGGACCTGGGTTTGAATGGTTGGGGCTTGCCATTCTTCCACATTCTTAACCTTGGCGGGATCGATAGCAATTCCTCTGGCCGACACAATATGTCCGAGGAATCCTACTTCCTATAACGAGAACTCACATTTGCTAAACTTGGCATACAACTGATGCTCCCTAAGGGTTCCAAGGATGGTCCTTAGGTGTAGCTCATGTTCTTCTTCTGATTTGGAATAGATCAGGATGTCATCGATGAAAACAACGAAAAACTTATCTAGGAAGTCCATAAAAATCTTATTCATGAGGTTCATGAAATATGCGGGGGCATTGGTTAATCCAAAAGACATGACAGTGTACTCATACAATCCATATCTAGTCATAAAGGCAGTCTTTGGAATATCCTCTGCGTGAATCTTGAGTTGATGATAGCCAGTTCTAAGATCAATCTTAGAAAACACTTTGGCACCGGTCAACTGGTCAAACAGATCTTCTATCTTTGGTAGTTGGTACTTGTTTTTGATGGTGGCATCATTCAACTTCCGATAATCCATGCACAAATGGTTACCTCCATCTTTCTTATCCATGAACATGACATCTGATCTCCATGCGGACGCACTTGGTTGAATCAATCCTATCTCCAACATTGCATCTAGTTGCTTCTTTAGCTCCACTAATTCAGACGGGTTCATACTATAAGGTCTCAGGGCTATGGGTCCAGTTCTAGGGATTAGTTCAATGATAAACTCGATATCTCGATCTGGGGGCATACCGGGCAATACATCTGGGAATACATCAGGGTATTCACAGACTACTCTGACTTGGTCAATGGTTGGTTGGGCTAGACTCTTGTTGCACTTGAATTGACGGGGCAAGGTTTCAGATACATGCTCTACTGATACTCCTGCGGTACTAGTCATGGTTATGGATTTCTTGGCATAGTCGATTAATCCTTTATGTTTCGACATCTAATCCATTCCTAGTACTACTTCCAGACCTTTGGTTCCAAGTACTATTAGATTAGCATAAAAATCTATGCCATGGATTCTGATAGGTATGGCCTTGCAAATTTGTCTAGCTTTGGTGGTTGAACCAGGTATTTGGACTATCATAACATGTTTCAATTTTGTTGGTTGAATCTTAGTAGTACATGCAAATTCTTCTGTAACAAACGAGTGCGATGATCCAGAATCAAACAAAACTCTTGCAAGTACTGAGTTAACAGAAAACATACCCAGCAAGACATCTGGTGCTTCCTGAGCTTCTTCAGCATTGATATGAAACAGACGGCCGTTGCTGTTGAGTGAGTTCCCTGGGGAAAATCTTCTTCCAGGCTAAACACAACGCTGCTACTGAGCTGGGGCATTCACATTGGGGGCTGATGCAAGCTTCTTTGGGAACTCATTAGAGTAGTGACCCTTGGTTCCACATTCATAACAAGTCACCTGAGACTTGTCCTTTCCTGCAATAGGCACGACATTGCTTCCAATCCTTGGGGCAGTATTGATGTTGGTGGGGTTGTTGACTTTGGGCGGTGCCCGATTGAGTTACTGGTGTTGCCTGGGTTGTTGTGGTGGTTTCTTCTGGGCCTTGGGTTTCCTCCTCCACAATTGGTATAGTTCGTACGGGTCATTGGGGTTCTATTGTTCCTTGGGGCATATCCTGCAGACAGGTTGGGGCGATACTTTGGGGTATGGTGGGCTCCTGGTTGATTCATCATTCTACGCTTGCGGTTCTCATTACCTTGATTGATCTTGCCTTCCATCTGGATTGCAGAATCCACTAAGGCTTCAAGGTCAGCAAACGGTATATTGACTAACACCGTCTGCATCTCATCATGCAGAACATTCAAGAATCTCTCCTTCTTCTTGGCCTCAGTGGTAATCTCATGAGGGGCATACCTAGACAGAGATAGGAATATTTCACGGTACTCTACCACAGTCATTCTTCCCTACTTCAGCTCCTTGAATTCATCTCTCATCCGCAGAATCAAACCTAGTGGCACATGGGTTCGGCTGAACTTAAGTTTGAATTCGTCCCAAGCCATCATCTGTCCTCCATTCATGGTGCCAACGCTATTCCACCAAGCTCTTGCATCTCCTGCCAGATAGTGGGTGGCAAATAGTATCTTATCATTGGCCTCCACTCCTGCGACTTCTAAGTTGTTCTCCATGGTTTGCAGCCAGTCATCAACATCTAATGGTTCTTCAGACTTACTAAAAATGGGTGGATTGGTGTTCTGAAAGTTCTTGAGGTTGGATCCATGGTTGTCCTGGTTTCCATTGCCTTGATGGTTATTGTCCATCTAAGCTATGTGTTGAAGGGTGGCTAGGTTGTCTTGACGTTCGGCTCTTTCAGCTTCACGGTCAAAAACCAACATTTGCATGATTTGTAGCATTGGGTCCGGGGATGAGCCGCTTCCTCCGTGAGGCATCTGAAGATTGAGATAGATCATGAGACAAGAAGGAAATTTCTAAGGTTCAGGGGTTCGTTGTTGAAAAGTTTTTAAACTTTAAGTTTGACTCAGGTTTTGCCAACTAGTAACTTGCTTTTCATTCATTCATAGCACACAATACAAACACACACCACAATAAGGAAACAGATGGTTTTAAGAACCATTATGTGAAGCTACGATATAGTGGGACCAGATACAACTCACACCTACGATAGTGCTCAAGTGGTACTACTCCTCGGAATCAGTGGCTTCATCATCATAAATGAAGGAGGAGTCATCATCATCGGTGTGAAAGTCCATAGCTTGGTCCTCCAGGAAGTCATCATCATCACTAAGGTAGGATTAGGGGTCTCCATGGATATCTTCCCCTGCATTCTCCCTTTCCTCCAGCTGCATGTCCCGCTCATGGATGGTCTCCTCCAAGTCTGACACTCTGTGACAAAGGCGAGCAATGATGTGATCCTTCTTATCACGTGTGCAGCGAAATGACTTGCACTCCCTTGCAAGGATGGCGATGGTCTGGTCCTTCTTGACTGTGATGGCATAGTTATGGTTGGCGTAGGAGCGGGCATTGTCCAACTCATTCTGCCTATCATACAGCATGAAGCTAAGAAGATCCACCTGATGCTTCAGCTCTGGGTGGTATGGCACCTCCAATGTTTGTCCCATAGCATCACGCCATGCGTAGAACTCAAAGCGGGTACCCTTGATCTGATTGATACTTTGCCCACACAGACAGGAAAGAGCTTCCTGCATAGCCCTAGCGAGTCCATCTAGCCAGTTGTTCTCTCTTAAGGTGAATTGGATTCCCTCTGAGGTGGGTGCCTCAATCTTTCCTCTAATACTTGCAACAATCATCCACTATAATTCTCCTCCTTGCTGATCGTTGAGCTGGGCTCCGAAGAACTCGGGGTGCGGGCGCTCTAGAAGTTCCAAGAGTTGGTCTAAATCGCGCTCAAAGATCAGCTCTCCTCCGTTGCCCAACTGTTAGAACTTGCTATACTTCACGTCCATCTATAAGAATGTAGGATGAGTAGGTTAGTAGAGTGATCAAGTGTGTCAAATTTTATGAAAGATTTTGCAAGAATTTTTGAAGGACATGAATTTTCCTAAAAGAATCTAAGTGATAAAAATAAGAATAGGTTTTCATAAATACTCACTTCTTTTGTTTTGAAACTAAGTTTTTGATTCAAGCATCCATTCTAACTAGGGCCTCCTATGGTCAGCATGGCTCTGATACCAACTTGTCAACACCCGAATTTTTAATCCCAGATGCCTGTTATGCCATACATCGCAATCCCAGGATTACCATTTTTGGGAGACAATACATATTGGTACCATAGTTCATCATCCATTACAAACCATAATAAAGGTCTTACAAATAAAGGATCTCATGATCCATTCTTAATACAATCAACACAGTGGAATAATATAATAACGATAGCGTGGTCAAAGCTCCATCTTCAGAGTCACAGGAAATGCTGACGATGGGAGATGATCCTAGTTGTCATAGACTTCCTGTTGTCCACCATCCTGGTAGTCCTCCACATAGTCTGGCCATAGGAATATCCAGGGACAAAGCCATGAGTACTCTTTAAGTACTCACAAACTATCACTAACAAGTAAAGTGGTTCAAGTAGGAATCCTAAGCTCTAGGTTGTTTTGCAAAAAGCAGGGTTTATCTTAACTGAGTTTAGAAGCAAAGAACATTAGTTTAATGTCTTTCAACACCTATGTGGGAACTTAGTTTTTCATGTTCACAACCCTATTGTGGTCAAGTCAAAGTCATGATTCATTTCACAAGTCATTTTGAAAACATCTGACGACGGAATAGTGTGGCCACTCCAACTGTCCATAACCACAGATGCGGCTATTCAAATAGTTTGACACTCTGCAGAGGTGATACACCTTCACCACAACATTCGATGCATCCATTAGGAACAATCCTGAATCACAATACTCAATATGAGGATAATCAATTCTAACCTTTCAATTACACACCCTAGTATAGTCACCTCTCCTATGAGTCTGGCCTCCCAACCATGACCATCTGTCATCTTGGGAACTGCACAGGTGGACAATCATCATGAGGTAGCCTCATCTCAAACCTCAGCCGCAAGGGAACCCATACTAATATATATAAACTTCTAGTCAAGCCCTACCCAAATTCGGGTATTATGGTTATACGGTAAACTTGGAATGGTATCGCATCCAAACACAACCATCAGTTTTATAAAGGGATAAGGCTTATGTCTCAACATTTTCATTATCAAATCATCCGGTGTTCCATAACACATGTCAAAACATTTCATTAGAATGACTCATCATTCTAAGGTTTTCATAATCCTTTTCACCAAGTATTCCCATCTAAAGTGATCAAGTTTTATGCTTAGCACTAGCCACTAATGTTGGGGGTAGTCACTAATGAGGTGAGCTAATCAAGTGTGACTTATCCAAATCTAATCTCATGCCTCAGTATGACATCTAGTTCTATCTAACTTAGGCCAATTTTTATGCTCTTTATGCTACCTCTAATAGCTTTCCAAAATTCACAAGTCATAAATAAAGAGATTTGATAAAGAAATAAAATAATCAAACTTGCAAGTAAAACTGGGATTTGGTATAATCAAATGCATTGCATAAGTTTGCAAAGTTCCAGCTTGCTAAGTTAACTTGTATTGTGAGGCTTTCCTTGAGTAGTGCAGTGGTTGAAGTTCTCCTCTTCTTTCTCTTCGTAGTAGTCTCTCGTCTTCGTATCCTTGGCCCGTACTAGTGTATATAAATAAATACGAGGTACACAATCACCAAATAGTACTTAACTACTTATATGTGGCACACAAGGGTTTACACTAGATGATCTAGCATCATCACAATCATCACATGAATTAAAGACTTAGTCTTATTTATTTTATTTTAGAAAAGTAATTTCTACTCATTGAAAACTACTTCAGATTTAATATTATCCAATTAAAATATGGTATCATGTTGACACATGTCATCACCACATACTTTAATATTTGGGAATGTGATTTAAAGTGGTGTCACAATTTAATAAGGTTTAACCTTTTTTTTAATTAGTTAAAGTGACTAGAAATGCCTATGGGGCATTCTTTTATTACTTGTCCATTATTACAACAAGTAAACCTAGATATTTTTATATATTCATAAAGGGCTTATCAAATTTGATTTTCGAGAGTTGGAATCAACTCAAAAGCATTTATGGTTGATTTTTGAAAAATGTTTGAATACAAAAAAGTCTCTGCCTTGTTATTTTTACCATAGGTGATCTATAATTTCAAATGGTTTTACTCCAACGGGCTTGGATTAAAATTTCTATACCTTTCTAACAAAATTAGTTTCATGCAATTTGGTTCAGTTAAACTCTATGAATTGATTTTTGAAACTACAGACAGAACTAGGGTTTTAACTAAATTGATAAATCTAAGTTTGAACTAACTGGGTCGCGCAGGAGAGCTAGATGGGCCGGCCCACTGCGCACAGCGCATGTGGGGGCTGGTTTAAGTGGTGTCCCCACTCGTCAGTGAGACAGGGGTGCCGAAGGGGTATGGGATGGTTTTGACCGTAGGATTAGATACAAGATCAACGGCTCATGACCATCGTCCTCATTGGAACATGACACGACGGGGACGAACCCTAGTATGGCCAGTGAGGGCCGAGGGAGGCTCACCGGAGCTCTGGCGAGGGTCGGCGACGGGGGCAAATGGGGTTATCGACGATGGCGGTTCTCCTGGTACTGGCGGCTTCTCCTGTAGTGGCCTGAATCAACGACGCCCTTCTCCTCCAGCAGTAGCGGGCTCCGGCCAAATTCCGGCAACCTGGTGCTCGCCTTGCTCCGGGAAGAAGTGGGGGAGGATTAGTGAGGAGTGGTGAGTGTTGGAGTATGGAGAAATGGTGCGGGGGAGGCTTCCTTTTATAGGCGAGTGAGAGGGGCAGTGCGGCGTGGGAAGAGGTCGATGGAGGCGATGGTTGTAGAGGTTCCTACCCAATATGGTAGATCCCTCCTGTGTTTTACAATGCTATTCCCTGGATCAATAGCTAGCATCCACAGTAAGATGTAATATCAAGAAACAAGGTCAAAATATAACTTTATAACCAGGAATAATTTAATTTTATTACATCATACATAGCTCATATGGCTATTACAATACATTGCAGCGGAATAAATATAGTCATGGGTCCTTCATCTTCAAAGTGCCACAGGCAGATGTTGGTTGTAGACTTTGTAGTCCTAGTCAATCAAACAATCTTCATATAATAAAACAATCAACCTGCAACATTACAAGTTACAGCCACAAGGGTCAATACATTTTGAACTTTATTGGCAAGCTTCACTTTTATGTAAATATGAGTGGATCCTATCAATACATGCATATTTGGCTAAGTAGAGTTTAGGGCTTATTTGCATAAAGCAATATATATCCTATCTTTTCAAAATGGTTTTGGTCCTTTGTCAAATCTCTTTTCCAAGTTCCTTGAACTCCTTGGTAGAAACTCAAGTGTTCAAGTCCTTGTCAAAATCCCTTGAGCTACTTGGTAATCCCCAAGTGCATCAAGTTTTTATCAAAATCTCATGAGTCCCTTGGTGACCCCAAGTACATCATGCTCTTGAGCACCTTGGTAACCCCAAGTGCAACAAGCTTAACAAAATCTCTTTGAAATCCTTGGTACCCCCAAGTGCATCAAGTTTTTATATTAGAAGTTGGAATGTCGAGATCTCCCATGGTTCAAACTTTAGTTGCTCAGTATTGTCCATAACCGGGGACATGGCTAAGTACTTAGATTTTATTAACTTCTGCAGAAGGAGTACACTTTACCCACATGACACAATCCCATCTTGTTGCCACCAGTGGCCTACTGGATTAGTGCTCACCAAGATGGAGTACTGGCAGACTGAGAGTGTGACGAAGTCTTTCCAAAAGGTCCTCCCATACATCATTGCTAGCTTGTCTTCAGCTCCCATGAAGCATTCCAGATCCCCATGTCCGGTAACTAAAGACAATGTATGGTTCTTCCTAATGTAGTTGACTAAGCCAGAGCCATAATAGCATGTGGTTGTACACGAAAGCCACAATTGGAGAAACATGTTCAATCTCTAAGTTTCCTAGGTGGTTTTCATTTGGAGCACAACACAAAGTGATTGCCATAGACATGGTTCCTTTTGTTGCCACCTTCTCCAAAGCATAAAGTGTCCACCACCTAGGTGGTTCATTGAGTCCT
This sequence comes from Avena atlantica, assembly GCA_910589765.1. Lineage (NCBI taxonomy): Eukaryota > Viridiplantae > Streptophyta > Magnoliopsida > Poales > Poaceae > Avena > Avena atlantica. The sequence goes on from OU342735.1 coordinate 111,312,933, forward strand.
TGTTTTATTATGTTAAACACAAGTTCTTTTCTCAACCTTTGTAAAATATCAACATGTATCTCTTTTCAAAAACATAGTATGGCTAAGCATGTACAACTTCATTATTTTTACTAAGGAGTGTATAGGGAATCCTATTAGGATTAGCATAGCATAAGTATAAAATATTTTCATGCATGTTTACAAAATCCACTAAGTATAATGAAAATAGTAGGTCTTTTGTATGATAGTGTAACTTGCCTTTTTGGTAGGGAATGAGGATTTACTCCTTGATCTTGCTAGTCTCACACTTTGCTAAATCCACTACAATCATTCAAACAAGCATAGTATCAAGTGACATTCCAAAGCAATATTCAAACAATATTTCACGCCCATAAAGCAATGGATTCTAAGTCTTGCATAAGTATGCAAAGGTTGGTTCTATTGCAAGGATGGTCTCTACTAGGCTTATGACTTTGTAAGGTTCCAAATTGGTCATTTACCAAAATGGCAAAGTCATTTGCAATTGAGTTTTATCCTAAGGCCATTTTAAAATCCATTCATCATTTTATGTGGTGAAAATTATTCTTTTCAAAGCAAACTTTATATTTTTCAACAAGTGAGTTGCCCTTGGCAAGGCTTGGTGTTTTGGGTCAGTAAGTTTGGTTCATAACATTTTCACAAAGTTTTCCTTGCAAAAATAATTCCATAGGAAAATCACTACTTTTACTTGGCTTAGAAAATGGCTAAATTAAATAATTCAACCTAAATTTTACCAAAATCATTTTTAATACTATGGGTTGGTTCCTAGGGTCAGTAAAGTCACACAAATCCATTTTGCAAAAAAATTTAATCCTAGAATCAATTTTAAACAATTTTTATACCCTAAACAAGTACACAAATGTTTCTGTAAATTCAAACAAGCTAACAGATACTATTTTCAAAACTAAGGCCATGGTTGGCTAGGGCTTGCTCTCCTGATTTTATTGATATAAAATTTGCCAAATTTGGACGTGTGGTTTGAAAGTTACAAGGGTTTGAAGTTTGCATTTAAATCAGATTCAAATCTGTTTTTAGTTTAAAACCTGGCCACGCGTCGTGTTTTCACTGGCCGGTACCGGTTCGGCCGGATCGGCTCTGTGGAACGTTAGATATAGTTAGATCGAGTGGCTCAGATCGAGTACCCCTTCGCGTTTAAGTCATTCTATCTCATCCACTCGATTGATATCGGACGGCTCCTATCTAACAGTCACGAACTGGCGGCGCGATAACAACGGCGAGCGGCGGAGCGACCAGTTGGCGGCGGCGCAAGCGAAACAGGAAACGAGGAAGGAGGTGAGGGTGCTTACAGTGATCGCGGTGACGCTCTGATGCTCAAAGTGCTCGTCGTTGGGCAGGGGGCGCACGGGGACGGCGGTGATTGCTCGTCGGAGACGTCGTCAGCGTCGGGCTTGCTCAGGCGTTGTTGAGGACGAGGCTACAGCGCGTATCAGGACAAACAGAAGGCAGGGTCAGATGCGTACAGTCCTGGCGAGGATGCGTGCGTGAACGAGAGTGAAAAGGGACGGATGGAAACTACCTGGGGTACTCGCCGGAGTGAGGTAGACGCGGAGGCGCGGCCAGATGTTGTCGAGGTCGGTGCTCTGGGCGCCCGCGGTTGAACAGAGGGTACTGGGAGATGCGCCAGGAAGTAGTGAGTGTGTCTGTGTGCTTGTGGAGGCAGGAGGGGCTGTGGTTCGGTCGGAATCGAAGGAGGACGGTGGTCGGAGCTGCGGCGGTGCGAGCTCAAATTGCAGCAGCCTCGGGGCAGAGTGGAGGCGTCGTCTGGGGGAAATGACAGAGGAGAGGGAGGCGCTCTTATCGTGCGTGATGGCTGGGCGAATTAACGCGGCAGTTAACGGGGATTGATGGAGCTATCAACGGGAAGAAACGGCAGCGAGGTGAGGGGAGAAGGGGTCGCGCGGGGAAGAAGGAGAACAGTGGAAAGGGGTCCAGCGGTCAGTGGGAATAGAAGAGTGGAGGAGGTCCACTTGTCAGTCTCAGTGCAGGTTTCTTTTGCGGTGTAGAAAAACGGTTCGGGAGAGGAGGTGGGCTGCGAGTTGGGCTGTTGGGCCAGATGGTGGGCTTGTCGTTTTCTCTTATTTTTTTCTTCCTGCAATCTTTTTCCATTTCTATTCTATTTCCTGATTTGAATTTCAACCAACTATTCTAGCATTCAAAATAATTCAAACACTTTCAAACATTTGTAATGTGTTTTTGGTTCTGTTTATCAACATAAACCAATTATTAATTAAGATATTATTTCATAACCTTTTATTAATTAAATAAGAGGATCCTTTATTTATTTAATATGATTTGATTTATTTAATAAACTCTTTATTTGAATTCTAAACACTTTCTTAATCAAATCAGTAGGTTTTATTTGGAAATAAAGAATACTTGAAACTTGTTTAAAACTAAAATAAAAATAACATTTTATTTTAGGGTCTATTATTAATTATAAGATTAGACCTTATTCATTTATTTCCCATAGGATTTGGTTTTATTAAAATATTTATTTTGAATCTAAAATAACCAAAACACTTCAGTAAGTTATATTTGAGAATATAAATTATTTGGTAAACTTATTTGAAATAGATAAATAGGTTTTTAGTATTTATTTAAAAATGGAAAAAAAACCTTTACTTTAATAAAATTTGGATATTAAATCCCTATTATTTTATTTAAACAATCCTTTATTCTTTTTAAATAAACCTTTGCTTCTTTATTTTAAATAAAATGTTTTTAATTCCCAAAGCTTGGCCAAGGATTAATTTGGCTTTATAACATAATCTTTATTTATAAACTTGTATTTCATTTGAAAACAAATCTTTTCATTTGATTGTTTTAAAATAATAATTTCCAATTGTTTCCTTTTATGAAATGTTTATCCTTTTAAATCCTTTTAGGCTTTTATTTAATTCAAATGGGTTTGAGGTTCCATTTTAATTCAAAAGTTTCTTCTGGCTCTGAAAATCAAACAAAGTTTTATTTTATTCATTTATTTTCACATTACAAGATTTGGAAAATCTTGGGATGTGACAGGCTACCACCCTTAAAATAAATCTCGTCCCGAGATTTGGGAAGGCTAGGGTTTCAAGCAAGTTCAAACAACTAGGGTACTACCACCCTTAAAAATTTTCAAACAAAAATTACATATTGGCCTTCTTGGGTCCTGGAAATTTCTCTAAGTTAAACTTTTGCTTTGTTCCTATGCTTGACTCATGGGCCAAGATTGAGTTTCTCCATAGGCTTGTTCAACTTGTTCTTCATCCTTTCTGGACAGTTGCTTGCATAATGTCCTGGATTCTTGCAGTTGAAGCAATGAATGTCCTTGAGTTCTTTGCGTTGTTCTTGTGGACAAGTGGCTACATAATGGCCTGGTTCTTTGCAGTTGTTGCACCACACTTGATCAATCTCTTTATTCTTCATGTTCTCTGGGCATCCACTTGAGTAGTGTCCCATTTCTTTACATCTACGACATTGTGCAAGGCTCATGTCTTGCTTTTGTTTCTTAAATTTCTTTAGTCCTTTGAAGTGGGTTGTCTTGTTAGGAGGTAGGAGTGGTCCTTTTCCTTTGGTAGACTTGGATCCTTCTTGTTTCCTTTGTTCCACCATGGCATAGATGGGACATTGGCCAGGAGTATGATCACTTCCCTCACAAAGGTAACAAGTAGCTTGATCAGTGGGGCATTGTCCAACAGGATGATCTTCTTCACAATTGGGGCATTGTCCTTCATGCTCCTTGGAAGTATGATCCTTGTCTCCACATATAGTGCAAGCTGGGGCTCCATCCAGAATAACATTCTTGTCAGCCTTGTTATCATAGACTTCTTTGGGATAGCTTTCTTCCATGCTGATCATTTGATTAGTCACCTTAAGCATCAGTTGGGATTGCTCTTCCAAAAACTTTTGGAGTGCTGGATCCTTATCACTATTGTTGACTATGAACTGAGCTGTCAGTTGGTTCAACTGGTGTTGGGTTGCTATGAGCTCTTTCATGCTGGCAGCTTGGTTGGTGTTGGTGTTATCAACCTTGGAGTCTTTTGTAGTAGTCATCTGTTTGGGTTTGAAAGAGATTAGAATAGGCAAGATATTTCTAAGGACTTGATTCTAATCATACACATCACAAATCACACAAGCAATGTGCATGCAATTACAAGCAAACATTTCACTCAAACAAGGTTCAAACACTTACTTAGGCGACAAAATATTTTTGTTACACCACATATGTTGGTGGTTTGACTTAACTAAATTATGGTGGTCCATCTATATGGTTCACTTGTGGTCTTCCTTCTTTCTTGGTTTCTTCCTCTTACATGACATCATGGTTCCTTGAGAAAAACTCCATGGTCACAATACTTCAAAGTTGTTGATGGTTTCTTCTTATTTTGCATTCCCTCAGTCTCTAAATTCTTAAGTAAGATTTCCTTGTCTCACTTGTGGTCCTTAGTAGTTTCCATGTTGGAAGTCCTTGGTGAATATGTTGAAGATGTTGAAGTCATTAGAGTTGAAGATGTTGAAGTCATTAGAGTTGAAGATGTTGAAGAAGTCCTTTGCACATGGTGTAGTCTTTGGCCTTGGGTAGGTTTTTCCATCAAGTTGAAGTAGAAGAGGTGTAGAGTTAAACCAAAATGGTTAAGGAAAGAGTTTACAAGTGTTTTTGTAAATAAGTTTTTGGAACAAATACAAATCCTATATTTCTAAGGTTTTTGTCCAATCCTAGGGTTTACAAATCCTACAGGCAACACCATGCTCTGATACCATCTGTAGAGGTTCCTACCCAATATGGTAGATCCCTCCTGTGTTTTACAATGCTAATCCCTGGATCAATAGCTAGCATCCACAGTAAGATGTAATATCAAGAAACAAGGTCAAAATATAACTTTATAACCAGGAATAATTTAATTTTATTACATCATACATAGCTCATATGGCTATTACAATACATTGCAGCGGAATAAATATAGTCATGGGTCCTTCATCTTCAAAGTGCCACAGGCAGATGTTGGTTGTAGACTTTGTAGTCCTAGTCAATCAAACAATCTTCATATAATAAAACAATCAACCTGCAACATTACAAGTTACAGCCACAAGGGTCAATACATTTTGAATTGTATTGGCAAGCTTCACTTTTATGTAAATATGAGTGGATCCTATCAATACATGCATATTTGGCTAAGTAGAGTTTAGGGCTTATTTGCATAAAGCAATATATATCCTATCTTTTCAAAATGGTTTTGGTCCTTTGTCAAATCTCTTTTCCAAGTTCCTTGAACTCCTTGGTAGAAACTCAAGTGTTCAAGTCCTTGTCAAAATCCCTTGAGCTACTTGGTAATCCCCAAGTGCATCAAGTTTTTATCAAAATCTCATGAGTCCCTTGGTGACCCCAAGTACATCATGCTCTTGAGCACCTTGGTAACCCCAAGTGCAACAAGCTTAACAAAATCTCTTTGAAATCCTTGGTACCCCCAAGTGCATCAAGTTTTTATATTAGAAGTTGGAATGTCGAGATCTCCCATGGTTCAAACTTTAGTTGCTCAGTATTGTCCATAACCGGGGACACGGCTAAGTACTTAGATTTTATTAACTTCTGCAGAAGGAGTACACTTTACCCACATGACACAATCCCATCTTGTTGCCACCAGTGGCCTACTGGATTAGTGCTCACCAAGATGGAGTACTGGCAGACTGAGAGTGTGACGAAGTCTTTCCAAAAGGTCCTCCCATACATCATTGCTAGCTTGTCTTCAGCTCCCATGAAGCATTCCAGATCCCCATGTCCGGTAACTAAAGACAATGTATGGTTCTTCCTAATGTAGTTGACTAAGCCAGAGCCATAATAGCATGTGGTTGTACACGAAAGCCACAATTGGAGAAACATGTTCAATCTCTAAGTTTCCTAGGTGGTTTTCATTTGGAGCACAACACAAAGTGATTGCCATAGACATGGTTCCTTTTGTTGCCACCTTCTCCAAAGCATAAAGTGTCCACCACCTAGGTGGTTCATTGAGTCCTTGTTTTATTATGTAAAACACAAGTTCTTTTCTCAACCTTTGTAAAATCTCAACATGTATCTCTTTTCAAAAACATAGTATGGCTAAGCATGTACAACTTCATTATTTTTACTAAGGAGTGTATAGGGAATCCTATTAGGATTAACATAGCATAAGTATAAAATATTTTCATGCATGTTTACAAAATCCACTAAGTATAATGAAAATAGTAGGTCTTTTGTATGATAGTGTAACTTGCCTTTTTGGTAGGGAATGAGGATTTACTCCTTGATCTTGCTAGTCTCACACTTTGCTAAATCCACTACAATCATTCAAACAAGCATAGTATCAAGTGACATTCCAAACCAATATTCAAACAATATTTCACGCCCACAAAGCAATGGATTCTAAGTCTTGCATAAGTATGCAAAGGTTGGTTCTATTGCAAGGATGGTCTCTACTAGGCTTATGACTTTGTAAGGTTCCAAATTGGTCATTTACCAAAATGGCAAAGTCATTTGCAATTGAGTTTTATCCTAAGGCCATTTTAAAATCCATTCATCATTTTATGAGGTGAAAATTATTCTTTTCAAAGCAAACTTTATATTTTTCAACAAGTGAGTTGCCCTTGGCAAGCTTGGTGTTTTGGGTCAGTAAGTTTGGTTCATAACATTTTCACAAAGTTTTCCTTGCAAAAATAATTCCATAGTAAAATCACTACTTTTACTTGGCTTAGAAAATGGCTAAATTAAATAATTCAACCTAAATTTTACCAAAATCATTTTTAATACTATGGGTTGGTTCCTAGGGTCAGTAAAGTCACACAAATCCATTTTGCAAAAAAATTTAATCCTAGAATCCATTTTAAACAATTTTTATACCCTAAACAAGTACACAAATGTTTTTGTAAATTCAAACAAGCTAACAGATATTATTTTCAAAACTAAGGCCATGGTTGGCTAGGGATTGCTCTCCTGATTTTATTGATATAAAATTTGTCAAATTTGGACGTGTGGTTTGAAAGTTACAAGGGTTTGAAGTTTGCATTTAAATCAGATTCAAATCTGTTTTTAGTTTAAAACGTGGCCACGCGTCGTGTTTCCACTGGCCGGTACCGGTTCGGCCGGATCGGCTCTGTGGAACGTTAGATCTAGTTAGATCGAGTGGCTCAGATCGAGTACCCCTTCGCGTTTAAGTCATTCTATCTCATCCACTCGATTGATATCGGACGGCTCCTATCTAACAGTCACGAACTGGCGGCGCGATAACAACGGCGAGCGGCGGAGCGACCAGTTGGCGGCGGCGCTAGCGAAACAGGAAACGAGGAAGGAGGTGAGGGTGCTTACAGTGATCGCGGTGACGCTCTGATGCTCAAAGTGCTCGTAGTTGGGCAGGGGGCGCACGGGGACGGCGGTGATTGCTCGTCGGAGACATCGTCAGCGTCGGGCTTGCTCAGGCGTTGTCGAGGACGAGGCTACAACGCGTATTAGGACAAACGGAAGGCAGGGTCAGATGCGTACAGTCCTGGCGAGGATGCGTGCGTGAACGAGAGTGAAAAGGGACGGATGGAAACTACCTGGGGTACTCGCCGGAGTGAGGCAGACGCGGCGGCGCGGCCAGATGTTGTCGAGGTCGGTGCTCTGGGCGCCCGCGGTTGAACAGAGGGTACTGGGAGATGCGCCAGGAAGTAGTGAGTGTGTCTGTGTGCTTGTGGAGGCAGGAGGGGGTGTGGTTCGGTCGGAATCGAAGGAGGACGGTGGTCGGAGCTGCGGCGGTGCGAGCTCAAATTGCAGCAGCCTCGGGGCAGAGTGGAGGCGTCGTCTGGGGGAAATGGCAGAGGAGAGGGAGGCGCTCTTATCGTGCGTGATGGCTGGGCGAATTAACGCGGCAGTTAACGGGGATTGATGGAGCTATCAACGGGATGAAACGGCAGCGAGGTGAGGGGAGAAGGGGTCGCGCGGGGAAGAAGGAGAACAGTGGAAAGGGGTCCAGCGGTCAGTGGGAATAGAAGAGTGGAGGAGGTCCACTTGTCAGTCTCAGTGCAGGTTTCTTTTGCGGTGTAGAAAAACGGTTCGGGAGAGGAGGTGGGCTGCGAGTTGGGCTGTTGGGCTAGATGGTGGGCTGGTCGTTTTCTCTTATTTTTTTCTTCCTGCAATCTTTTTCCATTTCTATTCTATTTCCTGATTTGAATTTCAACCAACTATTCTAGCATTCAAAATAATTCAAACACTTTCAAACATTTGTAATGTGTTTTTGGTTCTGTTTATCAACATAAACCAATTATTAATTAAGATATTATTTCATAACCTTTTATTAATTAAATAAGAGGATCCTTTATTTATTTAATATGATTTGATTTATTTAATAAACTCTTTGTTTGAATTCTAAACACTTTCTTAATCAAATCAGTAGGTTTTATTTGGAAATAAAGAATACTTGAAACTTGTTTAAAACTAAAATAAAAATAACATTTTATTTTAGGGTCTATTATTAATTATAAGATTAGACCTTATTCATTTATTTCCCATAGGATTTGGTTTTATTAAAATATTTATTTTGAATCTAAAATAACCAAAACACTTCAGTAAGTTATATTTGAGAATATAAATTATTTGGTAAACTTATTTGAAATAGATAAATAGGTTTTCAGTATTTATTTAAAAATGGAAAAAAAACCTTTACTTTAATAAATTTTGGATATTAAATCCCTATTATTTTATTTAAACAATCCTTTATTCTTTTTAAATAAACCTTTGCTTCTTTATTTTAAATAAAATGTTTTTAATTCCCAAAGCTTGGCCAAGGATTAATTTGGCTTTATAACATAATCTTTATTTATAAACTTCTATTTCATTTGAAAACAAATCTTTTCATTTGATTGTTTTAAAATAATAATTTCCAATTGTTTCCTTTTATGAAATGTTTATCCTTTTAAATCCTTTTAGGCTTTTATTTAATTCAAATGGGTTTGAGGTTCCATTTTAATTCAAAAGTTTCTTCTGGCTCTGAAAATCAAACAAAGTTTTGTTTTATTCATTTATTTTCACATTACAAGATTTGGAAAATCTTGGGATGTGACAATGGTACAGCAAGCTAACGGCATTATTCGGGGGCAAGGATGGTGCGCGGTTACTTGGTGATGCTCAAGAAGGTAATGGAGCGGCAAGGGGCGGTCGAGAACGGTCAGAACGTGTTGGTGCTCTGAGCGGCACTGACGGCGGTTTTGACAATGCACAGTGGCTATGGGTCGCGCGGCGGCGAACGGGGATGTCTGGGAGGTTCCTAGGGTCATGGTGATCGCAGGCGCGGGCGGCGAAGGCGAGGCGCGGTGTCTGCGAGCGTGTCGGGTGTGGCGCTCTGGCGTGCTCTCGCCATGGCAGAGACGAACTGTGCGTGACGCGTTCTCTGTGGTCCATGGCTTGGCAATGCTCGAGGGCTGGACAACGGGTGGCGGTGGATGTTAGGCTGCCTCCTGGACATGGTGGCTAGGCCCAGCGATGGCTCCTGCTAGCTTTCCATGGTCGGCTGGCAAGGGGTGGCTCGGGCATGCACAGCATGGTGCAAAGGGTAGGGTTCTAGATTGTGTCAATGCAGTATGGCATTGGGGGGACAAGGGTTAGCAAAGGGATATAATGGTTTGAATGATCACTTCTCAAAACAGTGAAAGTTTGGCCAATTTGATTTGTGTCTGCGAAGTGTTTGATGAAATGGCCGAAAGAAATTTATATTTGAATTTTTGGATGAAACTTGGTGAGTGTACTGGGCACATACTTGGTAGTCTCTGGTTGCTTGGATTTGTCAAGGTGAACTGGTTTGAGTGGGTTTTTGAGAAATGGTGATCTTACCATATGAACTAGATTCAATTTTGAATTGTCCTTGGCATAGGTCTGTAAATTTTTTCTATTGGTTTGCAAGGTGGGCTTGGGCTCACTTTTACTTGGTCTAGCAAGGGGTGAAAATAATTGGATTTGTTTCTTTTAGAAATCAAGGACTAGAAACACTCAAAGTGGTCTAGTGGTTAACTTTGGTCAAAATGACAATTAGCTCATATGGTTTATATTTGAATTTCTCTTCATTTGATTCTGCTTGGAAATGATTTATATGCTGTTGTTTTCATATTTAAACCAATGATTGCCATTCCTAACAATCAAACAATTCATGGGAAGCATTCATGCATTCATCACATACACATATACATTCATATAGATTTAATTAACAAAAGTATTTGTTAACCCTAAATTTGGGTGATTGGAACTTGATAACCTAGATTAATATTTTTGGGATGTTACAACGAGTAAGTGGTAGATTGCCCTTAAAGTTTTATAGTTATCGTTTGATGGTATCAAACAACGAGATTTTGAAATATTCGCTTTCTTGCTAAGCACTTGCATGTTGATAATCACTAGTCTTCAAACTTTTGAAAAAATAGATCTGCTTGACAATATGGCCTACATTGTATAAAAATTCTTAGGCTTCAAGCCAAACAACATGGTGAATACATGTCCTTATATGTACATAATACTTTATGGAAATGTTCTGATGTTTGGTAGATGGGTGCATCTTGGAATGGTGAACCATATGCTGCCAATAATGGGAGTTTCCAACTTTTAGGAGAAAAACATTTTTATATTTTCATTGTAAAAATAATGTGTTTTCCTTTAAATTAAAGAAAGTACAAATAATATGGCTCATAATACCACAAGCCCATTTTCGATACAAAGTTTGGACCATGTTTCACTTACGTTTACACCAAGTTTAACATGTTCTAGCTAAGTTCTCCCATTTAAACGAATTTAATCTATGTTCTCAATGTTAGGTGAAATTTAACCTAAAAGTATGTGGTATATTGCCCTCAAAGTTCTAAAAATAAAATCTCTTTTGATGGTAGTACCCACCAAGCATTCTATATATCGAAAACCATGGAGGTTCTTTTTGAAATATTTCTCATCTTGCTAATAATTTGCTTGTAAAAATTTCTATCCTTGTTAGGAAATCAATCAAACATCATACTATGTGTTGATGACCCCATATCGATGAATTTGCATACCGAAAAATGTGGCCATGTTTGAAAACAACCGAGAGATGAAGTAGCATCAAGAGCATGTCTCGATTGACTGGTATCTCAGGAATGATCTGAAACCGACTGTTTTCCTTGCTTAATTATTTTAGGGCCCTTTATTTCATATATATGTACCTCAATGTAATCCCCCATTTTTAGGTCCTTTATTAAAATGTACTCCCACGGCCCGTGTAAAATTCTAACCTAAAATTAAGTGGTAAAATCTAAACAAATTTAAGTTTAGTTGTCGATGAGTATGAACATTCTTATATTTAAAGACGAACGACCAAGGCCATGGCCATATCTATATCGCACTTTGTGTTGATGATCCCGTATCCAAGATTTTGCATGGCATCAAATCTGGACATATCTTGAAAACAATCGAAGAGGAAGTGGCGTGAAGAGTATGGTTCGATGAGCTGCTCTCTCAAGCAGGAGCCGAAGCCGACTGTTTTCCTTGCTTAATTACTCTAGGGCCCTCTGTGCGAAGTGTATGGATCTCGATGTCATTTTGGTTCTTTTTAGGTCTTTGAAGAAAAATGTACTCCCACCACGCGTGTAAAATTTAGCATAAAACTAAGTGGTAAGATCTAAACGAATTTAAGCGTAGTTGTCAATGAGTATAGACATTCTTGGATTTCAAGCCGAACGACCAAGGTCATGGCTATATATACATCTTACTTTATGTTGATGATCCCAAATCCAAGATTGCATGCCGACAAATCTAGCCATATTTTGAAAACAATCGAAGAGGAAGTATCATGAAGAGCTAGTATGCCTCGATCAGTTGCTCTCTCGAGAAGGAGCCAAACCCCATTTATTTTCCTTGCTTAGTCGCTGATGAAACCGATGCGTGTAATTTCCTTGCTTAATTACTTTAGGGTCCTCTGTGCTAAATGTATGGACCTAGATGTAATTTTCCTTCTTTTTAGGTCCTTTATAAAAATGTACTCCCATCGCCCATGTAAAATTGCAACCTAAAAGTAAGTGGTAAAGTCTATAAGAATTTAAGCTTAGTTGTTGATGAGTATGAACATACTTGGATTTCAAGCCGAACGACCAAGGCCATGGCGATATCTACATCGCACTTTGTGTTGATAATCCCATATCATCCAAGATTTGCCATGGCGTCAAATATGGCCATATCTTGAAAAAGATCGAAGAGGAAGTGGCATGAAGAGTATGGTTCGATGAGCTGCTCTCTCGAGAAGGAGCCGAAACCGTCAATTTTCCTTTCTTAATTACTCTAGGTCCCTCTATGCTAAGTGTATGTACCTCGATGTAATTTTGGTTATTTTTAGGTCTTTGAAGAAAAATGTACTCCCACCATGCATGTAAATTTAATATAAAAGTAAGTGGTAACATCTAAATGAATTTAAGCTTATTTGTCAATGAGTATGGACGTTCTTGGATTTCAAGCCGAATGACCAAGTTCATGGACATATCTACATCTTACTTTATGTTGATGATCCCATATCCAAGAATTTGCATGCCGGCAAATCTAGTCATATTTTGAAAACAATCGAGGAGGAAGTAGCAAGAAGAGCTAGTATGCCTCGATCAGTTGGTCTCTCGAGAAGGAGTTGAACCCGATTGTTTTACTTGCTTAGTTGTTTTAGGGTCCTTTGTGCAAACTGTATGGACCTCAATGTAATTTTCCTTTTTAGGTCCTTGATGTAAAATGTACCCCCGCTGCACGTGTACAATTTTAGCCTAAAAGTAAGTGGTAAAATCTAAACAAATTTAAGCTTAGTTGTCAATGAGTGTGAACATTCTTAGATTTCAAGCCGGACGACCATGGTCATGGCCATATCTACATCATACTTTACATTGATGATCCCATATCCAAGAATTTGTAGGCCGAGAAATCTAGCCATAGTTTGAAAACAATTGAAGAGAAAGTAACATGAAGAGTATGCCTGGTCTCTCGAGAAGAAGGATCTGAACCTGACTATTTTCCTTGGTTAATTACTTTAGGGCCATTTGTGCTAAATGTATGGACATCTATGTAATTTTCCCTTTTTTAGGTCCTCAATGTAAAATGCACTCCCACCACACGTGTAAAATTTCAACCTAAAAGTAGGTGGTAAGATCTAAATGAATTTAAGCTTAGTTGTCAATTAGTATGAACATTCTTGGATTTAAATCCGAACGAACAAGGTCATGGACATATCTACATCATACTTTATATTGATGATCCAAATATCCAAGAATTTGCATGCCGACAAATATGGCCATATTTTGAAAACAATCAAAGAGGAAATAGTATTTAGAAGAGTATTCCTCTATCAACTACTCTCTTGAGAAGGATCCAAACCCGACTGTTTTCCTTGCTTAATTATTTAGGGCCCTTTATGCTAAATGTATGGAACCTCGATGTAATTTTCCCTTTCTTTTGGTCCTTGATGTAAAATGTACTCCCATCGCACTGGTAAAATTTTAACGTAAAAGTAAGTGGTAAGATCTAAACGGATTTAATCTTTGTTTTCAATGAGTATGCATATTCTTGGATTTTAAGCCGAACGACCAAGGTCATGGCCGTATCTACATCATATACATTATATTGATGATCCCATATCCAAGAATTTGCATGCCTTGATATAATTTTAGGGTACTTTGTGCTAGATGTATTGACCTCGATGTAATTTTTCTCCTTTTTAGGTCCTTGGTGTAAAAGGTACTCCTACCACCTTTTTAAAATTCTAACCTAAAAGTAAGTGGTGGTAAAATATTTTCATGGTAAACAATATTGCCACTTGGAGTTTCCCCCTATTGAAAAAAAACTAGGAGGGAGACAGGACCGAGAGCATAGAGGATGCAGCGCGAGAGCAGAGAAAAGGAGGATTTATAGGCAGTGCGATCTCAAAGCAAAGCTATGATGAGTTCTTGACATGAGGTACACATACAGTGTGTAGTAACTACTAGTAAATGCCAGGGGGAAGGATAGTCAAAAGATCGCCATGCGCAGTACTAGTACTTCTTAAAGTGGTGTACAAGGGGTGTCCCATCGCATTGGATGCACACCATTATGATCTTTTATTTTTATTTTTGCGGGGGACACCACTATGATATGGCCAGTCTTCCTACCCCCAACTACCCCACCTCCATTCGATCCACCCTAGGAAGAGGAAGCACCAGGCAGACCCGCAGCAAGCTGGTTCGAAAGTGAGGAGTGCTTTTTTTTCTCGCGAAGGAAGTAGTAGTACTCCCTACATCCTATAGAATTTAAGCATATTTTACAATATTATGTAAAATTTGAAATACGAGTAAGTGGTAGATTGCTCTTAAAGTTCTACAATTATCTTTTGACGGTAGCCACCAACAAGATTTTTGAAAGATTTGATTTCTTGCTAAGCATTTGCATGTTGACAATCACTAGTCTTCACAACTTTTAAAAATATAGATCTGCTTGGCAATATGGCCTACATTGTATGAACATTATTAGGCTTCAAGCCAAACAACATGGTGAATATATGGCCATGTATGTACATAATACTTTATGGAATTGTTCCGATGTTTGGTAGATGGGTGCATATTGGCAAGGTGAACCATATGATGCCAATAGTGGGAGTTTCCAACTTTTAGGAAAAAAACATTTTTGTATTTTCATTGTAAAAAGAATGTGTTTTCCTTTAAATTAAAGAAAGTACGAATAATATGGCTGAGAATACTATAGGCCCATTTTCGAGACAAAGTTTGGACCATGTTTCACTTACGTTTATAGCAAGTTTACCATGTTCTTAAGCTTCCTAGCTAAGTTCGCTCAATTAAACGAATTTAAGCTCTATTCTCAATGTTAGGTGAAATTTTAACCTAAAAGTATGTGGTAGATTGCTCTCAAAGTTCTACAAATAAAATATCTTTTGACGGTAGTACCCAACAAGCATTCTATATATCAAAAACCATGGAGGTTCTTTTTGAAATATTTCACATCTTGCTAATAATTTGCATGTAAAAATTTCTGTCCTTGTTAGGAAAGCTATCAAACATCATACTTTGTGTTGATGACCCCATATCCAACAATTTGCATGCCGAAAAATGTGGCCATGCATGTTTTGAAAACAACCGAGAGATGAAGTAGCATGAAGAGCATGGCTCGATCGGCTAGTCTCTCAATAATGATCTGAACCTGAATATTTTCCTTGCCTAATTATAATAGGTCCCTTTGTGTTAGATATATGGACCTCAATGTAATTCTCCCCTTTTTAGGTCCTTGATTAAAATGTACTCCCACAACCCGTGTAAAATTCTAACCTAAAAGTAACTGGTAACATCTAAACGAATTTAAGCTTAGTTGTCGATGAGTATGAACATTCTTGGATTTCAAGCGGAACGACCAAGGCCATTGCCATATCTACATCGCACTTTGTGTTGATGATCCCATATCCAAGATTTTGCATGGCATCAAATCTAGCCATATCTTGAAAACAATCGAAGAGGAACTGGCATGAAGAGTATGGTTCGATGAGCTGCTCTCTCGAGAAGGAGCCGAACCCGACTGCTTTCCTTTCTTAATTGCTCTAGGGCCCTCTGTGCTAAGTTTATGCACCTCGACGTAATTTTGGTTCTTTTTAGGTCTTTGAAGAAAAATGTACTCCAACCTTGCGTGTAAAATTTAACCTAAAAGTAAGTGGTAAGATCTAAACAAATTTAATCTTAGTTGTCAACGAGTATGGACATTCTTGGATTTCAAGCCGAACGACCAAGGTCATGGCCATATCTACATCTTACTTTATGTTGATGACCCCATACCCAATAATTTGCATGCCGACAAATCTATCCATATTTTGAAAACAATCAAAGAGGAAGTAGCATGAAGAGATAGTATGTCTCAATCAGTTGCTCTCTTGAGAAGGAGCCGAACCAAATTGTTTTCCTTGCTTAGTTGTTTTAGTATGTCTCAATGTAATTTTCCTTTTTAGGTCCTTTATGTAAAATGTACTCCCACTGCACGTGTAGAATTTCAACCTAAAAGTAAGTGCTAAAATCTAAACAAATTTAAGCTTAGTTGTCAATGAGTGTGAACAATCTTGGATTTCTAGCAGAACAACCAAGGTCATGGCCATAACTACATTATACTTTACATTAATGATCCCATATCGAAGAATTTGTAGGCCGACAAATTTGTCCATAGTTTGAAAACAATTGAAGAGGAAGTAGCATGAAGAGTATGCCTCGATAGGCTGGTCTCTCGAGAAGAAGGATATGAACCCGACAATTTTCCTTGCATAATTAGTCTAGGGTCCTTTATGCTAAATGTATGGATCTCGATGTAATTTTCCTATTTGTAGGCCCTTGATGTAAAATATACTCCCACCGCATGTGTAAAATTTAACCGAAAAGTAAGTGGTAAGATCTAAACAAATTAAAGCATAATTGTCAACGAGTATGAACATTATTGGATTTCAAGCTGAACGACAAAGGTCATGCCCATATCTCCATCATACTCTATGTTGATGATCCCATATCCAAGAATTTGCATGCTGACAAATCTGGCCATATTTTGAAAACAATCGAAGAGGAAGTAGCATGAAGAGTATGCCTCAATCGAATGCTCTCCCGAAAAGGATCTGAACCCGATTGTTTTCCTTGCTTATGTAAGATCCCTCCATTTATAAAGGTAAGGATCCCTATGATTACAATGCTAGTCCCTGGATCAATGCTAGCATCCACAGTTTAAGATGAAGTACACAGAAACAAAGGTCATTATTACATATCATTCCAGAGACAAACATAGTCTTTTACAATCTCCATGGCCATAGGCCTAATACAAGAGTTCAAATATTGAATAAGATAAACAAGTCTTCATCTTCATGTGCCACAGGAAAGCATGTTGAGTGTAGACTCATAACCCCTAATCATCATCAGAATAACCTGCAACATCACAAGTTATAGCCACGGTGGGTCAATACATTGGAATAGTATTGGCAAGTGATACCTTAGTAAAATATTAGCATCTAGATACTACATGCGTTTGGCTAAGTGTAGCTTATGCTTGATTTGCTCAAAATAGGTTTTACCTATCAGTTGAAATCACTAAGTTTTTCTTTGACAAAACATTCCCAAGGAACCACCAATAGAAATAGGTGAGCCTTCACCCTTGTTCAACCACAAGTTTTAACTTAGAAATTTGGATGAGGAGATTCTTGTTAGCTTCCATGTCTTGATGCTCAAGTTGTCCAATATCAGGGACATGGCTAAGTACTTAGATTCTTCCATCTGCAGAGGTTGTGCACTTTCCCCACAAGACTTGATTTTCACCAAAACAGGACCTTTCAGATGCCTTCCCTTATACCAAATGGACGCGTTCCAACCTATCATCCCACTACCACCATCTGTCCAAATGGCTAAGTTATTGCAACCTATGTGATCCCGGCAGAGCCCATATTGCCATGTGGCTGCACTAGAAGCTTCTTAACATTTGGCATCTCAAATTCCTTTGTTCCTGGGTGGCTTTCCACAAGTGAGATACACAAGGTAAACCATAAAAATGGGCCTTGTGTAACCACTCAACACAAACCATTCTTTCCATTCCACCCAGGTGTTTCATTCACTTAGTTGTTTTATTAAGCAAAAACACAAGTCCACGGACTTAGAAATATTTCATAAAGCATGAGTATATAACCACCCTTGGTTACTACTAGCTAGACTAAGCATCGCAATGGTAAGCATCCTAACTTAGATAATTTTCTAACAATTCTACAACTACTAGGATTTCCCAAGCATAGCATATAGATACGTAACCAAAATATTCATGCAAGTCCTATACAAAATATTTCCAGTGCATAGTCGAAAAATATAGGAATAAAATCATGAAGCACCACTTTCCTTGGTAGTTTGGGGAGCAACAATCTTCACAATCACAATCATTATTTGCACCAAAATCTACACATAAAATAATGGCACCAAAATCACATATCCAACATATACAAACAAAAATATATGAATGCATGCAAATGCCATGTGATGATTTTCTACCCAAAGGCAAGTAAACAGTACTGAAACATACTCAAGTCCAAGATACTCAAAATAGACATTATTTGATCTTTAAAACATTTTTCTAATCATTCATATAACCTAAATAAACCTACACAAGTTTCTGCATAAACAACCATTTTTACAGAGGCAAAAACTTAAACACATTGCATAAACAGATAGGATTTTCTCTCCTGATTCCAATGATATAAAATTTGTAAAATTTCAACGTGGGAATCAAAAGATATGAATTTTACAAGTTTGAATCACTAATAGATCTAAATTCTGTTTTTAAAACAAAGAACTAGACACGCGGCGCTCTCTGATTGGCTGATACCGTTTCGCACCGGATCACACTTACGGGCCATTAGATCTAACTTAACTCGCACGGCCCAGATCTGCTCGTACCGCTTCGCTACAGGTCTATTTCTAATCGCTGGATCTAGATCCTATGGCCACGGACCAAACGACCACAGACGGGTGGCGCTAGCGGCGGCGATGCGGCGGCGCGGCTCTGTCAGAGATGTTGCCAGCGATTCAGATCGCGCGGGGAGGAGTGGAGGTGGTTACCGTGTTCGCGGGACTGTAGTGAAGCTCAAGGTGGTCGAGAGAGGAACAGGGGCGCTCAGATTTGGCTGCTATTGCTCGTCGGAGTGGAGCCTGTCGTCGGGGAAGCTCTGGCGTCGTCGGGGGCGAGGTTCTGGTGCACGCTAAGACAAACTAGAGACGTTGTTAGATGCGCACAAGCCTAGCGAACAAGTGAGTATCCAGAAGAGAGGAAGGGGTGGTCGGGAACTACCACGAGGGGTCGCCGGAGTTGCGCTGAGCTTCGGTTGCTTCCAGAGGTGGACGATGACGACGCTCTAGGATGATACAGAGAAAAAGGAAGGCATGGGAAGGTGCGCAAGGACACGCTGATCACGCTCGTATGAATCAGAGACAGGGGCGGACGGTGCTTACCGGAATCGCACGCCGGAGTGGCTCGGTACCGCGGCAGTGCAAGCGAGAGTGTGGGCAGCCTGGTGGCGGAGAGGGGGAGCTGAGTGAGGGGAAATGGTCGCAAAGGGGTGGGGGTTATGTAGGCGGAGCAGTGGCGAGAATTTCGCGAGTAGGCAATGCCAATTAAGCGCATTTGTGTCGGGGAGGAAACGGCCGCGGCGGCGCCGATCGCAGACGTGATTTGGGGACGACGAGGAGACGTGGCTGCGGGGCCCAGTGGTCCGCGAGGGGGGGTGGCGCGGGCGCGGTGAGGGAAGGCACAGAGAGAGGTGGCCCGGGTGGGCTGCTTTGCTTGCTGGGCCGAAAACGTGGCGCTAGGCCCAGTACCGATTTCTAAACTCTTTTCTTTTTCTAATTTGATTTTCTGGAATCATTTTCAAATGAAATCAAAAGCATTTGAATTCCAATCTTTTTCTGGATTTTTGTAAAGTGTAACCTTCATACTTTTGGGCATAAAACCATGTTGTCTTTCTGAACTTGCTTGGTCCTTTTTGAAAAATCAAAATAAACAGTGCCTTAGCACATGATTTGAATAGGTTTTGAAAATGGTTTAAAACCATATTTGTTTTGTAAATTTTTGTCCAAGTCTTGGCACACAACCAAACCAACTTAAGAGCAAACTAAACTTAGTTTAAAACAAATATTCCCTCAGTTGAGAGTGGCATTAGATCAATGCTTGCTCACATAAAATAATAGTACTCGGTGCTTCTGTTTTCTTGAAATGAGTTTGAAATTGATCCCTAAATGATATGCATGCATGAACGATATGCAATATTTGAAAACATGATTTTAGGGATGTTACAAATCTAACCCCCTTAAGGTGAATCTCGCCCTCGAGATTCGGGTTGGCTAGCAAATAGGTGAGGGTGGTCTTTCCGAAGATCATCTTCTCTTTCCCATGTTGCTTCTTCTTCGGAATGATGGTTCCATTGAACTTTGCAGAATTTGATAGTCTTAGTACGAGTAACTCTTTCTGCAGACTCAGGAATCTTGATAGGTTTCTCCTCGTAAGTGAGATCACTTTCCAATTTGACCTCCTCCAAAGGTATAGTATCCTTCAAAGAAGTTTCTTCCATTTCTGGATGGCATTTCTTTAGCTGACTCACATGAAACACATTGTGAACAGCAGACAATGATTCTGGCAATTCAATCTCATAAGATACTTCTCCTTTATGACTCATAATCTTGAATGGTCCAACATATCTTGGGGCCAATTTTCCTTTGACTCCAAATCTCTTCACTCCACGAAGTGGTGACACTCTAAGATAAGCTCTATCGCCCACTTCATAGGTGACTTCTCTACGCTTAGGATCTGCGTAGCTTTTCTGTCAAGACTGTGCTATTTTCAATCTGTCCTTAACTAGTTTGACTTTCTCTTCAGCCTCTTTGATTAGTTCTGGTCCGAACAAACTTCTTTCTCCCACACCATTCCATAGTAATGGGGTGGTACACTTTCTCCCATAGAGAAACTCAAATGGTGCCATCTCAATACTAGCTTGATATCTGTTATTGTAAGAGAATTCTGTGTAAGGCAGACTTTCATCCCAACTAGCTCCATAATCTAGAGCACATGCTCTCAACATGTCTTCAAGAATCTGGTTGGTCCTTTCTGTTTGTCCATTAGTCTGACGATGAAAAGCAGTGCTGAATTCCAACCTCGTTCCCAATGACTCATGTAGTTGCCTCCAAAAATGAGAAGTGAATTGAGTTCCCCTATCAGACACAATACTCTTGGGTACTCCATGCAGACATACAATCCTACTCATATAGATCTTGGCTAACTTAGGACTTGTATAGGTTGTCTTTATGGGTATGAAATGAGCCACTTTAGTTAGGCGATCCACTACTACCCAAATAGAATCATATCCTGACCTGGTCCTTGGCAATCCCGTGATGAAATCCATGCCAATCTTGTCCCACTTCCAATCAGGAATAGGTAGCAGTTGTAGCAATCCTGCTGGCTGCTGATGTTCCGCTTTCACTCTACTACATACATCACACAAAGCAATATGTTCGGCGATGTCTTTCTTGAGATTATTCCACCAAAATCTTTCCTTCATATCCATGTACATTTTGGTGTTACCCGGATGAATGGAATATGGTGAGTTGTGCGCTTCTTGTAAAATCAGTTTCCAAAGCTTCGGATCTTGTGGAACACAGATACGTTTTCCATACCATAAAGTACCCTGTTCGTCTTCATGGAATCCTTTGGCTTTTCCTTTGCCAATCTTTTCCTTAATCTCTTAAATTTCCTTACCTGTCTTTTGGGCTTCCTTGATTTTGTCCAACAAAGTGGGTTGAACATCCAATGACAAGAGATGTCCTTCAGACACAATCTCCAATCTGAGATCTCTAAATTGGGCACACAGATCATCGGGCAACTCTCCCTTAGTAAGGCCATTCACAAAAACCTTACGGCTTAGAGCATCTGCTACAACATTTGCTTTACCGGGATGGTATTACAAACTCAAGTCATAGTCCTTGATGAGTTCTAGCCATCTTCTTTGTCTCATGTTGATTTCTTTCTGGGTGAAGATATACTTCAAACTTTTGTGATCTGTGAACACTTCACATCTCTTTCCCAAAAGATAATGTCTCCATGTTTTGAGTGCATGGACAACAGAGGCTAACTCTAAATCATGAGTAGGGTAATTTACCTCATGAGTTTTGAGTTGTCTCCAGGCATAAGCCACAACTTTCCCTTCTTGCATTAGCACTGCACCTAATCCATGATGAGATGCATCACAATACACTTGAAAATCTTTCTCCAAATCTGGCAGGCATAAGACTGGTGCTTTCACTAGTCTCTTCTTCAATTCTTGGAAACTGAGTTCACATTCCTCATACCAAGCAAATTTCTTGTCTTTCTTTAGTAACTCCATCATAGGCTTAGCTATTTTGGAGAAATTCTCAATAAACCTTCTGTAGTATCCTGCCAAGCCAAGGAAACTATGAACCTCTTTTACTAACTTTGGAGATTCCCATTCAGTTATAGCTGACACTTTAGCGGGATCAACTGCTACACCATCTCCTGACACAACGTGTCCAAGAAATCCAACTTTGTTTAACCAAAATTCACACTTGCTGAATTTGGCATACAACTTATGCTCTCTAAGTTTCTCAAGTATCAAACGCAAATGTCCTTCATGCTCTTCTTTGCTCTTGGACTAGATCAAAATGTCATCGATGAAAACGACAACAAACTTATCAAGGAAATCCATGAACACCTTGTTCATCATATTCATGAAATAAGCTGGTGCATTGGTCAAACCAAATGGCATCACGGTGTATTCATACAATCCATAGCTAGTGGTGAAAGTTGTCTTAGGTATGCCTTGTTCTCTTATCTTAAGCTGAAAATATCCTAATCGGAGATCAATCTTTGAGAACACACAGGCTCCTTCTAGCTGATCAAACAAGTCATTGATTCTAAGCAAAGGGTATTTGTTCTTAATAGTTACCTCATTGAGTGAACTGTAATCTATGGATAACCTTTGACTTCTATCTTTCTTTTCCACAAACAAAACTGGTGCTCCCCAAGGTGATGAACTTGGTTGAATAAATCCTTTCTGCAACTGTTCTCCAAGTTGTTTCTTGAGTTCTTTCAACTCATCCACTGACATCTTGTACGGTCTCTTTGCTATTGGTCCAGATCCTGGTAGCAAATCAATCAGAAATTCCACATCCCTATCTGGTGGCATTCCTGGCAATTATTCCGGAAACACATCCGGATATTCACTCACAATAGGCACACTGTCAATGCTAACCCCCTTAAGAGAATTTAGCTTACTCCCTTTCGGTTCAAAGTTAGTCTTGAATCTAATCCTTTTGTTTTCCGGAGTTATGAGTGTGACCGTATGGTTGGCACAATCTAGCACTCCCTTGTGTTTGGTCATCCAGTCCATTCCCAAAATGACATCCAATCCTTGGGAATTTAGGATTATCACATTAACGGGAAACTTATACTTCCCGAACTCTATGACTAGATCATGACATCCTGAGTTCACTATCATTTCTCCGCCAGGAGAACTTACTTTTATAGGACACTCAATAGTTTCTACCGGTAGTTCATTTCTTTCAACAAATGCTCTTGATATGAATGGATGAGATGCACCAGTATCAAAGAGAACAAATGCTGGAACAGAATTGAGTTTGAACTTACCAGTAACAGCATCAGGTGCCTCATAGGTCTCTACCACATTGATGTGGTTCACCTGTCCTTTCTGGAAAGGATTGGGCTTGTTGGGTCCTTCAACTTTCTTTTCTGGGCACTCATTTGCATAATTCCCCATCTTTTTGCACTTCAAACATTCAACCTGACTAAGATCCTTCTTGACAGGCTGGCTTCCACTACCACTTACAGTTCCATTGTGGTGGTTCTTGTACCCACTCTTGTGATTCTTGTACTTGTCATTGTCATGACTACGGTGATGCTTGTTGTCATGATGACGGTTGTGGTTGTGGTTGTTTTACTTTACATGATTGTGGGATCCAGAATTTCCACTATCATCATAATGGGAATTCTTGTGAGACGATCCCGAGATGTGCTTGTCAGAGTGTTTCCTCTTCCTGCTTTCAACCTGTTTCATCTTGCTCTCCAAGATGGCAGCCTTGTCACAAAGAGACTAATAAGTGGGGACATAGGCCACAGCTAACTGCAGGTTCAATTCATCGTTCAATCCTTCAAGTAACTTCTCCTTCCTCTTGGCATCAGTGTCAACTTCATCCGGTGCATAACACGCCAGATTTTTGAACTCCTCAATATATTTATCCACGCTGCGGTGGCGCTGCTTCAAGTTGTGAAATTCCTTTTTCTTCAAACTCATCACTACGGATGAGATGTGAGCAGTACGAAAACCAGCTTCAAAGATAGCCCATGTCACATCCTCAATGGGAGTGGTGATCTGGAAGTTATCCCACCAAGTAGCTGCTGGTCCTTCCAACAAATATGCTGCAAACCTGATTTGCTCCTCATCAGTACAGCCAACAGTTACCAAATCCTTGTTCACTGAGCGTAGCCAATCATTGGCCACCATGGGATCAGTAGTTCCTGAGAACTTAGCAGGCCTCAGTCTTAAGAATCTGGTAAGCATGTCAAAACCAGGTGGATTGTTCTGATTGTTGTTGTTGTTGTTATTATTGTTGTTGTTGTTGTTGTTCTGATTCTGCATAAAGGTGGTCATCATCTGCATCAGTTGTGTCTGAGTTGTTGTCACATCCCAAGATTTTCCAAATCTTGTAATGTGAAAAATAAATAAACAAAATAAATTATTATTGAATTTTAGGGTGAAAAGAAACTTTTTTTCTTAATGGAAACTTAAAAATCCCATCTTGAACAAACTTTAATTAAAGTTTGAATCCAACAAAATCCAAATCAAGAGAAATGCATTCCTCATAAAATGCATCTGGAAATTTAACACTTGGAAATAAATCCAAACCCTAAACCCTAATGGAATAAGAATCATTTCCAAGTTATCTCCAAGCCTATGGATTTGATCCATATAAAATCTTGACAACAAAAATTTACAAATGATCAAGAAAGACAAATAGAAATATTTTAAAATCATATAAATTGGTTTCACTTAAATTGGAACCATAAATAAAATCTTATGAATTTAATAAGATGAGGAATTGTATTCCCAAAACTAATAAAGCCTTTATCTAAAATCCATGCCAAATGGTGAGCAAATAATCTTAAAGGGAATTAAAAGGATAAACAAATATTAAACAAGATTTTACAAATTGGAATCACCAAGTTTGGATCTCTAAATAAAAAGATATGGATTTTATAAAATGAAGAAAGAAATATTTAAATAAAGAAAATTCAAAAGACCAAACTAAATCTTGGCCTAATCCATAAGTAGATGGAACGTTTTTAATCCAAATCCAAATAAAATAAAAAGGGTAAAGAATTTCCAAAATAAAATAAAATGGCAATAACCATTCTATCCCTATTTTATAAGGACAAATATCTAATAAGAATAATTATAAAATTCATGAGAAAATGATAATTGGAATTTACCCAAGTGAATAAAAGTTCTTTAATCAACTTAAATAAAATAAATCTTCCAAATAAACTTTAAAGAATTAAAACTATATTTAATCCCATTGGAATTAAAACAAATAACCAATCTTAAATGATTAATGAATCATATTAAATATCCTCCAAATAATTCAAGATGAATTATTTGACACCCAAATAACCAAATAAAAACCTACTGAAAAGATTAGGAAGGTTTTTGGAAAATCAAATGGTGTTTAGAAATATCATTAAATCCTATATGATTTAAAACTAGAGCCTATTTTGAATAATTAAAAGATCCCAAAAGGAATAATATTTTGTTCCAAATTTGACTTCAGAATATATTACAAATCAATAGTTAAACCTACACAAATTTTGGCAAAGGTTTGAAATTCAAATAAGTGTTTGAATTGGTTGTTCAAAATCCAAACAGAATAAAGAAAAAGGAAAAAGAAAAACAAACAGAGAATAAAAAAAATAGGGAAGAAGCAGCCCAACCCAGCTAAACCCAGAAGGCCAAACAACCAGCCCACTCCCTCTCTCCCCGCGAGAAAACTCTTCGCACCAGTGAACTCACCGCACCCTCACTGACCGGTGGACCCCGTTCCCTCTCTTTCTCTCACGCTGCCAAGCGGACCCCACCGCCAGCTCTTTCTTCCCCACCCGCCGCTGACCACGCCCCTCACCTCGCCGGTCTTTGCAGGCAAATAACGCTCGGCTTAATTCGCATTAATGGCACAGTTAAACCTCCCCCTGACGACGCCCTCTTAACCGCCCACGTCTCCTCTCCATTTCCCCTCTGTCGCCTCACCCAAGCGTGCCCCCAGGCCACCCAATTCTTCTCTGCACCACCCTCTGTCCGACGACGCTCCGACAGCGATTCCGGCAGCCCCTCGTCTCCCTCGCCTCCTCGACCACACTCACATACTTCCCAGGCCCTAGCGCATCTCTCTGCATCCCCAGCTCGCTCGCGCGTGCCCCACATCATCGGCAGCGACCACGACTGACTACACCGCCGCCTGTTTCCAACTCCGTCGACCTCTCCCCGTAAGCTCCATCCTCCCCTTCCCCTCCTGATGATGCACTCATGATCTACAATCACATGCGCAGCTAATGCCATCCTTACTTTACCTTTTTGTGCACCGTAGCGTCTCCCTCGATGACGACCGACCGAACCCGAGGCGTAGCTCAACTCCGACGAGCGATTAAAGGCATCCTCGTGCGCCCCCTTGCCAGCCAGTACCGCCTTGAGCTTCCCCACGCCACGGTGATCACGGTTAGCCACTCCCTTTCCTCCACTACTAGGAAAATGGCTATAGGTAATCAGCACATCCGTGGCTCACATTGTTGAAGTGCCCCACGGCTAAAACAGGCGTGGCTCACCTATGGGCAGTGCCCTACTAGTAACTAGAACAACCGTGGCGCACATGACCATAGTGCGCCACAGATGTGTGTGGTCCAGGGCCCTGTTGGCCGCACGCCAAACATCCGTAGCGCACATAGGGTAGGTGCGCTACGGTTGTTAGTGTCAACCGTGGCGCACATGGAGGGGGTGCGCTACGCCTAAGTGCATGCCCCTCTCTGCTGTGAAACGGCCAGACACATCTTGTGCGCCACAGATGTATAAACTTAGTAGTAGGGCACCTTGCCCTAGTGCCCTACGCCTAACTATCCTGCACCAACTCCACACCCCCCCCCCCGCGTGGATCGCCTTTTTAGGTTTTGCAAAAAATAAAAGAAAATGATAAACACTTCAAAAAATTAAATCCTTTCATATTTAGGTAGGTAATGTGGTATAGCTTCTAGTAAAATTAACAAACATGAGTTTTGACTTTATTTGCAAAAAAAAGTCATGCCACGGTAAAAAGGCTGTAACTTTTGCATACGATATCGAAAAAATCGTATAATATACCAAAATGACGAGAACGAGATTTCGCATCCGCTCGCAACGACCTACGGTCGTTTAGAGATTTTTTAGATTTTCAAAATTCAAAAAGAGTAAAAAGTTACGATCAAAAGACCGTTTTTTCCTGTAGAAAAAAATAGAGGGTGGCTTACCCGTAGCGCACCGCCACCTAGTGCGCCACAGATAAGCTTGGGCGGGATTCAAATTTCGAATCCCCACCCCGCCCACCTTCCCTCCCCTTCTCTCCTTTTCCTTTTCCTCCCTTCTCATTTCCTTCTTCTTCTCCTCCTTCTCTTTCTCCTTCTCCTCCTCTTCCTCCTCCTTGCAGTGAACATGGTGATGGCGGCGGCCTCCTCCTTGCAGTTCCGACGACGAGACGGCGGGCTCCTTCTTCTCCTCCTCTTCCTCCTCCTCCTTGTAGTTCCGATGACGACGAGTCCTCCTCTTCTTCTTCTCCTCCTCCTCCTCCTATTCTTCTCCTTCTCCTCCTCCTCTTCTTCTCCTCCTCTTCCTCCTCTTCCTCCTCTTCTTCTTCTCCTCCTCCTCCTCTTCTTCTCCTTCTGCTCCTCCTCTTCTTCTCCTCCTCTTCCTCATCTTCCTCCTCTTCTTCTTCTCCTCCTCCTCTTCTTCTCCTCCTCTTCCTCCTATTCTCCTCCTCCTCCTTGCAGTTCCGACGACGACGACGACGACGAGGAGGCGACGACGAGGCGACGACGGCGACCTACACCGACGCGCGACGACACTGACGACGAGATCCAGATCTGCTGCTTTTTTTTGAATTTTGAAATTTATATCCGTGGCGCACAACACCTAGTGCGCCACGGTTATCGTTTCATACGCGTGGCGCACCTAGACTACTTTCCGTGGCGCACTGGCATGTGCGCCACGCCTATCTCGACACAACCGTGGCGCACCAGGTAGTGCGCCACGGCTAGGAGATAGCCGTAGCGCGAGGCCCGTGGCGCACTGCTAGTGCGCCACAGATGGCCTTCTCAGGTGCGCCACTAAAGGCCGTTTTCCTAGTAGTGCTCCCTTCCTTCCTGAAACCGCCGCGACGCCGTAGCCAGACACGACGCCGCCACCTGCCGCCGCCAACGCCGCCCGTCTCTGGCAAGCGTGCTGTGCACCGTGCGATTAGGATCCAGCGGCTAGGATAGAAACTATACGAAGGGGTAAGTAACACCTCTGTGCCATGCGATGCAACTAAAATCTAACAGCCCATATTTGCCGATCCGCGCGAAACGGTATGCTCCAATAGGAGAGCGTCGCGTGTCACAGAATCAGGTTTAAAATCTGAATTTGATCTATTAGTTGCTCAATTTTGTAAAATCTATAACTTTCAAACCACACGTCCAAATTTTGCAAACTTTATATCAATGGATTCAGAAAAACAATCCCTAGCCAACCATGCACTTTGTTTAGTAAAAAGCTTCTGTTAAAATGTTTGTTTTTGCAGAAACTTTTGTATGCATGTTTACGATATAAAATTGTTTTAAAATGATTTTGAGGATAAAATCTTTTACAAATGGTGTGTTTTGAACCTAATGTCCATAGGAAACAAATTATGGCTTCAAAAATGTATTTGTTGAAACAAAAGAGTAAACTTTGGATTTAAACCATTTCTAGTCAAATAAAAATATGGTTTAATTATAAAAAATGGTTTTGGAAGAAAAACTTTGAGAAATGTTTTGGAAATAGACTCTCTGACCCTAAACACAATATTTCATGGTTTGAAAACATATTTTGTTAAACCTATAGAATGTTGCCTTATTAAAAGCGTTTTCTCACCACATAAAATAATGACATGGTATAAAAATGGTTGATGGAGTAAAAACTTCTGCAAATGGTTTTGCCACTTTACAAAATGACCATTAGGTGTTTTCAAAGGTTTATGACCCATTAGAAACCACTTCTCCAAATAAAACAATCTTTAGCATGCTTGCATGCATTGTTTTGTTATTATTATTTTATGGGTTGAATTGCTTGAATGGTAGTTTGAAATATTGTTTGCTTGATTGAATTGTAGTGACTTGAAGTGTGTGAACATTGCAAAGACCAAGAAGTGAACTTATACTCTCTACCAAAAAGGCAAGTGATGCTACATACTTTTGTCCCATTATGTGATATTTCTAAGTAAGACTTGCATGGAATTTTGCTAAGTATAAACCATGTTATGGGAAAACCTAGTAGATGAAACCTTAGTAGAATTTTCCTAAGTTAAGATTCCTACTACTATCATGCTTAGCTTAGCTAGTAGAAAACAAGGGTGGAATATATATTCATGCTATAGAAAATTTCTAAGTCTGAGGACTTGTGTTTTGTTTAAGAAAACAACTAAGTGAATGAATCACCTGGGTGGAATGGAAGGAATGGTTTGTGTTGAGTGGTTACACAAGGCCAGGGGACTGGTGAACCTTGTGTATCTCACTTGTGGATGGCCACCCAGGAACAAAGAGATTTGAGATGTCAAATGTTGAGAAGCTTCAAGTGCAACCACTTGGCATTATGGGCTCTACCTAGATCATATAGGTTGCAATAACTTAGCCAAATGGACAGTTGGTGGTAGGGGATTTATAGGTTGGAGCGCGTCCATTTTAGTCTAAGGGAAGGCTTCTGAAAGATCTTGTCTTGGTGAAACCAAGTCTTGTGGGGAAAGTGCACCACCTCTGCAGAGTGTAAAATCTAAGTACTTAGCCATGTCCCTGGCAAAGGACAATTTGAGCATCAAGACATGGAAGCTATCAAGAATCTCATCATCCCAATTTCTAAGTTAAAAACTTGTGGTTGAACAAGGGTTTAAGGTTCACCAATTTCTATTGGTGGTTCCTTGGGTGATTTTGTCAAAGTAAAAAACTTAGTGTTTTCAAATGATAAGGAAAATCTATTTTGAGCAAAGCAAGCCTAAGCTCCACTTAGCCAAATGCATATAGATGATAGACTCCACTATACTACCATAGTATCACTTGCCAATACAATTCAAATGTATTGACCCTTGTGGCTGTAACTTGTTATGTTGCAGGTTTGATTGATATTAGTGAAGTTTAATGATTAGGATTACAAGTCTACAACCAACATGTCTGCCTGTGGCACTTTGAAGATGAAGGACCCCATGCTTATAGATATTCTGCTGCAATGTAATGTAATAGCCAAATGAGCTATGTAAGATGTAATAAATTATGTTATTCCTTGTTATAAAGTTGTATTATGACCTTTGTATCTTGATATTACATCTTAACTGTGGATGCTAGCTATTGATCCAGGGACTAGCATTGTAAACACAGGGATCTCTACCTTATTAAAGGTTGGGAACCTTACAGTTGTCATCAGCTGCTGCATCTCTAGGGTGACATTGTTGTTGTTCGGGTTGGGGTTGGCACGTCGTGGAGGCATTTGTGGTTTTCAATAAGGATAGGAATGAGATACCCATAGATGCTAACATGCACAATACATCACCCAGACAATCACAAAAAAGCATCAAAATATCAAAAGTTCAACAACATAGACAATAAGTTTTGAAAAGTAAACACACCAATAGCAAGCCATCCACATGTTGGATGGTCATTGCAAATCAATAACCAAAAGCATGGTAAATAAATGGTAAATGAGTAGTCATCACTACTCCTCTGCATCAACCTCCTCATCAACAAGTGTAAGACATGCATTCTCCATAGCGGTCTTGTATTCCTCGACATTGGTAGTCAAGGCCTCTACTTTGGCTTTGAGAGCCCTCTTCTGTGAACGAAGTCTCTCAATCACCACCTGCTGATGCTCGAGCTCGAAGTCCTTGGACTCCAGTTCTGCAGTCATCTCTCGAATCCTCTTGTTCCTATCTTGGACTCTTTTCTCTCGACTCTTGAGCTTTATATCCTGACTCTCAAACTTGGCCTCCATTTCCTTGACTATCTCATCTTACTCCGCGAAGAGCTTGTCCTTCTCACGAAGCTGCACCTGGAGCTCGTCATTGCTAAGCATGACGTTGGTCCTATCAGTATCTAGGTGCCTAAGAAGAACCTCTAGGTCCTGGAGGTATAGATGAATCGGCTTTGCCGTCTCTCTAGTAGCATCCTCGAACTCAATAGCCTCACCATCCTCGTCGCGTCTCCCGAAGTCGTGGAAGTGAGTACCTCTAATCTCCCGAGAGTGTCTCCCTAACAGACGTGCAAGTAAATCCTGCATGACTACCTCTAGGCCTCTCTCCCTGTCATCATGCATAAACTTGAAGATGATTGCCTCTGTAGTAGGCTCAGTCTGGCATCTTGGCTGATTAACCTTGAAGCCCCAAAAGTCCTTCCTCTCAAACTTGGTAAGGGGAAGCACCATGATGCTAGGAAGAGGAAGATTGATCATGCTAGTGAGCTCAATAAGACGAGTGCCAAAACGAGTTCCCTTGAACTCTTCAGCCGTGCTGATAGTAACATTAGGCATCTATTTATAAGATAGAGAAAAGTTAGAAACAACATAACTAGAAATACACAAGACAAGTATCACAAGCATATCATTGACAAACAAACACACAAGTCATGGTATACATATTATAAGCATCCTAGACTCCATATAACTTAGTCAAAAAAATTGGAAATTTAATGATAAGTGTGGTGGTCCAACTAACAAGGCACATTATATCTTTCACTCTCTAGTCTAAAGGCTATCAAAGCATCCTTCTATCAGTAGAAATGAGAAAGAAGCTTAGAAAAGTTTACGAGAAGAAAAAGACAAGTGTGGAGATTGTTTAAAACTTTCCTTAGTGGTTTCTAATCCAATCCTAGGGTCATAATCCTACAGGTAACACAGTGCTCTGATACCATTTGTAAGATCCCTCCCTTTATAAAGGTAAGGATCCCTGTGATTGTAATTCTTGTCCCTGGATCAATCCTAGCATCCATAGTTTAAGATGAAGTACACAGAAACAAAGGTTATTATTACATATCATTCCAGAGACAAACATAGTCTTTTACAAACTCCATGGCCATAGGCCTAATACAAGAGTTAAAATATAGAATAAGATAAACAAGTCTTCATCTTCATGTGCCACAGGCAAGCATGTTGAGTGTAGACTCATAACCCCTAATCATCATCAGAATAACCTGCAACATCATAAGTTATAGCCACAGTGGGTCAATACATTGGAATAGTATTGGCAAGTGATACCTTAGTAAAATATTAGCATCTAGATACTACATGCATTTGGATAAGTGTAGCTTAGGCTTGCTTTGCTCAAAATAGGTTTTACCTATCAATTGAAATCACTACGGGTTTTCTTTGACAAAAGATTCCCAAGGAACCACCAATAGAAATTGGTGAGCCTTCACCCTTGTTTAACCACAAGTTTTAACTTAGAAATTTGGATGAGGATATTCTTGATACTTCCATGTCTTGATGCTCAAGTTTTCCAATATCAGGGACATGGCTAAGTACTTAGATTCTTCCATCTGCAGAGGTTATGCACTTTCCCCACAAGACTTGATTTTCACCATGACATGACCTTTCAGATGCCTTCCCTTAGACCAAATGGACGCATTCCAACCTATCATCCCACTACCACCATCTGTCCAAATGGCTAAGTTATTGCAACCTATGTGATCTAGGCAGAGCCCATATTGCCATGTGGCTGCACTAGAAGCTTCTTAACATTTGGAATCTCAAATCCCTTTGTTCCTGGGTGGCTTTCCACAAGTGAGATACAAAAGGTAAACCATACAAATGGGCCTTGTGTAACCACTCAACACAAACCATTCTTTCCATTCCACCCAGGTGTTTCATTCACTTAGTTGTTTTATTAAGCAAAAACACAAGTCCACAGACTTAGAAATATTTCATAAAGCATGAGTAAATAACCACCCTTGGTTGCTACTAGCTAGACTAAGCATCGCAATGGTAAGCATCCTAACTTAGAGAATTTTCTAATAATTCTACAACTACTAGGATTTCCCAAGCATAGCATATAGATACTTAACCAAAATATTCATGCAAGTCCTATACAAAATATAGCTAGTGCATAGTTGAAAAATATAGGAATAAAATCATGAAGCACCACTTGCCTTGGTAGTTTGGGGAGCAACAATCTTCACAATCACAATCACTATTTGCACCAAAATCTACACATAAAATAATGGCACCAAAATCACATATCCAACATATACAAACAAAAATATATGAATGCATGCAAATGCCATGTGATGATTTTCTTCCCAAAGGCAAGTAAACAGCACTGAAACATACTCAAGTCCAAGATACTCAAAATAGACATTATTTGATCTTTAAAACATTTTTCTAATCATTTATATAACCTAAATAAGCCTAAAAAAGTTTCTGCATAAAAACCATTTTTACAGAGGCAAAACCATAAACACATTGCATAAAAGATAGGATTTTCTCTCCTGATTCCAATGATATAAAATTTGTAAAATTTGAACGTGGGAATCAAAAGATATGAATTTTACAAGTTTGAATCACTAATAGATCTAAATTCTGTTTTTAAAACAAAGAATTAGACACGCGGTGCTCTCTGATTGGCTGATACCGTTTCGCACCGGATCACACTTACGGGCCGTTAGATCTAACTTAACTCGCACGGCCCAGATCTGCTCGTACCGCTTCGCTACAGGTCTATTTCTAATCGCTAGATCTAGATCCTACGGCCACGGACCAAACGACCACAGACGGGCGGCGCTAGCGGCGGCGATGCGGTGGCGCGGCTCTGTCAGAGATGTTGCTGGCGATTCAGATCGCGCGGGGAGGATTGGAGGTGGTTACCGTGTTCGCGGGACTGCAGTGAAGCTCAAGGTGGTCGAGGGAGGAACAGGGGCGCTCGGATTTGGCTGCTATTGCTCGTCGGAGTGGAGCCTGTCGTCGGGCAATCTCTGGCGTCATCGGGGGCGAGGTTTTGGTGCACGCTAAGACAAACCAGAGACGCTGTTAGATGCGCACAAGCCTAGCGAAGAAGTGAGTATCCAGAAGAGAGGAAGGGGTGGTCGAGAACTACCAGGAGGGGTCGACGGAGTTGCGCTGAGCTTCGGTTGCTTCTAGAGGTGGACGATGACGACGCTCTAGGATGATACAGAGAAAAAGGAAGGCATGAGAAGATGCGCAAGGACACGCTGATCACGCTCGTATGAATCAGAGACACGGGGCGGACGGTGCTTACCGGAATCGCACGCTGGAGTGGCTCGGTACTGCGGCGGTGCAAGCGAGAGTGTGGGCAGCCTAGTGGCGGAGAGGGGGCGCTGAGTGAGGGGAAATGGTCGTAGAGGGGTGGGGGTTATGTAGGCGGAGCAGGGGCGAGAATCTCGCGAGCAATCAACGCCAATTAAGCGCATTTGCATCGGGAGGAAACGGCCGTGGCGGCGCCGGTCGTAGACGTGATTTGGGGACGACGAGGTGATGTGGCTGCGGGGCCCAGTGGTCAGCGAGGGGGGGTGTGGGCGGGCGCGGTGTGGGAAGGCACAGAGAGAGGTGGCCCAGGTGGGATTCTTTGCTTGTTGGGCCGAAAACGTGGCGCCAGGCCCAGTACAGATTTCTAAACTCTTTTCTTTTTCTAATTTGATTTTCTAGAATCATTTTCAAATGAAATCAAAAGCATTTGAATTCCAATCTTTTTTTGGATTTTTGTAAAGTGTAACCTTCATACTTTTGGGCATAAAACCATGTTGTCTTTCTGAACTTGCTTGGTCCTTTTTGAAAAATCAAAATAAACAGTGCCTTAGCACATGATTTGAATAGGTTTTGAAAATGGTTTAAAACCATATTTGTTTTGTAAATTTTTGTCCAAGTCTTGGCACACAACCAAACCAACTTAAGAGCAAACTAAACTTAGTTTAAAACAAATATTCCCTCACTTGAGAGTGGCATTAGATCAATGCTTGCTCACATAAAATAATAGTACTTAGTGCTTCTGTTTTCTTGAAATGAGTTTGAAATTGATCCCTAAATGATATGCATGCATGAATGATATGCAATCTTTGAAAACATGATTTTAGGGATGTTACAGCTTAATTATTTTAGGGCCCTTTCTATTAAATATATGGACCTTGATGTAATTTTCCCTTTTTAGGTCCTTGATGTAAAATGTACTCCCACTCCACAAGTAAATTTAAAACTAAAAGTAAGTGGTAAAATCTAAACGAATTTAAGCTTAGTTATCAATGAGTATGAACATTCTTGGATTTGAAGTCGAACGACCAAGTTCATGGCCATATATACATCATACTTTATATTGATGATCCCAATATCCAAGAATTTGCATGCCGACAAATATGGCCATATTTTAAAAACAATCAAAGAGAAAGTAGTATTTAGCAGGGTATGCCTCGATCAGCTGCTCTCTTGAGAAGGAGCCGAACCCAACTATTTTCCTTGCTTAAATTTTAGGGCCCTTTGTGCTAAATGTATGTAACCTCGATGTAATTTCCCCTTTTACGTCCTTGATGTAAAATTTACTACCACCACATGGGTAAACTGTTAACTTAAAAGTAAGTGGTAAAATCTAAACGGATTTAAGCTTAGTTGTCAATGAGTATGCATGTTCTTGGATTTGAATCCGAACGACCAAGGTCATGGCCATATCTACATCATATACATTATATTGATTATCCGATATCCAAGAATTTGCATGCCAACAAATATGGCCATATTTTGAAAACAATCGAAGAGGAAGTGGTATGAAGAGTATGGCTCGATTAGCAGCTCTCTTGAGAAGGAGACGAACCCGACTGTTTTCATTTCTTAATTATTTTAGGGTCCTTTGTGCTACATGTATGGACCTCGATGTAATTTTCCTTCTTTTTAGGTCCTTGATGAAAAATGTACTCCCACCGCCCGTGTAAAATTTCAACCTAAAAGTAGGTGGTAAAATCTAAACGAATTTAATCTTAGTTGTCAATGAGTATGAATATTCTTGGTTTTGAAGCCGAACGAGCAAGGTCATGGCCATATCTACATCATACTTTATATTGATGCTCATATATTCAAGAATTTGCATGCCAACAAATTTTACCATATTTTTAAAATAATCAAAGAGGAAGTAGTAATATGAAGAGTATGGCTCTCTCGAGTCGGCGCCAGACCCAAATGTTTTTCTTGCTTAATTTTAGGGTCCTTTATGCTAAATGTATGTACCTCGATGTAATTCCTTTTTAGGTCCTTGATGTATAATGTACTTCCACTACTCATGTAAATTTTTAACCTAACAGTAAGTGGTAAAATCAAAATGTATTTATGCTTAGTTCCTACTCCATATGAGTATTAGGGTGAATAGACTATGAGCACAAACGGTTCTGATTTATGTTCGGTTGGGACAAAAACATGGAATAGAATTGCTAGATTTTTACTCATAATTAACTTTTTTGTCCAAAACTGAGTAGCTAATAGCTAAACAGAGATCATATTGTATCAAAATCGTAATACACATAAGCCAAATCAGATGAATTGAGGCACAAATCATATCAATCGAGGCAAAATCTGATTGATATCTAGCCCAAATTCAAAATACACCGTATCTAGACAAATCGATGTCAATTAATTTGGATCGGAGGGAGTAGCAGCAACCGCCCGCGCGTTGTCAACTGTTGTGCTTCCTGCGTGCCTACTGCGCCTTCGCGTGTGCCTGCTTGCGCCGCTCGCGTGCTTTTCACGGCCACCGGTGGTTAGCGAGGATTTTATTTCCTTTGGCAGCCCTCATTAGCTAAGGTTCATCGGTTATCATCTCAAAAGAAACATCATTCAACCATTAACATAACAACATGAGTTCACTTATATATAACTCGCTTCTGAACTACTGTAGGTCCGGCGCCTCCTAGCACCTAGCCCTGCGCCGCTAGCGGCAGCTCGTTAGACACCGACAGCAACGATAGCTCCAGCGCTGCCACCGGCTCCTTACCTGGCGGCACCTTCGGATAAGCCGGCGGCACCTCGTGAGCCATCGGCAGCTCTGGGACGACCTTGTGGATGAAGTTACCGTTGTTGGGTAACTGGTCCCAGTAGGTGGTGAAGATGTTGGCGCCGGTGAACACCACCATCTTGCAGTCACAGTGGAAGGCCTGGCCGTAGAGGAGACTGGTGTCCCTAAAGTTGACGAACTTGACCATCAACATCCCACCGTCCGGAGTATTGTGGAGGCCATACATATGGTACTTGCGGTGACCGTAGCCAGCGTCTAGGAAGGCGCATGCCAGCTGCCACGATGTTCTCTACGGGGAGAAGGCCCAAATGCGTAGGGCATTGTCCTCCTGTGCGGCAACATCGATGTCTTTCCACTCCGGTACGGCGGGCGGCATCCGTAAGGTGGCCATGGATGACTGATGGGGACAGAGATGGTTGCTGGAAGCTAGGGATTGGACTTGCTTTGGTGCTCTGGGATCGTGGGGAAGGAGAGAGAATAAATAAGAAGGAGGTGATCCGAGATTAATGTGGTAGATTAGCAGAACCGAGGGGGCATATGTCACTGATGAAACCGATATGTGTGGAAAATGTTGATGACGAAGACTAGGGTAAGACGATGGGATGGAATGATGCCTCTGCTTCTCGCACTCGATGGGCACAGTCATAATTTTGGGGTGTCTCCGAGGCGACCGCGACCCGCCACATCATTCGCCCTCCAATAGCAATGGCACGGCTTCTCCATCCTTCTACAATCTTCCATGCTTAAAATATTCCAACTTACATTTTTTAATGCACTTCATCAGGACCTGGCTAGCCTTCCTATATTTTACTCTTATATTCCATTTCTCACCATGAATCGAGGAAGCAACGGCCGCATTCACATGGACCCGACGTAGGTTGGGCCCAGAATTCCGTTCTTTTTTTACTCATCTGCCCAGCTCCGCATTGCCCAATCTGTACACCATCATCCCGAAAAAGAGAACAAACTCATCCTCTCGCCCTCGCCTCCTCGCACCACCGCTTCCCATCACCACAGCCGTCATCTCTAGCACTGCGCAGATCAATCTGCCTGTCACCACAAGTCCAACTACAACCCAGAACAACGAGGTATGATCTTAATTTATCCCTTTTATAGAAAACATTCGTAGTTCCTATTTTTTGTTCCGATTCCATTTTCTGTCTCTAAAATGACTTTGCGGATCTCTTTCATTCCCCTTTATTTAGTTCCCGATCTTTTAAATGTGCATAAATTCAAATATATTGAGATTGATGTACTCTTTTGAAGTGAATCCTTGACGAAACATGTTGCTTGTTGTTGGGGATATCATTTTGTTACTTGAACTGGTTATAATTCCATGCATTTTAGTGCTATAATAAGTATCTTGCAATGCCATTTATAGGTTTCGATTCCAAGCAAGGTAGAATATCATGGACAGTTCCGGCGATGATAAGATTTGCTACACTGACTTTTATGTAACTGATAGTGATGAGGAAGAACTTGCGGTTATAAGGGGTAAAGTTTTACTTGGATTGTGAAATTAATTAGACTATGCAGTAATATACTCCTCTCTAAGATTTATTTTTCTTTCATGTAGGTCCTTCTTATGAGCGGAAAGATTGGTTCGAAAGTTACATCGTTTATGGAAATAATGTACGTTTATCATACAGAAGGTGGCATTTTCTCAAGACTAAAGTCTCCCAGATCAAACCTGACATACCTTTATATGTATGCAAGATCACCTCTTATTTACTCGGTGAGTGAGGGTGGAGGATGGTAAGTAGCCATCTGATTCAAAAGATTTGTAGGATTAAATCTATATATAGGAAATTTTACCAAGATGGTTGTTGCATTTGTAGGATTGATTCCCATAGGAATTGTTTCTAAGGATTCCTTTGCACTAGATTTCGTAGGAAATCAAACATCCACTCACACCTCTTTTTCAGAATCCTGTGTTTGTCCTACTATGATAAGAGTCAAACAAACTTGCGTTCAGATGAATTCTCGTAGGATTGGAGTGGGCATAACATTCCAATCCTACATTTATTTTCTCTATCATACTTGGAATCAAGCAGACATATTTTTTACTATTTCACCAGTCAACAAGCCCTAAACTTCAGATAACTATTTTCTTCTGGTTTCAGTGCTTGTCACTGGATTACTATCGTGGGAATGACCACGGCAGATGCTGCGATTGGCAGCGAGCAGTAGAACGAGGGGCAAGGAAGACCAGCCATCTGCGGTGTGAGATGAGGGCAGAGACACAAGGTTTTACCCAGGTTTGCCCCCCGGAGGGTAAAGACCTACTCCTGCTAGATTGTATTATCAAGATATTACAGGGTGGCAAGCTCGTCGACTAGGTGGAGAGTCGATGGGGTATCTGATGGAACATGAGCGTTGCGTACTGTAGGGAGGTTTATAGGGGTACCTCGCTATGGTTTACAGATCTACAACCGAGTTGGATAAGGACTCAGAGGGTTTTGACCTAATCCGACTGTGCCTAGCTACGCTTGTGGGCCTTCAGCTTCCAGTCGCCTGGCTCCTTTTGGGTCATGATATAGTCACCGTCCTGCAGGCCCACTCACTGGGAGTTGGATCCAGTAGGGAACGTCCTACTGGGTATACCTCACTCGGCATATCCCCATCAGTAGTGCCCGAGGCCGTCGTTGATTCTTCGCAGGTCTTCTTTGGCAGTCGGAGTATATGTGTCCAATTTGGACGCCCAATCGAATCGGCGGTGGACTCCCTCAATGAAGGAAAGAATCATTAGCATATATCTTCAGTCGCAATATCGGCGACCAGTCGAACCTCCAATTTGTCAAGGAGTCAAGTCGTAGCTTTGGCGAATGGGTCGGCGAGTTGAGTAGATGAAGTTGGACCGTCATTTTTGATCAAACTAGTTGTTGGGTAATCCAACGGTAATATTGGCGTAATCACTACGTGGTAACGGCTCTTCCGAAACTGGCGGGAAGCAACCTCTATATAAGGAGAGTGACGGGGGGTTGTGAATCTTCCTCACTTTTCCTCCAATCCCGCGCGCCCTTCAGTCTTCCATTTTCTCCCGATCCGGAATTCCTAGAGCGAGCCAGCGAATCGAAATATCCATTTCGATGGCGCCTCCAAAGGAACTATGGGGCAAGTCCAAGTGCACTAGGGCATCATTGAAATCCTTTCAAGACACGAGGATCCTCTGCGAGGGAAGATGGAGAATCCCCTTGGTCGGAGAGATGGAGCCGGATCCCCGTGCCGGCGAATTTATCTGCTTCACTAGCCACCTGGAGAGGGGGCTGGGATTTCCCACTTCGATCTTCTTCCGGCGGTTTGATATGTGGTAAAGGTATCTATAATTTTTGATGCTCCATGCTTGTTTAGAATCAACTTGTTATGTTTTGTCTACAATTTGAGGTTTTTTTATACATTTTCTAGGACTAACCTATTAACAAGATGCCGTAGTGTCAATTGCCTGTTTTCTGTTGTTTCTGGTTTCAGATAAGCTAGTAAGGAAATATTCTCGGAATTGGACAGATCAAGAGCCAAAGTAAATATTTTACCAGAGCGAAGACGGATTCAAAAGGGTAGCCGAAGTGGGGCCACGAGGTGGCCACACCTAGGGATGGCGCGGCCTAGGGGTGCGCCGCCACTAGGTGTGGCCCCTCGGGCGCCCACCGACCTTGCCCCTTCGCCTATAAAATCACCCCGATGTAGAAACCCTAAGGACCCGACCAAATCTCCACGAAACAGTCCGTAGCCGCCAGCACCATCGTCTCAAGATCGAGGGGATCTGAAGCTCTTCCCGACACCCTGCCGGAGGGGAGAGATCATCCCGGAGGCCTTCTTCATCACCATGACAGCCTCCAGAGTGATGCATGAGTAGTTCACCTTGGACTATGGGTCCATACAGAAGCTAGATTGTTCTTTCTCCTCCTTTGTGTTATCATGTTTATATCTTCTGATCTCCATTCATGATCAAGATCATCTATTTGTAATAATACGTATTGTGTTTGCAGGGATCCGGTGGATATTGAGATACTATGTCAAATTGATTATTAATTCTATCATGTATGTGTTATTTGTGATCTTGCATGCTCTCCATTGTTAGTAGCTACCTTGGCCAAGTAGATGCTTGCAACTCCAAGAGGGAATATTTATGCTCGATATTAGGTTCATGCCTCTAGTAATCTGGGGAAGTGACATAAATCTCTAAGGTTGTAGATGTGTTGTTGCTACTAGGGAGAAAACAACAATCCTTTGTTCATGGAGCAATTCTATTGTTTACTTTACACACATTGCTTAATGCAATTATCTATTGCTTGCAACTTAATAATGGAAGGGGTTTGGATGATAACCTGAAGGTGGATTATTAGTCATAGATGCAGTTGGATTACGGTCTATGTATTATGTTGTAATGCCCAATCAAATCTTATAGGAGTCAAGATGTCTAGTATATGCATTGTTATGCTTTCTCAATCTGTCAATTGCCCCGCTGTAATTTGTTCACCCAGCATGTTATCTATCTTAAGGAGAACACCTCTAGTGAACTGTGGACCCCTGTCCAATCTTTATCATTTATATTCCATCAACTATTAACGTTCTTGTTTACCTTCTGCAAGCAAACTATTATCTTCCACACTATATGCTTAATCCTTTATTTTCAGCAAACCAGTGAGATTGACAACCTCATTGTAAGTTGGGTCAAAGTATTGAGTTTCTGTTGTGCAGGTTCCAAGTTGTTAGCAACACCTTGGAGTTGTTTCCTTACTCCTACTGGTTCGATAACCTTGGTTTCATAACTGAGGGAAAATTTGCTACTGTGCTCATCATACCTTCCTCTTGGGGTTTCCCAACGAGCTCTGTGTTAACCAAGCCACACATCAAGACTTTTTCTTGCGCCGTTGCCAGGGAGTTAAGGACAGCTTCAATCTCTTCCTCCTCGTTATTTACCTTTCAAGGATAAAGAAGATTCTCGCAAGGGGAGTCTTTCACAACCAATCTCTTTACTTTGTTTTTGTTTTTCTTAGTTTCTTTTTCTTTTTTTTGCTTGTTTCTTTCTATCAAAAATACAAAAAAATAGTTTTGTTTGGTCTGCTTTTTCTTATAAAAAACACACACAAAAATTAGTTTCTGCTTTATTTTCTACTACGGTTGGCTTGCTTCACCTTTGCAAAAATGAATACTCCTGAAAACACCAAGTTGTGTGACTTCACTAGCATAAAAAACAATGATTTCCTTTGCACACCTATTGGTCCACCTGCTCCTGATGCCACTTTTTATGAAATTAAACCTGATTTGCTGAATCTTGTTATGAAAGGGCAATTTTCTGGTGCTAGTTCTGATGATGCTGCTGCTCACCTTAATAACTTTGTTGAACTTTGTGAGATGCAAAAATATAAGGATGTAGATGGAGATATTATTAATATTAAATTGTTTCCTTTCTCTTTGAGAGGAAAAGCTAAATAATGGTTGATATCCTTGCCTAGAAATAGTATTGATTCTTGGATTAAATGCAAAGATACTTTTATTGGAAAATACTATCCTCCTGCTAAGATTATATCTATGAGAAGTGAAATAGTGAAATT
The DNA here is from genome assembly GCA_910589765.1 of Avena atlantica. Taxonomy (NCBI): domain Eukaryota; kingdom Viridiplantae; phylum Streptophyta; class Magnoliopsida; order Poales; family Poaceae; genus Avena; species Avena atlantica. The sequence goes on from OU342735.1 coordinate 111,355,355, forward strand.
TAAACAACTTGATAATGAACATGTTGCTCAAGCTTGGAAAAGAATGAAATCTTTGGTAAAGAACTGTCCCACTCATGGACTGACTGCTTGGATGATTATCCAAACTTTTTATGCATGGCTAAATGTCTCTCCAAGAAATCTGTTGGATTTTGCTGCTGGAGGTACCTTTATGACCATTACTTTGGGTGCTGCAACCAAGATCCTTGATAATATGATGGTTAACTATTCTGAATGGCACAGTGATAGAGCTCCACAAGGAAAGAAGGTAAATTCTATTGAAGAAACCTCCTCTTTGAGTGACAAAATTTATGTTATTATGTCTATGCTTGTTAATTGAAAAGCTCATATTGATCCAAATAATGTTCCTTTAGCCTCTTTTGGTGCTCAAGAAGATCAAGTTGCTTCAAAACTTCATTAGAAATAACAATTTTAGCAACATACCTATAGGAATAATTTTGGTAATAATAATTATAGGCCACATCCTCCCAATAATGGTAATGCTTATGGAAATTCCTACAACAACAATATAAGTGCTCTCTCTGGACTTGAAGTCATGCTTAAAGACTTTATTAGTAAACAAACTACTTTCAACAAAACCATGGATGAAAAGCTTTTGAATGTTGAGAAAAATATTTCATCTTTGTCTGAAGCACAATCATCTTTGATTAATAAAATGGCTGCTAAACCTGAAACCATGGAAAATACCTTTGCTGCTACCCATGCAATACAAGTTAGAATTGATGAAAATGTTAGACTGTTAGCTAAATTGCATGCTAAGTGGGAAAGAGAAGATGAAATTTCTAGAAATAATAGTATTTGTACTATTGCCACCACCAATGTTGATGTTAGCAAACCACAAGAACTCCCCACTCCTAAACCCAATAAGAATGCTGAAATTTTTCGAAATATGGGAAACAATGGTTCGACTACCTTGGATGCTATGTTTGATTTTGATCTTGATGGTTGCAATATTTCTGAAGTAATTATGTTCCTACAAAAGCTTGCTAGAAGTCCTAATACTAGTCCTATGAATATGGCTTTTACAAAACACATTATAGATGCTCTCATTAAAATTAAAGAAGAGAAATTGAAACATAAAGCTTCTATTCCTAGGAAATTAGAAGATGGTTGGGAACCCATCATTACTATGAAAGTGAATGATTTTGATCTCAAAGCTTTATGTGACCTTGGTTATAGTGTCTCTATTATGCATAGAAAGATTTATGAAATGCTTCATTTGCCACCATTGGAATATTGCTATTTATATATCCATCTTGATGATCATGCTAAAAATAAACTTGTGGGAAATATTAATGGTGTTCTTATTATGGTTAACAATGACTTTATCCCTGTTGATTTCTATCATGGATGTTGATTGCAATGATTTTTGTCCTATTATTTTGGGAAGACCTTTTCTTAGAATTGTTGGTGCCACTATTGATATGAAGGAAGGCACCATTAAATATCAATTCTCTGTCAAGAGAGGTATAGAACACTTTCCTAAGAAGATAGAGAAGATGCCTTTTGCTCCTCCTATAAAAGCAAAATTTGATTTTAATGCTTCTTCATTTGAAAATACTTGATTCTTGCTTCATGTGCCTAACTTAAAGGCGTTAAAGAAAATTACTAATTGGGAGATAACCCAAATTTCAGTAGGTTTTTATTTTGTTGAATCTTGGAAGTTATTACTTCTGTAATAACCTCTCCTTATCCTTTTTGTGTGGTTTTTGTGCCAAGAATAATCTCTTATGAGAAAGAAGTAAGATTTGCGGAAGTTGCTGTCCCGAAACAGATTTTTGTGCTTCAGCATAAAAATTCGTGAAAAATCCCTTTATGTCGGATTGAGATTATGCCCCAGGTTGTTATCTAACTTTCATTAGTTTAACACTTTTCGATTTGATCAATAGAAGATCTTCTACAAAATTGGTTTTTACATGTCGGTCTATTTTGATAGATTTCTGCCATTATTTTCATTTGTCTCTTTAATCGGTTTCTTTTTTAGTTCTCTTTCATCACATGAGATTTTAAAAGGAATTGCTATAGTATCTTGTCTTCTAATGGAAGTTTTACTTGTGTTGAAACTCAACCCAAAGGCTTATATCTTGAATTCACTAATGTTGCGAATGAAGATTGTGTGATGTTTTGTATGAAGGAAATTTTCAAGTGTAGGGGAAGAATGATATAATGAGATGAAGAATGGACAAAATCTCAAGCTTGGGGATGCCACATCGTGTCACCCCAAGAAATATCAAGAGTTACAAGCGTCAAAGCTTGGGGATGCCCAAGGCATCCCCTTCTTCATCAATAAAAATCTCAGGTCTCTTTCTAGGTACTTCATTTTTATTGTTTCATGCACTATTGTGTTGTTCTTGGAGCGTCTTGGTTTTTGTTTTTGGTTTTCGTTTGTTTGATTTTTTGAATAAATTAGTTGGACCCCCATATTCATACTTTGTTTCAAATAAGTTGATTGGTGTTGGAAAGGAGTAGAAAGTTTCATGCTTAAGTGGTACAAAAGGAGCATTGTTTTGACTGTGGCTTAGACTTTATCATGTAATGCTAGATGTTGCTTTGACCTTATGCTTATTGATTATTGCTGTAGCTTGAATTGTTACAAACAATTGATATTGCTTAATGTGCCTTGAAATAATCATGCGTTGTTTTAGCATACAAAAGCATAATATTGTGGTGTTCTCCTTTGATGCTTTGTTTGGGTTGACTTGACACATGCTTACACCAGGTTATGACTATGAACCAGTCACCCTAGCCTCTATGATCATTTAGTTTTTGACTTGTGATACCACTTTATGCTTTGATTAATAATGTTTTGTCGCTCTGCATGATTATGGCCATTATTGCTCTCTTAGTTGGTCGCTCCCAGTCTTTTGCTAGCCTCCACTTGTACTGAGTAAGCTCTACTCATGCATCCAACTACCAAGAAACAAATTTATTCCAAAGAGTCCACTATAAATTCATATGCATAGTATGTTACAATATTCCAAGTATATTCATGTTTTTATCTATCTTCCAAATTAAACTTGTTATGTGAAAATTAGTGCTTAAAGATCTCACAAACTTGATGGCACACTTTGTTTCTTTAACCTAATAAACTTGAACCATTGTGTCATCTATGTTGTATATGCTTGCACTTATAAGTTGGGAATTATCATAACCATGCTGTCATGGGGAAAGCTTTCAACACTTGTACATATTACCCAGTTGATATCATGATCTTTTGTTTATGAATGTCGGCGGTGTGAAATAAAAGGGGAGCTTGTAAGTCCATGGAGTATTGTATATGTGTTGGAGAAACACCTGGGCGGCTAGCCTAAGCCATGCCTAATCATGGTGGAAACTTGCAGCATAACCATAGTGAGCAATCTGTGAAGCATCCTCAATAAAAATCTATGCAAAGAGCAGATAAAAAGATCGCTAAGATGCTCATTGTCTGTTGCCTTGTAATTTTGATATGGGATAGCTCATATGTCATGGGGCAAGGGGTACCCCATTGGCGGTTCTCTATGATAAACATATACATACAATGACAAGAACTTGCTTGTGACTAAATTTGAGTAGCATGAGGAACAGCCCTCGTACTAAAGGGACATGAGATTGCCAACTTATGATTTGCCAAGCATATACTCCATATTTGTTTCACTTTAACCTTAATCACTTCAAGATGCTTATGATAGGGGCAATGAGAGCTGAAATCTAATAAGTACCATAATTTTTGGAAGCTCTTTATGAAACTTGAAATACCTGCTTCCCTCTGTGAAGGGCCTTTCTTCTTACTTTTATGTTGAGTCTCCATATTCTATCTTTATGCACCAATTAAGAGAGCATAGTTGTCATTCTTAGTTTTATGTGTACTATCCCAAAACTTATTGATTGATTCATAATGTTGATATTGCTTGTTCTTGAACTATTTGTATCTAGTCACCCTTATGAACTTTGAAGGTGTCCTATGCATTTATGTTTTGCTATTGCATGAGGGATAAGCTGAATACCACTCTTGCTATGTTTTCTATATGTGAAACAAACAAGCGTCTTTCAATGCATTGTTATTCATGATCTTTTGTTTGTACCTTTTCATGTTACAACATAGTTGCTATGTCTTATTGTTAGAACTTCATCTTTCATGCTCATGCTTAGAGTAGTTTGATTCCAGATATCAATGCTTTAGAATAGTTTGATATAGATTATGATGGTGCATGTCACCTAAAAAATTATTATATTTATCACTTACCTACTCAAGGACAAGCAGGAGTTAAGCTTGGGGATGCTTGATACGTCGTAAATGTATCTATAATTTTTTATGCTCCATGCTTGTTTAGTATCAACTTATTATGTTTGTCTACACTTTGAGGTATTTTTATACATTTTCTGGGACTAACCTATTAACAAGATTTCGTAGTGCCAGTTGCCTGTTTTCTTCTGTTTTTGGTTTCAGAAAATCTAGTAAGGAAATATTCTCAGAATTGGACGGGACAAAAGCCAAAGTCAATATTTTACCGGAGCGAAGACGGGGTCAAAGGGTAGCCAAAGTGCGGCCACGAGGTGGCCACACCTAGGGCTGGCGCGTCCTAGGGGGCGCGCCGCCACCAGGTGTGGGCCCCTCGGGCGCCCACCGACCTTGCCCATTCGCCTATAAAATCACCCGAATGCCGAAACCCTAAGGACCGATAAAATCTCCACGAAATAGTCCGTAGCTGCCGTCACCATCGTCCCTAGATCGGGGGGATCTAAAGCTCTTCCCGGCACCCCGCCGGAGGGGAGAGATCATCCCGGAGGCCTTCTTCATCACCATTCCAGCCTCTAGAGTGATGCGTGAGTAGTTCACCCTTGGACTATGGGTCCATACAGTAGCTAGATGGTTGTTTCTCCTCCTTTCTGATATCATGTTTAGATCTTGTGAGCTCTATTCATGATCAAGATCATCTATTTATAATCATGCATGTTGTGTTTGCAGGGATCCGATGGATATTGAGATACTATGTCAGATTGATTATTGATTCTATCATGTCTGTGTTATTTTTGATCTTGCATGGTCTCCGTTGTTAGTAGCTATCTTGTCCAAGTAGATGCTTGCAACTCCAAGAGGGAGTATTTATACTCGATAGTAGGTTCATGCCTCTAGTAATCTAGGGAAGTGACAGAAATCTATAAGGTTGTAGATGTGCTGTTGCTACTAGGGAAAAAGCAACAATCCTTTGTTGATGGAGCAATTCTATTGTTTACTTTACACACATTGCTTAATGCAATTATCTATTGCTTGCAACTTAATACTGGAAGGGGTTTGGATGATAACCTGAAGGTGGATTATTAGTCATAGATGCAGTTGGATTACGGTCTATGTATTATGTTGTAATTCCCAATTAAATCTCATAGGAGTCAAGATGTCTAGTAAATGCATTGTTATGCTTTCTCAATCTATCAATTGCCCCACTGTAATTTGTTCACCCATCATGTTATCTATCTTAAGGAGAAGACCTCTAGTGAACTATGGACCCCGGTCCGATCTTTATCATTGATATTCCATCTACTGTTGCCGTTCCTCTTTACCTTCTTCAAGCAAACTATTATATTTCACACTATATGTTTAATCCTTTGTTTCTAGCACACCAGTGAAATTGACAACCTCACTGTAAGTTGGGGCAAAGTATTGAGTTTGTGTTGTGCAGGTTCCAAGTTGTTAGCAAAAACTTGGAGTTGTTTCTTTAATCATACTGGTTCGATAACCTTGGATTCATAACTGAGGGAAAACTTACTGATGTGCCCATCATACCTTCCTCTTGGGGTTTCCCAACGAGCTCTACGTTATCCGAGCCACATATCACGGTTCTGCGCCTACTTTGCCATCAAGCCCTTAGATCTGGGGCCTCACAGCATCGAGTAGCTCGCCATTTTCGTGGCGTTCTGCGAGTGCTACCTGGGGTGCCGCCCCTACTTCCCGCTGTGGCAGGAACTATTCCACGAGCACATTGGTCGTGATGGAGCCGGTGGCCCGATGCTGACAGCAAGCAGGCTCACCTTCTAATTGAAGAACAAGGCCCCCTTCCTCAACCTCATGCTACCTAAGAAGGCATCCAGCAAGTGGAAGAAGTACTGGTTTTATGTCAGAGAATCGACTCCCAACGGCGAGGTGCCGCTACCAGCATTCACCATCGACAGGAGCGAGCCGCATCGGCTGCAGGTGGCCAACCTACCCCACGATCAGAGGATGGTCGTGGATGAGATGCTGACGACGATCCATCAGCTCACTGAGGATGTGCTTGAAACCATCAGCTGTATAATTGTTGGCTCGGACGGCGATTGGTGCCACTGGCCAGTCGCTCCCACTAGATGTATGAATACACTGGCAGGGACGATGGACCAAGGCCTGCACCGCCGACTGTAAGGCCGACGACTACACCACCGCACTGAGGAAGATCACCGACGCGGAGTACATCGATCCGATGGCCGGGATCGCCCCGTATACTACGAAGCGCCAGGCGCTAACGGTGAGTTTCTTTATCCTTTATACATTCGTAGTCACAGAAATGCAGTCGCGGTTTTGCTAACATGTGCTTGTCCTTTTCAGGTGTTCCAAGTCCTAGAGGATTGGCTCCCTCCCGCCGATGACAAGAGTTTCGAGGAGGTCGAGGGAGATTCAAGCGAGTCCTCCGACGATGATTACGAGGCGGTGGAAGTTGTCGCGCCCGTGCCGCGGCTTGGAAGACCCTCAGGCAGTGGCAGCGCGAACTCGAGGCCAGCCAGAGCCTCGAGGGACATGATGCGGTGGAGGGTGACGCTCAAGAACACAGTTCACGGCGCATATCCATGCCGTGGAAGGAGAATTTGCCTGCAAAGAAGAAAGCGCCTAAAGTGGTGTCTTCGCCCCGGTCTATGGCTAGCTCCAAGTCGGGCAGTGAAGCCGATGACAGAGGCCAAAGCTTCGATGAATGCTCCAGAGGCGATGGATCCAAGAGCCGAGGATGTGGTGGAGAACGAGGCGCCTCTCATAGCAATCCCACCGCTTCGGCTGCAACGGCCTCCCCGTCGAAGGAGGTTCTAGTGACGACTAGAGCAGAGCTTCCTACTATCGCGACCTCGTCATCGAAGAAGGGTGCGGTGTCATGGGCCCCAACCACATTCGATACAGGCATCAGTCGCAAGCTGGGCCCAGAGTTGGAGAACCCGACGCACATCCGCACCGGTCTGTGTTTCATTCTGGTTGCCAGGTACGCTTCGATGGCCAAGTTGGAGAAGTCGACTCGGAGTAGAGTTTTGTAGTTGCTGACTGATTTTCTAATCGTGCCTTTTTGCAGGACTGGTGTGAAGAAGATTGGTCACCCTTTGGTGGACAAGGTACCACCAGTCCCCACGGGAGGGGAGCCTGATCCCTTGAAGAAGAGGAAGGGAGACGATGCCGAGGCGCCCGTTGAGGGCGCAAAGAAGAAGAAAGGTGATGACTCCGTCATAGACGTGGATGAGCCAGCCGATGCGCTGTGTGAGGCGCCGACTGGAGTTGACACGGCCACGAAGGCCGGAGTGGTCGCGGTGTCACAGCCGGGTGAGGCGACTGCGTTCGTTGGGGTGTCAAATCCCATGACTATCGCTTCAGGGGAGGTGGCGGCAACGTTTCCCCGCTTCATGGCGAAGGCCTCCTCGGCGGGAGCTATGACGCAATCGCCTCAGGTGCCTGAAGTTTTATACGCGGACGTCGGGAAGCGTCGCAGGCGAACATCCTTTGTGCTACCGTCTATGGACGTTGTCGAGCTGCACAACATTCTTGGTGCAACTATCCAGGTATTTCTAGTCCCCGAGGATCTGCGCGCTGAATTTCGGCGGGTAGATTCTTATGTCTTTTGTTGTCCAGTCTCCGAGTGGCTAGTCGCTGAATTTCAGCGGATAGGCACTTAGAAACTTTGTTGTCCAGTCCCCGAGTGGCTGGTCGCTGAATTTCACCGGCTAGGTACTTAGTAACTTTGTTGTCCGCTTATTTGTGTTTCCTCTTTGCAGGGTCTTTAGCGTGAGTCGGCGGAACGACTAGCCGCAAAGGAGCGCTTGGAACGCGACGTCCGATCCATGCAGGATGTGAACTAGCAGCTTCGGGCCACTGCAGGTGGGTGTTTTGAGTACCTTGTCAGTTCTTTTTCTTTTGTTGTTTGGAGTGTCACTTTTTTTTCGTTGCAGAGGAGCGCTCCGTCGCGGTTGTAGTCCGGCGAGGGTCTTGTCCCAGCTGTCGAGTTGCAGACGTCCAAATCATCATTGTCCGCCATGGAGAGGCGGTTTGCCGATCTAGAGAAGGAGCTTAAGGCCGCGAAGGCGGAGGTGACCTCGTCAGAGGAGAGAGCCAAGGCCACTGTTGCCGCAGCAGCGGAGGAGTGGAAGCTTTCCGACATGCTTGTTGCGGGTCTCCAGGATCAATTGACGGACCTTCAGGACTTCACCATGGGGCTCTGACATCCACTCCTTGGTAAGCATATGATTGATTCTATTAGACGTCGAGTCTCTGAGTGTGCGAGTTGCTTTACCGGCGAGTCCCTGAGCGGACGAGTTGATTTGTCGGCTAGTCCCCAAGCGTATGAAGTGTTTCTGACTTGTTGTTGTTTGCAGGAAAAATATGTGCCGAAGACCCTGAGGTGTGGTCGTATGATGCCAAGCAGTGCATGACCACGCTGGTGGACTCGGCCGCCCTTTCGGCGATGTGCATTCGCGTCGTTTTCCAGGAGATCTCGCCCATCGAGGTGATTCCCAGCGAGCTGACAGAGGTATGTAATTATCTTGAGAAGGAGCCGGTGGTGGTCTAGTACATGTCACGGTCGGTGATTCACCGCGGGGCCGTGAATGCACTGAGTCTCGGGCTCGTGCATTTCCCCGACGACTTTGACCTCGACGATGTCAACACTAGGTACCCGTCCATGACCGACTCGGTAGAAATCTCTGAGGTTTTGAAGCTGACTACGAAGGCGGCCACGTACTGCAAGCAGGTGCTGGCGATGGGCGATCTTTTGTCGTACCAGGAGACGGAGGTGGCGCCAAATGACCCCGAGCTAGCACATCATGATCTCAAGATGGAGCAGCCGTTCCAGTCGGCGATGGCGAATAGCCTGACGATGTATCCGGCGAATCCGTGGATACCCTTCATTTGGGTCCGCGGTAACAGCGGTGCGTCGACCTTGAAGCCTGCAGAAAAGAGACATGTCGAGTGGATTTTGTATTAGTGTAATTAGAACTGTAACAGTCTTTTCCTGCGAACAATATATTTTGCTGCTTAAGGAAATGGGAATATGTCAAGTCAGTTCGATTTGACTTTGATTTGTTTGTTGAGTGAGTCCCCAAGCGCATCCACCCTTTAATGGTGTTTACCTCGCTTTTTTGTATTTTGTTTGTGTTGGACTGTTAATTACTTAAGGTCAACTCGTCGTGGCTTGGAAAGCTAGTCGTTTGGCGATCCCAAGGGGTGCTCTGTACTTAGCCATTTTCCCATGCGCGAATGGGGTCAGTTGGGCGAGTCCCTGAGCGTGGTACTTAGCCGTCCTAGTCACATTCCCGAGGTAGGTGAGGACAAAGCGTGTTGTTTGGTGCGTGTCACTCCACTTGACTAGGAGATCTAGTCCCGTGGTGAGTCCGGGATACGCTCTCATACTTGGTGTGTTCCCGAGCCGCGTGGGTTTAGACTGAGGCGAGTCCCCGTGCGTGCTAGTTAACCGTTCGAGTCACTGTGCCGAGGATGTGGAGGACCGGTTGCTTTAGGAAGCGTGTACGGTTTTCTTGGCCCGACGGGCCAATCAAGCGAGGCGACTCCAATGGGGGCTTGCCTCAGTCGTAAGTCCCAAATATGTTCAGTGCCCTTGCGTCAAACTACTTAGCCGTGCCGGTCGCTCGGCCATGGGTTGACTTCCGTAGGTAGCATATTGCTGTAATTACGAGTGCGATTGGCACAAGATTTGGAGAGTAAGCACAATTTGTGCGATTCAAATATATTTTATTGCACGGCGGGGGAGGACAGGTCAGAGTTCTATGTATAGAACTTCCTTAGTAGATTTACATTCCACAGCCGCTTGACGTCGAGCTGTCTGTTGCCTCGGACGTTGATGAGGTAGTAGGTGTCATTGCCGAGGACTCGCCCTATAGCGAATGGTCCCTCCCATGGGGGAGAGAGCTTGTGCATGCCCTTCTTGTCTTGGATCAGTCGCAGGACCAGGTCGGCTTCCTGTAAGGTGTGAGTTCGGAGTCGGCGGCTGTGGTAGCGGCGGAGCCCCTACTGGTAGATGGCGGTGTGGGAGAAAGATAGGTCACATGCTTCATCCAAGGTCGGTCGGCATGACGGCTTCTATGCCGTATACCATGAAGAAGGGCGTGAACCCTGTCGACCGGTTGATGGAGGTGCGGATGCCCCATATGACGGAGGGGAGCTCTTCGACCCAGCATCCCGGAGTTCGCTCGAGGGGAACTTGCAGTCGCAGCTTGAGGCCATGGAGGATGCTCTGATTGGCGCGTTCCACCTGACCATTGGACTCTAGGTGGGCGACTGAGGCGAGGTCGAGCCGTATGTTGTGCTCCTCGCAGAATTCGGCCATGGCACTCTTGGCGAAGTTGGTGCCATGTCTGTGATGATGATGTGCGGGAATCCGTAGCGGTAGATGAGCTCGTGGAGGAATTTGGCCGCGGTCTTCCCGTCACACTTCCAGACTGGCTTGGCCTCCACCCAATTGGTGAATTTGTCGACTGCGACTAGGAGGTGGGTGTAGCCGGAGGGGGCCTTCTTGAAGGGGCCCACCATGTCCATGCCCCATACGGCGAATGGCCAGGTACTGGGGATCGTCTTGAGCGCCAAGCTGGGTACGTGCGTCTGGTTGGCGTACTTCAGGCATCCGACGCAGCGTTGGAGGATGTCGAATGCGTCGGCGTGCGTGGTGAGCCAGTAGAAGCCATGTTGCATGGCCTTGGCAACCAGGGACCGGGAGCCGGCGTGGTGGCCGTAGTCGCCAGCGTGGATGTCTTGGAGGATCTTGCATCCTTCCCCAAGTTGCACGGAGCGTTGGAACATGGCTGTTACGCTGCGCTAGTGGATCTCGCCGTTGATGATGATGAAGGACTTGCAGCGGCACACGATCATGCGTGCTTTTGTCTCGTCTGCTGGAAGGGTCCCGCTCTCGATGTAGGCAAGGTATGGCATGGTCCAGTCACTTGGTTTTGCAACCATGGTGACCAGGGCAGGCTCTGGTTGCAGCGGGATCCCGAGGTCGATCTCCTTTGGAGGAGAGACGGAGGGCTTGTGGATGGTGTCAAGGAATACGCATGCGGTGGGGTTTGCCATGCCGACCCGATGCGGGAGAGGGTGTCGGCCTCCTTGTTCTTGCGCCTATCAATCCACTCGACAGAGTAGCTGGTGAAGTGGCCCCCTAGCTGGTCCACTGCTTGGCGGTATGCTGCCATGGTGGGGGAGACGGTGTGGCAAGTACTGGCGACTTGCGTGGCGATGATGTCGGAGTCACCATAGCACCATAGGCGATTGACGTTCATCTCCTTGGCGGCTCGCATGTCGTGAAGGAGGGCCTCGTACTCGGCCATGTTGGTCGTGCAGGGGGTGAAGTGGAGATACAACATGTAGTGGAGCTTGTCGCCCTTGGGCGAGGTGAGTATGATTCCTGCCCCTACGCCATCCGCGTTCTTGGATCCGTCAAAGTGGAGCGACCAGTAGTTGAGGTATGGCATCTTCTCTGGTTGTTGCGCCTCTTCCCAGTCGACGAGGAAATCTGCTAGAGCCTGCAACTTGATCTCCTTGCGCGACTCATACTTGATGTTGTGGACGCCGATTTCAATGGCCCACTTAGCGACCCGCTCAGTCGCCTCGCGGTTGCAGATGATGTCCTATAGTGGCACGGAGGAGATGACCGTGATTGGCTTCTCCTGAAAGTAGTGCGGTAGCCATCTCTGGGCTCGGAAGATCGTGTACACCAGTTTCTAGTATTGCGGGTAGCGATATCGTGAGTCCGTGAGGACTTCGCTGATGTAGTAGACCGGGTGCTGTACGTGGCACTCCTTGCCCTCCTCTGGTCGCTCGACGACCATGACGGTGCGTACGACTCGCTCAGACGCCATGACGTAGACGAGCATCGACTCCTTGTCGACGGGGGCGGCAAGTAGTGGTACAGCGAGTAGCACTTCTTTGAGTGCGCTGAGCGCGCCGTCTGCCTCCTTGTCCCATTGGAACGTGGGTTTCTTGCGCATCAGGCGGTAGAGAGGCATTGCCTTCTCGCCTAGCCGGAGGATGAAGCTACTGGGAGCCGCAACTCTCCTGGCCAGCTTCTATACGTCACAGAGGCACTCGGGTTTTCCGAGTCGTGTGATCGTGTCGATCTTTGTTCGGTTCGCCTCGATGCCTCACTTGGATACTACGTACCCCAGGAGTTGTCCAGTGGGTATGCCAAAGGTGCACTTCCCTAGGTTGAGCTTGATCTTGTACCTCCGCAGATTTGCGAAGGTCTTGGCCAGGTTGGCGAGTAGGTCGCTCTGGCGATTGGACTCGACCACCACGTCATCGATGTAGACATGGATGTTGCGGCCAATTTGGCTCGCAAGGCACTCCTGCATGCACCGTTGGTAGGTCGCGCCGGTGTTTTTGAGGCTGAACGTCATGGTGGTGTAGTAGTAGGTGTCGAATGGCATGATGAACGCCATATTCTCCTTGTCCTCGACCACCATCTTGATCTAGTTATACCCATAGTACATGTCGTGGAAGCACAGCGACTCTTTCAACACCCGGATTTTTAATCCCAGATGCCTTTTATGCCATACATTGCAATCCCAGGATTACCATTTTTGCGAGACATAACAGAATTGGATACCACAGTACATCATCCATTACAAACCATACATAAGGTCTTACACAAATAGGGATCTCATGATCCAGTTCTTAATACAACTTCAAGCAGCGGAATACGTAATAATAACGGTAGCGTAGGCGAAGCTCCATCTTCGGGGTCACAGGCAATGCTGACGATGGGAGATGATCCTAGTTGTCATAACCTTCCTGGGGTCCATCCTCCAGGTACTCCTCTTCATAGTCTGGCCATGGGAATAGCCAGGTACAAAGCCATGAGTACTCTTTAAGTACTCGCAAACTAATACTAACAAGTGAAAGGGGTTTTTGATAATAGGACACTAGGCTCTAGGGTTGTTTTGCAAAATCCAGATTTATCTCTACTAAGCTGAGAAGCAAGAGAAGCTAATCAAAATTTTGTAACTCCTAAGTAGGAAACTTGTATTTCATATCACAACCCTGTTGTGGTCAAGTCAAAGTCTCAATTCATTTCACAAGTCTTTTGAAAACATCTGACGGGGGAACAGTATGGCCACTCCAACTGTCCATAACCGCGGACGCGGCTATTCGAATAGTTTGACACTCTGCAGAGATTGTACACTTTCACCACAACATTCGATACATCCGTCAGGAACAAATCCTGAATTCACCATACTCAGTATGCGGATAATCAATCCTAACCTTTCAATTACACTCCCTAGTATAAGCACCTCTCCTGTGAATTTGGCCTCCCAACCATGACCAACCGTCATCTTGGGTACTACACAGGTGGACAATCTTCACAAGGTAGCCTCAGCTCAGACCTTGGCCATGAGGGAACTAATACTAAGATATATAAGTTTCCAGTCAAGCCCTACCCAATCTTCGGGTATTGTGGTTGTACGATAAAATTGGAACGGTATCGCATCCAGACAACCATCAGTTTTATAAAGGGCTAATGCTCATGCCTCAACATTTTCATCACCAAAATCATCTGGTGTTCGGAAACACATGTTTTAGTAAGGCTTGCAAGTATTGGCTTGCTAAAGTAGAGTATCTTGCAAGTGTTAGCTTGACTTGTGCAGAGCAGTGGTTGAAGTTCTCCTCGGCTTCTTCTTCGTAGTATCCTCCTTCCTCCTCGTATCCTTGGTCGGTACTAGCGTCTATGAATAAATACGAGGTACACAATCACCAAACAATACTTAACTACTTTCAATCATCACACAAAAGGGTCCTATAGATGATCTAGCATCATCACTAACATTACAAGATTAAAGCTTGGTTTAATTTCTTTTATTTTTAGAAAAGTAATTTCTACTTATTGAAAACTACTTAAGATTTAATATTCTCCAAACCAAACATGGTATCATGTTGACACATGTCATCACCACATATTTCAGTACATGGGAATGTGATTTAAAGTGGTGTCACAATTTAATAAGGTTTAACCTTTTATTTAAATTAAATAGAGTGATTAGAAATGTCTATGTGGCATTCTTTTATTACTTGAACATTATTTATGTAAGTAAACCCATATGTTTTTATATATTCTGAAAGGTATGATCAAATGTGATTTTTGAGAGTTGGAATCAACTCAAAAGCTATTATGGTTTAAATTTGAAAAATGTTTGAATGCAGAAAAGCTTCTGCCTTGTTATTTTTACCAAGGTTGATCTACAGATCCAAATGATTTGAATCCAACGGGCTTGGATTCATCATTTCCATACCTTTCTAACAAAATTGGTTTCATTCAATTTGGTTCATTGAATCGAGCTGGGTTGATTTTTGAAACTAGGTACAAAACTGTGTTTGAATTAAAATGGAAAAAGTGAAATTCAAATGACTGGGCTGCGCGGGAAACGATAATGGGCCGGCCTGCTATGCACTGCGCTTGCGCGGGCTAGTTAAGTTGCTGTCCCCACGCGTTAGTGAGACATGGGGTGCAAAGCGGTACGGGGCAACGTGGTGCGTTCGATCTGGTTCTAATCCAACGGCTGAGGGTCATCGTCGACGTTGGGCAACGCTGGCGAGACAGAAACCTAGCGCGGCAGGTGGGGGTCGTTGGGGGCTCACCGGGGCTCAGGCGAGGGTCGGCGAGGCGGGCGAACGATGAAGTCAACGATGGCGGACATCCTTGTACCGGCAGCTTCTCCTGGGGTGGCTCCAATCGCTGGCTCCCTTCTTCTCCAGAGGCGGCAGGCTCCGGCGAAATTTTGGCGAAGTGCTGCTCGCCTTGCTTCGGGAACGGGGTGGCACGGTCAGTGAGGAGAGGGGAGTGAGATGATGTGCTCAATTCGGCTGGGGGTGGCCTCTATTTATAGTCGCGATAGCGAGACCGAACGGCATGGACAGGCGACGGTGGCGACATGGCTACGGGCGGCTAGAGGCATGGCCGGCGGTGGCGATCGCTTGGTGGTCTCTTGGTGATGCTCTACGACTTTAATGCGCGCGTAGGGGCGGTGCGGTTTGTTCTGGAACGCATGATGCTCTGCGCGGCATGGGGCAGCGAACGGGGATGTCTGGCGGTCTCCTGGGTTGGTGGCGATCATGTATGCACGCGGCGAGGGCGGCGCGCGGTCTGTGGGCGTCGGTCGAGCGTGGCGCTCTGGCGCATGCTCAGCATGGTTGCTGGCGAGCTGGGTGCGGTCCGTTCGTGTGGTCCTGGGTTTGGCAACGCTCGCGGCTGGGACAGGGAGTGGCAGTGGATGGTGGGCTGCCTCCCAGACAAGGTTGGCACGGCTAAATCTCCTTCTAGCTTGCTGTCTCCACTGGGTGGCATGGTGAGCTTCGACTGTTCACCATTGATGTCATTGCCCATCTTACAGTGAGGCTAGTGCTTGGTTTAACTTGCTAGATGATCTACTGAGATGGTTGTGAGCTAGAGAGGGGACAAGTTAGGCTTCAATCACTGCTCAAAATAGTGTTTAAGATTTTGATGATTTGTGTCTGCAAAGTGTTTGATGAAATGGCCGCAAGAATTCAAGTTTTGAATTTTGAAAAGATTTTTGGTGGGTGTGCTTGGTTGGTGCTGGTGAGTCTGCAGATGCTTGGGTTTTGAAAGTTTAGCTTGTTTGAGTGGTTTTTGAAAAAGTGGGATCATCTCATATGATAAAGATTCAATTTTGAACTGTCATTTAAACTATGCATTTGAAAGTTTCTGGATGATAACAAAGTGGGCCTTGATACTTTGTTATGAGTTCCAATCAAGGGGTGCAAAGATCCAGAAAAGTTTCTGTTAAGTTCTGAAAGTTTGGGACAGCCAAAGTAGGCATGGGAGTTAAATTGGCCAAAATGACCATTCCCTTATTTTATTTGTTTTGACTTATTTTTCTTTGGGAAAAGTTTGGGAAATGTTTATATGATGTTTATTTCACCTAAGAATACATTTACAAGCAAAGAAACACACAAAAAAGGTGGTTCAAAAGAAATCAAAATTGGAATGCATACACACATGCATGCTTTCATATTTTTATTTAGAAAAGTTTTTGTTAACCCTAAATTTGATGCTTAGAGTTTGATGATCCAAGTTTAGTATTTTGGGGATGTTACAGACTCCGAGCCCGCAGTCGAATCGATGATCTGATCGATGCGCGGGAGGAGGAACTGCTCCTTTGGGTAGGCGTTGTTGAGGTTGGTTTAGTCGATATACATCCTCCAGGTCTTGTTCTTCTTCATGACCAGGACTGGGTTTGACAACCACTTGGAGTACTTGATTGGCTGGATGAAACTTGCAGCGAGTAGATGCTACACTTCTTCGGCAATTGCTCGGCGGTGCTCTTCATTGAAGGGCCGCAGCGACTGTTTGACAGGTCGTGCTTTAGGGTCGGCGTTAAGTTTGTGCTCGGCGAATTCCCTTGGGACACCTGGCATATAAGATGGCTTCCATGCGAAGATGTCCTGATTCTCACGAAGGAAATTGACGAGCGCGCTTTCCTATGCAGGGCTCATGCCCGCCCCGATGGTGACCGTCTGGCTGGAGTCGCCTAGGACCAACTCCATGGTGCGAGTGAGTGTTGTGGGCTCCAACACGGTCGACCCGGCGTTCTCCGCATTGGGCTTCTTTAGGATTGTGGGGTCATGTTGGAGATATGCCCTAGAGGCAATAATAAAAGTAGTTATTATTATATCTTTGTGTTTATGATAAATGTTTACATTCATGCTATAATAGTATTAACCGAAAACATTAATAATTGTGTGGTTTGTAAAGTAATTAGAGTCCCTAGTAAAGCCCCTATGTAATACTAGCTTGTTGGTTAATAGATAATCGTGGTTTCCCGATCATGAGCATTGAGATGTTGTTGACAACAAGATCATATCATTAGGAGAATGGTATGATGGACATACTCCTATAGATAAGCGTAGCATTAAGATCAAGTCATTTCAATAGTTCATTTGCTATAATATTTTTGATACATAGTAACCTAATTCCTTCGAGCATGAGATCATGCTAATCACCATCACCGGAAGGATGCTTTGATGACATCAAACACCACACCATAACTGGGTGGCTATAAAGGTGGCATTGAGTGTTCGAAAGTATGTGTTGAGGCACATGGATCAAGAGTGGGATTTGTCCATCCATATGACGGATAGATATACTCTGGACCCTCTCGGTGGAATGTCATCCAATTGGCTTGCAAGCATGTGACTGGCTCACAAGGGATCACATATCACGGGAACGAGAAAAGAGTACTTATCAGTAATGAGGTTGAACTAGGTATGCAGAGATACCGACGATAAAAACCTCGGATAAGTAAACTATCGCGGGACAAAGGGAAATTGCTATCGTATGTAAGTTGTTCATTCGATCGCAAAGTAATCTTAGAAATATGTGGGAGCCATATGAATTTCCAGATTCCTCTATTGGTTATTGATCGGAGAAGTGTCTCGGTCATGTCCGCATAATTCACGAACCGTAGGGAGACACACTTAAGGATTCGATGTTGTTTAGTAGATATGGAATGTTAGTAGGGATACCGAATGTTGTTAGGAGTCTTGGATGGGATCTGGGATATCACGAGGAGATCCGGAATGGTCCGGAGAATAAGATTCATATAAGGAAAGTACGATTCCGGAGTTCGGGAAAGATTCCGATGTTTTCATCGGAGAGGTTCTAGAAGGGTCTAGAAGGTTCACCAGATCGGAAGGGGAATGGACCATGAATGTGTCATGGATAATTGGAATGATTGTATCATATCCTAGGTCACTTGGTTTGGGCATTTGCAAGAGAGAATTAAAGCTCTAAATTGAAAAGTCAAACGGGAAGTTTGAAAAGTCAAACTGGAACAATGGTTTCCTAGTGGAAGAAAGAAAGAGTCCTTCTCTAAATCTAACTTGGGTTTGGGTTTGGATTCAAACCCACCCCTCCCAAGGCTACCCCCTCTCATAAATAGAGGGTGAGGGCTGCCCCAAAAGCCAAGCCCTAGCCCTCCCCACACCCGTGCGCCGCCGCCGCTGCCCTAGCCTCCGCCGACACCTCCTCCTCCTCCCTGTCTTCGAAACCCTATATCACCGGGAAACCCTAGATCCACCATAACTCGCACCGTCTTAGGCGAAGCCCTGCGGGATCTTCCCTCTACTTCCTTCACCATGCCGTCGTGCTGCCGGAATCGCGAGGGGAGAACTACAACCTCCGCTGCCTGCTGGAACAAGGGCGAGGAAGGTCTTCATCGAGTACCAAACGTGTGACTGACTGCGGAAGTGCTACCGGAACGCAGCGCCGGAAGGATCGTCTACGCGATCCTGAGATCGGCAAGTGTACGACTACATCACCCACGAGAATTTTCTCTCGTTAACCGCTTTGGAATCTTCGAGGGTGAGTGCTTCTATCGACTCGTTGCTACAATCTAGTAGATAGATCTTGGCTTGTTTGTGTGCATGCGGTAGAATTTTTTTTGTTTTCCATGCTACGAACCCCTAGAGTGGTATCAGAGCCGTGTCTATATGTAGATCTGTTGCACGAGTAGAACACAATGGTCATTATGGGCGGTGGTGCTTTTATTATCAATTGCTTTTTGTGTACTTTGCATCTTGCGGTATGATGGGATGAAGCGGCCCGGGCTACCCTTACATGACATCGTTCATGAGACTTGCTCCACGCTCAACATGCAACTTGTATTGCATAAGTGGCTTTGCGGGTGTCTGTCTCTCCCATCATAGTATAGATTCAATATACAACGGGCACTTGATAGTTCAAACATCAACGTTGTGGTTCTTGTTCATAAGTTAGAACGACACTTATTGAAAGCCCCAAACCACGTAAAATATGCAAAGAAAATTAGAGGCGTCTAACTTTGTTTTGCAGGGGTGTGCTGTGATGTGATATGGCCATGATTGTGATTATATATGATGTATGCAATGTTCCTTATTGTAAGTCGGCAACCGGCAGAGCCATATGGTTGTCTTTTAATTCCGTTAAGACCTGCGTGTCTATTCAAAGTAGTTGTAATAATTGATGCTGGTGGACGACAACCATGAAGCGGCGCCATTGACCTTGACGCCATACCGGTGATGATGGAGATCATGTTCGTGCTTGAAGATGGAGATCAGAAGCACAAGAAGAAAGGCCATATCATATCACATATTATGAATTGCATGTGATGTTAATCCTTTATGCATCTTTTATTGCTTAGTTCACAACGGTAGCATTATAAGATGATCCCTCAAGCACAAAAATTTCAAGTTATTAAGTGCTCATCCTTAGTATGCACCGTTGCTAAAGCTCGTTGTTTCGAAGCACCACGTGATGATCGGGTGTGTTAGATTCTGCGAGTGTATACAACGTGAGCAAGCCAGATTTGCTCATGCGGAAGCTAAGGTTTGATCTTGACGAGCCTAGCATGTATAGACATGGTCTCGGAACACGGATCACCGAAAGGTAAAGCATGAATCATATAGTAGATATGATGAACATGTTGATTGTTCACCATTGAAGCTACATCAACTCTCGTGATGATCGGTTTTGATGTGGTGGATTTGGTTCGTGTGATCACTAAAGTAATGTGAGGGATATCGTTTTGAGTGGGATTTCACCTAGATTAATTTGCTATTAATTAGAACTCAATTTGTCATAAACTTAGTCTAAACTATTGCAAATATGTTGTAGATCAATGGCGGCCCCTACCATCAATTTTAATGCGTTCCTAGAGAAAGAAAAGTTGAAAAACAATGGAAGCAACTTCACGGATTGGTTCGGCAATTTGAGGATTGTCCTCAATGCTGGTAATTTGACCTATGTGATGGATGCACCGCTAGGTGATCGGCCTGCAACTGATGCTACCGATGAGGTAAAGAATGTTTTCCTCGCTCGGAGGAATCAGTACTCCACATTTCAGTGTGCTATCTTGTATGGATTGGAATCGGAGCTTCAGAAAAGGTTTGAGAACCATGACCCACATGATATTGTCCGTGAACTCAAAATGATATTTGAGGCTCACGCGACAGTTGAGAGTTATGAGGCTTTTGAAAAGTTCTTTAACTGCAAGATGGAAGAGGGCAGCTCCGTCAGTGAGCATGTGCTTAAGATGTCTGGGCACGCAAGCAAGATTCAAAGCTTAGGTATAGTGATTACTAATGCTTTGGGGATTCACCATGTCCTCCAATCACTACCACCAAGTTACAAGAACTTTGTGATGAACTACAATATGCAAAACATGGACAAGTCGTTGCCCGAACTCTTCTTCATGTTAAAGTCTGCAGAAGTGGAGATCAAGAAAGAGAACCAAGTTTTTTTTGTAAATAAGACCACCAAATTCAAGAAGCAAGGCAAGTCTAAGAAAAAGGGAAACTTCAAGAAGGGCGGTAAGAAAGTTACCGCGCCAGCGAAGAAGACCAAGGCTGGGCCTAAGCCTGATATTGAGTGCTTTTACTGCAAGGGAGAAGGTCACTGGAAACGGAATTTCCCTAAGTACTTGGCGGATTTGAAGAACAGAAACATCAAGAAGAAAGGTATATCCGATATACATGTTATTGATGTGTATCTCATTAGTACTCATAGTAGTGCCTGGGTATTTGATACTGGTTCGGTTGCTCATATTTGTAACTCGAAATAGGTGCTGCAGAATAAACGAAAGCTAGCGAAGAACGAGGTGACGATGCGCGTTGGAAATGGATCAAAGGTTGATGTGATCGCGGTCGGCACGCTACCTCTTCATCTACCATCGGGATTAGTTTTATACTTAAATTAATTGTTATTTGGTGCCTGCATTGAGCATGAACATTATATCTGGATCATGGTTATTGCAAGACGATTACTTGTTTAAATCCGAGAATAATGGTTGTTCGATTTATATGAGTAATATGTTTTATGAACATGCACCTTTGATAGATGGTCAATTCTTATTGAATCTCGATTGTGGAAATACACACATTAATAACATTGAAGCTAAACGTTTGAAATTGAGCGATAACTCGACCTATATGTGGCACTGTCGGCTTGGTCACATTGGAGTGAAGCGTATGAAGAAACTCCATTCCAATGTACTTCTTGAATCACTTGATTTCGAATCACTTGAAAGATGCGAAGCATGTCTGATGGGTAAAATGACTAAGACTCCATTTTCTGGTATGATGGAGCGAGCTACGGACTTATTGGAAATCATACATACCGATGTGTGTGGCCCAATGAGTGTAGCATCGCGTGGTGGTTATCGTTATGTTCTTACCTTCACGGATGATTTGAGTAGATATGGGTATATCTATGTCATAAAACATAAGTCCAAAACTTTCGAGAAGTTTAAGGAATTTCAAAGTGATGTAGAGAATCAACGTAACAAGAATATTAAATTTCTACGATCTGATCGTGGAGATGAATATCTAAGTTACGAGTTTGGCGAGCATTTGAAGAAATGAGGAATACTTTCACAATTGACATCGCCGGGAACACCACAACGTAATGGTGTGTCCGAACGTCGTAATCAAACTCTCTTAGATATGGTTCGTTCTATGATGTCACTTACAGATTTACCGCTATCGTTTTGGGGTTATGCATTAGAAACAGCCGCATTCAATTTAAATAGGGCACCATATAATCCGTTGAAACGACACGATATGAATTGTGGTTTGGGAAGAAACCTAAATTGCCGTTCCTTAAAGTTTGGGGTTGTGAAGCTTATGTAAAGAAGTTACAGCCCAACAAGCTTGAACCCAAAGAGGAAAAATGCGTCTTCATAGGATACCCTAAGGAAACTATTGGGTATACCTTCTATCATAGATCCGAGGGCAAAATCTTCGTTGCCAAGAATGGATCCTTTCTAGAGAAGGAGTTTCTCTCGAAAGAAGTGACTGGAAGGAAAGTAGAACTCGACGAGGTTGTTGAACCTTCTATTGAACTTGCGAGTAGTGCAACACCGGAAGTAGTTCCTATGGCGCCTACACCAATAATAGAGGAATCTAATGATGTTGATCATGAAACTTAGGATGAAGTTACTACGGAACCTTGCAGATCAACGAGAACTCATACCACTCCTGATTGGTATGATCCCGTTATGAGTGTCATGTTGGTGGACAACACCGATGACCCTGTGACATACGAGGAAGCGATGATGAGCCGATATTCCAATAAATGGCAAGAAGCCATGAAATCCGAGATTGGATCCATGTACGAAAACCAAGTATGGACTTTGGTGGACTTACCGGATGGACGGAAGGCTGTCGAGAACAAATGGATTTTCAAGAAGAAAACAGATGCTGATGGTAATGTTACTATCTATAAATCTCGACTTGTCGCAAAAGGGTTTCGACAAATTCAAGGAGTTGACTACGATGAGACTTTCTCACCAGTAGAGAAGCTAAAGTCTGTGAGCATTATGTTAGCAATTGCTGCGTATTATGATTATGAGATATAGCATATGGTTGTCAAAATAGCGTTCCTCAATGGAGACATTGATGAAGAGTTGTATATGATGCAACCCAAAGGTTTTGTCAATCCTAAAGATGCTAACAAGGTATGCAAACTTCAATGGTCCATATATGGGTTGAAGCAAGCATCCCGAAGTTGGAATCAACGTTTTGATAAGGTAATCAAAAGCTTTGGTTTTATACAAACTTATGGAGAAGCTTGTATTTACAAGAAAGTGAGTGGGAGCTCTGTAGCATTCTTAATACTATATGTAGATGACATATTGTTAATTGGGAATGATGTAGACCTTCTTAATAGTGTCAAGGATTATTTGAATAAT
This sequence comes from Avena atlantica, assembly GCA_910589765.1. Lineage (NCBI taxonomy): Eukaryota > Viridiplantae > Streptophyta > Magnoliopsida > Poales > Poaceae > Avena > Avena atlantica. The sequence goes on from OU342735.1 coordinate 111,378,320, forward strand.
AGTTTTTCAATGAAAGGTCTTAGCGAAGCAGCTTACATATTAGGCATAAAGATTTATAGAGATAGATTGAGATGCCTAATATCATTGTCACAAAGTACATATTTGGACAAAGTTCTAAAGAGGTTTGGAATGGAAGAAATCAAGAAAGGGTTCTTGCCCATGTTGCCCAATACGACCTTGAGTAAAACTCAAAGTCCTGCAATGGCAGAAGGTAGAGAAAGTATGAGTAAGACTCCCTATGCCTCATCCAATGGATCTCTCATGTATTCCATGCTATGTACTAGACCCGACATTGCATATGTTGTTAGTTTGACTAGAAGATATCAAAGTGATCCAGGAGTGGATCATTGGACAGCGGTCAAAAACATCCTGAAGTACTTGAGAAGAATTAAGGATATGGTTCTTTCTTATGGAGGTGATGAACAACTCGTTGTTAATGGTTACACCGATGCTAGTTGGAAAACCGATCCGGATGATTCTAAATCTCAATCTGGATACGTATTTACTTTGAATGGTGCAGCAGTTAGCTGGAGGAGTGCAAATCAAAGCGTTGTGGCGAGATCTTCAACTGAATCGGAATACATAGTTACTTCGGAGGCTTCACAAGAGGCGATATGGATGAAGGAGTTCATTACAGAGCTCGGTGTGGTTTCATGTGCGCTGGACCCAATGTTTATCTACTGTGATAACATGGGCGCCATGGCCAAAGCGCAAGAACCAAGGTCACACAAGAAGCTGAAGCACATCAAGATACGTTTTCACGCTATTCGAGAGCATGTCCAAGATGGTGACATAAATATTTGCAAAGTACACAGATCTGAATGTGGCGGATCCGTTGACTAAACCTCTCCTGAGGGCAAAACATGAACAACACCAAACCGCCATGGGTGTTCGGTATATTACCATGTAATCTAGATTAGTTGACTCTAGTGCAAGTGGGAGACTGTTGGAGATATGCCCTAGAGGAAATAATAAAAGTGGTTATTATTATATCTTTGCATTTATGATAAATGTTTACATTCATGCTATCACAGTATTAACCGGAAACATTAATACTTGTGTGATTTGTAAACTAAATTAGAGTCCCTAGTAAAGCCTCTATGTAATACTAGCTTGTTGGTTAATAGATGATCGTGGTTTCCCGATCATGAGCATTGAGATGTTATTGATACCTAGATCATATCACTAGGAGAATGGTATGATGGACATACTCCTATAGATAAGCGTAGAATTAAGATCAAGTCATTTCAATAGTTCATTTGCTATAAGATTTTTGATACATAGTAACCTACTTCCTTCGACCATGAGATCATGCTAATCACCATCACTGGAAGGATGCTTTGATGACATCAAACACCACACCGTAACTGGGTGGCTATAAAGGTGGCATTGAGTGTTCGGAAAGTATGTGTTGAGGCACATGGATCAAGAGTGGGATTTGTCCATCCATTTGACGGATAGATATACTCTGGGCCCTCTCGGTGGAATATCATCCAATTGGCTTGCAGTCATGTGACTGGCTCACAAGGGATCACATATCATGGGAACGAGAAAAGAGTACTTATCGGTAACGAGGTTGAACTAGGTATGCAGAGATACCGACGATCAAAACCTCGGATAAGTAAACTATCGTGAGACAAAGGGAAATTGGTATCGTATGTAAGTGGTTCATTCGATCGCAAAGTAATCGTAGAAATATGTGGGAGCCATATGAATTTCCAGATTCCTCTATTCGTTATTGATCGGAGAAGTGTCTCGGTCATGTCCGCATAATTCACGAACCGTAGGGAGACACACTTAAGGATTTGATGTTGTTTAGTAGATATGGAATGTTAATAGGGATACAGAATGTTGTTCGGAGTCTCGGATGGGATCCGGGATATCACGAGAAGATCTAGAATGGTACGGAGAATAAGATTCATGTAAGGAAAGTCCGATTCCGATGTTTTCATCGGAGAGGTTCTAGAAGGGTCTAGAAGGTTCACCGGATCGGAAGGGGAATGGACCATGAATGTGTCGTGGATAAGTGGAGTGATTGGATCATATCCTAGGTCACTTGTTTTGGGAATTTGCAAGAGAGAATTAAAGCTCTAAATTGAAAAGTCAAACAGAAAGTTTGAAAAGTCAAACTGGAACAATGGTTTCCTAGTGGAAGAAGGAAAGAGTCCTTCTCTCAATCCAACTTGGGTTTGGGTTTGGATTCAAACCCACCCCTCCCAAGGCTTCCCCCCTCTCATAAATAGAGGGGGAGGGCTGCCCCAAAAGCCAAGCCCTAGACCTCCCAACACCCGTGCGCCGCTGCCGCCGCCTAGCACCGCCATCGCCGCCTCGTCGCCGCCGACACCTCCTCCTCCTCTCGGTCTTCTAAACCCTAGATCACCAGGAAACCCTAGATCCACCATAACTCGCACCGGCTTAGGATAAGCCTTGCGGGATCTTCCCTCTACTTCCGTCACCATGCCATCGTGCTGCCGGAATCGCGAGGGGAGAACTACAACCTCCGCTGCCTGCTGGAACAAGGGAGAGGAAGGTCTTCATTGAGTACTGAACGTGTGACCGACTGCGGAAGCGCTGCCGGAACACAGCGCCGGAAGGATCGTCTACGCGATCTTGAGATCGGCAAGTGTACGACTACATCACCCACAAGAATCTGCTCTCGTTGACCGCTTTGGAATCTTCGAGGGTGAGTGCTTCTATCGACTCGTTGCTACAATCTAGTAGATAGATCTTTGCTTGTTTGTGTGCATGCGGTAGAAATTTTTTGTTTTCCATGCAACGAACCCCTACAGGTCATCTTTGTCAACCCCACTCAAGTATTTTGCGAGCTCCTCTATGTGGTTGGTGTCCGCGATGATGACGGCATCCGCGAGCTGTGCGCCTTTTTCCTCGCACTCGATGGCCATGTCGGGGTCGCCATGGACGGTGATGATTCCGTATGGCCCTAGAAGCTTCATCATGTTGTACGCGTAATGTGGTGCCGCCATGAACTTGTCAAATGCTTGCCGCCCCAAGGCGCAGTGGTAGGGGCTTTTGAAGTTCACCATCTCGAAGACGATCTGCTTGGTGCGGAAGTTGGCTGGTGGGCCGAAGGTGACTGGAAGCTTCACCTTTCCGATCGGGTATGCCTTCCGATGGGGGACGATGCAGTGGAAGGTGGTGAGGGTCGACTCGATCATCAATTGCGGAAGCCTCAGTCACCTAAATGTGTCCAGGTAGAGGATATTGATGGAGCTCCCGCCGTCCATCAACGTCCTGGGGAGCCAATAGTCACCCACTTTGGGATTGACTACCAGGGCGCCTCACCCGGGGTACTTGATCCGTGGCGAGTGGTCCTCGTGGCTCCATGTGATGAGCTGCTCGGACCAGTTGAGGAAGCGAGGGATGTCGACCTGGAACACCACGTTGATGGCGACAACACGGGAGAGGACCTTCTTCTCATGCTTGGTGCCGAGCCCAGTGAAGGTGTGTAGCGCACCGACTTCGTTGTCGAATGCTCCGCCATTTGGCGGGTTGTTGTTGGGGTCCTCCCTTGCGCGTCGTGCCTTATCGATCTACTTCAGAGAGTGGCAGTCGGCGGTTGTGCGTGTGGCGGGTTTCCCCTCCCTGCTGTGGAACACACAAGGTTGGTTGAGGAGAGCTGCGGGGTCGAATTTCAGCCTCGCCTTGTAGTTTCCACTGTCGCGGTGCTGGCCTCTTTCGCGGCGGAAGATCTTGGGGTCGCGTGGCGCATAGCCGGCATTGGCGACGAAGTCGACTCGACCATCACTACGGCGCTTGCCGATGAGGCGACTGTTGCTGTAGCGCAGCTCGCGCTTCCTACCGTTGTCGTGGACGCTTGGGCGGCGATTCCCACCCGACTCATCGTCGGTTTCTAGGTTCGGATCTTCCTCCGCATATTGTTTGGCGATATCGAGGAGGTCGGGGATGTTGTCAAGCGTCTTGTAAACCCTCTTGATCTTGGTGACCAATGTCTTGTATCAGCACGAGTTCTTGAAGCAGTGGATCGCCGTGTCTGGGTGGATGCCGGCGGCTTTGATCCACAGGTCCTGCCACCATTGGACCCAGTTGCGGGTCAACTCGAGGGGTCCCTGAACGCATCGCTCTAGGTCCTCGATGGTGGTGGTGCGGGTGTAGGAGCCCTCAAAGTGCCTGATGAAGGCCTCGCGCATGTCCTCCTAGGAGTCGATGCTATCTGCGGGGAGGGTGTTGATCCACTGCCGAGTCGCTCCCTCCATCATCAGGGGGAGGTAGCGAGCGGCGAGGAGGTCGGTGTGGCCGGCAATTCCCATCGCCATGAGGTATGTGTCCAGCCACACAACTGGGTCATACATAGGATCGTAATTTTTGATCTCCTTCGGCACTTTGAAGTTCGTCAGGTATTTCTCGCCTCGGATCATCGGTCTGAAGCACTGGGGGCCACGACTAAGGGAGCCCCTTGGCTCACCGTCATTGCGGTTGGTGAGGGTGTGCCTCAGGTCGTTGGGCCGGCGTGCGCGCCAGCTCAGGTTGTTGATGATGACCCATGGTTGGTGCTGCAGGGGATCGGGTGGCGGGCAGTTTAGAGTGTTCGCCATCGATGGGCGACCGCTCAAGGCCGCCCAGCTTACAGAGGAGCGGGAGTACATTCGCCTGAGTGAGTGAGCTCCCACGACTTGCCGTTCGACGACCTTGGCGAGTAGGGCCTTGGCGTACTGGATTTGCAGCACGCCTTCCCCTGTGATGTTGAGGTTGGCGACTGTTGCCTGCCCCGTGATGACGTTGTCCGTCGGGGTGGAGTACAACGGGATGCCTTTCGCGTCCCTCTCTTCCAGAGAGATGAGAACTCTCGGCTGGTTGGGAGGGGGCGTGCGGCCGGGTGGCACTGGGGGAGCTCCACTCGCTGGTGCTCCTGGTGGCGGACAGGCGCTGAAGCCTGGTGGCGCATTCTCGCAGATCACGCGCTCGGCCATGCGAGCGGGATCATTGTCTTCATCGAAGTTCAGGGCGTGGCCCTGATGCGGCACTGGTGGTAGAGCGATAGCTCCTGCATCATCGCTTGCTCGAGGTGAAATTTTTCGCGCTCGGCTTCCTCTTTGCACACTGCCTCCTCTAGGCCCTAGCTAGCTTCCTCGACCTCTGTTGATGTTGTGGTCGGCGTGATCAGAGTGGAGAAGGGGTCTGGCTTGGCGCTCGTACCGCTCGCCATGTAGGTCGCGATGAATCGACCGGACCCGACGTGGAGGTCACCGGAGTTCTCTGACCCGGAGTCAGGGTTGAAGATCCCGAGGATAGATGGATCCTTGAAATCTCCCACGTTGGATACTCGCGTGATGGAGCCTGGGTGACGCGACGATGATAGATCTGGCGATCGAGGCTGGGGTCGCCGAGTCGGCATCGTCATGGAGGGCCGCGTCGGTCTCGACCATGTCGCTGTTGGCCGAGTTGTACTCGGAGGCGAGGCGGTGGATGGTTTGGACCTGGCTCTCGGAGAGCCGATCGCATGGTGGTGACTTGCCGATGAGCGCCGAATCTTCGGAGACGATGATGTCCGTGAAGCCGGAGAAGAGGTTAATGGAGCCAACCGGCATGATGACGCTATGTGTGACCGGGCACGATGCCGGGACATAGATGTTGGGCAAGATCTGAAGGATCTCAACATACGCGATCATGCGACCGGTGGCGATCGACCGGTGGATCGACAGGTAGGGCCTCGCCGAAGAACTCAGGCCTGACCGGCCAGGCCCCACGGTGGGCGCCACTGTCATGGGAATGGCCACGGCAGATGCTGCGATTGGCAGCGAGTAGTAGAACGAGGAGCAAGGGCGGCCAGCCATCTGCGGTGCGAGATGAGGGCGGAGACACAAGGTTTTACCCAGGTTTGGCCCCCGGAGGGTAAAGACCTACTCCTGCTAGATTGTATTATCAAGAGATTACAGGCTGGAGAGCTCGTCGACTAGGCGGCAAGTTGATGGGGTATCTGATGGAACGTGAGTGCTATGCGTACCCTAGGGAGGTTGATATAGGGGTACTGCGGTAACCCAGCATACCACTGCATGTTGTAGTATACTATAGTCATGGACATAACACTCACGGAGTACAAATTACGCAAATATTACATGCTCAGACTGGTACAACAGAAACAAAGCCGGTCCAAAGCATACATTATCATTATTACAACCAAAATTACATGATGACTTTGAGATCCTCCTAGGTCCATAGAGGTATCCCAATGACTTAGGGCTAAGCTATAATAATTCTGAGAGCAAGATAAAGAATCAAACCAAACTTTAAGGTTTATACGAGATTTAATATAGATAGGGAACAGAGATCTATGATACTGGACTAGATCACTATATATGATATATCTACACTTCAGATACGTCGGTCTCCATTCCATAGATGTTTTTGTAATTGTTCCCTTCGGCGCTTCCGGATACTTCTGGTTCTTCATAATGGAATTATTCTTGGTCTTCAATTAGATATAGTATTTCCTCTTCCTGACAGTTATATTCTTTACAATCTAGCAAGGGTTAAGAATATACGTTGAGTATGAGTGTACTCAGCAAGTTCACTAAAAAGGAGTGTTTGATGCACTATATCTATAGCCATATACCATAGGTCATAGGCAATGCAGGTTTTCGTGAACATTTCTTCAAAGGTTGCTTTTATTCTGAAAAGCTATGTCCGTCAGCCTTCACATGTTTACCAGAACTTTCATGGAGTTCCTTTCCTGCAGCCTTCGCAGCTCCTTCCCGTAACAGGGAGTAACAAGTTACGGTTCTTACACTCTGCAGAGGTGCGTCACTTTACCCATGAGAGATCAAATCCTTGACGCACAACCGAGTGAATCTTTCCTGTCCACACTTCCTATGGTGTGGGGCCCAGTAGATGATCCAAGCCAATCATTGTCCTTCTCCACGATCCTGCATACACCGCATTGTTGTATGCCCAAACTCAAGGTAGACCTCTCGCCGTATAAAAGGGCTATACCTTAGTTGGATACACACAACAACCATTAACACTAGTAATCTGTCTTTTGTAAGCCCAGATCCACGGTAGACCTTTCCCCGTATAAAACGGCTATACCCACGATCTGCAACTCACAAATGCCCAGAACAGTGTCCAATGCATGCGAAAGGGAGCCGATCCAGCTTACTTCTCCATCCCATTCCAAATCTCATGGTTAACGCGTAATATATGGCACAAGAATCACTGGCGACATTGGTTGTTAAGTCCTAGATGATATATTCCTGTGCAGTGGTATCCCAACTACCAGTCTTAATAGATTAGATGATCACCCTGGATCTATAACCGATACTTCAATTTAGTTATGAAAATAGTGTTTTCGACCTTTTTGAAATGCAGGTGATGACACACATTTTGAAATTACTATCAAAAAATAATCAAAGGACATTAGCAAGTGTGAACTTGCCTTGATATAGCGAAGTATTGTAGTCGAATGTCTCGACTTGACCCTGGACCTCGAGTTCTACAAAATATCATCATTGCCCGGTAAGGACAATGTTTAAAGAAGCAATATGCTGTTATGCATAATAAATGAGATGCATAATGCAAAATCTCAAGTAATTCTTCAATCATTACCAGTGAAATATATTTATGATTTATTTAAGATATTCTTTAGTTTAAGTTTACTTCATAAGAAGGATAAACATATAAAATATGAAGAGTAAAGTACAATTATAATATAATTCTAAGGTTTAATGGTATTATGTAATTATTATAAAGTTCATGTTTAAGTTGTTATGATTTAAAAGAAATGGTATAGTGTTTCTTTTGAAGTGGCAGAAAGAATAATATTTGAAGAAAATATTATTTATGTTAAGTTATTCAATTCTAAAGATTAATAGGATTGAAGCTATGGTTTTGTAATAAGGTTTAATCGATTTGAGATATTATATATCTAGCTTAATATATCTTAGACCAAAGTAAACTATAAAAATGTAATTGGACTTGCGATATAGTATTTGTAGCATTATCAATTATTAGAGTTCTTCCTAAGCATAAACAAAAATAAAATCTTATAATTAGGAAACTTTGTTTTGAAGATGTAAATTTAGCATGTGTGATATTTATAGATCACACTTTGAGATTTTTCTTTATAAAAAATAGATGGATTTTATTATAATTTATTTAGTGAATTTCAAGTTTGATAAATATGATTATTTTTATGAATTGTTAATGATTTTCAAAGGATAACCTTGTAAATCCTTGACTTATAGTTAAGGATTTTAAAAGAATATTATAAAGTTAATTGTTTACACCTAGGTTTTATATAAAACTATAATAATGGTTTAGACTAATTATATTCAAATGATTATGTTTTGAATAAGATCATTTCTTACTTAGGAATTTTTATGAGATAAGAGATTTCTTTTTATTCATAAAAATGATTTTTATTTATTTTTAGGAATTTTTCTAAATTTATTAATTTTCATTTGGATAATTAAGGGTGTTAATATTTATTTGCATTTTATTAAACATAAATAAATATGATTATATTTTTATTAAGTGAATATTATTTTAATAAACACTTGGATGTATTAAATATATTTTTAGAATTTTTCTACATTTTTCTAGAGCTTAAAATGGTTAGAGGGTATTTTAATAATTCCATTTTTGTTCTTTTATAATTTGGGGCAAGTTCTTGGGCCCATCTAGCCAAATACCCAGCTCAGTCCACCTTGTTGGACTAAGCCACAGAGCCCAACCGACCGAGTCGGTTAACTCGATCCATTCGGCCCCTTCCCTTCTCCCACGCTGGCTCGTTCCTCACTTTTTCCCTCTCTAACAACGTGGTGTCGCCGCCGTCGCCGCGCAACCATGGCCGGCTCCAGCCTCCTTGGCCGCCTCCATCGGTCGTCCTCGGCGCGCTCCCCTCCACTACTCCTTCCTATCCAATTCGATCTGTCATTTGATCCCCTTTCCGCTCGCCCCCACTAGATTCTTGTTGCTAGGGTTTCGGTTTTGACTCCGATGTGCTTTGGTGACCCCTGGATGGTGACGATGGCGAAGTGGTGGTGTCCTGGTGATGCGGAGAGGGTCTGGTGGTGGTGATTGCCTTAGGTTGCAGCTCGGTGCAGCTCGGCACGGGGTTAGCACTTGGTGCTCTCTTTGCCGTTGTGCCGCCGGTGTGCCCTCCGTCGCCGGTCTGCTTCCTCCTCTTGAGCTTAAGCGAGGACCACCAGTAATTTTCTCTTCCCCCTTTATTTCTCTCTTTTCTTTTCGCTTCCTCATTGGTCTGTACAATCCCTAACTGGGGTTTCCCCTCTGTAATCCTATCAATGGCTCTCTAGGATTCGCCCAACAATGTTGTTGAGCATGTCTTTCTCAATAAGATTTATGTCTGATGCCTTCTAAAACCCCATTAGTCAGATGCTACGATGTTAGTTTAATTAGAGTTCATGTTATACTCAAGCAACATATGGCCTTTCTTCTAAATTGATTACAGTAGAAATGCTTGGATTCCACCATGTTTTTAAATTCAATTTAGTGAGAACTTTGTGTATCTAGATGGATTGATACTTGGGTATAAAGTACTGAAGCTTTTCTTTAGTAATTATTTCCTGGAATCTACTATATATGTATGTTGGCTTAAATGACTATCTCTTAAGAGTGACTATGGATTTGTATCTAAAGATGATTCCTAGAAGCATTTCTAGGAAAAAACGACTTGTTTTCTTATGTGAATTCTGGTATAAGTGATACCTCCTGTAGGGTATAGTTGATTGATTACTGCTTCTGTGATGTTGGAATTGTAAATTTGCTTGCAGGTGTGCCCTTGACCTGTAAATCTGATACTGGTTATGCTTAGTTAAATAGCAGGTTCTGCTATCTAACCATATGTCACTGTGGTGCATTCAATTGGAATTTGCATAGTGGTATATGTAATATCATGAGTTAGTTGTGTCCTAAATACTATACCTATGACAGTGGAATTATATATGACTCCTAGATGTGTTGACTAGGAGAATGATTTACTTAATGGAGCTAAGGCTCATAAATGAAGCAGCAAAACAAAAATATGATTCCTAGTGTATACTAGGGAAATGATTAATCTTTTCTAGCTGAAGATTCTGAGTGGTTATTTGGTTAATTGAGTTGCTATTGTTTCTAGAGAGAAAACTTCTGTAATATGGCTATGCTGTTATGAAACCTCCTTGAGAGTGAGCATAAAAGCATAGATCATTTACATGTTCTGTTATAATTTTATTTAACAGAATGTTGGTTTATGTTCTTGCCAATGATACCAAGTCTGAGGCTTTACTTGTGTTGCACATGATCATATATCATTCTTGCCTTGCAACTAATTTGGCTAATGTTTAACTACTGTCATTAAGGCAGTATCTTATGATTCCTAGATGTATCTATCTACGAAAGTGATTATGTGGTGCTATCCTCTTGTGTTGTGTGGATTCACTAGTAAGATGCAACTATGATGCCTCCATTAGGATGGAACACAGTGGTTTCACCTACTGGATTGTTTTAAATTTGTCAAGTAGACTGTGGAAAAAAAGATACCATCTAGTTTGTATGATCTAGATGCACCACCCTACTATTTGATCTTAGTCTATGATATATGGATCAAGTGCCAATTTAATTCTTATAGTTGGTAGATGCTGCCTTAGCTGTTGTGGTGCCTCCATACCTGGAGTGTGCACAGCAGTGACTAGTAGCATGATTAATTTCCTTAAGATTTTGTCCAAGCCAATGATGCAACAGGCCGAGGCCAATTCTTTCTAAGATAAGAATAGATACTGGTTCGCTTTTAACAGCTCTAGGATGAATTTAGTGTAGCATTTCTACACTATACTGAGAGCTCTCTCCCTCTTCCACACTGATGCTTGTTTTAATTTGACAAGAACAGATACTAGCATGGTTCTAGTAGCCAACCTGATGCTTGCAGTGAAAATAGATGACTTGGTTGTGGATGTTGTGGTGATTCTGTTCTGTTGCTAGATCTAGTGTCTGTCCTGCTCCTCCTTGCACTCCTGGACTTCTCCCCCTTGCTTCTCACTTGGTCTACTCCTTATTCTCCTGGCCTCCTCCTGGTGTCCTTGGATGGCTTCCTTGAGCAACCAGGGTCCTAGTGATGTGGTGGTAGTGCACGATGGAGTTTTGGTGTTAAACTTATGAACTCTAGAAATGTAAGGATGGCCTGTGTGGTTGATCTATGTTGGTTGTGTTGACTGTTTCTTGCTATGGTGAAGTAATTTCAGCATTGCACTCCCCCTGCTACGGCTATGTACTTATCTCTCTCTCTCATAGTGCCTCCTATGTTGACAGCACATAGACATGCATGTGTGTGTGATCTTGCCTCACCTAGATGGATCAGATCAAGTAAAAGGGCCTGAGATTTCCTTGGATTTTACCTCTTTTCCTTTTACCTGCCCTTGGTGAATCTTGCCCCAATTTGCCTATGATGTGGTTCTGAGGCAAAGTTACTGATAAGAGCAGATAATATTTTGGTGAACTTGCCCCATTTTTATTTGCTCAATGATGTAATGAACAGTGCACCTCACTGTTAAACTAAGAGCACTAACCCTAATCCCCATCCTTTGTTTTATTTTGTCTTAATTCGTAGGTACCAAGAAGGAGTATAGAAACATCAATACTAGATAGGATTTTAGTTGTAGATGTTTTTCTTTTGATCCCTTTTTGTAATTTTCCTTTTATGTCAAGAATTAATGTAAAAACATTGTAATACATTAATTTATCTTATTATTGTAACCATTCTTATTGTTCCTTTATTGTAAAAGAATAATGTAATATATATTCTTTTAATAAAGAATTCTTCTATTTGTTTAATTAATGTAATTCATTTTCCATTTCCTTTATTCACTTATTTGTTTCATTGTAATATACCTTTATTATTTTATTGTAAAATAACATTGTAATGCTGGATTTTAATAATCTTTATACTTTTATTTAAAATACTAGTATTTGTATTATTGTAATAATTATTCATAAGTCAAATTTCTCCCCCATAACTCAACAAAACAATAGAGGTCATGTCAAAATTCATCCCACTCCCCTTTTGATGACACTAAACCTAATTCATCGGAGTAAGAATTCTGATCACTTAGTCTTTTAATTTGGCGAAAATTTTACCCGGATTTTCAGATGCATGCATGCAGATGCACAAAATCCGAAATCTACCCTTCGTTTAGTCCTAAATGCTGGGATGTTACAGACTTCCCCCCTTAAAGTAAACTTCCTCCCGAAGGTTGTGGTTTCTTGTTCAAGAAGGTTTCCGATAGTCTCGCCCCGAGTTTTCTTCTTTCCTCCCGGTTTCTTGTCTTTCCAAAGTGATGTTTTTAATAAACTTAGCACTCCTTGAGTTTACTCTCCACCTCGATTCGGTTATTGTTAATGCCTAATGTCAATTTATACTTCCTCCCGAAGATTCATAAGATTAATTTTAACCCTAAACAACTTTATTGACGAAGCACTACTAATACTAAAAATACCTGTCGTAGCCTCGTCAATGTGGTTCCATCCAAAGTTTCCACCCCTTGATGGTGGTTTTACTCCTCGAGTAACCAACTTGTTGGGACATTCAGATCTCCCATGTCCTTCCAGACCACACCTATAGCACACATTTCCGGTCTTCCAACAATCCCTCCTTATATGACCTAATGCTCCACACTTACCGCATATGATTTGTTTCTTTCCTTTTGGTGCCTCATTCTTTGATGTATCACTTGTTGATATGAATCTAGGTATGAAACTTAAGTTTGATGTTGACTTAGTAAATTGAAACTTCTTCGGTTCCCTTTTAGATCTTTTCTTCGATAATTTCTTCCTCTCTTTCAATAACATCTTGTAATCATCCTCGAAAGTAATTGCTACATCAACCAGCTCTTGGAAACGTCGTATTGCAGCCCTTCATATTTTCATCTTCATACAAGGGTTTAGTACTTCCAATAACCTTTTCTTGCGCTTATCCTCCGTATTTACCTCATCAACTACATAACGAGAAAATTGACTAAACTTGCTAATATATTTCATCACGGTTTCATCATTTTGCCGTAAGTCCATGAATTCTCTCCTTTTAAATCCCACAATGCTCTCTGGAACATGATACTTGCGAAACTTCTGCTTGATTTCTTCCCAAGTGAATATCTCTTTTGGTGTGTGCATAGCTAATTGATTCTCCCACCAATTTGCGGCAGATCCGGATAGAAGAAATGTTGTATAACGTAACTTCTCCTCATCATTGCATCCTACTGTTTTAAGTTTCCTTTCTATATCCACCAGCCAAACCTCCGCATCCATCGGTTCTGATCCAGATGCAAAAGGAATTGATTTGGCGTTTTGAAAATCAAAAAGACTTACTTTGATATCTTTGTTTTCCTCTCCGGGTCCTATTCGTTTGAGTATTTCCTGCATGAACTTATTCCGGTATTCTTGCATCATTTGCATGTATTGCATGAAATTATCCTCTGTCAACGGATGAGTTGATGGTCCAGTTGAAATTACATCCATATTACTTTCCCTCTACTTAGCTTCTTGTTCCACATGTTGTCCTTCAAATCCAGCTTCTACTCCCGTATCCATACCCCCTCTAGTCCTGTTACATAAAGCGAACACTCATACTTACATCATGCATATGTTTTCTGAGCTCAACTCTATGCACAGTGCTAGTCACACAAGGAAATCAAGAACCAAATCCAAATAACAACCAAACCTATACCATTTATTATACATGGTTTTTATAATCTATTACAAACAATCCTCACAACTATGGTTTGACTCTCACTTGGTACATTACTTGTATATTACAAAGAATTGCTTGCTCATATGAGCATACTCTTACTTTTTTAGTCATGCCTCTCAAACACTATGATGCACATTACTGGTTATGTACATCATTTAATCCCTTTACTTCTATGGATTGTCTCTTCTTACTTTTCTCTCTCTTTCTAGTACTTCCTGGAATTCCGTCCATGATGACGTGAAGTCCGACAACTACCTTCTGGAGTATATAAACATCCATAGGGTGTGCACTCTTGATTAGAAGTACTTAGATTGAGATTAGCCATTGAAAAATGACTAGAAAATGTGTGATCTTCTGTGGAATTCTCATGTCCACCTTCAAATGCACTTTCAAAGTAAGATGTATTATAGAGGTCCCAACCTTTAATAAGGTAGAGATCCCTGTGTTTACAATGCTAGTCCCTGGATCAATAGCTAGCATCCACAGTTAAGATGTAATATCAAGAAACAAAGGTCATAATACAACTTTATAACCAGGAATAAAATAATTCATTACATCTTACATAGCTCATTTGGCTATCTCATTACAATGCAGCAGAAATAACTATAGCATGGAGTCCTTCATATTCAAAGTGCCACATGCAATCATGTTGGTTGTAGACTTGTAATCCTATTCAACACACTTCACTAACATCAAACAAACCTGCAACATAATAAGTTACAGCCACAAGGGTCAATACATTTGAATTGTATTGGCAAGTGATACTATGATAGAATAGTGGTATCTATCATTGATATGCATTTGGCTAAGTGGATCTTAGGCTTGCTTTGCTCAAAATAGATTTTCCTTATCATTTGAAAACACTAAGTTTTTATTTGTCAAAATCACCCAAGGCATCTACCAATCATTGATTGAAGATCCTTTAACCCTTGTTCAACCATAAGTTTTTAACTTAGAAAATGGGATGAGGAGATTCTTGATAGCTTCCATGTCTTGATGCTCAAATTTTCCATTGACGGGGACACGGCTAAGTACTTAGATTTTACTCTCTCGAGAGGTGGTGCACTTTACCCACAAGACTAGACATGCATCGAGACAAGATCTTTTAGAAGCCTTGCCTTAGACCAGAATGGACGCACTCCAAACCTATCATCCCCTACCTCCAACTGTCCATTTGGCTAAGTTATTGCAACCTATATGATCCAGGAAGATCACATAATGTCAAGTGGCTGCACTTGAAGCTTCTCAACATTTGACATCTCAAATATCTTTGCTCCTGGGTGGCATTCCACAAGTGTGATACACAAGGTTCACCAGTCCCCTGGCCTTGTGTAACCACTAAACATAAATCCATTCCCACCATTCCACCCAGGTGATTCATTCACATAGTTGTTTTATTAAACAAAACACAAGTCAT
This sequence comes from Avena atlantica, assembly GCA_910589765.1. Classification (NCBI taxonomy): domain Eukaryota; kingdom Viridiplantae; phylum Streptophyta; class Magnoliopsida; order Poales; family Poaceae; genus Avena; species Avena atlantica. The sequence continues at coordinate 111,393,454 of OU342735.1, forward strand.
AGACTTAGAAATATTCCATAACATGAATATAATCCACCGTTGTTTTCTACTAGCTAAGCTAAGCATGGTAGTAGTAGGGATCTTAACTTAGGGAAAGTTCTACTAAGGCATCATCTACTAATATTTCTCATGGCATAACTTATACTTAGAAAATTCCAAGCAAGTACTACTTTGAAACATCACTAATGCATAGTGAAAATAATGGGACAAAAGTATGAAGCACCACTTGCCTTTTTGTAGGGAATATAAGTTCACTCCTTGATCTTGAAATAGTCACACTCTTCAAATTTCACTACAATTCAATCAGGGCACAAATTCAATCTACCATTCCAGCAATTCATCACATAGAATAATAAAAACAAAGCAATACATGCAAGTATGCCAAAGATTGTTTTATTTGGAAAAGTGGTTTCTAATAGGTTATAAGCATTGTAAACACCTATTGGTCATTTATAAAAGTGGAAAAACCATTTGATATTAAGTTAGTGAAAATGGCCACTTTAAATCATTTTGGTTTTGTTAGAAATGATTTAAATCAAGTAATAATTTCTAGTGTTTTCCAAATATATTTTTAAACACAAATGTTAGTGTTTAAGGTCAAGGGTTTAATCTTAAACCATTTGCAAATGGTTTCATCTAAAAACTATTTTTGAATCAAAGCAATATTTTATTTTGTTGGGAATGCCTTTAAACAAAGTAATAATTTTGTAGGATTCACCAAATATATTTTTAAATCCTAAAACTTGGTGTTTAGGGTCAGAGAGTTTAATTCAAGTAATTTTCAAAAGGTTTTACTCAAAAGCATTTTTAAAACATATTCAACATTTTTATTTAACTAGAAATGCTTTAATTCAAATGAATAATTCCTTAATACCTCAATATATATTTTTAAATCCAAAAGTTGGTTTCTATGATCAGTAGGTTCAGAACAAACTTTTTACCAAAGATTTTACCCTAAAAACATTTCTAGAATAATTTTTATATTCAAAATATGCCTACACATGTTTCTGCAAATACACCAATTTTACAAAAGAAAATGACTAAAAAAATTGCATGGTTGGAAAGTATTATTTTTTCTGATTCCATTGATATAAAGTTTGCAAAATTTGGACGTGTAGATTTAAAGTTATGAATTTTACAAAATCAAACATCTAATAGAATCTTTTCTGTTTTTAAAACCTGAGTCTGGCTACGTGTCACAACCTCATTGGCTAGTACCGGTTCGTGAGGATCGCGCTACGTGGAGCGTTGGATCTAATTAGATCTGTGCAGCCCAGATCAAAAGATAAAGTTTCGCTTAAGTTCATCTAACACAACCACAAGATTTGCATCTAACGGCTCACAGCGATTCGACCAGAGATGTGCGGCGTTGGGAAACGGTGAGAGGCGACGCGGCTCTGTCAGTGATGGTCTAGCACAACCAGGAAGCAAGGGAGGAAACGTAGGGGATTACCGTGCTCGCGGGATCGCCATGAAGCTCAATGTGGTCGTCGTTTGTCGAGGGGCGCACGGGGTCGTCCTGAATCGCTCGTCGGAGTTCGCGATGGTGTCGGGCACGCTCTGTCGTCGACGAAGGTGAGGCTACAAGGCATGAGAAGGCAAAGCAAAGGGTTTTTCAGATGCTCGTGAGAAAGGTGAACACATGAGTATCATCGAGAGGGAGAGAGGAGGTCAGAAATTACCAGGGGAGGTCGCCGGAGTCGGAGTTGAAGACGGTGGCACTTAGACAAAAATGGCGTCGGTGTACTGGGGCGCGCGTGAGCAAGCTGATGATGCTGGCAGGTATGCATGAGGTTGGTGGTCAGTATCGTGTGGTCCAGGGGGCAGGGGAGATACGGGTTCCCGGAATTCAACGGGGAAGCTCCTCGAAGCAGAGAGGTTCAAGCGAGCAATTTGCGCAGCCTGGTGGCGGAAAGGGAGTGGCGAGTGAGGGGAAATGGGGAGGAGAGGAGGGCGCTTAAGAGGGCGAGGTCACGGGGCTGATTAACTAGCGCGTTTAACCGAATTGAAGCATGTTAATTTTGCCAGAAACGGCGAGGAGGGAGAAGGGGCGGGGTCAGCGCGCGAGGAAGAAGGTGATGACTGGGATGCCAGTGTGGCTTGGGTCCAAGGGTCAGCTAGGTGAGGGGTAAGGGCGCGGGTGAGAAAATGTATCGCGGGGTGAGAGGTGAGCCGGTGGGCTGGCTGGGCTAGGTGGGCCTCCTAGGCTGGGTTAGGTTAGATGGGCTGATCCTTTTCTATTTTCTTCTTCTCTGTTTTCTTTTTATTTTCCATTTATGAATTCTGTTTTGATTTATTCAAATGTTTCAAACACATATTTCAATTCAAAACTTTTCCAAACTTTCAGTAAGTTTCTATTCTGTTTAAACTTGTATTTTAAAGGCCATTTTAGAATAATCATTTTATAATAGGCACTTGTCTTTATTCAAATAAGATTTTAACTATAATTTCAAACTCTTATTTGAATTCTAATTTTTCTTCAAACCTTTTTCAGTAGGTTTTATTTATTCATTAGTATGTTAAATAATTCATTTTGAATTATTTAGAATATTCTAATATGGTTTATTAATCATTTAAATTGGGCATTTCCCTTTATTCAAATAAAATCAAATATGGTTTTAATCCCATATAAATTTTATTCAAATAACTCTTTTATTCAATTTAAGTCAATTAAATAACTTTTATTCCACTTGGGCAAATTCCAATTGTTATTTTCCCATGATTTAATTAATCATTTTCATTAGGGATTTTATCTTCATTCAAATGGAATAGAATTTGGTTAATGCCATATTATTTTATTTGAATACTCCTTATCCCTTTATTTTATTTGGATTTGGATTAACTTTATCTCATTTTCTTATGGATTTGATTCAAGATTTAAATTGACTTCTAAATAATTTTATTGGGATTTATTATTTCGTTTAGGCAATTTATCTTTATTTAAATAAAATTGGATATTGTTTAATCCTTATGATTTTCTTCAAATAATATTTTATTTATTTTTATTATTTTATAACTTCCATTTGTTCATGGATTTGGCCAAGATTTAATTTGGCTTTTAAATATTCCTTATTTATTTCTTTCTTTCTTTGTCTAATAAAATCTATATCTTTTTATTTATAGATCCAAAATTGGTGATTTCAATTTGTATAATTTTATTTAATATTTGTTTATCCTTTTATATCTCTTTAGGATTAATTTGCTCACACTTTGGTATGGATTTTAGATAGGAGCTTTTATTAGCTTTGGAAATTATTTCCGTTTATCTTAATAAGTTCATAAGTTTTTATCTATGGTTCCAAATTGAATGAAATCAATTTCTATGGTTTTATAATATTTTTATTCATCATTCTTGTTCATTTATAAATGTTTGTTGACAAATTTTTATATGGAACAAATCCATAGTCTTAGAGAGATCTTGGAAATGATTTTCTTCCATTAGGGTTTTAGAGTTTTGGTTTAACTTTTCCAAGTGTTTAAATTTTCAAGATACATTTATTGATGAATGCATTTCACTTGATTGAAATTTGTTGGATTCCATTTTATTCAAAGTTTGTTCAAGATGGGTTTTAATGTTTCCATTATGAAACAAAAAGTTTCTTTTCACCCTAAATTTCAACAATTATTTATTTTGTTTATTTATTTTTCACATTTCAAATTTTGGAAAATTTTGGGATGTGACATGTATCCTCTACTTTTTCCTTAATTCATTCATACATATAGATGTAATAACTGTCAGTGCCTTCTTCCAGATCAATAGGATTGGTACTAACCCCATATGGATCATAGATTCCATGCTAATCTAACTGGTTTCTACTCCTTTATTAGGATCACAGGGTATAGGATTCTCCCTGGTTCTAGTGTAAGATTCTACTCCCTATCCATCGTGATTCCAAATTGGAATACTTGGATTAACTGTTTCCTAAGTTACCTGTTTTGGTTTATACATGTCCATGGTTTACATGTCTTTACGGCCCGTTCTGATAATAGGCACAAGTTTCAAACTATGGTCCTTCAAACTCATTCCTTTCATACAACTCTTTTGAGAAGACTGTTCTACAATGCCTAGCTTCTCTATCTAGCTCCTTTTTGCTTTCTATTTCTTTAGTAGGATCAACATACTCCTCAAGGTTGTATCCAACTCCTGGACTAGAACCTAATGTGTGTCATGGTAGGTTTTGAGTAATGTCCTTCTATGACCTATGTATTCGGCATCTCAAGTAGATTCAGTCTGCACAAATGCAGCATGATCCAACTTAAGTTCCGCATTTATAGAATCTTGAGGTATAGTAGTAAGAGTACTACCTACTAATTTCCTTGGATTCTTGTTTACGAAGCCTGATTATTGCTTCTAGAACTGCAATTTGATACGCCGCCGCCATACATCTCATCTTCCCTGATGACATTACTTCTCTTATCCCCAATTCTTTTGGTAAGATAAGCACTACACGGTGCTTGACTAACACTTTCCTGTAATATAAACTATAAACCTTGACGAAAAGTCAAGATTTGTAATTCCATATTCCATAAAAGTTATCTCAACAGTTCGGTCCAATCACCTACATAGTCCTATACATCACTTGAACATCACTTGGACATTCCGGTTTGGGTACCGAGATGTCATTCCTCATTGTAGATAAGAGATTATAATTGTCCTACTAAATTATAACTTATTATTATTACCCCAATTTATATCATAATAAAGAATTATCGCACTAGAAACATGACAATGTAATTATCAAGTAAATACTCACCATATTTCTAGAGAACTCTTTACTGTTGCTACATACTTACTACAAGTTCTACCCATTTAATAGGTTTCCAACCCAAGGTCAAAGCTTTTGCTCTGATACCAGCTGCGGTGACCGAGCATACCACTGCATGTTGTAGTATACTATAGTCATGGACATAACACTCACGGAGTACCATTCCGCAAATATTACATCCTTAGAGTGGTACAACAGAAACAAAGCGGGTCCAAATCATACATTATCATTATTACAACCAGAATTAAATGATGACTTTGAGAGCCTCCTAGGTCCATAGAGGTATCCCAATGACTCGGGGCTAAGCTATAATAATTCTGAGAGCAAGATAAAGAAGCAAACTAAACTTTAAGGTTTATACGAGATTTAATATAGATAGGGAACAGAGATCTATGATACTGGACTAGATCAATATATATGATACATCTACACTTTAGATACGTCGGTCTCCATTCCATAGATGTTTTCGTAATTGTTCCCTTCGACGCTTCCGGATACTTCTGGTTCTTCATAGCGAAATTCTTCTTGGTCTTCAATTGGATATAGTATTTCCTCTTCCTGACCGTTATTGTCTTCAGATTCTACCAAGGGTTAAGAAGATACGTTGAGTACGAGCGTGCTCAGCAAGTTCACTAAAAAGGAGTGTTTGATGCACTATATCTACAGCCATAGACCATAGGTCATAGGCAATGTAGGTTTTCGTAAACATTTCTTCAAAGGTTGCTTTTATTCTGAAAAGCTATGTCCGTCAGCCTTCACAGGTTTAGCAGAACTTTCATGGAGTTCCTTTCCTGCAGCGTTCGCAGCTCCTTCCCGGAACATGGAGTCACAAGTTACAGTTCTTACACTCTGTAGAGGTGCGTCACTTTACCCATGAGAGATCAAATCCTTGATGCACAACCGGGCGAATCTTTCATGTCCACACTTCCTATGGTATGGGGCCCAGTAGATGATCCAAGCCAATCACTGTCCTGCTCCGCGACCTCGCATACACCGCAATTGTTGTATTCCCAAACTCAAGGTAGACCTTTGCCCGTATAAAACGGCAATACCTTAGTTGGATACACACAACAACCATTAAGACTAGTAATCTATCTTTTGTAAGCCCAGATCCACGGTATACCTTTCCCCGTATAAAACGGCTATACCCATGATCTCCAACTCACAAATTCCCAGAACAGTGTCCAATGCATGCGAAAGGTAGCCGATCCAGCTGACTTCTCCATCCCATTTCAAATCTCATGGTTAACGCGTAATATACGGCACAAGAATCGCTGGCGACATTGGTTGTTAAGTCCTAGATGATATATTCATATGTAGTGGTATCCCAACTGCCAGTCTTAATAGATTAGCTGATCACCCTGGATCAGTAACCGATACTTCAATTTAATTATGAAAATAGTGTTTTTGACCTTTTTGAAATGCAGGTGATGACACACAGTTTGCAATTACTTTACAGAAAATAATCAAAGGACATGAGAAAGTGTGAACTTTCCTTGATATAGCAAAGTATTGTAGTCAAATGTCTTGACTTGACCCTAGACCTCGGGTTCTACAAAAATATCATCATTGCCCGGTAAGGACAATGTTTAAAGAAGCAGTATGCTGTTATTGTAACACCCCAAGCCATCAGGCACTTGAGATGTTACCACATACAATACACATATAAAATTAACTAACAACTTTTAGGAAAATTGGGCAGAGCCTCCTCTGTTTATAAGGGCATCCGCGACAGGCATATAATAGGAATACCAAAATGCATGAATATATCACCGGTTAGAACAAGTTATTCACCTCAAATAATATCCTCAAAAACTCTAAACCACTAGGAAATAACAATTTATCAACCACACGCAGGAACAAGACCAAAACTGTTTTAAAGTACTATTCAACAGACTCCAAAACCAAACCAGTCAAGGTAATCTTATTATTTAAAAAGGAATCATTGCAAGATAAATATATGGCTGTGAGGTGTAGTTGGTGGTGGCTCTACTCCCATATTCCCCATGCATGACGTCCTCAAGGTTTACCTAAAAACACGGAAGCAACAAGGGTGAGTACAAAGACTCAACAAGTTCATAAACAAATAGTAATTTTACATAAATCAAAACACTAGAACATCATTCAACATTATTCATTCATTAGAACATAAAATTATGCCCTACATGCCTATATGCTCATCTCATCTCATCGCGAATACCGGTATCGCTCGAGTGGACACCCGTCGGCATCCACTCGCTCCAAATCGTGGAGGGTGCCTCCAAAGTGGGTCGCAACCCATCAATGGAAGTCGCATTGTGCCCGCCAAGAAGGTCACATTATTATCATTATCATCATGGTATGCAAAAGGCGCATAATATGCACATGTAACCATCAACATCATTACCGTTATCATCATGTATTTATCATAGACATAAAATTCTCTTTAAATAAAAGCAAGTGAAGAGAGATATGCAAAATTCACTATCCGTCATGAACTTGCCTCAACCGCGGGGCACAAACTGTGAATTGTAAGACTCCGGACCATAAGTACCAATACCTATTAAAGAACCATTCATCACACTCAATACAATTCATCACTTCAAAAGAAACACAAATTGCATATCGTGTCGCTCCTACGCACAAGACGGTTCCTAGCCTAGAAGAAGAATATAAACATGGGACAGGGCCTATATACAGTAAAATGCCTAAATACTGTAAAGGTAGTCTAGACACCAAGAAACTAGCTGCTGGTTAAGAACAGACCATAACCATTTTATTATTTTTCTTCAACTGTAAATTTTCTAGTGGCAACGAATTCACGAGATAGCTAGCTACTGCCCAAGTAGAAGTGTCGCTCTGAGGGAACCAAGTTGCGCTACCAAAGATGGAAGTAGTATCCAAAAACTGACAGTCTGCAAACATATACCGTAATCAGCAAAAAGCTATAGACCAATCCATGACACTAACCGTACTAAAGAAATCTGGGCACCAAAAATAGTCCAAAATTTACAAGCCTGACTAATGATTAAACCCAGCAAAGCAAAAGGTACTAGAAATTGTTGGAACACTAGATCGTGAGCAAATCATACTCTAAAAGAAAAGGAACCACAAGATTCTAGATGTTCCCACAATCCACAAATGCATCTGTACAACCACCTGTACCCATCCTCCCTAGAAGAGAAAATTGATATATCTTTGATTTATTAGGTATCACCGATTAATAGGATAAATAGCCAACACCAAAGACTGATGGGGAAACAACAGGCAACGACCTAGCTTAGCAGCAAGGGAAACGACGCATACCCGCAGGCCGTAGCGCAGCTGTTCTTGACGAAGAGATTCGCGAACGGACATAGCTGGCAACACGGCAGGGACGTTTCAGCTCGCGAACCGGCAACGGCGGCGGCGAACTGTTCGCTAGAACGACTTAGGGCAAAGAGATCGTAGCCATCTCCCCCTTGATTTTACTTAGCGGTAGGACAGATCCGGCTTGGGTAGACAAAGCCCAGCCCGGCCCATTGATTTCCTTCCTCTCATACAGAAAACAAAAGAAGGAAACTAGTGTTGTATAAATAAAACATAACAAGGCCAGCTGGTTGTAGCTATAGGTCTGGAACGGTAGGTCAAAGGTTCAAGTTTTACTTTACTCTATTTTCACTTCATTTGTTTTAAATTGTTTTGTTCCTGCCCCCATACAAACAATAACACACTTATAAATATTTTTTAAAATGATTGAAAAAGCACAAAACATTAGTATAAAAATTTGGGATATGACAGTTATGCATAAGTAATGACATGCATAATGCAAAATCTCAAGTAATTCTTCAATCATTACCAGTTATGATTTATTTAAGATTTTCTTTAGTTTAAGTTTACTTCATAAGAAGGATAAACATATAAAATATGAAGAGTAAAGTACAATTATAATATAATTCTAAGGTTTAATGGTATTATGTAATTATTATAAAGTTCATGTTTTAAATTGTTATGGTTTAAAAGAAATGGTATAGTGTTTCTTTTGAAGTGGCAACAAGAATAACATTTGAAGAAAATATTATTTATGTTAAGTTATTCACTTCTGAAGATTAATAGGATTGAAGCTATGGTTTTGTAATAAGGTTTAATCGATTTGAGATATTATATATCTAGCCGAAGATATCTTAGACCAAAGTAAACTATAAAAATGTAATTGGACTTGCGATATAGTATTTGTAGCATTATCAATTATTAGATTTCTTCCTAAGCATAAATAAAAATAAAATCTTATAATTAGGAAACTTTGTTTTGAAGATGTAAATTTATCATGTGTGATATTTATAGATCACACTTTGAGATTTTTCTTTATAAAAAAATAGATGGATTTTATTATAATTTATTTAGTGAATTTCAAGTTTGATAAATATGATTATTTTTATGAATTGTTAATTATTTGCAAAGGATTACCTTGTAAATCCTTGACTTATAGTTAGTTAAGGATTTTAAAAGAATATTATAAAGTTAATTATTTACACCTATGTTTTATATAAAATTATAATTATGGTTTAGACTAGTTAGATTCAAAAGATTATGTTTTGAATAAGATCATTTCTTACTTAGGAAATAATATTAAACAATTAATAAAACAATTATCTTATTGTAATAACTTAGATAATTCAAGTTATATGATATAAGAACTTTAAAATGTTTTTACTTAGTACCTTTCTAGTAAATATACTTTCTTAACTTCTTAAAAATGAATTTTATTTATTTTTAAACATTATCTTTATTATTATTATTATTTATGCAATTTCTTAATTATTTAATGTCTTTAAATATTTGTTTTAAATTTTCTTAGTAAAATTTTAAGTTAGTATTTTTATGAGATAAGAGATTTCTTTTTATTCATAAAAATGATTTTTATTTATTTTTAGGAATTTTTCTAAATTTATTAATTTTCATTTAGATAATTAAGGGTGTTAATATTTATTTGCATTTTATTAAACTTAAATAAATATGATTATATTTTTCTTAAGTGAATATTATTTTAATAAACACTTGGATGTATTAAATATATTTTTATAATTTTTCTACATTTTTCTAGAGCTTAAAATGGTTAGAGGGTATTTTAATAATTCCATTTTTGTTCTTATATAATTTGGGCCAAGTTCTTGGGCCCATCTAGCCCAATACCCAGCTCAGTCCACCTGGTTGGACTAGGCCACAGAGCCTAACCGACCGAGTCGGTCAACTCGATCCATTCGGCCCCTTCCCTTCTCCCACGCTGGCTCGTTCCTCACTTTTTCCCTCTCTGACGATGTGGTGTCGCCGCCGTCGCTGCGCAACCATGGTCGGCTCCGGCCTCCTTGGCCGCCTCCATCGGTCGTTCTCGACGGGCTCCCCTTCGCTACTCCTTCCTATCCAATTCGATCTGTCATTTGATCCCCTTTCCGCTCGCCCCCACTAGATTCTTGTTGCTAGGGTTTCAGTTTTGACTCCGATGTGCTCTGGTGACCCCTGGATGGTGACGGTGGCGGAGTGGTGGTGTCCTGGTGATGAGGAGAGGGTCTGGTGGTGGTGATTGCCTTAGGTTGCAGCTCGGCGCAGCTCGACACGGGGTTAGCACATGGTGCTCTCTGTGCCGCTGTGCCGCCCGTGTGCCCTCCGTCGCCGGTCTGCTTCCTCCTCTCGAGCTTAAGCGAGGACCACCAGTAAGTTTGTCTTCCCCGTTTATTTCTGTCTTTTCTTTTCTCTTCTTCATTGATCTGTACAATCCCTAACTAGGGTTTCCCCTCTGTAATCCTATCAATGGCTCTCTAGGATTCGCCCAACAATGTTATTGAGCATGTCTTTCTCAATAAGATTTATGTCTAATGCCTTCTAAAACCCCATTAGTCAGATGCTACGATGTTAGTTTAATTAGAGTTCATGTTATACTCAAGCAACATATGGCCTTTCTTCTAAATTGATTACAGTAGAAATGCTTAGATTCCACCATGTGTTTAAATTCAATTTAGTGAGCACTTTGTGTATCTAGATGGATTGATACTTGGGTATAAAGTACTGAAGCTTTGCTTTAGTAATTATTTCCTGGAATCTACTATATATGTATGTTGTCTTAAATGACTATCTCTTAAGAGTGACTATGGATTTGTATCTAAAGATGATTCCTAGAAGAATTTCTAGGAAAAAATGACTTGTTTTCTTGTGTGAATTCTGGTATAAGTGATACCTCCTGTAGGGTATAGTTGATTGATTACTGCTTCTGTGATGTTGGAATTGTAAATTTTCTTGCAGGTGTTCCCTTGACCTATAAATCTGATAATGGTTATGCTTAGTTAAATAGCAGGTTCTGCTATCTAACCATGTGTCACTGTGGTGCATTCAATTGGAATTTGCACAGTGGTATATGTAATATCATGAGTTACTTGTGTCCTAAATATTGTCCCTGTGACAGTGGAATTATATAGATGTGTTGACTAGGAAAATGATTTACTTAATGGAGCTGAGGCTCATAAATGAAGCAGCAAAAAAAATATGATTCCTAGTGTATACTAGGGAAATGATTAATCTTTTCTAGCTGAAGGCTCTGAGTGGTTATTTGGTTAATTGAGTTGCTATTGTTTCTAGAGAGAAAACTTCTGTAATATGGCTATGTTGTTATGGAACCTCCTTGAGAGTGAGCATAAAAGCATAGATCATTTACATGTTCTGTTATAATTTTATTTAACAGAATGTTGGTTTATGTTCTTGCCAATGATACCAAGTCTGAGGCTTTACTTGTGTTCCACATGATCATATATCATTCTTGCCTTGCAACTAATTTGGCTAATGTTTAACTACTGTCATTAAGGCAGTATCTTATGATTCCTAGATGTATCTATCTACAAAAGTGATTATGTGGTGCTATCCTCTTGTGTTGTGTGGATTCACTAGTAAGATGCCACTATGATGCCTCCATTAGGATGGAACATAGTGGTTTCACTTACTAGATTGTTTTAAATTTGTCAAGTAGAGTGTGGAAAAAGATACCATCTAGTTTGTATGATCTAGATGCACCACCCTACTATTTGATCTTGGTCTATGATATATGGATTAAGTGCCAAATTCAATTCTTATAGTTGGTAGCTGCTGCCTTAGCTGTTGTGGTGCCTCCATACCTGGAGTGTGCACAGCAGTGACTAGTAGCATGATTAATTTCCTTAAGATTTTGTCCAAGCCAATGATGCAACAGGCTGAGGCCAATTCTTTCTAAGATAAGAATAGATACTGGTTCGCTTTTAACAGCTCTAGGATGAATTTAGTGTAGCATTTCTACACTATACTGAGAGCTCTCTCCCTCTTCCACACTGATGCTTGTTTTAATTTGACAAGAACAGATACTAGCATGATTCTAGTAGCCAACCTGATGCTTGCAGTGAAGATAGATGACTTGGTTGTGGATGTTGTGGTGATTCTATTCTGTTGCTAGATCTAGTGTTTGTCCTGCTCCTCCTTGAACTCCTGGACTTCTCCCCCTTTCTGCTCACTTGGTATACTCCTTATGCTCCTGGCCTCCTCCTGGTGTCCTTGGATGGCTTCCTTGAGCAACCAGGGTCCTAGTGATGTGGTGGTAGTGCACTATGGAGTTTTGGTGTTAAACTTATGAACTCTGGAAATGTAAGGATGGCCTATGTGGTTGATCTGTGTTGGTTGTGTTGGCTGTTTCTTGCTATGGTGAAGTAATTTCAGCATAGCACTCCCCCTGCTACGGCTGTGTACTTATCTCTCTCTCATAGTGCCTCATGTGTTGACAGCACATAGACATGCATGTGTGTGTGAGCTTGCCTCACCTAGATGGATCAGATCAAGTAAAAGATCCTGAGATTTCCAAGGATTTTACCTCTTTGCCTTTTACCTGCCCTTGGTGAAACTTTCCCCAATTTGCCTATGATGTGGTTCTGAGGCAAAGTTACTGATAAGAGCAGATAATATTTTGGTGAACTTGCCCCATTTTTATTTGCTCAATGATGTAATGAACAGTGCACCTCACTGTTAAACTGAGAGCACTAACCCTAATCCCCATCCTTTGTTTTATTTTGTCTTAATTTGCAGGTACCAAGAAGGAGTATAGAAACATCAATACTAGATAGGATTTTAGTTGTAGATGTTTTTCTTTTGATCCCTTTTTGTAATTTTCCTTTTATGTCAAGAATTAATGTAAAAACATTGTAATACATTAATTTATCTTATTATTGTAACCATTCTTATTGTTCCTTTATTGTAAAAGAATAATGTAATATATATTCTTTTAATAAAGAATTCTTCTATTTGTTTAATTAATGTAATTCATTTTCCATTTCCTTTATTCACTTATTTGTTTCATTGTAATATTCCTTTATTATTTTATTGTAAAATAACATTGTAATGTTGGATTTTAATAATCTTTACACTTTTATTTAAAATACTAGTATTTGTATTATTGTGAATAATTATTCATAAGTCAAATTTCTCCCCCATAACTCAACAAAACAATAGAGGTCATGTCAAAATTCATCCCACTCCCCTTTTGATGACACTAAACCTAATTCATCGGAGTAAGAATTCTGATCACTTAGTCTTTTAATTTGGCGAAAATTTTACCCGGATTTTCAGATGCATGCATGCAGATGCACAAAATCCTAAATCTACCCTTCGTTTAGTCCTAAATGTTTTAGATGTTACATGTACCTCGCTAGGGTTTATAGATCTACAACCGAGTTAGATAAGGACTCGGAGGGTTTTGACCTAATCCGTCTGGGCCTAGCTACGCTTTTGGGCCTTCAGCTTCCAGTCGCCTGGCTCCTTCTTGGGTCATGATCCAGTCGCCGTCCTGCAGACCCACTCGCTAAAAGTTGGATCTAGTAGGGAACGTCTTGCTGGGTATACTCCACTCGGCATATCCCCATCAATTACAGTCGGAACATCTTGAAGAATGATCTGCGGGAAGAAAGAAAGATGCATGAACAAAGAAATCTGTGTGTGACCAATGAGTTGTACAAAGGTTATCATGAAGTCGTGATTGCCATGGGTGATGACGGGCGTGCGGTGATCACTACTCCTAGGAGCTAACGATATGTTGTCAGGGACGCGGAGCTCTTAGAACACGAAATGGCTATCTTCTGGTTCAAGGAACGCCCACATGGATTTCGTCTCAACCTGTTCAGCGGTATCCCCATTAATTGGAGGTTCTGATATGAAACTCATAGAACTTGTATTATTCCTATGTGACTAGGAGGCATTATAGGAACCAAGAAGGTTCCTAAAAAACTACTGTAGTATTAGCCACTATTGCTCCTGGATGGAACTATGGAACTGAGCAACTACTAGTAGTACTCATGTTTGTATTAGTACTCGGCTTTTGGTGCCTATTCGATCTCTTAGTGCTATCAAGGGGAGAAAAGGCTCCATCCACCGCAAATATTTTGCCTTGCTTCAAAAATAAAGGGCTCCTCCACCCAAAATTATGTCTCGTCAGTGTCTTTCGGGAGAGCAAAGCCACCTGGGCGAAGGAATACTCTCCCTCTCTCCTCTTCAATGCAGCATTGCCTGCTTTTCTCCACTCCACATTCGGTGTTCCTATGCCTTTTATTAATGCCACTTGTTTAGGTGGGAAGCATCGCAGCTTCCGCACAATGGAGTACAACTGTGTAGGCACAGTCGTGCAGATAAAGTTGGGTCCCATCCTGGTCTAGCCCAACGTTTCTTCTATTTCACTCTGCTTCCACCGAAAAATGAGCTCTGGCTGGATGTTTTTCCTTATACCCATAAACATAAGGCCTCAAAATATACTAGTACTACCAGGAAGAAAGCAATCAGGTAGAGCTTCATTTATTATCTGCGGTGGTATAAAAATAAGGGCACGGCTCGAGGGAGGATCAGAGAGTCCACATTCCCCCCTCCCAAATCGTAATGCTTGGAACGCTTACTCTGCAGATGGAAGCCACCGTGCTCAACTGTTCCTCCTGCTCCCAGACCCTCAAGCCCCGACGAGTCTACAAGGTTGCTCCCTTTCTCCCTCACAAATCCATTGATTTTTCTTTTGCCAGTTCGTCCATGCAACTATCTTATTTTTCGAACTTCCATTTCTCTAGTGCGTGCATATTCATCTAATTTGCCACATCTGTGTCTGCAAGATCACCTCCTGCTAGAAGTGTGAGTACCCTAGCGGCAGATTCACCCACGATCCCGCCATGGACGCCGTCCTATTGTAGGGTTCGCAGCATAGAAAAATTTTTTTCCTATGATGGGAACAACTATGTACCAAGATATATCTACTAGATACAAGCAACGGGCGGATATACATACGTAGAGAACATACCCTTGAAGACCGACAAAGCTTAACGAGTCCAAACTCGTGGTTGATGTAGACGATCTCTTTCCGATCTCAAGATCGAGAGGAAGTCCTAGCGCCACAAAATAGCAGCGCATCCGTGCTCACACACACGTACAAGACACCGAGCAACCTCCGCCTCCTCGCTCCAGCGATGTATCGGAAGTACAACCCTTTCTTGCCGAATAGTGTTGGGGTTCATAGCATGGAAAACAAAAAATTTCTACCGCATGCAAACAAACAAGCCAAGAACTATCTACTAGATTGTAGCAATGAGTCGATAGAGGAACTCACCCTCGAAGACTCCAAAGCGGTTAACGAGAGCAGATTCTCATGGGTGATGTAGTCGTACTCTTGCCGATCTCAAGATCGTGTAGACGATCCTTCTGGCGTTGCGTTCCGACAGCGCTTCCGCAGTCGATCACACGTTCGGTACTCGATGAAGACCTTCCTCTCCCTTGTTCCAGCAGGCAACGGAGGTTGTAGTACTCTCCTCGCGATTCCGGTAGCACGACGGCGTGGTGTCGGAAGTAGAGGGGAGATCCCGCAGGGCTTCGCCTTAAGCCGGTGCGAGTATGGTGGACTATGAGAGTGGCCTTGGTGATCTAGGGTTTAGAGGGCACCAAGGGGAGGGTGTGGCCGGCGGCTAGGGCTTGGGGAAGCCCCAAGTCGCCGAGTTGGAGGGGGAACCCTAGGCGGAGGCTGCACTTGGAGGTGGAGGCGCGCAGGAGCTAGGGTTTAGGTGTGAGGGAGAGGGGCAGACCTACCCCTCCTTATATAGGTGGGAGGGTGCGGCTTGGGAGGAGGGAGTCCTCCCCCAAGTCGGCCTCCTTGGACGGAGGGTGGAGGGAGGAGACTTCCTCCCCAAGTAGGTTTCCTACTCTCCCTCCACCAAGCAAACTTGCCGTTTGACTTTCTCAAATTGGCGTTTGACTTTCAAACTAGGATTTGATTTCTCCCTTTATTTTTCCCAGCCAAGTGACTTAGTACATAATGCAACCATTCCACATTGTCATGACACATTCATGTACCCTTCCCCTCCGGAGTACCGGACCTTCCGGACCCTTCTAGAACATTCCTGGTGAAAACACCGGAATCATTCCTCAACTCTGAAACAAGACTTTCCTTATATGAATCTTATTCTCCGGACCATTCCGGATCTCCTCGTGATATCCCGGATCCCATCCGAGACTCCAAACAACATTCGGTCTCTTTCTCATCATTCCATAACTACTCAACAACATCGAATCCTTAAGTGTGTCTCCCTACGGTTCATGAATTATGCGGACATGATCGAGACACTTCTCCGATCAATAATCAATAGAGGAATCTGGAAATTCATATGGCTCCCACATATTTCTATGATTACTTTGCGATCGAATGAACCACTTACATAGGATACCAATTTCCCTTTGTCTCACGATAGTTTACTTATCCGAGGTTTTGATCGTCGGTATCTCTGCATACCTAGTTCAACCTCGTTACTGATAAGTACTCTTTTATCTTTCCTGTGATATGTGATCCCTTGTGAGCCAGTCACATGCTTGCAAGCTAATTGGATGACATTCCACCGAGAGGGCCCAGAGTATATCTATCCGTCATATGGATGGACAAATCCCACTCTTGATCCATGTGTCTCAACCCATACTTTCCGAACACTCAATGCCATCTTTATAGCCACCCAGTTATGGTGTGGTGTTTGATGTCATCAAAGTATCCTTCTGGTGATGGTGATTAGCATGATCTCATGGTCGAAGGAATTAGGTTACTATGTATCAGAAAGCTTATAGCAATTGAACTACTAAAATGACTTGATCTTTATGCTACGCTTATCTATAGGAGTATGTCCATCATACCATTCTCCTAATGATATGACCTTGTTATTAACAACATCTCAAATGGTCATGATCAAGAAACCATGATCATCTATTAATCAACAAGCTAGTATTATAAAGAGGCTTTACCAGGGAGCCTAGTCTAGTTTACAAATCAGACAAGTATTAATGTTTCTGGTTAATACTGTTATAGCATGAATGTAAACATTTATCATAAACACAAAGATATAATAATAACTCCATTTATTATTGCCTCTAGGGAATATCTCCAACAAATAGCCACCGGGAACATGTATCTCGCTAGTACAAGACCATGGGGGATAAATTCTAGAGGGGGAGGGATATCCTTCACGAGGAGGTGTACTTTGAGAGGAGGAGAGGGGGGGCTTTTATAGGGAGAGGGGGCACCCCAAGGGGCATGGCGCCAGCCATGGTGGCTGCACCCACCTCTTCCACATTCATGTGGGTGGAGCTCCCACTCAAAATGAAAAGCCTCCACTCCCATAAAAGAGCCTCCACTCAAAAATCCACTCACATGCATTAAATTTCCACCAAATTTAATGCAAGCTCTCATTTAAATAAAACTCTTTTATTTATTTATTTATTCAGAATTTTGTTAATTACTTTAATTAACAAACATTCACATAAAACCCCTTGCTAGTATTCAATTTCACATGTAGAACCAGTTTCAGCAATTTCAACCGAAATAGTTTCGATGTCTAGTGAAATAAATTCATGCGCTTGTTATTCTTTCCGGCATGAAACTTTTGCTCCAATTGGATGTCAGTGTCCCTTAAGTGTGCCACCCTACGGTTCGTGAATAATGCATACATGATCGAGACCCTTCTCGGATCAATAATCAGAAGCGGGACCTGGAGATCCATACTGACTCCCACACATTCAACGATGACTTTCCTGTGATCGTCGGAACCTTTTACGCTAGTATCTTAATCCCTTTCTTTCATGATATATTACATGTCCGAGATTCGATCATCGGTATCTCCATACCTAGTTTGATCTCGTTACCGACATGCACTATTTTCTCGTTCGCGTGATATAACATTCTAGTGATCAAATCACTTGCTTGCAAGCTAACCAATGTGATATCACCGAGAGGGCCCAGAGTATATCTATCCGTCATTGGGATGAAAAAATTCCACTCTCGATCCATGAGCCTCAACATAACACTGTAGTAGTTCTGAAGCCATCTTTATAATCACCCAGTTACGGTGTTACGTTTGATGTCATCAAGAAACTCTTCCGGTGTTAGTGATTGACATGATCTCATGGTCTAAGGATTAGGATCACTTCATAAGTTGTTATAGCAATATAAACTCAATGACTTTGATCGTAATGCTAAACTTCGGATGAATGTTCATCACATCATTACACTAATGTTGTGACCTCATTATTAACAACATCCAATGTCCATGATTAGGAAACCTTTGATCATCTTGTTAATCAACGATCTAGTTTATAAGAGAGGCATAACTAGGAACTTACTTTTTGTTTATTAAACACACATGTATTAACGTTTCCGTATTAATACAATTATAGCATGCAAAATAAACATTTATCATAAACAAGGAATACGATAATAACCACTTTATTATTGCCTCTCGGGCATATTCCCTTCAGTCTCCCACTTGCACTAGAGACAATAATCTAGTTTGAAAACTTTGTGTATTGAACACATATGTATTTCTGGTGTTCCATATACGCAACTGCAAGTGGTTAACATAATCTACGGATCTGACACTTCCAGGTTCGTGTGTATTTGCATGTCTTTGCATCTTCACGCATCACTCATTCTCCAATGAGATGGCATTGTATAAATTTGGTCTTTTGGTGAGACCTTTAGTTCCTTGGGGTTAAATCATGTCGATACTATTGTCGTACAATGTATCTTTAGTGTTAGCCCATTGCGAACCACAACTTAGTTTGATAACAAACTACTTAACACAAATTCCCTCCTTTGCTGCTACTATAGGAGTCATATACTTAGCCTTTTGTTGTAGTATCCATCACAATGTCTTAACTTTGGAATAGATCCAAATCCATCATGGAAACTTTCTTTCCATTTCATTGTGCCACCCATAGTTTAAATTGAGATAAACTTAATTTGTGTATTGTGACAAAACTAGTATCAATCTAACGCTTTACAATGAACTATTTGTAATTGTTTGTCACCTCTACACAAATATATTATTAGTTCTTCCAAAAGATCATAAGAATATCCTCACTATCATCCAATGATCATGTTATGATTCATTCTGTTATCTGCTCATAACACTTAGAGCATATGACATATCTGGATATGTACATATCATGGTATGATTGATCAAAACATTCTTGTGATTTCACTCATCAAGTGTCAAAGCTTGAATCTTGTTTCACTTATCAAGTGTCGAAACACTTGAATCTTAACTCAATTCTTTTCCATGCGACAAGAACCTTTCCTTGTCGTTTCTATATTGAACTCCTTCAATATCTCATATATGTACGTTTGGCACAACCATATTAGCGTCACAGTCTATCCACTATAGACATTCATGCTAAATATTTGGGTTTTGCCTAAGTCTTTCATCGAAATGAAATTCTTAACCTTTTTCAATAAAAGATACATCATTTCTAATCAACAAGATGTCCTCCTCATAATGTATTAGAAATATGTCTCAGCGCTCCCACTTAATTTCTTCCAAATGCAAGCATCTTCATCGTCTCCTGATGAAAACTCCTTTTCATCACGGTGAAGATTCCAACTCTGCGATGCTTACTTCAACCATTGAAGTTTGCATTCCCTTTTTAGCATCCTTTGAATTAACAAAACCCTTTGGACCGTGTCATGTACACGTCCTAGGTAACCATTCTATTAGAAGAACTTTGTTTTGTTTATTCATCTACCATATACCAAATTATATGTAGTGGTTGCTACTTTAATCCATCCAGACTAAATATCGCTATGAAAGATCAAATCTTGTCATAGTCAACTCCTTGAACATTGTCATAAAATACTTTACGACATGTCGACTATTTCATAGATGTGAAACATCCATGTCTGTTTCTTTATAGATCCAAATACGACCGATAGGTTTTTACACCTTTCTGGAGGGTCTTCTAAGTTCAAAACTTGATTTCTCGTGTATGGAACTATCACGGATTTTATGGCTTTAAGCCATTTGACAGAGTCAAGGCCCATCATCGCTTCTTTTCATGTAGTCATGTCAAATAATAATGATTTACTCTCAAATCTTAGTATTTGATTGTTTATCCGACCGACTTGGTTCAATAAGAACTTAGATCTTCGTGACCATAACCTTTGAGGCACATAAACTATGAGCATTAAGGCAGCCTCCGGAACGTTTTCCGGCGTTGCGCAACTCAGCACATTTATCTAAGGTTTGTTAACCTTATCAAAGTTCTATTGTCCTCCCACTTTACTTTTGTGAAAAATTCCTTTTTCAAGAAACTTCACATTTCAAGCGACAAACCCTTTTGTCCTTGGTGTTATGGAGGAATACCCAATTGTTATTCAAAATAAGCTACAAAGACATGCTCATCCGACTTTGGTTGTAAACATCTTACTTATGTTTAGCATACCAAAATTTAAGAAATGACAACTTGGGTTTTACCCCAAACCATAACTCATATGGTATCATTTCAACGGATCAATATGGAGCTCTTTTCAGTGCAAAAGCGGTAGTCTCTAAAGCTTTAATCTTTTAAAACATAATGGCAGTTTTATAAATAACACCTTTGATCCAACCATGTCAAACAAGGTTTCATTACAAATATCAAACACTCCATACTCCTATGGTGTTTCGGGAGATGTAAATCTAGGTGTTCTGCTAAACTTGTAACTCAAATAAATCCCTTTATGATAAAATCATAATTCATTTATTGTAGAGGTCCCAACCTTTAATAAGGTAGAGATCCCTGTGTTTACAATGCTAGTCCCTGGATCAATAGCTAGCATCCATAGTTAAGATGTAATATCAAGAAACAAAGGTCATAATACAACTTTATAACCAGGAATAAAATAATTTATTACATCTTACATAGCTCATTTGGCTATCACATTACAATGCAGCAGAAATAACTATAGCATGGAGTCCATCATCTTCAAAGTGCTACAGGCAGTTATGTTGGTTGTACACTTTTAATCCTAATCAACACACACTTCACTAACATCAAACAAACCTGCAACATAATAAGTTACAGCCACAAGGGTCAATACATTTGAATCGTATTGGCAAGTGATACTATGGTTCTATAGTGGAGTCTATCATCTATATGCAATTGGCTAGGTGGAGCTTAGGCTTGCTTTGCTCAAAATAATTTTTCCTTATCATTTGAAAACACTAAGTTTTTGCTTGTCAAAAACACCCAAGGAACCACCAATAGAAATTGGTGAACCTTCACCCTTGTTCAACCACAAGTTTTTAACTTAGAAATTGGGATGAGGAGATTCTTGATAGCTTCCATGTCTTGATGCTCAAATTGTCCTTTGCCAGGGACATGGCTAAGTACTTAGATTTTTCACTCTGCAGAGGTGGTGCACTTTCCCCACAAGACTTGGTTTCACCAAGACAAGATCTTTCAGAAGCCTTCCCTTAGACTAGAATGGACGCGTTCCAACCTAACAATCCCCTACCACCAACTGTCCATTTGTCTAAGTTATTGCAACCTATATGATCCAGGCAGATCCCATAATGCCAAGTGGCTGCACTTGAAGCTTCCCAACATTTGACATCTCAAATCTCTTTGTTCCTGGGTGGCATTCCACAAGTTAGATACCAAGTTTTCCCCAGTATACTGGACTTGGTGATGCCCAAGTTTTCCCCAGCATACTGGACTTGCATAACCACTCAACACAAGCCATTATTTCCATTCCACCCAGGTGATTCATTCACTTAGTTGTTTTATTAAACAAAAACACAAGTCCTTGACTTAGAAATATTCCATAGCATGAATATAATCCACCCTTGTTTTCTACTAGCTAAGCTAAGCATGATAGTAGTAGGATTCTTGACTTAGGATAATTCTACTAAGGTTTCATCTACTAGGATTTCCCATGGCATAGTTTATACCTAGCAAAATTCCATGCAATTCTTACTTAAAAATATCACTAATTCATAGTGAAAATAATAGGACAAAAGTATGAAGCATCACTTGCCTTTATGGTAGATAATATAAGTTCACTCCTTGATCTTGCAATAGTCACACCCTTCAAATTCCACTACAATTCAATCAAGCAAGCAAATATTCAATCTACCATTCAAGCAATCATCACATAGAATAACAAAACAAAGCAATGCATGCAAGCATGCCAAAGATTATTTTATTTTGAGAAGTGGTTTCTATTAGGTTATAAATATTTTGAAACACTTACTTGTCATTTATAAAAGGGGCAAGGTCATTTATAAATGTGGTAAAACCATTTGATATCAAGTTAGTGAAAATGGTTATTTAAATCATTTTTGTCTTGCTAGAAATGATTTAAATCAAAGTAATATTTTCTAGTGTTTGCCAAATATAGTTTTAATACCAATGTTAGTGTTTTAAGGTCAAGTGCTTTAACATTGAAACTATTTGCAAAAGGTTTTACCTATAAAATATTTTTATACCAAATCAATATTTTATGTTGTTGAAAATGCCTTTAGCAAAGTAATAATTTTCATAGGTTTCACAAAATATATTTTAAATCATAAAACTTTGTGATTAGAGTCAGAGAGTTTAATCCAAATCATTTCCCAAAGATTTCTCCAAAAAGTATTTTTAACATATAAACAAAAAATTTATTTGACTAGAAATGTTCTAAACCAAAGATTTATTCTTTTGCCTCACAAAATATATTTTTGAATCCACAAGTTAGTTTCTATGGTCAGTAGGTTCAAAACAATCCATTTTCCAAAGATTTTATCACAAAAATAATTTTAGAATGAATTTTATATTCAAATTATGCCTACACAAGTTTCTGCAAAAACAACCATTTTACCAGAAGCAATTTATTAAACAAAGTGCATGGTTTGATAGTACTTGTTCTGCTGATTCCATTGATATAAAATTTGCAAAATTTGGACGTGTGGATCAAAAGTTATGAATTTTACAAACTTGAACATCTAATAGATCATTTCTGGTTTTTATAAAACAGACTGGGCCACGTGGAATGTTTTGATTGGACAAAAACTGTTCGCACTGATAGACTAACATGGAGGGTCAGATCTAATGTGCATCTCACGGCTCGCATCACTCGATACCTCTTCGGTTAGTCATTCTATTGCATCCTTACGATCTAGATCCGACAGTCCTCAACGCATCGACCAAGAACCAGCGGTGCTGGCGGCGGCGAGTGGCGGCAGGCGGTCAGACGGAGGTGTTCTCGGCGATTCCGGAAGCAAGAGAGGGAGAGGGGTTGCTCACTATGTTCGCCGCGATGTGCTGAATATCGAGGTGGTCATGGGAGAGCAGGGGGCACACGGGGTCGTTGTCAATCCTTCGCTGGAGTTTGCATTGTCTTCGGGTATGCTCTGTCGTCGATGGAGACGAGGCATGGAGGCATGCTAAGGAAAGAGGGAAGTACCGTTAGGTTCACACGAGAATTGCGAGAATGCGAGCATCACAGAGAGGTGCAAGGGAGGTCTAGGCTCACCAGTATATGCCGCCGGAGTTGGAGCAGGAGGTGGTGGCGTGTTGGTGTCATCGGAGGCGACGTCCTGGGGTGCGCGTGAGCGAGCTACCGCTACTGGAAGGCACGCCTGGTGCTGGCGAGCACGCTTGTGTGCTCCAGAGGCAGTGGGATTGGCTGGCTTCGCCGGAATTCGAGCGAAACCCCGTCGGAGCCGGTGAGGTTGCAGCGAGCAATTAGGGTAGCCCTAGGGCGGAGAGGAGTTGGGAACGGAGGGGAAATGGGGAGAAGAGGCGGGCGCTAAATCGAGCATGGTCGCGAGCATTAATCATTGAGCCATCACCGTGAATTTATGCCGAGGAGTTAACGGCAGAAACGGCCGGGAGGGGCGTGGTCAGCGGACGGGTAAGGGAGACGATGACCTGGCGGTGGGGCCTGGCGTAAGCGAGTGATAGAGAGGAGGAGTCGGACTTAGTAGTCAGCGACTGAGTGGGTGAGTTTCTGAGTAGAAAACGGTTCGGGGGAGGGAAAGAAGGTGGGTTGCGCTACTGGGCTGTCTTTTTTTTTGTTCTGTTTCCCTATTTCTATTTCCATTTCCATTATTCTGATTTGATTCTTAATCAAACAATTCAAGCACTATTTGAATTCAAACTTTTGCCAAACTTTGTGTAGATTTTGATACTGTTATTTAACATACTCTAAAGTCAAATTTAGAATAACTATTTATTCTTTTTAGGGTCTTTATTTATTTTATAAATGGACATTTGTCTTTATTTCAAATAGGTTTTAATGTGTTTTAAAACTTTATTTGAAATCCATATTTTTACCAAACCTATTCAGTAGGTTTTTTTTAGGGTGTCAAATAATTCTCCTTGAATTATTTGGAATATTTTTAATATGATTTATTAATCATTTAAATGGGGTATTTGTCTTCATTCTAATGAAATCAAATATGGTTTTAATTCCAGAAATTTTATTTAGAATATTTCTTTGATCCCATTTAAGTTAATTAAATAACTTTTATTCCACTTGGGTAAATTCCAAATATTATTCTCCCATGATTTAATTAATCATTCTTATTAGGGATTTTGTCTTCATCAAAATAGGAATATATTTTGGTTAATGCCATTTTATTTTATTTTAAAAAATTCTCTATCCTTTTATTTGGATTTGGATTATAACTATTCCATTTGCTTATGGATTAGGCCAAGATTGTAATTTGGCCTTTAAATATTCCTCATTTAATAGTTCTTTCTTTATCTTATAAAATACATATCTTTTTATTTATAGATCCAAGGTTGGTGATTCCAATTTGTAAAATATTATATAATATTTATTTATCCCTTTAAATACCTTTAGGATTATTTGATCACCATTTGGTATGGATTTTAGATAGGAGCTTTATT
The DNA here is from genome assembly GCA_910589765.1 of Avena atlantica. Classification (NCBI taxonomy): domain Eukaryota; kingdom Viridiplantae; phylum Streptophyta; class Magnoliopsida; order Poales; family Poaceae; genus Avena; species Avena atlantica. The sequence goes on from OU342735.1 coordinate 111,418,398, forward strand.
AGCTTTAGAAATTCAATTTCCTTATCTTATTAAATTCATAAGATTTTATCTATGGCTCCAAATTAAGTGAAACCAATTCATATGGTTTTATAATATTTCTACTTGTCATTCTTGATCATTTGCAAATGTTTGTTGACAAATTTTTATATGGGTCAAAACCATGGTCTTAGATATATCTTGGAAATGATTTTATTACATTAGGGTTTTAGGGTTTTGGTTTATTTTCCAAGTGTTTAGATTTCCAGATGCATTTATGAAGAATGCATTATCACTTGATTTGAGTTTAGTTGGATTCAAACATTATTCAAAGTTTGTTCAAGATGGGTTTTGATGTTTCCAATTAGAAACAAAAAGTTTCTTTTCACCTTAAATTTCAACAATTATTTATTTTGTTTATTTATTTTTCACATTTCAAAATTTGGAAAATTTTGGGATTTGACATTTATTTTCTTGTTACACTTGTAAATCAAATAAATCCCATGATGATAAAATCATAAATCATTTATTTTCTTGTTACAATGATTTTCACTTCATCTTGAAAGTCTTTGAACGTTTTCAAATATTTCATACTTCTTTCTCATTAAGTGAATATTCACTCAAATTTCCGGAAAAAGCATATGAAGATGAATTCATCGCTTATGACTATACATAATGGACTACATACATCGATATGTATAAATTTCAAAAATTTAGTCGATCGTTCTTCTTTGGCCTTTGAACGAAGTTTTAATTATCCTGAGGAAAGTCTCACAAGCGTCACTTGATCAAATCAAAGTCTCCAAAAATCCATGAATATGGAGATTCTTCATGTTTTCTTTCCAATATAATTTAAACGGCGATGTCACTTCGTAAATGATCTTCCAATCATTTGTCTTGTGACATTTTAGCATTAGCTTTATGGATGTGATTTCTCCAACTAGATTTTTAAATCATCCATCTTATATGGAATACGATAATTATTTGAACAACTTTTGTTCTCATAATACCTGATTTAAATAACTATTATTAAAACAAATCTTGAAGTCAAGCTTTGATGTCAACAAGAAATACAAACAACGGTTTGCTTGTTTTCAATGAACATCATCACATATTCTTTTGCTAGTTAGTTAGGCCATTGTGGTTCATGAATTGCGTCGTTCCGTTTGAAATTTCATACCAACCAATTCGGTATCCAATACCCAAGAACCACATTGTTTAACAAGCAAAGAATACAACCATAACATGTATATCATCCATATACCTAAATTGGATATTTCCAATATTTTATTTTTTGCCAAATATATTTTATAGATTCTCTTTCAGCATTTCCTTTTCCTTTTAAAAGAATCTATCAACATCAAAAGTGGCACCATATACATGACACATAGTCCAAAGCGTGTATATTCAAATAATAATACTTTTGTACTTGCACTTTGAAGTAGATCACCATCATCAAAATGATCGGCGTTCTTTTAAAATCCATTCTTTAGTAATCTTTTAGTGTAGTAAACACTTTACATACATCTTCTATTCATCCTTATCATGACGACTTTCATGATCAAGCTAATGTAGCTTATAAGGAGAATCATGAGTATAACGTTGCTTTCCAAAAGCTTTTTGGATGATTAGGATGTCTAGCATCTCCAACCTTCACAAATTCTCATCCAATATGAGAACATATATTATACTCTATCATATTGCAACCAAAACATTGTTTCAGATATCGTTATATATGCCACACATGATGGTTTCTGAAACAATTCTTTCAGCTCCTACATAAACTTGATATTAAAAAAATCAAGAATCATGGAGGCAAACATGATACTTAAGATACTAACACTGGAATTGTTACTCTCGATTTAATACTAATAATCAAATTTCACTGAGTAAAAAGAGTTTGCTGAAAGTTTGCAATAGGACTTTAAACTTTAGATTGACACTCAACACAATATGATACTAGTTCGAAAAGTAAATATCCAGAATTCTATAGTTCTATTATCTCAATTACAACTAAGCATAAAAAACTAATGCCAATGACTATAACAAATTATGCAAATTCACTTTGATTTAATTTATGATAAATTGAGTTCTACTACTCCAAATTAGAAATGAACTCCCACTCAAAAATGACATCCCTCGTGTCTTTTTGGTGATTACATGAACCAAATCCACTACACCAAGTCCGATCATCACGCGAGTCGGTGTAGCTTCAAAGGCGAGCATCAAATGGGCATCATATCTAACATATGACTCATGCTTAACCTTTCGGTCCGTGTTCCGAGGCCATGTCTGTACATGCTAGGCTCTCTGTAAGATCCCTCCCTTTTAAAGGTAAGGACCCCTGTGATTGCAATGCTAGTCCTTGGATCAATGCTAGCATCCACAATTTAAGATGAAGTACACAGAAACAAAGGTCATTATTACATATCATTCTAGAGACAAACATAGTCTTTTACAACTCCATGGCCATAGGCCTAATACAAGAGTTCAACCATAACAATATAAATAATTCTTCATCTTCATGTGCCACAGGCAAGCATCTTGAGTGTAGACTCATAACCCCTAATCCTCATCAGAATAACCTGCAACATCATAGTTACAGCCACAGTGGGTCAATACATTGGAATAGTATTGGCAAGTGATACCTTAGTAAAATATTAGCATCTAGTTACTACATGAATTTGGCTAAGTGTAGCTTAGGCTTGCTTTGCTCAAAATAGGTTTTACCTATTAGTTCAAAACACTAAGTTTTTCTACCATTCAAGCAATCATCACATAGAATAACAAAACAAAGCAATGCATGCAAGCATGCCAAAGATTATTTTATTTGGAGAAGTGGTTTCTATTAGGTTATAAATATTTTGAAACACTTACTTGTCATTTATAAAAGGGGCAAGGTCATTTATAAATGTGGTAAAACCATTTGATATCAAGTTAGTGAAAATGGCTATTTAAATCATTTTTTGTCTTGCTAGAAATGATTTAAATCAAAGTAATATTTTCTAGTGTTTGCCAAATATAGTTTTAATACCAATGTTAGTGTTTTAAGGTCAAGTGCTTTAACATTGAAACTATTTGCAAAAGGTTTTACCTATAAACTATTTTTATACCAAATCAATATTTTATGTTGTTGAAAATGCCTTTAGCAAAGTAATAATTTTCATAGGGTTCACAAAATATATTTTAAATCATAAAACTTTGTGATTAGAGTCAGAGAGTTTAATCCAAATCATTTCCCAAAGATTTCTCCAAAAAGTATTTTTAACATATAAACAAAAAATTTATTTAACTAGAAATGTTCTAAACCAAAGATTTATTCTTTTGCCTCACAAAATATGTTTTTGAATCCACAAGTTAGTTTCTATGGTCAGTAGGTTCAAAACAATCCATTTGCCAAAGATTTTATCACAAAAATAATTTTAGAATGAATTTTATATTCAAATTATGCCTACACAAGTTTCTGCAAAAACAACCATTTTACCAGAAGCAATTTATTAAACAAAGTGCATGGTTTGATAGTACTTGTTCTGCTGATTCCATTGATATAAAATTTGCAAAATTTGGACGTGTGGATCAAAAGTTATGAATTTTACAAACTTGAACATCTAATAGATCATTTCTGGTTTTTATAAAACAGACTGGGCCACGTGGAATGTTTAGATTGGACGAAAACTGTTCGCACGGATCGACTAACGTGGAGGGTCAGATCTAATGTGCATCTCACGGCTCGCATCACTCGATACCTCTTCGGTTAGTCATTCTATTGCATCCTTACGATCTAGATCCGACGGTCCTCAACGCATCGACCAAGAACCAGCGGCGCTGGCGGCGGCGAGTGGCGGCACGCGGTCAGACGGAGGTGTTCTCGGCGATTCCGGAAGCAAGAGAGGGAGAGGGGTTGCTCACTAGGTTCGCCGCGATGTGCTGAATATTGAGGTGGTCATGGGAGAGGAGGGGGCGCACGGGGTCGTTGTCAATCCTTCGCCGGAGTTTGCATCGTCTTTGGGTATGCTCTGTCGTTGATGGATACGAGGCATTGAGGCATGCTAAGGAAAGAGGGAATTACCGTTAGGTTCACACGAGAATTGCGAGCATGCGAGCATCACAGAGAGGTGCAAGGGAGGTCTAGGCTCACCAGTAGATGCCGCCGGAGTTGGAGCAGGAGGTGGTGTCATCGGAGGCGACGTCCTGGGGTGCGCGCGAGCGAGCTACCGCTACTAGAAGGCACGCCTGGTGCTGGCGAGCACGCTTGTGTGCTCCAGAGGCAGTGGGATTGGCTGGCTTCGCCGGAATTCGAGCGAAACCCCGTCGGAGCCGGTGAGGTTGCAGCGAGCAATTAGGGTAGCCCTAGGGCAGAGAGGAGCTGGGAACGGAGGGGAAATGGGGAGAAGAGGCGGGCGCTAAATCGGGCATGGTCGCGAGCATTAATCATTGAGCCATCACCGTGAATTTATGCCGAGGAGTTAACGGCAGAAACGGCCGGGAGGGGTGTGGTCAGCGGACGGATAAGGGAGACGATGACCTGGCGGTGGGGCCTGGCGTAAGCGAGTGATAGAGAGGAGGAGTCGGACCTAGTAGTCAGCGACTGAGTGGGTGAGTTTCTGAGTAGAAAACGGTTCGGGGGAGGGAAAGAAGGTGGGTTGCGCTACTGGGCTGTCTTTTTTTGTTCTGTTTCCCTTTTTCTATTTCCATTTCCATTATTCTGATTTGATTCTTAATCAAACAATTCAAGCACTATTTGAATTCAAACTTTTGCCAAACTTTGTGTAGATTTTGATACTGTTATTTAACATACTCTAAAGTCAAATTTAGAATAACTCTTTTATTCTTTTTAGGGTCTTTATTTATTTTATAAATGGACATTTGTCTTTATTTCAAATAGGTTTTAATGTGTTTTAAAACTTTATTTGAAATCCATATTTTTACCAAACCTATTCAGTAGGTTTTTTTTAGGGTGTCAAATAATTCTCCTTGAATTATTTGGAATATTTTTAATATGATTTATTAATCATTTAAATGGGGTATTTGTCTTCATTCTAATGAAATCAAATATGGTTTTAATTCCATAAATTTTATTTAGAATATTTCTTTGATCCCATTTAAGTTAATTAAATAACTTTTATTCCACTTGGGTAAATTCCAAATATTATTCTCCCATGATTTAATTAATCATTCTTATTAGGGATTTTGTCTTCATCAAAATAGGAATATAATTTGGTGAATGCCATTTTATTTTATTTTAAAAAATTCTCTATCCTTTTATTTGGATTTGGATTATAACTATTCCATTTGCTTATGGATTAGGCCAAGATTTTAATTTGGCCTTTAAATATTCCTCATTTAATAGTTCTTTCTTTATCTTATAAAATCCATATCTTTTTATTTATAGATTCAAGGTTGGTGATTCAAATTTGTAAAATCTTATTTAATATTTATTTATCCCTTTAAATACCTTTAGGATTATTTGATCACCATTTGGTATGGATTTTAGATAGGAGCTTTATTAGCTTTGGAAATTCAATTTCCTTATCTTATTAAATTCATAAGATTTTATCTATGGCTCCAAATTAAGTGAAACCAATTCATATGGTTTTATAATATTTCTACTTGTCATTCTTGATCATTTGCAAATGTTTTTTGACAAATTTTTATATGGGTCAAAACCATGGTCTTAGATATATCTTGGAAATGATTTTATTACATTAGGGTTTTAGGGTTTTGGTTTATTTTCCAAGTGTTTAGATTTCCAGATGCATTTATGAAGAATGCATTATCACTTGATTTGAGTTTAGTTGGATTCAAACATTATTCAAAGTTTGTTCAAGATGGGTTTTGATGTTTCCAATTAGAAACAAAAAGTTTCTTTTCACCTTAAATTTCAACAATTATTTATTTTGTTTATTTATTTTTCACATTTCAAAATTTGGAAAATTTTGGGATTTGACATTTATTTTCTTGTTACACTTGTAAATCAAATAAATCCCATGATGATAAAATCATAAATCATTTATTTTCTTGTTACAATGATTTTCACTTCATCTTGAAAGTCTTTGAACGTTTTCAAATATTTCATACTTCTTTCTCATTAAGTGAATATTCACTCAAATTTCCGGAAAAAGCATATGAAGATGAATTCATCGCTTATGACTATACATAATGGACTACATACATCGATATGTATAAATTTCAAAAATTTAGTCGATCGTTCTTCTTTGGCCTTTGAACGAAGTTTTAATTATCCTGAGGAAAGTCTCACAAGCGTCACTTGATCAAATCAAAGTCTCCAAAAATCCATGAATATGGAGATTCTTCATGTTTTCTTTCCAATATAATTTAAACGGCGATGTCACTTCGTAAATGATCTTCCAATCATTTGTCTTGTGACATTTTAGCATTAGCTTTATGGATGTGATTTCTCCAACTAGATTTTTAAATCATCCATCTTATATGGAATACGATAATTATTTGAACAACCTTTGATCTCATAATACCTGATTTAAATAACTATTATTAAAACAAATCTTGAAGTCAAGCTTTGATGTCAACAAGAAATACAAACAACGGTTTGCTTGTTTTCAATGAACATCATCACATATTCTTTTGCTAGTTAGTTAGGCCATTGTGGTTCATGAATTGCGTCGTTCCGTTTGAAATTTCATACCAACCAATTCGGTATCCAATACCCAAGAACCACATTGTTTAACAAGCAAAGAATACAACCATAACATGTATATCATCCATATACCTAAATTGGATATTTCCAATATTTTATTTTTTGCCAAATATATTTTATAGATTCTCTTTCAGCATTTCCTTTTCCTTTTAAAAGAATCTATCAACATCAAAAGTGGCACCATATACATGACACATAGTCCAAAGCGTGTATATTCAAATAATAATACTTTTGTACTTGCACTTTGAAGTAGATCACCATCATCAAAATGATCGGCGTTCTTTTAAAATCCATTCTTTAGTAATCTTTTAGTGTAGTAAACACTTTACATACATCTTCTATTCATCCTTATCATGACGACTTTCATGATCAAGCTAATGTAGCTTATAAGGAGAATCATGAGTATAACGTTGCTTTCCAAAAGCTTTTTGGATGATTAGGATGTCTAGCATCTCCAACCTTCACAAATTCTCATCCAATATGAGAACATATATTATACTCTATCATATTGCAACCAAAACATTGTTTCAGATATCGTTATATATGCCACACATGATGGTTTCTGAAACAATTCTTTCAGCTCCTACATAAACTTGATATTAAAAAAATCAAGAATCATGGAGGCAAACATGATACTTAAGATACTAACACTGGAATTGTTACTCTCGATTTAATACTAATAATCAAATTTCACTGAGTAAAAAGAGTTTGCTGAAAGTTTGCAATAGGACTTTAAACTTTAGATTGACACTCAACACAATATGATACTAGTTCGAAAAGTAAATATCCAGAATTCTATAGTTCTATTATCTCAATTACAACTAAGCATAAAAAACTAATGCCAATGACTATAACAAATTATGCAAATTCACTTTGATTTAATTTATGATAAATTGAGTTCTACTACTCCAAATTAGAAATGAACTCCCACTCAAAAATGACATCCCTCGTGTCTTTTTGGTGATTACATGAACCAAATCCACTACACCAAGTCCGATCATCACGCGAGTCGGTGTAGCTTCAAAGGCGAGCATCAAATGGGCATCATATCTAACATATGACTCATGCTTAACCTTTCGGTCCGTGTTCCGAGGCCATGTCTGTACATGCTAGGCTCTCTGTAAGATCCCTCCCTTTTAAAGGTAAGGACCCCTGTGATTGCAATGCTAGTCCTTGGATCAATGCTAGCATCCACAATTTAAGATGAAGTACACAGAAACAAAGGTCATTATTACATATCATTCTAGAGACAAACATAGTCTTTTACAACTCCATGGCCATAGGCCTAATACAAGAGTTCAACCATAACAATATAAATAATTCTTCATCTTCATGTGCCACAGGCAAGCATCTTGAGTGTAGACTCATAACCCCTAATCCTCATCAGAATAACCTGCAACATCATAGTTACAGCCACAGTGGGTCAATACATTGGAATAGTATTGGCAAGTGATACCTTAGTAAAATATTAGCATCTAGTTACTACATGAATTTGGCTAAGTGTAGCTTAGGCTTGCTTTGCTCAAAATAGGTTTTACCTATTAGTTCAAAACACTAAGTTTTTCTACCATTCAAGCAATCATCACATAGAATAACAAAACAAAGCAATGCATGCAAGCATGCCAAAGATTATTTTATTTGGAGAAGTGGTTTCTATTAGGTTATAAATATTTTGAAACACTTACTTGTCATTTATAAAAGGGGCAAGGTCATTTATAAATGTGGTAAAACCATTTGATATCAAGTTAGTGAAAATGGCTATTTAAATCATTTTTTGTCTTGCTAGAAATGATTTAAATCAAAGTAATATTTTCTAGTGTTTGCCAAATATAGTTTTAATACCAATGTTAGTGTTTTAAGGTCAAGTGCTTTAACATTGAAACTATTTGCAAAAGGTTTTACCTATAAACTATTTTTATACCAAATCAATATTTTATGTTGTTGAAAATGCCTTTAGCAAAGTAATAATTTTCATAGGGTTCACAAAATATATTTTAAATCATAAAACTTTGTGATTAGAGTCAGAGAGTTTAATCCAAATCATTTCCCAAAGATTTCTCCAAAAAGTATTTTTAACATATAAACAAAAAATTTATTTAACTAGAAATGTTCTAAACCAAAGATTTATTCTTTTGCCTCACAAAATATGTTTTTGAATCCACAAGTTAGTTTCTATGGTCAGTAGGTTCAAAACAATCCATTTGCCAAAGATTTTATCACAAAAATAATTTTAGAATGAATTTTATATTCAAATTATGCCTACACAAGTTTCTGCAAAAACAACCATTTTACCAGAAGCAATTTATTAAACAAAGTGCATGGTTTGATAGTACTTGTTCTGCTGATTCCATTGATATAAAATTTGCAAAATTTGGACGTGTGGATCAAAAGTTATGAATTTTACAAACTTGAACATCTAATAGATCATTTCTGGTTTTTATAAAACAGACTGGGCCACGTGGAATGTTTAGATTGGACGAAAACTGTTCGCACGGATCGACTAACGTGGAGGGTCAGATCTAATGTGCATCTCACGGCTCGCATCACTCGATACCTCTTCGGTTAGTCATTCTATTGCATCCTTACGATCTAGATCCGACGGTCCTCAACGCATCGACCAAGAACCAGCGGCGCTGGCGGCGGCGAGTGGCGGCACGCGGTCAGACGGAGGTGTTCTCGGCGATTCCGGAAGCAAGAGAGGGAGAGGGGTTGCTCACTAGGTTCGCCGCGATGTGCTGAATATTGAGGTGGTCATGGGAGAGGAGGGGGCGCACGGGGTCGTTGTCAATCCTTCGCCGGAGTTTGCATCGTCTTTGGGTATGCTCTGTCGTTGATGGATACGAGGCATTGAGGCATGCTAAGGAAAGAGGGAAGTACCGTTAGGTTCACACGAGAATTGCGAGCATGCGAGCATCACAGAGAGGTGCAAGGGAGGTCTAGGCTCACCAGTAGATGCCGCCGGAGTTGGAGCAGGAGGTGGTGTCATCGGAGGCGACGTCCTGGGGTGCGCGCGAGCGAGCTACCGCTACTAGAAGGCACGCCTGGTGCTGGCGAGCACGCTTGTGTGCTCCAGAGGCAGTGGGATTGGCTGGCTTCGCCGGAATTCGAGCGAAACCCCGTCGGAGCCGGTGAGGTTGCAGCGAGCAATTAGGGTAGCCCTAGGGCAGAGAGGAGCTGGGAACGGAGGGGAAATGGGGAGAAGAGGCGGGCGCTAAATCGGGCATGGTCGCGAGCATTAATCATTGAGCCATCACCGTGAATTTATGCCGAGGAGTTAACGGCAGAAACGGCCGGGAGGGGTGTGGTCAGCGGACGGATAAGGGAGACGATGACCTGGCGGTGGGGCCTGGCGTAAGCGAGTGATAGAGAGGAGGAGTCGGACCTAGTAGTCAGCGACTGAGTGGGTGAGTTTCTGAGTAGAAAACGGTTCGGGGGAGGGAAAGAAGGTGGGTTGCGCTACTGGGCTGTCTTTTTTTGTTCTGTTTCCCTTTTTCTATTTCCATTTCCATTATTCTGATTTGATTCTTAATCAAACAATTCAAGCACTATTTGAATTCAAACTTTTGCCAAACTTTGTGTAGATTTTGATACTGTTATTTAACATACTCTAAAGTCAAATTTAGAATAACTCTTTTATTCTTTTTAGGGTCTTTATTTATTTTATAAATGGACATTTGTCTTTATTTCAAATAGGTTTTAATGTGTTTTAAAACTTTATTTGAAATCCATATTTTTACCAAACCTATTCAGTAGGTTTTTTTTAGGGTGTCAAATAATTCTCCTTGAATTATTTGGAATATTTTTAATATGATTTATTAATCATTTAAATGGGGTATTTGTCTTCATTCTAATGAAATCAAATATGGTTTTAATTCCATAAATTTTATTTAGAATATTTCTTTGATCCCATTTAAGTTAATTAAATAACTTTTATTCCACTTGGGTAAATTCCAAATATTATTCTCCCATGATTTAATTAATCATTCTTATTAGGGATTTTGTCTTCATCAAAATAGGAATATAATTTGGTGAATGCCATTTTATTTTATTTTAAAAAATTCTCTATCCTTTTATTTGGATTTGGATTATAACTATTCCATTTGCTTATGGATTAGGCCAAGATTTTAATTTGGCCTTTAAATATTCCTCATTTAATAGTTCTTTCTTTATCTTATAAAATCCATATCTTTTTATTTATAGATTCAAGGTTGGTGATTCAAATTTGTAAAATCTTATTTAATATTTATTTATCCCTTTAAATACCTTTAGGATTATTTGATCACCATTTGGTATGGATTTTAGATAGGAGCTTTATTAGCTTTGGAAATTCAATTTCCTTATCTTATTAAATTCATAAGATTTTATCTATGGCTCCAAATTAAGTGAAACCAATTCATATGGTTTTATAATATTTCTACTTGTCATTCTTGATCATTTGCAAATGTTTTTTGACAAATTTTTATATGGGTCAAAACCATGGTCTTAGATATATCTTGGAAATGATTTTATTACATTAGGGTTTTAGGGTTTTGGTTTATTTTCCAAGTGTTTAGATTTCCAGATGCATTTATGAAGAATGCATTATCACTTGATTTGAGTTTAGTTGGATTCAAACATTATTCAAAGTTTGTTCAAGATGGGTTTTGATGTTTCCAATTAGAAACAAAAAGTTTCTTTTCACCTTAAATTTCAACAATTATTTATTTTGTTTATTTATTTTTCACATTTCAAAATTTGGAAAATTTTGGGATTTGACATTTATTTTCTTGTTACACTTGTAAATCAAATAAATCCCATGATGATAAAATCATAAATCATTTATTTTCTTGTTACAATGATTTTCACTTCATCTTGAAAGTCTTTGAACGTTTTCAAATATTTCATACTTCTTTCTCATTAAGTGAATATTCACTCAAATTTCCGGAAAAAGCATATGAAGATGAATTCATCGCTTATGACTATACATAATGGACTACATACATCGATATGTATAAATTTCAAAAATTTAGTCGATCGTTCTTCTTTGGCCTTTGAACGAAGTTTTAATTATCCTGAGGAAAGTCTCACAAGCGTCACTTGATCAAATCAAAGTCTCCAAAAATCCATGAATATGGAGATTCTTCATGTTTTCTTTCCAATATAATTTAAACGGCGATGTCACTTCGTAAATGATCTTCCAATCATTTGTCTTGTGACATTTTAGCATTAGCTTTATGGATGTGATTTCTCCAACTAGATTTTTAAATCATCCATCTTATATGGAATACGATAATTATTTGAACAACTTTTGTTCTCATAATACCTGATTTAAATAACTATTATTAAAACAAATCTTGAAGTCAAGCTTTGATGTCAACAAGAAATACAAACAACGGTTTTTTTGTTTTCAATGAACATCATCACATATTCTTTTGCTAGTTAGTTAGGCCATTGTGGTTCATGAATTGCGTCGTTCCGTTTGAAATTTCATACCAACCAATTCGGTATCCAATACCCAAGAACCACATTGTTTAACAAGCAAAGAATACAACCATAACATGTATATCATCCATATACCTAAATTGGATATTTCCAATATTTTATTTTTTGCCAAATATATTTTATAGATTCTCTTTCAGCATTTCCTTTTCCTTTTAAAAGAATCTATCAACATCAAAAGTGGCACCATATACATGACACATAGTCCAAAGCGTGTATATTCAAATAATAATACTTTTGGACTTGCACTTTGAAGTAGATCACCATCATCAAAATGATCGGCGTTCTTTTAAAATCCATTCTTTAGTAATCTTTTAGTGTAGTAAACACTTTACATACATCTTCTATTCATCCTTATCATGACGACTTTCATGATCAAGCTAATGTAGCTTATAAGGAGAATCATGAGTATAAAGTTGCTTTCCAAAAGCTTTTGGATGATTAGGATGTCTAGCATCTCCAACCTTCGCAAATTCTCATCCAATATGAGAACATATATTTTTCTCTATCATATTGCAACCAAAACATTGTTTCAGATATCGTTATATATGCCACACATGATGGTTTCTAAAAATATTCTTTCAGCTCCTAGATAAACTTGATATTAAAACAATCAAGAATCATGGAGGCAAACATGATACTTAAGATACTAACACTGGAATTGTTACTCTCGATTTAATACTAATAATCAAATTTCACTGAGTAAAAAGAGTTTGCTGAAAGTTTGCAATAGGACTTTAAACTTTAGATTGACACTCAACACAATATGATACTAGTTCGAAAAGTAAATATCCAGAATTCTATAGTTCTATTATCTCAATTACAACTAAGCATAAAAAACTAATGCCAATGACTATAACAAATTATGCAAATTCACTTTGATTTAATTTATGATTAATTGAGTTCTACTACTCCAAATTAGAAATGAACTCCCACTCAAAAATGACATCCCTCGTGTCTTTTTGGTGATTACATGAACCAAATCCACTACACCAAGTCCGATCATCACGCGAGTCGGTGTAGCTTCAAAGGCGAGCATCAAATGGGCATCATATCTAACATATGACTCATGCTTAACCTTTCGGTCCGTGTTCCGAGGCCATGTCTGTACATGCTAGGCTCTCTATAAGATCCCTCCCTTTTAAAGGTAAGGACCCCTGTGATTGCAATGCTAGTCCTTGGATCAATGCTAGCATCCACAATTTAAGATGAAGTACACAGAAACAAAGGTCATTATTACATATCATTCTAGAGACAAACATAGTCTTTTACAACTCCATGGCCATAGGCCTAATACAAGAGTTCAACCATAACAATATAAATAATTCTTCATCTTCATGTGCCACAGGCAAGCATCTTGAGTGTAGACTCATAACCCCTAATCCTCATCAGAATAACCTGCAACATCATAAGTTACAGCCACAGTGGGTCAATACATTGGAATAGTATTGGCAAGTGATACCTTAGTAAAATATTAGCATCTAGTTACTACATGAATTTGGCTAAATGTAGCTTAGGCTTGCTTTTCTCAAAATAGGTTTTACCTATTATTTCAAAACACTAAGTTTTTCTACCATTCAAGCAATCATCACATAGAATAACAAAACAAAGCAATTCATGCAAGCATGCCAAAGATTATTTTATTTGGAGAAGTGGTTTCTATTAGGTTATAAATATTTTGAAACACTTACTTGTCATTTATAAAAGGGGCAAGGTCATTTATAAATGTGGTAAAACCATTTGATATCAAGTTAGTGAAAATGGCTATTTAAATCATTTTTGTCTTGCTAGAAATGATTTAAATCAAAGTAATATTTTCTAGTGTTTGCCAAATATAGTTTTAATACCAATGTTAGTGTTTTAAGGTCAAGTGCTTTAACATTGAAACTATTTGCAAAAGGTTTTACCTATAAACTATTTTTATACCAAATCAATATTTTATGTTGTTGAAAATGCCTTTAGCAAAGTAATAATTTTCATAGGGTTCACAAAATATATTTTAAATCATAAAACTTTGTGATTAGAGTCAAAGAGTTTAACCCAAATCATTTCCCAAAGATTTCTCCAAAAAGTATTTTTAACATACAAATAAAAAAATTATTTGACTAGAAATGTTCTAAACCAAAGATTTATTCTTTTGCCTCACAAAATATGTTTTTCAATCCACAAGTTGGTTTCTATGGTCAGTAGGTTCAAAACAATCCATTTGCCAAAGATTTTATCACAAAAATAATTTTAGAATGAATTTTATATTCAAATTATGCCTACACAAGTTTCTGCAAAAACAACCATTTTACCAAAAGCAATTTATTAAACAAAGTGCACGGTTTGATAGTACTTGTTCTGCTGATTCCATTGATATAAAATTTGCAAAATTTGTACGTGTGGATCAAAAGTTATGAATTTTACAAACTTGAACATCTAATAGATAATTTCTGGTTTTTATAAAACAGACTGGGCCACGTGGAATGTTTTGATTGGACGAAAACTGTTCGCATAGATCGACTAACGTGGAGGGTCAGATCTAATGTGCATCTCACGACTCGCATCACTCGATACCTCTTCGGTTAGTCATTCTATTGCATCCTTACGATCTAGATCCGACGGTCCTCAATGCATCGACCAAGAACCAGCGGCGCTGGCGGCGGCGAGTGGCGGCACGCGGTTAGACGGAGGTGTTCTCGGCGATTCCGGAAGCAAGAGAGGGAGAGGGGTTGCTCACTGGGTTCGCCGCGATGTGCTGAATATCGAGGTGGTCGTGGGAGAGCGGGGGGCGCATGGGGTCGTGGTCAATGCTTCGCCGGAGTTTGCATCGTCGTCGGGTATGCTCTGTCGTCGATGGAGACGAGGCATGGAGGCACGCTAAGGAAAGAGGGAAGTACCGTTAGGTTCACACGAGAATTGCGAGCATGCGAGCATCACAGAGAGGTGCAAGGGAGGTCTAGGCTCACCAGTAGATGCCGCCGGAGTTGGAGCAGGAGGTGGTGGCGTGTTGGTGTCATCGGAGGCGACGTCCTGGGGTGCGCGCGAGCGAGCTACCGCTACTGGAAGTCACGCCTGGTGCTGGCGAGCACGCTTGTGTGCTCCAGAGGTATTGGGATTGGCTGGCTTCGCCGGAATTCGAGCGGAACCTCGTCGGAGCCAGTGAGGTTGCATCGAGCAATTAGGGTAGCCCTAGGGCGGAGAGGAGCTGGGAATGGAGGGGAAATGGGGAGAAGAGGCGGGCGCTAAATCGAGCATGGTCGCGAGCATTAATCATTGAGCCATCACCGTGAATTTTTGCCGAGGAGTTAACGGCAGAAACAGCCGGGAGGGGCGTGGTCAGCGGACTGGTGAGGGAGACGATGACCTGGCGGTGGGGCCTGGCGTCAGCGAGTGATAGAGAGGAGGAGTCGGACCTAGTAGTCAGCGACTGAGTGGGTGAGTTTCTGAGTGGAAAACGGTTCGGGGGAGGGAAAGAAGGTGGGTTGCGCTACTGGGCTGTCTTTTTTTTTGTTCTGTTTCCCTTTTTCTATTTCCATTTCCATTATTCTGATTTGATTCATAATCAAACAATTCAAGCACTATTTGAATTCAAACTTTTGCCAAACTTTGTGTAGATTTTGATACTGTTATTTAACATACTCTAAAGTCAAATTTAGAATAACTCTTTTATTCTTTTTAGGGTCTTTATTTATTTTATAAATGGACATTTGTCTTTATTTCAAATAGGTTTTAATGTGTTTTAAAACTTTATTTGAAATCCATATTTTTACCAAACCTATTCAGTAGGTTTTTTTAGGGTGTCAAATAATTCTCCTTGAATTATTTGGAATATTTTTAATATGATTTATTAATCATTTAAATTGGGTATTTGTCTTCATTCTAATGAAATAAAATATGGTTTTAATTCCATAAATTTTATTTAGATTATTTCTTTGATCCCATTTAAGTTAATTAAATAACTTTTATTCCACTTGGGTAAATTCCAAATATTATTCTCCCATGATTTAATTAATCATTCTTATTAGGGATTTTGTCTTCATCAAAATAGGAATATAATTTGGTTAATGCCATTTTATTTTATTTTAAAAAATTCTCTATCCTTTTATTTGGATTTGGATTATAACTATTCCATTTTCTTATGGATTAGGCCAAGATTTTAATTTGGCCTTTAAATATTCCTCATTTAATAGTTCTTTCTTTATCTTATAAAATCCATATCTTTTTATTTATAGATCCAAGGTTGGTGATTCCAATTTGTAAAACCTTATTTAATATTTATTTATCCCTTTAAATACCTTTAGGATTATTTGATCACCATTTGGTATGGATTTTAGATAGGAGCTTTATTAGCTTTGGAAATTCAATTTCCTTATCTTATTAAATTCATAGGATTTTATCTATGGCTCCAAATTTAAGTGAAACCAATTCATATGGTTTTATAATATTTCTACTTGTAATTCTTGATCATTTGCAAATGTTTGTTGACAAATTTTTATATGGGTCAAAACCATGGTCTTAGATATATCTTGGAAATGATTTTATTACATTAGGGTTTTAGGGTTTTGGTTTATTTTCCAAGTGTTTAGATTTCCAGATGCATTTACGAAGAATGCATTATCACTTGATTTGAGTTTAGTTGGATTCAAACATTATTCAAAGTTTGTTCAAGATGGGTTTTGATGTTTCCAATTAGAAACAAAAAGTTTCTTTTCACCTTAAATTTCAACAATTATTTATTTTGTTTATTTATTTTTCACATTTCAAAATTTGGAAAATTTTGGGATTTGACATTTATTTTCTTGTTACACTTGTAAATCAAATAAATCCCATGATGATAAAATCATAAATCATTTATTTTCTTGTTACAATGATTTTCACTTCATCTTGAAAGTCTTTGAACGTTTTCAAATATTTCATACTTCTTTCTCATTAAGTGAATATTCACTCAAATTTCCGGAAAAAGCATATGAAGATGAATTCATCGCTTACGACTATACATAATGGACTACACACATCGATATGTATAAATTTCAAAAATTTAGTCGATCGTTCTTCTTTGGCCTTTGAACGAAGTTTTAATTATCCTGAGGAAATTCTCACAAGAGTCACTTGATCAAATCAAAGTCTCCAAAAATCCATGAATATGGAGATTCTTCATGTTTTCTTTCCAATATAATTTAAATGGCGATGTCACTTCGTAAATGATCTTCCAATCATTTGTCTTGTGACATTTTAGCATTAGCTTTATGGATGTGATTTCTCCAACTAGATTTGTAAATCATCCATCTTATATGGAATACGATAATTATTTGAACAACCTTTGTTCTCATAATACCTGATTTAAATAACTATTATTAAAACAAATCTTGAAGTCAAGCTTTGATGTCAACAAGAAATACAAACAACGCTTTGTTTGTTTTCAATGAACATCATCACATATTCTTTTGCTAGTTAGTTAGGCCATTGTGGTTCATGAATTGCGTCGTTCCGTTTGAAATTTCATACCAACCAATTCGGTATCCAATACGCAAGAACCACATTGTTTAACAAGCAAAGAATACAACCATAACATGTATATCAGCCATATACCTAAATTGGATATTTCCAATATTTTATTTTTTGCCAAATATATTTTATAGATTCTCTTTCAGCATTTCCTTTTCCTTTTAAAAGAATCTATCAACATCAAAAGTGGCACCATATACATGACACATAGTCCAAAGCGTGTATATTCAAATAATAATACTTTTGGACTTGCACTTTGAAGTAGATCACCATCATCAAAATGATCGGCGTTCTTTTAAAATCCATTCTTTAGTAATCTTTTAGTGTAGTAAACACTTTACATACATCTCCTATTCATCCTTATCATGACGACTTTCATGATCAAGCTAATGTAGCTTATAAGGAGAATCATGAGTATAACGTTGCTTTCCAAAACCTTTTTGGATGATTAGGATGTCTAGCATCTCCAACCTTCGCAAATTCTCATCCAATATGAGAACATATATTTTTCTCTATCATATTGCAACCAAAACATTGTTTCGGATATCGTTATATATGCCACACATGATCATTTCTGAAAAAATTCTTTCAGCTCCTAGATAAACTTGATATTAAAACAATCAAGAATCATGGAGGCAAACATGATACTTAAGATACTAACACTGGAATTGTTACTCTCGATTTAATACTAATAATCAAATTTCACTGAGTAAAAAGAGTTTTCTGAAAGTTTGCTATGGGACTTTAAACTTTAGATTGACACTCAACACAATATGATACTAGTTCGAAAAGTAAATATCCAGAATTCTATAGTTCTATTATCTCAATTACAACTAAGCATAAAAAACTAATGCCAATAACTATAACAAATTATGCAAATTCACTTTGATTTAATTTATGATAAATTGAGTTCTACTACTCCAAATTAGAAATGAACTCCCACTCAAAAATAACATCCCTCGTGTCTTTTTGGTGATTACATGAACCAAATCCACTACACCAAGTCCGATTATCACGCGAGTCGGTGTAGCTTCAAAGGCGAGCATCAAATGGGCATCATATCTAACATATGACTCATGCTTAACCTTTTGGTCCGTGTTCCGAGTCCATGTCTGTACATGCTAGGCTCTCTGTAAGATCCCTCCCTTTTAAAGGTAAGGACCCCTGTGATTGCAATGCTAGTCCCTGGATCAATGCTAGCATCCACAATTTAAGATGAAGTACACAGAAACAAAGGTCATTATTACATATCATTCTAGAGACAAACATAGTCTTTTACAACTCCATGGCCATAGGCCTAATACAAGAGTTCAACCATAACGATACAAATAATTCTTCATCTTCATGTGCCACAGGCAAGCATGTTGAGTGTAGACTCATAACCCCTAATCCTCATCAGAATAACCTGCAACATCATAAGTTACAGCCATAGTGGGTTAATACATTGGAATAGTATTGGCAAGTGATACCTTAGTAAAATATTAGCATCTAGTTACTACATGAAGATTGCTAAGTGTAGCTTAGGCTTGCTTTGCTCAAAATAGGTTTTACCTATTAGTTGAAAACACTAAGTTTTTCTTTGACAAAACTTTCCCAAGGAATCACCAATAGAAATTGGTGATCCTTCACCCTTGTTCAACCACAAGTTTTAACTTAGAAAATTGGGATGAGGCGATTCTTGATAGCTTCCATGTCTTGATGCTTAAGTTGTCCAATACCAGGGACATGGCTAAGTACTTAGATTCTTCCATCTGCAGAGGTTGTGCACTTTCCCCACAAGACTTGATTTTCACCAAGACAGGACCTTTTAGAAGCCTTCCATTAGACCAAATGGACGCGCTCCAAACCTATCATCCCACTACCACCAACTGTCCAAATGGATAAGTTATTGCAACCTATATGATCCAGGCAGAGCCCATAATGCCATGTGGATGCACTAGAAGCTTCTTAACATTTGGCATCTCAAATCCCTTTGTTCCTAGGTGGCTTTCCACAAGTGAGATACACAAGGTAAACCATAGAAATGGGCCTTGTGTAACCACTCAACACAAACCAATCTTTCCATTCCACCCAGGTGTTTCATTCACTTAGTTGTTTTATTAAGCAAAACATAAGTCCAAAGACTTAGAAATATTTCTCATAGCATGATTATATAAACCACCCTTGGTTGCTACTAGCTAGGCTAAGCATGGCAATAGCAAGTATTTTAACTTAGAGGAAATTCTAATATTGCTACAACTACTAGGATTTCCCAAGCATAGCATATAGATACTTATCAAAAAATAATCATGCAAGACCTATACAAAATATTTCTAATGCATAGGTAAAAATATTGGGAAGGAACATGAAGCACCACTTGCCTTGGTAGTTTGGGGAGTTGCAACAATCTTCACAACCACAATCACTATTAGCACAAAAATCTACACATAAAATAATGGCACCAAAATCACATAACAAATTATACAAACAAAAATATATGAATGCATGCAAAATGCCATGTGATGATTTTCTACACCAAACAAGACAAGTAAACAGTACTGAATCATGAACAAGTCCAAAACACACCAAATAAACTTTATTTGACCTTTAATTCATTTTTCAAATAATTACTATACTCAAATTATGCCTACAAATGTTTCTGCAAAAACAACAATTTTTACAGAGGCAAAACATTAATCACATTGCATAAACAGATAGGATTTTCTCTCCTGATTCCAATGATATAAAATTTACAAAATTTGAACTTGTGGATCAAAAGTTATGAATTTTGCAAGTTTGAAACACTAATAGATCAAATTTCTGATTTTAAAACAAAGAACTAGCCACGTGGCAGCGTCTGATTGGCTGGTACCGTTTCGCACCGGATCACACTCGCGGACCGTCAGATCTAACTTAACACGTATGGCTCAGATCGTCACTTACCGCTTCGTTTTAGATCTAATCTAGAGCGTTGGATCTAGATCCTACAGCTGCTAAGCATGGGACCAAGGATGGGCGGCGTCAGCGGCGGCGGTGCGGCGGCGCGGCTCTGCCAGAGAAGTTGTCGGTGATTTAGGTCACGCGGGGAGGAGTGGGGATGCTTACTGGGTTCGCGTGGTTGCTGGGGTGCTCGAGGTGGTCAAGGGAGGGACATGGGCGCACGGACTCGACCGCTATTGCTCGCCGGAGAACCTACTGCCGTCGGTTACGGTCGCTTGTCGTCGGTGGCGAAGATATAGACCGCGCCTGGTAAAACGGATGGTGTCATTAGACGCGCACAAGCCTGGCGAACACGCGAGCATCAAAGAGAGGAAAAGGGGAGGTCGGAACTTACGGGGAGAACTCGCCGGAGTGGACGTGGTCATCGGTGGCGTTCTGGTGTTGACGTTGGCGAGGCCTTGGATGGCCCTAGCATGCACCAATGGGGTTAAACGATGCGCGCGGTTGCGAAGATCATTCTGGCAAGTTTAAAAGGCAAGGGACGAAGTGTGCTCACCGGAACTCACCACCAAAGTCCGTCGGTACAGCGGCGTTGCAACGCGAAATTGTGGCAGCCTCGTGGCGGAGCGAGCATGTGGTGTGAGGGGAAATGGTCGTGGTGAAGAGGAGATTAAATAGCCAGGAGCGGGGCGGCGATTACTCCCTGCATCAATGCGATTTAAACGAGCAGTGACTGCGGCGAGGTAACGGTGGAGCGACTCGGCCGCGCGTTGATTGAGGACAAAGCTGACGGGGCATGGTGGGGTCAAGCTGTCAGTGGGTGGGTGCACGCGGATGCGGTGAGAAACAGAGGGAAAAGAAAACCTCGGGTGGGCTGCTTTGTCTGTTGGGCTAAAAGAGTGGCGCCAGGCCCAGTTCTGATTTCTAATCCTTTTTCTTTTTCTAAATCAATTTTCAGGAATCCTTTTCAAATAAATTCAAAAGCATTTGAATTCCAAATCTTTCTGGAATTTTATAAAGTGAAACCTGCATAATTTTGAGTATAAAATAATGATGTCTCACTGGACTAGTTTGGTTCCTTTGAAATTTTAAAATAAACAGTGCCTTAGCACAAGATTTGATAAAGATTTGAAAATGGTTTTAAAACTATTATTTGTTTTGGAAAATTTTGTCCAAGCTTGGAACTCAATCACACCATCTCATGAACAAACAATCCTTTGTTTTAAACAAATATTCTCTCTCTAGAAAGTAGCATTGGATCAATGCTTGCTTACATAAAATAATAAGCACCCAAATGCTTCTGTTTTTGTAATGACTTTGAAATTGATCCCTGAATGATTATGCATGCATGGATGATATGCAAAGCTTTGAAAACGTGATTTTAGGGATGTTACATATCTAACCCCGTTAAGGTGAATCTCGCCCTCGAGATTCGGATTGGCTAGCAAATAGGTGAGGGTGGTCTTTCCGAAGATCATCCTCTCTTTCCCATGTTGCTTCTTCTTCGGAATGATGGTTCCATTGAACTTTGCAGAATTTGATAGTCTTAGTCCGAGTAACTCTTTCTACAGTCTCAAGAATCTTGATGGGTTTTTCCTCATAAGTGAGATCACTTTACAATTGAACTTCCTCCAAAGGTATAGTATCCTTCAAAGAAGTCTCTTCCATCTCTGGATGGCATTTCTTTAGCTGACTCACATGAAACACATTATGAACGGCAGACAAAGATTCTGGCAATTCAATTTCATAAGCTACTTCTCCTTTACGACTTAGAATCTTGAACGGCCCAACATATCTTGGGGCCAATTTTCCTTTGACTCCAAATCTCTTAACTCCACGAAGTGGTGATACTCTAAGATAAGCTCTATCACCCACTTCATAGGTGACTTCTCTACGCTTAGGATCTGCGTAGCTTTTTTGTCTAGACTGTGCTATCTTCAATCTGTTCTTAACTAGCTTGACTTTCTCTTCAGCCTCTTTGATTAGTTCCTTTATCCTACACCATTCCATAGCAATGGGGTAGTACACTTTCTCCCATAGAGAAACTCAAATGGTGCCATCTCAATACTGGCTTGATAGCTGTTATTGTAAGAGAATTCTGCGTAAGGAATACTTTCATCCCAACTAGCTCCATAGTCGAGAGCACATGCTCTCAACATGTCTTCAAGAATCTGGTTGGTTCTCTCTGTCTGTCCATCAGTCTGAGGATGAAAAGCAGTACTGAATTCCAATCTAGTTCCCAATGATTCATGTAGCTGCCTCCAAAAATGAGAAGTGAATTGAGTTCCCCTATCAGACACAATACTTTTGGGTACTCCATGCAGACATACAATTCTACTCATATAGATATTGGCTAACTTAGCACTTGTATAAGTTGTCTTGACGGGTATGAAATGAGCCACGTTAGTTAGGCGATACACTACTACCCAAATAGAATCATATCCCGACCTGGTCCTTGGCAGTCCAGTGATGATATCCATGCCAATCTTGTCCCACTTCCAATCAGGAATAGGTAGTGGTTGTAACAATCCTGCTGGTTTCTGATGTTCCGCTTTCACTCTACTACATACATCACACAAGGCAATATGTTCGGCGATGTCCTTCTTGAGGTTATTCCACCAAAATCTTTCTTTCATATCCATGTACATTTTGGTGTTACCCGGATGAATGGAATATGGTGAGTTGTGTTCTTCTAGTAGAATCAGTTTTCGAAGCTCCGGATCTTGTGGAACACAGATACGTTTTCCATACCATAAAGTACCATATTCGTCTTCTTGGAATCCTTTGGCTTTTCCTTTACCAATCTTTTACTTAATCTCTTCAATTTCCTTATCTGTCTTTTGGACTTCTTTGATTTCGTCCAACAAAGTGGGTTGAACATCCAATGACATGAGATGTCCCTCAGGCACAATATCCAATCCGAGATCTCTAAATTAAGCACACAGATCATTTGGCAACTCTCCCTTAGTAAGGCCATTCACAAAAACTTTACGGCTTAGAGCATCTGCTACAACATTTGCTTTACCGGGGTGGTATTGCAAACTGAAGTCATTGTCCTTGATGAGTTCTAGCCATCTTCTTTGTCTCATGTTGATTTCTTTCTGAGTGAAGATATATTTCAAACTCTTGTGATCTGTGAACACTTCACATCGTTTTCCCAAAAGATAGTGTCTCCATGTTTTGAGTGCATGGACAACAGAGGCTAACTCCAAATCATGAATAGGGTATTTTACCTCATGAGTTTTGAGTTGTCTCGAGGCATAAGCCACAACTTTCCCTTCTTGCATTAAAACTGCACCTAATCCATGATGAGATGCATCACAATACACTTGGAAATCTTTCTCCAAGTCCGGCAGACATAAGACTGGTGCTGTCACTAGTCTCTTCTTCAATTCTTGGAAACTGAGTTCACATCCTTCAGACCAACAAATTTCTTGTCTTTCTTTAGTAACTCCGTCATTGGCTTAGCTACCTTGGAGAAATTCTCAATAAATCTTCTGTAATATCCTGCCAAGCCAAGGAAACTACGAACCTCTTTTACTGACTTAGGGGATTCCCATTCAGTTACAACTGACACTTTTGCAGGATCAACTGCTACACCATCTCCTGACACAACGTGCCCAAGAAATCCAACTTTATTTAACCAAAATTCACACTTGCTGAATTTGGCATACAACTTATGCTCTCTAAGCTTTTCAAGTATCAAACGCAAATGTCCTTCATGCTCTTATTTGCTCTTGGAGTAGATCAAAATGTCATCGATGAATACGACAACAAACTTGTCAAGGAACTCCATGAACACTTTGTTCATCATATTCGTGAAATAAGCTGGTGCATTGGTCAAACCAAATGGCATCACGGTGTACTCATACAATCCATACCTAGTGGTGAAAGCTGTCTTGGGTATGTCTTGTTCTCTTATCTTGAGCTGGAAATAACCTGATCGGAGATCAATCTTTGAGAACACACAGGCTCCTTCTAGATGATCAAACAAGTCATTGATTCTTGGCAAAGGGTATTTGTTCTTGATAGTCACCTCATTGAGTGAACGGTAATCTATGCATAACCTTTGACTTCTATCTTTCTTTTCTACAAACAAAACTGGTGCTCCCCAAGATGAAGAACTTGGTTGAATAAATCCTTTCTGCAACTGTTCTCCAAGTTGTTTCTTGAGTTCTTTCAACTCATCAACTAACATCTTGTATGGTCTCTTTGCTATTGGTCCTGATCCTGGTAGCAAATCAATCAAAAATTCCACATCTCTATCTAGTGGCATTCCCGGCAATTCTTCAGGAAACACATCCGGATATTCACTCACAATAGGCACACTGTCTATGCTAACCCCCTTAAGAGAATTTAGCTTACTCCCTTTCGATTCAAAGTTAGACTTGAATCTTATCCGTTTCTTTTCTGGGGTTGTGAGTGTGACAGTATGGTTGGCACAATCTAATACTCCTTCATACTTGGTCATCCAGTCCATTCCCAAATTTACATCCAGTCCTTGGGAATCTAGGATTATCAGGCTCACTGGAAACTTATGCTTTCCAAACTCTATCACTAGATCACTGCATCCAAGACTTACTATCATATCTCCACCGGGAGAACTTACTTTTATTGGACACCCAATGTTTTCAGTTGGAAACCCATTTCTATCAACAAATGCTTTTGATATGAATGAATGTGATGCACCAGTATAAAAAAGAACAAGTGCTGGAATATAATTGAGTTTGAACTTACCAGCCACAGCATCGGACTCCTCATAGATTTCTTCCACATTGATGTGGTTCACTTGTCCCTTTTGGAAAGGGTTGGGCTTGTTGGGTCCTTCACCTTTCTTTTCTGGGCATTCATTTGCATAATGCCCCATCTTCTTGCACTTGAAGCATTTAACCTGACTGAGATCCTTCTTGACAGGCTGTCTTCCACTACCACTTCCACTTCCATTGTGGTGGTTCTTGTATCCACTCTTGTGATTCTTGTACTTGTCATTGTCATGACTACGGTGATGCTTGTTGTCATGATGATGGTTGTGGTTATGGTGGCTGTTGTACTTTCCATGCTTGTGGGATCCAGAACTCCCACTATCATCATAATGGGAACGCTTGTGGGGCGATCCCGAGCTGTGCTTGTCAGAGTGTTTCCTTTTCCTGCTTTCAACCTGTTTCATCTTGCTCTCCAAGATGGCAGCCTTGTCACAAAGAGATTGATAAGTGGGGACATAGGCCACAAATAATTGCAGATTCAGTTCATCGTTCAGTCCTTCGAGCAACTTCTCTTTCCTCTTGGCATCAGTGTCAACTTCATCCGGTGCATATCGCACCAGATTGTTGAACTCCTCAATATACTCAGCCACACTGCGGTGGCGCTGCTTCAAGTTATGGAATTCCTTCTTCTTCAAACTCATCACTCTGGATGAGATGTGAGCTGTACGGAAACCATATTCAAAGATAGCCCATGTCACATCCTCAATGGGAGTGGTGATCTGGAAGTTATCCCACCATGTAGCTGTTGGTCCTTCCAACAAGTGTGCTGCAAACCTGACTTTCTCCTCATCAGTTCAACCAACAGTTACCAAATCCTTGTTCACTGAGCGTAACCAATCATTGGCTACCATGGGATCAGTAGTTCCTGAGAACTTAGCAGGCCCAGTCTTAAGAATCTGGTGAGTATGTCAAATCCTGGTGGGTTATTCTGATTATTGTTGTTGTTATTGTTGTTGTTGTTGTTATTGTTGTTGTTGTTGTTGTTGTTGTTGTTGTTGTTGTTCTGATTCTGCATGAAAGTAGTCATCATTTGCATCAGCTGTGCTTGTGCTGTCATCAGCTGCTGCATCTCTGGGGTGACATTGTTGTTGTTCGGGTTGGGGTTGGCACGTTGGGGAGGCATCTGTGGTTTTCAATAAGGATAAGAATGAGATGCCCATAGATTCTTATTGTGCACAATACAACACATAGACAATCACAAATCAAGCATCCAAATAACATAAAGTTCAACGACATAAACAACAAGTTTGAAAAGTAAACACACCAATAGCAAGCCATCCACATGTTGGATGGTCATTGCGATTCAATAATCAAAAGCATAGTAAATGATAAAATAAACGAGTAGTCATCACTACTCCTCTGCATCAACCTCCTCATCCACAAGTGTAAGACTTGCATTCTCCATAGCGTTCTTGTATTCCTCGACATTGGTAGTCAAGGCCTCTACTTTGGCTTTGAGAGCCATCTTCTGTGAACGAAGTCTCTCAATCACACCCTGCTGATGCTCGAGCTCGAAGTCCTTGGCCTCTAGTTCTACAGTCATCTCTCGAATCCTCTTGTTCGTATCTTGGACTCTTTTCTCTTGGCTCTTGAACTTTCTATCCTGACTCTCAAACTTGGCCTCCATTTCCTTGACTATCTCATCTTGCTCCGCGAAGAGCTTGTCCTTCTCACGAAGCTGCACCTGGAGCTCGTCATTGCTAAGCATGACGTTGGTCCTATCAGTATCTAGGTGCCTAAGAAAAACTTCTAGGTCCTGGAGGTATAGACGAATCGGCTCTGCCGTATCTCTAGCAGCATCCTCGAACTCAATAGCCTCACCATCCTCGTCGCGTCTCCCGAAGGCGTGGAAGTGAGTACCTCTAATCTCCCGAGAGTGTCTCCCTAACATACGTGCAAGTAAATCCTACATGACTACCTCTAGGCCTATCTCCCTGTCGTCATGCATAAACTTGAAGATGATTGCCTCCGTGGTAGGCTCATTCTGGAGTCATGGCTGATTAACCTTGAAGCCCCAAAGGTCCTTCCTCTTGTAACACCCTCAGAATCGACCCTATGCAAGTTTTAGCGAAACCCGCCAAACCCGCATAGAAACGATTCAAAGGTGCCCACCAGGCACTTTCGTGCGGGTGGAAAACGAAGTAATAACATTACACAACAGTCCTCGATGGGACCCACAGAACAGATATATATATAACAGCGACTCCAAGAGTCAAGAATACAGATATAATATACAAAGATCCAAATCACCTTGAAAATGAAAGAGCGTCCGGCTACGGACAAGATGCAAATGGGGCTAAGAGCCCTGAAGAATAACCAATGGCGTCCATAACCCTGCCCAGGCCAAGCCGGAAGGGTAACCCTGCTAACAACGTCGATCTCAAAACCTGCTTAAACAAAAGGGGTGCCGACAAAGGGCAAAGGAAAAAGAGGAGCGTCAGTACTGAGGCCAGTACACGGCGAGGCTAGAATTCGGCGGTCCTCGCCTACATAGGTATGGTGGACTGAAGCGGCAGCGGCAGCATGCACTAAACACCCTATAGAGACTCGATACAACTGGCGGCAATCATAGAGGGGTAAGAAAGACCTACTCGGAACCAAGCTGATACTACCACCAATCAAACCCGTCCTGGCGTTTCCCCCTCGACACCGATCGAGGAAGTCAACCGAGGAACTCACACAGTTGGCATTTTTATTTATTCGGTTATCGTTGCTGCAATTACTAGTCAAGTATAGATGATCATCCTGATAAAATAAGCAGTGGGCCATTTTAGTTATCCATTCCGTTGTAGTTGGAACACTTACTAGTCAGATACAAATAGCATGAGATAACCCAAAAACCCAGCAGTTGTTGGTACTTTTAATCAGCCATTCCGTTGTAGTTGCAATATTTACTAGTCAGATACAATCGTCGCAAGCGACAAATCAAACAAGCAATTGTTGGCAGTTTTATTTAGCCATTCCGTTGTAGTTGAAGCTGATTACTAATCATATCAGATACAAGTCAATTTATAACAGTAAACTTTAGTTATAGTTGTCTATGATCGAGATACTGTGCTCCAAGTCGTCCATAACCGTGGACACGGCTTTCAGAAAGTTTTAACCCGGCCGGGGTGCACAAATAGCAACACACACACGATCGACCTCGGAAAAACCAAATCAAAACCCAACGAGGCTTTCACGACAGAGCAATCACAAGATTCAGAAATATTTCAGGGGGCCACCCCATTGAGCAGATCCGCAACGAAGCTAGCTGACTCCGAGACGGACTCAAGGTTTGCGACAATGGCTGTAAACGACTGGGAACCCGAAAGTGTGACTGGGCTTGTCGATACCGCGAAAACACTCCGCTTACCTAAACAGTACAGTGTGCTCCTCGCACAATCGTAAATAAACAGTAGCATGGCATAAGTACAGGATAGTAAATAAAACCTCAAACTAGTTTGTGGCCCCAAGAAATAAGACAGAATCAAGCTCTGGCTAATGGGGGTCCCATAATTCCCCGTATGTGGATAGCGCGATAAATCAAGGAACAGGTATCAAGTACTCGGGGTCCTACGGGACACAAGTGGGCGGTCGGAAACCAAATCTTATCTATCACCCACCGATGCCTCTGCTTACTTACTTCAATTTTATTTGTTAAACAGGAATTAAAGTGAACAATAATTAAAGCCTAGATCATCCCCAACATCAACATGTGGCAATTCTCCAACAACTGTGGTACATGGCGACACGCAACAGCATTTGAGCAAGCGACTACGACGCGCAAGTCCAACTGTCTACCAAACAACAGGTAATAGGAGGTGGCCATGGCAATATAGGGCTGCAAGGGATATCACGGGTACGGAAAACTAGAGCATCGCAACACAGATAGCAATAGATCAACAGGAGGGAATAAATACTATAAAAGTAAGATAGGTAGAAAGGGGGAGATGATCGCCTGAAAACATTGCCGAAGGTTCAACCGAAGATCGGGTCGGCACTCGCATCAACTCAACGGCCGTATCCGCGAAGAAGCAAAACACTAGAAGAAACACCGGATGCAATATTTAATACTATGGCATAAGATCGGCATGATGCATGTATCATGTATGACATGGCAAAGGTGCGATGCAACTAGGTCATATTAAGCGGAACCGGGGTCCCGACATTTAATTAAATGGTTCAAGTTATTTAGAACCCCCGCAATTAAATGTTGTTTTAACATGACAAGATGGCACCGGTTCGCTACACAAATTTAAATGAGGCCAATATAAGGCCAGATTTTCCCGCATATGGGTCCCATATTTAATTATTAGGTGAATCGGCATAAGGCCCTCAAACCACATGAATGTATGCATGCAAGACAATTATTATGCGACAAGTTGTATTATGTTATAAAAAAATAGGGTTTCGGGAAGGGGTTCACACATTAGGGGTCTCGACGATCTTGGTCCGAGGGTTCGGGGTTCGGGGTCGGGTCTCGGGTTCAGGGTTCGACGGAAACGGCAGGGTCGTTCTCGGATAACGGAGGTAGGTCTTGTCGTCCCGCGAGGAAGGGCTTGGTGGTTCTGACTTCACTTGTCGGTGCCGGACTCGGTTGTGGTAGATCTTGGCCATGTCGAAGTTCTTGCCGGAGGTTCGTCGAGGGTCACCGGTTCGGTACGGTCTTCATGTGGCAGATCTTGTCGAGTTCACTGCAACGGCCTTGTGGTTACGATGACGATCTTGGCGGTTATCTAGTGGCACCATGTACACCCCTCGAGCCCATCGGCATTGAGCCGGTCTTGTCGTTGAGCATCCCTGTACGAAGGTCTGGGTGTTCCGGTTCCATTGACGATGGAGATCTTGATTCAACATCATCGCGGCCTTCGAGGTTTCGGCTAGCGGAGCCGGGAAGGAGTTCTTGGGATCCGGGAAGGGAATCCTGTCGCATCCGAGGGGGTACTTGAAGTCCGTGATGGAGATCTTGACAGTTTCATGAAGGAGGCCTTGATGCTTCGGTCCGATGTCGACCTTCGGGTATCGGGGTTTCACGGCATGGTTCCCTCGGTTCAAGCGCCAAGGGTCTTGCGGGTTCTGATGGTTCCATGTGGCGTCCTCCGGGTACCGAGATGGAGTTTTCGGGGTTACGGAAGGTTCCACGGCGGCTCTGCCTGCGGGGACAGCGCCAGGGTGAGGAAGGTCGACGACGGCCAGACCTTGGAGGGAGGCGCTCGCGGGATGCCGGAGATGCAGGCCACGGCGGCGAGCGGCGGGGCCGCGCCGGCAGCGGCTCGGGGAAGGGGACCGGCGGGCGCTGCCTCGGGAAGGAGGACGCGGCGGCGACGCTGGCCAGAGGCGAAGCCGACGCCGGCCAGAGGCGCCACCGGAGGAGGGGCCGCGGCCTGGGGCGAGCGGGTCTTGGCGAGGCGCGGCGGGGAGGGCTCGTGCCGGGGCGAGCGCGGCGCGGGCTGGCGGAGGTTGCCGGCGAGGCGACGAACTTGGCGGCGCGGAGCTGCCTGGGGGAGGTCCGGCGGGCGGCGGTGGAGCCTGGGGTCGGGGAGGCGGCGCGGTCACGTCGGAGGGGAGGGAGGCCGACCTTGCGAGCTCGGACGCCGGCGACGGGAAGCTGTGCGGGGTCGGGCGCGCGCAGGAGAGAGAGAGAAGGGGCTGCGGGGGTGGTGCGGCGCGGTGAGGGAGAAGGGCGGAGGGCGCGGCTCGCCGGCGCCGGGGAGGGTTGGTGCTGGAGGTGGCTGGCGGCGGGTGCCCGTCGGGGTGGAGCCCGAGACGGGGTGGGGCGGACGCGGTTGGTGGGGAAGAGGAACAGGGAGCGGTAGGTGGGGGCTTGGGGTGGGGCCAGGCGTGGGCCCGCGGCAGGAAGAGTGGGGGACACGCGCGCGCGTGTGATGCGTGCGTGGCTGGCGTGCGTTGGGTGTGGGGTTGTGGCTGGAGGGAGAGAGAGGAGAGAGAGGGGGGGCAGGTGGCAGATGGGGATAGGCTAGGGGAAAGGGTGAGGTGAGGTGGCGTCTCGTGATAGGAGGGGGTGAGGTGGAGGGGGTGTGTGGGTAGATAGGTTGGTAGCTGTAGGATTATGGGTGGGCCGTTTGTATTTTCTGGGGTGGTCGTTCGGGTCATTCGGCCCGTTCGACTGCCCCACTAAAATAATATAATTTTTATTTAACTTTTGCAATAAGTTTGTATAAATAGATTTTAGACAAACAAAAATATCCGGAAACGTCCGGGGGTTTAATTTGAAATAGAAGGAGGGTAAATTTTAGAAAACGATTGTCTTTCGCAAATAGTTTTTAGACAAATTAATATGCATGATGATGACGATGCTCAAATGCAATGTGGCATGATGACATGAGCATGCGGTCATGATGATGCAATGCACAAAAACAACGCGATTTTCTAGTAGTGGTTTTGCGGGATGCCACAATTCGACACCACTAACAAAGGATCTCGCCCTCGAGATCCGCCTCATGGTACCGGAAAGGAAGGTCGGCGACCTGAATCTTCTCGCTTCATGTAGATCCTCGCGACACCACTAACAAGAGGTCGTTGTCCGTGATCGTCGAGAGAACACTCCGGGAAACAACAGGTCGAAGGTAGAGGTAACAACAAATAAAGCCACCTCTAACTTCGATGGAAAGAGGGAACCGATGCATTCTCGTCCACTTCAATGTACAAAAGCGAATAGAAAGGGTAGTCGGCATGGGGGCCAATCCATCACGCACCCAAACTATTACTCCGCACAATCAGTAGAAAAGAGTGCAACCATTCTCGGAATCAGACTGAAGATCTCGACAAGCGAGGTTCGGAAACCAAGAAGTGATGCAGACGCTGCATCGGATCCGGCGTAGATGATGTCGTCGCGTCAGAAAACACCGGAAGGCACAAACAAGGAACCAAGAATGGTACCACAGACGAAGGATTCCCCGGATGGCATGAAGACCAGATGAAGCAACACCGTTATCAAAGAAGGAAGCGAAACCCTGAAGGTACGACGGAACCCAACCACGAGAAATCCTGGACTCGAAGAGAGAGAAGAGAGAGGATTCAAAACACGTCGAGATAAGAGGAGAATAGCAAAGGGGTAAGGAGTAAAATCAGACCTAATCAGAACTATCCAACCGATTTTGCAAAAATAGTTTTGACACTCTACTTCGGCCGTTAGCTAGGTTATCCTACAGGCTGGACTTGTGGGGTATCGCAACTGCTGAGCTCTGATACCACTCTGTAACACCCTCAGAATCGACCCTATGCAAGTGTTAGCGAAACCCTCCAAACCCGCATAGAAACGATTCAAAGGTGCCCACCAGGCACTTTCGTGCGGGTGGAAAACGAAGTAATAACATTACACAACAGTCCTCGATGGGACCCACAGAACAGATATATATAACAGCGACTCCAAGAGTCAAGAATACAGATATAATATACAAAGATCCAAATCACCTTGAAAATGAAAGAGCGTCCGGCTACGGACAAGATGCAAATGGGGCTAAGAGCCCTAAAGAATAACCAATGGCGTCCATAACCCTGCCCAGGCCAAGCCGGAAGGGTAACCCTGCTAACGACGTCGATCTCAAAACCTGCTTAAACAAAAGGGGTGCCGACAAAGGGCAAAGTAAAAAGAGGAGCGTCAGTACTGAGGCCAGTACACGGCGAGGCTAGAATTCGGCGGTCCTCGCCTACATAGGTATGGTGGACTGAAGCGGCAGCGGCATCATGCACTAAACACCCTATAGAGACTCGATACAACTGGCGGTAATCAGAGAGGGGTAAGAAAGACCTACTCGGAACCAAGCTGATACTACCACCAATCAAACCCATCCTGGCGTTTCCCCCTCGACACCGATCGAGTAAGTCAACCGAGGAACTCACACAGTTGGCATTTTTATTTATTCGGTTATCGTTGCAGCAATTACTAGTCAAGTATAGATGATCATCCTGATAAAATAAGCAGTGGGCCATTTTAGTTATCCATTCCGTTGTAGTTGCAACACTTACTATTCAGATACAAATAGCATGAGATAACCCAAAAACCCAGCAGTTGTTGGTACTTTTAATCAGCCATTCCGTTGTAGTTGCAATATTTACTAGTCAGATACAATCGTCGCAAGCGACAAATCAAACAAGCAATTGTTGGCAGTTTTATTTAGCCATTCCGTTGTAGTTGAAGCTGATTACTAATCATATCAGATACAAGTCAATTTATAACAGTAAACTTTAGTTATAGTTGTCTATGATCGAGATACTGTGCTCCAAGTCGTCCATAACCGCGGACACGGATTTCAGAAAGTTTTAACCCGGCCGGGGTGCACAAATAGCAACACACACACGATCGACCTCGGAAAAACCAAATCAAAACCCAACGAGGCTTTCACGACAGAGCAATCACAAGATTCAGAAATATTTCAGGGGGCCACCCCATTGAGCAGATCCGCAACGAAGCTAGCTGACTCCGAGACGGACTCAAGGTTTGCGACAATGGCTGTAAACGACTGGGAACCCGAAAGTGTGACTGGGCTTGTCGATACCGCGAAAACACTCCGCTTACCTAAACAGTACAGTGTGCTCCTCGCACAATCGTAAATAAACAGTAGCATGGCATAAGTACAGGATAGTAAATAAAACCTCAAACTAGTTTGTGGCCCCAAGAAATAAGACGGAATCAAGCTCTGGCTAAGAGGGGGTCCCATAATTCCCCGTATGTGGATAGCGCGATAAATCAAGGAACAGGTATCAAGTACTCGGGGTCCTACGGGACACAAGTGGGCGGTCGGAAACCAAATCTTATCTATCACCCACCGATGCCTCTGCTTACTTACTTCAATTTTAGTTGTTAAACAGGAATTAAAGTGAACAATAATTAAAGCCTAGATCATCCCCAACATCAACATGTGGCAATTCTCCAACAACTGTGGTACATGGCGACACGCAATAGCATTTGAGCAAGCGACTACGACGCGCAAGTCCAACTGTCTACCAAACAACAGGTAATAGGAGGTGGCCATGGCAATATAGGGCTGCAAGGGATATCACGGGTACGGAAAACTAGAGCATCGCAACACAGATAGCAATAGATCAACAGGAGGGAATAAATACTATAAAAGTAAGATAGGTAGAAAGGGGGAGATGCTCGCCTGAAAACATTGCCGAAGGTTCAACCGAAGATCGGGTCGGCACTCGCATCAACTCAACGGCCTTATCCGCGAAGAAGCAAAACACTGAAGAAACACCGGATGCAATATTTAATACTACGGCATAAGATCGGCATGATGCATGTATGATGTATGACATGGCAAAGGTGCGATGCAACTAGGTCATATTAAGCGGAACCGGGGTCCCGACATTTAATTAAATGGTTCAAGTTATTTAGAACCCCCGCAATTAAATGTTGTTTTAACATGACAAGATGGCACCGGTTCGCTACACAAATTTAAATGAGGCCAATATAAGGCCAGATTTGCCCGCATATGGGCCCCATTTTTAATTATTAGGTGAATCGGCATAAGGCCCTCTAACCACATGAATGTATGCATGCAAGACAATTATTATGCGACAAGTTGTATTATGTTATAAAAAAATAGGGTTTCGGGAAGGGGTTCACACATTAGGGGTCTCGACGATCTTGGTCCGAGGGTTCGGGGTTCGGGGTCGGGTCTCGGGTTCAGGGTTCGACGGAAACAGCAGGGTCGTTCTCGGATAACGGAGGTAGGTCTTGTCGTCCCGCGAGGAAGGGCTTGGTGGTTCTGACTTCACTTGTCGGTGCCGGACTCGGTTGCGGTAGATCTTGGCCATGTCGAAGTTCTTGCCGGAGGTTCGTCGAGGGTCACCGGTTCGGTACGGTCTTCATGTGGTAGATCTTGTCGAGTTCACTGCAACGGCCTTGTGGTTCCGATGACGATCTTGGCGGTTATCTAGTGGCACCATGTACACCCCTCGAGCCCATCGGCATTGAGCCGGTCTTGTCGTTGAGCATCCCTGTACGAAGGTCTGGGTGTTCCGGTTCCATTGACGATGGAGATCTTGATTCAACATCATCGCGGCCTTCGAGGTTTTGGCTAGCGGAGCCGGGAAGGAGTTCTTGGGATCCGGGAAGGGAATCCTGTCGCATCCGAGGGGGTACTTGAAGTCCGTGATGGAGATCTTGACAGTTTCATGAAGGAGGCCTTGATGCTTCGGTCCGATGTCGACCTTCGGGTATCGGGGTTTCACGGCATGGTTCCCTCGGTTCAAGCGCCAAGGGTCTTGCGGGTTCCGATGGTTCCATGTGGCGTCCTCCGGGTACCGAGATGGAGTTTTCGGGGTTACGGAAGGTGCCACGGCGGCTCTGCCTGCGGGGACAGCGCCAGGGTGAGGAAGGCCGACGACGGCCAGACCTTGGAGGGAGGCGCTCGCGGGATGCCGGAGATGCAGGCCACGGCGGCGAGCGGCGGGGCCGCGCCGGCAGCGGCTCGGGGAAGGGGACCGGCGGGCGCTGCCTCGGGAAGGAGGACGCGGCGGCGACGCTGGCCAGAGGCGAAGCCGACGCCGGCCAGAGGCGCCACCGGAGGAGGGGCCGCGGCCTGGGGCGAGCGGGTCTTGGCGAGGCGCGGCGGGGAGGGCTCGTGCCGGGGCGAGCGCGGCGCGGGCTGGCGGAGGTTGCCGGCGAGGCGACGAACTTGGCGGCGCGGAGCTGCCTGGGGGAGGTCCGGCGGGCGGCGGTGGAGCCTGGGGTCGGGGAGGCGGCGCGGTCACGTCGGAGGGGAGGGAGGCCGACCGGGCGAGCTCGGACGCCGGCGATGGGAAGCTGTGCGGGGTCGGGCGCGCGCAGGAGAGAGAGAGAAGGGGCTGCGGGGGTGGTGCGGCGCGGTGAGGGAGAAGGGCGGAGGGCGCGGCTCGCCGGGGAGGGGAGGGTTGGTGCTGGAGGTGGCTGGCAGCGGGTGCCCGTCGGGGTGGAGCCCGAGACGGGGTGGGGCGGACGCGGTTGGTGGGGAAGAGGAACAGGGAGCGGTAGGTGGGGGCTTGGGGTGGGGCCAGGCGTGGGCCCGCGGCAGGAAGAGTGGGGGATGCGCGCGCGCGCGTGTGATGCGTGCGTGGCTGGCGTGCGTTGGGTGTGGGGTTGTGGCTGGAGGGAGAGAGAGGAGAGAGAGGGGGGGAAGGTGGCAGATGGGGATAGGCTAGGGGGAAGGGTGAGGTGAGGTGGCGTCTCGTGATAGGAGGGGGTGAGGTGGAGGGGGTGTGTGGGTAGATAGGTTGGTAGCTGTAGGATTATGGGTGGGCCGTTTGTATTTTCTGGGGTGGTCGTTCGGGTCATTCGGCCCGTTCGACTGCCCCACTAAAATAATATAATTTTTATTTAACTTTTGCAATAAGCTTGTATAAATAGATTTTAGACAAACAAAAATATCCGGAAACGTCCGGGGGTTTAATTTGAAATAGAAGGAGGGTAAATTTTAGAAAACGATTGTTTTTCGCAAATAGTTTTTAGACAAATTAATATGCATGATGATGACGATGCTCAAATGCAATGTGGCATGATGACATGAGCATGCGGTCATGATGATGCAATGCACAAAAACAACGCGATTTTCTAGTAGTGGTTTTGCGGGATGCCACACCTCTCAAACTTGGTTAGGGGAAGCACCATGATGCTAGGAAGAGGAAGATTGAGCATGCTAGTGAGCTCAATAAGACGAGTGCCAAAACGAGTTCCCTTGAACTCTTCAGCCGTGCTGATAGTAACATTAGGCATCTATTTTATAAGATAGAAAAAGTTAGAATCAACATAATTACAGACAAATCACAAGACAAGGCATCACATGCATATCTTTGGTCATCAAACACACAAGTCATGGCATACATAAAATCCATTACAAGCATCCAAGGTTCAACTTATTTTAGACAACATTTTTGGGAAATAAAATGATAAGTGTGGGTAGATAGGTTGGTAGCTGTAGGATTATGGGTGGGCCGTTTGTATTTTCTGGGGTGGTCGTTCGGGTCATTCGGCCCGTTCGACTGCCCCACTAAAATAATATAATTTTTATTTAACTTTTGCAATAAGCTTGTATAAATAGATTTTAGACAAACAAAAATATCCGGAAACGTCCGGGGGTTTAATTTGAAATAGAAGGAGGGTAAATTTTAGAAAACGATTGTTTTTCGCAAATAGTTTTTAGACAAATTAATATGCATGATGATGACGATGCTCAAATGCAATGTGGCATGATGACATGAGCATGCGGTCATGATGATGCAATGCACAAAAACAACGCGATTTTCTAGTAGTGGTTTTGCGGGATGCCACACCTCTCAAACTTGGTTAGGGGAAGCACCATGATGCTAGGAAGAGGAAGATTGAGCATGCTAGTGAGCTCAATAAGACGAGTGCCAAAACGAGTTCCCTTGAACTCTTCAGCCGTGCTGATAGTAACATTAGGCATCTATTTTATAAGATAGAAAAAGTTAGAATCAACATAATTACAGACAAATCACAAGACAAGGCATCACATGCATATCTTTGGTCATCAAACACACAAGTCATGGCATACATAAAATCCATTACAAGCATCCAAGGTTCAACTTATTTTAGACAACATTTTTGGGAAATAAAATGATAAGTGTGGTGGTCCAACTAACGAAGTACGTTACAACTATCACTCATTAGACAAAATGGCTATCAAAGCATCCTTAGTAGCCATCTGTCTATCTTGTTCACAAGAATCCCAAATCAAGTCTATGATGTCTTCCCATAGTTGTTGGTTGGTATCCTCCAACTCTTGGGTATGCTTCTTTTCTTCCCTAAGGTCATTTTGGGTGTTAAGCATTCTGCACTTGAGCCTATCACCAAGTTCTTTGATGGCCTTCCAAGCTGCATCCCTAGCAGAGTCAAATAATGTGGTGTGCATCACTGAATTGGTGACCATGCAAAATCCTGATTCTTTGTGGTTGTCTTCCTTGTTTTTGTACAAGTGAAGTTGCACCCACCAATATTCCTCTCCTTCATCCATCACAGGGAAACCTCTGTACACATCTGCACCATGTATCCCCATGGTAACCATAAGGTTCTTGAGGGCCTTTGGAAATTCAGTCTCACACTCTAGGGTCATGGTCATGAGTGGTCCCTTCCTTACGGCTTCGTTGATGGAGTTCATCTACAAATTGAGATGAGAAAGAAGATTAGAAAAGCTTACGAGAAGAAAAGACAAGTGTGGAAATTGTTGAAAAATTTTCCTTAGTGGTTTATAATCCAATCCTAGGGTCATAATCCTACAGGCAACACAGTGCTCTGATACCATCTGTAAGATCCCTCCCTTTTAAAGGTAAGGACCCCTGTGATTGCAATGCTAGTCCCTGGATCAATGCTAGCATCCACAGTTTAAGATGAAGTACACAGAAACAAAGGTCATTTTAACATATCATTCCAGAGACAAACATAGTCTTTTAAAAGTCCATGGACATAGGCCTAATACAAGAGTTCAACCATAACAATATAAATAAGTCTTCATCTTCATGTGCCACAGGCAAGCATGTTTAGTGTAGACTCATAACCCCTAATCCTCATCAGAATAACCTGCAACATCATAAGTTACAGCCACAGTGGGTCAATACATTGGAATAGTATTGGCAAGTGATACCTTAGTAAAATATTAGCATCTAGTTACTACATGAATTTGGCTAAGTGTAGCTTAGGCTTGCTGTGCTCAAAATAGGTTTTACCTATTAGTTTAAAACACTAAGTTTTTCGTTGACAAAACTTTCCCAAGGAATCACCAATAGATATTGGTGATCCTTCACCCTTGTTCAACCACAAGTTTTAACTTAGAAAATTGGGATGAGGAGATTCTTCATAGCTTCCATGTCTTGATGCTTAAGTTTTCCAATACCAGGGACATGGCTAAGTACTTAGATTCTTCCATCTGCAGAGGTTGTGCACTTTTCCCACAAGACTTGATTTTCACCAAGACAGGACCTTTCAGAAGCCTTCCCTTAGACCAAATGGACGCGCTCCAAACCTATCATCCCACTAGCACCAACTTTCCAATGGCTAAGTTATTGCAACCTATATGATCCAGGCAGAGCCCATAATGCCATGTGGCTGCACTAGAAGCTTCTTAACATTTGGCATCTCAAATCCCTTTGTTCCTGGGTGGCTTTCCACAAGAGAGATACACAAGGTAAACCATAGAAATGGGCCTTGTGTAACCACTCAACACAAACCAATCTTTCCATTCCACCCAGGTGTTTCATTCACTTAGTTGTTTTATTAAGCAAAACATAAGTCCAAAGACTTAGAAATATTTCTCATAGCATGATTATATAAACCACCCTTGGTTGCTACTAGCTAGGCTAAGAATGGCAATAGCAAGTATTTTAACTTAGAGGAAATTCTAATATTGCTATAACTACTAGGATTTCCCAAGCATAGCATATAGATACTTAGCAAAAAATAATCATGCAAGACCTATACAAAATATTTCTAATGCATAGGTAAAAATATTGGGAAGGAACATGAAGCACCACTTGCCTTGGTAGTTTGGGGAGTTGCAACAATCTTCACAACCACAATCACTATTAGCACCAAAATCTACACATAAAATAATGGCACAAAAATCACATAACAAATTATACAAACAAAAATATATGAATGCATGCAAAATGCCATGTGATGATTTTCTACACCAAACAAGACAAGTAAAATGTACTGAATCATGAACAAGTCCAAAACACACCAAATAAACTTTATTTGACCTTTAATTCATTTTTCAAATAATTACTATACTCAAATTATGCCTACAAATGTTTCTGCAAAAAAACCATTTTTACAGAGACAAAACATTAAACACATTGCATAAACAGATAGGATTTTCTCTCCTGATTCCAATGATATATAATTTACAAAATTTGAACGTGTGGATCAAAAGTTATGAATTTTGCAAGTTTGAAACACTAATAGATCAAATTTCTGATTTTAAAACAAAG
Organism: Avena atlantica; assembly: GCA_910589765.1. Taxonomy (NCBI): domain Eukaryota; kingdom Viridiplantae; phylum Streptophyta; class Magnoliopsida; order Poales; family Poaceae; genus Avena; species Avena atlantica. The sequence continues at coordinate 111,458,631 of OU342735.1, forward strand.
AACTAGCCACGCGATAGTGTTTGATTGGCTGGTACCGTTTCGCACCAGATCACACTCGCGGACCGTTAGATCTAACTTAACACATACGGCTCAGACCGTCACTTACCGCTTCATTTCAGATCTAATCTAGAGCGCTGGATCTAGATCCTTCGGCTGCTAAGCATGCGACCACGGATGGGCGGCACCAGCAGTACAGAGGCGCGGCTCTGCCAGAGAAGTTGCCGGCGATTTAGGTCGCACGGGGAGGAGTGGGGATGCTTACTGGTTTCGCGTGGTTGCTGTGGTGCTCGAGGTGGTCGAGGGAGGGACAGGGGCGCACGGACTCGACCGCTATTGCTTGCCGGAGAACCTACCGCCGTCAGTTACGGTCGCTCATCGTCGTTGGCGAAGATATAGACCGCGCCTGGCAAAACGGATGGTGTCATTAGACGCGCAGAAGCCTGGCGAACACGCGAGCATCAAAGAGAGGAAAAGGGGCGGTCGGAGCTTACGGGGAGAACTCGTCGGAGTGGACGTGGTCGTCGGTGGCGTTCTGGTGTTGACGCTTGCGAGGCTCTGGATGGCCCTAGCATGCACCAATGGGGTTAAACGATGCGCGCGGTTGCGAAGATCATTCTGGCAAGTTTAAAAGGCAAGGGGCGAAGTGTGCTCACCGGAATTCACCGCCGGAGTCCGTCGGTACGGCGGCGTTGCAACATGAAATTGTGGCAGCCTAGTGGCGGAGCGAGCGTGTGGTGTGAGGGGAAATGGCCTTGGTGAAGACGAGATTAAATAGCCAGGAGAGGGGATGCGATTACTCCCTGCATCAATGGGATTTAAGCGAGCAGTGACTGCGGCGAGGTAACGGCGGAGAGACTCGGCTGCGCGTTGATTGAGGACGAAGCTGACGGGGCACGGTGGGGTCAATCTATCAGCGGGTGGGTGCACGCGGCTGCAGTGAGAAACAGAGGGAAAAGAAAACCCCGGGTGGGTTGCTTTGTCTGTTGGGCTGAAAGAGTGGCGCCAGGCCCAGTTCTGATTTCTAATCCTTTTTCTTTTTCTAAATCGATTTTTATCACATGATACCTTGAAGCGACGAAACATTGTCGGTGCATACTTAAGGAAGAACACATTTTTATCTTGATATCTAAATGAGGGATCATCTTATTATGCTAATAAAACGCCAAACAAGCAATATAAGATGCAATCAAACGTCACATGTTTATTAGTGAAATGATATGGTTCCCGCATATGATCTCTATCATGTGCACCGTGGTATGATCACTATCATATCTTTATGTGTAAATGGAAGGTCTATGGAGTTTACACGTTATGTGTGCTGTAAGAGTATCATCTCATACTTCTACTTACAACATCACCATATCATAACACTAGCCCAGCAACAATCTAAACTAGACGCCTCTAATTTATCCATTGCAAGTTTTACGTGGCTTAGGGATTTCTAAGATAGAACCGTTCTTACCTACGAACATGAACCACAACAAGGATAATCAAATTATTGACAACTCGTTGCAAATTAGATATTTACTATAGTAGGAGAGACAGACACCCACTAGCTACTTATGCAAAACTAGTTGCATGTCAAGCGTGGAACAGGTCTCATGTGCGAGGACATGTAAAGTTTGTCCGGGCCGCTTCATCCCACTATGTCACCAATATCCCAAGTACAACTAAGAAGCAATAAAATGATCATCATTGCCCACATACTGATATGTGTACTACCCGTGCAAAGCATCTACGCATAGATCCGGCTCTGATACCACTGTAGGGTTCGCAGCATAGAAAACAAAAAATTTCCTACGATGGGAACAACTATGTACCAAGATCTATCTACTAGATACAAGCAATGGGAGGATATACATCCGTAGAGAACATACCCTTGAAGACCGACAAAGCTTAACGGGTCCAAACTCGTGGTTGATGTAGACGATCTCTTGCCGACCTCAAGATCGAGAGGAAGTCCTAGCGCCGCAAAACACCAGCGCATCCGTGCTCGCACACACGTACAAGACACCGAGCAACCTCCGCCTCCTCACTCCAGTGATGCAGCGGAAGCACAACACTTTCTTGCCGAATAGCCACCGGGAACATGTATCTCGCAAGTCTGAGACCATGGGGATAAATTCTAGAGGGGGAGAGAGATCCTTCACGAGGAGGTGTACTTTGAGAGGAGGAGAGAGGGGCCTTTTATAGGGAGAGAGGGGCACCCCAAGGGGCATGGCGCCAGCCATGGTGGATGCCCCCACCTGTTCCACATTCATGTGGGTGGAGTTCCCACTCAAAATGAAAAGCCTCCACTCCCATAAAAGAGCCTCCACTCAAAAATCCACTCATATGCATTAAATTTTCACCAAATTTAATGCAAGCTCTCATTTAAATAAAACTCTTTTATTTATTTATTCAGAATTTTGTTTTAATTAACAAACATTCACATAAAACCCCTTGCTAGTATTCAATTTCACATGCAGAACGAGTTTCAGCAATTTCAACCAAAACAGTTTCGGTGTCTAGTGAAATAAATTCCTGCGCTTGTTATTCTTTCCGGCATGAAACTTTTGATCCAATTGGATGTTAGTATCCCTTAAGTGTGCCACCCTACGGTTCGCGAATAATACGGACATTATCGAGACCCTTCTCCGATCAATAATCAGAAGCGGGACCTGGAGATCCATACCGACTCCCACACATTCAACAATGACTTTCCTGTGATCGTCGAAACCTTTTACGCTAGTATCTTAATCCCTTTCTTTCACGATATATTACATGTCCGAGATTCGATCATCGGTATCTCCATACATAGTTTGATCTCGTTACTGACATACACTCTTTTCTCGTTCCCGTGATATAACATTCTAGTGATCAAATCACTTGCATGCAAGCTAACCAATGTGATATCACCGAGAGGACCCAAAGTATATCTATCATTCATCGGGATGAACAAATTCCACTCTCGATCCATGAGCCTCAACATAACACTGTAGTAGTTCTGAAGCCATCTTTATAATCACCCAGTTACGGTGTGACGTTTGATGTCATCAAGAAACTCTTCCGGTGTTAGTGATTGACATGATCTCATGGTCTAAGGATTAGGATCACTTCGTAAGTTGTTATAGCAATATAAACTCAATGACTTTGATCGTAATGCTATACTTCGGATGAATGTTCATCACATCATTACACTAATGTTGTGACCTCGTTATTAACAACATCCAATGTCCATGATCAGGAAACCTTTGATCATCTTGTTAATCAACGAGCTAGTTTATAAGAGAGGCATAACTAGGAACTTCCTTTTTGTTTATTAAACACACATGTATTAACGTTTCTGTAATAATACAATTATAGCATGCAAACAAACATTTATCATAAACAAGGAATACGATAATAACCACTTTATTATTGCCTCTCGGGCATATTCCCTTCAGTCTCCCACTTGCACTAGAGACAATAATCTAGTTTGAAAACTTTGCGTATTTAACACCTATGGCTTTCAGGTGTTCCATATACGCAACTGCAAGTGGTTAACATAATCTATGGATCTGACACTTCCAGGTCCATGTGTATTTGCATGTCTTTGCATCTTCACGCATCACTCATTCTCCAATGAGATGGCATTGTATAAATTTGGTCTTTTGGTGAGACCTTTAGTTCCTTGGGGTTAAATCATGTTGATACTATTGTCGTACAATGTATCTTTAGTGTTATCCCATTGCGAACCACAACTTAGTTTGATAACAAACTACTTGACACAAATTCCCTCCTTTGATGCTACTATAGCAGTCATATACTTAGCCTTTTGTTGTAGTATCCGTCACAATGTCTTAACTTTGGAATACATCCAAATCCATCATGGAAACTTTCTTTCCATTTCATTGTGCCACCCATAGTTTAAATTGAGATAAAATTAATTTGTATCTTATGACAAAACTAGTATCAATGTAACCCTTTACAATGAACTATTAGTAATTGTTTGTCACCTCTACACAAATATATTCTTAGTTCTTCCAAAAGATCATAAGAATATCCTCACTATCGTCCAATGATCATTTTATGATTCATTCTGGTATATGCTCATAACACTTAGAGCATAGGACATATCTGGATATGTACATATCATGGTATGATTGATCAAAACATTCTTGTGATTTCACTCATCAAGTGTCAAAGCACTTGAATCTGGTTTCACTTATCAAGTGTCGATACACTTGAATCTTGATTCAATTCTTTTCCATGCGACGAGAACCTTTTCTTGTCGTTTCTATATTGAACTCCTTCAATATCTCATATATGTACATTTGGCACAACCATATTAGCGTCACAGTCTATCCACTATAGACATTCATGCTAAATATTCGGGTTTTGCCTAAGTATTTCATTGAAATGAAATTCTTAACCTTTGTCAATAAAAGATACATCATTTATAATCAACAATATGTCCTCCACATAATGTATTAGAAATATGTCTCAGCACTCCCACTTAATTTCTTGCAAATGCAAGAATCTTCATCGTCTCCTGATGAAAACTCCTTTTCATCACGGTGAAGATTCCAACTCCGCGATGCTTACTTCAACCATTGAAGTTTGCATGCCCTTTTTTGCATCCTTTGAATTAACAAAACCCTTTGGACCGTGTCATGTACACGTCCTAGGTAACCATTCTATTAGAAGAACTTTGTTTTGTTTATTCATCTACCATATACCAAATTATATGTAGTGGTTGCTACTTTAATCCGTCCAGACTAAATATCGCTATGAACGATCAAATCTTGTCATACTCAACTCCTTGAAAATTTTCATAAAATACTTTACGACATGTTGACTATTTCATAGATGTGAAACATCCATGTCTGTTTGTAAGATCCCTCCTTTGTAAAGGAAAAGGATACCTGTGATTGCAATGCTAGTCCCTGGATCAATAGCTAGCATCCACAGTTAAGATGTAATATCAAGAAACAAAGGTCATAATACAACTTTATAACCAGGAATAACATAATTTATTACATCTTACATAGCTCATTTGGCTATTACATTACATTGCAGCAGAATATCTATAAGCATGGGGTCCTTCATCTTCAAAGTGCCACAGGCAAACATGTTGGTTGTAGACTTTGTAATCCTAATCAACAAACTTCACTAAATCAATCAAACCCGCAACATAACAAGTTACAGCCACAAGGGTAAATACATTTGAATTGTATTAGCAAGTGATACTATGGTGGTATAGTGGAGTCTATCATCTATATGCATTTGGCAAAGTGGAGTTGAGGCTTGCATTGCTGAAAAAAAGATTTTTCCTTATCATTTGAAAATACTAAGTTTTTGCTTTGACGAAAAAAATCTTTCCCAAGGCATCTCCCAATCAAAGATTGAAGATCCTTTAACCCTTGTTCAACCACAAGTTTTAACTTTAGAAATTTGGATGATGAGATTCTTGATAGCTTCCATGTCTTGATGCTCAAATTGTCCTTTGCCAGGGACATGGCTAAGTACTTAGATTTTACACTCTGCAGAGGTGGTGCACTTTCCCCACAAGACTTGGTTTCACCAAGACAAGATCTTTCAGAAGCCTTCCCTTAGACCAAAATGGACGCGCTCCAACCTATCAAACCCTACTACCAACTGTCCATTTGGCTAAGTTCTTGCAACCTATATCATCCAGGCAGCGCCCATAATGCCAAGTGGTTGCACTTGAAGCTTCTCAACATTTGACATCTCAAATCTCTTTGTTCCTGGGTGGCAATCCACAAGTGTGATACACAAGGTAAACCATAGCCATGGGCCTTGTGTAACCACTCAACCAAAAACCACCAAGCAATTACCATTCCACCCAGGTGATTCATTAACTTAGTTGTTTTATTAAACAAAAACACAAGTCCTCGGACTTAGAAATATTTCCGTAGTATGTATGTATATTCCACCCTTGTTTTCTATTAGCTAAGCTAAGCTTGATAGTAGTAGGAATCTTAACTTAGGAAAATTTCTACTAAGGTTTCATCTACTAGGTTTTCCCATAGCAAGGTTTATACTTAGCAAAATTCCATGCAAGTTTTACTTAGAGAAATCACTAATGCATTGTGAAAGTAATGGGACAAAAGTATGAAGCATCACTTGTCTTTTTAGTAGAGTATAAGTTCACTCCTTGTCCTTGCTACAACCACACACTTCAAGTCACTGCAATTCAATCAAGCAAGGCACAAGTTCAATCTACCATTCAAGCAATTCATCACATAAAATCGTATAAACAAGATAATGCATGCAAGCATGCCAAGCTTTGTTTTATTTGAAAAAGTGGTTTCTAATGGGTCATAAACATTTGAAAACACCTATTGGTCATTTTATAAAGTGGCAAAGTCATTTGCAAAGGATTTCACTTCCTAAACCATTTTCAAAACAAAGTATCATTTTTTGTGGTGTAGAAATGTTTTTACTAAGGCATTAATCTATAGGGATCACAAAATATGTTTTCAAACCACAAAACTTTGTGTTTAGGGTCAGAGAGTTAAAAAAACATTTCCCAAAAGTTTTCTTCCAAAACCATTTTTATTAAATAAACTATATTTTTATTTGTCTAGAAATGGTTTTAAATCAAAGAATCATTCTTTTGTTTCACCAAATACATTTTTGAATCCACAAAGTGTTTCCTATGGTCAGTAGGTTCAAAACACTCCATTTGCAAAAGATTTTATCCCTAAAATCAATTTTGAACAATTTTTACATTCTAAGCAAGCATACAAATGTTTCTGCAAAAACAAACATTTTTCCAGAAGCTTTTTACTAAACAAATTGCATGGTTGACTAGGGCTTGTTCCACTGATTCCATTGATATAAAATTTTCAAATTTTGGACGTGTGGAACTAAAGTTATGCAATTTACAAAATTGGAAATCTAATAGATCAAATTCTGTTTAAATCAGACAGACTGGGACACGCGTCCTATTCCTATTCGTCGGTACCGCTTCGGCCGGATCATGCTCTCTGGTGCGTTGGATCAAGTCAGATCGAGCGGCACATGTTGCGTACCTCTTCAGCGTTTAGTGATCTATCGTATCCATTGGATCGTCATCTAACAGCCATCGTCGCCTTGACCAAGTTCTGGCGGCGCTCGAAGGCTGCGCGCGGCGGCGACGGTCAGACGACGGCGAAACTGGCGATGCAGGAAGCGAGGAAGGAAGGGAGTATGTTCACCGTGTTCGCAATAGTGTGGGGAAGCTCGACGTGTTGTTGGTTCGACGAGGGGCGCACAGGGTAGTCCTGAATCGCTCGCCGGAGTTATACTTCTCCTCGGGTGCGGTGAGATGTTGTCGGAGGTGGGCGTCTGGGGCGCAAGCGAGCAAGAGATCATGTCAGGAGGATGTGCAAGTTTGTACATGTTGAAATGGAACTCACCATAGGGCAAGGGGCACACGGAGTTGACGATAGTAGCCCGCCGGAGTTGATGCAGACGGCGGTGGTTCCCAGACGAAGACGAAGGCGAGGCTGTGGGGCACGAGCAGACAAGTGGGAGTTACTGGAAGGAGCGCACGGTGATGGTGAACGAGCTCTTAGCATCCAAGGGGCAAGGGGAGGCAGGTACTGGCTGGAATTGGCCGGACAGCTCGTCGGAGCAGAGGGCGTTCGAGGTTGTGATTTGTGCAGCCTGGTGGCTCCGGTGGTGCGGTGTCTGGGGGAAAAGAGAGGAGGCAAGGAGGCGATTAAAAAGGCGTGGTCGAGTGAGGTTTTAATGGATGCAATAACGCGTATTTACACCGGCTTCAACGGCCAGAAACGGCGAGGAGGCGTTGGAGGCGTGGTCACCGCGAGGTAGAAGATGGTGAGCTGGCTGCGTGGGTCCGCTTCGTCAGCGAAGAAGAGAGAGGGGAAGCGGCGTCCAGTAGTCAGCGACATAGCGGGTGTGAGTTCGAGTGAAAGAAAACGCTTCGGGAGGGGAAAGAGGAGGTGGGCTGTTGGGCTTAGTGGGCCAAGATAGTTGGGCTAGGCCGTTTCATATTTTTTTATGTTCTGAATTCTTTTTCCTTTTTCCAATTCTTATTTCTGTTTTGAAATTCAAATCACAAATCAAACAACCAATTCAAATAAACTTCCACTAAACTTTATATTGAGTTTAGCTCTGTTTATCAACACAAATCAAAGTCCAAAAAAAAATAATATTTTTAATCTTTTTAGGATCCATTTATTAATTAAATAAAGTGGACCTTAGTTATTAAATCAAATAGGGTTTGATTTATTTATTTTTAAAACTCTATTTGAAATCCAAAATAGTACCAAAACCATTCAGTAGGTTTTATTTGAAAATAATAATCACTTGGAAAACTTATTTAAATTAATTTAATAAGTTTTGATGTTTTAATTAAAATGGTAAAACCTTTATTTTTAATAAAAAAAATTGGATATTAATAAATCCTCATTATTTTGTTTAAATAAACCTTTACTCTTTTAATCAAAGCAAAACATTTTATTTCAAAAGATTGGCCAAGGTTTAATTTGGCTCTATAAAATAATCCTTATTTATAAATCTACCTTTTCTTTTGAAAACCAAATCTTTTATTAAAAGATCCAAAATAGTAATTTTAAATATTTTTAATTCTATTGATTATTTATCTTTTTAAATCCCTTTAGGATTTTATTTGATCCAAATAGGCTTTGAAAGTTTCCAATTGGATCCAAAAAGTTTCTTCTTACCCTGAAAATCAACAAAGTTTTATTTTATTCATTTATTTTTCACATAACAAGATTTGGAAAATCTTGGGATGTGACAGGCTACCACCCTTAAAATAAATCTCGTCCCGAGATTTGGGAGGTTAGGGGTTACAAGTAGGCTCAAAACAACTAGGGTACTACCACCCTTAAAAATTTTCCAACTAGTTTACATCTTGGCTTGCTTGGGATCTTGATGTAACTTTCCTGGACAGAAGTTTGCATAGTGGCCTAGTTCCTTGCATTTGAAACATGTGATAAGGCTGAGGTCTTGAGGTGGCTTCTCTGGACAATATGATGCATAATGTCCTAACTCTTTGCAGTGGTTGCACATCACTTGGCTAATATCCTTCCTCATCTTGGGTTTCACTAGCTTTTGTTTGTCTTCTTGGCTCTTCTTCTTTTCTGGGCATTCATTGGCATAGTGTCCCATCTCTTTGCAATTGTAACATTGCACTTGAGTAATATCTTTTTTGTTAGGGTTGGGGCATTTCTTCTTCTTCTTGGGTCTCTCCAAAGCTAGGAGTTATTCTAGTTCATGTTCTTCGTACCTCACCTCAAAGGTGGGAAATCTTTCTCTCTTCTTGGGGCAGTTACTAGAGATATGACTTTCTTCTTCACAATTAGGGCATTGATCTTCATGCTCCTTTGATGTATGATCCTTGTCTCCACAAATATTGCAAGCTTTGGTTCCTTCTAAAATAACATCTTTGTCATCCTTGTTGTCATTAGCTCTTTGGGAAAAGCTTTCTCTCATGTTGATCATTTGAGTAACCAATCCTTGCAACAATTGAGATTGAAGTTTCAAAATCCTTTGTATGGCTGGGTCTAGTCCATTGTTGTTGGCTAAAAGCTGAGTTGTCTCTTGGCTCAACTGGTTTTGGGTTGCTATAAGTTCTCTCATGTTGTCCTCTTGGTGGGTGTTGTTGTCATCAACCTTGATGTTGGAGTCTCTTGGAGTAGTCATCTGTTTAGGTTGAATTGAGATTAGAATAGGAAAAATATTTCTAAGTAAGGGTTCTAATCGCACACATCACAATTCACACAAGCAATGTGCAAGCAATCACAAGCCAAACATTCCACTCAAACCACAAAGTTCAAGCACCTTTTAGGCAATCAAAAATATTTTTGTTACATTACATAAGTTGGTGGGTTTTGACTTAAACTAAATATGGTGGTCCATCTATATGGTTCACTTGAGATTTTTCCCTCTTTCTTGGTTGATTCTTCTTGCATGAGATCATGGTTTCCTTGGGAAAACTCTTGGTCACAAAACTTCAAAGGTGATGATGGTTCTTTCTAATTTGTGTTTCCTTAGTCTTCAAGTCTTGGGCAATATTTCTTGTCTCACTTGTCCTTAGTGACATCCAAGATTGAAGTCCTTGGTGAATATGCTGAAGATGTTGAAGTCATTAGAGTTGAAGATGTTAAGTCATTAGAGTTGAAGATGTTGAAGTCATTAGAGTTGATGAAGTCCTTAGCTCATGGTGAAGTCTTTGGCCATGGGGTAGGTTTTTCCATCAAGTTGAAATAGATGAGATGTAGAATCAAAATCAAAAAGGTTGAGGAAAGAGTTTACAAGATTGCTTGTAAATAAGTTTTGGAAGTTTTTGTCCAATCCTAGGTTTACAAATCCTACAGGCAACACAATGCTCTGATACCATCTGTAAGATCCCTCCTTTGTAAAGGAAAAGGATCCCTGTGATTGCAATGCTAGTCCCTGGATCAATAGCTAGCATCCACAGTTAAGATGTAATATCAAGAAACAAAGGTCATAATACAACTTTATAACCAGGAATAACATAATTTATTACATCTTACATAGCTCATTTGGCTATTACATTACATTGCAGCAGAATGTCTATAAACATGGGGTCCTTCATCTTCAAAGTGCCACAGGCAAACATGTTGGTTGTAGACTTTGTAATCCTAATCAACACACTTCACTAAATCAATCAAACCTGCAACATAACAAGTTACAGCCACAAGGGTCAATACATTTGAATTGTATTGGCAAGTTATATTATGGTGGTATTGTGGAGTCTATCATCTATATGCATTTGGCAAAGTGGAGTTGAGGCTTGCATTGCTCAAAAATAGATTTTTTCCTTATCATTTGAAAATACTAAGTTTTTGCTTTGACGAAAAAAATCTTTCCCAAGTCATCTCCCAATCAAAGATTGAAGATCCTTTAACCCATGTTCAACCATAAGTTTTTAACTTTAGAAATTTGGATGATGAGATTCTTGATAGCTTCCATGTCTTGATGCTCAAATTGTCCTTTGCTAGGGACATGGCTAAGTACTTAGATTTTACACTCTGCAGAGGTGGTGCACTTTCCCCACAAGACTTGGTTTCACCAAGACAAGATCTTTCAGAAGCCTTCCCTTGGACCAAAATGGACGCGCTCCAACCTATCAAACCCTACCACCAACTGTCCATTTGGCTAAGTTCTTGCAACCTATATGATCCAGGCAGAGCCCATAATGCCAAGTGCTTGCACTTGAAGCTTCTCAACATTTGACATCTCAAATCTCTTTGTTCCTGGGTGGCAATCCACAAGTGTGATACACAAGGTAAACCATAGCCATGGGCCTTGTGTAACCACTCAACCAAAAACCACCAAGCAATTACCATTCCACCCAGGTGATTCATTAACTTAGTTGTTTTATTAAACAAAAACACAAGTCCTCAGACTTATAAATTTTTCCATAGTATGTATGCATATTCCACCCTTGTTTTCTATTAGCTAAGCTAAGCTTGATAGTAGTAGGAATCTTAACTTAGGAAAATTTCTACTAAGGTTTTATCTACTAGGTTTTCCCATAGCAAGGTTTATACTTAGCAAAATTCCATGCAAGTTTTACTTAGAGAAATCACTAATGCATAGTGAAAGTAATGGGACAAAAGTATGAAGCATCACTTGCCTTTTTGGTAGAGTATAAGTTCACTCCTTGTCCTTGCTACAACCACACTCTTCAAGTCACTACAATTCAATCAAGCAAGGCACAAGTTCAATCTACCATTCAAGCAATTCATCACATAAAATCATATAAACAAGATAAAGCATGCAAACATGCCAAGCTTTGTTTTATTTGAAAAAGTGGCTTCTAATGGGTCATAAACATTTGAAAACACCTATTGGTCATTTTATAAAGTGGCAAAGTCATTTGCAAAGGATTTCACTTCCTAAACCATTTTCAAAACAAAGTATCATTTTATGTGGTGTAGAAATGTTTTTACTAAGGCATTAATCTATAGGGCTCACAAAATATGTTTTCAAACCACAAAACTTTGTGTTTAGGGTCAGAGAGTTAAAAAAAAACATTTCCCAAAAGTTTTCTTCCAAAACCATTTTTAATAAATAACTATATTTTTATTTGTCTAGAAATGGTTTTAAATCAAAGAATCATTCTTTTGTTTCACCAAATACATTTTGTGAATCTACAAAGTGTTTCCTATGGTCAGTAGGTTCAAAACACTCCATTTGCGAAAGATTTTATCCCTAAAATCAATTTTGAACAATTTTTACATTCTAAGCAAGCATACAAATGTTTCTGCAAAAACAAACATTTTTCCAGAAGCTTTTTACTAAAAAAATTGCATGGTTGGCTAGGGATTGTTCCACTGATTCCATTGATATAAAATTTGCAAATTTTGGACGTGTGGAACTAAAGTTATGCAATTTACAAAATTGGAAATCTAATAGATCAAATTCTATTTAAATAAGACAGACTGGGACACGCGTCCTATTCCTATTCGTCGGTACCGCTTCGGCCGAATCACGCTCTCTGGTGCGTTGGATCAAGTCAGATCGAGCGGCACAGGTTGCGTACCTCTTCAGTGTTTAGTGATCTATCGTATCCATTGGATCGTCATCTAACGGCCATCGTCGCCTTGACCAAGTTCTGGCGGCGCTCGACGGCTGCGCGCGGCGGTGACGGTCAGACGACGGCGAAACTGGCGATGCAGGAAGCGAGGAAGGAAGGGAGTATGTTCACCGTGTTTGCAATAGTGTGGGGAAGCTCAACGTGTTGTTGGTTCGACAAGGGGCGCACAGGGTAGTCCAGAATCGCTCGCCGGAGTTGTACTTCTCCTCGGGTGCGGTGAGATGTTGTCGGAGGTGGTCGTCTGGGGCGCAAGCGAGCAAGAGATCATGTCAGGAGGATGTGCAAGTTTGTATAGGTTGAAATGGAACTCACCATAGGGCAAGGGGCACACGGAGTTGACGACAGTAGCCCGCCGGAGTTGATGCAGACGGTGGTGGTTCCCAGACGAAGACGAAGGTGAGGCTGTGGGGCACGATCAGACAAGTGGGAGGTACTGGAAGGAGCGCACGGTGATGGTGAACAAGCTCGTAGCATCCAAGGGGCAAGGGGAGGCAGGTACTGGCTGGAATTGGCCGGACAGCTCGTCGGAGCAGAGGGCGTTCGAGGTTGTGATTTGTGCAGCCTGGTGGCTCCGGTGGTGCGATGTCTGGGGGAAAAGAGAGGAGGCAAGGAGGCGATTAAGAAGGCGTGGTCGAGTGAGGTTTTAATGGAGGCAATAACGCGTATTTACACCGGCTTCAACGGCCAGAAACTGCAAGGAGGCGTTGGAGGCGTGGTCACCGCGAGGTAGAAGATGGTGAGCTGGCTGCGTGGGTCCGCTTCGTCAGCGAAGAAGAGAGAGGGGAAGCGGCGTCCAGTAGTCAGCGACTTAACGGGTGTGAGTTCGAGTGAAAGAAAACGCTTCGGGAGGGGAAAGAGGAGGTAGGCTGTTGGGCTTAGTGGGCCAAGATAGTTGGGCTGGGCCGTTTCATATTTTTTCTGTTCTGAATTCTTTTTCCTTTTTCCAATTCTTATTTCTGTTTTGAAATTCAAATCACAAATCAAACAACCAATTCAAATAAACTTCCACTAAACTTTATATTGACTTTAGCTCTGTTTATCAACACAAATCAAAGTCCAAAACAAAATAATATTTTTAATCTTTTTATGATCCATTTATTAATTAAATAAAGTGGACCTTAGTTATTAAATCAAATAGGGTTTGATTTATTTATTTTTAAAACTCTATTTGAAATCCAAAATAGTACCAAAACCATTCAGTAGGTTTTCTTTGAAAATAATAAACACTTGGAAAACTTATTTAAATTAATTTAATAAGTTTTGATGTTTTAATTAAAATGGTAAAACCTTTATTTTTAATAAAAAAAATTGGATATTAATAAATCCTCATTATTTTGTTTAAATAAACCTTTACTCTTTTAATCAAAGAAAAACATTTTATTTCAAAAGATTGGCCAAGGTTTAATTTGGCTCTATAAAATAATCCTTATTTATAAATCTACCTTTTCTTTTGAAAACCAAATCTTTTATTAAAAGATCCAAAATAGTAATTTTAAATATTTTTAAGTTTATTGATTATTTATCTTTTTAAATCCCTTTAGGATTATATTTGATCCAAATAGGCTTTGAAAGTTTCCAATTGGATCCAAAAAGTTTCTTCTTACCCTGAAAATCAACAAAGTTTTATTTTATTCATTTATTTTTCACATAACAAGATTTGGAAAATCTTGGGATGTGACAGGCTACCACCCTTAAAATAAATCTCGTCCCGAGATTTGGGAGGCTAGGGGTTACAAGTAGGCTCAAAACAACTAGGGTACTACCACCCTTAAAAAATTTCCAACTAGTTTACATCTTGGCTTGCTTGGGATCTTGATGTAACTTTCCTGGACAGAAGTTTGCATAGTGGCCTAGTTTCTTGCATTTGAAACATGTGATAAGGCTGAGGTCTTGAGGTGGCTTCTCTGGACAATATGATGCATAATGTCCTAACTCTTTGTAGTGGTTGCACATCACTTGGCTAATATCCCATGATGATAAAATCATAAATCATTTATTTTCTTGTTACAATGATTTTCACTTCATCTTGAAAGTCTTTGAACGTTTTCAAATATTTCATACTTCTTTCTCATTAAGTGAATATTCACTCAAATTTCCGGAAAAAGCATATGAAGATGAATTCATCGCTTACTACTATACATAAAATGGACTACATACATCGATATGTATAAATTTCAAAAATTTAGTCGATCGTCTTCTTTGGCCTTTGAACGAAGTTTTAATTATCCAGAGGAAAGTCTCACAAGCGTCACTTGATCAAATCAAAGTCTCCAAAAATCCATGAATATGGAGATTCTTCATGTTTTCTTTCCAATATAATTTAAACGGCGATGTCACTTCGTAAATGATCTTCCAATCATTTGTCTTGTGACATTTTAGCATTAGCTTTACGGATGTGATTTCTACAACTAGATTTGTAAATCATCCATCTTATATGGAATACGATAATTATTTGAACAACCTTTGTTCTCATAATACCTGATTTAAATAACTATTATTAAAACAAATCTTGAAGTCAAGCTTTAATGTCAACGAGAAATACAAACAACGGTTTGTTTGTTTTCAATGAACATCATCACATATTCTTTTGCTAGTTAGTTAGGCCATTGTGGTTCATGAATTGTGTCGTTCCGTTTGAAATTTCATACCAACCAATTCGATATCCAATACCCAAGAACCACATTTTTTAACAAGCAAAGAATACAACCATAACATGTATATCATCCATATACCTAAATTGGATATTTCCAATATTTTATTTTTTGCCAAATATATTTTATAGATTCTCTTTCAGCATTTCCTTTTCCTTTGAAAAGAATCTATCAACATCAAAAGTGGCACCATATACATGACACATAGTCCAAAGCGTGTATATTCAAATAATAATACTTTTGGACTTGCACTTTGAAGTAGAGCACCATCATCAAAATGATCGGCGTTCTTTCAAAATCCATTCTTTAGTAATATTTTAGTGTAGTAAACACTTTACCTACATCTTCTATTCATCCTTATCATGACGACTTTCATGATCAAGCTAATGTATCTTATAAGGAGAATCGTGAGTATAACGTTGCTTTCCAAAACCTTTTTGGATGATTAGGATGTCTAGCATCTCCAACCTTCACAAATTCTCATCCAATATGAGAACATATATTATACTCTATCATATTGCAACCAAAACATTGTTTCAGATATCGTTATATCTGCCACACATGATGGTTTCTGAAACAATTCTTTCAACTCCTAGATAAACTTGATATTAAAACAATCAATAATCATGGAGGCAAACATGATACTTAAGATACTAACACTGGAATTGTTACTCTCGATTTAATACTAATTATCAAATTTCACGGAGTAAACAGAGTTTGATGAAAGTTTGCAATAGGACTTTAAACTTTAGATTGACACTCAACACAATACGATACTAGTTCGTAAAGTAAATATCGAGAATTCTATAATTCTATTATCTCAATTACAACTAAGAATAAAAAACGAATGCCAATGACTACAACAAATTATGCAAATTCACTTTGATTTAATTTATGATAAATTGATTTCTACCAATCCAAATTAGAAATGAACTCCCACTCAAAAACGACATCCCTCGTGTCTTTTTGGTGATTACATGAACCAAATCCACTACACCAAGTCTGATCATCATGTGCACCGTGGTATGATCTCTATCATACCTATATGTGTAAGGCCAAGGTCTATGGAACCTACATGTTATGTGTGTTGTAAGAGTATCATCTCATACTTCTACTTACAACATCACCATATCATAACACTAGCCCAACAACAATCTAAACTAGACGCCTCTAATTTATCCATTGCAAGTTTTACGTGGCTTAGGGCTTTCAAAGATAGAACCATTCTTATGAACCACAACGAGGATAATTAAATTGTTGACAACTCGTTGCAAATTAGATATTGACTATAGTAGGAGAGACAGACACCCGCTAGCCACTTATGCAAAACTAGTTGCATGTCAAGCGTGGAACATGTCTCATATGCGAGGACATGTAAAGTTTGTCTGGGCCGCTTCAACCCACTATGCCACCAATATCCAAAGTACAACTAAGAAGCAATAAAATTATCATCATCATCCACATGCTCATATGTGTACTACCCGTGCAAAGCATCTACGCATAGATCTGGATCTGATACACTGTAGGATTCGCAGCATAGAAAACAAAAAATTTCCTACGATAGGAACAACTATGTACCAAGATCTATCTACTAGATACAAGCAACGGGCGGATATACATCCGTAGAGAACATACCCTTGAATACCAACAAAGCTTAACGAGTCCAAACTCGTTGTTGATGTAGACGATCTCTTGCCGATCTCATGATCGATAGGAAGTCCTAGCGCCGCAAAACAGCAGCGCATCCGTGCTCGCACACACTTACAAGACACCGAGCAACCTCCGCCTCCTCACTCCAGCGATGCAGCGGAAGCACAACCCTTTCTTTCCGAATAGCCACCGGAAACATGTATCTCGCTAGTCCGAGACCATGGGGGATAAATTCTAGAGGGGGAGAGAGATCCTTCACGAGGAGGTGTACTTTGAGATGAGGAGAGGGGGCCTTTTATAGGGAGAGGGGGGCAACCCAAGGGGCATGGCGCTAGCCATGGTGGCTGCCCCCACCTCTTACACATTCATGTGGGTGGAGCTCCCACTCAAAATGAAAAGCCTCCACTCCCATAAAAGAGCCTCCACTCAAAAATCCACTCACATGCATTAAATTTTCACCAAATCTAATGCAAGCTCTCATTTAAATAAAAATCTTTTATTTATTTATTCAGAATTTTTATAATTACTTTAGTTAACAAACATTCACATAAAACCCCTTGCTAGTATTCAATTTCACATGCAGAACCAGTTTCAGCAATTTCAACCGAAACAGTTTTGGTGTCTAGTGAAATAAATTCCTGTGCTTGTTATTCTTTCCGGCATGAAACTTTTGCTCCAATTGGATGTCATTGTCCCTTAAGTGTGGAACCCTACGGTTCGATAATAATGCGGACATGATCGAGACCCTTCTCCTGTCAATAATCAGAAGTGGGACCTGGAGATCCATACTGACTCCCACACATTCAACGATGACTTTCCTGTGATCGTCAGAACCTTTTATGCTAGTATCTTAATCCCTTTCTTTCACGATATATTACATGTCCCAGATTCGATCATCGGTATCTCCATACCTAGTTTGATCTCGTTACCGACATGCACTCTTTTCTTGTTCCCGTGATATAACATTCTAGTGATCAAATCACTTGCTTGCAAGCTAACCAATGGGATATCACCGATAGGGCACAAAGTATATCTATCCGTCATCGGGATGAACAAATTCCACTCTCAATCCATGAGCCTCAACATAACACTGTAGTAGTTCTGAAGCCATCTTTATAATCACCCAGTTACGGTGTGATGTTTGATGTCATCAAGAAACTCTTTGGTGTTAGTGATTGACATGATCTCATGGTCTAAGGATTAGGATCACTTCGTAAGTTGTTATAGAAATATAAACTCAATGACTTTGATTGTAATGCTATACTTCGTATGAATGTCCACCACATCATTAAACTAATGTTGTGACCTTGTTATTAACAACATCCAATGTCCATGATCAAGAAACCTTTGATCATCTTGTTAATCCACGAGCTAGTTTATAAGAGAGGCATAACTAGGAACCTCCTTTTTGTTTATTAAACACACATGTATTAACGTTTCCATCTTAATACAATTATAGCATGTAAAATAAACATTTATCATAAACAAGGAATACGATAATAACCACTTTATTATTGCCTCTCAAGCATATTCCCTTCACCTATAAGTGCGTAGGGTCGATTGCGCCCACAAAGGCTGCGGGAGCTTGCTGCCCTACTACAAACTCCACCAGCACGAAATCACGTGTCGGTACGCCCCCTGCACTTGCACGGAGACCGGCTACAACTTCGCCGCCCCGCCGCCAGCGCTCGTCGCCTACCTCGTAGCGGTCTACTCGATCCCAGTGCACAAGATCCAGTATGCCACCAACAAAGCGTTCCAGGAGCCAGTACCGCTGGCGGGCAAGGTGTCCAGCCGGCTCATCATCATCGGGGAGCAGGACAGTGCTATGTTCGTGTTGATAATTTGCATGCTAGACACGATGGTCCTTAGCCCGGCAAAGAAGATTAAGACACAAGCTAGGGGACGAGAATTCGCAGTCTCCCTCGTTTCTGTGGTATGCGTTAGGCCCGTGTTGTCCGACTCGCCGGTGTATAGGATGAGGATGTGGGCGGAATGCCCGCCGGTGCTCTCTTGGTCTCACGTCAGGAGGATGACCACTACAAGAAATGTTTCCTTTCGCAACGACTGGGCCCCCCGTTCATTGTAGAAGGCGCCTCTTTCGCAACGAAAATATTAGCTCGACCGTGGCCGATGTAAATATTATTTTTCTGGTTTGCACCCCTCTACTATGACGAAACCGCTAAAAACATGGAGGAAGCTCCACGGGCGCGTGGCAGAAGTAAGATTTCCGCTTCCTCGCGAGATGTTGACTCACCAATTATTATTATTTTGCGTGTGGGTCACGGACGTCAGTGCCACTAACGGACCAAACTTTTTGGTCACGCCTCCCTGATTTGAACTCGATAACGTTGTTTGATGCCTCTTCCATGTAGTCAGGCTGCTGGGTACCGCATGTTTGCCTCACATTAGAGTAATCGTGTGTATGATGGAATTTGTTTCCTTCCCTGTTCTGAACTTGATAGCGTTGCTCAATGCATCTGCCGTTTAATCAGGTTGTTGGGTCCCATGTGTCATCCTCACACTATAATAAATGTGTGTATGATGGATTTTTTCCTTGGCTCATGCCTCCTTGATATGAACTCGTTGCTCGATCTATCTGCCATTAATCACGACACTGGGTCCCACATGCCAGCCTCTCATTACAAGAATCGTCTGTATGATAGATTTTTTTCCTTCGCTCCCGCTACCATGTTCCGAACTTGATAGTGCTGCTAGATGCATCTACAGTTTAATCACGCAATTGGGCCCCACATGTCATCCTCTCATCAGAAGAAACGTGTGAATGATAAAAAATTTCTTGGCTCATGTCTCCCTGATTTGAACTCGATAACGTTGCTCGAACTATCTGCCGTTAATCATGATAATGGGTCCCACATGCCAGCCTCTCATTAGAAGAATCGTGTGTATGATGGAATTTTTTCTATGCTCCCGCTACACTGTTCCGAACTTGATTGCGTTGTCGTTAAAACACGCATATGCACCCACATGTCATCCTCTCATTAGAATAAATGTGCGTATGATGGATTTTTTTCCCTCGGTCTCGCTACCCTGTTCTGAACTTGATAGCGTTGCCAGATGCATAATCACATAGTGGGGCCCACATGTCATAGAAACATGTGTATGATGGAATTTTTGCCCTCGGTCGCACCTCCGTGTTTACTTGATAGCGTTGCTCGCTACATCAGCCGTTTATTTAGGCTGGTAGGTCCCATATGTCAGCATATCATTAGAAAAATCATGTGTATATGATTGAATTTTTTCGTTCTCTAGCGCTACCTTGTTCCTAACTAGATAGCGTTGCTCGACGAATCTGTCGTTTGGTCACGCTGCTGGGCCCCACATGTCAGCATCTCATTAGAAAAAAACGTATGCATGCTGGACTTTTTTTCTCGCTTGCGGATGTATTTCGAACTTGGCAACATTGCTCGATGCATCAACCATTTATACAAGCTACTGGGTCCCACATGTCGGCATCTTATTAGAAAGAAACATGTGCATGCTGGAGTTTTTTCACGCTCGCGCCTCCGTGTTTCAAACTTGGCAATGTTGCTCGATACATCGGCCATCTATACAAGCTCGTGGGTCCCCCATGTCAGCCTCTCAGTACAAGAAACGTGTGCATGCTAGACTTTTTACTTGCTCACGTCTCCTTGTTTGGAACTTGGCAACATTTCTCGATGCCTCCTCTGTATAAAGTCTCTCTAGTGGGTCTGACATGTCAGCCTTCTCTGTAGAGGCCACGTGTGTATGTTGGACATTTTTTGGTCGTGTCCCTGTTTTGTGCTTGGTAACGTTGTTGGGTCCCAGATGTTAGCCTTCTCTGTGCAAAAAAAGTGTATGCTGGAAATTATATATATATATTTATAAACCTAGGATTTGAATCAAACTCAAGACATCAACAAATAGAAACAACATGTGCTTCCACTACGCCAGAACCAACTATGCTACTCCTAAAAGATTAGGTTTATAAATGTTGAAATCACTTAAAATGAAAAGGCAGCGATCCTAACGATTGCCATAAAAATTCTATATGGTCTGTATAAATAAAACTTGGGTAGGCAAAACTTGCGCGATACTTTATCAGAATGGAACGGAAAATGCTAAATTAAGAAGATTTTGGGCGATACAAAAAAATGGTCCAATCTTGTGAATAAATGGGCTTATTATCATGGGCTTCTTAAGTGTGCTTCATGCTTAAAAAAAGTAACAATGTGTTGAGGGTTGGCGGCCCACGGTTGATCTGACCCTAGAATGGATAAATTAGCGAGATTTTTGGCCAGAGTTGGGTCGAAAGTACTATTTTCTAATGAGCTCCTCACTGAAGTTTCAATGTTTTATGTCGGACTTGGGTCGAATGTCTAATCTTTTTGTGAGCTCCTTAGTAAAAAATCAGTGTAGTTGGTAAAATGTACTAGGGTTTGGCGGATCAGCTCACCACCAAACGCTAATTAAGGGAAGATTTTTTTTGAAACAAGATTATGGGAAGTTTTTTGTCTGAAGTGGGTTTGAAAAATTCATTTCCATAGGATGAGTATTAAAAATACATTGTACTTAAGTTCGATGGTCCACCTGACCTGGTTGTACCAACGCGACATCCAAAAGAATGAAACTGGAATGGGAGAAAATTGAACGATAATGTAAGACTTGATATGACCTAGCTAGCAAAGAACTTTGGTAGCGCAGGATTCGAAAAAGGAAAGTACTGGAGGGAGTTTGACTCATTGACATAAAATCGTGTCATATTCAAGTCTTACAGCGTAGGTTCATCATTTCAGGAAAGGTCATATTTCGATATAGTTTAGGTGACTTTGAATCTACCTAGTCGAGTTGATGTACTCAAAGCCATGTAATAATGCCATTTAAATTGTAGGTGATAGGAACATAGTGGCCTTGACTTTCCCATCTTCATACAGCTTCGGTAAGCACCAGCTTACTGATCACTCGAAGCTGTATGCTTCAGTATGATCAAATTAATACATGCCGCAATTAGCGCCAACATGTGGCACTATCATCATGCAAAATGGCAAAGAATTCACACATTTAGTTCACAGTTTCGAATACAATGAATACAACCAGTTTGTACACTATCACATCACATTACAATATCAGCACATCAGAGCTTGACTTGTTCATTTCACATACACTGGCAGAGTTTGCATAAACAATTTTTTATAAGATTGCATAAACATTTTATTTGCCTGCTTTGGAGTACTGAGCCTAGATCAATTACGCCCCAGTTAAAGCCTGTTTATGGACGCGGTGACCTACTTTTTTTGTCCAGAAGGAATATTCCTGTGAAAACACAAAGCTGCATAGTAAGAGTACTGATAAATATAGTATAGAAATGACCCTTCGAGATAAGCACCGCTACATGGATTATAACGTGGAAGGCAATACTAATTACAAAATCATGTCATTGCCCATATAAACTTATTCAAACTAGCCAATAAAACCAGTGTTCTAACAGTCAAATGTTGAACCATGACGCAACAAAGATGACACGGCGATACACGAGAAAGATGCACAGCTCAGTCTAGAAATGGAACAACGAGCCTACCACACCTAAATTAGGCCTAAACCAAATTTCTGCATGTCGCACACTGTTCCAACCATCTTTGGGAAGGATAATAACTGCCACAGGCTCACCTTCAGTTGGCTGCAGGTTGCAGCGTTTAATATGAGGGAATTGTATTCCGTGAAACCTCCTGTATGTTGTGTAGACACAATTTTTCCTCATGAATGGGAAAAATGTGCCATCAGAACCTGGCATCCGCGTTTCTTCATCATCTTTTGAAAATTATTGGATAATTGAAATCGAGAAACAGAGAGTTGTCGCCCCGACTGTTAACCTACCTCCAAACGATGACCCCTGCAGGCCCAATATAGCTAGGATCGTGTTTAAAAATGTAGGCACAAGCGGATGGATATAGGCGTAAGTTAGACCCATTTTGAGCATGGGGAATGACTTTAGCCTCTTCGCCATGGGCAACCCCCATGCCATATGTGGTAACTATGATCATCAAGCGTTCGCCGTCAGCCGATCGAGCCACCACATGCCTGGCCGATAATTCAGAATAGGTGTTGGGATTACAAATGGCAACTCCTTGTTTCCTGCAAGATCCGAATTGGAGACAAAAAGTGTGTTACTGGCATACATATTCTAACACCAGCATTATTCAATGTTCATGCTAACAGTGTGAATAGGAAAATCCTAATTAGTAACTGACTTTTCCTATTCTGCTTCTTCCATATCTTACTTTTCTAGTTGTTTTATGTTTTAAAAGAGGGACCGATCATTTAGTTATATAAAAAATGAGGGACTATTTTGATCACATGAACACATGAATGAGAAAAAAATGCTGGCAACACCACTTTTTATTGATATAGAGGCATGTCCACTTGAATCCTATAGGATTAGATACCTACATGGTTTTGGATCAAGTGTAGTGTTTGATTACACAGGAAATCTGAAGGAATTGTACAAAGAGGTTGGAGTGGATGAAAATTTTCCTCCAAAATAGACTGCAAATCCTTTGATGGAATTTATAAGTATTATACTCTTTTGAATCAAGCAGCTTTTATAGAATAAAATCTAAGGATCCAAATCCTACAAAAATCCTATGTTGATCCAAAGGAAAAGATTGGCGTCCTACAGAAATCCTATGTGATTCCTACAATCTGAGGAGGGCCTAAAAGTACAAACAAATCAAGAAACCCGACTTTAGTGTGTTTCCCTCACATTTGAGATGCTGGTTAATACTTTTCATATTCTGACAATGAACAAACTTAATAAGTGCAGGGACGCCGTCATACACTATATTTTTAAAAGACTTATTATTGGTACTAATTCATTAGTAGCAATTGTTCATCCATTTTTTAGGAAATAAAGGGTGTGCTCATTCAATCATATGAAAGGTAAAACATAAGCAAGGTAGTTAAGAAACAACTTTAGTATATCACTCGCAATGTATCATGGAACTAGAATTACCTTCCAATGTGAGATCCCAGCAGTAGGTGCAGCCTTCACTTGCGACCTCAAAAATGAGGCCACCATGTTCAATGGCATCATGGTATTGTCGCCTTCCATGACCTGAATGGTCCATACATCACCAAACTTCGCTACCGCCTTCCAGGTAGGCGATTTCACTATCAAACAACATGAGGAGCTTGTAGTCTGTGTAACCCCCAGCTTCTGTGGCCACTATGCAGATTACGATCTTCAGCGGGTCAAGACATCCATCCCACGACTTCTCGTACTTTTATCCATAGTTTTGGATTCGCCAAAAAAACAAAATCTTGAAATATGCATGGGTATAGAAAAGAGTATAGGTAACTGTGGGAACCCTGGCTAGCTAGTAGCACTACCTGTTATATATTGGTAATGACCTGCACTCAATGCCACAAGTATCTATCCATTGAAGGTTGATTACTCGATAGGTGTAGATGTTTGCTAGGCACCAGATCCCGCTCGGGTCCACGGTAGCGAGCCAGTCGCCGTTCATGTCCACCCAGAATTTTTCATGCATGAAGGGAAGGATGGCAGTGTGCCGAGGATGGTCGAGGGGCACCACGTCGTACACCATGTCGTGTAGACGATTTACCATCATCTCGTCATAGTGCTCGTTGAACCAATGAGCAGACTAAGGCATCAGTAGGCAGGTTCATTCCAATGGTGCAAAGTCCATTTCGTACCTTCTTTGTTGCTAATACGATCGTACATCTTATAGCATGCGGCTAGTCTAACGGTGCTGGAAATTTCCAGACATTGAACGATCAGATCGACAACGTCCGCGCTGAGTGATCCCACTGCATTTCCCGCTGAGCTTCAAATCGGCCATCACGGCCAGATGAATTTAGACGAAGTAGGTGGATGCAAGGGCGATTGGGGTTTTTTTTGGAGGAGGAGGGGGAGCGTTAATGCAATAAATGAGTGAGAAGAGAGAGAGTGGGGGATATCGTGGGCAGAGTGGGGACTGGGGATTAGGGAAGAAGATGGAGAGGCAAAGAAAAAAAGAGAGGAGTGAGATTTTACTTGCTTGGTCTATCAATAGCAGCATCAAGGACGTCACCGCCGCCTAGAATTCACTGTATATTAGACTAAAACGACATGGAACTACTCCTATGTACCAGAGGTGTAGTATAGACTAGTCACATTAGTTTGACCAGAGGTTTTCTTTTTACAACATTCATTTTAACATAATATTTTCAAGGGAAAATAGGAGGACAAACTAGTAGTAGTAGTCGTCGTGACATAGACACATGTGCTTTCACATTGCTCCCCTACATCTCGTAGTAAGAGGACTAAAAATATATACATCGGATTCAATGCACATACAAGTGTGTCTGTGGTAATTTTTGCATGTTGCATGTGTTCATATATACATGAAATTACACGTGTCCAGCATGCAACCACGTAGCAAAATGAGAGACGTGTGCTACGTGCACGGACACAAGATTTAACGTGCATGACTTTGAATCACAGACAGACGTGTCCTGTTTAGATCGGGTCCACTTGCCAGCGAGAACCTGCATGCATCATGCGCTCGAAGCCACTAGAGATGTACATGATGGAAATTAAAGTTTGACACCAGTTTGTAACATCCCAAAAATACTAAACTTAAATCATCAAACTCTAATCATCAAAATTAGGGTTAACAAAAACTTTTCTAAATAAAATTATGAAAGCATGCATATGTGTATGCATTTAATTTGAAATTCTTTTGAACCAACTTGTTTGTGTGTTTCTTTTCTTGTAAAATGTTTCTTAGGTGAAATAAACATCATCTAAACATTTCTCACACTTTTCCCAAAGACAAGTAAAGCAAAACAAATAAAATAAAGGAATGGTCATTTTGACCAATTTAACTCCCATACCTACTTTGGCTGTCTCAAACTTCCAGAACCTAAAAGAAACTTTTCTGGATCTTTGCACCCCTTGACTGTACTCATAACAAAGTATCAAGGCCCACTTTGTGATCATCCAGAAACTTTCAAATGCATAGTTTAAATGACAATTCAAAATTGAATCTTTATCATATGGCAAGATCCCACTTTTTCAAAAACCACTCAAACAAGCTCAACTTTCAAAACCCAAGCATCTGCAGACTCACCAGCACCTACCTAACACACCCACCAAAAATCTTTTCAAAATTCAAAACTTGAATTCATGCGGCCATTTCATCAAACACTTGGCAGATACAAATCAAACAAAATCAAAACACTATTGTGAGTAGTGATTCTTGCCTAACTGGTTCCCTCTCTAGCTCACAACCATCTTAGTAGATCATCTAGAAAGTTAAACCAAGCACTAGCCTCACTGTAAGCTGGGCAATAACATCAATGGTGAACAGCCGAAGATCACCATGCCACCCCAGTGGAGACAGCAAGCTAGGAGGAGATTTAGCCGTGCCAACCTTGTCTAGGAGGCAGCCCACCGTCCACTGCCACTCCCTGTCCAGCGCTCGAACGTTGCCATCCACTGGACCACACGCACGAACCGCGCCCAGCTCGCCAGCAACCATGCCGAGCATGCGCCAGAGCGCCACCCTCGACCGAAGCCCACAGACCGCGCGCCGCCCTCGCCGCGTGCATACACGATCACCACCGACCCAGGAGACTGCCAGACATCCCCGTTCGCCGCCCCATGCCTCACAGCCACCGCTCGCCGTCGAAGACGCCGCCTCTGCCGCGCAGAGCGTCGCGTGTTCCAGACCAACCCGCACCGCCCCACGTCTCGCAACCGTATCGTTGAGCATCGCCAGGGAACACCGCACCGTCCCCCACCTTCGCCCATGCCAATAGCCGTCTGTACCATCGCCCCCGACGAGCTCACCGTGCGCCCCGTCGGTCCCCTCGCTCGACTATAAATAGAGGCCACCCCCAGCCGAATTGAGCACACCATCACACTCCCCTCTCATCACTGATCGTGCCACACCGTTCCTGGAGTAAGGCGAGCAACACTTCGCCGGAATTTCACCGGAGCCCGCCGCCTCTAGAGAAGAAGGGAGCCAGCGATTGGAGCCGCCCCAGGAGGAGCCATCGGTACCAGGAGATCCGCCGTCGTCGACTTCATCATTCGCCCGCCTCGCCGACCCTCGCGTGAACACCGGTAAGCCCCCAGCACCCCCCACTGGCAGCGCTAGGTTTCTGTCTCGCCGGCGTTATCCAACGTCGACAATGACTCCCAGCCGTTGGATTAGAACCAGATCGAACGTCCCACGTTGCCCCGTACCGCTTTGCACCCATTGTCTCACTGACGAGTGGGAACAACCACTTAAACAGCCCGCGGAAGCGCTATGCTTAGCAGGCCGGCCTGTTAACTTTTCCCGCGCAGCCCAGTTATTTGAATTAAACCTTTTCCATTTTATTTCAAACACACTTCTGTACCCAGTTTCAAAAATCAACCTAGATCGATCCAGTGCACCAAATCTAATGAAATCAATTTTGTTAGAAATGTCTGGGAATGCTGAATCCAAGCCCGTTGGATTCAAGTCATTTGGATCTATAGATCACCCATGGTAAAAATAACAAGGTAGTAGCTTTTCTGTATTCAAACATTTTTCAAATTTAAACCATGATAGCTTTTGAGTTGATTCCAACTCTCAAAAATCACATTTAACCATACCTTTCAGAATATATAAAAATATATGGGTTTACTTGCAGAAATAATGTTCAAGTAATAAAAGAATGCCCCATAGGCATTTCTAGTCACTTTATTTAATTAAAATAAAAGGGTAAAACCTTATTAAATTGTGACACCACTTTAAATCACATTCCCATGGACTAAAATATGTGGTGATGACATGTTTCAACATGATCCCATATTTAGTTTGGAGAATATTAAATCTTAAGTAGTTTTTCAATGAGTAGAAATTACTTTTCTAAAAATAAAAGGAATTAAGCCAAGCTTTAATCTTGTAATGTTAGTGATGATGTTAGATCATCTATAGGACCCTTGTGTTTGATGATTGCAAGTAGTTAAGTATTGTTTGGTGATTGTGTACATCGTATTTATTTATAGACGCTAGTACCGACCAAGGATACGAGGAGGAAGGAGGATTCTACGAAGAAGAAGACGAGGAGAACTTCAACCACTGATCTGTACAAGGCAAGCTATTAACCTTGCAAGCTAACACTTGCAATTTAGCAAGCTTATACTGATATTAATGCAAGATAACACTTGCAAGACACCCTACTAATGCAAGCTAATACTTGTTTGTTTCCATGCCAATTATATGCCTTAAGCATATATGATCATCTCCACTTGATAAACCAATCCTAGTTTTACTTGCAAGCTTCTTACTTTATTTCTTTATCAATACTCTTACTTAGAGTTTACTTAAGAAAATGGTAGATACTAGAAAGATATGTGAAGGTTGCATAAAGAGCATAAAATTTGTCCTAAGCTAGATAATCTTGATGTCATCCTAAGGCATGAGATTGAACTTAGTTAAAACTCCACTAGTTTACCACCCCTCATTAGTGCTTACCCCCACTTGTAGATGCTAGTGCTAAGCATAAAACTTGATCAAATTTAGATGGGAATACTTGGTGCAAAAATGGTTATGAAAACCTTGGAATGATGGATCATTCTATTGAAATGTTTTGGACAGGTGTTGCCGAACACCTGACGATTTTGGTGATGAAAATGTTGAGGAATGCGCCTTAGCCCTTTATAAAACTGATGGTTGTCTGGATGCGATACCATTCCAATTTTATCGTACAACCACAATAGCTGAAGATTGGGTAGGGCTTGACTGGAAACTTATATACCTTAGTATTAGTTCCCTCACGGCCAAGGTCTGAGATGAGGCTACCTTGTGAAGATTGTCCACCTGTGCAGTACCCAAGATGACAGTTGGTCATGGTTGGGAGGCCAAACTCACAGGAGAGGTGCTTATACTAGGGCGTGTAATTGAAAGGTTAGGATTTATTATCCGCATACTGAGTATGGTGAATTCAGGATTTGTTCCTGACGGATGTATCGAATGTTGTGAAGAAAGTGTACAATCTCTGCAGAGTGTCAAACTATTCGAATAGCCGCGTCCGCGGTTATGGACAGTTGGAGTGGCCATACTATTCCCCCGTCAGACTTTTCAAAATTACTTGTGAAATGGATTGAGACTTTGACTTGACCACAACAGGGTCGTGATATGGAATACAAGTTCCCACTTAGGAGTTATAAAATTGTGACTAGTTATTCGTTGCTTCTAAACTTAGTAAAGATAAATCTGGCTTTTGCAAAATAACCCTAGAGCCTAGTGACCTATTATCAAAAACCCCTTTCACATGTTAGTATTAGTTTGCGAGTACTTAAAGAGTACTCATGGCTTTGTCCCTGGCTATTCCCATGGCCAGACTATGAAGAGGAGTACCTGGAGGATGGACCCCAGGAAGGTTACGACAACTAGGATCATCTCCCATCGTCAGCATTGCCTCTGACCCCGAAGATGGAGCTTCGCCTACGCTACCGTTATTATTACGTATTCCGCTGCTTGATGTTGTATTAAGAACTGTATCATGAGATCCCTATTTGTGTAAGAACTTATGTACGGTTGTAATGGATGATGTACTATGGTATCCAATTCTGTTATGTCTCGCAAAAATGGCAATCCTGGGATTGCGATGTATGGCATAACCGGCATCTGGGATTAAAAATCCGGGTGTTGACAAGTTGGTATCAGAGCCATCCTGGCCATAGGAGACCCTAGTTAGACTGGACGTTTGCATCAAAAACTTAGTTTCAAAACCAAATAAAACAAATGTTTACAAAAACTTATTCTCATTCTTATCCCTTTGATTCTTTCATGAAAATTCATGTTCCTCAAAAACTCTTGCAAAATACATAAAATTTTGACACACTTGATCACTCTATTAACTTACTCATCCAATATTCTTATAGATGGACGTGAAGTACAGCAAGTTTTATCAGTTGGGGAATGGAGGAGACCTTATCTTTGAGAGGGACTTGGACCAGCTTTCGGAACTTCTGGAGCGTCCACACCCCGAGTTCTTCGGAGCTCAGCTCAATGATCAAGGAGGAGAAGATCTGCAGTGGCTAATTGTTGCAAGTCTCCGAGGAAAGATTGAAACTCCCACTGCGGAAGGAATTCAGTTCACCTTAAGAGAGAACAACTGGCTCGATGGACTTGCCAGGGCCATGCAGGAAGCTCTTTCCCGTCTGTGTGGGCAGAGCATCAATCAGATCAAGGGTACTCGCTTTGAGTTTTGCCCGAGGCGTGATGCAAATGGACAACCAATGGAAGCCCCATACCACCCCGAGCTAAAGACTCAAATGGACCACCTTAGCTTCATGATGTACGATCGTCAGCAAGAGTTGGACAACTGCCGTAACTACTGCAACCACAAGTCTGCCATCATCAAGACGAAGGATCAGACCATCGCCATGTTGGCAAAGGATCGCAAGTCTCGCCGCCGTCAGCTCGACAAGAAGGAGCGCATTATTGCCCGTCTTCTCCACCGCATCTCATCTCTGGAGGAGACCATCCACGAGGGAGACATGCAGTTGGAGGAAAGGGAGAATGCCGGAGAAGATCTTCGTGGAGACCCCTACTCCTATCTCAGCGATGATGATGATTTCCTGGAGGATCAGGCTATGGACTTCTTCACCGATGAAGATGACTTCGCCTTCATCGATGATGATGATGACGATGAAGCCACCGATTCCGAGGAGTAGTAGCACTTGAGCACTAGCGTAGTGAGTAGTATTTGGTCCCCCTGTATCGTAGTTTTCGGAATGGTTCTTAAAACCATCTGCTTTTTTCCTTGTTGTGGTGTGTGTTGAATCATGTGCTATGAAGGAATGAATGAAAAAGCAAGTTGCTAGAAAATCTGAGCCAAACTTTAAATTTTTTTCAAAGACCCAAAACTTTAGAAATTCCCCTCTTTTCTCATGATCTATCTCAATCTTTAGATGCCACGTGGAGGAAGTGGTTCATCCCCGGACCCGATGTTGCAGATTCTGCAAATGTTGACTTCTGACCGTGAAGATGAAAGAGCGGAACATCAAGCCAACCTAGCCACCCTGCAACAGATAGCCCAGCTTTCCCACAACAACCAAGGCCACGGAAATCAGGAACACATCAGACCCCAAAGTATCGCCCTAACCCATCTCCCAGATTTTCCCCAAGAACCAACAGACCCCCGATGAACCGTCCGACCTATCTCAACCGTGGAAACCCTAGGACCGGAGGAAATCACAACAACCCCGGAAACGCTAGCAATTTCAATCGTGCCCCACCCAAATTCAACAACAATAATGCTACCGCCAACACCAACACTGCCCCGAGGACTGGAAGCAATGTTGTGCATGTAGCAGCAAAGGACAAGTCGCAAGTGACTTGTTATGACTGTGGAAATAAAGGCCACTATTCCAACGAGTGCCCCAACAAGAAGAATGTCACAGCACCCAATGCCAATGCCCCAGCTCAGCAACAGCGTCGTGTTCAGCCCAGGAGAAGATTTGCCCCAGGGAATTCACTCAACCGCAATGGCCGTCTTTTTCTCATGCATGCTGAAGAAGCTTAGGAAGCGCCAGACGTCGTGCTGGGTATGTTTTCTGTTAATTCAGTACTTGCATGAGTGTTGTTTGATTCTGGTGCATCGCACTCATTTTTCACCGAAGAATTTGCATGCACTAGTAAAATTCAACCAACAAAACTGAAGCATGTTATGATCGTTCAAATTCCCGGATCAACCACCAAGGCTAGGAAAATTTGCAAAGCTGTCCCTATCTGAATCCATGGCATAGATTTTTATGCAAATCTGACAGTACTCGGAACTAAAGGATTGGAAGTAGTACTAGGAATGGATTGGATGTCCAAACATAAAGGATTGATTGACTGTGCCAAGAAAGCCATAACCATGACCAGTATAGCCGGAATATTAGTCGAGCATATATCTGAAACCTTACCTCGCCAATTCAAATGCAACAAGAGTATAGCCCAACCTGCCATTGACCAAGTCCGGATAGTCTATGAATACCCCGATGTATTTCCAGATGTTTTGCCCGGTATGCCCCCAGATCGGGATATCGAGTTTATCAACGAACTAATTCCTGGAACTGGACCCATAGCCCAGAGACCCTATAGTATGAACCAGTCAGAGCTCGCAGAACTGAAGAAGCAACTGGATTCCATGCTGGAAATTGGATTGATTCAACCAAGTGCGTCACCTTGGAGATCACCTGTCTTGTTTGTGGACAAGAAGGATGGAGGTAATCGTTTGTGTACGAATTATCGGAAATTGAATGATATCACCATCAAGAACAAGTACCCCTTGCCCAAGATAGAAGATTTGTTTGATCAGTTGACCGGTGCCAAGGTGTTTTCTAAGATTGATCTTAGAACTGGCTATCATCAACTCAAAATTCGTGCAGAGGATATTCCAAAGACTGCCTTTACCACCAGATATGGATTGTATGAGTATACAGTCATGTATTTCGGACTAACCAATGCCCCCTCTTATTTCATGAATCTCATGAATAAGATTTTTATGGACTTCTTGGATAAGTTTGTCGTTGTTTTCATCGATGACATTCTGATTTATTCCAAATCAGAAGAAGAACATGAGCTACACCTAAGGACCATTCTTGGAACCCTTAGAGAGCATCAGATGTATGCAAAGTTTAGCAAATGTGAATTCTGGTTACAGGAGGTAGGATTCCTCGGTCACATTGTATCAGCCGGAGGAATTGCCGTTGACCCTGCCAAAGTGAAAGATGTAGAAGATTGGAAAGCCCCAACCACTCAAACCCAAGTTCGTGCATTTCTCGGATTGGCGGGATACTACCGCAAATTCGTAGAAGGATTCTCTAGTATCACCAGACCCATGACCCAATTGCTGAAGAAAGACAAGAATTTTGAATGGACAGACAAATGTGAAGCGAGTTTTCAAGAACTCAAGAGGAGATTGATTTCAGCCCCAATCTTGATCATGCCGGATATCACGAAGCCCTTCGATGTGTATTGTGATGCATCCAAGATCGGTCTCGGATGTGTGCTAATGCAAGAATGCAAAGTTATATCTTATCTATCGCGACAACTGAAGCAACATGAGCAAAACTACCCAACCCATGACCTCGAACTCGCAGTCGTAGTTCTAGCCCAGAAGACATGGAGACATTACCTGATGGGAAACCGTTGTGAGATCTATTCGGATCACAAGAGCCTAAAGTATATATTCACTCAGAAGGAGCTAAATATGAGGCAGAGAAGATGGATTGAGCTAATCAAGGATTACGATCTGGACATTCACTATCACCCTGGTAAAGCCAACGTGGTAGCAGATGCTCTTAGCAGATTGCCGTGCCGCTTGAACTCCATGATTTTGAAGGAGCAACCAAGCTTGCACAAAGAGATGGAAGATTTTCGAATGGAATTAGTAAGTGAAGGATTTTTGGCTAGAATAGAACTCCAGCCCACTTTGATCAGTCAGATTAAAGAGGCGCAGAAGGGGAATGCTAGTATCGACGGAATCAAGCGTCGTATCGGTACATGCAAAGTACCTGGATTCACCGAAGACGAAGAAGGAGTGTTGTGGTACAAAGGACGCCTTTGTGTACCAGCAGATTCTAAGTTGAAAGAAGTTATTTTGAAGGAGGCTCATGATACTCTTTATTCTATCCATCCCGGAGGGACTAAGATGTATCAAGATTTAAAAGAGCAATTTTGGTGGCATAAGATGAAGAGAGAAATCGGAAGCTATATCGCCGAGTGTGATATTTGTCAGCGAGTCAAGGCAGGACATCAAAGACCCGCTGGATTGTTGCAACCCTTGCAGATTCCGGAATGGAAATGGGATTCTGTTGGAATGGACTTTATCACTGGACTGCCTACTTCTAGTAGGGGAAATGACTCTATCCGGGTCATAGTGGACAGATTGTCCAAAGTCTCCCATTTCTTACCCGTCAAGACCACATATCAGAGTTCGAAACTAGCAGAGTTGTACATCGCTAGAATCGTTAGTTTGCATGGAGTCCCCAAGAACATCGTATCGGATCGAGGAACTCAGTTTACCTCGAGATTCTGGAAGAAATTCCAAGAAGGTTTAGGAACCCGTCTGGATTTCAGCACCGCGTATCACCCTCAGACCGATGGACAAACGGAGCGAGTAAACCAAATACTCGAAGATATGCTGAGAGCATGTGTGTTAGAATATGGATCCAAGTGGGAAGACTGTCTGCCGTTTGCAGAATTTTCATACAACAACAGTTATCTAGCCAGTTTGCAAATGGCCCCATTTTAATTTATGTACGGAAGGAAGTGTCGCACCCCTTTGAACTGGTCGAAAGTAAGAGAGAGTCAGATTTTCGGACCCGACATCCTACGAGAATCAGAAGAGAAGGTTCACAAGATTCGTGAGCACCTCAAGACCGCCCAGTCCAGACAAAAGAGTTACGCCGACAAGAGACGTCAAGACCTCGCCTTCAACATTGGAGACTTTGTTTATCTGAAAGTGTCGCCATTGAAGGGAATGCAGCGTTTCCAACTCAAAGGAAAGTTAGCCCCCAGATATATCGGACCTTTCAAGATTCTGAACCGTCGAGGAGAAGTATCGTATCAATTGGAACTACCCGAAGAGATGTCAGCCGTGCACAATGTGTTCCATATCTCGTTACTTCGCAAGTGTCTCGAAGTCCCGGAGAAGACCGAAGTGTTCAAAAATATCGATCACCGGACCATAGAGATCAACGATGACCTAACCTATCCCGAAGTACCCATCCGTATTTTGGAAGAAGCTTTTCAAACTACCCGAACCCGAAGCATCATGTTTCTCAAGATTCAGTGGAGCAACCACACAGAAGAAGAAGCTACCTGGGAGCGCTAAGATCACATCAGGACGGAATTTCCCGATCTCTTCAAATCCTAGGTAATCTTTTCGTCCTTTTTCAAATCTCGGGACGAAATTTTTTTTAAGGGGGGGGAAGGTTTGTAACATCCCAAAAATACTAAACTTAAATCATCAAACTCTAATCATCAAAATTAGGGTTAACAAAAACTTTTCTAAATAAAATTATGAAAGCATGCATATGTGTATGCATTTAATTTGAAATTCTTTTGAACCAACTTGTTTGTGTGTTTCTTTGCTTGTAAAATGTTTCTTAGGTGAAATAAACATCAACTAAACATTTCTCACACTTTTCCCAAAGACAAGTAAAGCAAAACAAATAAAATAAAGGAATGGTCATTTTGACCAATTTAACTCCCATACCTACTTTGGCTGTCTCAAACTTCCAGAACCTAACAGAAACTTTTCTGGATCTTTGCACCCCTTGATTATACTCATAACAAAGTATCAAGGCCCACTTTGTGATCATCCAGAAACTTTCAAATGCATAGTTTAAATGACAATTCAAAATTGAATCTTTATCATATGGCAAGATCCCACTTTTTCAAAAACCACTCAAACAAGCTCAACTTTCCAAACCCAAGCATCTGTAGACTCACCAGCACCAAATATCTGTAGACACACCAACCAAAAATCTTTTCAAAATTCAAAACTTGAATTCATGCGGCCATTTCATCAAACACTTGGCAGACACAAATCAAACAAAATCAAAACACTATTGTGAGTAGTGATTCTTGCCTAACTGGTTCCCTCTCTAGCTCACAACCATCTCAGTAGATCATCTAGCAAGTTAAACCAAGCACTAGCCTCACTGTAAGCTGGGCAATGACATCAATGGTGAACAGCCGAAGCTCACCATGCCACCCCTGTGGACACAGCAAGCTAGGAGGAGATTTATCCGTGCCAACCTTGTCTAGGAGGCAGCCCACCGTCCACCGCCACTCCCTGTCCAGCGCTCGAACATTGCCAGCCACTGGACCACACGCACGGACCGCGCCCAGCTCGCCAACAACCATACCGAGCATGCGCCAGAGAGCCACCCTCGACCGAAGCCCACAGACCGTGCGCCGCCCTCGACGCATGCATACACGATCACCACTGACCCAGGAGACCGCCAGACATCCCCGTTCGCCGCCCCATGCCTCACAGCCACCGCTCGCCGTCGAAGACGCCGCCTCTGCCGCGCAGAGCGTCACGTGTTCCAGACCAACCCGCACCGTCCCACGTCTCGCAACCGTATCGTTAAGCATCGCCAGGGAACACCGCACCGTCCCCTACCGTCGCCCATGCCAATAGCCGTCTGTACCATCGCCCCCGACGAGCTCACCGTGCGCCCCGTCGGTCCCCTCGCTCGACTATAAATAGAGGCCACCCCCAGCCGAATTGAGCACACCATCACACTGCCCTCTCATCACTCATCGTGCCACACCGTTCCTAGAGCAAGGAGAGCAACACTTCGCCGGAATTTCACCGGAGCCCGCCGCCTCTGGAGAAGAAGGGAGCTAGCGATTGGAGCCGCCCCAGGAGGATCCACCGGTACCAGGAGATCCGTCGTCGTCGACTTCATCATTCGCCCGCCTCGCCGACCCTCGCCTGAACCCCGGTGAGCCCCCAGCACCCCCCACTGGCCGCGCTAGGTTTCTGTCTCGCCGGCGTTGCCCAACGTCGACGATGACTCCCAGCCGTTGGATTAGAACCAGATCGAACGTCCCACGTTGCCCTGTACCGCTTCACACCCCCTGTCTCACTGACGAGTGGGGACAGCCACTTAAACAGCCCGCGGAAGCGCTACGCTTAGCAGGCCGGCCCGTTAACTTTTCCTGCGCAGCCCAGTTATTTGAATTAAACCTTTTCCATTTTATTTCAAACACACTTCTATACCCAGTTTAAAAAATCAACCTAGATCGATCCAGTGCACCAAATTGAATGGAACCAATTTTTTTAGAAAGGCCTGGGAATGCTGAATCCAAGCCCGTTGGATTCAAGTCATTTGGATCTATAGATCACCCATGGTAAAAATAACAAGGCAGCAGCTTTTCTGCATTCAAACATTTTTCAAATTTAAACCATGATAGCTTTTGAGATGATTACAACTCTCAAAAATCACATTTAACCATACCTTTCAGAATATATAAAAATATATGGGTTTACTTGCAGAAATAATGTTCAACTAATAAAAGAATGCCCTATAGGCATTTCTAGTCACTTTATTTAATTAAAATAAAAGGGTAAAACCTTATTAAATTGTGACACCACTTTAAATCACATTCCCATGGGCTAAAATATGTGGTGATGACATGTGTCAACATGATCCCATATTTAGTTTGGAGAATATTAAATCTTAAGTAGTTTTTCAATGAGTAGAAATTACTTTTCTAAAAATAAAAGGAATTAAGCCAAGCTTTAATCTTGTAATGTTACTGATGATGTTAGATCATCTATAGGACCCTTGTGTGTGATGATTACAAGTAGTTAATTATTGTTTGGTGATTGTGTACATCGTATTTATTTATAGATGCTAGTACCGACCAAGGATACGAGGAGGAAGGAGGATTCTACGAAGAAGAAGCCGAGGAGAACTTCAACCACTGCTCTGCACAAGGCAAGCTATTAACCTTGCAAGCTAACACTTGCAATTTAGCAAGCTTATACTGATATTAATGCAAGATAACACTTGCAAGATACCCTACTAATGCAAGCTAATACTTGCTTGTTACCATGCCAATTATATGCCTTAAGCATATATGATCATCTCCACTTGATAAACCAATCCTAGTTTTACTTGCAAGCTTCTTACTTTATTTCTTTATCAAAACTCTTACTTAGATTTTACTTAAGAAAATGGTAGATACTAGAAAGATATGTGAAGGTTACATAAAGAGCATAAAATTTGGCCTAAGCTAGATAATCTTGATGTCATCCTAAGGCATGAGATTGAACTTAGTTAAAACTCCACTAGTTTACCACCCCTCATTAGTTCTTACCCCCACTTGTAGATGCTAGTGCTAAGCATAAAACTTGATCAACTTTCGATGGGAATACTTGGTGGAAAAATGGTTATGAAAACCTTGCAATGATGAGTCATTCTACTAAGATGTTTTGGACAGGTGTTTCCGAACACCTGACGATTTTGGTGATGAAAATGTTGAGGCATGAGCCTTAGCCCTTTATAAAACTGATGGTTGTCTGGATGCGATACCATTCCAATTTTATCGTACAACCACAATACCCGAAGATTGGGTAGGGCTTGACTAGAAACTTATATACCTTAGTATTAGTTCCCTCACGGCCAAGGTCTGAGATGAGGCTACCTTGTGAAGATTGTCCACCTGTGGACTACCCAAGGTGACAGTTGGTCATGGTTGGGAGGCCAAACTCACAGGAGAGGTGCTTAGACTAGGGCGTGTAATTGAAAGGTTAGGATTGATTATCCGCATACTGAGTATGTTGAATTCATGATTTGTTCCTGACGGATGTATCGAATGTTGTGGTGAAAGTGTACAATCTCTGCAGAGTGTCAAACTATTCGAATAGCCTCGTCCGCGGTTATGGACAGTTGGAGTGGCCATACTGTTCCCCCGTCAGACTTTTCAAAATGACTTGTGAAATGGATTGAGACTTTGACTTGACCACAAAAGGGTTGTGATATGGAATACAAGTTCCCACTTAGGAGTTATAAAATTGTGACTAGTTATTCGTTGCTTCTAAACTTAGTAGAGATAAATCTGGCTTTTGCAAAATAACCCTAGAGCCTAGTGACCTATTATCAAAAATCCCTTTCACATGTTAGTATTAATTTGCGAGTACTTAAAGAGTACTCATGGCTTTGTCCCTAGCTATTCCCATGGCCAGAATGTGAAGAGGAGTACCTAGAGGATGGACCCCAGGAAGGTTACGACAACTAGGATCATCTCCCATCGTCAGCATTGCCTGTGACCCCGAAGATGGAGCTTCGCCTACGCTACCGTTATTATTACGTATTCCGCTGCTTGATGTTGTATTAAGAACTGGATCATGAGATCCCTATTTGTGTAAGAACTTATGTACGGTTGTAATGGATGATGTACTATGGTATCCAATTCTGTTATGTCTCACAAAAATGGTAATCCTGGGATTGCGATGTATGGCATAACAGGCATCTGGGATTAAAAATCCGGGTGTTGACACAGTTCCACCGACAACTAGTTTTTGCATGTCGCACTTCCAAGTTCTTCATAAAATATGAAATAAATCATGAACATATCGTATATAGTTGTCTGTGAATTTCTAGACCAAAATATTACATGGTTTGACCACCGCAAAATTACCAAATGAACACAAGATATCATTCGATTAGGTTTCTTCTTTTTTACACAGGCCACGTAAGATCATATTACAGGAACGGGTATTGTAGATGCACGAGAACCAACATATCCAATGTTCCAGATTTGTTTCACATTTTTTGAGAACTCGAAAGTGCAACAAATATTAAAGGGGTGCAGGCGCAATGAGTTGCAGGATAATTGACACGCACTGACAAAAATTATGGCTTGCATACAAAACGAGTTTGATCAAATTATATGCCTTGCACTTAAATTGCGGCGAAATAAGCGGTTTGTGTACAACAAGTTAACACCTCAGGGCCATGCGATACAAATGAGGCGAAGAAAATAATTCAAGATACGCAAATCCCTATTCCATATGATTGCTATGTTCAGCCCATCTTCCTTAAACTGTTAATTATGCCGATTCTAATTCTTCGCGTTGTCTAAGCTTGGGACGAACCACAACGGAGTCTGCCGCCAATTCCAGCCAATGTTTGTTGAGAAACCAACAGCTGTGTCATAAGAATTCATACTAAAGCGGCATATTTCAGGATGAGAATTAAATCCATCGAGGCTAAATGCATGCGGCGAGGTGTATACATAGTTTCTCCTCGTTAGATCTCTAGGGCCAAGTCCTGTGGCGCCAACTGGAATAGTAATCGGATAGTTCAATCCAAGGAACACTACAAGG
Source organism: Avena atlantica (assembly GCA_910589765.1). Taxonomy (NCBI): domain Eukaryota; kingdom Viridiplantae; phylum Streptophyta; class Magnoliopsida; order Poales; family Poaceae; genus Avena; species Avena atlantica. The sequence goes on from OU342735.1 coordinate 111,498,381, forward strand.
AATGTGTAACATCCCAATTTCAGCAACCCTGATTAAATGTCCAAAAGGCAAAAATCAGGGGGAACAAAAACTTTTTCTGGCAATGTGTGCTTATTTGCTTGCTTGTTCTCAAGCAACTGTTTGTGTATAATTTGTGTGCTCCTCATCTCAACCCTAGTTTACAAAATCTATTTTACAAAATAGATGTCTTGTCTCATCTTTCATATTCTCAAATGTTCTAGCATTTCAAAAACCTGAGCCAAGATGACCTTGACACAACCAAATACTTTACTAGCTTCTATTGCCAAAACTATGGAGACCTATATATATTATCTCCTTATGTTTTCAAGACAGAACTTCAACTACCCTTATCTCTAGGTTTCCCCAAAACCTTTATTAAAACATTTTCATCTCAATCTTGGTAGAGATACCAAGATGCTACCTATCTTGTTTCAAAGAAAAACCCCTTATCAACATACCCATCCTAACCTCAAGCTAGACTTGAAGGTAACCCTAGTAGTAGCTAGATAAGTAGTAAGATGAATTGCCTTGATATGTTGGTTGATGAATTGCCTTGATCTACTGATTGCCTTGTTTGCTTAGGATCTAGAATGGGCTAACCTAGTAGCTCATCCCTTAGGACCCAATCCTTGCTTGTGATCATCAATCTCAAGAAAGAATCCAAGTCTAGATCTATCTTAAGCCACTCAAGTGATCAACTCCCCTCATGCTCAGATCAATCCCAGGATAATCCCTCTGGATGGTTTCCAACTCATTGGAGACCCAAATATGAGAATGAATCCTATCTACCTAGTTATTACCTCAACATCATCTCCTTTATCATGAGCTTGGAACCTGGCATCCTCTCAGAAGCTTCTACACTTGCACTCTAGTCCAAAACCCTAAATCTGCCAAAATGGTTGTCTGGAATTCTTATCTAGATTCAATCTTTGGAGCTCTACCTTTTTCAACCTATGTGCATTCTTGAGAATGTACTTGAACCATCTTGTAGTACATATTTAGTACTACCAAATCCCACTCTTACCCTTGGCTAAGCCAATTCAATTCCAACTCATCAATGATGGTTTTGTAGGCAAGATAATAATCTTTTCTGCAAATCTTATCATCTTGCCTACTTTGGCAGAAGCTCACATCTATGTGCCCCATCCCCTAGACCAAATCTTTGCTTGGTTGTGATCTACTAATCATAGCCTATCAACTCTCACTTCACATGTTTCCATTGGATCCTTGTGCTTCCTAAACCCCCATGGTTTAGAAGGCTAACTGATGTGTCTGTTGTGGCAGCCTTAATTTCAACAAAGTTTGCCATCTCTCCAAAACCACCTCAAATCCAACCAAGCCCAACTTTTATTCCATGATCATCTACATGACATGGTCTAACCATCCATATACTCCTTGTACCAAGGTGAGCTCTGAGCTCCCTAATCCAATCATGTTTAGGTAGCATCAGAATAACCAAACCCTAGATCCCCCAAGAATCTAGTTTCCACCCTTTTCATCACTTTTCCTCAAAGCCAAGGTTGACCTTGATGCCCACATCAAGTTTACATCATCTACCTTGGATATAAGCATCCCCAAATAATTCCCACAATTAATTGGAATATTAAACTATTTTATTTCCTTACCTTGCAATTTCCTCAAAACCCTTGTCTTTAAAGACAAGTTTGATTTGCTCCAAACCACCTTGCCAACTCAAGGCACATTTTATGCCTATTTATCATATCCCATCCTCCCAACTCAAAAATAAATATTTTTGAGATTCTTTATTATTTCTTTTTGCCCTTCTTCTTAAATGGCAGAAACAAGAAATAATTCTCCAAAAATACTTTCCCACCTTAATAAATCCCAATAAAATCCTCCAATGTGTGTTATGGTATTTAGTACCATATAACATCAAAAACCAAGCTTGTACAATAGAAAAATATCGTCTAAGCTTCCATAATCTATTTCTGCACTTTTTGAAGAAGTGCATTTAAATAGGATTATAATCATCAGAAAAAACCCATTTAAATCTCGAAGGGATTATTTGACCTACTCCACCTACCAGTATCATTTCCACACATTGCTCAATGCAAATTTTCAAACTTCCTTCACAACCCAAGTTCTAATCAAGGTTGGCAAAACTAGTCAAACTTTGTTTCAAACCAAATTCAATCATCACCAAACCTTGTCAAACACTACACCCCTCCCTCCTCCTGGTCATAGTACCAAAGGTCTATAGTACCCAAACCCTTGTTCTTGTCCTTTTTCTCTTGTTGAGAGGGAGACAAAGCATCCTCATATTGTCCCATCAATTTTAAAAGCCATAGAAGCAGCCACCCTCTCACCCCTATCACTTAGCTCGACCAGAGGCTACCCCACACCCACTCCACCACCCCCATAGCCCTATCCCTGGCCAACACTCCCTCAATGCTTTCCATGGACATTTTCCATCCTACCCCCACTCCTCTTTAGTTTAAATAGGGCATAGGCTGGCCAGCCCCTCTCTCAGCCCTCATTTGACCCCAGCAGCCTCCCCACGAGCTCCCACTCTCCCCCTCTGCCCTCCCACACCATGGAAAGAACATAGGAAACCCTCTCGGGTTAATACTTGCATGCAAGCTTCCAATGAAGATAAGCCCAGATCTTGACCACCCCGTCTCTTTCCCCTTCCTTCTCAGGTACACGGAGCCGCCTCATGACCGAGAGAAGCTCCCTCCCGGCGAATACGAGCCTCTGCAACCACCTCGAAGACCGTATGACGGACCCCAGTGTCCCCTGCTCCGCTTGAGCCTTCAAGAGGCCGACATGCACGGCCCCTGAGCACTCCCCGGCGATGGCCTGAGCGAGCGCCAGCTCGGCGTCCCGCGCTCGTCGGGTCTGCACCAAAACCATCACTTCCGCCCGTTGTTGGGACGCCCTCCGACCATCGCGTCTCCTTGTGCCATCACCGACCTCTACCCGCGCCCTGGGTAAGCTCCCCCACCGCTGTCTGCACCCAGTTAGGGTTCCCCACCGTCGTGGCCTTTGCGAGGTTGAACAAGGCGTCTCGGCCGTCGATCTCTATTAGGTCCAACTGCCAGCATCTTCCTATACCCCTTCGGCCTCCCACACCACTGAATGGCGGTCCCCCTAGGCCGGAGATTTGAACCTCCCTCTCCCGCCACAGGCACATCCTGGGTGGGCTGAATCTCGCAAGCGCGGCCCAGTAGCCAGCAGTCCCAGCCCCCTTTCCCTTTTTCCTTTCTCTAAATTAATTCAGATCTGCAAGATGCAGTATGGTTTAAATATAAACAAAAATGAAAATGACCCAAACAAAATTAGATAATATTTTCTCCAGGTGCTCAAGCCCCTTTTCAAACATGAAAACTTTGTGCTGTACCAAAATAATGTTTAAATCAAATATGATAAATCATACCCCTATATCTATCCAGTGCACTAAACCATTTCTCCAGAAAGTTCCACAAGTCCAAATGGGATAAACCCAATTGGTGATGAAAGGTATAAACCATACCTTTCAAATCCCACTGACCCCAACCTATTTTGCTTCCTAGTTTACCCCTGGTGGAAATAATGAAATCAGGACTTTTATGACTTTAGGAATTTCCCTAGGTCAAACCAAATGAGGTTTGGACCTAATTCCAACTCTCAGTAGATACACATAATCATATACTACCAAATCCAGCAGCTCATAATTTTATGAGTCTCTGATAAATTTTAGTGAAATAAATCCTTCTGTGCATGGTTTGTTCACTAACAAATTCACCACAGTAACTTTGTAACTCCAAAAAGGCTGATTCCAATTTATACAGAAAGGTACTCTCAGTACCAAACATGTGTCCTTGGAATCAACTAAAAATATTATGTAATATAAATCTGATGAAAAAGACAAATCTTGTCCAGTACTTCTTTTGGGATTTTCTCCAGGGCATTCTGGTAATTGTTTTGAGAAGATTCCAACTCCTGCTATTTCTGTTCATCAAATACTACCTTCTAATCCAAGAAAATATTTTTGGAACTACAGAGAAGTTCTGGTGAATTATTTCCTTAAACTAGAGTTTTATCCACTATAAAATCCTTTATAAATCCTAGGAAATTGATAAAATAGTGAAACCACTTTTGTTGGCTTCACTTTATCAATACTAATCTGATGGTATCATTTTCATAAAATGGTACATACAAATCAAGTCCTTAATCAAAAACCCTCCTTTAGTTGGTTCCTAGACATTAAATCCAAAGGGAAGCCTTTTCCTAATGTCTCCTAATCATCTCCCAATCCAATCAACCCAAAATCCCACCTCCTACTGAGTTATATCTTGTAATCATACTTATTTGATGTATGGTTTGATGCCTGTATGCCATTTATTGATGGGTGTATTGTTTGCTTGCATGTATGCTCGATAACAACGATAGTTGCGATTGTGTGACGCCGAGAAGAAGGAAGCATCGGGATATTATATTTATTAACTGTATTGGTATTCTGGTATTATAAAGAAGTCAAGGGACATATTGCTGGTCATAGGCAAGCCACCACTCCTGAACTCCTGTATTAACCCATTTCTGTTTATCAACTGCTTTACATCTCGTTTACAAATTGCATGAAAACAGACATGGTTGGTTTCAAATAAAAAGACGTGAGTAACTTGGCTCCTGCAAGTTACGAATGAGTGTCCTTTGGACACCTACCTTTTTTACACCTACTTTTACCCTTTAGAACGAGGCTAAGATGATTAGTATCTTCCCTCTTGGAACCCCCGGAATTTCAACGATAAAACTATTTTGGGTTATACCCTACTGCAAAGTTTTCAAAATAAAACCCTTGGAAAGAGGCATCCTTTCCAAGTGGAAGTGTTACTAAAAGAAGATATGAGGTGGATGAAGAGAAAGTTAAGTAAGAGAAAGGAAGGGATGTTCTAAGACAATGTCCGGAACAATTTATCCGTGCAACCACATTACCCAGGACGTTGGGGCTTAGCTCGTAGTTTGTGGTCTTTAGCCGGGGCTGCTCTTACTCGCTAAAGGGGAGGAATCCCCTGAAATCTGGGCTACCTATAGGGTATGACACTGGTGCAACAATTGGGTCTCTCACGGACGGTATGCTTTTAGGTAGTACGGATGGAAGATTGTCACTATTGCTATCTGCCAGACTTCGGTCTGGAGATTGGGGTCAGTACGGAAGGAAGGACCAGGTTCGAGGTACCCCATACTCATACCGGAGAGATAAACCCAAAAGGAAAAGCCGCCGTTGCTAGGGATCGACAAATGAAAGGTTCAAGTTTGATTATCCGAGCCCATGTCTACCGTGTGTAGTAGGCCGTGGTTTTATCCCGGAGGATGTATTGATTCTTGTGGGTAAAGTGCACAAACTCTGCAGAGTCTAATCTATTCGAATAGCCATGTCCATGGTCAAGGACGTTTGGAATGGCAAGTGCTAGGAGGACCCTTCGGTTAAGTTATGATGAAATAAAGGATGTGACTTGCCAATGTAGGTCTTTCAAAAACAACTATAGTATAGAGCTTTCTCGTCACAACCAATAATATGCATTATCCTTGTTACCTTGTCTCAGTGGTCTTGCGAGGTCATTCAAAGTACTCACCGGCATTGTCTCTGGCTATTTACTTTGCCATATTGCAGATGTTAAGAAGGAACGAAGGAGTCGACGTCTATGCGAGCTAGGCCATCTTCCCAGTCAGTTGCCTATAGGTTAAGGCACGGGCTCTACGCTGAAGACTTCTGCTACTTATGTTGTAATCGCCATAAAGGCCTCTTTGTAAGTTGTTGTACTCGTTAATAAAGCATGATGTAATGATACTTGTCGGTTATGCTCATAGCTCACTGATCATGGGAACGTGAATTGTATGCATAACAGGTATTCTCGGACCGTAAATCCGGGGTGCCACAGAATGTGTTATCCTATGACCTTTTGATAGTGACTATGGATAAAATCGTCATAGAGTTATGATGATTTTCCACGAGATAGTCACAAACCATTTGGGAGAGGAAAAACCCTGAATAATTAAGACGATTTGGCTCGAAAATGGCATAGTTTTAATGTGAAATCTTCATAACCTAGTACATAGGACGAGATATAAAAGAGGGAAATACCAACTGTTGGATACGAAGATAATGGACGGATGAGATAGTGATCTGTGGGAACTTGGCGTGGATCGATGACCTGGCATCCCATTCATCGCGGACCAACCCAGGGAATATTCCCATCTCGCTCTCATGGTCACGCTAAGGGCATCTCCACCGGGCCGACCCATACGGTCACCCCAAACGGTTCGTTTCTGTCCGTTTGGGTCATTACCCGGTCAATTTGTTGTCGTGGTCCGGCCTGTCCGGCCGACCACGCACAGCGGCCCGACCTATTTGTGCGTATCCCTCCCGTTGTCACCGGTTGACACTCTTGCGATGGGATGTTAATGGCGACACGACATCGGCTGTCAATATCGGCGGCTTCCCGCGCGACCTGGTGGCACTGCATCAACGTGCAGTGCTTCGTCGGGAAACCCCAAGAGCAAGGTGTGATGCAGCTCAACAGCAAGTTTTCCCTTAGTAAGAAACTGAGGTTATCGAACCAGTAGGAGGAAGGAAACTTCACACAAGTGTTGCAATGTCAACACCCGGATTTTTAATCCCAGATGCCTGTTATGCCATACATCGCAATCCCAGGATTACCATTTTTGCGAGACATAACAGATCATCAGAAAAGAGGGAAATTTCTAAGGTTCAGGGACTTTGAAAAGTTTTTGAAGTTTGACTCAGATTTTTCTAGCAACTTTATTTTCATTCATTCATTCATAGTACATGATACAACACACACCACAAAACAAGAAAAGCAGATGGTTTTAAGAACCATTCTGGAAACTACGATACAGTGGGACCGAATACTACTCACTACGCTAGTGCTCAAGTGCTACTACTCCTCGGAGTCGGTGTAGTCGTCATCCTCATCGTCATCGATGAAAGCAAAATCCTCCTCATCGGTGAATAAATCCATAGCCTGATCCTCTAGAAAATCATCATCATCGCTGAGATAGGAGTAGGGGTCTCCACGAAGATCCTCTCCTACATTCTCCCTTTCTTCCAGCTGCATGTCTCTCTCGTGGATGGTCTCCTCCAAAGACGAGATACGGTGGCGAAGACGAGCAATGATGCGCTCCTTCTTGTCCAGCTGATGGCGGCGATACTTGTTATCCTTTGCTAGCATGGCGATGGTCTGATCCTTCGTCTTGATGATGGCGGACTTGTGGTTGGAGTAGTCACGGCAATTGTCCAACTCCTGTTGACGATCGTACATCATGAAGCTAAGATGGTCCAATTGGGTCTTTAGCTCGGGTTTATATGGGGCTTCCAGTGGATGTCCCATAGCATCACGCTGTGGACAAAACTCAAAGCGGGTACCCTTGATCTGGTTGATACTCTACCCACATAGACAGGCAAGAGCTTCCTGCATGGCCCTGGCAAGTCCATCGAGCCAGTTGTTCTCTCTTAAGGTAAACTGAATCCCCTCTGTAGTGGGAGGTTCAATCTTTCCTCGGATACTTGCAACAATTAGCCACTGCATATCTTCTCCTCCTTGATCATTGAGCTGAGCTCCGAAGAACTCGGGGTCCGGACGCTCCAGAAGTTCCAAAAGCTGGTCCAAATCCCGCACAAAGATAAGGTCTCCTCCATTCCCCAACTGATAAAACTTGCTGTACTTTACGTCCATCTATAAGAATATAGGATGAGTAAGTTAGTAGAGTGATCAAGTGTGTCAAATTTTATGTATTTTGCAAGAGTTTTTGAGGAACATGATTTTTTATGAAAGAATCAAGGGGATAAGAATGGGAATAAGTTTTTGTAAATATTTGTTTCCTTTGGTTTTGAAGCTAAGTTTTTGATTCAAACGTCCAGTCTAACTAGGGTCTCATATGGTCAGGATGGCTCTGATACCAACTTGTCAACACCCGGATTTTAAATCCCAGGTGCCTGTTATGCCATACATCGCAATCCCAGGATTACCATTTTTGCGACACATAACAGATTTGGATACCACAGTACATCATCCATTACAAACCATACATAAGGTCTTACACAAATAAGGATCTCATGATCCAGTTCTTAATACAATTCAAGCAGCGGAATACGTAATAATAACGGTAGCATAGGCGAAGCTCCATCTTCAGGGTCACATGCAATGCTGACGATGGGAGATAATCCTAGTTGTCGTAACCTTCCTGGGGTCCATCCTCTTGGTACTCCTCTTCATAGTCTGGCCACGGGAATAGCCAGGGACAAAGCCATGAGTACTCTTTAAGTACTCGCAAACTAATACTAACAAGTGAAGGGGGGGTTGTAATAGGACACTAGGCTCTAGGGTTGTTTTGCAAAAAGCCAGATTTACCTCTACTAAGTTCAGAATCAGGAGAAAGCTAGTCAAATTTTATAACACCTAAGTGGGAACTGGTATCTCATGTCACAACTCTGTTGTGGTCAAGTCAAGTTCTCGATTCATTTCGCAAGTCATTTTGGAAAACATCTGACGGGGGAACAGTATGGCCACTCCAACTGTCCATAACCACGGACGCGGCTATTCGAATAGTTTGACACTCTGCCAGGAAAAAATCCTGAATTCACCACAACATTCGATACATCCGCCAGGAAAAAATCCTGAATTCACCATACTCAGTATGCGGATAATCAATCCTAACCTTTCAATTACACGCCCTAGTATAAGCACCTCTCCTGTGAGTTTGGCCTCCCAACCATGACCAACTGTCATCTTGGGTACTGCACAGGTGGACAATCTTCACAAGGTAGCCTCAGCTCAGACCTTGGCCATGAGGGAACCAATACTAAGGTATATAAGTTTCCAGTCAAGCCCTACCCAATTCTCGGGTATTGTGGTTGTACGGTAAAATTGGAATGGTATCGCATCCAGACAACCATCAGTTTTATAAAGGGCTAAGGCTCATGCCTCAACATTTTCATCACCAAAATCATCTGGTGTTCGGAAACACATGTTTTAGTAAGGCTTGCAAGTATTGGCTTTCTAAAGTAGAGTATCTTGCAAGTGTTAGCTTGCCTTTTGCAGAGCAGTGGTTGAAGTTCTCCTCGGCTTCTTCTTCGTAGTATCCTCCTTCCTCCTCGTATCCTTGGTCGGTACTAGCGTCTATGAATAAATACGAGGTACACAATCACCAAACAATACTTAACTACTTTCAATCATCACACAAAGGGTCCTATAGATGATCTAGCATCATCACTAACATTACAAGATTAAAGCTTGGTTTAATTTCTTTTATTTTTAGAAAAGTAATTTCTACTTATTGAAAACTACTTAAGATTTAATATTCTCCAAACCAAACATGGGATCATGTTGACACATGTCATCACCACATATTTCAGTACATGGGAATGTGATTTAAAGTGGTGTCACAATTTAATAAGGTTTAACCTTTTATTTAAATTAAATAGAGTGATTAGAAATGTCTATGTGGCATTCTTTTATTACTTGAACATTATTTATGTAAGTAAACCCATATGTTTTTATATATTCTGAAAGGTATGATCAAATGTGATTTTTGAGAGTTGGAATCAACTCAAAAGCTATTATGGTTTAAATTTTAAAAATGTTTGAATGCAGAAAAGCTTCTGCCTTGTTATTTTTACCAAGGTTGATCTACAGATCCAAATGATTTGAATCCAAATGGCTTGGATTCATCATTTCCATACCTTTCTAACAAAATTGGTTTCATTCAATTTGGTTCATTGAATCGAGCTGGGTTGATTTTTGAAACTAGGTATAGAACTGTGTTTGAATGAAAATGGAAAAATCCAAATTCAAACGAGTGGGCTGCACGGGAACTGTTAACGGGTCGGCCCAGTGTCACTCTGTAACATCCCAAAAATCATAGTTTCAAAACTCATTCAAATTATCTTTGCATCATTCATCCATTTAGGGTTTTTCTCAAAAATCATTTAGAGACAGAAGTTGAGCTATGATTTCATGTGGGCAATTTATCCCAAATGGCCATCACCCTTTGAAATTTGAATGTTTAGGTACTTGTTTGCTAGCCTCCATTGATGGAAAGATTAGGTGAATTTTTTTAACCCAAGATTACAAATTTAGAAATAGTTTCAAAATCCTTTTTCAAATATTTGCAAACTAGAGCAAATCTCTGTTTACTTTGAAACCCAAGCTTGACCAAGCCTTGCAAGGTAACCACTTAGTTAAAATGACTGTTTTTAACCCACAAAACCCTGCAAAAATTCCCAAAGCAGTTTGGATTCAAAAGGATTTGAATTCATATCAAAATTCATACCAGAAAATGAATTTAGAAAAAGAAAAGGACTCCTCAATGGAAAAAGGCCGCGCGACCAGAATCTGGCCCAGCAGCAAATCGAGCCCAGCAAGCCCACCCGGGATCTTCTTATTCTTCTCTCACGCGCGAGCGCACGCGCTGAGCCGCTGACAAGCAGACCCCACCTACACTCCGCGCACCTCGCTAACAAGCGGGCCTTCTCCACTTCAGCGTCGTCTCCACCCGCACGACCCGTTCATCCCCAAATCAACGCGGGCGTTTCTGTGTTTAATTCGCGGCGTCAATTCTATTTATTGGCCACGTAATTCTCGCTCGTGACCAGGCTATAAGAACCCCCTCTGTTCCCTCTCTCTTTCTCCCTCAAACCCCGAACCCAGAGCGCCACCAGGCTGCGAGCATTACCCTCTGTAACCCCGCCGTCTCCGGCGACTGCGCCGGCAAATTCCGGTGAGTTCTGAGCCTCCCTCTGCCTCTCGTTCTTGCAAACTAGTTCAGTGAGCCTCTGCGCTTCTTTTAACACATTTCGTTTATCCTCGCATGAACCGTAGCTCCGGCAGCATCGTCGACTGGCCGCCACCGTCTTCTGTACGAACTCCGGCGAGCTCTAGTGGTAAGCCCCGACCGCCCCGCGTCTTCTAGTTCAGGCACACGACTCTGCCTTGACTCTGTGAATCTAACCGTGTCCTTGTCTTGCCTTGGGGTGGTTCACAGCAACGTCCACGACGACCACCCGACACACCGACGCCGTCCTCCACTCCGGCGAGCAATCGCAACCGTGCCCGAGCGCCCCTTGACCAACCGCGAGTACGACGAGCTTCGCCGTGACCCCCTGAGCCCGGTGAGCTACTCCTCGTTCTCACTTACCCCCTGTAGTGCCGCCTCCGTCGTCGACCGACAGTTCCGCCGCCGGTAGCCACCGCTCCGCCGCCAGTTCTTGGTCAGGGCAATAGCAGCCGTTAGATCTGTATCGTAGCGGTAGGATAGATCCACTTAACCCCGAAGCGGTACGAGATCTGAGCCGCCAGATTTCATTTAGATCCTACGGCTGTGGAGCTCGATCCAGTGCGAAACGGTATGGGCGAATAAGATCATGACGCGTGGCTAGGTTAGATCTGAAAATAGATTTAAAACCAGAAATTTGATCCAAATTCAAATGCTCATAACTTTTGATTGCCACGTTAGATTTTTGCAAACTTTATACCGTTGGATTCAGTGAAACAAGACCTTTCTGAATATCCAATTTATTTAACATATAGTAACAGTTAAAATGATTTTATTTGTAGAACAAGTTTAAGGCTATTTTTAGATATAGATTTATTTTGGTAAATTATATTGGGGCCAAATAAGTTAGTTGGCAAACTTGTGACTTGTTAAGTTTCTGTAGACATGAGCATACTTGGTAGAATTTTCAAAAATCACCACTTAGTAAATTCTTGCATGCATGCATTCACATTATTTTGGTTGTATATAATTGTGTGTAATTGTATGCTTTAATTTCTTGTGTAGATTTTGCTAGTGATTGTGATTGTGAAGAGTGCTACTCTCCCCACTACCAAGGCAAGTGATATTTTCATGAATATTTCTATCCTATGTTTTGTACTAGCATTAGATATTTTGCTAAAAGTATTGCATGATATTTTGCCTAGTGCTAAGATGGGAAATCCTAAGTAGAGTGGAATAGTAGAATTGCTAGGGAATTCTCCTAAGTTAAGTTATCATAATCTGCTTAGTCTAGCTACTTAGCAAACAAGGGTGGTGAACATCTATATGGTTTATGATAAAAATATTCTAAGTCAAGAGACTTATGTTTTCTTAATAAAACAACTAAGTCAAATGAACCTCCTGGGTGGAATGGAAAGTATGGGTTATGTTGAGTGGTTACACAAGGCCATGGACTTGGGTTGTGTATCTCACTTGTGGTAAGCCACCCAGGCACAAAGGGATTTGGAGGTCAAGTGTTGAGAAAGCTTACAGTGCAACCACTTGGCAATATGGGCTCTACCTTGATCATATAGGTTGCTAGAACTTAGTCATTTGGACAGATGGTGGTAGATGGGATGATAGAATGGAACGCGTCCATTTGACTAAGGAAAGGCTTCTGAAAGGTCCTGTCTTGGGAAACCAAGTCTGGTGGGGAAAGTGCACAACCTCTGCAGATGGAAAACCTAAGTACTTAGCCTAGTCCAAGGAAATGGAAACTTTTGAGCATCAAGACATGGAAGCTACAAGAATCTCATCACTCCAACTTCTAAGTAAAATTTGTGGGTGAACAAGGGTGAAGGACCTCAATATCTATTGGTGGTTCCTTGGGAATATTTTTGACAAAGAAGAACCTAGTGATTTCAACTAATAGGAAAAACCTATTTTCAAGCAAAGCAAGCCAAGCTACACTTAGCCAAAATGCATATAGTAATATAGTCCACTTAAAATATAATAAGGTATCACTTGCCAATACTATTCCAAAGTATTGACCCACTGTGGCTGTAACTTGTGATGTTGCAGGTTACTCTGATGATGAATAGGAGTCATGAGTCTACACTCAACATGCTTGCCTGTGGCACATGAAGATGAAGACTTATGTTTATTTACTTATTCCTTAAACTCTTGTATTAGGCCTATGGCCCTGAGTTGTAAAAGACTATGTTTAATCTATGGAATGAATGTAATAAACGACCTTCGTATCTGTGTACTTCATCTTAAACTGTGGATGCTAGCATTGATCCAGGGACTAGCATTGCAATCACAGGGATCCTTTCCTTTATAAAGGAGGGGTCTAACAGATGGTATCAGAGCACTGTGTTGCCTGTAGGATTATGACCCTAGGATTGGAAAACCACTAAGGAAAAAGTTTTTCAACTACTTCTACACTTGTCTATTCTTCTCGTAAAACTTTTCTAATCTCTTTCAACTTCCTTTGTAGATGAACTCCATCAACGAAGCCGTGAAGAAGGGACCACTCATGACCATGACCTTGGAGTGTGAAACTGAGTTTCCCAATATTCTCAAGGACCTCATGGAGGCAATGGATGCACATGGTGAAGCCGTGTACAAGGGCTTTCCAGTGATGGATGAAGGAGTGGAGTATTGGTGGGTGCAACTTCACTTGTACAAAAACAAGGAAGACAACCACAAAGGAAGGGGATTCTGCATGTACACCAACACTACAATGCACACCACATTCTTTGAGTCAGCTAGGGATGCAGCTTGGAGGACTATCAAAGAACTAAGTGCTAGAGTCAAGTGCAGAATGCTCAACCTCCAAAAGGACTTAGAGAAAGAGAAGGAGCTTACACAAGAGTTGGAAGACACCAACCAAGAGATAAGGGGAGATGTTATAGATTTAGTGATAGAGTCAAGAGAGCAAGATTGGTGGATTGCCTCTAGGAACATTGTGTTTACTAATAGATCCCGTGAGATTGGATTGTAAGAACACTTCATTAGTTGGACCACCACTTATCACCTTATTTCCAAAATATATTTTAAATAAGTATGGACCTTGAATGATGTAATGGACTTATGTATGCATGACTTGTGTGACAATTATGTTTCATGTATATGTATGAATGTTTGTCTTGAATTACCTTGAATTGAGTTGTTCTAACTTTTTCAATCTTATAAATAGATGCCTATTGCCATCAGCACTGTTGAGGAGTTTCGGGTTACTTGTTTTGGTCCCCGTATCATTGAGCTTACCACTCTGCTTGATCTCCCTCTTCCTACCATCACGGTGTACCCACTCACCAAGTTCGAGAGGAAGGACCTCTGGGGCTTCAAGGTGAACCAGCCCGGACGCCAGACTGAGCCCACCACGGAGGCCATCGTCTTCAAGCTGATGCACGACGACAGGGAGAGAGGCATGGAGGTAGTCATGCAGGACCTTATAGGACGACTGTTAGGCCGTCACTCCCGACAGGTTAGGGGCACTCACTTCCATGTCTTCGGAAGGCGTGATGTTGATGGAGATTCCATCGACTTTGAGGACGACTCGAGGGACACGGCGGAGCCGATACGTCTTTATCTTTAGGACTTAGAGACTCTTCTCAGGCACGTAGATACGGACAGGACGAACGTCATGCTAGGTAATGACGAGCTTCAGGTGCAGCTTCGCGAGAAGGACAAGCTTTTTGCGCAGCAGGATGAGATGATCAAGGAAATGGAGACAAAGTTCGAGGCCCGGGACCGCAAGTTCAAGAGTCAGGAGAAACGCGTCCAGGATAGGAACAAGAAAATCCGGGACATGACCGAGGAACTGAAGTCCAAGGACTTCGAGCTTGAGCAGCAGCAGATGGTTATTGAGAGGCTTCGCTCCCAGAAGAGGGCTCTCAAGGCCAAGGTCGATTCCTTGACCACTATGATTGAGGAGAACAAGACCGCGATGGAGAACGCAGGTCTTACCTTCGTTGAGGAGGAGATTGACGCTGATGAGTAGACTTGACTACTCGTTTACCTTTCATATTCATACTTGTTATTGTGAACTTATTATTGGACCATCCGACATGTGGATGGCTTGCCACTTGTGTGTTTTACTTCATGAGCTTATTATGTGGTTGTTGAACCTTTATTCTTATGTTGCTTGTTATGTGTTTGCTTATGATGTATTGTGCATGAAACATCTATGGGTATCTCATTCTTATCTATTTGAACAAACCACAGATGCCTCCCCGTCGCGCAAACCCCAACCCCAACAACATCACCCCGGAAATGCAACAAATGATGAATGCGCAAACACAGCTTATGTAAATGATGACAACATTCATCCAGAACCAGAATAACAACAACAACCCCAACAACAACAACAACAACAACAACAATAATAACAACAACAACAACAACAACAACAACAACCCTCCGGGTTTTGATATGCTCACCAGATTTCTGCGTCTGAGGCCAGCAAAGTTTTCGGGAACAACTGATCCCATGGTAGCCAATGACTGGTTACGTTCTGTGAACAAAGACTTAGTGACCGTGGGCTGCACGGATGCGGAAAAATTCAGGTTCACAGCACATCTGTTGGAAGGACCAGCCGCCACGTGGTGGGACAACTTCCAAATCACCACTCCTATTGATGAGGTGACTTGGGCTATCTTTGAGGATGGTTTTCGCACGGCTCATATCTAATCAGGAATAATGAGTCTGAAAAAGAAGGATTCCACAACCTGAAACAGCGCCACCGCAGCGTGGCAGAATATATAGAAGAGTTCAACAATCTGGCGCGCTATGCACCGGATGAGGTTGACACAGATGCCAAAAGAAAGGAAAAATTTCTGGAAGGCTTAAATGATGAGCTGAATCTGCAGTTGTCTGTGGCATATGTTCCAACTTATCAGTCTTTGTGTGACAAGGCTGCTATTTTGGAAAGTAAAATGAAGCAAGTCGAGAGTAGAAAGAGGAAACACTCCGACAAACACAGCTCGGGATCGTCTCATAAACGATCTCACTATGATGACAGTGGCAACTCAGGATCCCATAAACATGGGAAATTCAACAAGCACAACCACAACCGTCATGACAACAAGCATCATCGCAGCCATGACAAGGACAAGTACAAAAACCACAAGGGTGGACATAAGAGCCACTATGGTGGAAATGGTAGTGGAAGTGGAGGCCAACCTCCTAAAAAGGACATCAGTCAGGTTGAGTGCTTCAAATGCAAAAAGTTGGGGCATTATGCTAATGAGTGCCCTGAGAAGAAAGTTGAAGGACCTAACAAGCCAAATCCTTTTCAGAAAGGACAGGTTAACCACATCAATGTGGAGGAGGTCTATGAAGAGCCTGATGCCGTGGCTGGTAAGTTCAGACTCAATTCAATTTCGGCATTTGTACTCTTTGATACCGGTGCATCTCATTCATTCATATCAAAAACATTTGTTGAAAGAAATGAACTACCGGTAGAAACCATTGGGTGTCCTATAAGAGTAAGTTCTCCAGGGGGAGAAATGATAGTAAACTCAGGATGTCATGACTTAGTCATAGAGTTTGGAAAATATAAGTTTCCAGTGAACCTAATAATTCTGGATTCCCAAGGACTGGATGTGATTTTGGGAATGGATTGGATGGCTAAGTATGAAGGAGTATTAGATTGTGCCAACCGTTCAGTTACACTCACGACCCCCGAAGGAAAAAGAATAAAATTCAAGTCAAACTTTGAATCCAAAGGAAGTAAGCTGAATTCTCTTAAGGGGGTTAGCATGGACAGTGTGCCAATAGTATGTGAATATCCGGATGTGTTTCCGGAAGAGCTACCATGAATGCCACCGGATAGAGATGTGGAGTTTCTGATAGATTTGGTGCCAGGATCAGGACCAATAGCTAAGAGACCGTACAAAATGTCAGTTGATGAATTGAAAGAGCTCAAGAAAAAGCTAGGAGAACAGTTACAGAAAGGGTTTATTCAACCAAGTTCCTCATCTTGGGGAGCCCCAGTATTATTCGTGGAAAAGAAGGATAGAACACAAAGATTATGTATTGACTACCGTTCTCTCAACGAGGTTACCATCAAGAACAAATATCCTTTGCCAAGAATCAACGACTTATTTGATTAGCTAGAAGGAGCATGTGTATTCTCGAAGATTGATCTCCGGTCAGGTTATTTTCAACTCAAGATAAGAGAACAAGACATACCAAAAACAGCATTCACCACAAGGTTCGGATTGTATGAGTATACTGTGATGCCCTTTGGTTTAACCAACGCTCCGGCATACTTCATGAATATGATGAACAAGGTGTTCATGGAATTTCTTGACAAGTTCGTTGTCGTTTTCATCGATGATATCTTAGTCTACTCCAAGAGCAAAGAAGAACATGAAAGACACTTACGCTTAATACTTGAGAAACTGAGGGAACATAAACTGTATGCCAAATTCAGTAAGTGTGAGTTCTGGTTAGAGAAAGTTGGTTTTCTTGGTCATGTGATGACGAAGGATGGTGTGGCAGTTGATCCTGCTAAGGTTTCAGCTGTGACAGAATGGGAATCACCTAAGAATGTAAAAGAAGTTCGTAGTTTCCTTGGCTTAGCAGGTTACTACAGAAGGTTCATTGAGAATTTCTCGAAGGTTGCTAAGCCAATGACAGAATTGCTAAAGAAGGACAAGAAATTTGCTTGGACTGAAGGTTGCGAAGTCAGTTTCCAAGAGTTGAAGAAGAGACTTGTGACAGCGCCAGTTCTATGTCTACCAGATTTGGAAAAGGATTTCCAAGTATATTGTGATGCGTCTCATCAAGGTTTGGGTGTCGTACTTATGCAAGATGGTAAAGTCGTAGCCTATGCTTCGAGACAACTCAAAACTCATGAAGTAAACTATCCTACTCATGATTTGGAGTTAGCCTCTGTCGTCCATGAACTCAAAACATGGAGACATTACCTTTTGGGTAAGCGGTGTGAAGTGTTCACCGATCATAAGAGCTTGAAGTACATTTTCACCCAGAAAGAAATCAACATGAGACAAAGAAGATGGCTAGAACTTATAAAGGATTACGACTTAAGTTTGCAATACCACCCCGGTAAAGCGAATGTAGTAGCCGATGCTCTAAGTCGGAAGACGTTTGTAAATGGCCTTACAAAAGGGGAATTGCCAGATGACTTGTGTAAGCAATTCAAAGAACTCAGATTGGAGATTGTACCAGAAGGACATCTCATGTCCTTAGATGTTCAACCCACTCTATTGGACAAAATCCGAGAAGTTCAGAAGACTGATGAGGAAATTGAAAAGATTAAGGAAAATATTAGTCTAGGGAAGGCTAAGAGTTTCCATGTTGACGAACAGGGCACTTTATGGCACGGGAAACGTATATGTGTACCACAAGACCCAGAATTGCGGAAACTGATCTTACAGGAAGGTCACAACTCTCCGTATTCTATTCACCCAGGAAATACCAAGATGTACATGGACATGAAGGAAAGGTTTTTGTGGAACAATCTCAAAAGGGACATCGCCGAACATATTGCTTTGTGTGATGTGTGTAGCAGAGTCAAAGCGGAGCACCAGAAACCAGCGGGTTTGCTTCAACCACTGCCTATTCCTGAATGGAAGTGGGAAAATATTGGTATGGATTTCATTACCGGATTACCAAGGACCAGGTCAGGGTATGATTCCATATGGGTAGTAGTGGATCGCCTAACTAAAGTGGCTCATTTTATACCCGTGAAGACAACATATACAAGTGCCAAGCTAGCTAAAATTTACATGAGCAGGATTGTATGCCTTCACGGTGTGCCAAAGAGTATTGTGTCAGATAGAGGAACCCAGTTCACATCTCACTTTTGGAGACAGCTTCATGAATCCTTAGGAACGAGATTGGAATTTAGCACTGCTTTTCATCCTCAAACGGATGGACAAACAGAAAGGACCAACCAAATTCTTGAAGACATGTTGAGAGCCTGTGCTTTAGATTATGGAGAAAGTTGGGATGAAAGTTTGCCTTACGCAGAGTTCTCTTACAATAACAGTCATCAATCTAGTATTGGAATGGCACCGTTTGAGTTACTCTACGGAAGGAAGTGTACCACCCCATTGTTATGGAATGGTGTGGGAGAAAGGAGCTTATTTGGACCGGATCTTATCAAAGACGCCGAAGAGAAAGTCAAATTGGTTAAAGATAGGTTGAAGGTAGCTCAATCCCGACAGAAAAGCTATGCGGATTCTAAGCGTAGAGAAGTCACCTATGAAGTAGGGGATAGAGCTTATCTTAGAGTATCGCCACTACGTGGAGTGAAAAGATTTGGAGTCAAAGGAAAGTTGGCACCAAGATATGTTGGGCCATTCAAGATTCTAAGTCGCAAAGGAGAAGTTGCATATGAAATTGAATTGCCAGAATCTCTGTCAGCAGTCCATAACGTATTTCATGTGAGTCAGCTTAAGAAATGTCACCCAGAAATGGAAGAGTCTTCTTTGAAGGATACCATACCTTTGGAAGAAGTTCAGCTAGAAAGTGATCTCACTTATGAGCAAAAGCCTGTCAAGATTCTAGAGACCGCAGAAAGAGATACCAGGACCAAGACTATCAAGTTTTGTAAAGTGCAATGGAACCATCACTCCGAAGAGGAAGCAACATGGGAAAGAGAAGATGATCTTCGGAAAGACCACCCTCACCTATTTGCTAGCCAACCCGAATCTCGAGGGCGAGATTCATTTTAAGGGGGTTAGATTTGTAACATCCCAAAAATCATAGTTTCAAAACTCATTCAAATCATCTTTGCATCATTCATCCATTTAGGGTTTTTCTCAAAAATCATTTAGAGACAGAAGTTGAGCTATGATTTCATGTGGGCAATTTATCCCAAATGGCCATCACCCTTTCAAATTTGAATGTTTAGGTACTTGTTTGCTTGCCTCCATTGATGGAAAGATTAGGTGAATTTTTTTAACCCAAGATTCCAAATTTAGAAATAGTTTCAAAATCCTTTTTCAAATATTTGCAAACTAGAGCAAATCTCAGTTTACTTTGAAACCCAAGCTTGACCAAGCCTTGCAAGGTAACCACTTAGTTAAAATGACTGTTTTTGAACCCACAAAACCCTGCAAAAATTCCCAAAGCAGTTTGTATTCAAAAGGATTTGAATTCATATCAAAATTCATACCAGAAAATGAATTTAGAAAAAGAAAAGGACTCCTCAATGGAAAAAGGCCGCGCGACCAGAATCTGGCCCAGCAGCAAATCGAACCCAGCAAGCCCACCCGGGATCTTCTTATTCTTCTCTCACGCGCGAGCGCACGCGCTGAGCCGCTGACAAGCAGACCCCACCTACACTCTGCGCACCTCGCTGACAAGCGGGCCTTCTCCACGTCAGCGTCGTCTCCACCCGCACGACCCGTTCATCCCCAAATCAACGTGGGCGTTTCTTTGTTTAATTCGCGGCGTCAATTCGATTTATTGGCCGCATAATTCTCGCTCGTGACCAGGCTATAAGAACCCCCTCTGTTCCCTCTCTCTTCTCCCTCAAACCCCGAACCCAGAGCGCCACCAGGCTGCGAGCATTACCCTCTGTAACCCCGCCGTCTCCGGCGACTGCGCCGGCAAATTCCGATGAGTTCTGAGCCTCCCTCTGCCTCTCGTTCTTGCAAACTAGTTCAGTGAGCCTCTGCGCTTCTTTTAACACATTTCGTTTATCCTCGCATGAACCGTAGCTCCGGCAGCATCGTCGACTGGACGCCACCGTCTTCTGTACGAACTCCGGCGAGCTCTAGTGGTAAGCCCCGACCGCCCCGCGTCTTCTAGTTCAGGCACACGACTCTGCCTTGACTCTGTGAATCTAACCGTGTCCTCGTCTTGCCTTGGGGTGGTTCACAGCGACGTCCACGACGACCACCCGACACACCGACGCCGTCCTCCACTCCGGCGAGCAATCGCAACCGTGCCCGAGCGCCCCTTGACCAACCGCGAGTACGACGAGCTTCGCCGTGACCCCCTGAGCCCGGTGAGCTACTCCTCGTTCTCACTTACCCCCTGTAGTGCCGCCTCCGTCGTCGACCGACAGTTCCGCCGCCGGTAGCCACCGCTCCGCCGCCAGTTCTTGGTCAGGACAATAGCAGCCGTTAGATCTGTATCGTAGCGCTAGGATAGATCCACTTAACCCCAAAGCGGTACGAGATCTGAGCCGCCAGATTTCATTTAGATCCTACGGCTGTGGAGCTCGATCCAGTGCGAAACGGTATGGGCGAATAAGATCATGACGCGTGGCTAGGTTAGATCTGAAAATAGATTTAAAACCAGAAATTTGATCCAAATTCAAATGCTCATAACTTTTGATTGCCACGTTAGATTTTTGCAAACTTTATACCGTTGGATTCAGTGAAACAAGACCTTTCTGAATATCCAATTTATTTAACATATAGTAACAGCTAAAATGATTTTATTTGTAGAACAAGTTTAAGGCTATTTTTAGATATAGATTTATTTTGGTAAATTATATTGGGGCCAAATAAGTTAGTTGGCAAACTTGTGACTTGTTAAGTTTCTGTAGACATGAGCATACTTGGTAGAATTTTCAAAAATCACCACTTAGTAAATTCTTGCATGCATGCATTCACATTATTTTTGGTTGTATATAATTGTGTGTAATTGTATGCTTTAATTTCTTGTGTAGATTTTGCTAGTGATTGTGATTGTGAAGAGTTCTACTCTCCCCACTACCAAGGCAAGTGATATTTTCATGAATATTTCTATCCTATGTTTTGTACTAGCATTAGATATTTTGCTAAAAGTATTGCATGATATTTTGCCTAGTGCTAAGATGGGAAATCCTAAGT
The DNA here is from genome assembly GCA_910589765.1 of Avena atlantica. Classification (NCBI taxonomy): domain Eukaryota; kingdom Viridiplantae; phylum Streptophyta; class Magnoliopsida; order Poales; family Poaceae; genus Avena; species Avena atlantica. The sequence goes on from OU342735.1 coordinate 111,519,920, forward strand.
AGAGTGGAATAGTAGAATTGCTAGGGAATTCTCCTAAGTTAAGTTATCATAATCTGCTTAGTCTAGCTACTTAGCAAACAAGGGTGGTGAACATCTATATGGTTTATGATAAAAATATTCTAAGTCAAGAGACTTATGTTTTCTTAATAAAACAACTAAGTCAAATGAACCTCCTGGGTGGAATGGAAAGTATGGGTTATGTTGAGTGGTTACACAAGGCCATGGACTTGGGTTGTGTATCTCACTTGTGGTAAGCCACCCAGGCACAAAGGGATTTGGAGGCCAAGTGTTGAGAAAGCTTACAGTGCAACCACTTGGCAATATGGGCTCTGCCTTGATCTAGGGGGCTAGAACTTAGTCATTTGGACAGATGGTGGTAGATGGGATGATAGAATGGAACGCGTCCATTTGACTAAGGAAAGGCTTCTGAAAGGTCCTGTCTTGGGAAACCAAGTCTGGTGGGGAAAGTGCACAACCTCTGCAGATGGAAAACCTAAGTACTTAGCCTAGTCCAAGGAAATGGACACTTTTGAGCATCAAGACATGGAAGCTACAAGAATCTCATCACTCCAACTTCTAAGTAAAATTTTTGGGTGAACAAGGGTGAAGGACCTCAATATCTATTGGTGGTTCCTTGGGAATATTTTTGACAAAGAAGAACCTAGTGATTTCAACTAATAGGAAAAACCTATTTTCAAGCAAAGCAAGCCAAGCTACACTTAGCCAAAATGCATATAGTAATATAGTCCACTTAAAATATAATAAGGTATCACTTGCCAATACTATTCCAAAGTATTGACCCACTGTGGCTGTAACTTGTGATGTTGCAGGTTACTCTGATGATGAATAGGAGTCATGAGTCTACACTCAACATGCTTGCCTGTGGCACATGAAGATGAAGACTTATGTTTATTTACTTATTCCTTAAACTCTTGTATTAGGCCTATGGCCCTGAGTTGTAAAAGACTATGTTTAATATCTAGAATGAATGTAATAAACGACCTTTGTATCTGTGTACTTCATCTTAAACTATGGATGCTAGCATTGATCCAGGGACTAGCATTGCAATCACAGGGATCCTTTCCTTTATAAAGGAGGGGTCTAACACACTCCGCGGCGCGGGGCGCAACTGACAGGGCGGGTCTACTAGTTAGTGACTCTTTAAACGCGAAGCGGTACGGGGCGATGTGTTGCGTTCGATCTAGTTCTAATCCAACGGCTCTGGTTCATTGTCCACGTCGGGTAGCGCCAGCAAGACAGAACCCTAACGCGGCAGGTGGGGGTCGTCGGGGGCTCATCGGGGTTCAGGCGAGGGTCGGCGAGGCGGGCGAACGACGAAGTCGACGACGGTGATCATCCTGGTACCGGCAGCTTCTCCTGGGGTGGACGAAATCGACGGCGCCCTTCTTCTCTAGAGGCGGCCTGCTCCGGCGCAATTCCGGCGATGCGCTGCTCGCCTTGCTCCGCGAACGTGGTGGAACGATCAGTGAGGAGAGGGGAGTAGAATGGTGTGAAGAGTTTGAGCGGGAGAGGCCTCTATTTATAGTGGCGAGAGGGGAACCGACGGGCGCAAGGTGAGCTCGTCGTGGTCGATGGCACGGAGGGCTATCGGTGTGGGCGACGGTAGGGGGCGGTGCTGTGCTCCCTGGCGAAGCTCAATGGTGTGGTGGCGAGTCGTGGGACGGTGCGGATTGGTCGAAATGCGGCGGTGCTCTGCGCGTGCCTAACGGAAGTTTTTATGGCGCATAGCATGCGTGGTCCGCGCGGCGGCGAACGGGCGTGTCTGCGGGGTTGCTGGGTCGGTGGTGATCACGTATGCACGCGGCGAGGGCGGCGCGCGGTCTGTGGGTGTTTTTCGAGCGTGGCGCACGGGGCACTCTCTCGACATGGTTGAAGAGAGGGTTGGCAAGGTCTGTGCGTGTGGTCCAGGGGCTGGCATTGTTCGCGGCTGGGACAGGTTGTGGCGGTGGGGTGTTAGCTTGCTCCCAGACATGTTGGCTAGGCTTGGTGCTTCTCCTAGCTCGCTGTCGACATGTGGGTGGCAAGGGTTCACTCGGCCTGCTCACCATTGATGACAATGGCCAGCTTACAGTGGTGCTAGATATTAGTTTAGGTTGTTAGATGATCTACTACAGCTAGTGGTGTCCAGAGAGGGGATAAGTTAGGCCAGAATCACTGCACACAATAGTGTTTTGATTTTGTTTGATTTGCATCTGCAAGGTGTTTGATGAAATGGCCGCATGAATTCAAGTTTTGAATTTTGAAAAGATTTTTGGTGGGTGTGCTAGGCAGGTGCTGGTGAGTCTGTAGATGCTTGGGTTTTGAAAGTTGAGCTTGTTTGAGTGGTTTTTGAAAAAGTGGGATCTTCCCATATGATATAGATTCAATTTTGAACTGCCATTTAAACTATGCATTTAAATGTTTCTGGATAATCACAAAGTGGTCCTTGATACCTTGTTATGAGTAATATCAAGGGGTGCAAAGATCCAAACAAGTTTCTGTTAAGTTCTGAAAGTTAGAGATAGCCAAAGTAGGCATGGGAGTTAAATTGGCCAAGTGACCATTCCCTTATTTTGTTTGTTTTGATTTATTTGTCTTTGGGAAAAGTGTGGGGATTGTTTAGATGATGTTTGTTTCACCTAAGAATCATTTCACAAGCAAAGAAACACATAATCATGGCAATTCAAAAGAATCCAAATTCTAATGCACACTCATATGAATGCTTTCATATTTTAATTAGTAAAGTTTTTGTTAACCCTAAATTTGATGATTAGAGTTTGATAATTCTAGTTTAATATTTTTGGGATGTTACATGCAAGCAACATGGAAACCTGCACAACACAAACTCAAGACTTTGCCCCAACTAATCAATGAGGTTTTCAAGCTCACTAGTTTGCTGTAACAAAGGATTTAACGTATGGTGTAGAAGGTGATGATGGTTTGCAATAAGTAAACAAGTAACAATGGAAGATGTATGAATGGTTAAGATTGGACCGGGGTCCATAGTTCACTAGAGGTGCTCTACTTAGATAAACAACATGGCATGAAGGGTAAACAAATTACAGAAGGGAATTGACAGGAACTGAGCAAGGCATAACAATGCAATACTAGACAAAAAGATCCTATGATATTCGATTGGGTAATACAACAATATACATAGTCGGCCATCCAACTACATCTATGACTAGAAGTCCACCGTCAGGTTATCATCCAAACCCCCTCCAGTATTAAGTTGCAAGCAACAGACAACTGTTTTAAGAAAAGTGTGTAAGGTAAACAATACACTTGTGCCATGAACAAGAGACCATTGTTTTCTCCCTAGTGGCAACAACACATCTACAACCAAAGAGATTTCTTTCACTTCCCTTGGAAACTAGAGGCATGAACCCACTATCGAGTATAAATACCCCCTCTTGGAGTCACTAGCAACTACTTGGCCAAGATAGCTACTAACAATGGAGATCATGCAAGATCACAATCAACACAAACATGATAGTATCAAAAAGACAAAACCATTAATCAATCTGACATAGTAATCTCAATATCCATCGGATACCCGCAAACACAACATGCATGATTACAAATAGATTAGATCTTGATCATGAACGGAGCTCACAAGGTCTATACATGAAAGCAGAAGGAGGAGATACAACCATCTAGCTACTACATTGACAAGTAGTCCAAGGTTGAACTACTCACGCTTCATACCGGAGAAGAAGGCCTCCGGGGTGATCTCCCCTCCGGCAGAGTGTCGGGAAGAACTTCAGATCCCCCCCGATCTAGGGACGTGTAACATCCTTAAAATCGTGTCTTCAAAGATTGCATATCATCCATGCATGCATAATAATTTAGGGATCTTTTTCAAAGTCATTTCAAAGAAACAGAAACTTTGGGTGCTATTATTTCATGTGGACAAGCTTTGATCCAATGTTACTCTCTAGTGAGAGAATAATTGTTTTAAAACCATTGTTGTGTGTTCATAGGATTGTTTGATGAGTTCCAAATATTGAACAAAATTTCCAAAAACAAAATATGGTTTTAAACCATTTATATATCTCCATTAAATCTTGTGCTAAGGCACTGTTTATTTTGAATTTTCAAAAGGAACCAAACAAGTCCAGCAAGGCAGCTTGGTTTTATGCCCAAAAATATGAAGGTTTCACTTTACAAAAGTCCAGAAAGATTTGGAAGTCAAATGCTTTTGAATTTATTTGAAAAGGATTCCTGAAAATTGTTTTAGAAAAAGAAAAAGAATTGGGAAACAGAACTGGGCCTGGCGCCACTTATTCAGCCCAACAGCCAAAGCAGCCCACCCGGGCCACTTCTCTCTCGGCTTTTCCCCACCCGCGCAGAACCTACCCCCAGCCACTGATCGATGGGCCCCATCCACGTCATCGTCATCTTCCCCAAATCCCGCGCAAGAACACGTCGTCGCTGCCGTTGCTGCCGTTGATAGCGCGACGTAATTGCCATTGATTTAGCAAGCGATTCCTGCCGATCCTCTTCCTACTTAAACCTCTCCGCACCGCAAGTCTTTCCCCTCACTCGACACACTCTCTCCGCCACCGGGCTGCCCAGAATTCAGTCTGTAAAGCCGGTGCTCGAGCAACTCCGGCGAGACATTGCGGTGAGCTCCGTCCACCCCACTCTGTCTCGTTCATGCTAGCATGATTCCCTTGCTCACGTGACTCATATCATGCCTTTGTTTTGTCTGCTCGTGACCTAGGTCGACGGATTCGACAACCACCGCAAGTGCCCGACACCTTTCTCATCTCAGTTGAGAAATCACGGTAATCTCCGAGCGCCCCTTGCCTTCTCCTCGATACTATCATGCTCGCCATGACCTTGCACACCTCCTGATGCATCTGGTTCGTGCTAGGGCGGTTCAAATCTTCGGCAACATCAACGTCTGCAAGCACCCGACGCCGCGCAAAACTCCGACGAGCCCAACGACCTCCACGGTGCGCCCCTGTCCCTCCCTCGACCACCTCGAGCACCACAGCAACCACGCGAACCCAGTAAGCATCCCCACTCCTCCCCACACGACCTAAATTGCCGGCAACGTCGCTGACAGAGCTTCGCCGCCGCGCCACCGTCGCCAGCGCCGCCAATCCTTGGTCGTTTGATCGTGAGCCGTTAGATCTAGATCTAACGCGTGAGATAGAATCACTTAACGAAGCAGTATGTTTTGATCTGGACCGTGCGCGGTCACTTTAATCCAACGGCTCTTATCGATCGATCCGTGCGAACCGGTACGGGCCAATCAGAACACGCCGCGTGGCTAGGGTTTAGATTTAAAAATAGAATTTAGATCTATTTGTGATTCAAACTTGTAAAATTCATAACTTTTGATCCCCATGTTCAAATTTTGCAAATTTTATATCATTGGAATCAGGAGAGAAAATCCTATCTTTTTATGCAATGTGTTTAATGTTTTTACTCTGTAAAAATGGTTATTTTTGCAGAATCATTTGTAGGCTTGTTTTGAATATGGAATTGATTTTAAAAATGTTTTAAAGATCAAATAAAGTTTATTTTGAGTATCTTGGACTTGTTTATGTTTTAGTACTGTTTTCTTGTCTTGTTGGGTGTAGAAAAATCATCACATGACATTTGCATGCATTCATATATTTTTGTTTGTATATTTTGTTATGTGATTTTGGTGCCATTATTTTATGTGTAGATTTTGGTGCAAATAGTGATTGTGGTTGTGAAGATTTTTTCTACTCCCCAAACTACCAAGGAAAGTGGTGCTTCATGTTTCTATCCCAATATTTTACCTATGCATTAGAGATATTTTGTATAGGTCTTGCATGATTATTTTGCTAAGTATCTATATGCTATGCTTGGCAAATCCTAGTAGTTGTAGCAATGTTAGATTTTCCTTTAAGTTAAGATACTTGCTATTGCCATGCTTAGCCTAGATAGTAGCAACCAAGGGTGGTTTAAATAATCATGCTATGAGTAATATTTCTAAGTCTTTGGACTAATGTTTTGCTTAATAAACAACTAAGTGAATGAAACACCTGGGTGGAATGGAAAGATTGGTTTGTGTTGAGTGGTTACACAAGGCCCATTTCTATGGTTTACCTTGTGTATCTCACTTGTGGAAAGCCACCCAGGAACAAAGGGATTTGAGATGCCAAATGTTAAGAAGCTTCTAGTGCAGCCACATGGCATTATGGGCTCTGCCTGGATCATATAGGTTGCAATAACTTAGCCATTTGGACAGTTGGTGGTAGTGGGATGATAGGTTTGGAGCGCGTCCATTTGGTCTAAGGGAAGGCTTCTGAAAGGTCCTGTCTTGGTGAAAATCAAGTCTTGTGGGGAAAGTGCACAACCTCTGCAGATGGAAGAATCTAAGTACTTAGCCATGTCCCTGGTATTGGACAACTTGAGCATCAAGGCATGGAAGCTATCAAGAATCTCCTCATCCCAATTTTCTAAGTTAAAACTTGTGGTTGAACAAGGGTGAAGGTTCACCAATTTCCATTGGTGATTCCTTGGGAAAGTTCTGTCAAAGAAAAACTTAGTGTTTTCAACTAATAGGTAAAATCTAATTTAATCAAAGAAAGCCTAAGCTACACTTAGCCAAATTCATATAGTATTTAGATGTTAGTATTCTAGTAAGGTATCACTTGCCAATACTATTCCAATGTATTGACCCACTGTGGCTGTAACTTGTGATGTTGCAGGTTATTCTGATGATGATTAGGGGTTATGAGTCTACACTCAACATGCTTGCCTGTGGCACATGAAGATGAAGACATATTTATCTTATTCTATATTTGAACTCTTGTATTAGGAATGTGGCCATGGAGTTTGTAAAAGACTATGTTTTTCTCTAGAACGATATGTAATAATGACCTTTGTTTCTGTGTACTTCATCTTAAACTGTGGATGCTAGCATTGATCCAGGGACTAGCATTGCAATCACAGGGATCCTTACCTTTATAAAGGGAGGGATCTTACAGATGGTATCAGAGCACTGTGTTATCTGTAGGATTATGACCCTAGGATTGGATTAGAAACCACTAAGGAAAATAAATTCAACAACTTCCACACTTGTCTTATTCTTCTCGTAAACTTTTCTAATCTTCTTTCTCATCTCTATTGATAGAAGGATGCTTTGATAGCCTTTAGACTACAGAGTGAGAGATATATTGTGCCTTGTTAGTTGGACCACCACACTTATCATTATATTTCCAAAATTTTGACTAAGTTATATTGAATCTAGGATGCTTGTAATATGTATACCAT